>OZ024695.1:17181158-18677573 GCA_964016905.1 Perithous albicinctus | reverse complement strand
CTTCCACTTGGATGAGAGTTCGCGTAAAGTTCAACCGCATACTGTCTCGATTCACGCATTTATTACGCGGTGTACAACGCCATTGAAGTCAAGCTGGCCAAAGAGTAAAAGTAGTATATATACATATATATATGGATTTATATATATATATATATACAGGAGTCATGGAAATGGGAGATGTAGAAAGAACGAAAGGAAAGTAGTAGTCACTTCGTACTTTCTGCTCTTTCTTCTCTTTGGCTCTTGACTGTCGGAGTCGATCTTTTCTTCCCGTTGACTCCAACGTCTTTGGCCCGGAAGCTCTAGTCGTCTTTACCGCGGGGCTACTATCTTCGCCTCCCGCGAACTCTAGATTACATCGGGATCCATTCCATTCCCGCGTCCGTGGAGCTCGGCTTTTGATGGCCGAATAAAACCATTCTTCGGAAGTCGGCTGCCGCCTTAGCCGATCGAGTAGCCGAGAGCATCCAGTTTCCTTTCATGCTTCTGTATGCGTGCGTGTGTCTGTATCATCGTAGTCATCTCGGTCCATCATTTTCTGTGTCTCTGTATCTGTCTCTTAGCTTTCTCACAGAAACACTGCTGAATGTGTGTGTCACATATGTGGCGTTCTATGTCAATTCAGTTACATTTTTTTTTTTTTTGAGACACTTAGATGATTCACATAAATAGCCAGACTGTCGATATTTAAAAGATAGAGAAGATGTGTGATTTCTTTCAGACTAAAAAAAAAAAAAAAGACTTCTGTATTTTCTTTGTAAGTTTCATTTGATTGTAATTTTGTATTTTATATTAATTTATAAAACTTATAAATCAATATAAAATAAAATGTAACAAATTCAAAACACTTTTTTCTAAAGATTCGAAAATCTCAGTTATGTAAAATAAAATAATGTTCTAATTAAACAGACACAAGTGACAAAAAGTTTTCTGTATTTCATCCTCGAATACAAATAACGTCGAAAATTATGACTAAATAAAAGCGACCGATTAAAAAAACAAAAATTTTTAAATCACTGCAACTTGTATAGTTTAAGAGATTCATTGTCGAAAAAAAATACAACACTGTCTAAGATGTTGGATTTGAAAAATCTGAAGAAAAGAAAATAATAGCAAGAATATTTAATGCTAATTATGAGGAATATCTGAGAGGGTAAGCGAAAAAAAATGGCTTAATTGACAGAGAATGCCTTATATGAAGCATGGTGACTTCGTGACTTCGGCTTAATCGAAGAAGCGCGGTTAAGGTGAGTAAGGGTTTCGCGAGCACACACGAGAACTGAGTAGTAGGGTGTGCGACAGAGAAATTTTTACGATCATCGCGAGATTCCCCACTCGGATTCCCTTCGTTCTCATAGCTGTGATGTGTCGTACATACACTCGACTGAAGGCTATATATATATATATATATATATATATATATATATATATATACACGCCATACCGTACTTTAGTGCTTCCGTAGTACATTCTGTACTCGGACGATGACTCCGAGACACGGTCTCAATCGAGCCAGAAACGGGATTAAGCGTTCTAGGGGTGACGTCGTCAACCACTCGTATTTTTACGAGCAACGAATTTCGTGGTCCGATACGCGGCAGGGTGCACCAGAATATATATATATATATATATATATGTGTGGCGAGATTGGTCCTTTGAGGTACCGGCTATTATTCCGATCAGTAATTTTCTCTGCAGTTGTCACTAATTGCTAGAAATATTGATGAAATCTCCAGAACGTCGTTGTTGTCATGACCAGAATCTCAATTAATAGATTAATTATTTGAGCAATTCGTTGCGTTTTTAACGATAAATCGTGGTTTACAATGAGAATTCATTTTTATCGATGGTTTTATTTATTTTACATATTTCGCTTTTTTCATTCTGCTTCGGGTTAGCAACGCTTAAGAGCAGATTAATCTTTTAGAATATTTAGAGTTTGTGTAATTAAGCATATAATTAGAACTCAGAACACTGTTATAAAAAACCAATGGCATGTAATTTTTTGGTTTAATGACGAAATAATATTATTTAATCTTTACTTAAATTTTGGTATAAATTTATGTTTAACTTTACGTTACTTGACGAAGTGACGTATTATTGCCATTCGTTATTTAATTATCATTGCTAATGAAAAAAAAACAAAAGTGACGATGAAACAAAATGTTCATAATTACCAGCTAAAAGTGAGTAATAAATAATTAAGTACGAAAATTTATTTATCGCCTAGCTGATCCTGGCTTTTAATCTCGAATATACTTGCGGTTCGGAGATAATAAAATAAGGCAAATTAAAAGACAATTTAAAGCCATTCTACTATATCCTGTCCAATTTACGATATAATTCCCGCGGTAGCTTAACGAATTCCGTCGAGCTATCTCTCAAAGCAACGATTTTCCCTCTTCTTTTTGTTTTAATTCACTGTGAAATCGGTACAATTTCACAACGTCTTAAGACACTAATATTTAATATAAATTAATATTATTACAGAATTATCCTTCGAGCTCCAAGCTCATTTTTCCCCTCAACGATGATGAATCGATCATTCCAATTTAATCGAATCGTTCTTACTTCATCTCACCAGTCGTAGCAAGAGATAAAAAAAAAAAAAAAGGGGGATCATGAAGAGACAACGGTTTTGCTCTTGAATGAAACAGCGAAGGAGACATCTCGAGTCGATATCGGAAGCGATTGGCTGTGAAATACTTTTTAACGATACACTTCATCCTTCTCTCTTAACGATCTTGAGATGATGATTTCTCGATAAATATATCTATATATATATATATATATATACATAGATATAAATCGATATACCAGCGCACCGGTCACCATTGGATAACCCGTTAATTTTCCAGATTGGTGGACATGACGATGGAGAATGAAACGTCGTATGTAGCAATCGCCGGGGCGAAGATAACTCGGGTGGGCTGCGGCCGAGCGGTTTACACCGTCGACTTGGGTGAGAGCACCGAGGAGGTCGAGGCCGCACCGGCCGAGATCCTCTCTGACGGTGGTGTGGCTCCAGAAGCGGCTGAAGTCGCGAGTAACAAGAACGCCAGTAGCACCAGCCGGGTTGAGGTGCTCGTCTGCAATTACGGACCTATCGATCGCGCGACACCCCAGAATCTGTACGAGTACGGCACGCTCGAAGCCTGTCCCGACGGATCTGTGCCGAGTAACAAATACGATCACCTCTGCGGTAGGTTTTAAATTGTCATGTTTTTATACAATACACGAGGATCAAGTAGAAATGGAATGGTGACTAATGGGACTTTAGGTGCTGTTCGGAGATACGTTTTGTATTTTTTGCTTTTAGTTTATTATTTATTAATCATTAAGAATTTTTGCAAACGTCGCTAACTGAGATGAATAATTTTGTATTGGCCCTAAAAGCCTGAACATGGTCCGTTTGTGTCCAGACATTTTAGTGTAAATAGTCTACGTACCTCCGAATTTTCATGAAAATGTTTATTGAAAAAGGGATTTTCAGGGATGGGAATTATTTTATCGTATTGTTGTTAAGAGTCCAAGGAAGATGTATGAATTTTTTAAGATTTTTTCTTCTACAGTAATCATGTCAAAAATGTGTTGGATGAAATTCATGTAATTTCTTGCGATTTCGATCAGCCATATTGTGGCAGACATATTACATTTTGCAAATTTAACATCAGCTTCGGATTCAGCAAGCTTAGAAACATTGAAACAGATCGTAATATCAGATCCATGAAGCTGTTGCACGAGTTTTGTTGCCCTACAGAGATCAGATTTCTTAGGCCAATCTTACTTTCACACCCACCTTCGAAGTAGTCTCAGAAATGTTGATTTTCAACAAAGATTTTGACAAAGTAAATTCTAAAAATCGTCGAAGTATTTTTAGTAAATAAACTTTTATGGATAATTGTGACCAGATGAAATGTCGTACAATTTAATAAACAAATCACTTAGTGAACAGATTAAATTAAAAATTTCAATCTCAACGAATAACAACATTACAACGTAATTCAAAATATAAATATCGTAATTTCAATCTTTAATATAAAATATATAAAATATTAAAAATCTTCAACTTCCTAAAGTAACAAAATTCTTGCCATAATCTTCGGATTCGTGAATAAATGTAATTTTCAGCGCAATCTTCCTGGCATTGAATATCTTATATGAAACACGATACAAAAATATTGGCCACAGGTAGGTGAATACCGGGTATAAGTTGGAGACGCTGGTGAGAAAGTAGATAAGGATATTCCGAGTCAGACAGTATAGTATATCCTCGAGAAATACCCTCGAAGCGGTATGCCGGGTAATACACCTCGGAATATTCTTCCCGAATACATTACAGCGAATCTCGAATGAAATCTGTCCATATCTCGTTATTATATTTCTCTTTTACAAAAACGATATAGAAAGAAGAAGCCCCTCTATTGCGCAATTTTGCCACGCCAATCCTATTATCATAGTGCGCAATTTCCAAGTCAAGCCATTTGCCAATCGCATCGGATTGCATTCTTCGCAAGCCCCAGTACTTGTACACCCAAACACTAAGACACACACTGTTCTTCGATAACCACAGTGGATGATGATTCGCCTGTGAATTTTTCAGCGTCGACTGAGGAGCTTCGAGACTTTTCGCCCCAGGACAGCGAAGATCGAAATGGTGAAGAGGAAGCGCGGGATCCAAGCTGGCGCAGTATTGTTGGCTCCGTTGATGCTGAAGAAGAAAGGAGAAGCAGCAGCAGCAGCAGCTCGGCTGTTTCGATTGCTTTGCGGAAGAGCCCAAGCGCCACGAGCAGAAGCACAAGCTTCCACGTTCTCGCCGAGTTTCTGTCGCTCGTTCTCCTCCACATAATTACGAAGGCTCCTGGTGCTCGTTGTTGCTGGAGCTGTTGAGCTCCTTTCTGACTCGACCTATCTTTCCCTCGACCTCACTCTCTCACACACACACACACACACACACACACACACACACACGAAATGGCAAACACCTAGTACAAACGTGCTTACTCACACGCTGAAACACGAACACGTATTTTACCCTCGTCACGATCCATTTGTCGCAATAAAAACAACAGGAAATGTATACATACGGTTGCACTTCATTGCGTGATTTTTATTATCATTATTTTTTTTTGTTTTTTTCTTTTTCTTTTTATTGTCATTCTTCTTCTTCGTCGTCTTCCAACCCTCTGGCAAAATTTCCCGAGAGCATCAAGCAAGTAATCTCTCTCTCTACGAATGCCAGGCGGATTCGAAGTGGTGTGAGCGCATGCTATCGCAACGGCAGCAGCACAGCTCTCTACTTGGCCCATACACCCCGACCTTGTACCGGCAAACCATTATCACGCTCAAGAGGCGTGAAATCGATTTCCATTCGATCAATTCACAGTACGGACTTGCCTCTGCCGCGCTCGAAAAAGTTTGCCCGGGCAATTAGTCGGCCGCGTTGGCTAAGTCATGCGAAAGTACATGGAGGCTCGCTCGACCTCCTCCCCCCCCCCCCCCCCCTGCCCCCGGCATCCCTCCCCGACACTATGACTGTTCCTCTCGCGGCCCACACAGCGTGGATGAGGAGGAGGTGGGCTCTCTCGGGGTACATGAGAGAAACGAGCGGAAACGTTCGAGGTAAAGGATTTACGAGGAAAATCAGGCCTTAACTTTTGCAATAGAGAACTCACAGCACTCTCGCAATGTGGTGTTTAAACATTTTTTTTTTCTTTTTTTTTCTTCTTTTTTTCTTCGACGTTCTATTTTCTTTTTTTGTGCTTTTTTACAGCTGCCTCTGTGCAATGCAGATCGGGAATTAAGTATCGACGCTTCAACGGATATATATCGGAAGGTTTATTCCTTTATTTTCGTGCTGCCGATAATTTGACTCTTAAATTGCAGTTTTTTTTTCTTTTTTTTTTTTTGTCATTCTCACGACGATGGAGAATTTGATTCTGGTTGATTAACTCGAGTGCATCCGTTTTTAGCCTGAAAAAAGTGCTTCATAAACGTTCACTAACGTGCAACGATTGTTACCAATGTCGAATGTTGAGTCCTCGTGCATCGAATCTAAAGATTGCTCATTGTAGTGATTTTAATTTTTTTTTATTACAAAATCAGGCCTTAACTTTGACAATAGATTAATGTCATTTTTTTTTTCGTTGAAAAATATCATTTGATCCATCTGTTGGGCACTTATATCTAAATGAAAATAATTGAATAATAGAATTTTCTGTTAATGCAATTTTTGTTATTATTGAGACCCTTTTTTAATACGAGATTAAAATTTCGAATGCATTGCTAATCGAATTCCACTATTCAACATATTCTTTCAAAATTTCTGGGTCATAATTGAAGAAAGTATTTTAATAAATAACTGCTCGTACAATGTAGAAAATATGCTAATACTTCCAGCTGAATAGTTAATATTCTGCTTCCTCATGTTTGAGTTTTCAATACGAGTGAGTATAAAATGTGCAAATACCGTCGGAAATAAAATATTTAGAAAAATTTTCCGGATTTGTACGTGTCTATATAACTTGAGAACGGCTTCAGTCATTTTGCTGAAATTCCACAAAAAAAGTAAAGCAGTATGACCTCAGCATGTACTGTAGTTTTTGATCAAATTCATACAGCTACTCAATTTTTTTTTGTCATTTGAATTTTTCAATAACAATCTATAAATATTCCGGCTTTTGCTAATTTCAAGATATCGTGCTAATTATTTTTAAAAAAATAAAGTTCTGTCCAAGATGGATTTGTGGTGAATCTGAGGATTATCCATAAAGAGGTTCGAATTCTAAGAGATTTAAATAAATTACATTTTCGAAAACTTCAATCAATAGAATTAGAATTTTCATCGAAAGCAACAGATTCAATAAGATCGATTGTGTTCCGATTTTGTAGAATATTGAATTTCCAGATTTGGCAGAATTATGGTTCTAAAAAAGGTCAGCAAATTATGAGCTCAAACTTTATACACATACACAATAAAATTAATGGATATTAGATGTAAAATTCGTCAAAACTGTTTATTGATTCATTGAATTTGTGGCCATTTGATAATTTTATAAATTTCTCTAAAACTTGCCACGCTAATTACGTCGTTAAAACATATTAAAGCAGTAATATTCGAAGGCACGTTCAGAAAAAAAAAAATTGGAAATTAAGTATCGACGCTTCAATGAATAAAAATGGAAAAAGCTTTCTCTTTATTCTGATTTAGTACAGCCAACAATCCACCTTTTTATATCAGTGATCTTTTGTTTTTTTTTTTGTTTTCTCTTATTCATTATTATTTTCTTGTTCGAGAATTTGTTCCTGCTTGATTATCTCGAGTACCCCAGTTTTCATTTCGACAAGTGCCTCGTACTCGGTCAGTCCCATGCGTCGCTTGTTGCTGATGTCGAAAGTTGCTTCTTCGCTCTCGCTGTGTTCGCCTCTCGTGCCACGAACCTGAAGATTGTACGATCCAGCGATCTCCACGAATCTCTCGTAGTTGGACGAGAGCTTTGGGACTTTAACGTGAACGGAGGCTCGCACAGTTGTGCCAAGATTCGTCGGGCAAAAAGTGAGAAACCCGAGCCTCTCGTCACGAGAGAACTCGAGAATATTCCCGATACGTGTCATCGCCTCGACCAATCGACGATAGGTCGAACTCAAATCTCCACCCTGCTCCATTGATATAACACGCATGTGATCCTCCTCGTTGCACCAGACCAGAAAATTCTTCTCCTCGTTAAAAAATATTCCTCTACCTGCAAAATATCACATAATGTAAGAAAGGCGAGTCAGTAAAATAAAATGGTTTTCAGAAATTTATATTTTCTATACTGGGCGTGGAATAAATGTGAAATCAATATATTACTTCAGCATTAGAATAAATTATTTTTCTGTTAGTATTAAAACCCAAAAATAATTCTTGTCTATGGCGTTTCATTTTGTTTGTAACAAAATTCTACACCAGCTAAGCGAAACTTTCAACGTAGCAAGACAAAAAGTTCTCAGCTTTTTATATTTAAAAAAATAATCACGCCATTTTTTAAAATCCTTGACTGAAAATACTTTTTTTATAAACATTTATTACGTACTTTCAAGACCTCAGGCGTTATGGAAATATAACAACCACAAAAACGGATTTTTTTAAACCGTCGCATAAGGTGTCCCCTTTAAAATACATGGTCCAACATAAGCCTTTGTCGCTTTGAGGCTTCGTTATATTTGAAAGGAAATAGTTGGGCTAAAAATCGAATAATACTACATGAAAAAACGTTGATACTAATTGCTCATAGTAAAAAAAAAAACTCGAGTTAAGCTGGTGGAATTAATAACATCAGAAGAGAAAATGAATTAAAAATAATATTACAGATGGTTATGTCAATTAATTTAAACCAGCTATCGAGCCACTTGATTGATCTAATTTATTTCACTAGCAGAAATTTCCACCACTTTGCGTGTGCTGGAAAAACGTGAAAATTATACACCGAACGAATTTGTTTCATTGCTATTTATTAAATTAATGAGTTATATGGTATCGGCCTTTTTTCCCTTTGCGCAATATATGTCACGGATTGGCAATAAACCTTTTTCAAAGTTCAGTAATGAATTTGTACAATTTACAAGTACTAACGAAAAAAAAAAAAATAAACTATTTTTTTTTTTTAAATCCGTGAAAGAAAAATCGCAAATTATTATACCTAAAAGTTAATGGCACGGAGAAAAATATTCTCCGAGGCACCGAAGTGAAAGCGTTACGTAATGGAAAATTCGTATAGCTGACTAATGCAACAATGAAACTTTGTAGAATTACATTGCCGTAGGCGTTTAGAAAATAGCCCATAAAAATTGGAAAACAAAAATTGATCCAACACACCCCGAATTCCGTGCAGAGTAGGTGGAAAAAAAAAAAAAAAAAATTAGGGGAACAGATGTGGTTGGAGAATTGGCCCTCGGCAACCACTGCATTTGCAGTGGCAGAGTCGTCGTTAAACTTTTGCAACGCACACCCTGCAGGAGTACTACATATCGGTAGCTTGAATTCACTCTAAATGAAAAAAGAAAAAGCATTTTTGCGCTCGTACTATTTCACCGGAGCCAGAGACTGGAACCCTTGCATTGCCACTTGTCTGCTCGCTTTTTCAACTCTCAACCTCTCGTTATTAATTTAATTACGCAACCGTAAAATATTTTTATTCCTAATTGAGTGTACGAAAATTAGTCCATTGGTGGTCGAGCCACGTACTGCTGACCTATACCATCGTATAAAGAGTACAACTTTTCATTTTCTGTACATTCACATCTGCACCATTTATAAGTCAACGAAATCACTGTCCTACTCGACAGAGATACAACTCTACAATAAATATTTAACTCCCTCTAATTGCTTATTTATTTCACTAATTATATTGTAAATATTTTAGTAAGTAGAAAAATACGACATTATAGACACAAAAAAAAAATTCACCTCGCAGTTTTTTCTTGTTAGTGCAAGAATTTTTTTTTTTTTTTTTCATTTTTCTTATTCTTTTCACTTTCAATTCGTAGAGTTCAGGCTTCACTTGCCTATAGAAGATCTAATTTTCTTCGTAAGAAAACCTTGTGAGGTCCAAATAGAGGAATTTCCAACAGAATTTCTTATACTGTAGTTATACAAGGTAAAGAAAATTGAATTTTTTTTTTTACTGAGTGTAGAAAGATATTCTACAAAAGGCGTAAGAATTTCAAATCAAAATTCTTATGCTAGAACGGAGTGTTCGTGTAAAAAGAGTGACACCCTGCAAAGCAAATTTGGTCCATCGAGATAAAAGTTGAAAACGTAAAAAATGCGTATCACTCAGCAACAACAAAAAGTATCTCATAATAAATATTTTATCGCTTTTTGTGTTTGTAGATATCGAAAAATAAAATTTCAATCATTTTGTATACTTTCGTTAGACAGTAAACGCAATTTTCTAACATTGCTAGTTCAATTATTAATTAATCCAACCGAGAGTATGGAATATCTTCGAGATAACAAAATTCTTGAAGCACCAACAATTTCTACAGCAGAATTGAGTCCTCGTAGAGTTATAACTTATAGAAATATAAATTGCGTGTTTTTCACGCTCAATGCTATCATTTCGAAGATGGTTTTTTTTTCGAGCCATCTTTTCGCTGCCATTATTAAATTCTAAATATAACGCAATTGGCTTCAACCTAAGACCAAGGAGAAAAAAAAAAGAAATACGTTGATAATACAAAAGTTGATATGGGATGAGTAGTAGAATCTAACCAACTGGCCAATAGCGACAGGCGTTGGCGTCCTGAAGGAATCGATCGCCCTCCTTGAAGAGAAAATGCTCGTCGACGAGAGTCTGCTGGGTCTGTTTGTTCATTCCCTCGAGTGGGTGATACTTCCCTCGGAGTTGCCCGTCCAAGCTCTCCAATGCCTCCGAAACCTTGGCTCACAAAAATACACGAGACAGATATTGTTTGCTCTCCCTCGCCCTCGCCGCTCTACCGCTTTTCACTACTTTACGGACCTAGCCTCTTTGCCCCGAAGTCATGAGGTTGACTATAACATAGTCTCTCTCTCTCTCTCTCTCACACTCTCTCGTCTCTTGTGCCACTGGTATATACCCATATATACGCGTTATATACATACCAAGGACTGGTTACAGAAGGTACCACAGTCGTATAGCCATACCGAGAAAACGAGTGAGTCTTGAAAACGCTTCTAGAGCTTGAGGCCATAGAGTTGGCGAATGAACGTTTCTACGATTACTTTGCAAGCTTCTGCTGCCTTTTCCACAGTTCCCAGTGCCAGAGATCACAAAGTAGAATGGTAACAATGCAACAGCAAAGCCAAGAAATCGAGAGAAAGAGAGAGAGAGGGAGAAAGATAGAAGACAATGGCCGTGGATTTACGTACTTTTGTTTGAATCTCACGATAGTGCGCTTCCGTCATAGTGGGATTGAACGGATAACCCTTCAACGATCTTCCGCATCGTACTCTAGTCGAGACAACGTACTTGCCCGTAGGATCTAGATTACCAAGGGTGTCAGGATCGCCCCAGTTGAGTTCCGGATGCACGTCAGTCGACCGAAAACCCCGGTGATAGTCCTGAATTATTGGATCGAAGAGTTGCCCGAAGACGGAGTAGGACTCGGGATCAGGGGCGTAAACGCCGATTCCTGACTCCGGATTGGCGAGACCCGACTGTACGACATCAGTGAGGGTCGAGCCATAGCTGGTACGTCGATTCTTCAGCCTGTCGAATACGTCACGGCTCAAATGCTTCTTGAGCAACGAGCTGCTCTTCGTATCCAGAAACCTGACGAAAGCATCCTCGAGCTTTTTCGACAAATCCGGATCTTCCAATTTCCCGTTGACGCTCGTCGTAGCCTCGAATGCCGGAACGCCGCTGCTTTCCGTTGACGAGCCACCCGGAGCTTTCGACGGCTTCTTCTGCCTCTGCTTCTTCTCGCAGGCGCACAAACGCTTGTCGCACATCTTTTTATCCACTCGCTTTTTTCGTTTTCTTTCTTTTTCTTTTTTATACCTTGTTTCCTCGACTATCCGCACTGGCTTTCGAAGCAGCACAGGTTCCCTTTACTGGCTTTACTTTCGCCCTCCAGGTTCTCTCTCTTTTCTTTCTTCTTTATTCTCCGTCGTTCAACCAACTCTCTTCTCCAAACCTTTTTTTTAATTCCCTTTTTCTTTTTTTTTTCGTCTTTTTCTTTTTTTTTCCGTGCTACCTTCGAGGCTCGGCCCTCGACCTATCCCTTTATGCTTAACTATTTTATTCCCTTTTTCGCTGTCTTATTTTCGGTCTGCCACGGGCCGTCGACGCATTCTCGCTTCCACTAAGCCGGTTAGGTCCTGTGCAGTTTTCCGGGAACAGCGGAGATTCCTCCACCCTTTGGGCGTTGGGTCCAGCGCTGACAGCGCCGGACGTAACCACCCAGCGTGGTCCCGGAACTCGTCTCTCACTCTCTTCGTACCCTCTTTCGACTTCTTCAGCTTCCTCGCAGCCGGACGTCGGTGCCTTCGGTTTTAATTAAACGTTTTTTTCGCGCTTCGAAGCTTCACCGGAACTGTTTTCCCAGAGAGGGCACGAAGTAACCTTCGGCTTCCCTCGAGCTGTTTCCCAGTCTCTGGGTCTAGGTTGCTGAATTGGGAGAGGAAAACCTAAATTTTCGGCTCTACCAGGCCGCCGGTTTCCTTCCGGCAGAAAAATTCACGAACAAACCTCCTGAGTCTTGTTCGTTCACGGTTGCGAAATGGCGTGTAAAAAAAAAAAAAAAATGAAAAATCCCGTTTAGACCCGTCACTTCTACTCCCTCTGGTAACACCGGAAGTGCCTCCCGCAGATCCCGTTTCAACAAACGGGACACGTGTCAGATTTAAAAAAAAAATGTAAAAAAAGAAAAATGGCCTATTTTTTCTTCAATTTTCTCCGTCCGTCATTTTCCAATTTTTAATAAATTTCACTCTCTCTCGCTTTTTTTTCTTTTTTTTTTTAACCAAAGCCCACTCTTTCCACTGGGCTAAAACATTTTAATCGCGATGAAACAATATCGCTGCGAAACAGCATCAATGGATTTTTCGTTCTTTTTGTGTTTGACGCTTCATCGGCTGTGGCCGACCCTCGGATTCAACCACGCCGTTCAACCGTTCAGTTATGCTCTTTTCGTTCCGTGAAAAGCCACCCTCTGTTGACGCGCTAACTCGGCTCTCTAATTTTTCGTGCGTTTCACTTTTTTAGTCTCTTTTATTGATGTATCCAACTCTCTCTCACACTCTCCGTCCCTCTCTCTCTCTCTCTCTTCTCATCTGGCCTCAGTGAGCGACGGATTTCCGTGCCTCCGGGGGTCGTTGGAGGCACTGTATATGCTACATAGCTGTGGTGTACTCGGCTGCCGCGAAAGCTTTTGCGTACACACTCGTTTATCGTAGTAAATTCGTAATTTCGAACGTTGTGACGTAGCAACGAGTGTTGGAGGCAAAACCGGGAACAGCCATCGGGAACAGGGGTAGAGGAGCCTCGTTGGTAAAACCACCGCGAACCCACAGCCGCAGACTGCCGCTCAGCGTAGCCATGATTGGATCTGCGGGTTTGCCCACTACGCTCGTTCTCTATCGCCGCAGTTCTTGGCTCTCGTGTCGCGTAACGTTTTTTTTTTCTTCTTTTTTTTTCATTTTTTTTTTTTTTTAATCCCCTGCCTCTTCGCTTTTCTCCCTATGGGCTAACGTCGACGGAGAAAACAACTGGTGTAAACACGGGACACGTTGCATATACACGAAACAAAAGGGTCCTTTTGCTTTGAGCATTCGTGACACGATAAGGCAATTATGTTGCAAATTTATCGGTTATTTATGCTAGTTACAGGCATAACTGACTTAACCAGCAAAGCTATAGCGGTTACTTCAAATAACCCACTGGCTTTGTGGTTATTTTACACATTTTCATTGGAAATCGGTTTAATAAAATCTTGTTACCAATAGATGTCATCGGGATAAATGCATTTTTTAATATTAAATATTATTGAAAATAAAAGCGAGACGAGAATTCAATTTGGAGAATCGTCATTTACTACGTTGATAAATATATTAATTAAATATAAATATATTAACGTAGTAAATAACAAATCTCCAAATTCAATACTTGTCTCTCTTTTATTTTCAATATTTAATATAAAAAAATGCATTTATTCTGATGACGTCTACTGGTAACAAGACTTTAATCTTACTGAAGAAGCTGTCTGTAATTTTTTTTTAAACTTTCAGCTTTGTTGTATTTTACACAAATTCATTATTAAGCGACCAAATAAAATGATACAAGTGGAAGTCAGCAGGATAAATATATTTCGAATAAAAATATATTTTCATGTGTCAGGTATATCATTTTAAAAAAAGGAAAAATTGTGTTTTCATATTCATTATTCATTAAGTAAATAAATTAAGTTTTTAATCAATTAACTTTTAATTTTTACTTTTCGTTATCAATGCGAACATTTTTTTGTTTAACCAGATAAATGTTCGGAGTGTATACTTTTTCATAGATACCCTATTCTTTTTTTTTCAATGAATCTGATGCCCTCGTCTAAAAGTCGAATGATGGCGAGAGAAAATATTATTTTTATATTTTTCAGACGACAAAAGGGCCACTGATTGTTTGATTGATTATTTCATGGCTAATTCATAGAATTACGAGCAAGCTCAAAAGTTAAACGCCAGTTATATTGAATACTAAACGAAGTACTAAAACGAAAGATCATTAACGACTTTTATCGGCAATTCTGTAGAGTCTTTTTCATCATGACAAAAAGGAAGACCCTTCGTTCTATTCGTTTTTCATACATCAAAACGTCCTATCGTCCCAACTCTTGGCTCTCGTGTCGCGTAATGATGTTTTTTTTTCCCTCCCTGTCTCTTCGCTGCCTTTCCCATGGGCCACTTTCAGTGGACAATCAGTGTAATCACGAGACAGATTCAGGAATGATTGATATCTTTCGATTTTTCGCTCTTATATTGTACGTCACGATATGGTAATTGCGATCGTGCGGATGCGCTGATTATTACAGGTCAACGTACAAAATATTTCATCGATGTAAAAGAACCTCAGTAGTCTCTTTTTTTTCGGAATTATGAATTGACATCTCGTTTTATTTTTCTTTCATTTTCAAGGATTTTTTTTTTTTTCGAAAAAATGATTTTTAAAAATCGACGCAAACGTTCGTCAACTCTGAGTCAATATTCAAAAATATTGATATTTAATACAGGATTTTTGAGAAATATTTCAAATTTGTGAATTGCAGTAAAAAATTGAAATAAACGAAATTCATGAAAAAAAAAAATCTAAAAAAAATGTTAAGTGCTTTTTCGAGCATATATGATAGCATAAAAAATTAGCCCGGGCTTGAACGCTTACTGAATTGGCCAGGAATATATTTGTATATTTGTATTCCGGTTGTTTAACGACGCATTAACCTCTATGGTTATTAACAATATGACCTACTGTTTAATCTTTGAGTGGAATTCGATCCCACTGTGGGATTTACTCAATACGAAATAATGTTTGTTACTGTACTTTGGATGTCGGTAACAGATGGTCATCTAGGTTTGCTCCACGATACCGGAGCAACGTCGGGTCAATCGCTGTCGGTAAACATTAAACATTATTACGGACGACTACCAGACATACATATTGTATATAATACAATACACGCCCGGAGCTTCGTCGCGCCACTATATTTTTTTTTCCGCCACAGCGAAACGACAGCACCGGGATTCGAACCCGAGAATTCCCATCAATAAAGGTGAGCTTTAATGTTCTAGCAGGCATTATATGTTCGACACAAAAGCCAAATCTGACTCTGTTAATATTGCAATAACTTTTTTGAATCCACGATAATTTCGGTTTAGCGTCATTCAAAATATTCTATATTAAAAGTGCTTGAAAAAAAAAATTACTTTTCACAAAATCGTACTTTCCACAAAGGCGGAATTTTCGATTTTATACTTAGATTTAGAATTTTAGATTCTAGATTAACCCGCTGAGGATCACTGCAGGCAAGCATTAATAAGGTAATGTGACACTCAATTTTTTGTCACTTCTAATTTCACAAAAAAAAAATTATAAAAACTCTAGTTGTACAAAGTACTGCCAATTGCACAAAATCCTTTTGTTACCTGATATTTAAAACAAAACAAATTTTTTTTTTAAAAAGACAACAAAAACATATGAAGTTAACAAAATAAAATTCGTAAAAAGAAAAATGTCTACTGTGTATGCATACAACAAATTCAGCAACGTATAAAATAATCATAATGCCCATAATACCATCTTAAAAAAAAAAAAAAAAAACAAACAATGTTTCAATATTTCGTCCGGATGTCAACTTGGAGGGTGCTCATCGTGCCACTCCTCAAGATCTGAGAGAAGCGTATTGGGGTGTGTCGTATATAATAATAAAAAATATCAAAGCGTAAGGATCATTACCGGTTTTTTGCTGGCAATTCTTTATCCTACAAGAGCTGTGTCCCCCTCCTCACTTGGCTTTCCATACTCCAAGACACGAGAGGGGTGCGCAAAGCACCCCATGCGAGCTCTTTACCGATTTCCTTCTATTTGAGGCTGTCTCCTCAGGGTGAGCTTCCGGAAGAAAAAAAAAAAAAAAAAAAAGAAAAAAAAATTCTGCTTTCCCCTCTACGGAAGATCGAGTGTAGGCGTCCGGATATTACCAGTATAAGCTCCGACGGAGAGTTTCAAGACCTTAACAGACGTGTACGACGCCAGCACAGGGGACGTTGTGGATATAGATAAAAGTGTGTATATGTGTAGCAACGTGGAAGAGGCTCGAAAACTAGGGTGCTGACTGGATGGGTAGGAATACGTGTGTGCCACGCAGGACTCAACCCGAAGAAAAGTGATCGACGATTATAATGCCGAACGATAATCTCCGCACGCGTGTTTACCCGGCTTTTCTCTTTCTCTCCCTGCCTCACTCACTCTCCCTCTCAATCTCCCTTTCCGCATACATACGATCGATCATCGTGTAGAGAAGGCCGTGACGTCGTGCCCGTTTTATACCACACAGTAACACACATACCTAAACTGCTACCCGCTCTGTGCATACATACGTATTACCACTGTGTTAAACCGTGTATGAGGCATTCTGTGTTGCAGCCACTTTTTTTTTCGCTCACCCTCTTTCAGATATTTGTCATAATTTGACAAATTTTAATACTGCTGGTGAATACCTTCTGTTATTCTTGTTTTCTCATAGAGGAAGCTTTTCATTCATGAAAATTCGTTTTTTTCGAGATGTTTATGTCAGACATGGTGTGAAAAGTCGTGATAAGTCGTGTAGAAGAAAAGGGATTGGAAAATTCAATCACTTGTAACTCAAGAATCGTTCGAGCAATTGGGTTGAAATTTGGTAAAGAAGCTAAGCTGTTACTCCGATTTTATCTCTGTGGTTTTTGAGAAAATATATGTTGAAATTTAGATTTTATCTTGTTTTCAAGTTAAAGAAAGAGTCTGGTCGGTTTTCAGGGGTTAAAAGTGCGGCAACTTCCAAACTCTAGGAAACACAGCTTGTAAATTGAAGGTTTTCAACATTTCTGATGATTTGACTCCAGATTTCAAATCATGAATCTAAGTTCCTATTTTTTCCAATTTTTTGTAGTCAAGTCTATAAACACCATTTTATACAATACTAAAAAATACTGAACGGGAAGTACTATGAAGTAGTACTAAAATCTGAATTATGAGGAATATCTTTGTTTAAGTCGAGTACTGTCAATCGACTGTAAAGCTTCAAATTCAATTTACTCGAATCGATATGAAAAATTTTATTTAAAAGTTGGTAGAAAAATTGATCTTCAATGACGTGACTCAGAAGAGACTTTAAAAAAAAATACACCATTACCAGAAATGACGGATTTAAAAGCGAAAAAAAAAATCCCCCAAAGTACTCTGAAATACTCTTACAAACTGTGATATTATGGAAATATCTGCCATTATCAGAAAAAAAAAAAAAGTATCTCAGTTAAAACTGAATGCCTCGCACGCATATATTTACCGCAGGTTTACGAGCTACAACCATACGTTACCGAGTAGCATCAGGGGGCGCTCGAATCGCATTCCAACCAACCACTGCCTCCCCCGTTAGCCTGTCAAATATTTCGTCCAGCCTGTCAAGTTCCCCTTTTTACACGCTTCGACGATTTCAAATTGATGTTATGCTCACGGAAATATCAGGACGATAAATTATCAAGTGATATCTCACTCGGCTCCTCCGGCCAGCCCTAACCCCTTCTGTCTCTCTGGCTTGTTCACAGGCTGAGTGAGCGATAGAGGCAAGAAAAAAAGAAAAAAAAAAAGTAAAGTAAAAGAGGAAGCAAAATAAGGATACGAGGTTACCACGGAGGAGACGAAAGATTATAGCGAGGAAGAAGAAGAAAAAAAGAAAACAGAAAATAATATGGACGTCACAAGACTGCACAAATATTACCGTTCATCCGGGTTCGATTTAAACGGATTGGTGAGTGCCGCTGTGGATGGGGCAGAAAGAGAGATTCTCTGACGAGACCCCTCGAAGGCCAGCTATGAGAATGGACTGAAGGGGTTGGAAAAGAGGGTTGCCGAGGCCTTCCTCTCGGTGGATATAACCTGAGCAAACGAACCTCGGCCAATCCTCTCACTATATATATCTCTCTCGGCTTTCCTCTTTCTCTCGACCCCTTTCAGCGATGAACAGCACTCACTGCTACCAGCAACCTGGAAATTCGAATCGAGAAGACTCGAATGCTCGTTTAATTTTAACGATAAAACTCTTCGTATTTTCACTATTCAAACCCTTCGCTGTATTTTAGTACTCGGTTTCACTTGGCTATTTTTGATTTTTATTGTTTTTCCTTTTTTTTTTTTTTTTTTTTTTTCTGGTACCCCACAGATATGGCGATTCCTCATGACTGACAACGAGCTGAGATCGTTTCTACATCTCAGTCCGTATTGCGGGTTCGTCACGTTTTTCCTTCTCGTCGCTGCTCTTCTCGTATTCACGTGTTCCATTGCTGTGAGTATATTTCGATAATCTATTATTGGATGTGAAACGACTTTTATTTCTCTCCTTTTTATTCTGACGACTTTCGAATTTACACTCTTCACCTTTTGCCTAATTCAATGGCTATAATCGGCACACAGCATTACTTATACAAATGATTATTGTAAAAGGTGAAACGTGAGAATGTTATATTAGGTATATGGGTCATTCCAACAATTATGGATAGGCATCAGACGCCTAATTTTTTATTCGCCTGGAAATTTACAACAGGATTATTCAATACGATACAAAGCGAAGATCTGCCGAATATTAGTCGCGTACAATTTTTTTTTTTCTTATTAATGTGCAATAATTAGTTTTTCGATTTTCGTTGAAACGTGCTTATTTTCCATTATTTTTAACCCATACAGATTACATTTTTTTTTTCATTTTTTCTTATGCATGTCTGAAATTTCTAAAAAGAACAAACACTAGTTTTTCTTTGCAATGATTTTTCACTTTTAAAAATAGCAAGTGTTTTTTAAATTTTTATTCACGTTCCAAGATATTTATGAAAAATATAATATTTACGTTTTCAAAGATCGTGCATTTATTGATTTAACCTAAAATTTACAGAGTGAGACGAAATCATATTCAAATTTAATGAACTAATAAATCTCATTAACTTTTATTTAATAATATTTCAATAAAATAAATGTATATTATATCGGTAGAATGACCCATATACGAGATATTTAATTATTGCAGCGAATGTCGTATAGTTTTGCTGATGTTTGATGCAATTTAATTATGAATAATAATAGTAATAAACGACGAATTTATGTAGGACGTTATTATTCAGGAATCTAATGAAAAACTATTTTTAACACCCAAAGGAGGACTGAGAAAAGATTGGTTATTATTCTGCTTTAAGTACATTTTTTTCATAGAGAAACTCAACTGTGTATTCATTTAAAAATCCAAGAATATTTTTTTTTGGCTTCGGAGATTCATTAAATATTACAACTTTTGTGACTATGCATTTTTTTAATACACTGAATAGTTTTTAAGCTACAAGAATTATGAAAATGGAATAATAAATACTATTACTCTATTATTAAAAAAAAAAATAATACCAAAAACATCGCTAAATAAGAAGAAAAAAGAATACTTCCAATTTGATAAAAAATAATAATAATTGCGCTAATTGGATATTTTTGTAGCTTCTAAAGTAGTGACTCCTTAATTAACAAAAGCTTATTTCGAATTACTATCATTGCTTTTAAAATTTCGTTGCTATTTTAATTCAGCTATTCATTATTGTTTTAAAAAATATCTAGGACTGTCTGAAAAATGTCTAGAACGTTCATTATTTTACGACATTTACCGCGAGCGATCTATTTTAACATATGAATAAATAATTTCGAATAAAATATATGAATGTCAGGAACAAAAGTTTTATTACACTAGCATACCAAATTTCAGCCGGATAATTCAAGTGACTTTCAAGTTACAAGGGTTTCAATAGGGAAATCCGTGACATTTCACACGTTTTTTTTTTGTTCACAAAAACGAAGGAAGTAAAATTAGTTAAAAAAAAATAAATAAAATTAGTAACTTTCTTATCTAAAATTTACTAATTTTATTATAAAAAGGTTGTATGTGAAAATCGACCAACAAAGTGTTTCATTAGTTTGACAATTTTTTTAAATATTCACCGTGCCTGTAAATTTCAGAAGAACCTGTGAAATTCAATGAAAATGTCGAGATTATGTATTAACAGGGAAATAACTTATCTCAATACTGGTATATAAATAAATTTCGAAATGAATTTCACGCCAAGAGAGTTTCAATAACAAATCCCTTTCATCCACCGAGCATAAAATTGTAACCATATGTCAATGGCCATTCATATCCTGCATGCACAGAACCAAAACTTTATAGTCGTTGTCTAAAAAGAAGAAAAAGGAAGTTACCCGCCGAATATTTTGATGACGACGCTATCTAACATTCACTTCAAAGACTCTAAAGCTGCCTTTGACTCGAACCGAGCTATAAGAGCGTGGGATACATTTTACATTTGCATCCCTTTCAGAAGAGCTCCTCGCGCATACCGCTCTATCCTTAACCCTCCGGGCGACGTAAACTTCATTAAGTCTCTAAACGGGAATAGGGCCGGTGATGGTTGTACACGGTTCGATGCTCGAAAGCCAGACGCGAAAATATATATATATATATATATATATGTGTGTATATATCTGAGCACACGAAGTGAATACGTCAAAATACAACAACAACAACAAAAAATATATATCGGAATTCGATGAATTCGTCATCATTAAAAATTCACGCTAACTTTCATCGGATTATCCTCCCCAGGAAGCCATACCACAATTGCTGCATCTCTCTTTACCGCATATATCCTCGTTCACCACATTTATTTCCATTTTTGGACCACTGCTTTTCAGTTATACTTTTTGCCTATAATGAGAAATGAAAGAAATATTAACTGGTTCGAATATATCCCGCAATGTATTATACATTTTTACCTGAAAAATTTGTGTTCCGTTTCTGTCAAACTTTCAAGTCGCTTAATTCGTTTCCAAATTAGCTGTTAATGAGACTGAAGCTGCAAAAACTTTAAGCATTCGTTTAGGAGCAAAACCTGTTTTTTTTGTTTTGTTGTTTTTTTTTTTTTTTCAAAAATACAAACTTTGTGTGATTAATTATTGTATCCACGAGTGTGTCGTTTATTTAAAGAGTCATTCTTGCAGAAAATAAACTAGTAGTAGTAATAGTAGCAGAAGAATTGTGGGGACACAGATGGCTCAGTGGATAGGGATCCGGGTTACCACGCGGCAGGTCCGTGTTCGAATCCCGCTGGCATCAATGAAACATTTTTTTCTACAATAGATTTTTCTTTGTATGTAACTTCTGTGCATCCCCCAGGTGGTTCGGAATCCACCTGCCCAAAAATTGTAGGTCCATCCCTCGCTGGCATAGGGGGAACCTATGCGAGCCCATCAGCCCGGAAGTGCTGAGTGAGTATCTCACCCCACTGGGCGCTTAGCTATCCCTAGCCAGACTGTGTAAGCTACCGTGTTGAAGGGCTCACACTATACATGGCACCCGGGGTATGATTTGTCTTAAGCTGATGTGCTGCTGCTACACTGTGACTCAAGCGCTATGAGTACAAGCGAGATAGCGCCATTGGTGATTGCAGTGGAACGAGAGAGAACGAGAAAAAGGTGTAGTACCCATCGTCTTAACGGTGCTTCTAGGATACCAGGCGATCTCCTAGACTATCCAGCCTTATATATGCCTCTACTCGCGCGGTACTACTCTGAGGAGGCTGACAAATAATCCCTTGCTCGGTTACATAAAGGATGTGGGGGGAAAGGGGGTCGTTAAATGAAACCCCGAACAGCCAGCAAGCTCGATTAGGGAAAGCCAAAACGCAAAAATAGTTGCGACGAGTTAAAGCGAACATCCGGAGCCTGACAGTCGTGTTCTCATGCCTGGGAGGACATAAAAATACATTCGTGGACAATTGGAGTGTAAAAATGGACATTAAACAATGCGTCGTAGGCTTGAGTGACCGTGAGGAGCTATGAAAAGGCACATCTGAAAAAAGAAAGAGAAACGTATTCACAGTAGCATTTTGCACATTGGTTCTTCATTATTTTTGAATTTTTACAAAGTAATCTCTACGAGGATTTATGTTAATAACGTAATATGCCATCGAAAGGAATGCTAAACAAAAAAAAATATTCTCCCTCAGATAATTAATTTGTTGTCTGCAGTAATTATCCACTGAATCGTATGTAACCTTTTTTACAACGACAAAGTACTTAGATACTTAACGAAATTTTGCTTTTCATTTACAAAATTGATTCAACCATTCAACCACTTCAATTATCTTCTCTTTCATATTTTCTGTTATCCTAAATACTCTTCTCTGTTGTCAGCAGAGCGGCAACGTCGTGGATTCGAGCGAGAAGATATTTCGTGGTCTCCAGAGGGAAACGAACGAGGTAAATCGTCTTTCGATATTAAGTGCCTCGACGCGCTCGTAGTCGCCTCGCTCGCACTCCGCGTTGGCACAAACTAGAACTTCACCGAGTTCTTTATAAACGATCGGGTTACTTCGAGTACCGAGAAACACAGCCTCTAGTGTACCTACACTATATAAACCCCAGTCCTGCTTCTGCCACTCGACTATATATACATATATATATATATATATATCTTTCTCTCCTTCACTACCCCACACAATTTCTCTAGGATTTCACCCCTCTTCTCTCACGTTCTTTTGCTCTTTAGCTCCCGTCTCAAACGCTTCTTTCTTTTTTTTTCTCTCTTTTATTCTCATTTCACAGAAACTGCCGAGAAAGGAAAGCGTTTTAAACATAAGGCCCGCATACAATTGTATTCACAAGCACGTAAGTCGGCGGGAGCTTTTCGAGGTGGTGGCGGACGATCGTTTAGCAGGCGCCGCAGACGCGATTGTCTTGTCCGAGGTCGTCCAAGCGAGGGTGGAAAGAGACGAAGTGGAGAACGGTGAGCTTCTTGCCATGGAGAAAGCGAAAACGGGTTTCCGAAAGGTTTTGAGAGAAAGGATTGGAGTGTGAGAGAAAGGAAAACCGAGAAGAAAGGACCACCGTCGTGAGAGAAAGAGACTGAAGAAAGAAAGGGGAGGAGAGAGGGAGAGAGAGAGAGAGAGACTTTGTATCGCGGTCTGCGGCGTCGGAGGAAAACTATTTATTCTCATAGTAACGTGACGTTTAATTCGCAGCTTCACCAAATCGATGTGTTTCAAGAGAAGGCACGTAGACTCGTGAGTATATCTCTCGATTTAGATTTTTCAATTAAACCTCTTATTCGTCATTAACCATTCTATTACCGTTCAATTATTGATTGCTTTATTTTGTACGACGCGGGTAATATCGATGGAAGCTTTGCAAGGAAAAACTCCAACTCCAGATCATAAATAGCAGAATGTCGTGCATAACGAAACTCCTAAAACCGGAGGTAGGTTTTATTTAACTTCGATAATACAATATTTTATTTTGGGTTGTATTATATGTGAACTTGAAACGTTTAGGGCTGCGTGAGGGTGAACGCAGCATTTTTTTTTAAAGAAATCACCATTAGGACCATTCGTTACGTTCAGCACTTTGATTTTGGCATAAAAAGCTTTAATTGCCTTGGCAGTATTCAAGGGAATTACTAAATTCAAATCAATCATTTAAGAAGTACGATTGTTACTTTAAAAAAAATCAATATAAAGATTCTTCCAGCCGAACGAACTTGCCCTGAATATGTTAATAAATCAAAAAAAATAAATTAAAAAATGAAGCTGAAAGTCAAACTGTTTATAAATATTTCTGAAGTAATTCAATTTTTGTCGATTTTAACAATATATCGCAAAAGAAAAAAAAAAAAGTAACTTGACGATTAAACGTCCCGCATTATTCGACCACAATGTTGCTGCATTATTTGAATTCATTGTGAAATATTGAAAACGTGTCTTCATTATTTCGTTAATCCTCAGTATGTATCCGGGAATTCGGTCGACCTGCTATTATATTTTCCTCTCGTGATAATAAATGAATGCTAAAAATATGTCTATATAAATACAAAAATAATAAACCTATTAATCATTATAATTTGTTTGTCAGATGACACTCTTTCATTAAACAACCGTTTATAAAATATTTATACAACAACCACAATCTGCTACACCTCGACTCATGTCAAATGTAAATTTATGAAAATTGTTTCAGATTTTTCGTCTATAAAAGAGACGACATAAATAATAATGTATAGACTGAAGTGTCTCTACACACACACACACACACACATATATATATATACACATCTGTGCAGTAGCATCAGCAAAGTACCATATTTTATACCCATCTCAATATACTTGGCTTTACCAACCGATGTCTCTTATATTTTCCGTGAAAATTGTAAATTTAAACGATTTCAGAGTCAGAGTCAATGGCGCAAGACGCGATCGCCCAAAGTCTTCTGTCGCAGTATAAATCCAGTGGCTTCAAACTAGACGTACAAGACGAATACGTGGATGGGAAAGGAGAGGCTCAAGGGGGTAGCTCTTCCAGCTCTTCCTGCTGGTTTTCTCTCAGTATACCATCAGACAGCCGTAGCAGCTCCCTTCCTATATAGACCAGCCGACTATGTGCTGTTATAGAGGAACGAGAGACGTCGTGGAAGAAGGGTTGGAAAAGGGATCGCACGGAAAGGGGAGAGTGGCGTTGGGATGCCTCTCTGGAAGACAGAGGCCCGTTCGGCTTGAGACGGAAAGACGAAGTGGCGTTTCGTGCGAGAGAAAAGACCATGATAGAGACGATAATACATCAGAGCAAGGAGCTTCCTTCACTGCTGCTGCTTCTGCTGCTGCTGCTGCTGCTGCTGCTGCTTGGTCTCTCGTGTGCCGCGAACAGATCGACCAGAATGTGCATAATGTATGTAATATAGTACTCGTAATATCTCTCGCGCGTCGTTTTACGACTCTCGACTCTTGAACTTTACGGCCATTGAATTATTCAACGTTGGACCTCGGGGCGTCGTACCCCTCACCCACGTTCACTTCCTCCTCTTGCCCGTGCTTGGTACCCTCCACTTAAAACGTTTTGCAATGAAACAATGGAATAGACCGCAAATGAGCGAGTGCCGTATACATCGTATATCATATCCGAGCATTATGCAACCCCTCTGGACGTCATATGTATAGATCCGATGTTATTTTGTCCTGTGAAGCACGTCCCTCTTAGTCTTGATGATTCGAGGACACATCAATCAACCCCAGGCAGCTTCTGACATAAGAAACGAAATATTGCTACGGGGCCTTTCTTAGTTATGTAATTGGGTTGCCAAGTCAACGAGTGTTTGTTAGAGAGAAATATATTTTTTTAACTACCAACTTTTGTGTTTACTTCGTGGATAACTGTGGAAGGATAAATATTGAGGGTTCACAAATCATTCTTTTTTTTTTTTTAACCGTAGGCAGCTCGTGACATCAGAGATAAAATATACCTACGAGACTTTTCATGGTTATGTTATTAGGTCGTAAAAGTCAATATGTATTGTCAAAGAGAATTTTTCTTTTTTTTTTTTTACTACGTACAAGCTGTGCTTATTTTTTGACTAATTGGAAAAATTGAGAGTAACATTTCACAAATTGTGTTTTAATCCGAGGCAGCTCGTGACATAAGAGACGTTTATTTGGAAAAATGTCAAAAAAATTCACAAAAATCGTGTGTTGCATAGAAATATTTTCAAGCTTCTGCTCGTTTTACTGATTTTTTTTTTCATTCTTCTTTTGTTGAAAAAAGGCCGAAAAAATTGATGGAATCGGCTGCCTACTTTGGGTCGGTATTTCAGAATATTTTTCAGATTTAAAAAATGTGTCGTTCGATAATTTGTTTTACAAAATAATCGTAGGTAGCTAAAAATGTGTAAACATTTTTTTTTTAAATTAGTGCTTCATAGAGTTATATGTCGATCATATAAAAAATTGCGGACCCAGGTCGAAACTAGATGGAATGCCCTGTACATATGTTTTAAACATAAAATTTTTCATACTTCGAGGAAAAAAAGGTTCAAAGCAAATATTTGAAAGGGGGAATTCCATTCTGTATGCCATATGACAAAATTCCATCGATGGACAGACATACAATGGAGCTTTTGGCTAGAATTTTATTTCATACAGAATAATCGTGAGAAATACATTTTCAACACCGGCGTTGCGTTTGAATTTAAAAAGTGAAGTTGTTGATTTGCTGCGTGTCTCTCTTGTAACATTCGAACCTTTGTAGAAAAAAAAAAAACGTAATATACCTCACAGATGAAAACTGTAAACCTTTTCGTTGAATATTGTTTGTTGATTCCGGTCGTCGCTGATTCACAAACCACCACTAAATCGTGATTTGAGCTACACGAACATAAACCAATGCCCTAACTCACTACGGCGATTACGAAACAATTCCACTTTCACATTCCAAAATTACTGAAAAAATTGTCGGCTTTCACAGCTGTCTCATAGACATCGAAATTTCGAAAGAAAATACTTCGCTGTTTCGGAGAATTTCAGAATTTAAATATTGCTAAAACTTTTGAAATGTGTTTTTAGTGTAACCAAAGTATTTGTTATAAATCTCAGTGTTGGTCAATATTTTTTGTTGTATCGAAAAGCCGATGTCTTCTTCGCAATCTAGATATTTCTTAACTTAAAAAAATTAACATATAATTCTTTATCCGTATTTTTATAAATGTTGGAGTAATTCTATATATCTCTTGTGGTCATTATTTTTTAAATATTGATTTAAAAAAACATTACCGCGAACTTGAGATACTTGTGGCAAGTTTTAGCCTTATCGAATTACGTTGATTAATTTTTCTCTAAAAACATTTATTCCTAAAATATTGGCATCGATTTTTGAATACTAGATTCTTTTTTATCGATACAGAGTAACAATTTTCTGTCTGAAATAATTTTTTTGAGGGAAAAGAAGACGACATTTTTACATGAATCAGAGGAGCAATAAAAATGTCAGCGATGAAAAAGCATCTCGAACGGTTTACATTTTAGTACACGATGTAATTAATAAACGTGTCGCTTTAAAGAACCTGTCATTTTTCTTTCTCCCGTGTATATTTTAAAGTTAAACAGCGAGATTATGTGACTTTACCCAGGAGAAAGGTAGAAAAGGAGAAATGACAAAATCGTCCCCTGCGAAACGCCAGACAAACATACAGAACCCAGTGAAAATCGATATAATGGTGGTAAAAAGGAAATTGTTTTTAGTAGTAATAAATACATGTCAGGGGTAACCGAGGGTCCCTCACAGCCGTTTTAAAACATCGAACGAGAGTCAATTTAAAAGTGAGGATTTCTCAATTTATAAGATAATAAAATGAACCCCTTGTTTAGAATCCTGACGTCGCAAGGGGGAAAACGAGAAGATTTTTTTTTTTTTTTCAAACCCCCACGGAGATGCTAGTGGAGTCGTGCACGGAATCTTGTCAGTGAGTCCATCAATAATGGAAGTTCTATCAATCGGGATTTCGGGTGTTACGCCGAAGGGTTTGGGGTAATCATACCCAGGAAAAAAATAAAAGTAACATTTTTGTACATTCCACGAAAAGAGAGAAAAATTCAACAATTCTTTGTTATTCATTTTACCAAGAAAAAAAAAAAAAAGTACAAAAATCGTAATTCTTATAAAAAAAGAAAATAGATATTATATATATCTTATGACACTGGCAATTTTCTTTAGTGAAGATAAACATTTCATGTTTAAAAAAAAACAGTGAAAAATGTGTCAATTTAAAAAAAAATACATAAAAATATTTTTTCTTATACTTGACTAGGATAAGAAAAAAATCGTAACTAACAAAATGACATTTTTGTTGAAATGTCGGATTTGTTATTTATTCGCAACAACAAAAATTTCATTCCGTAGATCAAGCTAGAAGAAAACATCAGAGTTTGAAAAAAAAAAATCCATCCAATGGTTTAAACCGTGGACAAGGCCATTATTGAAATTTCGAGAGATCCCTAATGGCCGGTATCTATAGCCAACGACGGAGTGCAGAGAATTTTCCTGTGTGTGTACTGCCTCATCACACAAGCGCAAAAACTATCGCGGGATTTTCGTTGTATCTAGAGATGGCGCCGAGAGATACACCCTGAAGACTGCTTTTCCGCTGCGCGTTGGTTCGCTTTTCCTTCGATCTCACCCACCGACCAACAGACATTCCATATATCCTTAGTATTCCTGAAGTCTCTGGTTCTCCGTTTCGCTTCGACGAAGCTCGAAGTCCTTCATTCAACTCGATAGATATAAATGGTTTTAGTGTGGGTGTACAGTTCGGAACACCTAAGCCTTTAACGCTTTTGATGCAGACGTTGAGACATGAAAGGAACAACTTGAACATATTTACAATACTAGCAAAAATTGCGCGCTCTACATTGATTTTTTTGTTTGCTTGTCGACTGTAAATTTATTTAAGAACCGAATTTCATTGCATCGTAAACACATTTGTTATAGTAAAAAAAAATACGATTGTCGTGGCAAAAGATTTGCCATTCAAATTTGCCGCCATAAATCGAACGCGCAGCGCGCACGATCTATGGCGCCGCAGGGCCGTTCATAACAGATGGCGACTGAAGTTGGCTCTGCAACATGTCGACCAATCAACAGGCTTATAAGTTGGCTCGATTATTTCGATACATTTCGAGATATTTAAGCCATGACTTTTTTACAGGGCGATTTAAGAGGGTATTGTCAAACGGTACCTGATGATATTTCGTCAAGGAGATTGGAGCCCTTCACACTTGTGAATCAGTGCTAATTTTTTAAAAAACGTTTCTACAATTTGTGTTGGTTTTTAATAGACAGTTCGGAAGAGTGATTTGTGCAGCTGCATTTGTTGTTAATATACAAATAGATTCATAGCAACATCTTGAAAATAAAATCGATTGATATATCGAAACGCTTGATGGGATGATTTTTTAGCTCAGTTTATAAACAAAATAAAAATGAAAGGTAATATGATTCCGATTATAACGAGTCATAGCTTATTTTGTTTATTGGAAGATACTTTGTTGATTCATCGGCCAGATTTTCTAATTGTATTAATTTGTTCAAAAGTAAGAAAGGTTTGATTACCTTAATCTAATCTATCATTTCAGCCGGGTGAATTTCTGTTCTCGTATATTGATTTAAAGCTGATTGAATAATAGGGTACGATTAATCTTATCTCCAGTTATACTCGGGATACTAAAAAGCGTTTGAGCTAAAATAATCCAACTAGTAAGATAGACTAACGATAGAATAGCTCCAAACTGTAATATCCAATTTTGCGAGTGATGATATAGAAAATGGAAAATTAGATAATCAAATAAAATAATTCTGACGCTGTATTTGTGCGAATCTTCATGAATGAATCGCGCAGATAAGTCTTCAAGACTGTTTTTGGATTATATTTTCATTTTTCATTTCTTTCTATGATTTTTTTTTTACATATTTAAAATCTAGGTAAAATTTGAATGAGACCAACCGTATAGTCGTTAAAATATAAAATCATAAAGTTCAAAATTTTTACAGAAATTTCCATTTCTGGAAATCTGAATTTCCAAAATCCAAGATAGCAGATCTAAAAACAGAAATTTATATATTTAGAAAGTTTTCAAATTCGACAAAAATTAAAAAAAAAAAGTATGACGTTACCGCAGATTAAGAAGGAAAAATCGTTTTAAAGACCAAATTTCCACACATTCATCAACGACTTCTAAAACTGATCTTCAAATTTAAGGCATGAAAATTCTTGCTATCAATATATGAACAGTGAACTAAAAGTTAAGAAGTTTCATTTGCTATCTAATTATAATCATTGTAACCTTTGACATTAGATATTTGAAATTCGATGACTCCGCTGCTCAAACCAAATGCTCAATATTATTTTACCCCAGCTTAATATTTTCTCGAACCTTCATATTTGTGTCTGTAAAAAGTCAACCTTTTTAATCAACACAGTCTTTATCATGTATTACGTTATTAAATAACAGTCGTACTTTTGATTACTACGATGTTGATCGACCGCAACGAGAAGCGTGTCGTTCCACTGTGCACTAAAAGTGACTACTAGATAAGCGTATTGAAACAGCACATTTATTTTTTTTTATCGTGTGTATCTCGTTGTGTTATTCCCAGACATAGTAAACACGCCCCAAAATGACTTTGCAACATTTTTTTTTTCTTTCTGAATTGTCCCCCGTTTACCCAATTTCATCCTTCTCGCTCGTTTCACCGAGCTTCGCCGTTACTCTCTGGGAAATCCAAGCTCGGCTCACATAACACAACGTAGGTAACTGGTGCCATGCACGAGTGTACGAGCCGTGCAAGCGAGCCAAGAGGGACGAAGAGGCGTAAGCGCGGGGTCTTTGCTCCCGTTTAATATTTCAACCAGTCCATTGGCCACCGTAAGCATCGACATGCGCGTCGTGGAAAAGCCGGTGAACGACTCCAGGGGTTTTACGCGCCCGGCTATCGCAAAACTCGCGCGCGACGATTCTCGGCTACTCTCTGCTTTCTCTCTCTCTCTCTCTCTTTCTCTCTCTCTCTCTCACTCTCTCTTTAGCCTCTTTTCTATGGCACTGCTACGATCCTCGATAACTCGTAGGTAGAACGGCCGCCACTTTCGATATACGAATTTAAACATCGATCGGTCCCACCGACCGCTTTCTCATCGTCTCGTCCGTTCATTTCTCTCTCTCTCTACTCGCTCATTCCTTCCTTCTCTTTCGCGATGCCGCTCCATATAATATATATATATATATATATATATATATATTTGCTAGTGGGTGTGAGAGGATTTTCTCTGAGTTTTTCGTTTTTTTTTTCTTTTTTCTTTTTTCTTTTTTTTGTTTTTTTTTTGCGCTCTCGAGCACCGACATCCCTCCCACCTGGTCCGCCAGTTTCCCTCGTCCACCCGCTGCGTTCAACCCTCTCTCCAATCCCGCTTTCACCCTTTTCCACAAGCCGGCACACTCTTTCTCGCCCGGCCACTCTCTCACTTCTCTCGCTCTGCCGCCGACAGGTCCGAGCACCTCTGAGAAATGCGAACTCGAGCGTGACCTGCACTCCCGAGTTTCGTATATATCCACGCCTCTCTGTACCTTGCTATATGAGTACATTCTTCTATATATACCTATATACAGAGGTATATACGTATGTGTACACATGGTGCACGTATACCTGGATATATACGGAATCAAGGCATTTAAGCTACCGAGCATCGTGCCTTGTTTCCAACACCTTAAATCACTCGAATCTTTCGTCTGTAATTGAAGAAATTTATTGATGATTTTTTTTCCTTTTTTTTTTGGTTTTTTACGTAGGAAAATATTTGTTGTTTCTATTAAACTTGAAGAATTAACGATGATTTACATGGAATTCTTAATAATAATAATAATAATAATAACGGGCAAAGGCCATTTATAAATTAGTTTTTGAAAGTGATTTTTTTAATCTGATATAAATTTTTTGTATTGTATTAAATTAGATGAATTTTTCGAATACATGTGTAATTTCTTAAAAGAGTTTAGTGGCAAAACTGTAAAGTTTCCCTTTTCCAGAATATTTAAAGGCCTTTTTAAGCTGAGAAATAAATCTTTCCAACTGACAAAATTACGCGTTTATGGTTGTCAAAATATATATATATATATTTACCGCATTAAAAGAAACATTTTGTTGATTAAAGGTACAATTAGCTGAAGTGAGCTTTTGGGTATCTACTGTGACAATTTTTTCTTTATTAAAGTTATCAAAATTAAGATCAAGAAATTAAAAAGCACGATTGTACTATGCAAGTTATTAAATCAAAATTTAAAGAAATTCAAGCTGTTTCTCACATCTGTATTGATATAGTAATTTCTAATAAAATATGAAATAATTTTATTCTTATTCGGCACATTTGATGACTTGACCGATTCTCGCCAAATTCATTCCTAAACGAAAATTTTCCACCCAATATTTAAAAAATTGCAATATCCACATAGACAACATCCAAACAACGATTAAAAAAAAAATTGTTTACACAAAAAACAAAGCTTTTTCCATGAGAATGCAAATTTGTAAAAAAATTAATATACAGACGTACAAATTTTCGTACACAAATTTCAATATCAGTCAATGCGATGCACAATGACAGTTCTTCAATCTTATCCTCTGATTATTAGCAGGATCCGCTGATAACAAAACTCCAAAATTTCATAAAAAATAAACGCGCACTTGTCCTACAATTTAATGTAAAAATTGCTAAATCTCGACTTACTTACCACAAATAATTAATTAAATTTAAACAAGAATTCGTGAATTTATACTAAGTTGCACGTTTGAAGTTCTCTCTGTCTCTCTCTCTCTCTCTTTCCTAATTATCAAAATATCCGATAGCAGTAATTAATGTTTTGCTTGGATTTACACGGTTGAACTAACTCAACTTCGTAACTCCTTGTATACACCTCTCAAGAAGGTACTGGTTGTTTTATTACCAAGAAACTTCACAGCGACGTTATTCAAGAAAGACAACACTCAGCGGAGCTTCTTCTTCTTAACGGATATTCCGCAACTTTATTTTTAATGGTTATACCCAAGCTCAAAGAGGGAATACAGCCTTGATATCGAATAACCCTGTACAAAGCATAAAAATGATTTTCTCCTCTCTTCACAACGCCACCTACTCTTTTTCCCCTTTTTCATTTTAACGTCGATCCGTCGAGATCTCTGCCTTTTCCATCTCTTTCCGTAACTACTGTGGGATATAACGTAAGCCTGTGAGCCATTACTTATTTCAGTCGGTCTCAGAAGCACATAGCACATCTATTCGATATCTTATACGTTTTTTTTTTTTTTTTCGTTAAAGGCTGCCATTTCCCACCGCTGTTACTGTTGAGTTGAAAATTAATGAAGAGCACGTGCTCCGCCGTATTTTAAAGAGAAACAAAAAAATCTTTTCAGCAGAATAATCCAATTTATGGTGTTTTTTTCTGTCCGATATGACACCTTGGATTTTTATTTGAATATTAAAATATTCATAAGTTCTGAAAAGGTCTGAAAAGTATTTTCACCTGTATCGGATTGAACGAAAAGTTTTTAATAAATGAGCTTTTGAAAAAAAAAGAAAAAAAAAAACTTGTCTAAGTAATTCGATAGAAAAGCGATTTTTTTCAAGAAATGAAATAAATTCAATGATTTATTCGAATACGCATGTTCTTTTTAAATAAATTTTCTTGACATTGTGAAATTTCCGTTCTCGAGATTTCTTGAATCTTGAAATTTCTCATACATAACATGTAAATACTCTACCAAAGTATATCTAAAATGTAAAAAAAAATCATAAAATCCTAAAATTAAATAAAAATCTACATATTAAAAAAGATTATTCTCCCAAATTTCTTGAACAATTTTCACTAACTCACCTAATTTCAAAGCCAATTGATATTTAAAAAATCAAATTGTAATAAACCAAAATTTTTTTTCGATAATCTATGTGTGAATGCATCCCGAAACTTCGGTTATAAAAGTAAAAAATTGAAAATACAGCTTTAATATCAAACAATCCTGTCGACGAGAATAAAAATGACTTTTTTTTTATTCCCGTTTCAGCATCACGTACACATTTTCCCCATTTTTTCCCTCAGAGTCGATTCATCGAGACCACCATCTCTCTTTCTCTCTGCCCCCCTCCCCCACCCCCCACCCCCACCCCGCGACTATAGGATATATAACAGTAAGCCATTTCTTCTTTCAAGCAGTCTCACAGAAACACAGAGCGCAGGGCCATTCGCTATCTTATACGCTTTTTCGTTAAAGGGTGGCTACTTGCCACCGCTGTTGCTGCTGCTGGGGGGGGGGGGGGGGGGGGGGCTTTGGGGGAAATTAATGGATCACACGTGCGGTACCTTGTTATTTCCCTTCTATCTCTCTCGTCGATATATATCGAAAAATTGTGAGAGGAGGGTAGGTGCAGAGGTGAGGGTGAGTAAAGGCACGTTCCAAGTGGACGAAGTGGCGTTACCGGACGTGGGGTCTCTGCCTGCTGGTGCCGAGACACACACGGCAGTGTCGCCACACGTTTTCCTCGGGTGAATTGAGAGACAGAGAGGATATATAAAAAGGGATCGGCGAAGGGGAGGAAGAGACAGTGTACCATTATAGGCTGCTCGGACTCTTGGTCCCCCCCTTACAATAAAAGGGACAACTCCTCCTCTACTCGCTGCAATTCCTCAGATTTACGCGTTTTCGGCCGTGAGGCAAAACGTGTTCACGCCACACGTGTATGAGACGTGTTTTTATTGATTCCCAAGCGGCGCTCTAGCGAGCAGCGAGCTTCACAAGTCCCGGGTAACGTGCCTGCTTCCTTCCCGCTGATGGCGCGCCGTTCCTCTACTGATACTACTTTCTGTATACATATATATATATATATATAATATCTCCTCGACTATATATATATATATATATATGTGTGTGTGTGTAGTCGAGGAGAGCGTGGTTGCGCTCTCATGCCTCCCGGTTTTCGCGGTGTGTCTAGAATTCGCCGCACACTTCGGGAACCGCCTGGTCCCCCCCCCCCTCCTCCCTCCCTCTCCCCCTCACACTCTCTCGCACTCCCTAATACGGGGGCTGTGTGCTTCGCGCCCGTGGTAGCAGTTTGCGAGGAGCCAACGATATATATCGAGGATGTAGTATATCGACGAACCCTTCGCCCCTAACTTTTTTTTTTTTCTCTCTCTCTTTATTTCTTCCTCTTCCCCCATTTTTCGTGCTCTCGCGCCCTCCGGTTTCGACCTATAACAGGCATACAAGCAAACTTTCGCCGAATGGTATATCTATGCATATGTGTATGTATATGTAAATATGTATATATATATGCAGGTGTGTATGAGGTGTGTATATGAGGTATTCTCTGTCAATTCAGGTGCTTTTATTTTAGGTCTTTCTCGATATTTTTGCATAATTTGACTCTTTGATTATTACTTCAATAGTATTTTCTGTGATTTTTGTTTTGTTATCCTTCAGGTTCAGAAACTGCTGTATTTTTTTGCGTATTTTTTTTTCAGATTTTGAGATTTTTTTAATTACATGCTGTGGATAATTTTGTCGAGCTAATAACGCTGATTTTTCAACAAAATTGTTTAGGTTTTTTGCTTCCACAAAGGCTAATTGGTATTTAATTGTAAGTTTTACAGAATTTTTCGTCGATTTCATTCTTTTTAGTTGTCAGAGATCGGCATCGGTCGTCGTTCTGGAAGGATGTAAATGAAAATTATGCAATATTTTATGAAACTATGGCTGTTGCTGAAAATTTTTTAACGCGGGATGCTATACATTTTTTTTTCTCTTGGCTGAAAATATATGTTTTGAAGTATAAAATCTGATATTTTTATGAACTTTTGAATTATTTCTATTTTTAAACTAAATGAAAATAATTTTTTTTTCGACATTCAGTAGGAGTTCTTTAATCCGTATCCACTTTGGTTAACACTAGTTTCTTCTTTAAAACGTGTAGAAATAATTTTTCAAAATTTTAGTGCTCGATTCACTTGACTGGTACCGTAAAGACAACCTTAAATCATTTTTTTTTCTTTTTATCTACTGCTTATGTATTCGGTTTCTCACTTCCGAGCTTTCTATACAGATTCATACAAATTCTGCAAAATATTATGTGAAATCGTGAGTCGAAATACAAAAAAGTGCTTTGATTATTTTCCTGAACAGAAGCTAATTTTTTTTTTTAATCAAGAAAGCGGAAAAACGTAATTACTATAAAATTGAAAACTAAAATTCTCCTCTCCCAAGAAATAAATAGTTCAAAAATACATGTAATTCCAAAAAATTATGGGAATAATAAATTATAAATAAAAAATAAAAAATAAATTATAAAACTAAGAAAAAGTATTCCCAAGCAGTAATAAAACCTAGTTATTCATAAAAAAAATATCGACCCGAAATAAAAGTGGCTGAATTTACAGAGAATGCCTCATACACTTGTACAATATACTGTTACTACCCCTATATACATATACATTGAGAAAATATCTGTGTCACGTCCAGAACACTCTTGCCCAATTCTTTCTCCGTCCACCCTTTTCTCCCCGTGTCCTCCCTCTCTCGTTCGATCTAGCACCTTGTTTAACACCCGAGCACCAAGATTAAATTTCTTACGATAAATATACCCCGTCAAGCGGCTAGGGGTTCTTCCTATATAAAATCCACGTCGAGAGAGTCCCGCAGAGTCACTGAGAAATATCTAACAGATATGAGCTATTTAAAGTTAATGCAGCGGAGAATCGAACGCCCGGGATGTACTGAGGCAGTGAGTAGAGAAAAAGACGAGATTAAGAGAGGAGGAATAATAAAGAAGGGAGAATACCAACGTTAAGAAAGTCCTGTGCCCCGATTAGCTTTCCCATTGCTTCGAGCTCAAAAGGAGAGATTCTTTCCTCGTGAAGACTAAGACGATGAAGACGTATCGGAAATATTTTTTACTCTCATTTTATTATCATTATTATTATTATTATTATTATTATTATATGTACATATACATTTTTTTTTCTTCTCTTTCCTCCTCGAGTCTCATACTACCGGTGAAAAATATACATATGCCTCAGTAGATTCTACGGCGTTATTCAAAGCGGCGAGCAATGCATTCTAAAGAATTGTGTTTTATATCCCCGTGTTGTGAAATATGTATATACGTAAATATATAGGAGTATAGGTGGCAGTACCACGAGGGCAAAACTGACGACGACGGTTCTTCCGGTTGATGCGTTGGGATATGTACTCGAATACAGGAGATTTGAAGAAAAAGAGAAAAACTATGCAGCAGCCGCGCGCTGCCACTGCTGATGTGCGGTAGATCGTATTCTGCCTATTCTCGTGCCCGGGGCTTTAGAGAATTTCATCAGGGACACCGAGCCAGTGACGACTATACGACGACTACGACATTGACGACGACGATATATCTCGAGGGCTTCTATGCTCCCTCAGTTTTTCCTTTTTTTTTTCTACTTCTTCGTCTTCTCTTCTTTTTCTTTCTGCTTTCCTTCGCTTCCCTTTCCAACCGCTACGGAATATATCCACCAGGATACATCATCCTAGATTATAGATAACAACGTGTAGTATATCGAAGACGGAAATCAGGCTCTGTCGAAAGTCTCGCGAAAGAAAAAAAAAGTGTTTTTCGCGAGAGAGGATCTTCTCGTTATATTTAACGCGAATTCGAGGCAGTGAGTAAAGAGAATTTAAATAAAAAATGCTCGGAAAGTCAACCCTTGGTACGTTGCTTCCTCATTTTTGGTCGCCTGTCACAAACACTTCTCTGTGATAACGTGCAAGGTTGTTTTGCTTTGGATTCATCACAGAGGAAACTTTGTGGATGACGGATTAAAAAAAATTATGAAGGCTCGTATATGCAACACTCGAATTTGCAATCTTTTTTAATATGTTGATAACGCATTTGTTAATTTGTGTACATATGATAGGTTGGAGTGTAAATCCAATTGTTTCTTATTTTCACAAAGGCGAATAATAAATACATTATTGTCTACAATAAGGTCGTGTTGTAGGCTTTGATTTGTCTAGTCTAGTTGTCTTTTCTCTAATTTTTGTATATATGTTACAAAAATTTTTTTTAGCCAATTATATTTGCAATGATATCTGGAGTAATTAATATTGTAGCAAATAAATTTATTGCATTATTGCTGAATAAAAAAAAATTACGCAGACACGTAGGCACATATATCCGAACACTTTCTCTAAACAATTTTTTTCGGAGCTTCAAATCGTTGCGCGTGTACTTACATGAAAGTCTTGAACATTTTTTTTTTTTCATGAAAACAGCTTTCTTTTATGAGGAAGCAATACAAAAATGAGTGATTAAGAGAAAGAGAAAGAGCATCATATTTTTATTGAGACAAATGAAAATAAAAACGGGATAAAAAGATTAGGCGATGGTTAATTAATTAATTTATTTATTCATTCGATTTTGTTAAGCGAATGAACTCACATCGCGACTAAACGCATTTCAAGTGATTCTGATCTTCTGGATTTAGAACGCTATTCTAGGAGTGATAAAACATCACCGGGTTGACGCATTTTCCTGATTATAAATCTGAACAGAGGTTTTATGGAAATCTCTATTCTTCGTTATAAATAAGCACAAGAGCGATTTTAAATATAGGTTCTCAAGTTTTAGCGACAAATGTACAGCGAATTTGTTATCAGTATAACAAAAATGTATTGAAGTAGGAATTGAACATTTTTCTTGTTTTCAAACTAAAGAAAATAGTTCACATGTTCTGGTTTGGCTTTTAAAAAAAAATAAGAAGTGTAATTTACGTATAATAGTAATAAATTATATATATAAATTATTAAACTAATAATCAATATACCAATTCATTCGACATCGATTAAAGGAGGTCGGGGTGAGTTGGAACGCATACTCTTAAAAATAGAAGTGTCGATGCAAATTTTTGTCACTCTAAGGCTTTAATCACCAACGGCACCAAATTTCAGTGACTCAAACCATTGGACAGGATTTAAAAAGAAGAAAAAAAAAGAACGCGTGTCTTACATCCGAGTCCAACTGTATATTATGGAATATATTAACAGATCATAAGAAAACGCGACGTGAAATGTGTACAAGAAAATGATAAATTACATCGATCATTATAAAATTTGTATTAGTTCTTGCGGAGTAGCATTTGCTCTACGCGAAAATACAGAAAAGCCATATGAGGAGGTTACAAATTTGAGTGACTTGCCCCATGAGACGATAAGATCGAATAAAAGAGAAAAAAGAGCGTACGTCCTACACCCAACATTCCTACAACATTTTGTGAAATGTATTGATTGATCAGCATGGAGGAAACACGACGTAAAATACACAGAAAAAAGATAAATTATTTTCATTGTAATAAAATTTTAATTCACTCTCGATATAACATTTGCTACCCGTCAAAATGTCGGAAGAGACAATGCCATGAGGAAGCATGAAATTTGAGTGACTCACCCCATTAGACGACAAGATCCCAAAAAAAAATAAAATAAAAAGGGAAGAAGAAAAAAAAAAAACGCGTGTCTCAATGAAAACTGACTTGCGAGCAATAAATTCTTGGAAATACCCCCGAGATGACTACTATATCATATGGAATACATTGATTGACCGAGATAAGGAAACACGACGGGGAATAACACGTTCCAGAGTGTGTCGAAGAAAAAAAAAGAGAAGCTATACTTGCATTTTCCTCAGCCCCGTGTTTCTCGACACAACGGTGGGTACGAGACGGAGAATATAGAAATCCTGTGGGATTTTGGTATGGGGTTTTTCTCTTCCCCTTCGTCGTGAAGAAGAACAAGAAGTAGTATAAGAAGACGAAGAAGTGGTGGTATGGGGTAGAAGAGACCTCGAGTGCGACGCTCTCGAGGGACTTTCGCCGAGAGAAGAGCAGCACCACTACCATAACGACAGCAGCAGCAGCAGCAGCAGTACCAGCATCAGGATATCGACGATATATTAGCCCTTTTTTTATACACGCCCCCCTCGATTCGGAGCTCAACCAGCGCTCGCGTACCCCGATATATCCTTTATAGCAGGTATATCGGGAGACGTATCGACGCTGCACGTCCCGAGCGTTTGAGGCCAAGATGAAGTCATAATTCATCGGTCTCGCACAGGCGTTCAGCCAAGGCAAGACGAGAGTGGAAAGAAGAATGAATTGTGTGTGTGTGTGTGTGTGTGTGTGTCTGTGTGCGTGTGTGTGAGAGAGACAGAGCGAGGGAGAGAGTGAAACAGGACGACTGCTTTCCTGCACCGCTGCTCATAGTGTAAGCTCGGAACTGTGATATATGGACGATATATCAAAGTCGTTAGGATCATATCGCCCGATATGTCGTTGACTGTTTAACCAGGATATCGAGGACACGCGCACGTGAGATGTCGCCAGAGGAAAATTGCGAAACGGTGAAGGATCAGCGGTTCTAGACTTTCCAGATCACTGATGTGTTGCCTCGAATGGGATGTTGTGTCTTACTTGTCTCATTAGTTCGCTATGCCGGAATTTAGAAGTAAATGCGAGGGACTATTCGCTCACAGCTGAAATCAGCTTAAATCATGTGAATTCATGAAATCACGTATTATTTAGATAATCTAAACAGCCTTAAGTATCGTTGATATATTTTTTTTGTATATAAAAAAAATCATGGAAATCGCGTAAAATTATAGTGCTTAAATTTCCTGCCGACTTCGTACGAATATTAATATACAGTTCCAGATTTAAAGTGCTCTGTCTGTGGACGAGAATTTCACTAACGAAATAGTATGACAAAAACTTGAAAAGTTGTCACTTTACCAGGAATCAAGGAAAAATACATCAGAGTGCAATGACTGGCACGATTGTCTTGAACTGCCAATATTCCCCTCAATTATTCACATTTCATGAAATTCCGCTATCGGTTTTCTTTCTTTCTAAAGCATTAAAAAGCTTATAACTAAAAGAAAAAAAAATCTTATGCATATTCCTTCGTTCGTCCAGAAACAAAATTTCAATTTCGACCAATTTTCGATGGTACAAAACGTATCTACCTCCTCAATCTCCTCAGCCTAATGGTATAAATCCTCGCCAACTGCCCTCGTGCAATCCTTCTCGTGTCTGTGACCCAGCTGTTTCTACTTGAAGATTCTACGTTTGCCGTTTTACCTCATATCTAGCCGCGAGAATGAAGCTGCGAGGAGAAGGAACATCCTGGTGGAGGCCTTGAGGCATGATCGCTCTCTCGGCTGGACCCTCAGATAATTTTCTTCCATCCATCTCGCTTTCTCACTTTACTTTCATAACTTTTTTTTTATCTCTTTCTCCCTCTCTCAGTGTCTTCATGTTTTCTATACCAGAATTCCTATTCTCCCCTCTTAAGTCTCTCGCTCTCATTCTCTGACTCGTTTTTTTTTTTTTTTTTTTTTTTAATACACTCATATCAAACTTGGCCATTTTCTCAAATCTGCGACGCGCCCAACCTAGGCACGCCCGAAGGACGTTTTTTTCATCCCTTATCCGTTACTACTAACCCCCTCCGGGGCAGAATCCTTCTACCTTCGTAACCCCTCACTCTTCCTTCTACATATACATATATATATATATATATATATGTATATATCACATAGAGCTATACTTTTACCCTTGCGTGTGCGTGTACGGTATACGTAACGCTATGAGCAGTCGTGGATCTTTCCACTCTCCCTCGCTGCTTTCCCTGTTTCTTCTTCTTTTTCTTCTTCTTCTTTTTCTTGCCTTTTGGGAGTTGTACGAAGACCTCCGAGCGCGGTTCACCCGATCACTCTTTCTCTCTCTCTCTCTCTCTCTCTCTCTCTCTCCTCTCTCTCTCACTCCATCGTCTCTCACAAACTCCTCGACTGAACCCACGAGATACTTCTCTTTATATATCCGATGCTATATCGATAGGTTCTGCCGCTTCAGGATGAAAGGGAGAAGGAGCACAGAGCCGTGGAATATAAAGTGTATCGAGTATATACTATTGCTCTACCTTAGACTCGATCCCGTAGTTTCTGAGCGTGGTATGCATTTCTTTTTCAACTAGGAACTGATATCGATGCTGTTTGATAAACTTAACTGTCGATGAAAATTCATATTCCTTTATGAAACCAACCAATTTCACCTCACTGACACCTCTGTGACATCTTTTAACGATACATATTATATTCTAAAGCATTTTCGTTTTAATATTGGTTTTAATTTTTTCATGTAGATATTACTTTTGAATTTTGAAATATTATTTAACACACTATGACAGGAAATGAGAAACTAAACAAGGCGAAGGATCTCCGAGATTTTTTAAAATCAATTTTAAGTGATTTTATTCATTGAAATGTCGATGAAAATTGATCTTCCTGTACGAAAATCAGTTTGACGTCGTTGACAACTCCGTCAATTACTTTTCAGTATCCTTGGTATCTTAATATTCACTCAAAAATGATTAATAATGGATATTTAAATAATATTAAAGACACATCGATGTGAAAGAAGAATAAATCGAGCAAATGTATTATATATTGTGCCTTTCCATGAATTTCTTGTGATTTCGACATTCTTAAAGTAGATCAAACAAAACACAAATATATTAAGAAGATCAAAGTGGACAATTTTTTTTAATGTGAAAACATCTTTAGCCGACCTCGTCTCACGAAAAGTATCCCCAACAAACATTACGGTCTTTCTATAAATTGAGTGAAATGGACAAAAGTGTCCTCAAAAAGCTTTACGGTCCTTCTGGGAACAGTATGAAACGGTCATCCTCGAAAAGCGAGTGAAATGACCATGAAAGTCCAAAGCATTACGGTCCATTTCCAAATTGAGTGAAATACCGAAATAGGACCTTAAACATCTTTACAGTTCTTTGGGAAATGTTGCAAACAGTTAACACACGTTTTCAATCAGGAAATTGAGTAAAATTAATGAAAGTCCTATTAAAAATTCTCTATGCCACTCAAAAGCTTTATCAAACATCGTTATGTTTCAGTTTTCAAAGTAAAATGTCAATTTAAAATCATCTCCGGAATCATGTCTTAAAAAGAGGCAACCGTGAATCTGACGTCAAAAGTGACGACCAGTTTGACAAAATCATTGATTAACCCAACCGGATTCGCGTTGTATAATGGACAGTAATTTTCGTCAACGGCCATCGAGCTGTCGACAATGTTCAGTGTCTGAAACGAACTTGCCACAACGTCACCCCTAAATTTCACCGTTCGAGTCAAATGCCGTTTGCGAGATCTTTCGACGCGGCTGTCCTACGTTCGTTGGAATGTATTGATTTCGCGGTGAGTGAAGAGTACAGTTTGAAGCGAGACTCTCAGGAGGAGACGAGAGAAAGGATGAGAGAAAGGTGGGTAATGTGGTGTATATATATATATATACACAAGAGAGAGAGAGAATCGTCGACGAGGCCCGAAGACAGTTTCTCGATTCTGTCAGTATTCGAGTCTCTCCCTGCTTAAGCGCGATTGGGTGTGTAGTAATCGAGAAGGAAGTTGTGAGATAGATGGTCGAGAGAGGAGACTCTGGGTAGACTCTCACTGGCACTTCTATCTATCGACTCCTCGACTCTACTCCCTCTCGCAGAGGGGCTTCGACACCGCAGAGATTTTCTCCCTGACAGTATACGGGAGTACACTGTCGATTCTCTTGGCTCTAGCTTTTACTCCCCGTTCACTGTTTTCCTCCCTCCCTTCGTTTCCTCTTTGCTCACTCCTGACTCGAATGGCACAGCACAAAGTCTCCTGGTAACATGGGTCCCAACCCTCTCTCTCTCTCTCTTTCTCTCTCCCTCTCTCTCTCTTATTGTTTGGAGAAACGTAACGAACGAGCGATTGAGAGGACGACGAGACGAGACGAAAGTTCACCCCCGAAAATTCCATGCGGTATAGTCGCGGCTGGCTTGATGAGGGAAGGAGAAAAAGAGATAGAGAGAGAGAGAGAGAAGGGAGGGCCAAGTGAAAGCATAGCAGGGTATTAAAGGCATTGAGGGAGAGGGAGTACCGCGTCCTTCAACCTGGAATGTATTGATTCGAGCGAGAACGACGCTCAGGACGAGCACATCCCGAGACAATTTCCTCGATTTTGGTTAGACTCGAGGGCCTGGTTTTCGAGCTCGTTCAGGGACTCGGGGAGCGGTCACCAAACGATCTATATATGAGGCTATACGTGAAGCTTTCTGTCTCTATTGTACACACCGCTTCAGGACACGTTTGTATACAGTTATATAGCCTAAATTCCGTAGTGTAGGTCGATCAGACAGGCCACCGTGGGAGTGAAACTCTACTGGTGTGTATATATATCCCCTAACGGGACGGATTGACCACGTCGTTCCGGAAGTACGCACGACTTGATTCGCCGTTGAGACGAACGCGAAAGAATTCGTGTGGGCACTCTATACATCGCTCTTTATTTCGGAGAAATCCTGAAAGAGATCTTCGAAATGGCCCACGAGAAAAAAAAAAAAAAAAAAAGGGGTTTAGTCGCACTGGGTTGTGCGCTTGTGTGTGAATACTTCTTGTATAGGAGAGATTGTATAAACGAGGGTGGCTCCTCTGAAAGCATTATAGGTACTGTTAAGTCTAGTGGAATCTCTTTCCCTCTCGTTCATCGATTCTTCATGAGGATAATAAGAATGTAATCAGGGATGAAAATCGTTTGAATGTATTCGGTGGCGGTAGAGCTGTCTGAATAACTTTATGTCTGTCCACTAATCTTCCTCTACGATGCGTTGACACGAGGCTATAAGGTAAAGACGTCAGTGTGCTATCTCTATTTTAAATTTACACAAGATTTTATTTTTTTATTTTTCTTATAATTCATCACATTTTTTTTGTTTCGCGAGATTCATGTCTTTTTCAATATCGCGACGGCAAAAAAATCGTGAAGAAAATATTTTTTACTCGAATGCATGTAAAATGTTTGTTAATAATTATTGTTAATAATTGTGCGAAAATAATATGTTTCACGCGTTTATAATAATTATGACTACTTTGAAGTTATTATTCTTTAATAATGAATACAATAATAGTATTCGGTCTGTTTAGTAATTTGTAATCGTTGAGTCGAAAAAGTAGTACAAATACTTTTTGATTTTTTTTAGACAAATTGAGTGTCAATCATAATCAATAAAAATAATTAAAAACTTATATTTATATTTGGAGAACAGCATCAATATGGTATTAAAAAAGTTTTTTTTTTTTTTTACAATTCATTTAATCAACGAAAATACGTTACATAATTCTACTGGTTAAAATTATCGTTCATTTGGTAAAGTTTAGACTGTGCAGTTATTAAAATACGTCTGACAGTTTATTTTAACTTCGCTTCTGACTCGTGTACTAAATCCATAACCGGAACATTTAACAGTTTCTCAACAGAATAATCAATAATATATTTATTTTATTTAACAAGACTATTTCCAATCCTACCATATATACCGAATCCTCCAACCACGTTGGCAGATTTGATACACTACAAAAAATATCCTTGAAAAAAAAAATTGGGGACAGGATTTTTTTTTTCCTTTGACGGAAAAACATCCCAGAACAAAAACCAATGAAACGTCCAGCTCGTGGGTTTTAACCATTTTTTTTTAAATAATAAAAAATTATGTTTTTATGAAAATTTTGTCCAGACGAAAACAGTTTTCGTTCGATTATGTTATTTAACGTATTTCAATGAAATTTCAGCATATCCTGATTTTTTTGAGACCTTTATTCTGTCATGTTAGATCATTTCATCTGTGAATATTTTTTTCACTGAGTTTTTATTGAATCTTTTTTTTCCAATCCGATATTTTGCCCACACATTTTTTTTTCCACCAGATTTTCTTCCCATGACTTCTTTTTCTGATATTATTTTTTCGCTGTTTCTTTTTTCAGGGATATTTTTTTTCCCCGCATTCGGTGGATTCACGAAAAATCCGAGAAAATCAGAGAAAAACAGTAGAGAAAATATGCTCGGGAGCTCGACGTTTATTTATATTCCCGCCTACGCGTATTTATCGAAAGAACGGATTGACCGCGCGTACGTATATCTGAGGTTTCAGTGTACACACGAGTTGATTCACTCAATAGGGTCTTTCCCTATATTGCAGCAAGCATCACGTGCTCCACGAACTCGCCACCCTCGCGGCTTAACATATCAGACACCCCTCTGTTATTTATTCTCATTATTATCATTATTTCGTCCGGCGAACAGGGCAATCTTTGGCAAATCCGGCCTTTCCCTTGGATTGATAACAGTGAAATCAGGGATAAAAATGAATTTCTTGAATGAATTTGTAGGAAAAAAGAAAAAGTTTGTTCACCGATAAATTGAATAAACTTGAGGATTCCTGCCGAAGATAGGAAGGGACGGATAAAGATTTTCCTTTCTTATGCAAGCATCAAGTGTGTGAGTTGAGGGAGAGGGGGAGGGGGGGAGGGGGATGCTTGGTAGAGCAGTATATTATCGATTATCTGATCGACTGCGAGAGGGGGATGAACCGGTGGATGTGGAGATTGACCACGTCGGATATACGTCGAGAGATTTTCGCCAGCGTCACGCAATTTCGAGAAGGACGACAGGCAACCGTCTCGCCCACACATTACAGGTTCCTTTTATAAGCTCGAGCCATCCTATCCATTGCAGCCTTGAAGAGCTTTATCCATTCTTCATGGGATAATGAAAATCGAATCAAGCCTGGTAAATCGTTTTGATGAATTCTTAAAGCCGTGTATATACTGTACATAATTCAGTGTTGCAAGATAACTCCGACGATACACTCCATTACGATGATTTTCGTGTCCAAACGATTTCCAACGAAGTACATGAGACGAAGAAATGATTTATTTATTCGTGAGTATAATATCCTCTCTACCTGCTGATGAATAGTTAAAGTGTTTTTATAGCTTTATCGATGGAACGAATTAGTGCCATTCCGGATGTTGGTGATATTTGTAGCTGCAATATTTTTCTAAACTGCTTCTAGTTGTCAATTTTTATCATCCCAAAAGGACAAATCTTTATGTTGATGATGATTTCAGGGAAGCCTTAATTTTTGTAAATCGTATTCTGTGAGCAAAAAAAATATTACGTTTCTCATGAATGAATTTTGCACACGAAAAAGCAGGACACAAGTTTTGCAAATCAAAATTATTTGCTTAACAGTCATAGATCGAGTTTTGGGTAGTAGTGGGTATACATTTTCTTTTGCTGCGGGTGAATAAATAAGGACCATTCCGTTTACCGACAGGACCCATTAATCGTGGCTGCTCCTTTCACCAAAAACACCCAGCCCATACGACTTGATTTTCGCGTGAGAGAATTCACCCACATTTTCACCCCTCCGCGGCTAATTCACTCCCCTAGGACTACAAAACTAGCCGCGATCGATCCCTCGTCGCCCTAACGAGGGGAATAAAATCAGCAACGAAAATTCGGTTGCTCCTGGATGAATTTACAAAAAAAAAAAAAAAAAGAAAGAAAGAAAAGTTCTTTACTCTGTTGGCAGGGGGAAAAAGAGCGGGCTGGATATTGAGAGAGGGTACAAGTCTATCGAAAGTCAATCAAAAAGGAATATAGCGTGAGCCAACTGGGCATACGCTTCATCAAGATGAATGCGAGCACGATATTCGATTGTCCTCGACATATATATCTATAGATTGATGGCTCTATATATCGTATATAACGCTCAGGAAATATAATACACCAGGGGTATGCGGTACTTGATTGCACCGTACGCGCGAAAAAGAATTCAACGAGGCACACGCACACGGAAACTTTCCTTCTCTCTCTCTCTCTCTCTCTCTCTCTCTCTCTCTCTCCCCTCTCTCTTTTTCTCTCTCCCTCGTGGGGAAAGCAATAGATTCCGTCTATGGTATTATTATGCCTGGGGTATTGTTAGGGTGAGCGCGTGGCTCGTAATAAGGATCAAATAAAATGCTGGAGAATACTGATACGGAGAAAGAGCTTTGTGGAGAAATTTTGCTGTGCATAATACATGGCTATAATACGGACTATTGCCCACCCTTTAACTTAACGAACACGAACTGTGTGTCTATATATATATATATATATGTACCGAGGAAATTTTTAATACGATCCATGACGCACGAGTTCACTAACAATTCTGATCAAAGTTCCGCGCAGGTGTTCTACGGTTATCCACCTCTGTAACAATCTCTCTTTCCCTCTTTTGCTCAGCACACTTGGAAAGGTGAGTAAGAGACGAAGGGACGAGGGCGCTTCGTGAATAAAATCTCATTTTAATCTCGAGTGTATTCTTCCTCGGCTGCTCCAGCCGTATAGGAACCGCTGCTCTCTGCTATGACTCGATATACAGAGAGTACGGAAAGTACAATTTACGAAGAGGGTCCTGTGGAACAAGAGATATAGGCTGTATAGTTGAAACAGTTCAAACTCTCGTAATTCGCGAAGGAAAATTGAGAATCGGTTACTGTCGGAACTCGTTGTAGCGAATTTTAGAATTTCATTTACAGCCTTTCTCGCGAAACTCATGTACACCTGTGTTTTTTTATAAAATTTATTGTATGTCTTCTATTTTTCAATGCCTGAAATCATCTAGATGTTTTAGTGTCTTGAGACTTGTGAGTGCTGTGGATTTTTTCTAAATGTTTATCCCTTTTTTTATACCTTTTTGGTTCATCATAAACGAAGCTCTGTTTTCATGAAAATGTTTTTTCTTTTTTTTAATTAATATATTGCTATTGTAAATCGAAATTAAGGAAAGCAATTATAATGTTCAGAATATAGAACCACAAATTTTGTCTTTTGTAAATTTTTTTTTTTTTCAGTGTCATAAATACTGCGGTACAAAATTAAATTTTGTAAAATAGCCCTGATTGAAAAATTGCTAAACTACAAAAAAAGTTAAATAATCGAACAAACCAGAAAACATTCTTCGCTGTAGTCGGGTAAAACTTGTTGTATTCTTGAATTTTCGTCCAATTTTCTCCAAACTGCGGCAGAGACTCTTTTCTAGTATATACAGTCATTTTACTTTTTTTAAATATTTTGTAGATTAGCCATTTTTCTGTTTGGGACTTTTTGCCAAATTTTATTTTAGTCTTTTTCCAGATATAACTTTTTTAAAGTATTTTTATTTTTCAGCAACATTGTGTTATTTTTTCCTCACAAATCAATGATATTTGGAAAAATTGAGAAGTTTTATAAACCGTGATTTAAAAAAAGATGCTTTCAGTGCTCATTAAAAAAGGGGAATATTTTTCAATTTTGTTGCTCATCGTGATTCTTGAAATTCGATCCAAACGAAAACTATTCGACAAAGACGACGTCAGTATAAAAAATATTTAGCACTGCTAAATTCCAAATGAACCCAAAAATTGTATTCTTTTTTTTTCAAGCTTGAAGTGCCAGTACAAAATAATTTTTTACAGACATCGTCTTCGGTGAAATCTTTTGTTTTCAATCAAATTTCAAAAATCCCATTGAGTAACGAAATAAAAAAATATTCCCCATTTTTGAACAGGTCCAAAGCACACACCAAAGCTTGCCTACATTTCTCAATCACTAAACAGCTTCTCACTCCCTTATCAGTCGAGCAAACAACAGCAATCAAAGAAAAAAAAATCTTCTCGAGCAAGTGCGTCAAAAAAAAAAAGAATTAAAATCATAAAAACTCACGAGAGTTTAGACTGTACCGCATTTCAGCATGATATCACTATCCCCAAGTATGTAAAAGAGCGAGTCAGAGAGAATTATGAAAGACAGACAAAATCCCCAAGAGGTTTTGAACCAATTCTCCTGATTATGTTTAACTTTCGCGTATTCCTGAGGTCCCGTATAAAATTCCTTGAACCAAGAATGGAGGCAAAAGTGAAAAAAAAAAAAAGGAAAAAAGCCCAGAGCTTCGACTTTAAACGGAAGCCCGCTGAAGCGAAGAGGGAGATCCGCCACCGAGAGTGCTCCGCCAGAATGAAATATAAGGTGAAATAATCCACGTCAGTTATAACATAAAATTGCAATACGGTGTCTCGCGTACCTACTGTCGCAACTGTGAAAGCCCCGAGACCATTAGTAGTGGTGACACAAGTGGCACCACCAAAAGAAAAGAAAGTAAAAGAAGGAAAGAAAAAAAGAAAAGAAGAAAACGCCCCCATGGCAAGAGCTACAAAGCAGGCTATTCGAATCCTCTGAAGATGAATATGGAACTTGGCGAGAAAAACATGGAAAAAATCTGAGGGTATCCTGCTGTCCTGGGTTGAATGTCGTGCAGGAAAAACCTCGTCATCAACAGCAAATACATTCCTCTTTTCTCTTATGCTCGATCCCCTTCCATCAACGTAATATTAATATGCCACAACGCTATAAGAGGCTCGTTTCGCATTTCTACTTTCCGTCAACTTTTAAAATCGTATAACGTTTGCCTGCTGGCTCGTCATTCCCGTCTAGTCCTTGTCCTCTTCATTCTCTTTCTTCTCTTTTTCTCTCGCTCTCTCTCTCTTCTCTCGTCCAACGAAAAGTGCTCGGGGTGTGAGCGAATGTCGACTCGGCGCTTTGTCACGACACTCCAAGCTCAATCCCTGGACTATAGTGGAACTCTCCCTCTCTCTCTCTCTCTCTCTTTCTCTTTCGACACCGCGCTTTTTTTCCCTCTGTCTCCCTCAATTCAACTGAGCCACGCCAGGCGCAAATTACTTGACGAAAATAATAAAACTTCCGTGCTATTGCTACGCTTTCTTTCTCTCTTCTATTTTTTTTTTTTTCTTTTTTTTTTTTTTTTCGTCGTCCTGGTGCTCCTGTTGCCACGCCATCCTGGATGCCTCTCTAATACCCAACGATAATGAGGCAAAGCCGTGCTCTGTTGAGAATCGCGCGTGATTCTCTCGCGCGTTTCACTTAAATTTCTCGTATAGCTCTTGACTCCCTCGATCGTTGAGTATCAATATGATGACTCGTAACTATACCTCTGACGCGCGCCCTTTAATAACGAAACGAACATAGTAGTCTCAGCGATTGTTATACTACCAACTGTAATATGTGTTGCCTATATTTTTGCTTGTACTCTCTGGTACATGCTACTTGCTGAATCAGCAAATGTTTCATCGTTTTGTTTCCAGACTACTGTTTACTGGCGGTATATACCGCGGATTGTGTACGTGGGGAGAGCCGTTTTCATTCTCATTCACTGTATGTACTAACTATACCTCTCATTTTCATGGGAACGCAATTCGTTTCACATTTAACTCTCATTGTTAAATTCACTGTGCAATACACTATAATCGATTTTGTTCTCTTGTCTCGTCGTATACCACTCGGACACTGCAGAGCAAAGCTGGCTCAGCCGCTGTGTTTTATTATTGCCTCCGGGGTAATTTAATGCAATTCTGTAATATAACAGCGGAAATTTATGATTTTTTTTATATTCGTATACGACGAGCTAATGAATGATGATACGAGACACTTGTTTTTTTTCTTTTTTTTCTTCTTCTTCTTCTTTTTTTTCCACGGGTTTGAATAAAATGGTCGGGTGTTGCCGGAGACAGATTATGTGAAATGAATTTTTAAGGTATTATAGTACGATGAAGTGGTAGACTATTAGAGAATATTTGTATGGATGAATTTATTAAATGAGACACTTTCTGTGTCTGTGTGTGTGTTTTGAGATTCAACATATTTCAAAAGGAAATATTTATTTTACATATACATACTCATTTTACTTGTTCTTTCTTCTGGGATTATATTTTCATAGAGCGAAATATATTTATTTATTTAACAGCTGTATGTGCTGCGAATATTGGAAAAATGTGATAGCTGGTTGCGGAATATGGATCGAAAATTATTCAGGAAAAAAAGAGACTTTGGAAAAGATTTGGCTTTACCAAAATCCCGAACCCTAAAAAACCAAACCCTAATTCAGGATTGTGGCTGCAATTGACATACCAACATGTCCTCGAAAGTAACATGTTAGCATGTTCTACCTCCTCCCCAATTTTTTAAATGTAAAGGAACGAAAAGCAGTGACGAATATGGAGGGTTTGGGGTGTCCGGGGGCGCAGCCCCCATCGGAGTTGAGGGGCGAAGCCCCTCTTCAAAGCGTTGGGAGCGCCGGGGGCGAAGCCTCCCCACTTACGACATAACTTTTTTTTGTCATGTAATTTATAGAAAATAATTATTAAAAAGAAAATTGTATATCTGTTTTGTACATCCTATTGTAAATATTTCATAACCTGATTCAGTCATAGAAATGGAGTTCTTGTTCAAAATATTTCTATATTTGTTTGTTTCAGTCTGTTTTTATCATACTCTATGATTCAGTCGCCTTTTTTTGCTTTTTTCCATCGGTCTTTATTCCCTCGGTCATTATTTCATAAATCCGAAAATGGTCGCGTCCAATTTTTGTTAGCAAAACATATGTGATTATATCAATGAAAGTAAAATAGCTTTCGGCGGCGAATGTTTAATATATCATACTAGAGTTACCGTTATATTTGGGGTCTGATTGAATTTTCATTGAATCACCTCCCTTTAACGGAGTTGCAAAGAAATAAAAACAAAACCCGGAATTGCTTCGGATATTTATTTCAACATTTAGCCCTTGACCGCGGTGGTTGAACTTTTCCGTTTGAGATACTTGGAGTTTTTCTGTCTTCGCAGTATTACTTTATTGCAGGACTAATTATGAGAGTCTGTGCATTTGTAACTTTGAGATTTTTTTCCAGTTTTTTTTTTTTCATCATTATTCCCGAGCTGCTTCAACCATCCAAATTATATTTTAATTCAATAATAAACAATGTTAAGAAAAAAAGAAAAAAAACGCTACAGCTGCGAGTAGTATTACTGTTAACATCCGCATTTTGAAAATACAAGATTTTTAACGGATTTTAAGAATACAAAAGTAATAACGAATCAGCCCAGCAAAATTGGAATTTTTTTGACAAACTTCAGAGACTTTTCTATTTCGTTGTTTTATTTATTTACAGTTATTTATAATATGTAAAAAAAATCGCAATACAAATATAATTCCGTTCTATATATGGAACTTCGTTTTGACCGAATAGCTTTTGTCAGTGAAATTTCACAGCACCGAAACTCGAACCCAAAAATAATCACTGGACTAAATCAATATAATTTACTAAATTAATAATATATGACAGACATATACGACGAATGACAGATGTAAAGGATTATGAAGGTTTCAAATATTTAGACTTCAATTTTCATTATACGATTTATTCACACATCCACCTTTTCATTATATACAAAGTTCCAACATTTACATTGTTGGATTGAGTTACACAACAGCACTTTACATTTCCGACGGACAAAAAAAAGGGAATATCAAAGTGATGGGAATAAAGAAATTTGTATGCATAACTCTTGGCAAAATGAATCCCGGAAAAAAAATGTCAGGCCGAGAAAAGGTTCCCGAAAAAAGGTCTTGGAAATAAGATCACTCGACAAAAACTCCTGAATATAAAGTCCCTCGGAAAAAATGTCCTGAAAAAAAGATCCCTCGAAAAAAAAAATGCCCCGAAAAAAAAAATTCCATGGACAAAAAAAAACCCGGAAAATACGCGACAAAAGGCCAATAATTATCACAAAAAATATACAATGCAATACAAGAAACATAGGCTTTTTTCTAATACCACTATAAATTTATACGACCTGATAGCTCACTTTATTTGATGTGCAGAGATACACAACACATTAAGATTTCGAAGCTTTCATGTCTAAAAAATCGGTAATTAGAACAAAACATTTCTCCCAAGCTGACACATTTGGCTGTCTAATAACAGCTATGGCGATGGTTTAACTTTCTCTGTGTTTGCTTACAAAACTGAAAGCAAATAAGCTGCCACCAAACAGAGGCTTTCCTTCCTCGATAGCATGACTAAATATCTTAATGCAAAATGTCTACAGACGCCAAAGCACAGGTGCTCGAAAACAAGAGATTTGTTATATTATCGGTATTACAAACACGAACATTACAAACGCTAATTGTAAATATTATAAAAATGTGGCATAAAATTATTATAACAAATTGCAAATAGTTATTCACTATACATATTTATGTCTAAGACTTCTAAACCTTTTAAGTGAGATCGTCTACACGTTGATTGGTGCTGTAAGTGATATTTGTCATTTTTATTTTTATCAAATTTAGGACTCAAGTGGGGAAGATTATGTCAGAAAGCGCAAAATGTATCTTATCTATGATCAACGATTAAAGAAAATTGTGCGAGAGAAGGAAGTACTACGAAGTATCAAAATCTCTTCGCGTAACTTCGCGACGTTGCTTTCGAAATCCCAATGTATATAATTTTTTGTAATGCTTATTTCAATAATTTAATGTTACCGATGTGCAATGATATTCCGGATTTTGATGTTTTAAAACTGGATGTTCTGGATTTTTGTATTTTAGATCTGGATATTCTGGATTTTTGTATTTTAGATCTGGATATTCCGGATTTTTGTATTTTAGATCTGGATATTCTGGATTTTTGTATTTTAGATCTGGATATTCCGGATTTTTGTATTTTAGATCTGGATATTCTGGATTTTTTTATTTTAGATCTGGATATTCTGGATTTTTGTATTTTAGATCTGAATATTCTGGATTTTTGTATTTTAGATCTGGATATTCTGGATTTTTTTATTTTAGATCTGGATATTCTGGATTTTTGTATTTTAGATCTGGATATTCTGGATTTTTGTATTTTAGATCTGGATATTCTGGATTTTTTAATTTTAGATCTGGATATTCTGGATTTTTGTATTTTAGATCTGGATATTCTGGATTTTTGTATTTTAGATCTGGATATTCTGGATTTTTGTATTTTAGATCTGGATATTCTGGATTTTTTTATTTTAGATCTGGATATTCCGGAATTAGATATTTTGTATCTTGCTATTCTCGATTTACATATTTTGGATTTGGAAAATTCTGGGTTTAGATATTTCGTATCTGGATATTCTGGATTTAGATATTTTGGATCTGAATATTCGGGATTTAAATATTTTGGATCTGGATATTCTAGTTTTAGATATTTTGAATCTGAATATCCTGAAATTAAATATTTTGGATTTGTATATATTCTCAATTTAGATATTTTGCATCTGAATATTCTTAATGTAGATTCTTTGGATTTAAATATTCTCTCACGGTCACGTGACAGTGTTCGAGAATTACCTTCATACTGTTTCGGTAGCACGACTATTATTATTGGATACAGCAGCCACTAACATACATAAGGCGGCATCAGAAAACATAGCAAGTCTTGTATAGATGCCGTTGCGCCACTCTCCAGATATTTTGTCCCCACGTTGTCGTAAAGGATACTCATGTTCGGTCGTAGCTACTTAATTTTACGGTGGTTTTCACGACGTCCACTGGTATATATATATATATATAGATGTCAATATATCCCGAGCATCACGAAATCCTCAAGAGACTGAAGCATAAACATAATTTATGTATATTCCGTCTATCGGAAAGTACTACAACACGGATTGTAACAATGTAAGCTGCATATGGGATTTCCGAGAATGCCGCAATATTTATAAATGGTTATGATGGATCGAGAGAATATTCCCATGTTTTTCCTCTCTCTGAGAGAAAATTCGAGATATGTCAATCGCAAGAGCATTATGCAACGAGAGTACATTTTATGTAGTTTATTATATAATAAAAGTGCTGCAGTAATTTTTTAGATATTCTAGATTCTACATATTTTCGATCTGCATATTCTGGATTCACATATTTTGGATCTGCATATTCTGGATTTAAATATTTTGGATCTGGATATTCTTGAAATTGTATACGTCGTTGAAATTACCAGAAATTCGCGAAAAAAAAAATGTCATATTTTATGATCTAAAAAAAATGGACAAAACTGATGGCATTGTAAACTTAAATATCCTGTAATTATAATCCGGTGGGATATTTTGAGAATAATCCATAGCAATTAATTGCGATATTATATATGAACTCTTTTTGATTCGACGTACAATCCGGGTGTTCACATGGAACGTCTTATATACCTCCGCAAGCGGATTGAAATATTCATAAAAAAAAAAAAAAAAATCATAGTGAGCAGGTGTAAAATAATTCTAACAAATTCGATATCTACTTGACGGCGCGGCTGTAGAAAATATGGCGAAATAACTGAAAATATCGTGAACCGTAATTTCAGCGATTTTCACTGTCTGTCGCGCACGATTTCCTTCTTATAGCTACAACGCCACGTATGTAATAAAATAGGAATAAGAAATTTCATGCAAGTTCCTCTATTTCCATCCTCAGTGTCGAGAGATTTGCTTTCAATTGGGCTCAACGAATACCCTATCTCGAATTCGTCGGGAGCCAAAAAGCTTGAGCCCGAGCTATTCGCCCACGCTATACTTTCACCGTCGAGTGGATCCCCTCTCCTGATTTTTCCGCCCGAGAGTCCGGATGAGCTTGGGTATAGTATCTGATCTCCGAAGCGAGAAAAAAAAAAGGAAAAAAAAAAAAAAAATACGACATACTTGTCACCCCTGACAGTCGAAAGCAGCGAAGCTTCTCCTCGAAACGAGCGCCCAATTGAGATTCCGGGCTGGAGTGAAATTGAGCCGAGAAGGTCGTCCGCGTCGATTGCTGGAGGAATAAAAAAAAATTGAGAGGAGCGAGACGCGGGTGAATACAGTGGAAGGGAATAAATGCGGAGGCAGATAGAGAGAGAGAGACAGACTTGGAGGAATGAAAGAGTGAAAAGGGAAAACGTTGTGGAGCGAAGAGGGGGACGTAAAAAAGGGGAAAAGTGAGAAAAGCGGGGCTGAAGGGATGAAGGGATGAAAGAGAAAAGAAAGAAAAAAAAAAGAAGAAAAAAAAAAGAAGAAAAAAAAAGCGAGCTAGATAGAGAGACGACGACCTTCCTTTCCAGCGCGGAGCCAACCAGTTCGCCGGCTTCCTTAACGACGGCGAAGAGTATAGCAGCCGCAGTTTTCTCGTTGAGGAAGATACGCGAGAGCCGTATAAAAAGGGTCGAGACGGGCGAGAAATCGAGAACGGAAGGAGAAAGAGAATAAGAGCCCGGCCGAGATGGAAAAAGACGACAACGACGATGAAGAAAATTCCAACCAGCAGCACGCGAACAGGGCTCCAGCCGGTAGTACAGTACAGGAACAGCAGCCGTGAGATCGCTAAAGTACGATCGGATTAATGTCCCGTTAAGGGGGTAATTGGCGATAGAATGATATAAAAACAACAGGATGGCGAATGGAGAAGGGGCGATAAACGATTGGGGGATAAAAAGAAAAAGGGACCGGCATCCAGATGCGCACAAGAAATCAGTCGTAATGATGTAATATATATATAAATATATACCTGCGTACGCTGAGAGAAAAAAAATTACTAGAACATGTAAAATATTTAATTGCTCGAAGCAAATCGTTTTTGCTTCCTCGTAGAGGGAGCTTTGTTTTTGTGAGACAGTTATTATTTGAGATTTTTATTTCAGGATATTCAGAAACGTGTCCAAAACATGTGGAGAGATTTTGGTTTGCATCACTGATAACCACACATTTTTGTTGTTATGTGTTGTGTGTTGCATATTTTTTTGCGAAAATAATGGAGCTTTTTTTGTTTTCCAGCATTTAGCGATTTTTTTTTTTTCTACTGTTTTTCCGGGTAACTTTTTTTCCAGGATTCATCAGCAGTCTTTTCCTCTCTTAAAAATAAAGTCGGCAAAATATCTCGCATTTTCGATTACAGCATTGTTGTCGATTTATTCGTTCTCCGATTGGCTGTAGGGGCACCTGAAGCGCGTGCTATTGGACGAGTTGCTTGAGCCGTGTTACGGTATTTTGAGACTTATCGAACGCGCGAGATTTGAATTTTGATTCAGGTTATTTCTTCCCAGCATCCTTGCGATCTTCTGATCTTCTGATCTTCTGGCAAAGGCAGAGGATCAGAAAGAGGCATCGATAAATAAATAATCGAGGCAATGCTTGGAATTCATAAATTCTCATTGTCACTGTAGTAAGAGGAAAGAAAAAGGATAAGTCAAAGAAGACAAATAGGAGAGCTGATCGAAAAAAATTTATTTCGACAACTGTCGCTTATTGCACATATTTACCGTGTACTTTTGAGTCTTCTGTCGATGATTATTGTTTTTAATAGTAAATCGCTCGTATTCGGTTTGTGTGAGTGTATGTGTGTGTGTGTGTGTGTGTGTGTGCCTTTATTTTTGTTATTCTTTTCTCTTATACATTCATCAGTGTCCAATATCAGAGTAGATGTGTGTACGTATACGTGTTTATTATTATCCGCTCGCATACATCCAAATATATATTTATATATTTCTTTTCGACGAGTAATCCTTTCTTGCTCCTCAAATATTTAAATATATATTTAATACACACATATTTATCGTCGTCGTCAAAGCTTTTCGCTCCTCGTTCTTACGAATATTCTTATTCTTCTCTCTCTCCATTCGTTTCACATATACAATTTTTCGACAACGCCTCACATATATAATATATATATATATTTATATTTATTTATTTATTTATTTATTTATTTATTTATATATAAGTATAATTTCCGTCCTTCACACTCAAAATCACGTGTGTGCTCATTTTTCATCTCATTATTATGTATAAAGTAAAAAAAGAACCCATCAAGTTTGTTAAACAATGGAAATATATATATATATAATTATACAATTGTCTCTAGTACGTTGTTTATGTAATCGTTTCGCTTTACATTCCAAGTCGTCGTAAATTAAATAAGAGATCGTCTGCGAGCTTTTGTTTTCTTTTATCTCACTCTCTTCTTTTTTATTTTTTTATTTTTCTTTTTTTCGTCTCGTTCTACTGTCTCTCACACTCGGAATCCTCGTGCTCACGCTCTCTCAATCATCCGCGTCGTCGCAGTCGTAGTCACGTCATGCAACACTCTAAATTACAACTCTCTTCGTCTTTTCTTCTTTTTTTTTTTCCTCCACTCTCGCGCACAATTCTTCGTTTTCTTTTGTACAATTCTCGTTTAACGGCATATCGTCCTCGGGCATCTTATTGTTACGAGCCTCGCTCTCTGTATATATGTTTTTCTTTTTTTTTTTTTTTCTTTTTTTTAATTATTCCTAACTCGACCTTTCTTCGTTACCGGTTGTCATTTTTACTTCTTGTGTTCGTTTTATTTGTCAATTTTAGCGCTCGGAATGAATGCATTATGGTGGTTCATAAAAAAAAATGTTTTAATGCTAATTAGTTGTTCATTCATGCTCAAAATTGTAGTGAGACTGTAATTGTTCGGATTGTGGGTTGTGCGATGATACTTAGTACTGTGTTAAAGATTACAAAGGTTTCGTTTAAATAGCGTGGAATTTATATTTCTTCATTTTTTCTACGAAAAAATGTATTTTTTTTTGCAAGATCTTTCTCACAATGTAGATGACTTAGTTTCAAAGTGTACGAACGACCAAATTTCTTTTTCATGTGTACAAAGTATTTTTGCAATATGGAAATCAATTTTTTCTTTTATTTACTTGATTTTTATGTGTGTTTCTTAAAACTTTGATTCCTTCTTTTTTTGAAATTTTGTGCATTACCTGTTTCTGCGAATTCGGCTAAAAGTTGGTTAAGAAAATCTTCAGAAACACATTAACAACAATTGTTATTGCTGGATTTTTCAAAATGTATAATAAGGTACAAAAATGGTGTCCGGATATATTTGATGAAAATGGAATTTTAAAAAATTACATTTTGTTATGAAATAAAAAAGATTCGGTACCTCGTTAATCACAACAGTCTTCCGTTGAGATTAATTAGTGACATTTGAGAAGCTTAAGACATCTGCTATCATAATTAATTCTAGTTGACCCTGAAATGTGGAATAAAATTTTTTTTATTGCTCATCAGGTGAGTTCGATCTTGTTCACTTTAAAAAATGTACAGCTAAGCCCTAAATTTATCGAAAAAATAAGTATCACCTCATTAATAAGAATTTAATAAAAAGATTTACGAGATACTTTTTATTAACAAGTAAAGTAACACACATTAATTTACACCTCTTCGCAGTATATTGCTTCATCAATAATAAATCAGCAATTTTCAAGGTTCAGCTTTGCAGGATTAAAAAAAAATGTAATTCCCTTTTTATTAATTTTAAGATCGATAATATTTTACAAACATTATTCCTTTCTGTTTAAGAACAAAAAAAAATCAATGATCACAAAATCCCCGAATCATAAATATGCCTGACAAAACTATTGAGCGAGATCTTTGCAATTTTTTTTTTTACTCAATCACTAAATATTATCGTACATTTTTAGTTCCTTTATGATTATAAATATGAATTAACAGTTCACTGGCACGAAAATAAATATTTTTTTTTAAGTAAGCATTATTCCCGAGCACTTTGACGATAAGCCACGAAACGAAACGCTTGCACTTGTCATTTCCTGCCGGTGATTCCTGGCAATTACTGAGTCACTCAACAATTCGTTCTAGCATATTTGCGCGGCTTTGCTAACAGCCGCTACTTAAAAATGATTATGTATCACGACAGCGAGCTTCCTCGATATGCATGACTCAGGTGATATGCCTCTCATTGGATACGTACATTGACACTCGCACTCGATGCTTAACACAATTGCCAATTGCCGACGTATATAATAACTATGATACAAATATAATTGTATTGTAGAAGAGATTTCTCTCGATTTTTCCCGAGCAATTGTTCATACATATACGTTGCATCGTTGCATACAGACAAAAAAAATTAGGTAAAGTTTATTAAGCTGCAGTCAAGGTGGGACGAAAATCACAATTTTTTCGACGTTAATTAAATAGTAGCTTATATATTTTTTTCATAAAAAATTATTACGACAGATATGAACGGAATGGACACGAGTAATTTTTTTTTTCAAATTTAACAGCACCGATATCAATAATTACTGTGTACAAAATATAATAATAATTTCACAAATTATGTATAATTATTATACCGATAAAATCTAGAATTAACGAAATATTTATTTGCTTGACAAAATTCTAAAAAAAAATGAAGGCTCTTATCCCTTGAAAGCATTGAAGTCGTTTTTTTCTTGTCACTAATTGTCGTAATTATAATTGCGGTTACAATGGCACCGAGAAACAAATCTGCACGATTTTTAATAGTACCGGCACTCGAAGCTTAAGTGCATTGACTAGTATATTAAATTTGACGCACAAGTCTGGTGTCGAATGAACAGTATATTAAAAACGTTTAAAAAAGGCGTATTTCACGTGTAAAAATACTTGAATTTTAACATAGAAGTTAATGCATAAAAACTTTTAGTACAGGTACATAAAAATTTTTTTTATTTTTATTTATCAATAAATCTTTAATTGAAACAAAGTATAACGTACCTATAAAAATATTCGTATGGAGCAACAACTAATATTTGTCACTTACAGTTTTCACGCAGTAAAAAATGTACGTAAAATCGAAGTGCCAAATTTCGAAATAATAAAATGTCCAAATAAATTTTGCACGTTGTCGAATTTACAACAACAAAGAGTGAAACTAATAGTGACACACATTTTCAGTAACAATGACACAAAATATTGTTTATAAAGCGAATTACACATTTTTTTATATAATGACCGAAAATTAGTGTAAAATAAAAATACACGATTTTTCTTGCACACATTATTTACGTACCTTTTCTGTAAAATTGGATAATGACAGAATTTTGTGTTTTTTTTTTAAATTAATACAAAGTTTCTGTAGACATTAGGACGCACACAATCTTTCTGTTAAAACTATACACATTTTTCAATGTAATTTTGACTAAACAGAACTACTACAGTTTCTCTGAGTGTTCAGATAATTTCTAGCATGTAAAAATTAGTTTCTCCATTTATAATACAAAATCGATTGAAGTTTCATTGCACAAACAAAAAAATAAAAATAAAAATTCAAAACACGCGATCGTTCCATTACTACGCGAATAAATCGAGAATATTTCACAGTCATAACAATCTTTCACTCATCGTTACTTCTTCATCAGTCATACTTAACAAAAGTGAAGTTCGTCTCGCACGTCCAATAAAGCAACAATCAATAAGCGCAATTACGGACACAGTCGAGGAATAAGAAAAGTCGAGTGTTACGTTGAAGTTGTAGATATCGAGCGGAGAAAAGGTAGAATAAGGTAGCAAAAAAAGCGGACAGCAGCAATGCTTTATCAGTCTCTCGAGTCTCACTGGGACATAAAAAACGAGAGATTGAGAAAGAGCAAGGTAGAGAACGGGTGGAAAAAGGGTGCGGAGAGTAGCTAGTCGGTGGAGAATTTCGCACCGGATATTCGAGCCGGAAGAGTCGTCGAGTTTGCGTGGCGAATGTCGTCGTCGTCGTCGTCGTCGTCGTCGTTTTCGTTGTCGTCGACATCGCAGCGAAGCTTTTTCCACGGTAGTAGGAAAATTAAATTTTCTTGCGTCTACAAGAGCTCGATCTCACTCTCTGTGCTTGGGTTTCTCAACTGCGCCAAGGGTTCGTATCGCCGGGAAACACACAAATCATGAAGAGCGTCTCTCGTCGTCTACCGGCCGCGAAACGATACGAGCTGCTTCTTTGCTATTTTCTTTCTTTATCGTATTCCTCCACTTTCTCGACAAAGTCTCTTTTGCAGTGGTGACCAGTTACTTTTTTTTTTTTTTTTTTTTTTTTTTTTTTTTCTCCCATTCTTTCTATACGTACAACTATCCGCGAGACAGAGAGCGTTACTTTTCTTTTGGAAAGCTAGTACTTTAGGTAGGGAAAGGGACAAATCTTCGGAACGGGCCGAAGTGAGTTTCGGCTCCGGGTCGCCTAATCGTTTTTGGCAACATTTCAAGTATATCGTCCTCTTCGCCGTTCCACCAAGAGCCAGAGAGTTGGGACAACGAGACAGCAGGCTCACTCTCTCTCTCTCTCTTTCTCTCTTTCTCTGTCTCTCTCTGGTAACAATGATTTATTTCACTTAAGAGGGAAGAGCAGGGTGAAATTTAGGGGTGAAGAAACTCGGTAACGTAACAGAAGGGACGAGAGAGAAAAAAAAAAAAAGATTATCGTCTGCACGCGACATGGCCCGGCAGAGGGGAAGAGACCGCTCAGAGAAGAGGGAAGAGGCTGGTCGAGAATACTTGCTTCGACCTTTCCAGGGATTACGAATGCTTTCGATCTCGCCGATCCAATCTACGGGATCTCTCATAATGACACCTGGAGCTCCCTTACAAATCACGGTGAAACTTTTTTTTTATTAGCTAGCCGAAAATTTATTGGCCTTTTGTCGTTTGGGATCTATTACAGATACATTTATTAAGCTCAATATTTGACGTCGAGACCCTAACGCGTCTCGTGATTTCAGTAGAATTTGAGTATTCTGAGGAAGCGAAATAATAATCATCGGAAATGCTTTAAAAAAAAAAAAAAAGAACTTTCAATAATAATTGTGCGAAAATTTATGAATAAATTTGTTTCTCAAAAATCACTTTTTTTCGAATACATATCATGTTTTTGGCATTATTATTATTCAAGAATAATGTTTCCGATATTTTCGATGAAGGTGATGTATTTTTTTCTGATTTTTCTGTCATTTCGAAGTACCTATATTCTAATTACATTAAAATTCTGTTTAGGAATTGGACCATTAATATTTGTGAGCTGGTGAATAATGTATCAATACATTTTTATTATTAAATAAATGTTTGATTCCATGACATATTGTTCAATAATAAAGACAATATTCATCAGTCACAATTGCGATGGAGTTTTCAGTGATACCAGTAAGAAAGTGTATTTCTGTTTTTCATCTAATTTCACAATTTCAATCGAAATAAAAATTCCCTTAGAGATTACATTTTTTTTTTTTTTTTCAAAAATGCGAGGTTTACCAGTTCTACCATTAATTTCTCTACCTCACTTTAATTCTGAAAAATATTTGTACCGTATTATAACTGTCATATTATACTCTGCCGCGTGAGAACTCTCGACGTTTTGCCATCAGGAACGCGTAGGAGTTGTCGCGCGGTACACTTTAGAATGCGGTAGAGAGATTTTTCGTAATTAAGTCATGCTAGGGTTCTTTTTTTTTAGAGAAATTAATGTTAGAGTTATAAATATGTCCTTTAACGCGGATGAATTTTTAATGAGGTCACGTTAAGCTCTGCGAATCATATAAGGCTTCAACCATTTCAGGGAAAGAAAGCGTGGCTTATATATATATATTTTTTTTTTTTGTGGTTTTGATCGTGTAAAACTAATCTCAAAATCCGAATACAAGATTGAAAAAAAAATGGAACTTTTATCATTTTTGCTTCCTCGTAGAGTTATTTTCATGAAATACGTTTGAGATTGTTTGATATTGAATTTGGACAAAATCGGTTAAGCTGTTAAAATTTGATAAAAATTTGAATTTTTCAAAAAAATATTACGATATTTCACTAATTTCCATGAGCCCAAATTTCATACATAAACAAAGTACTATTCAGCAATGATTGATACATAGATTTGTCACATTCTGTAAAGTGATTAAAATTTAACAGAATGTGGAATTTTTGAATCTTTCATAATTGCAACTTATGAACAACATTATGAACGATATCAATCGCAATAGGATTTTATATAATATTCTCTTTGATGAAACAATAAGAATTCGATATAAAAACAAAATGCTACATAACTCGACAAAATAAACCCATTTTTCCTTGCCCAACGCATATTAAATTTGCATCCCACATTCCCATTCACAACGAAATCATAGTAAATTCTCTAGATTCCATGGTTATTAGGCAACCTGGTGAATAGCTCTGTATAGATCTATACCAATGACTGCCAGACGGTACGTGAACGTTTCCAATGAAATTAGATCGACGATTTGTAGCGCTTTGATTGAAAAGAGGACAGCGACTGCGATTGTGCACCGTTGGAAAAGGGATGCAGACCGTCAGACAGATAGAAAGTATAGCAACAACAGGACAAAAAAACACACACACACACACACATACACACCGCCAGCGGCAGCAGCAGTAGCAACGGGCAAAGCGCAGAGAAGATAAAATACAGGCGTTTCGAAGCTGAAGAGCATCGGTGTTGGAAAGGGCGAGTGTCGATATAGTATAGGTCGGGGGTGAGGTGGGGTAGGACGTTGGAATGATGGCACAGCCGGTGTCTAATATCCAAAATGGCCAATAAGTCTTTGTGTTTTGCTGCTCTGCTGCTGGGGAAATCCGATAGCTGAAGCGCGAGACCGAGGCATAGCACGTCGAGCTTTCCAACGGGAGGTCGAGGATAGAGTGAGGGAAAAGGGGTGGCAATAGGGGGGCCGGGGGTTGGCCAGGAGTGGCGGGTTGGTGTATTCTCGTTTCGAGTGTCGAACGAGTGAGTGAGCGAATGAGAGGAAAAGAGATGGCAAGCATTTGTTGGTAGTACAGAGCTCTAGAATTTTCGCTGAAAGTCGGATACTGCATCGAGGACTACCATCACCGCCAGAACGCGACCACCACACCCGCGAACAGAAGCACCACCAGAGCCACAGCAGCAGCAGCATAGTAGCAGCAGTTGAGTCGAGATTCGTATAGTCTACAAACGCAAAGCCATGTTTCCGGCATTTCCGGTTGCCCGGAGGGGGCGGTCTTTGCACACGGGGTCGAGTTCCCGGGTTTGGGTACGTGTGTCATTGACGAGAGAGCGAGAGGGTAGAGAGGGTGGAGAGTGAGTAGCGTGAGGGAGGAAACTATATGGAGGGACCCGTCAGAGCGTTGGTTAGCTTCATGGAAAGGCAACGCGGTAGCCTCGGTTGTTCCTCTCGTTGGTGGAAACTCAATGCTTGTTTCGACGACTTTTACACAAATTCACCGGACGGCACTGTTCCAACGCGTATGCACGTCAGTTTCATTTCGATTCTACCGTCGTTATCTGTCTCTCGTTTCACCTCGCATCCCTATATTCGACAAGAATCACGGATTTAGCGTGTATACATGGTGGGGGGTAGAATAGAGTAGAGCCTCGATTATTCGAATCAATTGGGCGGCTTACGGACACTCAGCGACCCAATGCGAAAGATGATAGTACAGAACACATCGTCATTTCCTTCAGGTTAGTGATGCAAAATTCTCATTCGATTCTTTGAAAATCAATTATTTCTCGTTAAATGAGAAATTCGATCGCGTTTCTTGATAGAATATTGAAATCCTCTATTAATTGAACTCGTGATCGGTTATGAATCGATACTTTCTCATTGTGCTAAAACACATTTCCGATTGGCCACGATGCTTTTTTGCCCATATTCTCATTGGTTTAATGAGTTGATTGGCTGTAAGGACCGGCGGCGTGGCCAATCAGGAATGTCTAGTATCGCCAGGTGTAGAATTACCTTGGTGCATCGTTACTGTAAATGGAAGCGAGCTTGGAAGAGGTTAATAGTTCCCAATCCTAATCATTCGAATGACTTTTTACACGTTTAACGAGTATTACTTCTTTCGTATAAACAGTACGTGAACATAACCCACGGTAAATGTGTTAACAGCCACTGTAATGAAAGTGAATAGGAAACTACACACTTTACTAATATGATTTTTAGTACATCTGTAGAACCTGGATCATGACGATGGGCTGCCATCAGTTGGGTTTGGCCCTATCACGGATCATCGGAAATTCGGAAACTTGAAAAAGGTGACAGGACTGATCATTGAAGCCATTCCTTGTTCGTTTGCGAAAGCTGATACATACTGAAGTGTACGTGTAAATGAAACTAGTAACCAAACATAAACAGTATGCTCATTTATATCAAACGAACTTAGTGGAATGACAATGATGTTGAACCATCTACGATGAGATCAAGGCAATTATATTTCGTTGACCCAACCGAAATTAGTTGGCTCAACTTTTGTATTAGCTCAAATATGCTTATTTGGACAGGGCGAAACTAACGATAAAGCTGAACTACTGGTGAGCTTGAGGCAACAAACTTTGATAACTAAATATAGTTAGCTGAACCTAAGTACGCCTGGGTTCAATTTAATGTTGAGTTTTGCCGTATATGGAGCTAGACGTCCTTTTCAGTTTGGAGAAGAGTAAAGCGAATATCAGGTAATGCGGTGTGATTTCAGTTTTGTTGCTCTTTTGACAGTGATTTGATGCCTGATGAAAGTGAAGATGTTGGTAAACATGATTTTTTTAGAGGAAGAGAAAACTAACGGTTTATATCAGAGGGTAATCAATTAGGATTTGTGAAATGCAATTATTTTATCCAATATTTATTTTTTCCCAGAGTTATCTTTGAATAATTATTGAATTCAAGAGTCATATTAGATTAACTATTTGGATTTGTTGAGTGGATTAAAAAAAATCACCAGTATTATCCAAGCGTAACAAGTAATTCCGCGAGATTACTATTTTTTTTCAAATTCTGGATAAAGTAAATAGTGGCGAATAATTTTACAGGACGAATCGCTAATATTTAAAGTCGATAGAGTTTCTGCCTGTTCAAGCTTTTATTTCTCAATCAATATCGACGTTTTCCCACGATAACCAAGAGTTACCATTCTGTTGGAACACAGAAAAATCCGCAAAGGAAAAATAGAAAAAGGACGAAAAACTTTGCCCGATGGTTAAAACAACAGAACACTCAGATAAAGCAAAACTCCGAATACGTTCAATAGAGGCTTCGAATAACGGACATTCGGATATTCGACGTTCCACTGTACCACTCGACCAGTGGAAAAAAGTGAGTCTGTTACATGGGCATGAACCAAGCGAACATACGTCAGCCACTATCGGGAATAACTCAGTCTTCGAATATCGCATGTATACGGTTTTTCCTCAACGAAAATGCATAGTCGGAGATACGTACGCCGCGTATGATTGATAGAAACGTTGAAGAGAACACGTTACGACTGTGGCCATGCGGAGCCCTGGATTGATTCCAATCGGCTTTACATCGCGGTCGCGATAGACTGCATAAAGAGAGGAGTAAAAAAAAAAAAAAAAAACCGAAAGAAGAGGAACTGGAAAAAATTCAGTTACTCATTGATCTCATCACATGTGATTGGATCTCGTGTGTGCATGCGTGTGAATAACTATCGGACGACTGTATACGCGACCGATAGTGTGCGGCTTTTGCCACTGGGTTAGTTGGATTAGTTACGATTTATTTACGAACTATCGGTGCCGGGGAGCGTTAGAGCCTACCGTTGTCCCGACCAGAAATCTACGGCCAGGGATTTCCGATGTCCTCTGAAAGCCGCCAATGGGTTTACGTTACAGACCTCACGCGTATACTGTCAACAAAACTCCGCACGCACGTCTCTCGTGTCATTATCAACACTCTGTAACGCGCGAACGAAACCCGTGACACGCCAGTTTCCACTGGCTCCCCCGGCCTGGTAACTGTTGTGCAATCTCGTCCCGTGTAGTCCAAGCGTTTAGCAGTGAATTCACGATGACAACGATCCACACATACCGCACATACCGGGGATACATCCTCGTCGTGCTCTGTTACGGATGCTGCGAGAATTCTGCACGAACCATCTCACTGTTAATTTCCCGAGTGGTGTACAATCCACTCGGTGCGCGCGGTGTGTTGGTTCCTCAGCAACTCGCACCAACTATGCGCCGTTATACTACTTGATATTATGTACTGTGCCGCTCGGCAACTATGCACGACTATCCACGCCTCGTCGGAGCAGGCAGATTTAGTAATAGAAGTCAGTGCAAATGAGAGCGAAACGAGAGAAACTACTAATTGCCGTTGTCTAATTATTAAGATTATCATTCGAGTTATTGTTTCACTGCTGTTGTTAATTACATGACATCGTGACTTGCGCTGCTAAATTACAGATATTGTGCACGAGAGATTTCGAGTTGCGCGGAAATAAAGTTTTAGAGTGGACGAGGATATCTTGTCGCAAAGAGATTGCAGCTTGGATTCAGAATGGTTGGTACTGGATTTAAAAATGAGCGATTAAGCCGTTTTGACAATTAAGGAGTGTGGTCGTGATCAGTTTTGTCGTTTAAAGCGTAACAGAAGTTTCGAATTTTTTATAACGTGTCAATGAATATTGAGACGAGAATACGTGATGGCGGCTAAGCTTGTATGATATTGATAGCGGTTTGTAAATGATTTCAATGACAGGAGAATTTCGATAGTTAGTTTACGTTTTGAAGTCAGCGATGGTTTCTAATAAGGCTAGGATATCATTTTCTCCTAATTTAACGACCCAATCATTGTTAATTAGAGATTTAGGGATAATCCCTCTGGACCTCCCATAAGTTAAGTAACAGGTTTACCAAATGAGGGGAACCCACCATACGAAAAGTTATAGGGTTGATGAATGATTGGGAACTTCCTATTAATTGAATTACAAGACTAACAAATTAGTAGTGTTGTTAAAAAGCTCAAGTTCGATCTCTCATAAGTTGACTAATTAGAAATTGAACCGTAGGATTTCGATTGAGCCTATGGAGAAATAGTTTATTTGTTGGGGAGGGGAGAGTTCTCGTGATGTACATTCAATAGATTAGAAGAACCAGTACGTCTCCCCTGAGTCAAGTTACAACGTTCCCAAATGAAGAAGGTATACTTTCCATAAATGAACCGGCGAATTGTAAGCAACATGGAAGTTGTGCTCCAACGCGAGCTTAATGGCCTGCTAGTTAGTAATTAAGCTCGTACTTTCTGTTACAAGGTTTCCAGCTCACTTCAACTTTCCTTTCATGTACGACGCGACCCTTACCGCTAAATTGCTTCAAATAAGGTATTTCGTTGATTACTATATGCTTCTAACGTTTTTCAATGATGTACGTAGGACACTCATTAGGATAAATTATGAAAATTCCATCGTAAAATAGAAATTTTATCCGAATAGAAAAAAAATTGCCATACAGGGTAGCCGAGTCTACCCTGCAAGGTCAGTTAAAAAAATAACTGATTTCGAGTTTTTTTTTTCACACTGCTGAAATTAACGAAAAGCTTTTAATTGCTGTATTAAGTAGCCAAGTCTCTACACTATAGGATCAATTAGGAAACTGACTCATTTCGATTTTTTTTTAACACTGCTAAAATCAAAGAAAAGCTTTAAACTCACTCTACTTGAAAACATACTAAAATGAAGTTCAACGATATTTTTGAATTTTACACGTGCCACAATTCTGCATTGATAGCCAACAGTTTATTGATTTTCTTCTACTCATCCTAAAAATAAATGTGTTGAAAGTTTTCCAAATAGGAATCCAATAACGAAAGACTCATTTGTGCGAATTTAACACGGAAAACATTATCATTAGCACGAACATAAAGGAACAACGAATTTCGCCATTGGCGCTGTCTAATTATTAGGATTATTATTTCAGGTCTTGTCGCCCTGGTGTATAGTTGATGACATGACACCGCAGAAGACTTTTACCGCAGTATTTCAAATTTCCCCCGACAGATTTGAGTTGTACAGAAACAGATTACAGGGCGAATTAGGAGTTTCTCTCGTTCATAGCTCTCGCTTGCACTCACTTGAGTTACCGAATCGGCTTGTAGCCTCCGGAGTTGTGCAACTCTCGTCGCTCGCCTGTCTCGTAGTTGTCGTCTACTCTACCCACGAAATTCTCATCAAGGAAACCGCGCGAAATGCGGCTGATTATAATATCTCTTCTCTAATCTATTGAGATACATTGTTAATGCAGGTCTCTTGGCTATCGCTGTGTGCATCTGCATTACAGCGATTATCCAAATGGAAATGTATCCTCTGTGAGATTCCAATGTTCACGCTAAGTAATCTGTTAATTGTTATTAACATGTAAATTCTGCATATTAATTGTATTCAAACTGGGCTGGTAATGTAAATTTCCTATAGCAAAGCTCCTCACTCACAACGAGAACAAGACTATCAAGTTCAAGATAACTAAATTCAGTAGCTTTTTATCAAGAAGAGCCAAATGCAAAGAATTTCAAAAATTGAAATTGCGAAAGATTGATTTTTAAGAAAGTTATCCAAAAATTGATCCAATGGAACACTGGACATTTTTTTTTTTTGTGTTATCGACTAAAATTTATATTGCCAAAAATTGATTTTTTAAAGTGCAAAAATCGCGCGAAGAGTCGTTAAATGTTTATCTATTTAATTAGCCTTCTTTGGTTAAATATAAATGGATTTCATATTTCTAATTTACAAATGTAGTCTTGACAGTGTCTTCGACATTCAAAGTAGAATCATTCAAATAAATTTCAAATCATATTTTGGGCAGATAATAAAATGCATTATATAATTTTCGACTTTTTTGTATATAAATAATTAGAAAAACTCCAGATCGACAGGATATTTCGTTTACACGCTCTGCTGGAAATCGTGAACTTTAATTCTATTAAAGATTTCTCGCGGAAAAGGTCGTCGACACTTTTACAGATTTAATAAATGACGCTCAAGTATAAATATATATATTAAGGATGCATTCGATTATCTACTGCCTCCAGAAATTAATGGAATATTTTAATTTTCAAAAAATTGCATCAAGCGGAAGTATTTATGTTAGTATTTATAACTAAGTAGGGAAAATTGTCGATGTACCGTAAGTCAGTTATTCGTGTAATAATGAAATTAAGTTACAGCGGCAACGACCTAAATGTAGGAATGTTTGAGCATTCTAATTGAGATCCTATGTTTGTGGAATTATTCGCAAATAAATTCTACTGCGGATAAAGCACTCATATAGAGGGACCAACGAAGAGTTAAATTTCAATCGGAGCAATTAACATCTGATACGATCAATAATTATATACCAATATCATCGTTTGATTTGGTATTTTCCCTCGGTGCAGTCAATTGGAATATAACTTCCGGCTAAATTTCAATTTTCAAACATTTGTATATATCAAACATTTGATATTGACAAAATCATTCCTATTTAGATCAAATTTTCATGGAAAGGAACATTAACTTTTTTAAATGAAGTTTTATTGCTTTCTCATAGAGAAAGCTTCGTTTTCGTTAAGTTTATTTTTCGAGATTTTCAAATCAGGATCAGAATGGTCGAAAAATGTCGGGAAAAGTCGTTTAGAAAAAATATTCGCATGTATGTGTGGGCAGGGCTTCAAAAATTCAATCGGTTCTTACTCAGCAATCGTTTGTGAGACCGGACTGAAATTTGGCAAGCAAGTAGAGTAGTTATCCGTCCTTGAATATTGCGATTTTTAACTTTTTTTTGAATTTTGAAATTTTCATAATTTTTTTTGTAAATACTATAACTCGAAAATGATTCAAACAACAGTTCTAAATTTTAGCATAAAACTTGAATAGAGTGTGTAGAATGAGTGGAATGAGTAGAATGTCTGATGCTGAATTTCCGAAAAATCGATAAAATGGTTAAGATTTTATAGAAATTTGCATTTTCGACATTTTTTTAAACCGCTGGAGAATGGCTCACGCAACCGATCCAAAATTTTCCACAAAACTTGAATAGAATGTGTCGTTGTTCGATACGAAATTTCGTGAGAATCCAACAAAGAGATGATATTTCAGACATTTTTAAAATTCTTTTTGTACAAAGTTTCCTCTATGACGAAGCCAAAATTGATCGACATACTTTCTGGTAGAGGTGGCTTTGTAAAAAAATAATGAACAAGGAAAGTTTAACTTTGCAGTCTTTTTTTATTATACAAACATATACCGATATCCAGAATAATTTTTCCAATAAATTACTCAGAAATAGAGCTTTCAATTGAATTTTAATTATCATGTTAGTAAGTTGAGAGTTTATCTCATAGTTAGTATTCAACATCTCACTGACTTCTTCCATTTATTCAATGAAATAGAATTTTTCTCAGCTCATGTTAAAATCCATTAAAAATATTAAAAGCAGATTTCCATTAAATCTCAAATCTCATATACTTACAACGAAAGTTCTTAGCCAGATTGTCGGATATACCAATGTCTATGTACTTTTGTTTTCGACATTTCACCAAATTTCCAGTATTCATCAAAATAAAAATCTGTAGTGCTTAAAATCATACAAATTTCTATTAACCAAAAGCATTTGTCACTCCCACATCAAATTAAACTAATTTTGCATGAAAAATGCATATGATTCACTCGATGTCATTGGTATCTCACGATTCTTATTTTGCTCATTAGAATTAGCTACTTCATTGTTCAATAAAATATATAAAAATACAGACTTCCATTGAATCTCAATTCTCATGCACCTTCGATGATAGTTTTCAGCAATTACCACTTATCTCTCTGCACCTGACGTTCAATATGTTTCACCGAATTCTTTTTAATTCATCTAAATAAAAACCTGCTGTGAATAAAATCGCAAGTCTACATCAGCCAACAGCAATTGTCACTCCAACAGTGTCGTTAACTTACTCTGCGTTAAAAAATACTTAGGATTCACTCGGTCTCGTTAGTATCTCGCGATATAAGTATAGATTTTTTTTCCTGTTCGTTTTTTTTTTTTTTTTTTGCACATGTAAAAATCGACAAATATATCACCGCACTGTTAGAGACTCTGCGTTATCCATGCGAGATAATGACTGTCGCTCTCGTTTTTTTCGCAGTCTAGCCGGTACTTGCTTCCGTGTATGGCCTCGAGGTATATTTCGCTCGAGATTAACGCATTACTCGTCGATCCGGGAAATTTTAATTGCCCACCAGTAGGGTACCCACCTACAGAACGTATACACGATACATGTACACCAGACATATATACGTCGTTCTATGTATGCGCATTCGTACGTCCTCGTTCGAGAAAATAAACGAAGCACTGGCAAGCAGTAACGCGGTCTACTCTTTCTCTCTCTCTCTCTCCCTTTCTCTTTCACTCTCTCTCTCTCTCTGTACAGCTTTCGCGTAACCCACCCGACCAACATTTTCCAGCAGATCCACCAACCCCATCCCCCCCCCCCCCCCCCACTCGCCCCTAAACCCACCGCCGCACCAGCCATCCCAACGATTCACAGCGTGCCCGTATGTGTCGGTTCTCTGTGTTTTGTTCTGTATACAATTTCGTCTGTCATTGTACAATGTCGATGTGAGTGTAGAATGTAGAGTCCAGCTTGTAGAATAACGTGTATGCCAAGTGTACACACGCGTTGTCTCTGGCTCGCGCGAATTGTTCGTTCGTATTCTATCTAACGCTGCATAAGTCATTCTCTGTCAAATCAGCCAATTCTTTTTTTACATCTGCTATGACTACGAAATTCTCCAGATTTTTTTTTCAGAATTTTCCAGGCAGATTTTACAAATATTTTAAGGCGAACATGGTCAGAGGTAGAAGACTAAATTTCTATGAAATATTTGTTGATTTTAGAAAAATTAGAAACTTAAGTCTTGATGATAAAATCGAGAACTTAAGCGAGCTGACTTTAAGATTTAGAAACATAAAATTAATGTTAGCCATATTACGTTTTCCAAAAACGAATTATTTGCATTTTTTGTAATTATGCCGCTCTTAGGTGCTCATATACACTGCCGAATATAAATTTATTATTGATTATTATTATTATTGGTTATTATTTTGTTGTTATAAGATTTCATTATAAGTACAGGAAGCTTTTTTACATCATTTTTTGTATTAAATTTAGTATATCAGTTGATGAACAAAATTTTCGGTAATAAAAATTTGCGAACTTTTTTAAATATAGCCTACTTTGGTAATCATTTAGAAATTAAAACAAAATTTTAAACGGTAGCCGCGAAAATTATTTACATTTCTATAACGAAACAAAAAAACGAAATTTTTGTTCTGAAATCTGGAGAAACGTCAGAAAATTACAAAATTCAAAAATTACAAAAAGAAACTAGCCAATTTTTTTGCAGCAGCCACTCATACAGATGAAAATTCTTATTGGTTTTTTTTGTCTCAAATGACTACAACAGTCACCAATTATTTTCGCCACGGACAAACCTTTTTTATAAGCACGGTTGGAAAAAACTGTGATATCAAAATAAGAAAATATTTCTCTTTGGAAAAAAAATTCAAGGTAGACTTGAAAAGTTACAAAATAAAGAAAATCAATTTTGCGTAGCCTCATATTTCTGTAAACTAATCAATAATAAATAAATATTAATTCATAAGTGTCAAATACGTAAAAAAACAAAAAAATTCTTGACTTGCTTATGATGTTCGAATGGCTTCCATTAATTTTTTTTTTAATTCAAAATTTACCGACAATATCTTTCAATAGTCTATCAAAAACATAAATTCTCTATTTTTCATGCGCAATATTTCTCTCAAAGAATATAAACATTTAAAAAAAAAAAAAAAATCAGCTCGCAACTAAAGTCAAACAAAAAGATAGAAAAATCATCTTGTCAGATAGCAGTGAAATCTGGAAAATCCTGAGAAAAAAAAGGGACAGAAATTTAAAAAAAAAAAAAATTCTTGACTTGCTTATGATGTTCGAATGGCTTCCATTAATTTTTTTTTTTAATTCAAAATTTACCGACAATATCTTTCAATAGTCTATCAAAAACATAAATTCTCTATTTTTCATGCGCAATATTTCTCTCAAAGAATATAAACATCAAAAAAAAAAAAAAAACAGCTCGCAATTGAAGTTAAACAAAAAGATAGAAAAATCATCTTGTCAGATAGCAGTGAAATCTGGAAAACCCTGAGAAATATCTGAAAGGGACAGAAAAAAAAAGTAATAAAAAACGTTGGTGGAATTAACAGAGAATGCCTGATATATCTATGTGTACATCTCGTCTTTCTCTCTCCTGCGATCTCTCGCGCTATTTCCACTGGCAGCCCACTGTTCCGCCTCCAAGCTGTACACCACCTTCCCAACGAACGCTGATAATAATTGTACTGTTTGCCAGGGACAAACGTTTTCTCGCCAGCTCTCGCGTCTCCACCCGACCCGCTCGGCTGGACGATAAAAAATCTCTGTAATATAGAGCAGCGCGTGCATAACGAATATTACACAGCTATATAGGCAGGACATAAAGAGTTGTACAGGGCGAAGAGGTATAGCAGTAGCTGAAGAGGAATGAAGGGAACGAGACGACGACGGCACGTTTTCCGGAACGGATGCACATCGCGGTTCGCAGGCGGTTCATTAACTGCGCCTAGTCAGAGAGCGCGAGTCTGATGCTGCTGCAGTTTCATGCGACTCTCGGCTGCCTCTCTGGCTTGCCGGACGTACCTCGGTGCCGGGAATTATCGATAATTAACTGATAACGAGAGAGGCTGGGTTGAGAGGGGGGGGGGGGGGATGCACCTGCCCGATGGAGATAATTGCGTGTATATTTTCCGAACGAGAATTTCCGCAGATTCTCGACTGGTCCTTTTTTCTTTTTTTTTTTTTTTTTTTTTTTCTTTTATTGATATATAATTCTCTCATCTCGCTCTCTTCGTTCTTTCCACTGTGGCCAATGCATTCGAAATGGAAATAATAATGAGACGAGATTGGACGAAAAAGCTTGTATGGACAAGTGGGAAAAATTGAATGGGCTAACTTTAATATTAATCACCAATCGACAAGTCGTGATCAAATTTAATTATGTATGTTGGGTTTTCCATGGCAATTTACATACGATAAAACACGACGCATCTTCAATTTTTCTGATAATTTTGTTTTTTTTTCATATTGATGTTATAACTGAAAGGAAGACTTGTGGTTTTTATTCGATTTTTGTTTTGTGGCAATCTTGATTTCATAAAAAAAAAATTAATTTACGATTTAAAACATAGTTTTGATATTAATAATTTGGACAAGTTTTTCGTCATGTAACGTAGATTGATATTAAAATAGTAGAAAAATTGATAAATAACATATTGACTGTTCATCTAATTAGATAAAAAAAATAAAAAATATTAAGTTTTACTAGCAAAAGTACTCCCCTTTCATCTCATCAGAAAAATTTACGAAAAGTAAGAGATAAAAAGTCACAGATGAACATAAACACCTTTATTTTCAAGTCATTGCATTCAAAGCTTCTAAAATGCACATTTAGAACGATAAATCTGCAATTTTGTGCAACTATATGTGTGATCATAGCTATCGTATAGATCCCAAATATAAATTCCTATATGCGAACCTGAAAGACGAAATGGGATCTCAGAAACTGAAATCTCTTCGCATATTTCGTTCAAACCTTTTTCGAACTTTTTAGGAAATTAATGAAACAATGTTATGGTCACTTATGGCGATGGATAGGCAATATTTCTGTAACAGAAATTCCCAAAATCAAAATGTTTAAACTTGTTTTTCATATAGAAAAAGAATTGACATGGCGTATTGACATTACAATCAAAGGAAGTAGTTTCCTTAAGGTCGGTTTCGACTGATTGCCAAACTTTTTCACCAAAACGGTAGCAATGATGAAATCTAAAAAAAAAAAAAAAGAATAAACAATTTATGACCGGTTAACGCATACTGGGAATACGTAGTCCCACGTTATTATTATTTTATATGCCATACTTTCTAGGAACTAGATAAAAAGTTGTCCATTCATAGATACTCTATTTTTATGTTCCTCGACAACTTTCGCCAGCAGATCTGACCGAGAAATCATTTCTCACTTGTCGTTAGAGCTGATGGAAAACTCTATTCCCGGTGACCTGTAAAAAGGGTTAAAAAACAATGGCAAATTGAAAATTGCTACATTTCTTCACGGAATATTCTGCTGCACTATGTGGCTGTTAAAAATTACAGACTTATAGCTTTTAATGTGCCTCTATTAAATTTTAAATGCAATATAAAATGTTTTCACATGCACGTGAATAGGTGACTCGATCACCTTAAACACGAAGATATTTCACTATATGCAATATTTTCCTAAAATCTTTAAATCCTGATGTTGCATATTTTCGCGATTTATTCTGCGACAGAGTGCAAAAAAAATTGTGCACCGTTTCATTTAAGCTGTAATTATGTTCACAATTCTATTATGCAGATTTCTGTAATTATACTTTCTCCCAAAGAGCGATTGTTTTTTCAATATTCCCCGGATGACGCCGATAGGCAATTAAAAAAAAAAAAAAGAAAAGTATATTTCCATCATCGACTGCTGAGGAAAATACTTGACACGGAATTTTTTGTTGCCCAATCCTGCTCGGTGACTTTCTTTTGCCTGAACGAGTCAAGTGAAAAGGTAATACTCTCTCTCTCTTTATCCCCCGGCGGGTCTCCTTCGTTAAATTTCCAAGCACTACGGCAGACCGTATAGCACATAGCGTCGGGTATTTAGGGCAACGTGCAGAAATCGATCAGGTAATACTCGGTAAGTATAGAGAAGGAAGGAAAAAGCTTATATATTCGCTGCCGATAGAATCCTACCTGGCAAGAGTCGAACAGACGAAACACGAGACAAGTGCATGGCTTCGTGTTCTTGCCGGTGTAATTTCACAAGCTATGGACCCTACGATTCTGGGTGGTTAGGATGATGGAATCTATTTCCAGTGAGCAGTAGATGGCTAACAAGAACTTGGGTACACTTTCGTGATCCAGAAATGAAAAAAAAAAAGAAAAAAAAAGAAAAAGAAAAAGAAAAAAGAAAAAGGTACAAGTGATATTGAAGGAAAATATATGCACAGCAGATCCCACATCGATCAATTTCCGACGTAGCCTTCTCTGCTATAACGACGTAACTCCCTCGGCACTGGCCAAGCCGGATTATTGAATAATTTCGAATCATCGGGGCAACTCCAATCTACGTATATATACAGCAACGTTCATGATTGTACAGTACTCATGGCTGAACGGTTTTCGGAACATATACAGTCCAAGGTACACCTATAGTTTGTACCGTTTGCGAACTGTTCCACCTCACGAAGCAACTGGATAGCCAATGCATACCCGGACTCAATGTCGTGTTTCCGATGGCAATAGCTACTCCAGCATAGATCGTGAGGCTTCAGTCATTCTTGTTGACTGCCGCATGCATCGGGTAACAGTGATATTCAGGAGCTTCACCAGCAAGCACCAGGCTAGAGGGTCAATCGCACTCTGAATATTTATCACTCTGCAATTACCAACTATACTGTTCCATGGAAATTCAACTGTTCCAAGATGTTTTAGGCTATCTGAATAATTCCCAACGACTTATCGACTTTTGGCTAGAGTCGGCAATGATCACTTTGTGAATAATGAGAAAGTAACGAAACAGCCGAGGGTATCGAGAATCAGTGAAATATTTAGTGAGGCGAACTAAAATTAGAAGCTTTTTTGGACACAGTTTTCATATGATTTTTGGTGTAAACGATGATAGATCTAAATAAAAGAGGTCCGGCGAAATGCAGACAAAATATTTACGACAAAATAGGGAAAACAAGCCTGCGAGGTAGAAACTTGCACAATATTTCATCATTATTTTTACACATTTCACAATCCCAACTGGATTGACAAAATTCTCTGATCAAAGTTTTTGGATTTCTCACAGAGAAAGCTTTGTGAAATGTCAAAGACAATGAGGAAGCATTGGTCAAGATTCTACTTTCCAGCTTTGTTCAAATACATTATTATTTATAATATTGCATAAAAAACACTTTTTATTATAATTTAAATGTCTTCGTTAAACATTCATCTAAACTTTTAGCTAGAAAAGTTAAGATTTGATCGATTCTGTAAATGTATAGAAATCTTTCACAAAATTAGAAGAATTCAAAATCTGTTCAGTCTGAGAGCTCATCAATTTTAAGACTCATCGTTCGAATAGTCATTGTGAAAAAAAAAAAATTAAAATCGTATAAAACCTCAAAGGCTGCATAGATTTTTGCTGAAAATTGGAAGAAACAACAAGGTTGAATCCCTTTACATGTGTGATCAATGTGGAAATGTATCGTCGAAGCCTCCTTAAATACACAGTAGAAAAATAATAGAATGAGTTTCACGTTTTTCGATATTTTTTTTTTACATATTATATATTTATTTTAATTGTACTCTGCATGTTTAAGATTTTTGGATCTGGAGATATTTTTCACACGACAATTGTTACGGGACGTATGGGATTTCCGAGAGCATTTTTTTTTATCAAAAAAAAAACGAGAGAAAACACGCTATTTTGCCTGAAATCCGTGAATCCCTCTTTGACAGAGGTTGCTCCACGTTTTTGATAATTTAACGAAATTTAATATTGTAACCAAAATTCTCGGGCTATTTATTTAAAACGAGACAGTATGTAGAACGATATGGGACGTGAATTGAGAATAGAAGCAGACGAATCGCACCGCAACAAAAGCATTAACGTGACAAAGACCTCGGGATTAAAACTTTAGAATAGATCCAACTGAGACAATAGAATTTAATATTAAATTAAAATAAAGATGATTTTTTAAAATTAAATTGTTAATCGTACATTGGTTTTCAATTGTATCCAAGTACTTGACCATCAATTAATTTAATACTCTGTGAATGAATACATATCAATTTAATACTGTACAATGTTTAAAAGTTGATTTTTATAATTCAATAGGATTACAATTCGTATATATATTTTCTTTTTACAGAATTTTTTTGTCTACTCTACGAATATTTTTGTTCAATTTGAAAATTAATACAATGATCGTGTAAATCTGGAGAATATACAAATATTTTTTTGATGTAAAACAAAAAGTTACAGAAAAAATGTGTCAAATAGATAGATTTTAATATGATAACTTTAAATGAAATTAAATATTCTACAAAAGAAAATATCGTTACTCATGCGAAGCCTTCATCCGATTTAATAAAAAAAATAAAATCTAAACGGTAATTCACGTTGATACTAAATGACTAACGGTGAAAAGTAAGGAATGACCTGATTGGTATATAAATCGCAGTACTAGAAAATCCTGACAGAGAGCTTCCCCAAACGTCTGCTGAATAATTTAAGTTCCGCGAGCCAATTCAGTATGATCTGACAATAGCCGGTGTGAATTCAAGCTATTGAATAATATATTGGTTCAGGGTATAGTGGGCAACGTTTTAGCCTCTCTTGTGGGGCTCTCTCCGGACTCCCGTTTGTCGTTGTCAACTCTCATGCTGTCCCGAGCATGCTCTTCTCTCTGATATTCCATTGTCTGGCTTCTCAGTCGAGCGAAGTTGTCTATCCAAGTAGCGACGCTTTCGTCTGTACTACCGAGTTAAGTTATTCCGCACGTTGGCGCATCCTAAAGCTAGCCCAGGGCGACCACCGACAAATCCAACCATCCTTCGTGAGCTATTCCGTTTCTAAAGTACATATAACGCCGCACGCCGACCATGGCAACCCTATCAAACGGTTGTGCAAGAGACGATGTAGCAATATAAAGGCTATAGACCACCTACCCAAGATAATTCGACGACGGGATTTCGTGTTTCCCGGTACTTCCATCTAAATGGAGGCGGATACAGTAATACTGATAATAATACACTGTGATATTCAGTAAAAGCGGTGAATATGGAACACCGAAATATTTCGTTCTGTAAAATCAATTATCGGAGCCAAAAGAACGAAAATTGCGATTCGCTGCCAATTTTTCTCGAATTAAAATATAGCTCAATCATTCACTTTATATTTGCAGGAAAAATATGGATGCTTGAAAATATTACGATTTTTTATGGCTTTACTTTTGTACCAACGAAGAAGAAAAATTAGCTCAAAGACATTGAATTCTTTCAAAATGGATATTTCATTTCTGTTAGTCACTTGGACCTACAGAAATTTGATAAAGTATTGGTTCTTCGCTGATACGCTTTATGAACGAAAAGTAATAATAATTATTATTAGTATTTAAATCAATAATATCTCAATGTAATAATTGTACCAACGAAGAAGAAAAATTAGCTCAAAGACACTTGTTTGCTCGAATTAAAATATAGCTCAATCATTCACTTTATATTTGCAGGAAAAATATGGATGCTTGAAAATATTACGATTATTTAATGGCATTTTTGTACCAACGAAGAAAAATTAGCTCATAAACATTGAATTCTTTCAAAACGGTCACTTGGATCTACAGAAATTTGATAAAATTTATTAGTTCTTCGCTGATATGTTTTATGAACCAAAGGTAATAATAATAATTATATCTCAATGTAATACTTGTAGAAGACAATAAATGGATATACTGAAACCAGTGAATAAATTACCATTTTTCATAGCTTCATGTTTATCATCGTAGACACGAAAATGAGGGTTCATAAAACATAGCCTGGTTGTCTCTCCCGGTGGTTCGTTGGCAATTTATGTTACTCTATTTCTTATTTATATGTCACTGACCAAGCTTTGCCTTTTTGTATTCAAACTTTTATTGATACTCTCCATATCTTATCGATATCTTATTGATTCAATTAACCCAATCGAAATGTATTTGATTTATGAAAAGCTTCTTCAACCACAAATTTCTACAGAATAAAACAACGTTTTCTAACAACGAGAGTAACCGAAATGTTGTCTATCGAATAACAACCATAACGAAGAAATTCGATCTTCACAATTATTTATTATTTTTCAAGTCAACTCTACCACAAAATACATGTTTTGCTGAAAAAAAAAAACTTTCCTAACTTCAATCTTTTTCAAGTATTTATTAACAGCATTGTAAAGAAGATAATTAATAAAATATGAAAAAACTATAATTGATTAAATACAAAAATAAAATTTCCAAAACTGAGCTGAATACCCTCCCATCTTCCATTGCCGTTACATATCCACCCCTCCTACGCAACATTATCATACAGTCCGGATTTGCATCCCACGATTATGGCATTACAATTTAGAATTGGCGTCTCTCAAAGACAGGTTAATTAGTTGCGTCTCGACATTTCAAGTATCTTGTTAGACGCTGATAAGAGCCCGGGGGGGTTTGTACCGATACGTATCTCTCCTGTTCTCCCTCTCTATCCCTCCAAACAATTCACCGATCCCCCAAGCGTGTGGCACGTACGATTCGTAATCATCGAGGGCGCGAGATAATACGCCGGAGAATTCAATAATCGAACGTTTCCTACGTAACGGCATAGCTACGCATACAGAGGAAATACACGTGGATTAAACATAGAGACAGAGGGAGAAATGTTTGGAAATTCGCGAGCAGAGACGTGAGTCATCTTAATGTCCCAGGGTTCACGGATGTATAACGCTCTAACGGGCCATAAGTTATTCCAGGTTTGGCCATTCTCGTGAAATCCGCTAGGAGATCGGCCCACCACTACCACCACCTCCACCACCACCACCTCCACCAGCAACAGCAGCAGCAGCAGCAGCAGCAGAAGCAGCAGAAGGGTAATGGGTTATCTCAGAAGCAGCGAGTGCCGAAGGGAATGAGAGCCATAGTGCTAAGAGGCGAACAGAAACCAGCGAAGCATCGTCGAGAAGAGGACGAAGTGGAGAACAGAGGAAGACTAACCAAGACGTTCTCAACCCCCTCAAAGACGGTATATTTCGAAGTAGAACGCGAGGATAAGCGAGAGAGGATAATTCGCGACCACCGCGCTTCAAGTCCCCCTTACTCGCTTCGAAGGACCTAAGAGAGATGGAGAATTAACGCGACTACGGTCTTCCTCCCAGTGCTCTCGAGCATGCACTCTCGCTCGTTCACTCGATATGGCAGATTATCTACCAATATATATATATATATATGTATAGACAGATATATATATGTATTTATATATTATATGTATAAACCGGGCTCGCATCAAGAAATATAATCGCTACTAACAGAACAGCCAGCTATGCGCAGTACACAATGCTCAACATGATTCGGGATCAAGACACCCCCTTACAAGCGACAATAATACAACGTTATTATTGTCACCGAGTGGAGTACAGTTGCGATAGTCTGAGTCCAGTTCTATATATAGGGCCATGGAGCTATCGAATACGAGGGTCATGACATCGAGTGACCAGAGCAGATTGAGAGCAATTCATTGTGTGATATGTCTGACGGAAAACGTCCAGTATATTGAACTCGAAATATCAATTTAGAGAATTCGGTGCACGTGGAAGTTTTCGTTTTTATTAATAGTCAAGGGACACTGGAAGATTCGATTGTTTGCGGTTGATATGACATTTATTTTGTGACGGTTATTGCGGTTTCGGCATTTAACAGGATTGCAAGACAGTAGTCGTGAAATAATAGACTCGAGGTTTTTTTGACGTGGACATGTATAACTTTGGAACAGAAGAAAAAAAGTAGCTTCCGGAGAACACATTTCCTTGGGCTTTTTTTTTTTTTCTTTTAATATAGATCATTTTGCATCTTCCCAATGCAGCTCTTTTGCCACGCATACAATTGTTTGGATTTTGTTATGACGCAAGTGGGGAAGAACCTTTTCAAATGTCACATTTCAAACTTCCTTCTGTTGTACTCAAGGAATTAAAAATTCAATCTTAGATGTATGTACCGAGTGTAATCCTTTATATGATATTTAACGATGCGAACGTCCCACACGCTAAACTCAAATCCCTATTTACAGGATTCTATAAATGTTCAACTTTTGACCCGGTATTATTTAAACGAACACACGATCGAAAATCTCAACCACCGTGGATGACATTTACTGTCGAGGGCTGTTGCAATATAATGTATTAAATATTCATACAATATTGAATTGCACATGACGACCTAAATTTGGAATTTAAAAGTATTTTACTTATCGTCAAATAAAATATTGATAATTTGGTTCGATTGAATCAGTCTCGGTCGGGACTTCCAATTTACTTTAATTGTCATTAATATAAAAATGGATTCTCGTGCAATTATCCAAATAAAGTTAAAATATAAATTTTCCATTTATTCTCATGTGTATTTCATTCGAAATAATAGTTAATGTATATTTAATTAATATATATTTATATTCCACTAAAATAAAGCCTGCGAAATAAAATGATATCCACTGTGATGTTTCACAAATCATTCGCATAAAAGAAATTTGAATCTAATATTATTATAAGCATCGCGGAGTTCCTCGGCGTTATACAACCGGTAATTTTGCCGAGGATCGAGGACTCGAAGCCGGGGAACGAGCGAGTTTAGCAAAACGAAGAGAAGGAGAAACAGAAGCCTGGCAAAGGACGACCCATTTACTCGAGATATTCTCACTGCGAGTCGTGCAGCAGTAGTAGCGGGACATTCTATTTCAGACTCGTCAACTGCGACGGATATATACGTAAAAGAGACAAGCAGGAAGAGGGTTGTAGGGGGTGGTCGGCGTGTAGGCGGTGTTTCGTGCTGATGGATCGATTGGTAAAGCAGTGTTGCTGTTCGTGTCTCTCCTAAGCACCGAATCAATCAACGCCTCTCTTTGTGTATACGTGTATGTGTGCGTTTCAATGCTTCTTCTTCTTCTTCTTTTTTTTTTTTTTTCTTCCTTCTTCTTCAACTGTTCTCTTTTTGTCCCGTTTTCTCATTGTTGTCATTCATTCTCAGTACTTTTATTTTTATTTTTTTTCCCTCTGTACGCCTCAACCATAGCTGCTCGGGACTTTAACTCTGAGCAACCACTTTGAACTTGAAACATCACAAATATGTTTTCCACTGGTAATACTCGCCCTTGTTGCAGCCTCGAGACTGGAGCTTATCGCGTGTTTACACGCTACCAATATGCAACTGCAGATTGATTCTCTTCACTAAAATCACGATACGTACTACATTGCACACTGTTGCGGTATTGGCAGACAGTTTAACGCCAGCTTGACATTACATGACTTCACAAGGCTGCTTTGGATCGAAGTTCGAGTATTTTCCTACGATTATTGCCTCTCAAATTTTCAGTATGAAGGAAAATGATTTTTCCACGTCATGTCGATATGGAAATATGATGAGATTGAAGTTTGTAGGGACGACCGAGAGTTCAGTTTTTGCTTTTGAAATTATTTGATAAAAATTGGCTTGTTCCATTGGGTTAAAAACAATATCTGTTTTGGTGGGATTCTTGAGCTGCAGAATTTGTAAATTTTCATTTATTTAGAAGTTTTAATAGGACCCGATGTATTTTGGGACACAGGGTTTCATCTGCCACTGAGCAAATTGGGTAAAAGAAAACGTTAATTAGATAAAATATGTTTGTTTGTCTCAACTCGTACCTTTTTGTGGTGACTTAACTTGCCACTCGATTTAGGAGTCAATATAATTTAGAATCTTTCTGAATGGATTCGAGTAAATAACTTTTGAATTAGACTTATATCGAAGGCAACTATCCAAGCTTTGGAATTAAAAAAGTTTTTAACTGTCCACGTTTAATAGTCACTTCTCGAGAAATCTTTTATACCCATTGGAAAACTTTAGTTTTCAAATCAATAATCGATTGTTGGCGAAGAAATCTTAGTACTGTAGTCGCAACTTGATAATCCAAGTTGTGCATTAGCGATGTAAATAAATTGTCGTCTCTTCGGGGTAAGACACTTGATGCAACCAACGATTTTAAAACAAGCTTGACTCTACTTGCCTCCGACTCAAGTAGCCCCGGTCTCCCCCATATATTATCTTCACAGAGTTATGCTCGATCTACTGAATCTACACACGTGTTTCATTCGGCTGTAACATCAGTTTCGGATATACCGCTAAAATATTTTTTTTTGACACTTACAAATTATTTCACTATGGCAGGTTCCATAATCGCTAATGATACCTCTTCATTTATTTAATCAACCAATTTTTTTGACTTTAAATAACCCATGTTTTCCAGTTGTTCGACGAAAAATTAGTCAAATAGAAAAATTATTATAATTATGACACAAACTTCAACCTTATCACATATCTATGGTGAAATGAGGGCCAAAAATAAAATTATATTTCTTTTTTATTGCGACTCTGAAATATTTAAAAAAATATTTGTGGATGGTCTGTAGATAGTACGAAAACTCAATTTGAGTAGGTACCTCAATAAATGTTTCTGTGAATGTCAAAATGTAACTTTTGCGCTTTGCCTTTGACTAAATATTGCATTAACATGTCACATAGAAATTGACTAGATGAAAGAAAAAATAATAAGCTTCGTATTCTCAAAGTAGAATAATAGTTTGAAGCAATTTTAGGATAGACAGGACTCTTGTCAATTTTTTAGGACACTTCTGGACACTTCAATAAATTTCCTGAAGCGTCGTTATATTTTTTTAGGACACTTCTGGCCAATTCAATAAATTTTCAGAAGCGGGATGATGCTTTTTGAGAAGAAGAATTTTGGCAAATTCCACTGAATTTTCGGAAGGGCCAATACGCTTCTTGGTGAGAAAAGTTCTGAGCTAAAGATTTTTTCACATCTAAATTCGATCCATGTTAAAACGAACTTCGAATCAAAGCTTTCCCTACCATTTCGAAAAATCTCAAACATTTTCCTGCCTGTTGAAGTTTCCCGGAGACTCCAGAGATTTTCCAGATAGACAGAATGGCTGTCCTGATTGATACGAGACATTTCCGTCAGATCGTATATTCTCCAAACCATATTTCGTGTTCTTCGTTCTATCCGTTCGTGATGAAGAAAATTTATGTATACCCCACGACGTCAAAAGATATATATATCCGGACGTCTGACATGTTGTCTATATCGCTCCTTCTATCTCTCTTGCAAATGTGTATCGATAGTGAGACGTTCGAGCCCCCGACGATATGTCTTTACGATGTGTAGACATAGAAGTATACAAGTTGTAAGAAGTGGAAGCGAGAGAGGGAATTACAAGTTTCTCGAGGATCGAGCTCGTGCCCCCTTGGCCCGTCGGTCTCACTCACTCGGCTCTACCAGACGTTGATTTATCATAGTGAGAAGAGGGATGCACCTTCGTATAGAGCGTTAATTACAGAAACTCGGTTAGTCCTCTCTACTACTCCTACCCTTAACCGCTGTCCCTCCTCCAGCTCCGCCTATCCCTAGACCTACACTCGCGACGGTAATTGTTAACGTTGACGTCACTATCTCTCTCTCTCTCTCTCTCTCTCTGTTTCCCTCCTTCTCTCCAGAAGCGTCCCCGTTGCCGATGGTAACGCACAAGCGGAAGATATACCAAAGAGATCGAGAGAGGGAGACAGTAAGATATAGCACCGATACACAACCCCTCTGGAGATTCCGATACTGCCGCTTCCACGGCGAAGCTAGGTAGAGCTCATTCGGTAGAGAGCGAGAGAGCGAAGGAGAGACCACGGAGAAATTGCTCAATAACTCTTCCCAACCACCGGTACCCATCTCCGAAATAGACCGATGTTAACTGTCAATAATTAATAATTATTATCCGCACTCGAGAGAGAGAGAGGGAGCGTTAAGGTTGTATCGCAAAGCTTCGAACCAACCCCGAACCTATACACCGCAATACACCTCACCTTCCCGGGCCCACCCTCCCTTCACATCAACCCCTTAAACTCTCTCTCTATACATATATATACGCGGTATACTAGTGGCAGCCAACAGCGATGAAGCCCAAAGATGCCTCGGTGTGATTTATCGTTCGGCGTGACCAACGCGGCCCTTGGTAATTAATTAGAAGAGCCTCCCGCGAGCGAGGCACCATGGCAGCAGGGCTCTCGAAATCCCCGGGATTCCGCAGTAGCGCGGCACACGGTTCTTGCATTTTCCTTCCTGCCCCCGCACGCTGCTTCCGCATCCTGCCTCTCTCCGACTCGGTATCACCCCTTTGCAGCCCTCGAAAGTGTACAGTGTATATAATACGAGCAACACGCACCAGACACCGACAGATGGACAGAGAGACAGATGGATAAAGACAGACAGACAGACGTAGAGAGACACACACACACACAAGTACATACACACAGATTTGTATATAGCGCATAACATACGTTTCTCTCACTCGCACCACTCGCACGCATCCCCCGCGAGCCATTCATTCATTTCCGGATAATTCGCGGACATCCGCACGTTCACATACACACGGGACATGCGTATAGTATGTACACGTACACACTTATTGTTGAACATTGTAGAGCTACTCGTACTCTCGTTTGTCGTTCTCCCATGCCCGGACCCCTCTTTGTCCACGGATAATAGAACAACATATGTACCGCCGATATCAGTGACAACAACAACTGACTCTGTGTATTAATAGCACATAATTCCTTTCCTTTGATTAGTACTTCGATTCAGCAGGGCGGCCACTCGCATTGCGCCGCTGAAATTCATTGAATTTCGCCGGGTTTTCCAGATCAAAGCTATTGAATTTTATGTGTTTTTTTTTTTTTCTTTTTTTTCCTACATCGAAATGTTGAGCTTAAATTAAACGCACAATTATCTTTCGACAAAAAAAAAAGCGTGTTTTAGTTTTTATTTATGCGCAGAAAAAAAAAGTAATCGGTCGTTTGAAAATGTGCATTCCCTTTATTGTAACGGTACTTTCATCGTATTAGAAAAAATGCTCTGGTTTGAATTTTTTTAATTGTGGGATATTCACTTTTTATAAATAATATTGGGAAAAAAATCAATCTCCTTCTAAGCGATTTTTACTCGAACCTGGGAATTTTTTTGTCAGGATCAGAATAACGATAGAAAAAAAGAAACAAGAGCGCAGGATGTTCTTAAACAATTTTTTTTCTTTTTTTAATAATGTCAATAAAACACGATTTTTGACCTGAAATGTGTGAACCTTCCACTTAAGCGAAAACTTTTCGCATTCAGGCGGGCGTAGTTATTTATTTACACATTAAAACTTGGGAATTACAACAAAAACGTTACTTTATTATGGCACGTAAAGTTATAATAGGGGTTCATGCGTGTTAAAACTCTATTTTAAGCATTCATGTACCTCGGAGCCTCGTCCCGCGTGTACAACTACGTGGGGCGAGGAGTTCGCCACCTCGAAACTCTGATATTCAAACTCACATATCTTTCGAATCCGACGTTCAGAAAATATAAGCAAAAGCTTGTCTCGATATATGCTACCTTGTTTAAGTTATTACAAACTGTGAGATTGTTCATCACAAGCTGTTATCCTGATATTGTTTCCCAATAGACACTTGTTTGCTTTATTGAAATTTAAATGAAACTCAAATCATATTTTCGAACTCTCTTAGTGCCAGTTTTTTTTATGCTACATTTTGACTACTAAACAAAATTAGATGCCAACAGTTTTTTTTTTAAATTAGCATTTGGATAATCGAAAATAGAAAGGAAGCTTCCTTAGAAGTTATCGTCTCAGAATTATAGTTTGGCTGTTATTATTGTTCGAAGGTTCAGAAATGCAGATGCAGAAATCTTGAATGTCACAATAATCCGAAATAATAACCTCAAGTTTCATAAAGATTAATTAAGTAGTCATATAATAATAAAGACACAGCTGTTAAATAATAACCCTTAAAACTGCATTTTAATATGCACGTCCACGTAAAGACTCTCTAAATAACTTGAGAACGTTAAATCTTTCATTGTGACTCCAGGTTTAATGTATACCTAAATAAATAATAATTCGTCGCTGCGAATGATAATAAAATTATGCAATTTCATTATCATTCATTTTATTAAAAGTATGCTTTTGTGTTTGACAAAAAAACGGCACTTCTTGAAAAAAAAAAAAAAATGCACTATGTAAAATTTTAATAACTTTCGAAAAATAATCTCTGGAATTCCCGTGACTTTTTTCCTAACAGCTGTAGTCCCGTGACTTTTCCAGATTTCCAGAAAAGAGTGGCCACCCTGAATTCAACTTTTTTTCCTTTTCGTTAATATGGCTATAATTACAACCCTCTCAGTAATCTTTGCACGCGACTCGACAAAAGTCTCCCTGCATATCATTATTAGTTATAGTATAATACAGTAGTATAATCGACCTTGGACTGCTCGTTCGTCGCAGCTCTTCATTCCTATAAGTACTGCGAATCTCAATCGACGTCGGTACGCAATCCTCCTAAACATCTAATTGTTGAATTGACTAAAAAATTCATGGTTTTCTTCGTCGGGGTGTGTGTATATATATATAATATATCTTGTTTGTTTGGTTGTTTGTTTTTTTTTTTTTTTTTTTATTCATCTCCAGTCACGTATATATAATCGTTACATATATATACTCAACTCAATATCGCGAGTTAATTTGTTTTATTCGCAATTTAATTCATATATATCCAATCGCTATCTAATATACACTCTCGGGAACATGTACAGTCTTTACTTTGAAAATTTGTATTCGTTTTATTTTATTTTTTTCATCGTTAATATTATATATATATATATATATATATTTTTTTTTCTCATCATTCTCACAGTCATTACTCTTATTATTATATTATATAATTGTAGTAACGATAATCGTAGCCGCAGGGGCTCACTGTCACGTCGCACGAGACAAGGCCCTGCGTCGCGTCATGTAGTAGAAATTACCCGTCAATATTGTGCTGTAAAGACCACCGAAACAATCATTTATACGTAGTCGATGCAGCTATTACCTCGACTATATAATAGTCCCTTTGTCTTCAAGTTCTTTACACCCTCGTACACCCTTTTCTCTCTCTCTCTCTCTCTCTCTCTCTCTGTCTCTTGCTTTCTCTTCTCTCACCCGCCTTTCTCTCTTATTTATTCACTTGTCATTCCATCACGGCGCGCTATTTCCCTCATCTTACTCTCGTAAAGTATATAGCAATAAAAGTTCCTTTCTTCCACTGTTGTCGCTATAGCACGACATTCGTAGTCCCCGTGAGTATAGTATTATAAGACGAGAAAGAGAGAAGTTTAGTGCGCCCTTGGGCAGGATACGACGGATAGAAGAGATAGAGAGTCCTCGTAGTCGTCGACGACGTTGTCCCTGCGGGCGCGCACCCCCGGAAACGAGAGGTCGGACCACCCGACTCGCCACTCGGAAACGACAGAGACATAGAGAGAGGGAGAAAGAGAGAGAGAGAGAGAGAGAGAGAGAGAGAGAGAGAGGAAAAGAGAGCGAGGTAGAGAGACAGAGAGAAAGAAAGACGTACACAGAGTTGGCAGCAGTGTATGAGCCCAAAACGTTTGAGATCACTCGCGGTAAAGTCTTGGCAGTCGCCCGACGAATCCACGTTTTCTTTTTTTTTTTTTTTTTTTTTTCACCTTAAATATACCATGTGATAACTTCGTTCGTTCACGTTTATTATTATTTTTATTTTTTGTATTATTCACTACCGGTCACCCGACACGGTTGCCTCGTTTGCCGCATCCTCGTTTGCGTTCCCGAGGCACAGCATTCGTCCCGGAAGCTCTTCCGTCAAGTCTCCGTTTCATCTTCCTCCTCTTCCTCCTCCTCCAGTTCCTCTATCCGTTGTGGATCCTCGTCTTCCTGGTGACGTCTTCTGAGCTCGAGGTAACGATGCCGGGCGTCACAGTAATGAAGCAACGGTACCTAGACATCCGTTCCCGTGCCTTCCTGGTATCCCTCGTCCGGTGAACTGCGCGTCGAGCCAAGAACTCGTTTCAACGCCGATACCGGCGGTAACACCGGTACGCCTTTTTGCCAAACCCGAATCTGTTTAGCACCAGGCGGAAAGTGTTCCATCGTCGGGATCGTCGACTGTAGAACGGATTCCTTTGTCGTGACATAGGGATTTGTGGATCCACTTGTTCTCGCGTCCCTGCCCGTTGTGTCCCATAAGCAACCGGAGTAGAGTAATCTACCGTCGTCCATACCAAGACTAAGACCTCCGCCGTCGCTTCCGTAAGGCCCAATGTCTTCGATCGAACCCCTACGTGTGTCCCTTATGAGATCCGGATTCTCGATCGGCATTAGTGATGTCGTCGATGAGAAACAGGGACCTGGGACAAGACTGTGACTGACTCCTTCTTGATGACGATGCTGATCGTAACGAGTAACCGAATACTCGCTCTCCGCTGCAGCGACTATCACCTGCTGGGCCTGGGGCCTTTGAACGTAGCTAAGATTCAACGAAACCGGCGGTTTGCTACCGTTAGCTTCGCTAAACGACGTTGTCTCAACTTCATCCCCTTTGTTACTGTGATTTCTACGGTTAGATCCCGTCGACGAAGGGTCCCCGTTGTTATCCTGACCACCGCCACCCTCACCATTTACACCGTCCATGGAAGCTGGATTCTTTACGTCCTTAAGCGGCATTCGCCTTAGACGTACAAACAACACTAGTATTATTAGTAGTATGAATAGTATTAGGACGACTAGGGCTGCGGATATGCCAGCTATCTGACCTGAGCCTAACGTTGACATTCCTGCCGTTCTCAGAGACACGTGTAACGTGAAATTCGCCTCAACCCGACCTGCCCGATTTTCCGCTACACAGTAGAACTCGCTCGAATCCGATTCCTGAGCGTTCGTAAGTACCAAAGTGCTTCTCTTACTGAACTGACCCTCCTCGTATATTAGGATCTTTTGATAGCTACTGAATGCCGAGTGATTCGTCAGTAATTTACCGTTCCAGTACCATTTGACTTTAGCCGGTGGTACGGAACTCACTCGACAGACTATACTCGCATTCTCGCCGATAGTAGCCTCGGCATAGCGACTGGCCAGCATGAGAACAGGACGACAAGCGAAATCGTCGATAGTCAGATCCGTGAATACTCTCTTCATCAATTGATCCGGACCGTGACACATTGGGGCTATAAGCGTCGGTAGATTATGCTTAACCAGCCACATCTTCAATTCACGCAAATGACAATTGCATATCCAGGGATTCTCGTGGAGCTCTATACTCGTGAGTTTATTGAGAGGATCGAAGGTACCAGGATGTAGTGTGCTTATACGATTGTCGTTGAGCTTGAGACTCTCCAACATATCTAAGCCCTTGAAGCCGTTAGCCTCGATCACTGACAATTGCGCGTGCGATAAATCCAATTTCACGAGATTGGGTGTGTTTCTGAATGCGTGCGACGGCACGCGTTCCAACGGATTGTACGACAACGAGAGATCACGCAAAAACGGAGTGTCTATGAAACTAACACTTGGAATAGTCGTCAACCGATTGTTGCTCAGATCAAGCTCAACGAGATTTTTAAGTCCATTTAGAGCGTCATTGTCGATGTGATGCATACGACAACCCCGCATGTAGAGCCTCTGTAAATTGCTAAGATTAACACGTCCGAATATATTGCCCGGCAGTACTCTTATATCGTTACCACTAGCGTCGAACACTTGGGTCTCAGGATCGATACCCTCGGGTATACTGGTTAGAGAGCGATTAACACACTCGACAGTACGTTTACCACCCTTCCACTTACAAGAACACTGATCGGCGCACTTGTCAACTGTCGCGTAACCCATCGTCGCTAATGACGATAATAACAACACGAGTACGCACATCACGGTTCGTTCGAGCTGTATCATCGGGATACCCATGATAACTGCGACGAATATTACGTCTCCTCTTGCCTCTACCTTCTTATTTGCCACCTATTTTCCACGGTATTATACTGAAAACACTATTACTCTCTCTAGTTACCCACTTTAGCACTTCACTCAGCGTAACAAGGCTGCTGCGCTCCGTGACTGTCGTAGTGTCCGGAGGAGTTCCGGTACACCGCTGATCTCGGAGGTAGCCAGCCGTGGATATGCATCCTCCTATCTCCAACGCTCGCTCTTCTGTCCACGTTACGGTGAAGAGTACACGTTTCTCGCTGTTGGAACAATACAGCCCTTGTTACAGTGCTCGTTGCCCCGTGGCTCGAGGTACCAAGCCAAACGATGGAGAGAGACGGAGAAACTTTCCTTTCCCTAACCCTTTCTATCTGTCTGTATGTGAAAGCTTTGCTATACAGCAATAGAAGTCGAGGCAGTAGTTGTGATTGTTGATGGTAGTATTAGCAGGAGATGTAGCAGTGGTGGTGGTGGTGGTGGTGGTGGTGGTAGTAATAGCAGTAGAGGCAACAACAACGAGAGCAGTAGCGATGGTAGCGGCAAAGTCCAGAGTAGAACGACGAAGATTACGGTGACGCGACGTGGCGTAGCGTGCTGGAAGCAGAGAGCAAGAGGATGAAGAGAGAACCCGGAGAGTGGTCCGGATGAAGCAAGCGAGCTTGCGAGCTCTAGCCCGGCAAGGCAAAGCGAGCTTGGAAGCGAGAGGCGGCGGATGGGGCAAGGGGGACAGGGGGAAGAAGGTGGTGGACGGGCGAGTGTGCTCTCTCACCCTCGACCGGACTAGCCGGCACCACCGACGCCTCGGCTAATTATGCAAACGAGAGGGCCCGGATTAGGCGCTACCGACTCGTCCATCCGTGAACGTCTCTCTTTCCTCCCTTTCTCTAACTATGTATATCGCCCTCTTTCTCTCGTGGCAGTTTCAACCCTCTCTACTCCTTCTCCTTTTTCCACTTGCCTCTATTTCTCGTATTAGAGTTGCAAGTGAGATCGTCCTGTATCTACCATTTACCGTCTCTATCTAGCTGTTTAGCTTTCGTTACTGTTGCTATCTCCGTCTCTCTTTCCTACTCTCACGAATCCCACATTCGCCTGTTTATGCTGCCACACTATCACGCCCCTGACGTGAGTAGCCTGTATAAGTCCTCGGGGAGGGGCGAGGGTGAATGGAGGTAGGTTAGTTCAAGTAACACCGTTGGATGAGGCGACCCGAAGAGCCCGTAATCACCGCAGCGCGTCGTCCTCTTTGGGGGTTTGCGTGAAACGACGAGGACATCACTGAGGGTGGGTTATATGCTTCTATCACGCCTTCTTCGTCAGATACCGTCGTGCTGCACAGGACAGAGAGACGGACCCTTCGCTTACTTCTCTCGTACGCTCGAATTCACCGCTGAACATCGGCGGATCCCTCTCTCGAACAGCGAACGCCACAGAACCCCCGAAAGCACACTGGATTTAAACTCTCGTTCGAAATCCCATTCCCGTGAAAACTTTGCGTCTCTGCGGTTCTCCCCTTCCCGGTTTGGACGCTCGAATTGCGACAAAGGAGGGAGGATGCAGTGTTATATACGTTGGAGGCTGGCAGTAATCCCCGTCGAGTATTTGATAGTGACCCAAAAGTGTCTTTCAGTTTGGACGCGAACAGGAGGTTCGATGTCAACACCGCTGTTTGTCCGAAGTTTCGAGAATCTCGATTATCAACCAACTTCAAACCTCACGATTGCGGTCTATATTTTCGTTCTTTTCAAGCACACTTGACCCCTCGTGCATTGGGCTCTTGTATGCGTTGGATGGTTGATGTTTGGTCGAGAAACGGCACGCGAAGCTCTAGATCACTGGGGTTAGTTTACTCCCACTTTACTGGTATAGTATTCTCGGTTAATGTTGTAGACACTATAGCACACGAGGAAGAAGCACCCGCGCGTACTAATCTACAATGCACCTACGTCGGTGTACGTCGCGGAAACGTGGACAAGTGGTAAGATATATAAGTTCGCCGGCAAACCATCGGGTCGAGGATCGTGCGAACGCGGATCGCGAACGTCGAACAAAACACTTTATTCAACACACTGAAAGTTGCCTGTATCCAACGGCTAATAAATATCCCAGTAGCAGCACTGATACGGCATACCAGTTGGTAAGGTCCCGGCGGTTTAACAGACGACTGGAGGTCTCTTACTCTTCATGAAGAAAACATGAGGCTCCAAGTTGCTCGTGACACTTTTTTTTTTTCTTCTTCTGTAATTAACTACAGATATGTAAATACAAGCCCCTTTGATTAAGGGTGACAAACAACACTGAAACACTTCACTCAGCGTGAGTTCTTATAACATAGAGGAGACGGCAGTTTTGTTTTTCTTTTTTTTTTTAAATAGTATAATCAGAAAGATAACTCGCAATGTTGAGCGAGACCCGAGGTTATCGTTATAGAGCACACACACACCGCCACTGGACACTCGTGCAACGCGTACACTTTGCGTTAGAGGTGAAGACACGCGCGCGCGTCAAGCTTGCGTTGTCCTTATCTTTTTCTTTTCTTTTTTAATTTGTTATTCCGCATAGCCCGTAATAGAGGGACAGCAGAAGCGCGTTATTTGCGCTGCGCGACAAGCGACACGATAGCGTCGGTACGGAGGTCCGACAGTGACTGAGAGCAGGAGCGGCAAGCAACCCCTAACACAGTCACTGCTTACGTGCGTGTATGAGCCAGTATCTCAACCTCAGCGCGTGTACGTGTGTGTTAAGGGGGGGGGGGGGGGGGGGGGGTGAAAGAGCGTGCAAGAGAGAGAGAGAGAGAAAGAAAGAAGCTCACTCGCCGCTGTCTCCGTCCAACATCCGAGAATGCCTAGAGCCGGGGCATCGTTGGTGCAAGAGAGAGACCTGCCAGAGGGACGAAAATTCACCCCTCTAACTGGGAATCCACGAGGGAGCGAGACGGGGTATTGAAAGAGGGAGATACGCTAGAGAAGAGTGTAGAGTATAGTACAAGCGCTAGGGAAAACGTTGAGGCGAAGTAGGGCGCACCCTTCTTCCTCGTTTCCTCGCGAGCGCGCGCCACACGCCAGCGCCACAGCCGCCGGTTCCTCCGCTTCGCTCTGCTAGCTACAGCACTAGAAACGTGGTACATATAGCGCCAGTGAGCGGGAGAGCAATACCAACGCCGTGATTCCAATGCCACCCTCTCACTCTGCTCTACTAGGATACTTCGCAATCCCTACATCCCGTTTCCCCAGCCCCTCCCCCTCACATCTTCTCGCAATTCCTACGAGCCTGCGGGGGTCTTCTCTCCTTTACCATCTATCCATTTCTCTCTATATTCGTAAACGAACTCGGCAGCCCCTCTCTCCGTCTGTTTCGTAGAGAAAACTACCCCTCCGCTCGCGCGACGGGAGTCTCCGCCGGCTGGATTCCACACTTCCACCCTTCGAAATAACCACCCCGCAGGGGAGTAACCCTCACTCTCTCTCGCTTCAACCAACGCGACTTCATACGTTCCTCCGCCTAACCCCTCAGTGTTACGCCACGCGCCCGCGCTCTACCATCAAGCCCTAGAGCGAACCACTCGTGCGCAAGCGCTCGCACACCCCACTCGCGATATAGGCACCACTATAGGTCTCACTCTCTCTCTCTCTCTCTCTCTCTCGCTCTCTCTACAGGCTAGAACTATTCTCTGTATTCCGTACGGTCTAGTGTAGTATAGTTTAGAGTATAGAGACGCTTCGAGGCGCGCGTATCGAATGCAGGCTACGTTACAGAGCCCGCGCGCCGCTCAGATACACAGCCGTTTCGCAAAGTGGTTAAATGCACTGCCAGATTACGGCGGGGACGAGGGTACGGGTGTGGGGGTGATGCAGGCGGCCAGGTCTGGGTCCACCAAATTCAACGCCCGTCTAGCTTTTCGCTACCGCTCACCTCACTCCCCTTTTTTCCAACCCATTCTTTCTTGTTTACTGCCTTTTCTCTTTGTCTATCATTGCTGGCCCACTCTTATTCGCGACTATTGCTCTTTTGCTAGCACGGTAACCTCATCTCCTTCAACGGTGGGCTCTCTCTTTGCTTTTCCTTGGAATGACGGCGTCGGTTCCCCTTGGTTGGAACCGCGATGCTACCATCCCCCCGGCAACAAAGGCGATCGTAAACGGTCTGAGGGGCTGCGCTAGGGGGTCGTACCCGACCTCGAAGTCGTAGTCGTTGCGACGCGCCCCTCGTACGCCTTGCCGAGATACCGCACGGGAACGGGAGAGAAGAGCGAGTGAGAACCGGGCGCGAGAGAGGATTTACGACCGCACAGGGCCACCGAGACTACTATACCAATGTACTGTATATGGTGCAACTATACTGTATACTCAGGGCACGAGCGGGATCGGGTTATCTCGATATGGTAGTATACCCGTGAAACGGGTTTGGCCGGAGCGCGAGAGAAGCAGGAGATGGCAATAAAGCTCTGTGCAAGCGACAAGCCCCACTTATTTTGTCGCTTCGAATTCGAGATGAGAGAAAGGGGCGGTTGAAGTATGGGAAAAAGAAGACACGGGAGGCAATCGAGAAGTCGATGCAGCATTCCTCTTTTTCTCATTGCTTTTTTCTGCATAGCTCTTATCTTCTTTTACTTAAGGGGACCGAGACAAGTAAAAGAAAAACGGGATGAGAAAATATATTTTATTGATGAGATTGTTTTTTTTTTAAAAGCTGAAATTGAAACCTTATAAAATGCGCATCAAGTACTGTAAATCTACAATTTTTTAAATGCATACTTAGCTCACCGATATGCTGCAAAATGAAATATGAAACCTTTTACTTCTCGCAAATTTCAGAACCGACCGGCGATGGGATTTTAGCTTTCAAAGTTTTAGTTTCTCTGCGAGAAATTGCATCGTATTTCGGGTTCACGAATTCAGAATCCAGTGAGAACTGAACCACCGATTATTCAATCTGGTTTTGGTAAATAAAGAGGAGATCACGAGACGAAATACGCCGGCATCCATCGGCAGGAATTGTAAAGAGAATTAGCGAATATGAAGAGCACAATTCGATGGATAATTAATTCGTAAAGATTCGTGAGGGAGGACATGGAAGTGGATGAAAAACAAGGATAACAGTAACTGAAAAATAAACGAGCAAATGGTGTTGGAGTAATGGAATAATGGCAACGAAGGGAAGAGGATTGCGAGAGAAGTATCTGAAAACAGGAAAAACTTTTTGCAAGAATGGGGAGTTTATGAAAAAGTAAAAGGTTTTCATCGGATGTAAGCAACGAATGGAACAGCTGGGCAGCGAAGGAAAGATTTTTGTGAGGGTGAGGAGACGGAACTACTAAAACGATTGTATTGACAACACCAGGAAGATAAAAGATCAAGAATTCTGGATAGTCAGGACAATACGTGGAATGGCAACACGGGGAACCCAAGGCGTATGGGATATCTTAAAATGGGGTGAAAAGAAAGAAACCCGTAGAAGTTCGAACCCCGAATTGAAACGGAAGATTAACGGGCATGGAGAACTATAAGGGAAGGAACGAAATGGATACAATAACGTTGCAATTATAGTATGGAAAATAGGATTAAAGTAAAGTGAGAGACAGAGAGTAAATACTATTTCGTTTATGCATTAAAATAAAAAATAAAAAATTAAATTTGTTCTACAGGTCTCAAATGATAATCCTTATACTTGGAACAGAAAGTATTTTGACTCAAATAATTTGAATTCATTTGAAAGTTGCAACAAGTGAAGATTTTTATATGTCGTCTGTCAATACACCAGAATGTATAAAATTCCAGATTTACAATGCTCGATTTGCTTTTTATGGAGTTTAAATGCTAGTATTATTTTAAAACAATGGTATTGTCAATAATAAAGACAAATATTTTCTCGTACTTTTTTTTTACGCGACCCCTTACGACGACTATGCACCGTAATTTGTAAAACGATTCATCTTTCCCCCTCCGAGTAGAACCTCCCGGGATTCGCCATGTAATCTGTTTTATGTTGCAGGAATCGAGAAATAAGTGAGTAAAATCTATAGTTTCCGGGTCCATTAAATTGCTCTTTTTACATTTTCAATTTGTAATTAAAATTTCAATTGATGTTTGATTTAAATTATTTTTTTTTTAATTTCATAATTTTCCGAAGTACATTTAAGATTGTAGAGATACCGCAACTTCTTACGTCCCAACTGACGAAATTTCAGATAAATGACTCGTTGAGCTAAAAAAAAATTCTAGTCATTAGATTGTCGTTTGCTTTTTTATATCAATTTACGTGACCAAAGAAATTCTGCAATATTCATTTTATGGCAAGAATCACTGGCCCCAGGGTTTACTTTGCCACGACTTTCGACATAAATTAATAAACACTCATCTAAACTTCGAAGTATCATGGACTACCGGTTTGAAAATTGTCCTTAATATATGGTTCCCCTGAGATATTTCCATAGCCTTTTTATATTTTGATATGTAACATGACGATCTTTATGAGTATTTACATTCATAAAGATCATTCCACGACACTTATCTTCATCGGCTTTCAAGTCACTAATAAGCAAACGTGACGGCGTATCGATGTCAAAAAAAAAAAACAAAAATGCATTAAAAATATATTTCATCGAGGCGCTACTCTTAATTTTCTCGACGGCGGCCCTTTCTCCATCACTTTCAGATTGCTACTCAAACTTTCCCATTTCCTTTGCCGCACAGAATCAATTCAAACCCTTCAAAATGTTCAAAACATCTAATTGATTTTATGTCACAATTGAATATTAAAATAAATTGGACCATGTCATACAATATCTGCTACAGGCCTCTAATAAGTTGATACCATGGAGCTTACGACAAAGCATTGAAAATATCGAATCTCATTATTGCCCCTTTATTCGCTGTTCGCCAAGAAAGCAGCTACAAATAAATTCATATCACAGTGCCAAGTTTCTTCAAAGGTAATCATCGAAATCCATAGTCGTAAACAACTTTAAATTGGTGTCAAATTTAATCAAAGATTATCAGCCGAGAAAAAAAAAAGAAGTCATAAGAGAAAAGTGAGAAAGCCCGTAATAGCTTATTATAAAGCATACTTTCAAATTCCCTATGACAATGGGAACTCCACGATGGTACATTATGCAAATCGTAGCCAGTAGCATCAGAGAATAAGCCAGCTAAGTGTACCCAGCAAATTCCAACAACGATGATCTCTTGGATCTCACAGACAAGGGGTTCCTCCAGCCTGTACCAAGAGTGAATTCGTGACGTGCTGATGCGCTCATCTTCAGACGAGGGTTGCACGCGTGTACAATATAGTATAACAGGAGGAACAACAGCAGCATCACTAGAGTGGTAGAGTGCATTGTTGCGCGTGCGAAAGACGAAGAGAAAGCGCCGACAACTGCAGTGAAAAAAAAAAAAAAAGCAGTGACGAGGGTCTCTTTCTCTTTCTCTCTCTCTCTCTCTCTCTCTCTCTCTCTCTCGCTCTCTCGTCGGTCCCGAGAGAGATTGAAGCCACGGGGAATACTGTGCGCCAGCCGGCGGGGTCGACGGCCATCTTGCTCGAAAATTATTATAAGAAAAATGGAAGTCGCGAGGTTGCCAACGAGGGGGATGTGCCAGTGGTGTTGGTCCGGATGGTGCTTCTGGCGTCAGCGGTAGTAGCGATCGTGGTACTGGTGGTGGTGGTGGTGGTGGTGGTCTGGCTGGCGGCACTGCGAAAAGGGAGAATATAGTAAGAGAAGCCTTGCGTGAAAGAGCGAGAGGCACAAAGCTCGCGGACAAGGGAAATGGAGGATAGGGAAAGTTGCTGCTGCTGCTGCTGCTGCTGCTGAGGGTGGTTGGAAGAGAAGAGAGAAAGAGAGAGAGAGAGAGAGATAGACAGAGAGGGAGAAAGCGAGCTGAGAGCACAGACTGACGGCTGAGCGCCTCCATGCACAAATTCTCGCTGAAGGGCCTTTTAGCCCTAATTGGCTGTCTGAATCGATATCACTCTCAGCACTTGCTCGCCCTCGCGAGTGTACTACTGACGCTCGCCGACTGAGAGGAATATTGATATAGCCCCACGTTTTCTCTCTCTCTCTCTTCTCTCCCTTACTCGCGGCTTTTCACGAACGACAATGCGTCCACGGTAGACACAAGACCCCGAGTGCGAGACTCTCTAGTACTGAGAGAAGTACGGCATGGACGGGACAGCTGGATCTCACTGAGAACGCTGGTGCTCTCGAAGCCAGTACTCCGTTACTGAACTCAAAGGACTGATTTCGATACTCGTATATATGAGTATAAGTGTAAATTTTAAGGTAGCCGCTGTATGCCCAGTATACGAAATGCCCTGGCTAATCCAGGTCTTTCAGATCCACATCGAAATCCTAGTATTTTAAGGAAGATCTAGCTGACCACTTTTCTCGCGACCCTACGCAATCACGAAAGCGCCACCTTCGGCTGTCCCCTCCCGCTCGTGGATCCGTAACTTGTAGGGAGCACAAGTTAATTTTTATTCAACTGGTATTAACAAATCGCTATGACCTGAGAGTCGAGGGGAAGTGGCTCATCTTCGCCAATAAATCGGGGGCTTGAAGGCTAAGGCTTGCATACGAGAACCTTGTCAATTTTTGAGGTCGTCTCAAGTCGACAAACGCGACTGGATCCACTGAGGAGAGGTTGCGAAATTGAACGACCGATCAGACTGCAAATTCTGGCAGAGGGTCGGGATAATGACTCGATAAATAGCATACCTTTTTTCTTAGTCTAATAATTTTTTTCGCTAACCCAAACCGATAACGATGTCGAATATACGATTTAAAAAAAATGTATAAAGGAGAATTTAAAATCGGGAACAAAAGAAAAGTTTGTAGACTGGAAACTGCGATTGGGCGCATCGAGAAGACGGTATAAAATCGGTAGAAAACCCATCGAGATCTTTATCCTGACGACATCATGAAATCCCGGTACATTAAACTACTCTAACTTCCGCCAAGAGAACACTTTTCAGATGGTTTTCTATATCAAAACGTAGCCGGGTCTTTCCTACCCGAGCATCCAAATTCTCAACACCCTAAAGCCACTTTTCTCCACATTTTGGACCATTCTGGGTGCACTGACAAAATCTCAAAAAGTAATTGTTCATAAAAACAAACATCTACGAGGAAACATCAAAACCTCACATTTTTCTGGCGATTGAAGTTCCCTCACTTTTCTAGGACTTCTCAGATAGACAGGCCACTCCGACGTGCTTACTTTGATCGCAATACTCCGGTAGAGTCCACGCGCCAATCTGCTATTCGATATTTATCTATATATAGAGTATAGATAGTACACAGAATGACGGGGTAGAGGGCCTGACGTCTATTTGTCCATGATAGAGGGAAGGGCTGCCTGATATACCATAGATCTATATATATATACATACAGAAATATAGAGGACCAGAGCTATATTGTTGCTGCTTCAGCTTCTGGCGCGGTGATGTTCCTGTGCAAAGAGCGAAGAGCTTCTAAGCCATCAGCAGGATCGAACATCGCACCAACAGCCTCGCATCAAATCCACCGGTACAGACAGGCAGTGAGTTAGACGAGAGAGACGTGAATGGCACTCGTGGAGATCTCTCTGACTCTCGATATATCGGTCTCTCTCTCTCTCTCTCTCTCTCTCTCTCTCTCTCTCTCTCTCTCTCTCTCTCTCTCACTCTCGAGTACACACTCGTATTCCATTTGCGCGTGACGAAGCGGCTTACTCGACTCGACGGCCCGACAAACCCCTCTTTGTGCGTTCGAACGCCTATCGATTTGCGATATAAACCGCAGCACAAGAGTGCACGCAATACGACCGAGCCCTCTCTTAACCTGTTCCCAATGGATTGCATTTTCGAATTTTTTTTTTCTGGTTTTTTCTTTTTTTTTTTTTTTTTCTTGTTATCAATTATTTCTCTAACTGCATTGATTAACTTTGTGATGGGTGCTCAATTCATATTGCAAAATATTTTATGGAGTATTGTTGAAATTTCACGAATAACAAAATTATTTAATACAACTAATGGTTGAGAACATTATTTGTAACATTATTTGTTAATGGGTAATCCTACATGGAAAAATCGTATATTTGAGGTATAGAAAAAAAAATGTAAAAATATATAAAATATATTTTGTACGAAAAGTTACGTATGTCAGATATATTTTTCGATATATTTCTTTTCCGTGTGGAATCCCAATTGCGTTGATATACACATGGAACGTAAAATAAAAATTATTGTATGTATCTTCATTGGTTTCTCTGGTTTGTAACTTTTTATCATTTTCAAATTTTGAGTACGCAAATAGCTGTACTTTTTTAATTGAATGCATTTATGACTATTTTCCTCTAAAAACTGTTTGAATTTTAAAGATTGATTGATCAAAATGAAAATGTGCTTAGCTTGTCTAAAAAAAAAAGTCATTTTTTATTCTTTTCGTTATTTAATATTGTTCAAACAAATTTTTATATTAATTTACTCTTTCTTATTAAAAAACTAACGGACTGGGTATCAAAGTCTATTTATTGCTGATGGAAAGAATTGTACAAGGAGAAAAAAAGAAAAAGCTCCTTGACTACGATTAAGAATTGGTGATCTGCTAACTTTTTGTAATATTGAGCAGATAAACAAGTCCATGCAATTATTAAAGAAAGCCTGCGAAGTAGAACTTTCAAAGTTGCCTCCTTATTATTTCTCATCTTTCATAAAGTTTCCTCGGTGAAGAAGCCAACAATTATTAACATACTTTCTCATGACTCTGTGAAACGTGAAAAATAATGAGGAAGCAATGTGCAAAGTTCCACTTTGCAGGCTTTTTTTCAAAGAATAATGCATTAATCGTCTATAGTGAAGGGCGATTAGAATTGCACGGCATGTATCCTTAAGGAGAGGGTGGCTGCCGTCATCTGGCGGAGAAGCGCGAAAGAATTTTTAGAGTTTTGGAGTCGCGTACACGCAAATTGCCAGACACCGTGCGAAATATGTAAAACGTTGTCGGTAATAACCTGTTTTACTTTTACAATTTCTTGATAAGTCTGTAGACAGAGGGATTTCCTTCTCTGTGAAAATTCTTTTCAAAGGTGTGAGAAAATACTTGCATGTACATTGAATAATTGACATTTTTCTTAGTAGTTCTTTGAATGTTGCATTGAAGATACTATATTATTTTTATTATTTCGCCAGTGTATCATTTTAATAATTAATTATTCGACAACCTAAATAAACCTAACAACCTACTCAATTTATTTTATTGTTAAAAACGAATAGAAAAAATAATTTCCTCTCCCACCCCCAAGTATGATTGGCTCTAGCGACCAACTTTAAAAGGTGCCTAATTGAAATAAAGACAATTTTACGTTTATTTAATTTAGGCACCCTTTAAGGTTGGTCGCCAAAGCCCTCTATATCTCATACTTGGGGATGGGAGAGGAGATATGATTTTTTATTCGTTTTAAACAAAAAATTTTGTTGAATTTTCAAAAATTCGTGAAACACCCTAACACGAATACATTTCGTAACTATATTCAAAATCTCCGATGAGAATATAAGATCGTTAATTTTGTCATCATGGAATTTTCAAAATGATAATAATCGTAAGCTCGTAATCATGATAACATTGAGAAATGTGTCCACTTAAAAAACTGTATTTTTTAATAATTGTGGATTAATTGATCTTTCATTTGTACACGATCTTTTACTAAAAACAGGGTTTTGATGAAGAATTTATTGTTTCAGTCGTTTATTAGTGTCCATCGGGTTAAATTATAGGATTAAAAATCAAACATAAGCGTTTGTATTCAAGGGCTATAAAAATCGTGTGTTGCCTCTCGTATAAATATATACATCGATACGGTTTATGGATATTGTTATTAGTTTATCGCTAATTTCTTCTACATTTATCATAAACAACTATCGACAAATCGTGAGGGATGAAATTGCTAATGGAAGCAGGTGCGTGGAATGTCGATTACACCCCAATCACTTTCATCACGCTCGTCCGCTGTCTGAGCAGGTCCTAGATATTATCTAGTATATGGATTATAAAAGCCTTCGGATCAAAGATATACATAAAACTTGAAGAACAAAAAAAAATGTTCAATTGACTTTTTTTATTGAGTTAAAACGAAAATCCGTAATCTTTTACTGATTTTAATACAACTCATTTAGTTTCTTATACATATTTACAGCCTATATTATTATAGTGAGGAACGCTTAAAAATTACAGCACATTTTTTAATCAGCGAAAAAATGATTTTATGCCACTAGCGAGAAGTGGATACTTCTTGCACGCCAAGCGAGAAGTAGGCACTTCTCGCACGCCAAGCGAGAAGTAGGCACTTCTCGCACGCCAAGCGAGAAGTGGACACTTCTCGCACGCCAGGCGAGAAGTAGGCACTTCTTGCACGCCAGGCGAGAAGTAGGCACTTCTTGCACGCCAAGTGAGAAGCAGACACTTCTCGCACTAGTGCGATAAAGTAGGCACTTCTCGCACTAGTGCGATAAAGTAGGCACTTCTCGCACTAGTGCGATAAAATTGTATACGAAACTCGTGCGAGAAACTTTTTCTGATCTGCAATCAGAAAAAACTCACACTTGTCAAGATAAAGTTTGATCGCACTCGTGTCGTAATCTACTATCATAAACGCACAGTCGTATAATTTCTAAACGTTCATCGCTACAAATGTGTATGCTATAAAATCGTAAGACTATTTTTGAGAACATTAATCGTGGCGCTTTAAAAACGATAAAAAAATTACGAATTATTTTTATTTGATAACTCAACGACAATGTATCGTGAAATTTGCATTGAACCATTAATGTTTATTTTATGGATCCGTCACTATGAATATTTCTCTCATATATGTTGTAACACGTCGCCATCCTGTTCAACTATATCCATTATTGCAAAAATGTTTCACGTCCATGAAAATTGGGCTTGACACAGTGATTTCCATCGATAAAATGAATTATTATTTCAAAGTTATCAAATAATTCACGATCAAACGAATTACGATCGTAATTAAGTTAATATCGTCGTTGAAAAAAATATAACCATCGACACGGTCACTCGTTAATGAATAATGAAAATAACAAATAGTCAATATACAACGATAAATCATTCAGCGCAATACTTGGGCAAATGTGTCTAACGCCCAATCAGCACTTGAAATGAATTCTACGCTCTCCTCAAATTGGAGGATTAATGATAAAGCCGAAAAGCTGGTGTTGGCGCCGTCCCGAAGTACGATTCATTCTGGCAGACTTTTTACAACGCCTGAAAGGTGACATTGCAATTTAAAAAAGTCTCTCACGTTCCTGTGATTAAAATAAAATATACCCTTTGCATTCTTCAATAGGCCTAAAAAATAAAGCAGACAAAATTAATTACGAAGATTACAGCAAAAACAAAATGTCGTTGATCGGACTACAATTTTTTTTTTAATTACATTAAATGTATATAGTATAAATTATAAGTTTCAGCCGAATTAAGGAGACTGAAGCACTTATCTCTAGTCAAGTCCTGGTGGATTTTGTTTTACTTCACAAAAATTCAACCATCCTCAAAAATTTGTACTAAAATATGAATTTGAATTTTAAGCCGAGTGAACTAAAAATCGAATTCGAATCTAAAAAAAAAAAAAAAAGCCTGATTGCTGTAACTTTTGTAAAACATTGATTAATTGAGCCAAACGTGTGTAACACTTACAAAAACTTAAAATAGGAATTTTTATGGAATTTTGAATTTTCGGAAAAATAGTTTCGATTAATCTGATTTTCGTAAAATTTTCCTAATAATTCTTGCGTCCTGCAATTGTCCACCCGTAGTAATAATAAATTTCCGTTTTTTTTTTTTTCATCAATTTATGATAAACGTTAAAATCATGAAGCTCAAGAGTACGAAAGCGTTTCATTGATCATCTTCTCAGAATTTGTGTCTTGTCGCAACTTGCTCTATATCTAGTGTACGGTATTACGATAAAGCGGCCCACGTGTTCCACCCGCGCCGATCCGATACCGCTACTATATTATCGGCTTTCCTTACTACTGTGTGTAGTAATAATAGTGGATGGTCTAACTCGGCCGCTCATCCAGATCATACCACGTGCACGAAGAGCCCACAGTCGCTTGTCTACATAGACCTTGCCCTACTGTACTAAACTCCCACTTCAATCCCCCCCCACTCAATACCCAACATAAGCGCGCGACGTCGACGGTACGGTCACTGTTTCACCGCCGTAATCGCTCATAGACTACTGATTCCGGAGGCTTTCGCACACGCGGCTGCATCCCCGAAGATAGGCCCTTTAATAGCCATTCGATGAGATCAATAGCGGAGTAGGGTCGCGGGAGAGATAGATGGTGCGTCGTATGTGTAAGGGTGCACGTGCACCTCGCTACGTACCTTCATCTCAGATCGAACGCCAACGTAGAGAGAATCGTTACGTTTACGAGTTACGTTTTGCGGAGTTGCGACCCGCGCTCGGTACTCGCCGTAAAGATCAAGACAATCCCCCCCCCCCACTCATCCCCCCCTCTGCCAATCTCTGTACGTTTCTCACTGTGCGTACTTACTGCTTCCAAGCCATATATATATATATATATATATAGGTATATATATTTCGAAGAACCAACTGGAAATCTCTGCCTCGATAAATCGAACGAAAATGCTCCGGGCGCGCAGAGAGATTAACTTAGGGATTTTGAAGGATTTATATTTTATCTGAGGGGTCGACTCTCGGTTATATGTACACTAAGAATCTCGCGCAATTTCCAGTCTCCACCCCGTATATATATATATATATATATGTATACGAAAGCTCGGGGGCTAAGAAGCAGTTTGGCTCACCTACTGATAGCTTGGTTAATCTTCATTTTTGTGACTCACGCTTTTTACGATTTCCCCGTGACGAAATGCTGATCCATCAGATGTGCATCGCTGCAAGTTGAAACGCCTCGCTGCGGCCTTTGTCCGCAACTATATGCTCTCCTTTGTTTCGTCATTATATGGACGGTTTGGCCACTGGTTATAAAATTCAAAACAAACGGAGAGAAGAAGTTTCGTCGTGCAAGATTATGTGGAATTTTGTACTCTTAACGGATAAAGCCAGGAGAATCTTGTTGATAGAGCATTGGTTTTTAGTTTTGTATGCTTTTTTTTGTCATGATTATGATTATGATGTTGAAAATTGAGGTGTATCAATAAGGCAGGCAATATAAACATCGACTAAACGACGTTAACGCTATTATTAACTATTTCAGAGTCATCTACACTGCAGCAGGATTCGGCATCTGAAATCCAAAAGCAGAATGCATATCACTGGACGATACGGTTTTCTATAATGCTCTCTAACGGGAATTGACACTTTAAGGTTAATGCGAAGAACCAATAATATACTCGCATTTTATAACGATGTCGACGAAAGGAGCAGGATTGATGAAACTTTTTCGACTCAAATTATGGAATTCGTGTTTAACCAGTTAGAAAAAAAACGCCAAAGAACAATTACTACTTTGCTACGAATCTAGCTGATGAACAGTATATATATATATACATATCATTGCGAGCTTGGACATATTGTATTAGGGTCCGAAAAGCTGAAAGCCAAAAATCGTGAATTCGATTTAGTAGAATTCATTATTTATCGAATTGATTCCAAAACGAATAACACAAAACGGATGTGAACCTCGCTGTGGATTTCACAAACAGACAAATGCTACAGTGCCGAATTGATAAACCATTGTAGGGTTAAACGATAGAATTCATATTTACTTAATTTATAGAGAATGCCAAAGTGCTGTTATCACTTTGGCTATAAATCTTATCGACGAATACACAATATTAGATGCTTTTGAATGCAAACGCAGATTCTAATAATAACGCGCCATTGATATTTTTTCCGTTTGCATAATAGTACATTACGATACTAGTGCGATAAAACTTTTTCTGACGAGTGTGAGTAAACACAGGAGATCAGAAAAAGTTTATCGCACTAGTGCGAGAAGTGCCCACTTCGCTTCGCTTAGCGTGCGAGAAGTAGGCACTAGTGCGATAAAATTGTACACGAAACTCGTGCGAGAACCTTTTTCTCAACTCGTGTGATTGCAACACTCGCCTTTGGCTGACACTCATCAAGAAAAATTTTGATCGCACTTGTATCGTAATATACTCATTTTCAATTGATTCCCGAATTGATCAATTTCTTACGTTCCCATGCATTGTCCGAACGTAAGAACAATGGAAAATTCAGCTTTTGTCAGTGAAATGTAACAATTTTTTTTCCACCCCAAATATTCAGCTTGAAGCAATTTGTCAGATAAAAGAAAGCGATATCTTGAAAAACCATCAGTGCTGACGATGGGAGAGGTCGCTTTAACGCGCTTTTAGTCGAAATTCCAAACTCGATCCCGAGGGTATAGTTGAAACAGTCAGTAGACCGGCTCGCGCGTACTATACTCAACACAGAATTCAGCCGTGTTCACTAAGATGCGACTGTTCCGGGAGCAGTTTCTCAGTAATTAGTTGCAGAGTTTCACCAGTAGCCTGTTCGTGCTGTATCTCCGGCACCAGGAGAGACATACTAGATGTGCTTCCTCTCCGTGTACTACAGTAATGCTCGGCGAATCCACCAGTGATAAGGATTCGCACGAGATTACTAAATAATATTGTACCGCATATCTCGCGTAACTCCGCTACGAATTTCGTAACACAGGTACAGGAGAGAGTATACACCGGGAGAGCAATATATTTAACATCATCATTAGTTCGCCAAGATCATTATATATGACATGTAACAGTACCTTCGACGACGCATCTATTGCAGTGATGAGCAACATTCGAATGGAAATTAATTTCAAGTATTTAAAAAAGTTAGAATTAAAATTTTGTAAAAAAAAGAACACAATATGGGAAAATTGTTGAACTGCTAAAATAATTAAGGGGGCCGAGTCAGGAAAGAAAAAATTTTTTTCAGAGAGTTGCATTTTTTATTCCAGCCAACCGATGAATATGAAATTTATATATCACTTAAGGACTGAAACGACGAATTTTTCTGTCAGTGATGAATCAAATTTGGCTATTATTATTTTTATTTCACGTTTTAATTCTTATTATTTAAAGCTATAAGGTCGTAAAAGAAATTAAATTTTCTGTACGTTCAATTTTTTCCAAATCACCTGATAAATGTGATTTGAAATATCTATCAATTGAGAACTGGTATGACCTGTTATTTTCGGAGCCGTTTTATGGTTGTTTTACGGTCGTTTTGAAGTCGCATGGGTTGCTGTAAGGAATTTTATGATTTTTCTTGACATCTACAAATAACTTTGATTTTTCTCTCGTCTCAATGTACTTAAATTTGTATAAAATCAAATCGTTAGTTGTAAATATAAGGGACGATAGATCCTTAAAAATAATGCAATAATTTGACTACCGTGAAAAGCTCTCAACCTCTTGAAGGATCGTAATATGCTAATTTTAATATACGAGGAGGAATTTAAGTAATAGAAAAGCGCTCGTTCCGACGGATGGAATTCTCATTTGGAAGCTGGGATATTTCAAAGAGCAAGCTCAGACTAATAACGGTGAAAAGTTGGACTTGCCTCGTCAGAGATTATATATATATATATATATATATATATACACACACATCTATGTATAGTATATATTAAATAAAATGAATTTCTGGCTAGCTCGTTGAAGAACTTTTGCTCTCGGGTTATGCTCGTTAAAGTTCGATAAACGCATGGAACTCGCTATTATACGCATATACAGTTATACGAACGAGTAACCGCGGAGCTTACGCAAATCGTTAAGCCCCTCGCGGTTAATTAACGACGAGAAAAGCAGGATCGTCAGCCGAACGGCGGTGGACACGGGGCAGAATCCGGCGTCGGTGTGATGTTCGCTAACCAACAGAATATTCCAACCAGAAACACTTCCATTTGGAACGAGGGAGAATATACTCGTTTAATTCCATCTATTGTTATGCAACTATAAACCGCGGAGGATCCCAGAGATCGATGTTGTGTTAACGGGATTTCATTCAATTCCACTACGGTAGTAGAGATTCACTCTCCGCGATATGCAGAGCAATTAATAAATAATGTACACGTATTTTTCTGTTATATATTTTGAATTCGCTTTTTTCTCTTTAATCCAAAGCTTTTTCTATTGTAATTATGGTACTTGGGATGAGGGATGTAATTTTGTTTTTTAAATTCCGATAATTTTGTGGTATTTACAAAAAAAATGCAAGTTAGAACTTTCTACATTACTTCCTGATTTAAAAAAAAAAAAGTTTATCAAAAGAAAGAAAGAAAGCTTTGTAAAAAAAAATAGAAAATTCTCCGAGATATGGACACTGTTGAATTCTCTCCAAATTCAGTATCAAACAACGACAAATTCTATTCGAGTTTCATGCAAAATTTTGCATCCGTTGCTTGAATCGTTCTCGAGTTACAGCGTTTTGAAAAAAAAAAAATTATGTGGATGCAATTTTCTATAAAATCTCAACTACTTTATTAGTTTCCCTTAAAATCATAACGAAAGATCGCACCATTCTGATAAACTTTTGTGACAAGTTTTAGCTCGAATCCTTGAAATTTGTTCAAGTTAGAATGATGACATTTAAAATGTTTTTAAACATTCGATAAAATCTCAATGCTTCAAACGATTTTTATGAAACATATACCAAAGAAACATTTGATTGTACTGTATGTGGCACAAAAATTTAAGAAACTTTGGAATGAATAATTTTTGTGTTTCGACAGTATGAATGTGCTTACGAAAAAGCCGTTTTTTCTGTCCCTTATTGATGAATAGATTGAAGTAGAAAAAGCTTTGAATATTTTGCGAAATTAAAAAAAAATATTGATGCTATAGAAACCCGACGGTATTATCTACTATTTCTCTGATTAACTTGTAAAGTATAATATTATAATAGATGCTTTAATTAAGTGTATTTAAAGCACAAACCACTATGTTTACAGCGCCTTTATTTTCTTTTTTCTTTTTATCGACAAGCAGTAAAATGTTTTTAAGCAAACCTGTATTTTACGATGATTTGTTAATAAATGTGTGTTTTTTTTTTAAATTCTATTTCATATCGAAGAAAACAGGCATTTTCATCTTGAGTATTCAGCTAATAAATGAATACTCAAAATCTCCAACAAAGAGTCCTTAACGGAATTTCGTTTAAGTTCAACACAAAAGTCAGGATTAATTTTGCACATTATGCAACGCAATTAATAAAAGACGTACACGTATTTTTCTTTTGCACTTGCGTATTTCGAATTGGAATTTTTATTAAAGAAACGAAAAAAGGCTTACAGCCCTTTCGTTCTTCCTGGAAAAAAAGACTTTTTTTTTTTTTCGGACATATGTACGGTGGGACAGAAGCGACAAGGCTCGTCCCATTGGACACTCTTTTTCACGGGCCCACGCATTCAACAGAAACTATTATATGGGATAAATAAAAAGTATTTTTTTTTTCTTCTTCTTGATAATGGGCGCGAGCCCAATTTTACAATGATTTTCCCATTCGTATTTTCTGCTTCCGCTTCACTCCTTTCTTTTCCCCTCGTTTTACATGTCTTCCTTCTTTTTGTTTAACTTTTTTTTTATTCGCCAAACACGTGTTTCATCGACACACTGGTATAAACGTACGTCGAACATTCCGACATTAATAACTACCTCGCGTTGAATCGCATCGTGAAAGATATTTTGGTACTTCCGAAATCGAATAACAAACTACGCTTTCAGATCTTGGACTCGAGCTGTCGATTCGTCATGGTAATATTTTGTTTTTTTTTCTTTTTTCTTTTATTTACGTTTCTTTGCTTCTATAAGTCATGATGTAACAAATTTTATTTTTTCTCTATACTCGTGCATAGGACGGAAAGGGTGCTGTGGACCCCATAATAAAGATCTGATTCAAACGAGTGTCATCGAAATAAATGTTATCCACCCGAGTCGCTTAATCACGTCTTGATTACCGAAAGCCTAAAATATCTTTCACGATTAACATATAGTAGCACCCTCCTTAAGTTGAACACACGTGTTCGATGCAATATATTCGCGTCTCTCTCTCTCTCTCTATCTCTTCTCTCAAAAATTCAGCAGAAAAGCACGATATTTTCGCACTGAATCAAAATCGGATGTCTTCCCGAGACGACGATACAAACTACATCCTTCTTTCTATCATCACTCTTCAAACCCTAACATTTTTCGATTTTTTTTTTTACATTTTTTTTTTTCTTTTAATTTACAGTTTAAAAATTTTCGTTTTTTCTTCTTTTTTTTTAATGGTGATCTGACACCAATACTCCGTGCTACGTGTAGTGATTTACGAAAGAGGCAAACCAATTTTTTGTTGGCCCTAAGTTTTTATTTTGCTTTTCTCTTCACTCACACGTTTCTCCGTGCTCTTCTTCTTTTCCCACAAGGGAGAGTCGTTGTGATAGCTCTTTCTTGTTGTTTCGTTAGATATTATCAACGGCGACACGTAGCACGCATTACATCGGTCAGACCGATGTGATATTACAGGAAGGAACGGGGATCGATGCTTCCTCTATTCACGCAGGACGCCCCGGCCAGCGTCGCGTGTATGTTTTTTTTTTTTTGTTCTCTTGTTCCCTCTTTCTCTTCTGCAATTCCTCCACCTTCGTCACGTACGAGAGTTGTCGTACGCGATACTTTCCCCGGCTAAAACCTGGCAACACACTCCGTCTCTATTTTTCAACGCCGGTGATCCCCCGACCGTTGTTTGCAGGGGATACTTTCGCCTCTTTCTTCTCCTCCTTCACGCACGCCTCCTCATCTCTCTTCTTTTTTTCTCTCTATTTCTCTCTCTTTCTCTTCCACATCCCGAAAACAATCTCATTCTTCGCCTCTTCACAAAACCACTCCGCAAACAGCAGCAGCGGTAGTTGATGTCTCAACCACACGTACCCCAGACGAAAAAAAAAAAAAAAAAAAAAAAAAAAAGAAACGCGTTCGAACCGCCGCGCGGTAGAACGCCTCCCCCGCTTTATACGCTTCTCTCATTCCTCTTCATCTCCTAGGAACTTAACTTTCAAACGAGAATTTCCCTCCGCGAGAGAAACTCCGCCGCGAAGACAGAGAGAGGCCCCGAAATCTCAGAAGCGCATGAAATAATATACATTTTGTCTTGCCAGCTGCGTCGGTCGACGTTTCTTCCTCAAGCAACGAATTCGATTTGGCAAACGGATCAAGTTTTACTCGTCAGTCGCGTAACAAGATATTGCCTCGCGAGCAGAGTTTTCGCTTCGAATTATACGAGTAAACTTTGTGCTATGTTTTAGTCAAATTCGAGAGACGTTTACAATGTTCGCTGAGATGTTACCGACGCAGGAGCATGCTGGATAAGATTGTATTGTATAACTCGATGGTTTATGAGATTTAACTGGAAAAAAAACGAAAGTTTTACATTATTGAGCGCTCTCTGTCTTCGAAGAATCTTGTTTGTTTCTAAGCATCGCTAATCGATGCACCTTTCCTGATCTTAACTTCGTCGCTCTCTTTATATCTCTCTCACACATTCTCTCTATCTCTCTCTCTCTCTTTCTTTTTCTCTATTTATACTACGATCTACTTTTTTGTGTGCACTTGCGAGACTGCACAATCTTTATTATTCCGTCGTTGAGGAAGACTCTTGAGAGTCACGAGAATGCGCGATAATTTCATCACTGAAATATATAACGCGAGAGCGCCTCCGTTAAAAGTTACTACTACTCGTTTCGTCGCTCGCAAAGTTGCGTTAACTTCGTTACGCGATCTCTGTTTACGTACTCAACTTCGTGCCGGAGTCGCTCGTTGCAAAAAAAAAAGAAAAAAAAAGGGAGAAAAAAAAGTAGAAAGAAAAAAAAAAAAGAAAAAAGAACTAAGAATGTCGTAGGCGGTAGTGCATTCTCGCAAGGCATCACGAAATAATTCTGCCTCGACAAAACGCTAGTCGCGAAACAAGCCGAGAGAAGCTTGGCTTCGCGATATCGCAGAACAATCTTCGGACGATTATCAAAGAAAAGATATTCGTGTAAACCAAGTACTACTGGCACATACGAATATTCCGTGTTCGTTCGGCTTCATTTGCGTTGTTATACATGATTTCCCGGATTAAGTTACAGCGACGCATGTACAAATCGGCGCATCTTTCTTTCTTTCCTCTTCCACCTCTTTATCTGAGTTAATTATAATTTTCTCTCGAGATTTACGCCGACTACGTACATACCGCGATCACTCGTAAAAACCTTTCGTGCCTATTTTTTCTTTTTTCTTTTTTTCAAAACCATGTTTTTCTTTTATATTCGCTCATCATCACTACGGAAGATACGGAGTTACGACTCACGCTAAACGGTTATAAATTCATTGATTTTCGCGTTACGACTACAATTTCACGCGTTGGCTTCGCGACACAATCGCCTCTCGTGAAATTGTAAACGTACATCAATTTTCACACCCCGTGATTCGTTGACACTCTTCGTGTTGCTCTGCTTGGTTTGCTCTTTGTATCACTGTTTTAAAGAATATACGTTGAATATAATGTACACAAATCGCTTGTTTTGATCTCCAGCTGCTGTTCTCTCAGTTTCGAGTTCTCACGCGTAGAATTTTTGTTTTTAATTTTCTTTTTTTTTTTTTAAACATTCGTCTCGCACTGATCCTAACAGCCTTGTTCAGGGGCAGCGCTCATGTTGGTTAACTAATCGTCGGCCGCACAGTTATCATTGACGCATTCAATCTCGTTGAGAGAAGAAAAAAAAAAAAGAAATTCGTCGTATTTTCTTCATTTTTTATCGTTAGCGCGAGTAGAGAGAGTTTTCACGATTTCCCAGAGGCATGCTCGACCCTTGAAAAAACGTTTGGCTAACTATTTCGTACTTACGTACGTGTGTTATTTTTTTGTTATATGTGTTCGTGTGTATACGTTTATTGTATACACACTGGCGAAAGGACAGAGAAACGTGAAACGAAGACGGTTTGTGCTTTTGCAAAGTTTTCGTGTTGTTCCGGCTGCTGGACTCTCGAGAAACGCCAGCCGTATACACTTTGCTGTGTTTGTAACGAGCAACAACTCTGTTAGAGTCGAGCTTCGAATAAACCGGAGAGTCATGCCGTACACTCTCGTTACTGTGAGTACGTGTAATTCTTCGCCCGCTGCTTCGACTTTTATAGGAAGAGTCCACCAATCTCGATCCTTGTCCTTCCGCGCTAAACTTTGTGTGTTTTTTTTTAAACTCTCCCTCTTTCTTTCTACTTTTTCTCTCTCTCTCTCTCGCATGCGACGAATGTCACACGAATGTATTCTCGATTGGAGCACAACAAGGGTTCCGTCTCTTTTTTCCTCTCGATTCTAACGGGCTATTTTTTCGAATACCACCCCTCGTAAATTATTTCGCCTCGTAATCGAACCAGCGTCGCGGTGCACCGATCGAGAATCAATTCGCGACTGTGTTTTGGCTCGACCGTAGCCCGCCTTCGAAGTTCTCGCTTTCATATAATCTAGGTCACGTTGGCTGGTGGTTTTGCTTTCTCTCTCATTTTCACTTCGGAATATCCGTAATTTTTTTTCTTTTACACACTTTTCTTTTCGTCGCCCTTATTATTTTTTTTTTTTTTCTAACCGTGACATTATTTAAACTTTATACAGCGGACGACAGAGTCCGTTTCGATCGTGCGATTCACGAATTAATTTTCGAAGAAAATGAAGTAACTAAACAACGCGAAGACAATATTGTGTCGCGGACGCGTGGGATCGTATTATTAATTATTATTATTATTATTATTTTTCGCCTTTCAGTGATTTGGCTTTCGATTGTTCTTTTTTTTTTCTTCCTCCCCCTTTTTTTAAAAGTATTAAATACTCGCATTTTACGATTGCTGCGAAACATCGTACGAGTCTTTTAAACGACTCTTTGAAATCGCTATTTTACACGCCCGCGTTCTTCTCTAAATCAATCTTGAACACGATTACTTCGGTCTTTTGTCTATCAAAAAGACATTGTTTTTAGTTTTGCTTTGTTTTTTCTTTTTTTTGTTACAGTCGCACTGTGCTCTGTTCAAGGCTTCAGTCGTTTTGTCACGGTTGAGCTCTCGATTCGGTTACGAAACAAACAAACAAAAAGGAAGAAAAAAAATTGCAGCGCCGTTGCGCACCCCCTCCCCTCTACACATCGAAGAATACGTTAAAACGCGTTATTAATATTTATACAGTTCCGCCGGGCTCGAGTCAAACGGATAACGAAGGTATATTCGGCTCGGCCGTCGGAGTGATGTTGATTCGTGGCTTAACAAAATAAAGAGGAAAAACAGAAAAAGAAGACAAAAAAGGAAAACACACGTGTGTCTCGCTCTCGTTCGAGACAGCGCGTTTACGATCCCCGTCGCGTCGCGCGAAACCCACCAGCCAGTTGTTTATAAAAATAATTGTATAAAACTAGTCAATTTTACAACCTCTGACTCTCAATCACAGTACCATAAAAAAAAAAATCTCTTTCCAATCGTATTCCTTATTTTTTTTCACTCTCACGAGTAAATAGAAAAACAAAACAAAAAAAAATGATAATTGGCTTCGAATGAGGCTTAATTTAACGGAAAACAAAATAAACATTCTCTTTTTATCGGTCATTACTATCTCTCTTTCTCTCTCGCGTTTTTTTTTTCTTTTTTTTTTTTAATGGTGATTTGAATCTCAGAGTTGTGTTATGACAGTATTGGATAGCAAAATCAAGCCATAATCAAACTATACGTTAGGCGCGAGCGTCGGAAAAGTATGGCGATCGCAATTTGTAGGTCAAAAGACGTATTTCTCATCAAATATGTGTCTGTTTTGTATCTCGTGTAATTCGCGAAAACATCTTTTTTTTTTTCGTGTGTTTGGAGCAAACAAAGGCTCTCTTCTCTCGTTCATTCTCTATTTATTTTCTCAAAGTTCTAATTCACTTGGATATCATTGTATATTCGTGTTGCTCGTTGCGAGGCGCTCGCGCTCTCCCTCTCGTTTATTTGCTCATTTTTTAATTTCATTTTTTTTTCTCCTTTTTTTTTTGTCACCGAACAACACAAAAAGTAGAAGGATATTTGAAAGTTTGAGGCCTTCGTATAAAAATTTACTATTAAAATGACGAGTTTTCGTTCTTCATACTGTATATTTACACACTCACGATAAAATGCAATGATGGGAACTATCACGGTATGTATTTAAATGTTGTGTCGCGTTGACGTGGGTATTTCTGTATCTTCTTCTTTTTTTTCTTTTTCAATTATTTTTGTTACTTTTCGAAATTATTATCATGTGTCGCGATTTTAATATCATTTGACTTTTCCTCTCTACGCATTGTGCTCTTGATAATGGCTTGACTCTAGCTACGTTTTTGTTAGTATTTATGTACATTTAAATGTATCTATGTACAAGAAATGACTCGCACCGGCACTCACGCTCTCACTTCAGTCACTGAGTTTTGGGCCGAGCGCGAAGCGGATGATTATTCGTTTTTTTTAAATGTGTAATGTGTGTGTGTGTATGTTTTTTTTTCCATGCTCGGTATACCTTATTTACAAGTAACATATATTTTTTTCCTGTTGCTTAATACGATGATAAATTGTAATTTTTTTTTTTTTTCATTTATCTTTTCGCCCATCGTCTCACTCTTCTCGAAAACTCGCTTCTCTCTCTCTCTCTTTATATATATATATATCCGGCCACTTTTCTCGCTCTCTGTACCTAATGTTTGTTGTTTTTTTTTGTTTAGCACTGTGTTTCTGTCTTTTGGTTTTTTTTTTCTTTACACTGCTAATAACGCGCACCCCGGGTAAGAAGTAGTAGCAATAGTAGTAGACGACTTCTTCATCGGACTTAAGTAACGTTTTTGTTTTTTTATGTTTTTGTTATTTTTTTTCTCTCTCTCCTGTTGTCCACTAAAATTCATCGCGTGCGCGCGCGCGAGCCCGATCTTCATCTCTCGGTTTGTAACGAAGTCTTGGACGGCGCTTATGCCGCGCGTGTACGAGTCACAAATCACTTGCTTTTATGTCTGTTTGTTTGTTGTTTGTTTTTTTTTTTTGTTTTTTTGTTGTTCATCTCGTCCACTTGACGAAACTACTTCGACACGTTACCCTCTTCCATACTATTATTGTCCTCCGGTCTGGCTACGTACAAACTAGGATCTATCACCTTCGGGATTGGCTTGATCTCGGTGCCGAGCTCCTGCTCGATCCGATGCAAGTTGAAACGATCCTCGTAGGTTATCAGATTGATCGCGATACCGAGATGACCGAATCTACCCGAACGACCGATACGATGCAGATACGTCTCTGCCATCTTCGGGAAATCGAAATTTATCACAACGTTCACCGCTTGAACGTCGATACCACGTGTGAAGAGATCGCTGCTCACCTGCAAAACAAAATTTACGTATGTTTCATCAATTATCATTTTTTATATAGAAAATTTGTATTTAAGACTAGACTTTGTGTATGAAAAAATAAACAACGATTTACACGAAATAAATAAATGCAACATCGACAGAATGAGGCTTTTTCATGTATTTTTTTTAAATACTCAATTTTTAAAAAAGTCAGATCCTATCGTTTTGCTATTTTTTTTTTTTTTGGTAAATATAAATACTTAACTAGAAACAAAGTTTTGATGAGTTCATCTTCGCGGTTTTCGAGAAATAATTTTTTTTTATTTACACCATTTAACATTCGTTTTTACTGCTGATTCAGAATAAACGATGAATTTTTATATTTCTAATGATAATTTATGTGGAGACCGTGCAACTAATTTATTGCAAACTATAAAGAATATATTCAGGATAATTTGTGAAAAAAATGCAGGTACTTGTTCTTCACCGTTAATTAACAATAAGCAATTATTTACGAGATCCAAATTTTCTATAAATTTCTATTTATGCGTTGCGGCGTCTCTGTCAAACATTGCCATGCGACCACACCGCGTTCCCTGCCGACTCTAACCCCTCCAATGCTCTAATCCCTCTGACGCTCGACCCTCTTTAAATGATCGCTAACTTTATCTTTTTTCTTTAATTAGCTTTGAAATTCCCTGACTAATTATTTTTTCTCTGACTTGCTTCAGCTCTTCGGGGTGATGGCAATCACGTGAAATTTTTTTGAATCCGAGAAAGAGTTTTAAAATATAATTAAGCATACTTTTTTTTTAATTCTAATTCTTCCTAACCCCGATTTAAGAAGATTAAAGTCGTTTAGTCAGACGAGACTGAACACAAGAGTATTATTATTTTTTTTAAATGTTTGAAATAAGCTCTCAAAGGGTATAGATTTGTGTTCACGAGATTAACAATTATTTTCTTGAGAAAAAAGAATTTTATAAATGATTCGTTTGAAGGACAAAAAATGTCAAATTTATGCCAATATCCCATTAAAAATATTTTTGCATAAAACTTATTATTGTAAAAATTTATTTAAAAAATGTATAAAAAATTTATTTAAAAAATTTGTATAATTTATATACAATTAAATAAATTTCTCTATTGTTTTTCCAAGGAGCTAAATAAATATCAAAACAGAAAATTTCTAGCGTTTATTCATACGAATTTCGAAAAACTTGTATATTTTTAAAAATATAACGATTTATTTCATATTGGATCAATTTTGCGTTGAAATATTTTTAACAGTTGTGTAGTGAGAGGGTATAATCAAAAAGTACAATTATCAAAGCTACTCACCAAGTTTCGGCAGAGTCCGGCACGGAAATCGTGGAAAACGCGATTTCGGTGAGCCTGCGCCATTTTCGCGTGAATGTAGTAGCAGCAGTATCCCAAATCTGTGATTTTCTTGGCCAGTAATTCGACTCGCTGTGTCGAGTTGCAGAATATTATGCTCTGTGTTATTTGTAACTGAAAAAAAAAGTAAACAATTCGTTAGATAAACATGGTTTTTAGAATAGTTTTAAAGAATGTTAAATTCTTGAAATTAGCACGCCTAGTCACGTTTATTAAAATATGTTTAAACATTTCACATCGAAGCCTCTTTAAAATTGTAATAAAATATATTTATATTGCTGTCTATTTGTTCAACAATATAATAACAATTTCCTTAACAAAACTTAATATATCTCCGTTTGATTTATTTCTTTAAATTAAGAATCGTATTTAAGTAATAAATGAAATGTTACTCTTGTAATGTAAGTTTTGAATTTTAGTGTTACCAAATTTTGAATATTGAAAAAAAAGTTAAAACAACCGAAAAAAAATTGTATTGAGCCCTAATTAGAATCTTCATTTCAAATATTGTTGTATTTTTGTCCCACAATTTAAACATATTGTCATTAAAAATACCTAAAATTGTACTATCAGAGTGTGATAAGTTTTCGTCGAAAAAAATATTTTTCCTTATTTAAATATTGAAAAGTGTTTCAGAACTAGATGCGATGTAATAACGATCGCCACTCTTATAATTACTCTATATTACAATTTTTAATTAATCTTTAAAAAATGTAAAACTATTGAAGATGACAAATGCAGTGACAAAGATGACATTCATAAAAACAGTATTGAAAATGTACTGAAATTTCGTTGAATGAGATCGTATTTTCGTTGGCGGAATGACCGAATAATTCGTATATTAACCTTGGAAAATAGTGTGTTGAGGCAGTGAACTTTCTGGCGTTCCTGAACGAAAGCGTAGTACTGCGTAACACCTTTGAGTGTCAACTCCTCCATCAAATTGATCTCGTATGGATCTCTCAAGTGTTTTTCCATAAATTGTTTAACCGTGAGCGGGAACGTGGCTGAATACAGCAATATCTGACGTTCCTGTGGTAATCTAAAGCAAATAAATTTCGCCATAAGAATAACTCACGAAATTCTCGCAAGTGCTTCCAAAATTATGTTTACAAGTCTGAAGGTCGCAAAAGCTTACCTGGAAATAACATGGTTCAGCATGCCCTTGAAGTCTTGAGAGAGAAGTTTATCCGCCTCGTCCAGTACCAGAATTCTGCAGTGATTCATGTCGGCGACATTCTTGTCCATAAGATCAAGAATTCTTCCGGGCGTCGCGATGATCACTTGAACTGTAAAAATTTTTTTTTTTTTTTTTTAATAATTATCGCAAGAAAATCATGAAATTCCATTTATTAAAATAAACAAAAAAAAATGTTAACAAACCTTTCTGATAAATCCTCATGATGTCGTCACGCAAGTTAGTTCCACCGGTAGTTACCATAACTTTCACATCCATGTGCTTTGCGAGTTCAATACAGATTTGGGATGTCTGAAGTGCCAATTCTCTGGTAGGCACAATCACTAATGCCTGGATCACGTCTTTGTGTGGGTCAATCTGCGAACAACGAGAAAAAAAAGTAAAGAAGGCTGCTGATTTGTTTAGGTGGAAAACATCGTTTTGAGAAAAAAAATTGCGGCAACAATTTAATCACCTGTTCTAGCACTGGGATCGAGTACGCTCCGGTTTTGCCCGTTCCGTTCTTTGCGCGCGCCAATATATCCTTGCCGGAAAGAGCGATCGGGATACTTGCTTCCTGAATCGGTGACGGTTTCTCCCATCCTTTCTCGAATATTCCCATCAACAGTTCGCGCTTCAAACAGAACTCCTCAAATTCGTTACCGCGTGTATCCGTGACATCCTGCAAATGATACATCAAACAATTTTGATATTAAAAACACGTGTTAATAATAATTTACAAATATAATATATATGTTACTTGTGAAATATAACATAATAATGACAGTCATTATTGGTAGGAATTATTAATAAATATGCTAGTGAATTGTATTCATTTTTTTTTAATTACAAAAATTATTTATGAATCAACAATAAAGAACAACTTATTCAATGTATTTTGTTTTTAACTGAGGAGATTCTTGTTACTAGTAAATAAGAATGACGAAAGGTTTTTTTTTTTTTTTTTTTTTGTAATTCAATTATCTGTAAAATACTCACACTAGTCTTGACACGTTTGTCCTTTGGTGGAATTCTCAATTTAGCTTTCCAACCTTCATCCTCCATTTTCTCCAGGTCCGCTTTGGAACCCAGACCTGAATTCAGCATGTGGTTTGAAACGATATGCGTTTCGGTCATCATTTCGGAAAGATTATGGTTTTCCTATTTCCTGGTGAATATAAATATTTTCAGTTGATTTAATAAATTAAGTTGATTAAAATGTGATTTTTTAAAACAATTATCAAAGTACTTAATTTTTCGTTTATTTATTTTGATTGTTAATATAAAGTAGTTCAGAATAATTAGGAAGAAGCAAGTAATTTGTAATTATGTTTTAATCATTTATATATATATTTTTTTTACAAATATACAAATGATTAAATTAGCCAAACCAATGTGATATTTATATTAATTATTAATATAAATTAATATATTGCTCATTTAACATTTTGATTAAATAATAGTTTCAATATTTCTTAATGAATATAACAATTTAATATTAAATTAACAAATCAGATTTACAAAATTTGTTGGCTTATATACAAATGATTAAAATTGCCATGTTAATTTATTAAAACAATCGCTTTAAGTATTAAATTGAAGCACTTTAGAATTATTGAAAATTAGGAAGTAATTCATGGGTACAAAATTGAGCTAATCATATATTCAAAATATATCTACATAGATATGAGACAATACTCAGCTTAGCTGTGCAGACAAAAATAAACAGAGTCACCCTATTTGACTTTGGTAGTTCTTACGAAGAACTGTTAATACAAAGAAATTGAGAATCATTAGGCAGAATCAAGTAATTTGAAAATAATATATTGTTCAGTTACTGTTTTCAGTAAATAATAATTTCAACATTTCTTAGTGAACAGATAAACAAAATTTCAAATATAATTTTATTTAATGATTATTTTAGTTATTATCAGAATTTAATTATTAATCATTTGGAAGAAACAATTTATTTGAATATATGTAACCCCCATTTTTTTTTTTTTTTTTTTGTAAATTATTGTTTTCATATTTTTTAGTGATTATAGCAATTTAAAATGAAATTAACAAATCAAGTTTATAAAGCTGTTATAGCTTATGTACAAATTATTAAATTGTCAAAGGTAATTTGTTACAATAATTAGTTGTAATTATTAAATCAAAGTATTTTAGAATAATTGTAAAGTTTAATATAATTCATGAGTACAAAACTTAGGTAGTAATATTCAAACTGTATCTACACAGCGTGATGCTCAGCTTAACTGAGCAAACAATGGGGGACAAAAATAAACAAAAGTCACCCTATGTGACTTTGGTCGTTGGCTCAATAACAGTTTTTCAATATTTTCGTCACAGGCAATTTCTGAAAGCAACGATTATAATCTACATTACAAAGAGGCTCACTCGTTTGTAGAATACTTTGAAATACTATGGCTTGAAAAATGTAACTCTCCCCACTCTCTTCCATGCAAAAATTGTTTCAACAGCTTCAATCACATTGCCTACATTTAAGCAATTCTTTTTAATGAGAATATTCAGAATATGATTTATTTTTTGGTCCAGAGACGATATTTAACGCGAATTAATAACGAAATAATAATAATAAACAAATTTGACGAAATTTGCGAAAAAAAAAAAAACGGTAAGACTCGATGCTGAAACACTTTCAGAGCAATTATGGAGATTTCACGATTTTTAGAGAAAGTTCGTTGTGCCGGAAAGTTGAAAATTGATAGCCGTATGGAAAGAGCCGTTCGTTTTGAGACGTAACGAAATAATGTGTATTAGTCGGCGAAAAATTGTTAGCGAAGCGCGAAACTTAACCTGGATTGTAAAATTAGGCGGTAAGATAATCGTCTTAGCAACGAATACAAAGTGCCAATACCAAGAGTATCGGCGATAATACAATGTGAATGCAAAAAAAAAGGTGTGAAATAATGCGAATTGAAGTCACATAGGAAAAATATAATCGTCGCGATTTTCGAAGGGAGAATATACAACACCGTCAACCCGAATTCCACGAACTTTGATCTCTAACTGGCCGATGATAAAAATAACCTTGGTGTACAAGTGAGACGAAGAAAACTAAAAGGAAAATCGTGAAAGACGTCGCGCAGGGAGAAATAAAACGGCGTAGAAAAAGCTGTGTCGCTTACCTCGATAAGGATGGATGTCGATGCCGAGCGGAGCGACTCGAACGAGAAACAAAACGCCAAAATGGCCGTCTCCAATGTCAAGTTTCAATCCTTGCCGTATACGCTTCACCCAGCGTTCTCCTCCCTTCAGAGCACTGAACAGCTCTCTCTCTCTCTCTCTCTCTCTCTCTCCGCGCTCTCCCCAAAGATCTCGCGCCTTACGTTTTTTTTACTTTCTTTTTTTTTACTTTTTCGTCTACTCTGACGTGCCTTTTTAATATTTATCAATAATAATTGTTAGTTTTTAAACTCGATAAACGACTCTGCACCTAACGCACTGCGTCAAATGCTCGGCGACAATTGTTACTCGGTGAATATGCACGATGTGTGTCATGAAGGGATAAAAACACTCGGAACAGTAAACCGTTATCCCGTGGCGCTTCTGGCTGCTATGGCTTTTAGGCTTGGGTAGACACGATCGCATATGCGCATGCGCAACTCATACCCGGCTCACCCGTAAAGACTGATTCTCAATAACGCGATACGATATTCATTCGTTCACCAGCTTTTACCAATCAGCGAGTCATTGACGATTTTTCAATTTTTTCCGCGCTTATCCAAATCAAAGTTACAATTTGTGAAACATAATTCTTCATTTTTCTCTCACAAACGGAAACGTTTGGTATTGTCGGAATAGAGTGAAAAGGCCAATGTCGGAACACCTACCAATGAATGAAATAAATGTTCTATTTCTGAATATATATACTATCTAATTTGATAAGAAAAAATCATTTCTTTACTTCCATCTAATTGCCAACCCTCGTTTTTTCTCTTCGGCTCGCCTTAGAAGATAATACCTTACAGTCGGTAAAGAGGCAGCGTCAATTTACCCCGTGACTTCGAAAATTTAGAAATGAACTTTTCGAAAATACTGAGGAGATCTGATATGCTCTGATTTGAAAAAATTGCTAAGATTTGCCACAAAAAAGAAAACAAGAATATTACGAAACCGTGCATTATTAATTCTTTTTAAATTCTTAGGAAACAGATATTGTTACACGAGCAATTACATTACAGGACTGTAAAAAAGATGTATCTCAAGAAACGTTCGGCTCTTTTCGCTGAGTCGTCCTGTATTTTCGGCATGCTTCGGGACAATGTCGCTCCAGGTAGCGTCTCTGAGAAAATGCTTTGAAACAGACGCCGCAACGCCACTGCCACTGATGATGACTGCGTGTTCTTTGATGAGCACGCAAATTCGATCTACGGAAGATTGATATGTTATTAAGACGATGTGTTAATCATCCTCATCAGCCATAATTAATTTTTCGGACAAAAAACGAGACGCGTGTTGTCTGCAGATTTCTAAGACGCAGTGAACCGCTCTCATCTTTTGTTCAAAACATCAAATGGGAATGAGAAAAACGCTTTACAATTTTTGTTACCGACCGAGCTATTCGGAAAAATGAAAAATCTAACATACTGCAAAATTGAGAGACGAAGTCTGTAAAATAAATATTCAACATATTGTTAAATAAATATTCAACAGCCTTTAAAAAAAAAATGATAACAGTTTTTATTACCGACTGACTAGGCTTCACCTCCCCTTAGAAGGATATGAAACGACTCAGTCGGTAACAAAAACTGTAACCCAACTTTCACTTCTCACGGTTGATCTGTTAGATAGAACAAAAAAAATCTGTTAAATAAATTCACAAGACGTTTTCATGTTTTATCTAAGAGATCAATTACTACAGAATTATGGGCAAGATTTAACTATATATCTCACATTTATGGCGATATCGAGAGAGACACTGAAGTCAAGTTACATGAAGAAAAATTTATGTGGAGTAACAATAAATTTTCTGTTGTAAAAAATTTGTCATGAAAAAAAATTGCCGTCTATCAGCAGAATCACTCCAAGATTATTTTTCATCCCCTAAGCCCATAGCGTTAGTTATAGCTTTATTTTAACAAATTCTGCTTACCTATCTGCAAAGGATTTGTGGCACACAGGACATTCAAAAGGTCTCTCACCAGTGTGGAGTCTCAAGTGTCCCTTCAAAACCCAAGGGCGATCAAAACTCTTTCGACAGTAGGGACAATAATGCATTGCCTTGTGTCTCTTCCAGTTTTGTCCCTGCTCTGATTCTGAGGTTGCTGCTAAAGTTGCAGAGCTTGCAGGAACAACCTTGCTGAGGGTCTGAACATTTGTCGGAGACTCACCTTCCATCAGAGGCTCATTTTGTACCTTTTTACGTTAAAAGGAATAAAAATTATTATTAATTATTTGTGTTATTGATTGTAAAATGTTATATGCTGTTGATTGATATCAGGCTCTTGCACATTGAATGTATAACTGGAAACTTCAATGTTCATTCTATTTCACAATTGGCTGAGGAAATTGAGAATCATTTATATTTGGGCAATTAAATTCAATTGTTTTTTTGCAATTGAAGGGTCATTAATAAAGTAAAATCCATTTTTTTAGTTTTTGTCTCATGAATCTAGAGCTGTGATAGTATATTATCAATAAAATACACCTTATTTTTTTAGAAGGTCATCCTTCTTATTTGGTAAAACGTTTTTTTTAGATTTCTAAGTGAGTGAATTAAATTTCTTTGGCTAATTACCATTCAAGTAAAAAAAACTAAAGTCAAATTTTTTGTTTGAGCAACTCTCGGAGACTCTATATAGTGTCTAATTATTTAGCAATTATATTATTATTAGAAGCTCATCCTTACTATCTTAATAGAAATAAAAATTATTATTTATGATTGATTATTTTTTTCTTTTCCAGATGAAAAGTGTAACATTGAATTTTTATTCAACGAATAACTAAGAAAAATGATGAATATTTCCATTTGATCTTTTAATCAATATTCAAATAAAAGTTATTCATTATATTTTAAGAATATGCCAACTTAGTTTTATAATTAACTAGACATAAAGATTAATTAAAACTATAATCCAGCTTCCTAAAAGTGGCTACATTGAATTTCTTTGCAAATTACAATTTTAGCAATGACATAGAGTAAGAATATGATTGATGACAATGAGAATCTGAACACTTGTATTTTACAATTAGCAAAATAAGGAAATTGAGAAAAATTGCTATCTTTTAGTTTTCTAAGCAATTAAATTAGACAATTTTTATATAATTATTTGACATAATCATGAAATAAACTGTATTCTTTTTTTATATTTCTCTCATTTTAAAGAGGATTTTTTACCTTAATTTCATGATTAACTTTTAAGTCAGTAAAATTGGATAAAATTCATATTTAATCATTCTGAGAGTAAAAAAAAATTCTTTGACAAATTACAATTTTACTGATGAAATAAAATAAAATTTTTCATGCTTCTCAGTTACATTTTGCTCTACAGATCAAATATCTTTCTCAAAATATTTGCCTCATTTTTTGAAGTTCTTCCAGTCTGATTTATACAGGACAACATTTTCTTATCTGTGCTTCCTTCAGAGATTTCATAACGTTCATGAATAATATGGCCTCTAATGTTACTCGAATCCTGGGACAAATGTTCACTGATGGAAAGATTTTTATTCTCATCATTGTACAATTGCAGGCCAAGCTCAGCAGGAATTGAAGTACTCCAGAGCATGCTGTTATCCTTATTTTTGAAATTGTATCTAGTCATTATAGGGAGCCTAGCATTGTTCCATGTGTTTGCAGACTTTCCAGTCGTTTCCTTGGGCTTATTTTTCTTGCTGGAATCCACTGAGGGAGGTAGCATTGATGTGTTAGATTCTGTAAAAAGATCAGGACATCAAATTTTAGCTCAGAGGCCATTGTGAGCTCAAACGTGGATGATTGAATAAATAAAAAATTAAATAAATGAAATGAGCTTATTAAACTACCAATTCCAGAAGACAATTACACTGATTTAATAGTTGCAATATGAGATTATTTTAAGCGATCTGTCAGTGAGATATCACTGTAGGTAACACTTGCAAAAACGTAACACATATTGTACCTTCGCTATAACGATCCATTTGTCGATAGCGCACCATCGATTTAATCAGGCAACGCGGCATTATTGTTTCGGTAATTAACTAATATACAATAGACACTGATGTAGGTAGGTGGAAGTAGAGTAATAAAAGGGATTTGTGATTTACTGGTGAACACGGAAATACAGAGAAACTGGCGTGGACAGGCAGTCTACTGTTTTTTTTTTTTTTTTTTTTTTTTTCTGACGCAGAACATCTGAATTCACAAAGTAGTGTGTGCATCAGTAGAGCCATTTACGACGAAAAAAAATACAAGTGTGTTATATGATGCAGAGATTCGATAGGTTTCTGTATGATGTGTGTGAACAGGCTCAATCGTATATCGTCGAATGAAAGTTGCGGTTACAATTTTAACGGTAAAAGCATACATTGTAAACAAAATTCTGTATGAAAATTAATATAAAGGGAAAATAAAGTCTGTATAAGTATATGGTGGTATATTAAATTAATACAAATTAATGTGAATGTAACAATACTGGCATAGAATCAATTTGTTTTTACTTCATTCAATATATATATAATGTATATATACTGCTGTATTAAATGTAATTTATTAAGACATAGTCAAAACTCTGTCGGTTCGTTGGAGATAGAATTTTTTTGTTCAGTGTAAGAAAAATGAGGAAACCGATATTTTTTTTGTTTTAATCTATATTTTTAAAAAAGTAATCGCGTTTATATTTTTGAATTACAATTAAAAATGTATATTTTTGAAATATAAATCAAAGTGTCATAAAATTTGAACCACTCGACCGATTTACGTGAAATTTCTACTGAAACCTTCTCTGATCATAGTTTACATATGAGAACTAAAGTTGAACCCCAGTGTCTCGTAATTCAAATTTAATAACGTTTTTTAAAAATTAAAAGAAAAATTACTATTTTTTTTATTTTTTGGACTGTAAATACTTTTGGACAGAGAATTTACTGTAAAAAAAAATTGTCGACGTTTAAAAAAAAAAAAAAATTACAGTAAATTCTGTATCCAAAAGCAACATTTCTGAGTCTGCAACGAAAATAAAGTCAGTCTAGGAATAGCAACTAAAAATAAAATCCACCCGTAAATAAAATTTAAAAATTAGTATAATTACTTAATTAATTATTACATAATTAATCAGCCTCAAAAAAGTTGTCTATGGATGCAAAATTTACTGTAAAATTAAAAAAAAAATCGTCGATGTACTTTTTGTTCAAATCAAATTTTCGTTGATTATAAAAACATAAATTTTTTTTGTTCAAATCTGAAAAAAATTCTAGTGTTTTTTTTACCGATAACCGATGGAATGTTCCATATATATAGTATACATTATCAATATATTCACGACGAGAGAGTCGATCGAAATATTTTAAAGTGCGATGTACACAATACTCATAATACTATAAAATTTCACAATTTACAGGCACCTCTGTATAAATTTGCCATAGACAATCGTAGGGAGGACGAACTGGTCAAGGTATATTTATTTACACGCGAGAAATCGTCGGTTATAGTATATCGCAAATGTATACAGAAGTAAAATCGACGTACCAAACTGTGGGCTCTGAAGACGATTCGAAATAGTAGTCGTAGAAGCGTTGTTAAGTTCCGCAGACGCGTTTCCCTGGCGATTCTATTCACTTCCGAGGCTGCTGGTCGCCGGAGAGGATTGTCTCTCTCTCGCATTTCGTGCATCGTCTTTTAAGGCAAGTCTCGTTTTTTAATATAAAAAGCATATTTTTTCGAGACAACAATATTTTACCGATTTTACTTAAGAATTTTTTTCTTTTTTTAACTTATTTTCATTATATTTAATTGTTAGCTTATTAATTAACCAACGTGTTATTTTGCATTATTTTACACAAACGTTTTTAAGTATTCTCTGCTAAAAATATTTATTTCAACCCTATTTCTTATAATTCTTTTTTTCCTATAATTAAATTTCATTCACAGCTATTATGTATTATTCTGCAATGACAATTGTGGATTATTAATAAAATATGAAAGTGGTGAATGAGAATATGTGCAACAGATGTGAATTCTTCGCGTGGGTTTTAGCGATAATAAAATTCAATGAAATCGTAGGACGTACATAGTGTCGTCGACCCCTTAAAACGCCACACTTTTGCGCGACTCGTACTATCAAGTGCAAAAAGATAATTCTAGGGCGACGTGTTGGCAAAATAATTCTACGATACGCGTCTATAATTATAAATCCTTTACGCGATGGATTGTGTAATTCTGAGGAAAAAAAAGGTCGAAGAAAAAATAGCCACGGAAGAGAAACGGCAGTTGGGAAGAAATAGCCCAGTAGAAAAGGGCGAAAGAGAACGAAGAGTCTGAAGAATCCTTTGACCTTTTTTTCGTGGCTATTTTTTTCCTCGCACATTTTTTTTTGTTATCGCACTACGACGATTGAAGAAATGTATTAAGACTTTATTTATATGTTTTTGAACGTAAATAGCCGAAAAAAATAGTCGAGGAAAAAAAAGGACGAGAGAGGACAAAAAAATCTGAAGAATCCTTTGACCTTTTTTTCGTAGCTATTTTTTTCTTGGACATTTTTTTCTAATATCGAGCTACGACCATTGAAGAAATATATGAAAGCTTTGTTTATATATGTTCGAATGTAAATAACTGACGAAAAAAACAAGGACCTTAGAAAATCGTTCGACCATTTTTTTCGTGGCTATTTATTTTTCGGACATTTTTCCCGATATCGAGTTACGACCATTGAAAAAATATATGAAGGCTTTCCTTAAATGTTGCAATTTTTTTTATTTAGATGACGCTTCTGCACTATTCTTTTTTAATATGCTCGTCCCTATTGATGGTGGTCGAAAGCACGCCGCCCGATGGTAAGTAATTGTAGTTTACATTTGTAGATTTTACATTTTTCTTAATTGCGCACATTTTTTAAGTATATTTATTTTCTAAAACATTTTATTGCCTGCAGACGGTCGATTTTGCCAGAAACCGGATTGGATTAAGTGCGCAAACGGCAGATGCCTGTCGATTTTTTTTGCCTGCGACGGTGAAGACGATTGCGGCGATAATACCGATGAAACAGATTGCCCTGAGGGACCGGTAATATATTTATCGATACAATCGTTGATCTCCGATTATCACGATAACTAAACTCGCGGCTCATTCGTCTCGGTATATCTGCTTTGTTTAGATGGAGCACGTAAACACCGAGTGTGCTTGGGATCAATTCAAATGCGACGACAATTACTGTATAGCCATCGAAGACTTTTGCGACAGAGAACACGACTGTCCCGATGGAAGCGATGAGTATATTGGCTGTACGCAAAATGTACGTTGATTTTTATTACACTTCCCATGGAATACTTTCTGTTTTCTTTTATCCTGCCAAATTTGGGATTTTGATGAATTAAATAATGCGAATTTTAGAAATGTTTCTTAAATTAGGGAATGAATTCTCATTCCCTAATTTTTTTATATTTATCGATTTTATTTTTTTTATTTTATAAAAAAATTTAAAGCTTTTGGAGGAGAGAAAAAGTTTTTAAAAAATCATCGTCATTTTTGGTATCTTCACAGCAAACACATATTAAATTTTAATAAAGCCAAAAAGTTATTAATTAGTTAGTAAAAACAAAAGAGGAGCTTTTTTCAAAGAATATTTTTGAAATTGTGAAATTACGATTTTTAGAATTCAAGAACTGTTTGCTCCAATTTATTTTAATGATATCTAAAAAAAAGTTAACGATAAAATATCACGTTTATTCTAAATTCTATAAAATATATTATGCATTGTAAATTCGAGAATAAATGTCACATAAAAAATATTACGGCTTATTGATTCATAAAAGTGATATATTTTTTTAAAAGAAAAATTATATCAAAATTTTGTGGTAAATAATCAACGTTTTCAGATCAATACAATTGTTGAAAATATTCATTAAAATCCTGATATGAAACTGCAACTTTTGTGAATGAGATATTTTTTTCTCTCATAAATTGAATAATATAATTATTGTTCAATTATTTATTTGCCTAACGTCGGATAAACAAATAATTATAATTTTCATCCAAATTAATGAACATTTTTATTATTATTATTATTATTCAACTATTATTATTATTAAATATTCTATAATTGAAATAATACTTAAATATGCAATAAACTGATAAATTAAATTCTTAAAAAATAAAAACTGATAACCGAAAAAAAAGCCTTTTTCGAAAAATTCCAAAGAAGACTTGAAAAATTCTACATTTATCGTTTTTAAGCACTTTGGTAATTATTATAAAAATTAAAAAATAAGATTGTTTTTTTTTTCTCTTTACTTGGCATTCAATGATTTTTGTTGTAGAAAACGTGCGTAGAATTCCGTTGCAAAAACGGATATTGCTTGAAGAACGAATGGGTATGCGACGGAGTCGACGATTGTGATGATTTCAGTGATGAAATTAATTGCGGTAAGAATTCATCAACGTGAAATCGATATTATTGAATGCGTACATTCAATTTCCCTCTTTCTTTTTTATCTAGGCAATCGCACGATACCACTGGCAGAGTGTAACAATAATATCAATCGCTTCCTCTGTGCTAACTCGAGATGCATACCCTTAAATAAAACGTGCGATGGCCAAGACGACTGTGGCGATAAGTCGGACGAGCACGAGACAGGTTGCAAAATCGGTGAGTTTAAAAATAAAAACTATAAAATATTAATTAGTTAATTTATTTTATACAAATTGTGTTTATAAACATGCTGTAAAATACATTGATTTTGATTGTGTATTAAAGTTTTCAATTATATATTAAACAAAAGTTTAATAAATACACATTAATGAAACTCATAACAAAAAAATATGAAAAATAAATTTCATAATTCGATTATTTACTCCAAATATAATTGATTTACAAAATTCGTAAATTAATTAAAGAATGTTATTTATCCATTCTGTATTATTTTCGTAGCTGCGGAGTCATGCAAAAAGGGTATCGGCTGCAGTCACAAATGTAATAAAACGCCTAAAGGGCCATCTTGCTCCTGTCCGGATGGTCACAAGCTAATAAACAATCAGATTTGCAAAGGTATTGAGCAAAAGGATCAGAGAACTCACAGTATTTCAAAATCTCGTTAAATGCAATATTCTTTAATTCTTCCTACAAATGTTTCTCAGATATAAACGAGTGCGCAGACAATCCCGAGCTGTGTGATCAACGTTGTATCAATACCGCTGGCTCTTACTATTGTATTTGCGAGGTTGGCTACGAGTTGCAGGATGACAAGAAGGCTTGCAGAGTAGAAGGCAAAAATGCACTTTAATAATGATTTTACAAAGCTCCGTATCGTCTTTCGAAGCCTTCTGATTTCTTCGTTTATTTACCGCAGGCGGCGAAGCGTTGATGATATTCTCCTCGAAGAAGGAGATACGTGGCTTTTATCTTGAAAGTGAAATATACTTTCCAATCGCTCAAAATCTTCAGCACGTCGTCGGTGTCTCATTGGACGCGAATTATATTTATTGGTCGGATATAAAGCCGGGAAATGAAGCGATTTTTCGGAGCCGCGAGGATGGCTCCAAACCGGAAGTGATCGTTACAGCAGGTAATTAATATTGTTTTTAGACGAAGACAAGTAAAATATGATGAAGAGAAATTTGAAACGAAAATTTGATGAACAAGATCTATGCTTAAATAATTAAAGCATTTTTCTTCGCGAAAACTGACAGAAATTATACAGAATTTAGTAAATCTTAACGTTTTTTTTTTTCACACAATCAAACGAGAAAAATTAACATATCCTCCTGAAAGGTCTTGGATTGCCCGAAGAAATCGCAGTCGACTGGATAACCGGTAACATATATTTCACGGACAGTATATGGAAGCACATAGGAGTGTGTAAAAACGACGGTTCGTACTGCACAGTGGTGATGAACGAGTCAGTGGATATGCCTCGTGGTTTGGCACTTTATCCGATGAATGGCGAGATGTTTTGGAGTGATTTTGGTAAAAAACCTCATATATCAACAGCAGGAATGGACGGTAAAGATCGAAAGATTTTAGTGTCGGAAAATGTGATTTGGCCAAATGGTCTAACGATCGACTATCCGAACCGGCGTTTATACTGGGTTGACGCAAAGCGTGAGAGCATTGAATCGATTAGACTGGACGGTACCGATCGCCGTCACGTTTTACGCACCACAGCAACTCATCCTTACTCAATAGCAATTTTCGAGAACAAACTGTACTGGAGTGATTGGGAAACGAAGAGTATCCAATCGGCCGACAAATTCACCGGTAAAAATCGCACTACCCTACTCAGAGAATTCGAAATAATCTACGGTGTTCACATATATCATTCGGTGCTAAAGCCAAAGATGCCAAATCCTTGCAATACACAGCCTTGCTCTCAGCTTTGCCTTCTGGCGGCTAATCGAACATATTCCTGCGCCTGTACAATGGACAAAGAACTGAGCGCCGATAAACACGGCTGCAAAGCCATCAAGAAACAGGAACATTTGATTATCGCTGCTGGAAAAACTTTCGTCGATTATTACCACGAAATTCTCGGGACACCAAAGATAACCGGCAGTCGGGCACTTCAAGAAATCACTCATATAGCGTATGACTCCATAACCGGTACAATTATCGCTACCGATCAACTGAGCAATTCTGTATTTCGTTTCAATCCGAATAACGGGGAAACTCGGGAAATAATGAGCATCAACAACGAGTACATCGGTGGAATGGATTTTGATTACTATGGCAATAACATCTACTGGTCGGACATTCAGCGTCGCACTATTGAGATTCACAGTCTTGAATCCGGCCACAAGACGGTTCTTCATTTTATGGAAGAACCCCGTGACATCCTCGTGATTCCGGAACACGGTATCATGTATGTTGTCTTCACGACGAAGGAACTTTATCACATCGATAGACTGCAAATGAACAGGGCTGATCCGAGAAATCATATTGTGGAAGGTCTTCAAGGTCCGAAAATCTCGATGGCTTATGACAAAGAGACGGAACAAGTTTTTTGGGCTGACGAGGGAACTGGTAGAATTGAAAGTATTTCCGTTTTGGGTACCGATCGTACGACGTTCCATTCGGGACCCGAAGGACCTGTGAGCATTGCCGTACTTGATCGGTATGTCTTTTGGGCTATTAAAAAATCAATGAGACTGATGTGGGCTGACAAATTGGAGAAAATTCCCGGCAGCAAAAGCGCGACCATTCACGTTAGCGGCGATTCGGGGACAATGGATATGGCGACAATGCGCGGGATTTACGCTGGCACTCAACATAAATGCCGAATTAACAACGGAGGCTGCTCGCACGTTTGTCTTGTCGGAGTAACGCAACATCATGTATGCGCTTGTCCATCCGGAATGATCATTAATTCAGACAAACGAAGTTGCAGCATGCAATCTGTCTGCTCGGCTGATGAGATTAGATGCTCTGATAATAATGCTTGCATCAGCAAAATGCGGAGGTAAATTATTTCAGTTTTTCATTTTTTAAGCTGTAAATTGGTATCGTAGAATTTCTACTTAAAGAAATTGTGGTAGACCTTGTAAATTGTTACACGCATTAGACTATTTTTATAATAATATATGAGGGAAAACACGTCGAGGCGGTCACCCCAATTTTTCATGCCAACAAAACGTACTCAAATTTATTCAGGATGTTGGTCTGGTTGAAGGAAAAAACGTAGGAATTTTTTTAGATTTTTTATTACACAATTCAGCTATTAAAAATTTCTGAAAATAATTATTGTTCCGTTTTTAACGCCAATACTACGGCTCACACAAAAAAAAATCATAACATGACATTTTGGATTTTCAGCGTACTTTCCAACAACATTTTTTGTAAAATTCTCCGATTTTATTTTATGCTATTTTTCGATTAATTAAAGTTGCCACTTTTTTCTCTCCTAAACGGCATTTCCGATTTAGCTGAAAAATTCTGAAACCTCTTAATAATATTATTTAAATATTGTAGCAATCGTAAAATCGGTCAAAAAATCGCAGATAATTGAAAAAAAATAGAAAAAAAATGGTCATTAAAATTGACCAAAGGTCGTTTCTCTTAAAAGTAACTTCAAAATGTAATTAAAATCATTCACACTAAATGTATTGAAATTTATTTTTACTTAAAATAATCTCATCTTTCCCACAAGATTCTAAAATATTAGAGAATTGATACTAACAAAAAAAATATGTCATACATTAAACAGATGTAACGGAATAAAGGACTGTCCCAATGGCGAGGATGAAGAAAAGTGCGATCACGTAAAAACTTGCGGAGTCGGGGAATTTGCATGCAAAAACGGCCAGTGCATCGACACGAAAAATCGTTGCAATTCTTACTTCGACTGTGCGGATCAGTCGGACGAGGCGAATTGCGATAAGGATAGTTGCAAGCACGGTAAATTTATTCATTTTATTTTAGCAATTCGTCTTGGTGTGTCCCAGAAGAAGAATAGCCCGAGTTAATTGCACCTATTCGAATGAACTTGCAGATGAGTTCCAGTGCCTGGACGGTCAATGCATCACCAAGTTCCTCGTCTGTGACGGTCGTAACGACTGCTCCGACTTTTCCGATGAGACCAATTGCGCCCGACACGTCTGTGATGAGGGCAGCTTTCGCTGTTCCTCGGGTACTTGCATTCCCAAAAGTTGGGAGTGCGACGGGCAAATCGACTGTGACGACAGCTCCGACGAGGATAACGAAAAATGCAAAGTTTCTGGCTGTTCTACTGAAATGTTCAAATGTGCGAACAATCGTTGCTTGGGACAGAGTCTCGTCTGCGACAAGGTCGACGATTGTGGTGACAATAGTGACGAGATAAATTGCAACAAAAATGCAACTACTGGAGGAAGCAGCTGCACAGCCAATGAGTACAAATGTCACGGTACCGAAAAGTGCATTTCTCTCAAGTTAAGGTAACGTTCTGCCTCTTTAAATCGATATAAATTAATTGGCTATATTTTTGCAGCAAACCAATTTATGTTAATTGATATAGAAAAATCACATTTTACAAATGCATTTTACAAATTGCAGACGGTTAATATTACGACATATTTAAACATTTAATGTATCGAACATTTCTTAACAGTTAAATTACAGCACATTTCTTTTTTTCGCAGATGCAACGGCGAGCAGGACTGTCCGAAGAATGACGACGAGCGTCACTGTACCCAATGCGAGCAGAATGAGTTTGCGTGCGAAAACAAAAAGTGTATACCACAATCTTGGCAGTGTGATCACTGGGACGATTGTGGTGATAAATCCGATGAGAAAAATTGCGAAGCACGAAGCGTCGGAAATTACACAACTACGGTAACAAACTCTGCCGACTGCAAAGAATTCAAGTGTGCTATAGGCACGTGTTTGTCTTATGAAAAAGTATGCGACGGAAAGCGCGACTGTTTCGATGGTAGCGACGAGGATGGAAGATGCCGTGAGTGCCCAAATTTAATATTTCAATTTTATTTCTATTCGTCGTTTTTTTTTTTAGAACCAGTCAAATTTCTTTTTTTTTTCCTGAATTTGCCATTCGCAGCGAGTTCCTGCGATAGGATCAATCCTTGCGAGCAACTTTGCCGGAAAACACCCTCGGGACCACTCTGCCTATGTCGGGAGGGTTTTACCCTGGAAAACAATGGCAACTCGTGTCGGGATATCGATGAATGTGAGCAAGGCATTTGCCCGCAAGTCTGCAAAAATTTGCCCGGTTCCTTCGAGTGCATGTGCTACGATGGATACGTCTTGAGGAGCAACAGGATATCCTGCAAAGTCGTTGGTTCGAAATGTTCCTCCTGTAAAATTAAAGACATTTGTAGCAATGCTTGTGGAACTATAAATTGGCTTGGTTTTTACTTTTAACGTAGGTGAACCGATGGAAATAATAACCGCTACGAAAGCAGACATCAGGAGAATGTCGTCGAGTCTCAGCTCCATCGAAGTTATTCATCGTCAACCGAACGTCGATGTGACCGGATTAGATGTTAACATGATGCAGAAGACACTTTATTGGAGCAACGGTAAAATCAAACTCAAGAAATGATTCATCAGTAATTTTGCATTAAATCAATTTGACGAATATTAGTTCTTTTTGCAGACTAAAAAAATGTGAAGAATGTTGTGCAATTTTGCTTTCTAATAGAAGTATATGAGGCAAAACACGTCAACTCGGCCACCCCAATTTTTCATGTCAACAAAATGTCCTCACATTTTTTCAGGATGTTGATCTAGTTGAAGAAAAAACGTAGGAATTTTTTCAGATTTTTTCATTCCATATTTCAGCCATTGAGAATCACTGAAAATAATCATTGTTTATTTTTTAACGCCAATACTACGGCTCGCACAAAGAAAATCATAAAAATATCATATTTTGAATTTTCAACGTACTTTCCAACAACATTTTTTGTAAAATTATCCGATTTAATTTTGTGCTATTTTTCAATTAAATTAATATGTTCTTTGAAATATCTAGAATCTTAGAAAAAATTAGCGAGATGGGCGCCAGTTTCGCCCCAGAGTTACATAGAATTACAGAGTTGTATATTTTGTAGAATTCGAAAATTTAAGCGACACGTATTTTGTTCTGTTTTTTTTTGTCAAGATTTTTATTTAGGAGGTGAAAAACTCGAAATTTTTATTTAAAATATATAACCGATGTTTATCGTGCGCGTCTTTTTACTTGCAGAATTACTGGGCACAGTTAATCGACTTAACATGAAAACAAACGAGTTTAAATTGGTAAGCGGTCTTGGACGACCAGGAATGCTGGCAGTCGATTGGATAACGGACAATGTTTATTTCCACGATGGGGAAAATCCTTCGTCCATCAAAGCCTGCAGTCTCGAAGAACAAAAGTGTGCAAATGTCGTTAAGATCGAGGGTACAGCCAAGCCAATGGCTATCGCTATTGACCCCAAAAATGGGTACTTATTCGCTTAAATTCATCCTTTAGCCTTCTTTGTACCAAAAAAAAATATACATCTCTTTTATATCCTAAAAAAAAAAAAAACAATTAGCTGGTTGTTCTGGAGTCAGACGAGTTTTCAAGTATTCGAAGATCCTACCGGGGAAATTTATCGTACCGACATGAGCGGTTCGAATCAGATGAACATTGCCAATGAAAAGCTCGGAGTCGTCACTGGAATCACAATCGATCAGACGAGATCGCGTCTCTATTGGGTGGATGCTCTTCTTCAAGTGGTCGAGCGTTCAGACCTTGATGGAAAAAATCGCGAAATATTCTTGAAGCATCAAGTGAGTGTTAATTCGCGTATTTGGAAAAATCATAGAACTCATTTTATGTGAAAGAAAAGGTTTAATATCGAATTTTAATAATAAATATTTGTCATTATTATTATTGAAAACTAACGGATTTTTTTCTCTACTCTGAAAATACTGAAATTCAAATGAATCTATTTGTATTGCATAAAAAAAATAGTACCTCTCCAACGAATTCACGCCTGTATTTAAAAATTCGTAATCCTTCAGGTTTATCAACCATTGGGCATAAACATCTTCGAGGATTCGGTTTACTGGCTCATGGGCGCTTCGGGAATACTGAAGAAATGTGACTTACACGGTGACAAAATTTGCGAGGATATCAAAGTCAAGTCGTCGAACGTAAACGAGCTGTTCGTTATATCGCACAAATCGCGACAGCCCGCTGGTGGGTCAAGTCTCTTTTGCGCGAATTATTATTTCAAATTCGAATCATGAACGCGAAAGCAAATATATTTACGCAACCACGCGGTAACGTGGATAGTAAATAGCTTTCGCTCTCATCATTGTTCGACTATTGTAATGGGAACGGTATGCCTGTCACGAAATCTCTATTTTTTTCTTTCTTTCTTTCTTTTTTTTTTTTTCTTTTTCTCCTGTTACAGTGAAGAACCTATGTCAGAATCACGAGTGCGACTACATGTGCGTACTGAGCAACGACAAATTTGCGTGTGTCTGTCAGGAAGGCTATCCGACGACTCCGGACGCAACGTGCCAAAAAGAGGTCAACGGTACCAGGGCAGTTAAATTCGAGTCAACCACTCTTGGACTGAAGAAAAGTGGCTCGCGTCAGGAGGGCGGACTCTTCACCGGTATCGTCATAACTGTAGCTCTGGGTATCGCAGTACTCTCGGCTTACTACTACTATCAGAAGAAAAAATATGATATTCGAAATAAACACGATCTTAGGTACGTCAAAAGAAAACGTCGGAAGAAAAAATTGATTTTTTTTTGTATTTTTGTCAAAGGGAGTAGATTCCTTCCTGTAGATTCATTGAGTAGCTGACTGCAACACTTTTGCACAAAAAATGGTATGATGAATCTTTGAAGAAACAGTTTTTGGCTTGCTAACGTACACTGGAAATAAATATTTCCACTTAGCTATTATTTTATATATCATACTTTCTAGAACTCTCTATTTAATGTCCTGACAGTTCCAAACATCACACAACAGAGATCATAGTATGACTGGTCGTTCGATTGAAAAGCCAACGGTCAATTATAGTAAAATGGTCCATCCAGCTTTCAGCTCGATTTTTAATGATTTTTGATCGCAGTTGGTTTTTGCAAAAACATCTATAAATCCTACTGTGATCAGCTCTGATATGTTCTGATTGGACGCTCGATTGCTTTAGGTGAAACCAACAGCTCTTCCAACTTTCTGTTCCCTATTTTGCAATTGGAAGTCAGATGGTTAGGGTTGGTTTCTTGCACAAGCAAACCAGAGTTTTGTGGTAGTTTATCAAACCCACAAGGAAATACTTTTGAGTCTGAATAATTATGAGTAATTGAACGAGAGCTCTGAAATTATGAATACTTCCTTAAAATTAATTTACGAAAACGTTATTGTTGCTCTTGTTTAATAGCTACTCGAACTGGAAACAATTGTGAATGAATGTTCATTCGAATATTGTCAATTCCTAGTCACGATACGAGATTAGATACAACTCATTAAAAATGCATTTTTGAGAATAATGTTTTGTTAAGTATCTGTTGAAATTTTTGTACTTACAAACACTTGTAACGTTATCCAAATATTATTCACCGAATTTATTGTTACCACAACAATATTTCCTAAATTTATTGTCAACGCAGCAATATTTAAAAATTAAAATTAAAAATGTCATTTTATATTAACGTATAAAAGTTGTGCGATCATTTTTTTTATAAAATGTAAATATTTTTCTTGGATTAATTGTAAAAAAAAAATGTAGCTAGTTAAACTCGACTGTTTTTCATTTTCTTGAAAACACAGAATATTCTCCCAAGTGTATTTCGAGCGGAATATAAATATTTGAAAAAAAATTTGTTACAGCATTCACTTTCAAAATCCGTCGTTCGGAAGATCCGTCAGTGCAACGACGAGTGACTTTGTCGTGCCGGTTCTGCCACCAACAAGTACACACGAATACACGAATCCAATGAGCGAATTTCAGACGAATAAGGTAACACAAATAATCACACGAAAATTGGATAACGTCATTACATTTTCTTTTTTTTTTATGTATCTCTAATGACACAATGAAATAGCTAACTAAAAAAAAAAAATTTGAAATCCCACAGAAGCCCAATAGCTCAGGACGTAAAACACTGGCGGTAATAAGCTCTGATCACTCGGAAAACGAGCTTGAGGATGGACCATATACGCACAACGCTCGTCTCATCGGTTCAATATAATTGTAAGCGGTCAAGTCGAGATCGATCCGCAGATTGTATCATAATGATTGTGCGATTCACGTGCAATTATTTTTTATTCTCTTAAATTATTCTAATCCAATTAGCGGTGATTATATATGCTAACATCACCGAGTGTACGTTTATTCTATTCTGTTACTATTTATACCGTGTATATACGTATTACAATATGTAATTTATAGAAATCTTTTTTATACACACTCTTAAATTTATCATTATAAAAGGAAAATATTCAAAGGTCAATGTGTACCTATTTTTATAAGAAAAGAAAAGAATTAAAATGTCGTGTAAATAATTCTGAGTCTGAGTTATTGTAGACATTTTTTTTAAAGTTGCAAAGTAGAACCTTACACGTTGCTTCATCTCAATTATTTCGCTCAGCATCCACAAAAAACCATTAGCTGCCTCATAGAGGAAGCTTTATTTCGTGAATTTTTTTTTTTTTCAAAAAAATATAGATAAATATTTTCAGAAATATTGTTTGCTTTGTTTATTTAGTATTCATAACTGAGTGTGAAAAAATTGCAACATGTGAATTATTGTCTAGTTAACAAATGCAAATTCGATAAACGTTTTGTCGTCAGCGAGGGATAAAAGAGAAGGTTCTCTTGGATTGACATTGGATGAGCATTTGCACTTGACTCGCATAGATCCAACACCCGTTCTTTTTTTTTATATGAGGCCAAAGCGAATGGAGGTCTTTAATATTCGGGAGGCGATGTGCGAGTTAAATACAAGCAGTGGGGTGGGTACTGCTAGTCTTTCTCGGTCTGTTAACAAGCTGATGACAGTCCTCGTTGGCAAATTGAACTCAGTGCATCAATCGCAGAGAAAGTGCGCTTTTTTTTGTTCTTATATCCGTTCTGAATTCCAGTGAAACTCGGATTAAAAATCATTTATCGACAGTGTCGTCCCTACGATTAAAAAAAAATGGCTATCTACCTCATTGGATTGCTATTTATTATTGCTGGCTTTTGTGGAATTAGCGCGCTAATTTTGTATCACTTAAAAAGACTGCGTTTGTATCGAGAAGCCGCTAAATTTACGGGACCACGGCTACTTCCGGTTCTCGGTAACGCGCATTATTTCGTAGGCAATACCGCGGGTGAGTATAAAATTCGAAGATATGGATTAAAACTCGTATCTCTGTTCGCAACAACAGTGTAAATGAACTATTTATGGATTTCACGAAATTTGTATAGTAAAAAAAAAACAAAATCGTGTAAACCGGAGTGCTAGATTTTTAAACAAAAAAAAATGGGATTATTTTTATTTGACGGAATTTTTGTATGTTACACTGATTTTTCTGTTCAATTTTAAGAGTAACACAAAGATTGGGTGAATTTTACGAATTTATAGATATTTTTAGAAAATTATGTACATTGGAAGAATTTACAAAAAAAAAAAAAATTTGTTAAATTAAAATCAAACAAGAAGTTCTGTAAAGGAAAAAAACATATTTTTTATGTCATGAAGATAAAATATTTCACGACATTCCAGTTCACAATTTTTAACACGTTATTTTTGTACTTTTTCTGTAAAACTATAGAAGCTGACAGAAAAATTTGTGTCAAATTAACATAAAGTTTCTGTTGGTGGCCGCGTACCAAATCTTTTTGTTAAAACTACCCAATTTTCATTTTACTTTTAATTATGCAGATATCTTGAGCAAGATCATCAGCTTACTGGACGCCTACCCTTCGCCCTTCAGAGTGTGGCTTGGCAGCCGACTGTTTTTTGGAGTCTACGACGCCGAGCATATGAAGGTACAAGTAATTTCATAAAATATTTCCCAGTCAGAAATACATTTTTTTTTTTTAAATTAGAAATAATTTCTGTACCAGGTTAATTTATTTTATTTTAATTTGATGATTTCATTGGAGTAAGCACGATATTATTGTGATGGTATATTTCTGCACTAAGAGTATCCCCAACAAATCATTTTAGAGTAATTTTTCGAAACCAACATTTTTTGACCGATTGTCGAGACCAAAGCTTCGCGAAAAAGTTTCGGAAACAATTTTTTTTCGAAAAAATTGAAATATCGAATTTAGCCAAATTTTGTTCTAGGAGAAAATTCACATGTGACCCTAATTTTATCCAAATCTACCAAAAAATCTTGAATTTTCATTTTCTGCGCCACAGCAATATTTTCGTTTTTTTTTTTTCGGAGCAAAAACAAAGTTTATCAACACAGCGTCCAATCCTCGAATCAAATTCATATTTGATAATCAGTTCACGTAAAAAATTGCAGCCAGATAGGTCAGAATTTTCAAAAGTCAGAGTGTTTATACTCACAAAAACAAAAATTAACGTTATCATAAAATTGAAACCATTCGAAAGATTCCAGCTAAAAATTCAATTCTGAGCATGGCTTAGTGTTTATCAATTCGTGTAAAAAAATTCAGTTAGATATATTTCATAGTTAAAAAGTTATAGAGTAAAAACACCTTTTTCAAAAATTTCAATATATCATAAAATTCGAATTCTTTGAACGATTTGCACCAAAATCAATCCCATACATGGGCAGTCAATTTCAGTACGAAATTTAAGTATTGTAAAAAAATTGCGAGAACCAGAGTGTTAATAAGGAAATCCACACATAAACGCACATAATACAAACATTTTTTCTGAACCACATTTCTCGACTTTTGGGTCGGTTTTGGATCTTCCTGAGCATCCTGACATGGAAATCTCTTAAAAGAGAAATTCGTCGAAAAAAAAAACAAAAATCCTCTGCATTTATTGTTCCTCATAGAGAAACCATGAGAAATTTTTCTTTTTTTCGACGATTTTTTTTTTAAGAGATTTCCATGTTAGGAGATCTGAACTATGAGTATGAACTGTGAGGAAGAAAAAAATGTGGACAAAATGAAATCTACAACATCCATTTAAAAGAAACCTTTTTGATCAAAATAAATTGCCAGCGATTGTCTCGCAATAATATCCAAATAATTGACATTAATAATGATTTTTCATCTCAAATCTTTTCTCTATTTTACCTACTTCTTATTAAATCCAAAATTTGCATTCTCTTCTTGGATTTTCCTCCTTAATGGAAATAGTGAATTTCGAGAAAATCGTATTACGTCAAGCCATAATGTATTACGTAATAAAATTGGGAATCACATCACATTCGTGGGATTCACTTTGAGGTGTTCTACGCATAATTATCATTGCTGATTCCGAATCCAACCGATGCAATAATTGAATGCGTCGCAGAAAAGCAGCTTCCTGACCTTCCTTTATATTTCACCCTGGAAGACTGCTAAACTGTCCACAAACTACCACAAAGCAAGCACATTTTTTCGCAATATTTCGCACTGACAAGCAAAATATCTTTTGAACAAGTTGAGATAGAGATCCTTCTCAGGGCGATAAAATCTTTTGCGTTAATAATTTCCATGCTGATGCAACATCCATGATGTACATACTGTCTCTTAGGGTCAAAAAGTGCATCAACCAACACAAATATAATGTGCAGTTGCATTCTACAATCTGCAATTTAATCAATGTCATACTTCAGGAGTTTCTGATTTTTATCTCAATTAAACTTAGTTCTCGAGAGAAAATCCATGAAGCTATGTACATTTTTTTTTCAGATGAACTTGAGCCACTTTTTCGATGCAAGAATTTTACCCCAAAAATCTCATTCCTTATTTCAGACAATTCTACTCAGTCCTAAAGCCATCGAAAAGGAGGACCTATACAAGTTCGCTCGTCCTTGGCTGGGAACAGGATTATTTACGGCACCAGGTGAGTTTCCTCTAAGTACAGAGGAACGTGCCTCAGTTACAAGACGTTCAATTATCCCTGGCAGAAGCGTTGGTCGTTTATTATACGTACGTACGTGATACGCATCAAAGAGTTTGCGTGGGGCCCAGTATACGCCGCAGCACCTCTCTTACCCCTGTTATATTTGCGTAATCCTCGCTGTTCTGATTATCACGACGATACACGTACACATTTATTTTGATAAATGTTGACTGTGGAAAAGCCGAAGAAATATGAAAATATTTCACGATTTTGGTGCAGAACGCGGGGTCATTCTTCAATGAAATTAAATTGGAGCCCAGAGATCAAGCATTTGAATTGATACTACAGCTTCGACTATTTCTTCAATTATAATCATTTGTTGTTCTCCTGTACAGCCGCCAAGTGGCGAATTCATCGAAAATTAATAATGCCGACGTTCAATCAAAGAATACTCGATTCGTTCGTTGAGATTTTCGCTGAACAATCGGAAATAATGGCGAAACAGATGAGGAAGGAATTGAACAAGAGTGAATTCGACATATTTCACTATGTTTCACTATGCACTTTGGATATCATATGTGGTGAGGAAGAAATTAATGAAATTTTGAAAATAAGTGTATTTAAGCTATTTGGCATTAATGAAGTGTAATTTCTTTAATGATTTATAAATTGTACATAATTAAACTAATGAATTGGAAATTACAGGATATCCTTTCTAGGCAAGTCAATTCTGCTCCAAAAATTTCTTTATCTTTTTATTAGTATTACTTCATTTTCGTTTTCCTCTGAGAAAGTTTGTGTGCATTTTTCGTTTAAAAAGTTTGGTGGCTTTATGAAACGTTGAATTTGTAACCCATTTTCTCATAATTTTATTTTTTGCTTATAAAAATAGCCGAAAATAATGTTAGTTTTAGAGTTATTCGATTTTTGATTTTTTTTTCAAAAGATGCTGGACAAATTTATTCTACTTGGCAGAATGAACTCTTTTTTTTATATATATTCTCTGCGTTTTAGATTTCAAAAAGAATCTCCAGAACGTATACGAATTATAACAAAATGATGTTTCGAATATCATTTTTATTTGTTTTTTTTTTCAAACAACGAACACTTGAAACACGAAGAAAAGTTTATAATTTGCTTGAGAGTCGCGTGACTATCTAGAATGTCTACAAAATATTTAAGATTTTTTTTATCTCCTATACTTCACCCATAATTGAATAACGATTTTTCATTTTAGTGTTTATTCGATTCGCTCTGTATAAAAAAAATATCCATTGTACAAACAAAAAGCTCAAAGCTGCGCAGAATAAGTTTCATGCATTTTTGAGAATAACATTTTTCACTGAAACATTCAAAGACATACATTTTTTTGTTAAAACATTTTCTTTGTACAATTGATAATTTTCTATATACAGCCAATCGAAGCAAAAAAACAAAAATAAAAAATCGCTATTTAATTTTGGGTGAAATATAAGATTTAAAAAATCTGAAAAAAATTGGGTTCATTCTCCAGACACTCTTCAGCACTCTCAAAAAAGATTTGAGCTTTTCTTGTGATATCTCGAAGCAGGGGTAATTCTTCGTGCAGAGTGTCTTCCATAAAATTCTATCCTTGGTAAGACAAAATCTTGATTTAGAACGAAAATCGGATTTTCGAAGTGAATTATTAGACGAATGGAAATAGAGGAATGATTCAACCGCTTTAATTCAGGACTATTATTCCACCCAAGTCTTTCTGTATTCTATCTACGTTCTACTATATTCCCAGAAACGGCAATGGGCGTCACGGTAAAAGCTCAAACAGGAAACGACACTCGATACGTTGATTCAGCGAAGAGGTAAAGAATTTGCATTTAATTTTCTCATTGATATTTCCATATAAAAGTTGAAAAAAAAATAATAATTTTTCTTTCAGAGTGTTCGAGATATTCTATTCAAGAATGTTCAAAATCTGGTTGCACCCCGATTTTATATTCAACTGGACGAAACTTGGAAAAGATCAACGCAAGTGCCTGCAGTATTTGCATAGTGTAACGAACGACGTAATTCAAAAGAAAAAAAGCTCTTACAACAATGCCACCCGAGTGGAGAACGTGACTGTTGCACGTACGTAGAATAAATTTTAGCGACGCTGCGTCACGACTGCAATTCCTATGCGACAAAAACGGATGCATCAAAGGGCTATGAATCATTTTACAGCGGAACGAACGACAACGAAAAAAGCATTCTTGGATCTATTGATGGAATTGTCGAACGACGGCGCGAAATTAACAGACGAGGAACTTCGCGAGGAGGTCGACACGATGATGATTGCAGTGAGAACCTTAATTGTCATTATGAAAGATCATCTTTAATTTCGATCTGGCTAAAATATACCAATTCTTTTCTATACAGGGAAACGATACAACTGCATCGGTCAATAGTTTCGTTATGATGATGCTCGCCAATTTTCCTGAAGTTCAAGTAAGCGAAAAAAAAATTTGTACGTTTTTTACGGTACAACAAATATTTTGTATCATATAAAAATTTCAGAGTACGAAGATTCAAACTTCGTAGCCTTCGAATAATATTTGGGGCAAAACACGTCAAGTCGGCCACCCCAATTTTTCATGTCAACAAAACGTCCTCACATTTCTTCAGGATGTTGGTCTGATTGAAGAAAAAACGTAGGAATTTTTTGAGATTTTTTTTTTGAGATTTTTTTTTATCATTGCTTATTTTTTAACGCCTATACTACGGATCGCAAAAAAAAGATCATAAGAACATCAAATTTTGGATTTTCAGCGTACTTTCCAACAATATTTTTTGTAAAATTCTCCAATTTCGTTTTATTCTATTTTTCAATTAAATAAAGTAGACACTTTTTTTGCCCTCCGAAACGGCATTTCCGGTTTAGTTGAAATTTTCACATTTTCTTCGTTGAAATGCCTAGAATCTTAAATTGGCGAGATGGGCGACAATTTCGCTCCAGAGTTACAACTCTTCGAACGATCAAACATCGCGGTAATCTAATATACAAAAAACAAGAATTACATAATAAAAAAATGTAATGCGGGCTTTAGAATATTTTCCATAGACGTTCTCAGCCCTCCTGAACGCAGAGAGCAATTACACATTAGATTGTCACGATGTTCCATCGTTCGAAGAGCTGTAACTCTGGGACGAAATTGCCGCCCATCTCGCCAATTTTTTCTAAGATTCTAGATATTTTAAAGAACGAAATGTGAAAATTTCAGCTAAATCGAAAATGCCGTTTCTGAGGAAAAAATGTGGGTACTTTATTTAATTGAAAAATAGCATAAAATAAAAACGGAGAATTTTACAAAAAATGTTGTTGGAAAGTACGCTGAAAATCCAAACTTTGATGTTCTTATGATTTTTTTGTGTGAGCAGTAGTATTGGCGTTAAAAAATAAACAATGATTATTTTGAGAAATTTTTAATAGCTGGAATATGCAATAAAAAATTTGAAAAAAATTCTTACATTTTTTTCATCAACCAGACCAACATCCTGAATAAATTTGAGGACGTTTTGATGACATGAAAAATTGTAAAAATTTAATATGTGATGTTGGGTATAACATTGACTGCTTAGATATAGAATTTTGGAAATAACAAAATTGAAATGACTCGAAAATCGATATTGTAGGAAAAAGTGTATCAAGAATTGTGTGAAATCTATGGTAACAAAGTATCTTCGGATATACCAGTGAAGAATGAGGACCTCAATCGGATGGAATATTTGGAAAGAGTCATAAAAGAGACAATGAGGCTTTTCCCAGTCGGTCCGGTTCTTGTACGTCAAATGACCGAAGACATCAAGATAGGTTTGCACATTCTTGCCGAGATTTCTGAAATGCCATCAATAAATATACATTTAAACAAATTTATCTTCTAAACAAAAAATATATATACTCGTAGGTGATCACATTCTGCCTAAAGGAAGCTCAGCTGTTCTAGGTATAATCAAGCTTCATCGTTGGGAGAAGTACTGGCCCGAACCTATGAAATTCGATCCAGATCGTTTTCTACCGGAAGAAGTAGCGAAACGTCATCCCTACTGTTATATGCCATTCAGTGCTGGTCCGCGAAATTGCTTAGGTAAATTCCCATCTACAATTTGCCTAGAATTATTTTCCATAAATACGTGATTATAAAAATTAACGAAATTCACAGGACTGAAGTACGCGATGATGGCTATGAAGACTCTTCTGGCAACAATTCTGCGGCGTTACGTTTTAATAAAAGACAATTTTATGAACATACAGGACATCAAACTGAAAGCGGATGTTATGTTGAAACCTGTAGAAACGTTGACTGTAAGAATCATCAAGAGAACAGTTGATCCGAATACCAATAATGAATAGACATGGACATTCGATGGTTCTCTATTTAGCGAATAGGACGTAGAATGACAGCCCAGTAAATGTAAAGTAACATTTTGATGTTGTCGCTATATAGCAATTTTCTAATTGTCTTAACCCAGAATCCTGTTCTTTGTTGTCATGAAATAGATGAAAAGTTACAGCCGATAAATTAGGACTTTTTTGTTACAAGGACGTAAGGCGTCACTTCAAGGCCGAGGTGAAGTCGTTACAGGAATCAAACCGAGACGCAGGCTCCTGCAACAACTTCACCCGAGGCCTGAAGTGGCGCATCACGTCCGCGTAACGAACATCGTTTTTTTTTTCAACCCGCACGTAAACGACGCATCGATGGACAATCCGCCCGACTTTCTTACCGAGTTAAGGTAGAAAAGGGTGGAATTGGCGAGGTGTAGATTTGGCTTGGGCTATTCCATTAATATAATTTCCATTGAAACACCTTACAACAATTTATTAAACACCTTCATCATTAAAACATGTTAAACAATTTATTATAATTCCACATCCAAGAAACAATTGAGTTATTATACTAAAAAATTAAAATATTCACGCGACGAGATATGGACTGTCAAGTGCCCCCTCTCCGGCCACGATACCTCCTTCGTTGGCGTTCGCAGGCTTGGTCCTTATCACGTGGCCCACTTGTTTGTTAATGTGAATCTCATCCTCGGTACTGCAAAGAGCGAACAGTTAGTATCGTGGAAATAGAAACTTAGCCGTAAAAAAATGTTCTACGCACTTCGAAAAACGAATTATTTAAAAAGAAAATAAAAGAAAATTGAGTAACAAGAGATTATTCTACATTTTTGTATAAAATTCAAAAATCTCATTAACGCATACCCAATTATGACACCGTATATTCCAAGTTCGGAGACGAGATCTTGCAGTAAAATCTCGTCTGTACCTGATCTTATCAAGTAATTTTTGTGAATTGGCGGATTAATACGGTCCATGAGAATCCAGCCGGTTCGCTCGTTCGACTTCCTCATCGATTCCAATGCCGTTCTCACTTCCTCGTCGTAAATGTTATTTCCACCTCCCTCGCGCTGTGGCTTTAAAACGTACTTCGTCGGATTGGCAATGGCCATCGCAACGGCTCTCTCGCCGTGTTCGTCCTGATAATAAATAATTATTAAACATATACACTCGGTGAAATCGTTTAGGGAGATAGTATCGTCATGTTCACTGTTAGATTCAAGACAGTATTAAATTAGCAATAATACGGAATTTCAGAATCTTTAACACATTTTCGTTTGAATTAACTGGTGAAGCAGCTCTTATTTGACTTTGAATTACCGATACTTCCTTCTTAACTCAAAGATCAAAGAACTTACAAATTCAAGGGAATAAAGTCCAGTAAATACATTCTGTATTTCCTTCGCCGCTTTTTCGTCCAAATATCTGCTGAGGTTGCCCGGTTGAGCGAGGGCTTGTTGAATCTGGAATAAAACTGGCTCGAATCAAAGATGAAGGTTGATTGATCGCGCTTCGAATTGACTAATTCATTTTCATAATTCCGCCAATAAAATCTTGCCCTTGTCTGTGTCTTGATAAAATACATAGCTTACCTTTTTTGTGCCTGCGAGGTGATACTGTATGGACGGACATTTTATGGCGCGTGAGCGCTCGATGAGCAGCCTTATTGACCAATCGGCTTCCCCGGTGTATGCCTCGGATTGATATCCAGTTCGATAATATACAACTGACACGACATGACCCTCCCTAATTATGATCAATGAATTTCAAGTCATTAGCAAGCATACATTTCGGGAACAATTTACTTATTAATTTTCATATTATTATGGTAAGAATTCAAACTGAAATATAAAACATATTATGAAATATGTAACGATCCTTTAAGGTGAGGTGAAACCTACTCAGTCGGTAACAAAAACTGTAAACAATCTTTCAGACGACACCGAACGCTTTTTCATAAAAGAAAAGTCTTACACCATTGATCTCTTAATTCTGCATGATGTAAAACTTTCATTTTTCCCAAAAAATGTCAAGTTTCTGAGAATTCTTCTTCCGAAAGATATTCGCTATTCTTCTCCCACTCATGGATAATTCACCTCCCCTTAATTGTAATTATAACAGTCTCAGAGATCATCTCTAACTGCGTCAGTAGTACTACTGTAAAAGAAATTAGGTGAAAAAATAATAAAATAAAATGGACAAACAGAGAAAGAATGAAAAAATGTAATTGGTGATATGGAAGTATGAATGCAAACGAAGGAATAAGACTAGAGACAAATGTATACGGGAGTTTCTGTGTGAAAACGTTAACTGGTATACCTGGGATAAAAAACTACTGTTACTAGATTTCCCAGCTTATTTTCCTACCACCGGATATTTCGAATTTCGGTAAATTATAACATTTCTCCAACTAACAGGAATGTAAATTTTGAACCTTCTTTACCCCATTCTTCGCTCTATTTTTTATGAAAAATTTTGTATTTAGGAAAAAAAGTCGGTCATAAAAAGTTATGCATTCATTTAACAATTATTGTGCAATTTCCTTGACCACGAGCGGAAACAATTTTTTTTTTCGAGATAACAATGTCAGTCAGGTTGAACAAATGCGGCTTCGAGATAACTGCTATCAAGGTTTTAAGTGTCACATACTTTTTAGGTGTAATGGAATTTCTTTGGAGTTATCTCGGTCAATTCTCCGAATTTTGACGTCAAATTTTCAGAGGATATTCTTGAAAGGTGTTCTATAAAAAAAAATTGTAATTGAAAATTCGATTCTTTAAATTTCTACAGTGTTCCCTCTAATAAATATTGCGTTATATGAATAAAGTATTTAACGTCGCGAGCTGTGTGCCACTTTTAAGTACGTCTTAACTTACACAATTAATTCGTTGTCAGTTCCCAAGCGAGCCTCTTTTTCAATCAATTTCTTTAAGGTCTTCCGGATAACTTTGATTTGTGGATTCAATCGGCGAATCTCAAATTCCACTGATCTTTGGTCGCATATGTTATACGTAATGTCCTCGACGACGAATAATATCACCGATCTGAAAGAATGAACTTTTATAATTCTCGGACATTAATTTTTGTTTTATTCAACGGTCATTAGGATGCACTTACGTATTGTTCCCGTACACAGACCAAGCGTCAACGAGTCCACTTGCGAGGCCGGTTGAGGCTTGATTTTCTGGAATCTTAATGAAAGACGATGATCAACAATTTTGAATTACGTATTTATTACATCGTAAAATCACGAATATTAACATTATGAAATTTTGATAAGATGGAAAAAGGAGGAATCATGCGAAAAACAAGTATCTTGCAAACCAAACAAAACACATAGGACGAATTTCGTGCAGGGTAAAATACATGTTTACCCAGATGATGATGCAACAGTGCGTTAATTTTTTTACATGTTTCAATAATTGTTTATCAAAGAACAGTCCATGAGTGACTATGATTGAATTTAATGTGCGTGTTTATTTGTTTTTTTAATTTTTAATTTTTTTTTTTAAATATAAATGATGAATTTACGAACAAAATTAAGTACATGAAGACAACTTACATTTTCTATCTTATCCGAGTGGCCCAATTCATTAAAAATGTATCTGTAAAAAGTTACAGGCAGTGTGAAACACGATAAAGTCTAAAACTTGTATTTCTCATCTTTTTCACCGAATACAATTTAATTCCATATAGTAAAACCTTTGTAGGAATCACTTTTGGCATTGCACTTGTTACATTTGAAGTGTCAAAGTACAAAATAAACATGAACAATTAACATCACGTGTATTCAAAATAAAAAAGGGAACAGCAAGCTTTATATACACGTTGTAGACAGTTATTGAATTAATTAAGGATCATGCATCAACGAAAATTGTGTACAACACGTTAATTGGAATAAAAAATAGCAATTGCAATTTTACCTATGGTACTTGGAAACCTCAGTTGCTAGACCTCCAAAGCTCGAGGCTATTGTATTCAATTCAACTTGAATAATTTTCATGTCTGCATCACTGTGCAGCATGTAGTCCGATCGCAGTAAACCCAAACTAAATTTCTGCAGTAAAAAATTATTTGCTTATTCCACGAGTACATTACAGAAATGGAGATTATTTTTTTTACCTGAGTATGACCTTCAGCATGGACTGTTTTGTAGATATCAAACAATCTTGCAGTAAAATCGTCAACTTCCACAGTGCTGAAAAAAATTAAGTACTTATTACATAAAAATCAGAAGTGAATTAACAGAAACATTCATTTATGGAAACTCACAGATCAAGGTACCAAAACTTTGTTTTCATGAAGAAAAAAAAATCGCGATTTTTATGTCCGCATACTCAGAATCACATGTGTATTTATTAGAGTGATTTTAAAAAAATCGATTTTCTTTTTCGCGGGCCTCAATGGAAAATGTTAGTACATTGTGAAAAAATATTTTGGGGGGTCTAAATCATTTTTTAGATTGTTTTCAAACGAAACTTCGTTTTTTTTTTCAATCTTTTTATGACAATCACGATGTTAATTTTTTCTTTGCTCTCACTGCAGGAAGTGTACTTGATGGAACTGTAATTTGTTCAAAATTTTGATGCTCTAAATCTTTTTTTTAAACCTGCATCAAGTAATGTTTTTGCAATTAAAAAAAAATATTTTCAGCTGAAAATCATGATATAATCAAATGTTTATTTGAAAATAACATAACATTTTGGTAATGTCTTTATATTTGGGAGCAAATCATTAAAAAAAATAGGTACAGCGTACAAAATTATCTATGTAGACTTAAGAAATATTCCTTTTAGGAAAACTGAAATATACTATACATACCTCTTTAAATTTTCTGTTAAAAAATCATGATCATGAGCGACATTATGCATAAGTTCATTAAGCGTCGTCTGTATACGTCTGGATTTTTCAAATTCCTTCTTTGGAAAACACGAGGGTAACAGAACGAAAGGTGCGATGTTCACTTGATTCCTATCAAACGACAATTTAGAGTGCATCGTGACGCCTGTAATAAATTGTGTCACATGTTGAAGATTTTGTAATTTATGAATGACAAGGCATTTGTAAAAGAGATTACATACCATGAAGAAGTGTATAATCTTTGGCTTTATCAACGGTTTCCTCCAAAACTTCGCGCGACAATGGCAATTCAATGCACGGCTGAATTCTCGATGGCCTCATGATTGTTTTTTTAGTAAACAACAATATAACGAACGTAAAGAATATTTTTGTACAATTACAAACCCTAATAAGTTGTAAACAAAGAAAGAAACAACGTTAACCTCGATGCACGTGAGCGATGACTGTAGTGAAATCGAGGCGTTGCACTGATCGACGAAACATTATAACGCCTGTTGCTACATAACACATAGCTCTTCGTGTATGAAAGATATATATCAGATAACTGGATTTTTACGTGAAACGTAGAAACTTAGAGATTGTATCAGTATTTTATAAGATGAGTCTACACTGTGGACATGTATGCCATCGAGTCTTCGCGGCAAATGTTCTCGACCAATCGGGCTTCACGCTTTTATAAAAACGACTGGCCTCCTGATTGGTCAGTGTCAAACGCGGGATTCGCCAATAACAGCCAATCGATGTACTGGTGTCAATTTTTTATTGGCACATACAAACATTCTCAAAATAAAATTTCACCAACTTTATACATGTTAGTACGTTACTAATAATTCAATTAAAATATTTGTTGGTCTGTGATTCGAATGGAATACGTAAATGGCCATTAATAACAACGCTGAGGGTAACTTGCTCCAGCCAATCACAAATCGTCGTTAGCTTTCCGATAGATAACGAAACTGAATTGCGGATTCGCGATTGGCTGCGCAAGTTACGCGATACGCAGAGTACGCTCCATGTGACGGCACCCCGAGGGGGTTACAAATTGTGAAAAAATGTTGTGGCCATAATCACGTAACACAACATTTGAAGAAAAAAAAATTCCGAATCGGTAAATTCACCAAAAAAAAACCGCCATTTGTCGTCACGGTTTTTTTTTAAATCTTGCGCTGTGAAATTACGGTCACATCATTTTCTGCCAATTTACCTCAAAGATGAGTAAAAACCACAGGTTGCAAAAATAGCAATCTGAATTTGGGTAAACTTACCGTGACAAAAAATAATTATCGGTCATTTACATCTAAATAGGTGGAAATCGACAGTGTTTTTAAAAGTGATTGTAATTAAAATTTCGTTTAATTAATTAAATGAATCTCACCAAATTGATCATTTTTTAAGTGTTCACGAACGAGAAAAAACATAGTAATATTTCGGTAAAATAACCGGTCACGTTTATCACATCTATAGTCACGTGTGTTACTCCGCAACGCCACATGCTAAACATCTGATCGTCCCTTTCAAAATACCAAAACAATAATCTCCAAAAAAGCAATGAAGAAACAGCGTTGGAACTAAACAAAACATCAAAATGGAGATACACGAAAGATTCATGAAATTACCAACGACTGGAGTGAATATCATGGAGAGCCTTGGAGCTAATTCGGAAAAAAAATTATTGGTTATCCGTGAATTTATGAAGGAAGAGTATAGAAAAAAAATATCCAACAACTTCCACGATCTCAGAATTCTCGAAAGTTATCGCATGATTTTATGCTATGAATATCAATCGTTAGTAAATTTATGTAAAATAGATGGTCCACCAAAGTGCACAGGCTGTTTGCACACAGACCTCAGAAGCTTTTTTATCACGAACAACCAGTATCAGAAGAGAGAAGAATTTGCAGCGCTCTACGACATTGTAGTTTTACAATTAGTACTTTCTGACAAACAATTGCTTCTGAAGTCATTCAAAGATTTTTGGAACACCGAGGAACTTCTCTCAAACGCAGAGAGTAAAGAATTGGCTATTAGAGTCATTGAATGCTTTGCTGACTCTTACAATTTGCACAATTATCTGTACAAGTCAATTAACAATTCCACAGAGCTTGAAGAGCAATTTACACACATAATGATGACAATAATTTCATGGATGAAGCAAGAAGATGGTGTACAATGGAAATTATTGGCTTCGCTGTTACCAAAGTTGACTATCACATTTGGCCCTCAAAAAATTGTAACTGGTCTCTGGAGTCAAGTAGTCGGCACTCCTAGCATTTTATCTCCTTTCAATGACAAAGAATTCAGCGAAATATCTGATCTTGATAAAAAGCTCGATGCGCTCTGTGTGATGGCTGACGTCTGTTTTCCATCTCACAAAGTGGAAGTTCAAGAGTTCTACTATGAGCAATCTATGCAGCATAAATTTTGGTGCATCCTAAATCAAGGTCTGATATCTGGAATCTATCAACAGAGAAAGCAAGCCCTTTATCTGATGAAAAGGGCAGTCGAGTTTGTGGAGATTCACAAAGCAGAAATTAAAAAAAGGCTGAAGCCATTGGAAAAAAGTGCCATGCCCTTTGTATGCACTCAATCGTCGTCTTCCTTGGAGGAAACGGCGAAAAACTTTTTCTTGATACTCGAAGTACTGGAAGAGAAGCAGAAGCATCTCGTATTACCGGCATTGTCGCATCTCCCGAGTCTCGTTGAAATTCACGCTGATCACGAGTCTTGTTGCGATTGCTTCAATCCCATTTGGCTTCGTTGCATATTCCGAAGAATTGCGCAGCACGACAATGATTCTATTAAGATATTTGGACTGCGAGAAATTCTCAAATCCGATCATCAGATTTTTTTTCATAACGAATTCTTACATTTTCTCGTTGATTCGCTGAACAATACTTTTCTGTACGATTGTAATATTGACGAAGAACAGCCGGTAATTGTGAAGGATTTAGAGAAATGTCTCTTGGGATGGGAGGAAAAGAATGTAACTTTAATTAATTCGTTCGTTCGAGCGATGTCATCGGTAACTTGGGGTCCCGTTGCTTTATGCTGGATTTTAGAAGCTCTTCTTGCGGTATCTGAACAATCCGAGATTGAGACCAACGTATGGACAAATGTGGAGCTGCGTTGCGTGGAAGAATTGAGTAAAAAAAATGTAATGTCTCACAATCTTCAGTTGCGAAGTATTTCGCAAATTTTCATCGTTCGTTTGATACAAGCTTACGCCTTAATATCCACGGATTTCTTGACTCTCGAGTATATCTGTGATATTATCACTTTGTTCTCCGAAAACGAAAACCTTAAACCACGTTCAAAAGTATGGATCGAGATTACACAGCACTTGAGGAATGTCATCAAATCCACGGATGCCGTGAAATACGTTATACAGAGATGCGAAAAATTCTTCATGGATGAGCAATGCCTGAGATCTTTCGCTCTGACAATAAGCCTACTGTTGGACTCGAAATTGATATTAATTGAGAAGTATTGCCCTGCAGATAAAGCCCTTCGAAATATATTTCAAATCCTCGTAGGCGCAGATTTGAGGCCTTATGCAGATCAATATGCGATTTTGAAAGTCATCGAATTCTCGAGTCACCTGATTACTCTCGTTTCGGAATTTCAGCCAAACGCAATTGTTACGCAGATTATGAAAACGTTAATGTTACCTTATGTCAATGAAATTGTAAAAATTGTGAGCAGGAGCCTTGAGAGAAAAATAATTTCAGCATGTGACGAATATTTGTTGGTCATTTCGGCCCTGATTAGAAGTATGGATAGGCTTGGACTGGCCAATATGGACAAAGAAATTGAACGTTTTGAGGATAAGTGCATTTTCATAATTGCAAATCCTCATCATTTTTGCATAACCCAATGGTCATATGCTATCAAAACGTTGTTTCTCTGCCGCAAACACACATTGACAAATCGATTGGAATTAGAACAAACATATGTACCACCGATGCTGCAATATTTTAGGAATGAAGTAATAGCCAATGGAAGAGTAAAGATTACTCAAGAAAATGGAAAATTTACCACTGATTGTATTGAGTCCGTTGCCTGCCTCCTGGATCAAAGTATCGCTCTATCACCGGTAGATTCTTGGCCACGCAATGTAAATTGGTTTCAAGAGCTTCTGACTCTTGTTGAAACTGGAAATGAGCGTGTAATGATCCCTGTAGCATCCACCTTGAATCACTTGCTAAGCCAGAATCCGTCTTTAGCTATCCAGAATCTTGAGAGCGTAGATACTATAATACGCGTCTCCTGGAGAAGCGTTTTTCAATTGAAGAAGACATCAATTTTTATTTCTTCTCTGGAGCGACTTGCGCTTCTCATAGTCAGTGAAGAATTCCTGAAACTGGATGGAGCGAAGGAGTACGCGATTGAAGTGAGTTTGTCTGAAGCTGTTACTGTAAAAAAAGAAATCTTTATGAAAATTAAGATAATTGTATAGGATTTATTCTTCAAGATATGGCTTTAATGTACACGGCAATCGAAATATGAAAGTCGTGTTAAATATATAAATACCAGAGTGGTCCATTTTTTGCTATTATTATTTTTTTTATCAGATACACCCAAAAACTGATCTCACTGACAGAAAACAAGTTCTCATAATTTAATCAAAGTTTTTTTTTAAATTGCTATTATTATTTTTTTAGTAGCTTTGTTATGAAGAATTATGCATTTAATTAAACTTTAACGGTTACAGTGTGTAGATGAGATGATGCGGGAGGCAGAGAATGTGCCATCGCTGAAAAGAATATTTCTATCTTCCCTAAGAAGACTCACACCAGAATCCAAGCTTCACTTTCAAGATGCATTCACGTCTTGTCTTCTTCACGGGGCTGTACCGCGACGCGATCAAAAAATTGAACGCGCTACAATCTTGCATGGTCGATCATTATACGGTGTCGATCTTTTTTCAACTTTGTGAGTAAACCGTCCACACGTAAAATGTACCTAAAACATATTTAATTAAATGCTAAATTTTGTACTTTCAGAGATGTGAGCGTCGACACAACCGTTCGAGCAAATGCGGCAGATATTTTACTTTCAAACATACTTCCTTCGCCCAAAGCTGCTGAAATTCGTAAGAATATACTGAACGAACTACTGGAAATTCTTGTGAAAAACAAGAACAAGAGATACTTCGACAATTCTAATTTGCACAGACTCAAACACAGAGTGATGCAAAATCTGTTATTAATGGAACCATTTCTAAATGAAGTGAGATTGCAAAATATTTTTATACAAAAATCTGATCTAATTTTAGTCTTTGCATTGTTTCATTTTTTTTTTTTTTTCCAGACGGAAACGCTAATCCTTGACGATGTTCTTTGCGATCTTTTGATCACGGAAAGCAATCAACCGAGTGTTCGATTGATGCAAGAGTGGCTGCTCATAAGATTGTATTTGAAAAATGCAGAATTGCGAGAAACTATATGGACGCGATTTGAAACGGTGCGCAATTTTGATTGAACTCAACTTTACTTCAATTTATACTAATATGTTTTTCTCTGTTGCAGGCGGCTAATAAACGACCGGGAAGTATAGTTTCTCTTGCTAGTGTGGTTTTTCATGTAGCACGCTTACTTTCTGGGAAAACACAAACGGAATATATTGCAAAGGCAATAATACGACTTCTGCCAAATTGTATGGGTCAACAGTTCAACGTCCGTCTCTACAGTCAGGTTCGCAAGTTGTACTAAATAGTTCTAACGAGTAACACGATACACATGACTGATTTAAGAATTTAATTTAGTCCATTCTCGTGAAAATATACGAAATGCTGCCGATGGAGTCTGTGGAAGTTAAGATTTACAGAGAGATATTTAATGGCGTAGAGGAGAGCCTACGCCGTGGAAACTTAATGAAAAATTCGACAAGAGTATTCGACGATTTCTTCTTCACGATCTTTGATCCCGTCCTAGACTACAATTTGGAGGTAAAATTGCACTAAAATTCAAATCCATGATACGAATTTTGAATCTCATGTGAGTTTAAACCTGTCGGTAGATAAATGTTTTCTAATTCTACATCAATACACTTTTCGTTGATTGTATACTTCAACGATCTTGTGATTTTGCTTCTTCGTAATTTTTTTATCGTGAAACTTTGGTTTTTTTTACATGTTCATGTTAGGATACTCAGAAAGGTCCAAAATATCGAGAAAACTGGTTTAGAAAAAGAAGAATCTAAAATATTATTTATTTCGTTATTAAAGAGACGTACACTTTTTATTTGGTTGCCAAATTGTGATAGAAACACTTTGATTTGTCTGAGATGTACGGAATACGGCAGAAATTATGCAACAAATTTATGCATGTGTGTGGAAAGCGACTAAATAATTTTTTATGCGATGTTTTGCAGACTATTTATTACGAGCTACCACGCTTGACGAATGTATCTATCGATGAGTGGATCTCGACAAAAGTATTTGACGAATTATTAATTACCGGGACGCAGTCCTGCCACCCAGATCGCGGCGCATTAAGAACGATAAAGCCGTCCGTCCAATCTTCAAAACCAACTGGTAATTAATGATTTAAATCACTATAATTATATTCTCATCATCGGTGACTTTTCAAAAGCATTAATTTCAGGCAAGCTGTCTGAATTAGCCGATTCATCTATAGACGGCGGTCTCAGTGACATTCAAAAGAAAATTATCCCTTGGAAGACGATGGTTCCGTTTTACGACGATCTTTCAGAAATTTCGAAGGCAAAGTTAATGCGACGAAAAATACAGAACGAGGAAGCAGCAATTATCGTAGTTGCTTCGCTGATTGATCGACCACCGAATCTCGGCGGACTTGCGAGAACTTGCGAAATTTTTGGAGCGAAGGAGTTGGTTATCGGGAGTCTGAGATATGCGGAGGATCGCGAATTTCAGACACTGAGCGTATCCGCCGAAAAGTGGATAACAATTACGGAGGTTTTGGAATCTTTCTCTGAGAATTGTTGAACTAATCATTACAATCGAAGTGACGTTGTGTTTTGAACATTTTTTCATAGGTCAAACCGCATCTTCTACAAAATTATTTGCTTGAGAAACAATCTGAGGGATGGAAATTGGTTGGTGCAGAGCAGACAGCGAATAGCAAGAATTTACTCGAAATAGAGTTTCCCAAAAAGACAGTTTTGCTGTTAGGGTGAGTTAAAACTTTTCATTCTTACATTGGCAAGATATTGAGTATATTTTTCTTTTTTTTTTTTAATATAGGAACGAAAAAGACGGCGTGCCAGCGAATTTGATTCCACTTCTGGATACGTGTGTCGAGATTCCACAAAACGGCGTAGTGAGATCGTTGAACGTTCACGTAACAGGCGCTATATGTATATGGGAATACGCGAGACAGCACATTTTGACGTAAAACTGCGTTTCCGTAGGAGTAATTATTAATTTTTAACGATTTTTTGTATGAAATAAACTATTTTCTTTAAAATCATTGCAATTTATATATCATTTAACCGAAACTTTTTTTTTATAAAATTTGTTTTGCGAATATAATAAATTAGAATAATTTAGAGGAATTGAAACTTTAGTAGAGTTAAAATGATGATTTTAATTGTTGATACATGCATCAAAATTTTACGAAATGTCCTGCAGTTCCTAAACATTACCATCATAACCATAATTTGTAAATGTGGTGTCCAGTATAACATCCGTAACAGATACAAGGACTTTCTTGGATATTTCCTGGTTGTTTAAGGACATTTTTGGAAATGTGAAAATACACAAAAATGTGAACAAATAATGCTTTAGTTTGAGCATCGCATTTTCTTTTTTATCAAATATAATTTCGTTTCCTTTTCGAATGCACATGGAAAAAAATATTTCACGTAAGTTTGAATCAACAACACAAAACGTCGTATATTTTTTCGTTTTATTTGCGATACGAGGTTTTTTGAAAAATGAGGCAGGATTTAATATTTTGGAAAAAGAATGTTGAAAAAAATGTTCGTATTTTTTCCTGGAATAATTCGACGTTTTCTTGAAAGTAGAAAAGGGCTGAACATCATGCAAAAAAATAACAAATTTGATTGACTTTTGATAATTCACGGGTATTTCGAAGGTCAATCATTTTGGGGGGAAAAAAGATGGAATGACATTAAAAATACAGGATTTTTTGAACGTGAAAAAGGATGAATTATTTTGGAAAAAAAATTGGAAAAAAATATTCCTATTCTTGCGATAATTTCAGGATTTTGAAAAGTGGAAATGGTTTAAAAATCTTGAGAATTTTTTGTAAAAAGAGGCACAAGAAAGAAAAATTCCAGAAGAAAAGGTAAAAATCATTCCACAACTTTTCAAGGACTGCCTAAATTTAAGGACATTTCCAGAACATCAAGGATTTCCAGGAGCACTGGACACACCACGGCTAAATAAACACATCATGGCAATTCTTGGTTTGAAACTGCATTGGTATGATTGTATTTTAGGCTTTTCGTATCAAATAACTATGATAAAATAAGAAATGCTATTTTACAGGAACAATCCGAAAAAGCCATAAATACCTAATTAGTAAATTAAAAAAAACAATATAAAAAATATGAAAAACATCAAAAGACATTCATGAAGAGTATTCAATATTAAAATTCATATTTTTTAGTTAAAATATTGAACTTTTGATTTGAGAAAAACATTTTTCTAATCCAGTGTTCAGGGCACAATTGAAAAATTGTTGTAAAATCAAACAACTTTGTTCTATCAGATTTTTATTGATCGCTCCAGAAGTAAAACGCACGGTATATAACAGCTATGAATTATATTATAATTGCCTAATTTGAAGGTCAGAACAATTGCAAACCCTTAGACATCGTATCCAATGAGATTCCTCTTGCCGATACATTCGCCAATGAAGAACCAGCACCAGATTTCAATGCCGACGAGGGTGTTTAGCCAAGCTTCCTTGACGGTAAGCTCGCGATATCGTCCAGTCTTGGCACTGTTGATCAATCTGCCAATGCCGCTCCTGATGGCAGGCAAATCCGCAAGAGTCGGTGGCGTCAGCTCGACTTTGGCATATCGAGAGAATGTGATTAGCCTAGGTTTGGCCTCGACAGCGAGATCTGAAAACATGAGAATCATTTACTCTCAGAGATCAAAATGTCAATAAAAGATCGTGAAAAAATGTACTTTTGGAACTTTTTATTCAAATTATTTTGTGTGGTTAGACTTTACAGTGTGTGTGTGTGTGTGTGTGTGGCTAGTTTGTCGATCAGAGTTATGTAAGAATTCGTGTTTAACCATAAAATTTAAATTTTGGTGGAATCGACGACGAACTAACGCGTTGTGAATTATTTAGGGAATCGTGAAATTGGTACTTTTATAAACTACTTACTTTTCGCGAGTACGGCCGCTTTCTGGACGATTCCTGCCATTTTTCGAGCTTGACCGACAGGAAAAAAAGTGTCTTTGGAAAATGGAGTGGCCCAATTCCGTCGTTCCGCAGTTCCAAACGTGCAGTGTGAGAGATAGCGGCGTTTTTCACCTATCGACGACCTTGCGAACTACTGGCTGGGTATATATGGGGCATTCCATGTCAATTCACGTGGTCATCAGCCTCACCCTCTCGGATTCAGTTGACGAATTTTTTTTTGGCATATTTTAGTTCTAAGAAAAAGAGGATATTTTTATTTTAGGTTTTTATCACTTGTTTTACCCTGTAAAATTAATTTTTTCTTGAGTGGGCTGAGAATAATTGATATTTTCTTTTTATTTTAAGAAAAAAAATGTCACCTAATTTTTGTTCTAATCGAGATGGCTTTTTTCAATTTTATTCTAATTGCTGGGCAAATTCTCAGCGTTTTACTCTCAAAATACGGGAAATTTTTTTTTTTACCGTGACTTGTTTTACTTTTATATTTTTTTTCTACAATAAAACAATCATTGAAATTTTTAAGTTTCAAACATTTTTTTTTCTTACATTAAAAAAAAAATTTTTTAGCCCTAGATTTTATGGAATAAATTTCAGAATTTTAAACCTGGTCGAAATTTATTTTTACTCAAAAATTATGGAGAAATATTATTTTATAAGGTAAAAAAAGTTCAGATAAAAATCTGAAAAAAATATCCTCTCTTTTTGGACCAAAATATGAAAATAAAGAAATTCACGAACTGAATCCGAGAAGGTCAGGCCGATGACCACGTGAATTGACTTGGAATGCCCCATATACACACATATATTAAAACCAATTTTACCACAACATTTCTCAAAACCTTTTTTGTATTAGAGCATTCAATTCCCATCAAATCGTGTTTCGAGAAAAGTTTACGAATGTCATATATTGAAAATTGTAGGCCTATGAAAAAAAATTCATTCACAAAAAACTTAACATTTTTTTTCAATGACTCTTTTTTTCATATATCTACAATTAGGAGACAGGATGTAGTCAATATTTTCTGGAATAAATGTGGCATAATAAAAATACAATTTTAGGAAAATAATAGATTTTATTATTTTCTGGCATGCTAACCGGCAGCTTTTTTCGGTAGCTGATCGAGCCTGTACAATGATAACAAAACATTCTAAAAATTTCATTCGATATTACTGCTTTTCTTTGCTTTTCGCCGCTTCCTCCTTCTCATCATCCTCGTCCTCCTCGTCCTCGTCATCGTCTTCATCTTCGCTGCCGCTCGATGTTTCGTCCTCGTCCTCATCGTCGTCACCGTACTCATCAGCCGCATCGTTTCCGTAACTGTAGCTGCTACTTCCATTTCCATAGTAGCCATAGCCATCGCCCTCCTCGTCCGATCCGTAACCAGCTTGATTCTGCCTGCCGAATTTGTGGCTGCGAGCTACAAAAACAGAATTATCTCGTTATTTTTTTCTTCTTTTAAGAACAAATTAATTTTACTACATACCGATATGTATAACAAAAAAGAAAACTTACTTGACATGCTAAGATCCTTTGTTTGCGAGGTTTCGTAACTGCACTTGGGACACGGAATAGGCTTATTCTTCTCGTACTTGAAACCCTTCCTACGAACGTGATCTTCGCAATAACAGGTTTTGCATCTCAAGCAAGAATACTGGCCTAGTTTGTTACAGGATTGGCCTAAAATTGAAAAAAAAAAACAAATTTAATCGTAGTTATAACAGCATATAATTTACTGAACGGTTTCAAAATCGACGAAACTTTTCAATATTTTTCACGCCTCCTTGAATCAATCTCTACGTTTTCTTTTTAGCTACTCGCATAAACACAAGTTTTAAAACATTTACGATTTTATATTTTATTTGTTCTAGTTTCTTCTAAGTTTCTCGATAAAGTTCTCTGCCATTTTTACACCAGAATTAGGACTGTCTTATTATATTCGAATTCATTTCATTTATTTTTTTCAAATGTTCTGTATTATTGGTAGTATCTAATTATTTTATTAAAATAAAAAACAAATAGTTTATCACGAAAATTAATGAAGGCTCCATTGATTTAAATTCCATGAAGTTTTTAAAAAGGAACTTTAGTAGAAATTACTTCTTTTTATATTTTCAATAATACGTTCAAATATTACAATCCAAAAGACAATTTTATACTTCGTCTCTGCCGCGACTTATAATCAATATAAAATAAAATTCGGTAGAAATAAAATCTTTTGATTCTACTGGGAAAGATATGATCCCATGAAAATAATGAATTTAATAAATAAAGCATCTCTTTAAATTCTATGAGAAACATGAAAGCTAAAATATCATAATTTTGCTAATTCAATACCGAGTTAACATAACATGCCTAATTTTACATAAAAATTAATTGTATAATTACATTTGAAGCTCTCAGCTTCAAGAACTTGACAAGACGCTTGATGCTCAAATTGATCATCCTCGCATAGGAAGCAATCGCAGAACGAACACCTGAATATTCTGCCGCCGTGATCCCATACTCCTCTTTCGCATTCTTGACACACAGCGTCAGTGAGAGGACAAGTGCAGGCGTGAGAAGTAAGGCAACGTCTGCCGTGGCAAACCCAGGCTTCGCAGTGATCGCAAATTGCACCCTTGAAAGAATTTTATTGATATACAGCAAATAGTTAGGTGAAATTTCGATTGATTTCGTGATCGCAAAGATCACTAACCGAACCGTCTTTTCGGGCGATATTTTTTTTACTCCCTTAAGACTGGAAGGTATAATTTGAAAAAATTATACCTTCCAACATAATTTTTTGCTCTAAATTTTGACCAGAAAGTTCTATTTATTTTGCTGAAATCGGTATTGTTTTCATTTTTAATCTTTTAAGATGTGACATCACATAAATTTTGTTATTTATGAAATTTTAATTTCAATTTAATATAAAAAATGTATTGGAGCATGGAACATCGTGGTAATCTTATGTGTAATTGCTCTCTGCATTCAGGAGGGCTGAGAATGTCTTTGGAATATATTCTAAAGCCCGCATTCCATTTTTTTATTGTGTAATTCTTGTTTTTTTTGTATTAGATTACCGCGATGTTTGATCGTTCGAAGAGCTGTAACTCCGGAGCGAAATTGCCGCCCATCTCGCCAATTTTTTTGTAAGATTCTAGACATTTCAATGAACAAAATGTGAAAATTTCAACTAAATCAGAAATGCCGTTTCGGGGGGGAAAAAAGTGACAACTTTATTTTATTGAAAAATAGCATAAAATGAAATCGGAGAATATTACAAAAAATGTTGTTGGAAAGTATACTGAAAATCATTTTGGGATGATTTGTTTAGTCTCAAAAGAATAAATAAATTTACGTTACAATACTTTACACATTTTTTCATACATGATTTCTGAATAACATATACATTTTTGCAGAAAAAATTAATTCGGGAAAACAAAAAAAAAGTGATTATTATATAAAATTTTATTATGAAAGTGGCTTTTTTATATAATTATTTTCATGACCACATAATGTTATTACTGGTGAATTTTTCTCTATAATTTTTGTACTTTCACCCCGTACTTCTTTCTTTTTCATGCACTTACGCACATTCTGTAATTATTGTTCAGTAAAATAACCATAACAGGAAAAAGTGAATAAAAAAATTGATAGTTTTAGTGTTAAATGTTGCGCACTCCTTACCACCATTCCTAAGCCAGTAGTGAAGACGCCTGCGTGTCTGATAACGCAATCTCCGGTCTTCAGCATGCACTTCATCTTTCCGCAATGAGCGCATACTGGCAATCGTTGAATGGTCTGACAAAAATAACAAAAAGCCCGACTCTTCTGTTTCCTATTACACTTATCACATTCCTGTGTAAAAAAAAGTGTCGGTTATCGTCGGAGACTTTTGTAATTTCGAGAACACAAAAAGCATGAATAAATAAGTTGAGCCAGAGATTCAAGGCCAACAAAACAACGAGAATACTTGCCATGACCGCATTTGCAGGAACTTTAGCCAAATCTACGACACCCTTCGCCGTTCTTATTTCCTTTTGTCTAAGCTTCTGCTTCTCGGCCTTTCGCCTCTGTCCTGTTTTCTTCTTCGGCATTTTAGATACTTTAATTTTTAATTTCCTACGCCTCAATTACTTTACTACTGACTATTTTCGACGTGACACGAATGCACGAACGTCAACGTTGAGGTTAGGGACGTTCGACTCTGTGTGGTCTAGTCAAATGAGTATATATATGGCTCATTCCACCAATTATGGACAGGAATCATAGAGGAAGCGCCTACATGTAACTCATTATTTGACTGAAAATTTGACAGGATGTCCGATACGAACATCCTGCCAAATTTTCTACGATTCGAAGTGAAGATTTGCCCAAATATTAGAAACGCGTAAATTTTTTTTCTGATTAATATAAAATGAGTTTTTCGATTTTCATTATTTCGTATATTTTCCATTAATTTTAACCAATACAGGTGAAAGCACTAGATTTTTGAAAAAATTCAAAAATTTCGAAAAAAATTTATAGTTTTCATGTGGAGTTATTTTTCACCTTTAAAAAAACGCGTTTATGTTTAAGTGTTTTTATTTTTTTAGACTGCTTTCTAATATATTTATAAAAAATATAATATTTATTTTACGTGAAATTTGCAGAATAGGATGATATTAATATTTAATGAGTTAGTGATATAATTTAGTTTTTATTTAATAAAATATTTCAACAAAAATAAATGAATTATGGTAATGTCACTATAAAGGTTTTTAGGTATAATTACGAAAATGTAAATTACATTGTCTTTTCAATGGTTTTATATAGTCGAAAATTGCATATTTTATCAACGTATATACTACTTTTTCTTTATATTTTATTATATTATAAAATGAAAATAATTTATTTTGTAGATAAAATTCGGTTTTCGGCTACAAAATAATTTCTTGTGTGCAGTTTTTACCTTAAATTGCTTTTATTACACGAGATAGACATTGGAATATGAAACCAATAATTTTTTAAAAACGGTATTTTCGTTTTACGAAATGTTTTCTGACAAAATTCTGAAATATTGTGAAACTAAGAAATTATATTCGAAGTATTATTTGTTTTATTTGTTGTGGATTCAATGAAAATGTCCACAATACTTGTTTCAGAGAAATTCAGATAAAAAAATATCAAGAAATTGAATAAATATGTCGTAATTTTTTTATTAGAAAGCATAACAAACATCTCGCGGCCTTTTTTTTAAATAAAAATTTATAAATCGTCATTTAAGTACAAAAGTATATTTGTTTTTTTATTTAATTAAAAATTCTTTAATGAGCCTGTATACGTAATTCGCAATTGCTTAGATTTTTGTAATAGCATAAAAATATATTCTTAATTATTATTTTTACACATTTATTTTTTAATACAAATTATAAACCGCGATTAACGTCAAAAAATTATTTTTTATATCATTTCCCTTTGGATGTTATTTGCAGTTGCTATGATTCTAAAAACAAAGGCAAAAAATGTATTCATAACAATAAGTTTATCAATGAATGCCATAAATTTTTAACACACTTGCTCAGAAGCCGACTTTTCGTACAGTTTTTACTTGACGTAAGATCTGTCTCCAGTTTTTTTTATAAAAAATGTTTATAAATTAAAATTGCTGTAGATAAATCATTTATTTTTTTTCTTTACATCGTTATATATAAATATGGTATTCTGTATGCTCCGCAGACATTGATTACCGTTAAAAATTACTGAAAATGCTTTACACGTGTACTTTCTATATACAAAAAAATCTTGTGCTCGCAGTTTGGCGCGTGTACTTTAATAATACCGAGAGACTCCGATATTTGTTTTTTGTTGATTCGTGAAACTCGATCTCTCGGTTTAGCAGGCAGCATAGTGATTGAAAAATTGATCGTACGAAGATCACAGCGATTATTGCGATGGGGCAAAATTGTACACCGGATATCTCGGCGCGAAGTGTCCTCGAAGCCCTAGAATTTGATCCGATTCGCCAGGCTCCCTCAGACTTCGAACAGACCAACCAGACTCTTCGTATGACGGTGGTGCTGCAAAAATATAAATACAGACACGTTTATTATTTTCTATTTATTCACTATAAAGTGTCGCGGTAAAAGCTCGACGCTAAGTATTAAAAATAATAATAATAAATTGCTTTAATAGTATATTTCAACACCAGAGAATTTTTTTTTGCGTGCATTTGTAGTGCGACCCGAAGACGAGTCAAGCAGCTGCTTTCGAAAACCGCACTTTAGCAACGGTACACTGGAAAAGAATGCTTTTTTTTTTAAGGGGCGCTACTGTGATTCTTACTTTTCCCGGCAGGCGGCCCTTTTCCGGCGCTTTTCAAATTACTACTTCAATTTTCTAATGGAAAGACATTGTAAATGTAAAAGCTATATTTTCTAGTATTTAAAAAAAATCTTTTTATCGATTCATTATTCATTATTTTTTTTACCATTCAAATTATGATACTTCGAGGCAGTTCTATCATTTTTAACACACTTACAAATATTTTTAAAAAAATATTTCAAATATTGCTACAGCTAAAAGGCAGCGATATGTATTTATTTATTTGCTGGCACTTGAGGGATGAATTATTAGGATACCTACGCAAATTAGGGTAGAGATTAGACTGCGGTTGAGTTTGTATTGGAGGGCCATTGTTATAATCCGGTGGAAGTTCAGGAGCGGTTGGCGGTACAGAAGGATAACCGCCGTCGGAGCCGGGTGCGTAAGCGGGATAACCACTCGGATATCCACCGTACGTTGGATCAGCAGGCGTAGAGGGATGTTCGTCGCTAGCCGGTCCTTTCATCGACGGCGCCGAAATTGCACCCTGATAGTTTGCCAATGGTACCGTTCCGATAAAGACTAATGTGTTGCTTTTTAAGTTTCGGTGGTACCTGCAAGCATGAAAAAAGTTATAAACGTTAATTTGTATAATTATTTTACACAATTCTATGGTTATTCAGCATTTATTTAAATTTTACTCTAAAATTATTGGAATTTTATTAAACTTTTATTCAAAATTTATTCCAAGTATTTTTTTCACATTCAAATTTTACTCACCGTTTACTCAAAATTTATTTCACTTTTTCGTTTACAAAAGTGCAAAAAGACTACTCATATTCATGAATATTGAAACAATGAAAAAAAAAAATGGCTTTTGAACTCACCAGCCGGAAACGCAGGCTTCGATCTTAAGATTATATTCGAGATCGATGAGACCGCAATTGGTGAGATTAGAAGGTGGTAGAGGCGGTATTTCGAGCCTCTGCTCGTAATCCGAATTACCACCGGCTTCAATCGGGCCTTTGCTCACTTCCGCTACCACAATTTTATCTCTTTTCGTATCCGTACGAGGCGTGGTTGCCCGAAACGTCACCACTTTACGAAGAACGAGCTTTATCGTGTCGACGATTACGCCTGATTGATTATCAACAGTCACTCTTATCGGCATAGATTGACCAGGCACGTATCCTCGCACCGGAAGTGTAACGTTCACCTTCAAAGGCTGTGAACCGCAACAGAGACAGCAGAATGTCTTGTTCATCTCCAAATTGACTGGTTCCACCGCTCGGGGCTCTCGATTCAGATCAAAGTTCGAGACAACCGTGAATGCCGTTTTCACCTCCTGATCGAACTTCCACGGCCGGTCCAGAACAGCCTTGACCGTGTAACGGACATGTCCGTACTCGGACTCAAAACTGCTCGGTAAATTTGGTGGCAGTGCACAAGAGAATGGATAAACGTGCTCACCAAGTGGCAACTCGATCTCGCTTCCTGATAAATCAAAAATATATTATTTTTTACAGCTATATATTACAGAGTAGAATCCAAAGAGAAAATTGCGAATACACTGAGAGAAAAAAAGCACAATATCAAGAAGTATTTTTTTGTTGTTGTTATTTTAAACAAAGAATTTATGTACAACTCGGTAAATATTTGATCCTGATTCTTTCTGATCTGTTATAATATTTTTTATGTTACTGCTTTTGCTTAAAGAAATAATCTGATTTTCTTTTTTCAAAATCTAAAATTTTAAAAATCCATAAAATCGAGTACGAGGATTAGATTTTCTTACCTCATTTTTCTCAGTGTATTTCTTTATTAATTGGCCATGCGTTAAGCTAGTATCATGCATTTTTTAAATTTCGATCCGTCGTCATTCTTGACTCAATAATTTTTTTAAAAAAATGGAAGACTTGATTGGCGCGTACCGCAATGAATGCGGCGGTAGACCCGCTCGGCGTAAGCGCATTCGTATTGTCACTCAATTTATTTTTACCCGATGCCGATCCAACGAGATAATACTGTTGAGAAAAATATTCCTCGTGACCGGTTACTGTCTGGGATTCATTCTCGTATCTTCCCTCGTTGTTCAATTCCTGCCTATCGGTTGACCAGCACGTGTTAGCTTCTCCTTTCACCTTCAGCATCAGTCCTGCCATTAAAGGAAATCAACAGTCAGTTTTATTTGTAAAATAAATATAATATATTCATAAATTAAGTAAATAAAAATCCTAAAATAATGAATGTTTTTTTCTAGATACATTCATTTGCTCATTTAGATGAAACAGGAAATAGAAAAACCTTGATACTTTTAATCAGTCATTCTTCGCTTATTCATATCGTAATTTCTTTCATAATATTTTTATATAAATTTAATTACAAATAAATTGAACAAATGTGACTTCAATCCGTTTTATTGATTTTTTTAATCAATTGCAGTACGAAATTGATGTCTTTTTAAATGAATACAAAAAAGTAAATTGAAAATAAAAATGATTGGTTGCCAATAACCCAATCTTTTCTACATAACTTTCAATCAGGCATTTTATGTTTATTTATCTTTTACGTTATTTCTAATTATTTACAAAAAAAAATGATAAAATTGAAAATGTAACCAAAAAAAAACGTCGTTGATTTTTAAACGACATTCTCATCAATTACAGTAAAATAATACATATTTTCTTTTTAAGTGAGTAAAAAAAAAGTAGGCATTATAGAAAATTTTTTTTCAAATAATTGGAATAAATAAGCAATGCATGACTGCTTTAAAATTCGAATGCAGAGGTGAAAAAAAGAGAAAACCTCATTCATTTTCTGGAAATAGATTTTAAAAATTCGATAATTTGGCAATAAACCCACTTTTTTAAATTACAACTTTTAATTAGCCATTTTATGTTTTTTGTCTTGTATATTATTTCAATATTTTATAAAAAAATTATTTTAAAAAAGTGTAACGAACAAAAGTAACGTCATTATTTTTCCTGCATTCCTAGTTCTTCTTTTTTCACGATTTTTTATTTTTGATCAATTGAAATGCAATAATATTAAATTTCTAAATAAGAATAAAAAAGTAGGGTCTGTAGGAGACTTTTCTAAAATACTTGACATCAAGTTGTGTAACAAAAAAAAACCAATGCATGTCTACATTTAAAACCATCGAGAAAAGCTGATGTACTGAGATTAAAAACAGAAGATTTGAAGATATTTTCGAAAAATTTGCTACTTTTTTCGACAATTTTTTCAATCTCAATACATCACCGAATTTTGAAACATTTGGATGCAAAAAAATGAATATCATCCAAAGATTTTAATTACAAATTAACTAGGAGACTGCGACGAGCGTGAGAGAAATGCTCAAAGCTGGATTAGCCGCTCGTCTGTCTAATCCCAAAATTTAATAAATTAGCAGGAAAAGCGTCTAAATAGAGAGTGTAAAAGATCTGAGACGATATAGACTGCGCATATTTCAAGGGAAGCAGGCGCCACGAGACGAGCCTCTCTCATCTGCTCTTTTCGCGCTACCAGCTCTGGAAATAATCCGTCGACGTATCGAGTACACACATGAAAGAGACAGAGAGACGACTCTTGACGTCATGAGTCAAAATATACTCGACTTGTCGGTTAGGCTCTCAACGACGGCACGGAAGATACCTCCTCACTCTCGATGCTCTCTGTATACCGCATAAAACATATAAGTACTTCGTACATCCTGTCTATCACATATTTGCTTCCCTCACCGAGAGAATATAATAAATAACGATTCATATAGGAAAAGCCAGTATAATCATTATTGTACATATCGCACAGAAGAATGCGTGAAGATTATGCGGGTGTATATAGCGGAAAGCACAAACTACATCAGAAGCTATAATTAAACAGTTTCGCGAGGGTGGACCCAAAGAGATACGCACATGTTTTGCTTCGGTAGAAACTAATTTCACGACCAAAAATTTGCCACATATTTTTTCTTAGATTTTCATCGCTTTAATTAAATAATATTTTTTAAAAAAATGTAAATATAAATAAAAAATAAGTAAATCGCTTATAAAATTAACGGTAAGTATTAAATTTCTTAACGAATATTAAATATCGTTTTCCTAGAAAATCAGCAGCATATTTGGTCAAAAAATAATAAATCGCGTTAGCGCACATTATAGAAAATTACAAATAAATAATATAAAGTTAAATGATAAAAATATTTATGTGCAAAATTTGTGGAAAGCAGCGTATTGCATAAAATATTAATGCCTACAAACAAACATGTCGTTCGTGCACAAGCGGACAATATATCTGATAATAATAATTATCGACTTCGTGAATAAAGTTATAATAATAATGGTAATAAATTCGCATATGAATAAAGTCAGTCACTACAATTAACGGCAAATATTAGATTTATTCAATTAGGAATATTGAATATCGATCGTTTTTTTTAAGACAATTAGCAATATATTCAATAATAATAATAATAATAGTAATAGTAGACTTCGTAATAAAATAAAATATTTCTAATAAATTGACGACAAATATTAAATTTCTTCAGAAATATTATTTTTTTAGATGATCAGTATGATACTTAATAATAATAATAACAATAACAATAATAATAACAATAATAATAGTTTTTAAATAGTATAAATAAATACGCATATAAAAAGCCACCAAAATTGACGGTGATTATTAAATTTCTTAACGAATATTGAATATCGATCGATTCTATAGAAAGTCAGCAGCATATTTCTTCAATTATTAGTCGCATTAGCGCGCATTATAGAAAATTACAAATAAATAATATTAAAATTAAATTACAAAATTCTAAACAAAAATTTCCAATATTTTCACATGTTTTTGCACAAAATTTAGGCAAAGGAGCATATTCGATAATAATAATAATAATAATAATAATAAGACTTCATAAAAAATATATATATATATTTCTAATAAATTCATGTAAAAATAAAATCAGTAACTAGAATTGATGGCAAATATTAAATTTCTGCAGAAACATAATTTTTGTAGAAAATCGGTACCATACTTAATAATAATAATAATAATAATAATAATTGACTCAATAATTTGAAAAGGATAATATAAATAAACACACGTATAAAAAGTCACTAAAATATACGGCAGATATTAAATTTACTAAGAAATATTAGATATATCGATCGAGCTGGAAGGATTCGAATGTCGAGTCACCCGGTACATGAATGGCTAATTTTTAGCACACAGTGTGGCGTTAAAACTCACCGCGTATCTTCTTCGTCGAATTTAATCCAACGATAACACGTCCCGTGACGGTCTGTCCGGGATAATACGTGCTCCACGGATTGTCAAAGACGATTCTCAAATCTTTGAGGCCCATATTGTTGTGTATTTGTCGCAACGAGAGTTATACTACTACACAAGCTCCTCCCTCAAAATGATGGCTTAATTTTTTTTCCACAAAGGAGACTCTCGCCAGATTTTGCGCTTCTTCCTATTTTATTTTCACTTCGTCGGTGTCTCCACTTACGAGACTCTCGGCTGGATGTCAGCACACGACTGCGATTCTCCGTCCAGCCGATAACCGTTTGCCTTCGCAAGCGCGTCTTCTTCGTACGAAGGTTTCCTTTCTTTCCTTTTTTTATATTTTAGAACGTGTCGAATACTCGCCCGTCTATATCGAGCCTCTCGGCGTTTTGTAGTACTAGATAGTGTACAGTATTCGTGTGTTGTCTTCCCCACACCGGCACTCTGAATGAATGTACGCATGCTCAGTTCTCTTTCTTCTCGTCGAATAAAAATAATACGTCATCGATATATAAATGATGACGACTCTGTGGTAAACGTCACGGATTTGTGATACGAGGTCATGTCCATAAGCTTGTTTACTCCTAATTGACTCTACAAACAAATTTAAGTTAGGAGATTCTGTGGCAGCGCTGTTAAAAAACAAAAATGGATGAAATTCAATGGAATTTAACCGAAAAATATGAAAATTAGTATAGAATTTGAAAAAATCTAAAAAAAAATTCTCGATCACGCTCAGAGTTGGAAAAGCCTAAAATTAATTCACAATATATTATCAGTCAACAAAACTGATTTTAATACTGACAGAAAAATAGTTTTTTTTCTAATCCTGAAATAACACATTTATTTCATATTTATTGGATGTAGAATAGAAAATATAAATCTCTAATATTGTGCAACAAGGGTCGAAGGTTGGCGTTTGCGACACGAATGTGAAGTCCTCGCTTCGTTCGGGCAGCAATCACACGAGCCACAATCGACAATTCGATCCATGGTACACACGATACTTTTTGTAATAAGTGCAGGAATAGAGGCGCTTTGGGTGGCATTGTTTGCGGGACGTACGGTGTGACAAGTGAGGTTAGAATTTTTCGGCCCTCGGGCCTTAAACACCGTACTATAGTAATATTAGAACGCTCATCGTAAGGCGAGAAGACGTGTCGACAAGGACAGAAAAGGAAGGCACCGCTGTCTCTTTCTAACACTCGTCACGAGACTGCCAGCAGAAGAGGTGGAATTACAGGCGCTGCCGTCTCTCTCTTACAAGTGGACAGAATATTGCCATCATTATTTACATTCTGCGCACGCGCCGTTGGGACCGTCCAAAAAGAAAGTTTATTCCCGTTAAAACATAGAAGAGTATATAAACAAAGAACATAAAACATTTCTACAACTCCATAAAAAATGTATCATATTTAATAAACCCTCATTCTTTCATTTTGAGTTTCATTAAATAAAGTCTACATGCTCTTTTGAGCGAGCCTTTAGATGCTAAAATATAATTTTAAATATATATATTCAAAATATTTCTCGCACTTCGTCGGGAGTGCTATAAATTCTATCTATGTTTACTACAGATTTTCTTTTCATCTTGAATACATACAAAATTACACGTCATTGCCATATTACGAGAAAAGTGTTTCGAGGTTAAGCACAGGTTAAGTATCTACAGAAAAAAAAATGTTGCGAGGGACTGTACATGAAGAAGTGGGGGTATGTTCGAGGTCACGTGAAACTGGCATCACGTTTCTAGTATATTCGACGAGCGTTCCAGTATTACTATATATTTCGGTGGTCGAAAAGTAATGTGCTGCGCATGCGCAAACTAACTTCTCGACATTGCTACGAAAAGAGCCACTTTCGTCGCGCCAGAACTGCCACGAAAAGCGCCGCATTTCATGCACGAGTTACAAAAAAAAAGGCTTTTTTTTTATTCCCCCCCCCCCCCCCTTATGGGGTGGGTGGAGGCACTGTATACACCGTACCGTGCATGTTATTTGAAAAAAAAAGTACTATCGACCTCTATCAATGAGGAATTTTTTACCTGGGAAGATCATGCGGGTAATGCGGGTCACACACACACACACATCCGGACATTTTTTTGTAAACCACTTTTCTTGACGTATTGGATCATTCTGAGTGTCCCAACACGAAAATCTCAAAAATTTTTTTTTTACGAAAACAAATTTAGTTAGGTGACCCCCATTACCCGCATACTTTCTCCACCTAGTAAAAAATGTCTTTGTTGGATAGGTCAGTAGTACACATAGTAAAAAAAAAATACCAGCTCGAGTAAATATAACCAATTTCACCTGACTCTTTCCTCTTAATTCGATAAAAAGCTAATTTGAGAAACCCATAATTAATTCTCGAAAGTTCGATGCATTTCGTTAATCCTCAGAATTGCTGTAAAATGCTTCTCACATAATAATTCCAGAAAATTCAATATCAATGAGTCACCGTCGCCCCGTCATCCTGGAAGTAGTTATAGTCGCCGATTAGTCAGACCCTTTTATTCTTTTTCAGCGCGTCAGTGGACGTTCGACGCAACCCCTGGATAAGCGGAATATTTCCCGGGCGAGTATTTTTTTTCTTCTCCAATCGACCGGTGGATGACCCACATAAGCAAAAGAAATAAAATACGTCCATCCACGGTGACTGGTTTTTAGTCTGCAGCACACAGGTACAAAGTCAATTATACATAGCGTGCATATTTTAAAACGCAAATCTCTCTCTCTGTCTCATTATCGTCATGAAAAAATCTTGGAGAAACATCCCTGACACATACATACATACATACATATATATATATATATATATTTTCTGCCATCCCCAGGTTGTACCAAAGAGTCGTCAGAGCGCAACGCCACGATATTCTCTCAACGTTTTCGTTGATACACACACCACATAGATAAAGTGGGGAAAATCAACTTCAGCGCGCAAGCTCCGTTCCAGAAACGGCGGTGATGATATTGATCCGCTTCTTCGGTGGTGTGTTGGCTTGGAGAACGTAGACACTTCTTGGTTGCACGGTTGCACGCCGTAAATACGCCGTCCGAGAAAGAAAAGCGTGCCGTGTGATACGAAAGACACAGCCCTTCCAGCGGATACAGTGTCGTTTCGGGGTAATACGGCCAAAAATGGTCGACGGTGTCTTAGAGGATGGTCCTCTTATACGGCCAGTTGATTCAGGTAAGCAATTACAAGTGTGTCGTGCAAAAATTATATTTCTCTATATACGTTTTCTATTCCAATTTCACTCTACACCCCATACTCCAGCTGGTTATCATTTGCAAGAACGCAGAGAGAGAGAGAGAGAGAAGGGCGATAGTGGCTCTCGAGGTCTGGAAAGTCGAGACGTTTCGTCGTCTTTCTCATCGATCCCTTTTGCCTTATTCACAATCCTTGAAACAATTTCTTTCCTAATTTCTTCACGAAAGAAAGATTGCGCGAGAGAGAGAGAGAGAGAGAAGAGAAAAAAGGCTTGACGCTATGTTCTTTGATCCAGGATGATTCATCTTGTAAGGAGGATCATCGAGGATGGGCCGTTTAACCGTTTTGACTTCTCCTAGAAACATGCTCTATAATTAAAATGAATTTTTCATAACTTCGCATTATTTCAGCAATTTCAGTAATTTTTTAAAATGAGCCTCTTATGTTCTTCCTTTTTTTCCTTAATTTTTCTCTTTTCTTTTTAGTGTCAACGGCCACTCTCATTGTGGTATGCATCGGTGTGGCTACTGTAGTTTGCGCCGCCGCGATGACCTGGTGGCTATGCCGCCGGCGCCGGGAACATGTTAAACTCAGCATCGACAAATCCCTGGCTTTTCGACCACCACATCGAAAACCAACGGCTGTAAAGAGTCCCGGTAGTACGAGCCACTATTTGAAGAAGAGTCCGAGTCCAACCGGACCAGCTAAGAGTCCACCTGGTACCGGTGGACAAACACCAAGTCCAACAGGTTCACAGCCGTCGCAACATTCGAACAATCCTTCGTCGCAGCCGAGAACCCCTTCCGGTTCCGGAACACCGGTACAAACGCCTTCCGGTGAAATAACGTTGACACTGGAAAATGAAAAGGACAAGGCTGAGCTGGAAAGTAGCGAGAAAGCCGAGAGAGGCGGTGTCGTTGTCAATGATAGCAACAAAGATGGTCTTGGACAATTGGTATTCAAATTGAGATATCACGGTGATCAGAATGCACTCGATGTTACCGTCGTTAAGTGCAAGGGACTACCAGCGAGAGGACAACAAAATGTCTCCAGCGATCCTTATGTTAAGCTACAATTGTTTCCCGACAAACAGGACAGAGTCAAGACACGGGTTGTGAGAAACACCAGGGATCCCGTTTACGATGAGGACTTTACATTCTTTGGGATATCACAGAGTCAGCTACAGGTGGGAAAATTCGATTTTTTTTTTACAGAATTTTACAGAATTTTACAGAATTTTACAGAATTTTACAGAATTATTTTGCATTGATGCGTAAAATTTATGAAACACAGTTTTGAAGAACTTGTTTGATTAAATAAAGAAAAGCAGATTTTTATTCATGATTCTTCGTTCAATTTACGAAAATCGGAGAATTAATATTCAAAGAAATTCGGGAGCCGTAAAAATTTAAGAAACCCTGAAAGTAAATATCATATTTTTTTCTAATTCGTGAAAATTTCTTGTATCGATCAGAGGCAAAAGAAGCTTCTTCAAATATACTGAATTAATTTTCATATTTCTTTCGGACTCTTCATATGCTTCTCCTGTAAGTCGTAATTTTCCAGACATTCTGGAAATTCCAAAAACGTCGCTATTTCGGAGAAAATAGTGGTTTCGAAAATCGGTATCCCAAAATCTTTAAAAAATTTGAGTAATTTCCGAAAATATGAGCATGATTTCTTTGAAATTCTGGAAAATGCCTTCTCCAGGGGTTATTTTATATCACACCGGACGAAACGCTTTTTTTTGCAACTGTTGATCGAGACTTTCATCCCTGTTAGAAATTTAAAAAAATAGAATTACGCAAACCCGTAAAAAAATAATTAGCACTGCTGCATGCATTTTTTTTGTACAATTGTAAACTGACAATCTTTCCCTGATTAGCTTGAAATCACATAAATTCAAAGTGTTTATTGATCAATAATATTTCTCATGCATTGCTTACTGTTTAACTCTATTTCGAGGAGAAGCTAATTTAATTCCACAACATCTATATATTACACAGAGTTTCAATTCTCGTTTCATCGATCCACTTTCGAGAAAGGTCGACAGATATTTGGCATCCTAGTAGCGCACAAACTCTCAGTCTATTTATTTTAAACTAACTATTGGACAAAAGCAATATCGACTTACAGCTTATCTCTTCAGTTCGCATTGAATGCTATTTTGCATCCGATATTTGCCAAAAGTTGTCGAAAACGTTTATTTCTCGCGTTTCAAATCCCTTGTGAGTGTCACATTCAGCGCGAAAAAAATATAATTCTACAAATTCAACACAAATTATCTTAATATTACTTATATCAATATCTCGTTTTTTTTTAAATCATTGCTAACTGCTTTTCATAATTTTTACAAAGTTTAACAAATCTATTGTCCACAATAAAGGGTCAATAACAAGAATATTGTATATTTTTGTTAATTAAAAAAATAATAATGTCCAACTATCTACCAATTTTAATGTGACCTGGTTAATTCTGCTTTTTTTAAAGGATGCTCTACTAATTGACCTAGATGTTAGATAGTGTAAGCCACTTAATAAGTACAGCCGCTTGTTCATGAAGTTCCATCGATAATTAACATTAATGATCTAATATTTTTACAAATCTGATTATTATTCATATTTCTCTGGACCGCTGTAATATATATAAATAAATTTAGCATTGATCGGACAAGTCTGAAGCGCTTCTTAAGTTTAATGCTGTAATCAAATATTGAATTTTCAAAATTACAGAAAATCAGCCTCCACTTCGTGGTTCTGAGCTTCGACAGGTACTCCCGTGACGACATGATCGGCGAAGTTGTGTGCGATTTATCATCAGTGAATGGCCTTGAGGATGCTGATAATCAGCAGATATCACTCTGTCGCGAGATTTGCCCGAGAAGTCTTAAGGTAAGATGAAGTCGTCGTTGGAGTTTTATCACGAGATGGACCTAAATAAAAATAAAATGAAAAAAAAAAAATGTAATTATTTTTAGATTCAGTCACAGGGCAGAGGTGAACTGTTGGTATCTCTATGTTGGCAACCGGCTACAAATCGATTGACCGTGGTCGTTCTAAAAGCGAGAAACTTACCGAAGATGGATGTCACAGGCCTCGCGGATCCTTACGTAAAGATATATTTACTGTGCAATTCGCAACGCATCTCGAAGAAAAAGACTCACGTTAAAAAGCGAACGCTCAGTCCTATATTCAACGAGTCATTCGGCTTTGAGATACCAAATGGTGCCGACGGCCTGGCGAACATCACTCTCGAATTTATGCTGCTGGATTGGGATCGCCTTACGAAAAATGAAGTAAATAGAGAGAATAAAATATCATTGAAGCACTTTTTAGTCATAAATCGAATTTCGTTTCAGATTTTTTTATTGATTATTCCAGCTATTGAAAATCGCTGAAAATAATTATTCTTTATTTTTTAACGGCAATACTACGGCTCGCAAAAAAAAATCATAAGAACATGAAATTTTGGATTTTCGGGTGGCCAACTTTACGTGTTTTGCCTCATATGACATAAAATCATGGAATTAAAAGTGCCACCATTGGAAATATATAGTTTTCATATAGAAATTAGCAATTACATCCATTTTCCCCTAAATAAATAATATATAAAATCTGATAATTTTTACAATAAAAACTATATTTTTCTAAGTACTATTAATTTTCATAAATATTACGTAAAACAAGTATTCGAACGTAAAATACAATTATTTAATACCGGCTGTTCGAAATTACCCCAAATTTCAATTTACCTATATTTTATCTCCTGGAAACTGGACATATTAATTTTTCAACGTGCAAAATGGGTCTGTAAAATCAACAGAATTGCGTTACTATTGCTTATGCCTAAAGCCACAGAGAATAATAATATTTATGTGTTAAATATTACAGTTTTTTAAAAGAAAAATAGTCCACAATTGAATTACTGTTTTTAAAAATTTGATAAAATTTATTAAAATTCAATCCAAAGAAAATTCAATGCAAGACAATTTCTTGTTAGTATTACATTCAGTGATAAGCTGAAAAATAACGTTGTGAAATTTAATTCACAGGTCATCGGTAGATTGGAACTCGGTGGTTCAAAGTGTCAAGGCCCGGCGCTCAATCACTGGAACGAGGTTTGCAGCTCGCCCCGACGACAAATTGCTTATTGGCACAAGTTAAAGGAGTAACCATGCTCCGCGCTCCATTCCTGAATTTCCTACTTCCCCAGAATCATTCTCGGCGATCCTTCGCGAAAAAGAAGAAAAAAAGAAAAGCAGAAGAAAAAAAATCCCCTTGTGTCTATATTCCGTCACAACCAACCCATAATCCCATTTCCCCATTAATCAAGAGCCGCGAGATGGACGAGATAAGTCCATTTTGTAAACGTAATTGCGCGTACTCGGTGTACATCAGGCTCGAAGGATATAAGAAGAGAGGAGAAAGAGAGAGAAGAAACTGGTAAGAGGAGATTTTCATTTTTAGCTCTTGAGGCTGTCGGACACGAGGAGAACAGAAAGGAAAAAAGAAATATCTATAAATTTAATGCTTCTTGCAGAATCGAGCATTTAAACGTATTGACTTATCGCGTTAAAGTTGCATAAACAAAAATTAATATCATTAAACACAAACACACACACTCACTCACTCAAAGACACACAAAAAAGCTTTCGGTCTCTCGCTCTCCCTCGCAAAATTCTCTCGTAGTCTCGCGTTCGCTCCGAAGGAAACTTCTCTCGCCACGATGTATAAATATTAAGAAAAAAGGAAGAAAAGAAAAAAATTAAAAATTAAAGTAAAGAGTGCGCGGCTCATCTCAAATGCTTAATCGGTATAAATATAGATGTAACATTTTTCGGAACGAAAGAGAAAAATCAGTATTTCAAAACGAAGAAGCTATTGTATTGATCGATTCGAGAGCTTTTCGTGTTGGAAAAAAGGGGCTAAAAAGAAAACAAAGTTTTAGCGCGAACGTACGTGATTGTTACTCGTAAGAATACTCGATGTAATCATGAGATGCAAGGAACTAATCACGGACTTTGTAATTTTCATGATTTTTTTTTTCTTTTATTTCAATTTAATTTGTGTTTTTTTTTCTTTTTTGAGTGATAACGGAGTTTTTGTCCATGAAGTGGAAAAAGAGACCGGAATCACATATCGGTCTACACCTACGATTGTACATATGTAATTGATGACTGGGATATGCAAAAAAAAAAAAACAATCTATTCGTATTTATTGATTTTAAATCGTAGGGACGTGAATGGCTGTATTGACCGTATCCGCGTTATTGGATTATATCTATATTTCTGTCTTAATTACGCAACGATGTAGCCCTGTAGCTCAGAGTAAATCATTATAGTAGGCAAGTTAGAAAAACAGAAGCTTTATCTAATATTAAACTGCCTATCGATTATATTTTTTTTCTTGTCATGAAATACAGGTTTAAAGCCCAACCTTTAAAAAAAGATAAATGCTCTCACTATTTTTTAAATACTATTTTTTTTATTTCTGTTTAATTTTTCTAGTAAAAAACGGAAATCTTGTATTAAATTATCTTAAAATCACAGAATAAACTACAAGTGATCTACAATTTTATTTATATTTATTTGAAAATTACATGTAAAGTGTTTTTCACAGAAAAAAATTCACAAGATTGAGAATAAACATTCAGAAACTCAACAAAGTTGAGATTAAAAATTCATATGCATTAAAAATGAAAAAAAGATTAAGCTTTTTCAAATGTTTCAAAATTCACACATTTTTTTGAAGGATGGACCTCTCGCGTAGATCTGTAAATCGTGATAAGGAACAACATTCTCGTTAAGCAACTGAATCTGAAGATAAAGCTCTTTTTTTCTTCTTTTTAATCGCCTGAATAATCACAACCATTTGCGACTGTTAATTGCCAATTCGTACAACATCAACGTACAAATTACTATCACTTTTTTGCTTTTCTTTTTCACTCAAGTCAATACAACAACGCAGAACAAACCAGCCATTGTTATGTAGCTTCGCGTGAAAAAAATGGGGGATAACAAAAAAACAAAGTTTGTATACAAAATGAAAACCCGGCAGTGACTCGACATCAGCGATATATATCCGATTTGAAAGTAACCCAAGTGTCGTACGAAAAAGCAAAAAAACAAAAAAAAAAAACCAATACATATTATCAACCGAAGACTCGAAGGAATACACCGAATAACGAAGTATAAAAAAAAAATAGCAGCGCGAAACGAATACCAATTTATTATTAGAAAAATTGTCCACGAGGAAAGCAGTATGTAACCGAGAGTGTCTGGATATTTATTTAATTACTATACAACATGTAGATAATAATTAAGTTTTATCATAATATATATATATCGTTATTATATAAAACTTAATCATTATGTAGATAATTAAACGAAACGACTATAATTAAGTAGCAGGTAGCTTTAAAAATTATGCTTCGTCTCTCGTTTTCACAGAGGCTGGACAATCGTACTTTTTTTTCTTCTTTTTGTCGTTGTTCTGACTTATGTTTTTTGTTTTATTTATTTATTTTTTTTCCGGATCAGCGCGAATCGCGCGTGGAATTCTCACGGCAGGGCCTGAGTTCCGTGAAAGCGAGAGATTCGCTGTGTATTATAATATTGACTGTCGGTACGGAATGTAACGAAAGCACCGTCTCACACTGATCGAAGAAATACAGATTGACATTGTATTTACGGCATTTGATCCAGCGAATGTTATTAAATCCTAAAGAAAAAAAAACGAAAAAAATAAAATGAAGCGTCGATCCGTTCGGTGCCATTTGTACGTTCTGCAGCGACTAATTTCGACGAGAGGATCAAAGTTACGTACGGCGCGCTGTATGTGAACAGATTTTAAGGCTGTGCGGTCAATAAAATATTGAAAAAACTGTAATTTCTTAATGATTCATTGTAGTACGGATTCACAATAGTACATCACGAAATAAATACATGATTTTATTTCTTGCTCTTCCTCAGTCATTTTATTTCTACAGGCCTAACTTAAAGATCCTGAAAATGATTTAAAAAAAAAAGAAGATTGTTCCTAAGTCGCTAAAAGCAATTGGAATTCTCGATTTAATTTTTTTTTAATCGATGAATTGATTTCTTTTTCATTTTAAGTTTTATGCAAATGCAGATCAGGGTCGAAAAGTCAGCGTGATATTTATATTTTATTATGGTTTGTTTTTTATGTTTGCAAAATATATTATTTTTTCATTTCATCGGTTGTGGTGATATTTTTTTAAAGAAATTGTATCAGAGCAATCGCACGTTCGGCTGAACATTTCATAAAATTTTAATCCCTTTAAACTTAGATGCAAATTGAATAAAATAAATATTTTATTTTAACAAATTTATCAAATTTGGCTTGCCAACAAAATTTAAAAAAAAGTGCTCGTATTATCAGGAAAAATGATGAAAACTGATTTTGCCTAAAGTTGAAAATTTCATTCACTTTGAGCGAGCTCTAAAAAATACATTTTTCGCCAGAAAAAAATTTCAGGATCTTTATTTAAGGCACGTATAAATTAAATTGCTGAGAAAGTGTCGAAAAAAATAAAATCATTTATTTGTTACTTGTCACCCTAATCCAAACTTCAGAATTATTATTTCGACAAAATAATTTTCGATATTTAGTGCTGAAAGAGTAATTTATTTAATGCAATTGAAAGTCATTTATTGCCAAATATAATCATTGTTTTTTACAATTATTTCTGTTTCACAAAAATTATAATTATTTTGTCAGAATAGTAATTTGATTTTTTTTTTAATAACGTAGCAGTGATGTTTTTTTGTTGTTGCAGAGAATTCGAACAATTAATTCTGCTGCTAGCGAGTCAATCGTCACTAAATGGCTGGTAACAATTCTCGTAGAAAAATACTTTATTCTTTGTTTAGCTACGAAGTACAAAAAAGGCTCGCGTAAGAGCGCGCGTCAATGGGAATGCAATAGTTATAAAGCACACGAGATTGTAAAGGAGCAGATCGGATTGTCTTTGCGTCTCGTTGTAACTTTACGAGAACTTTTTTTTTTTGTAGCGATTCTTTGCTCAATTGTACATCATTTTATGCGGAAAATATGCATTTATGCATATAATACGAGAAGAAAAGCGGTTGCTTTCGCTAAGAATCTTCCGTAAAATCCTATTTCTACCGAACACCACAATTATTAATACATATTCACAGATAAAAATTGAAATTAACTTCTAATCTAAAGTAGACATCAGTCGATTCAATTTCAAGAGAAAAAAAATAGATATATATATATATATATATCTCCGTATAACCATTTCAGCCATCGAGACATCGTTTTCCTTAAACGAGTACAATAACAATAATATTAATATTAATAATGATTTGTTCAACGCTGTCGCAACACTTCGGTCGCGTAAATAAGTCTTATTTGTCTCGAGACTGTTGACACGAGCCACATCCTCGATCCTATCAACTCGATATTTCTTTCGGCATATTTTCACGTCAACGGTATCCCTTCAAAACGATTCGTTCTTTCTTTAAAAGCTGCGTTCAAACTTACATGGCAGGTCCAATTGTCGACCGGGAAAATCACCGATTATCGATGTCGACCTTTTTTTTTTTCATTTTTCTTTTTGTTCAGACTCAATGAGTTTCGAACGTTTTCTAGAAACGCGAGTATTGTGTTAAATAATAAGACAAAAGTACATGAGAAGCGGAAGCGCTAGATTGTCCACTTGATTCGTTCTCGCCTCGACGAATGAGATACCGATTACAGCGAGAGTGCCACGAACGAGTGGCCAGAATCCGTTCGTAAATCCTGGAAAAAAATCAAATAAAAAAAGCTTTTTACAACTTGAATATATTTATATTCGAAAGATTTATGCACAAATTGATATATTAAATATTATGGAATTAAATCGTTTTGAAAATTAGAAAGAGAAAAAATGAAAAAAAAAAATGCATCATATAATTCAAATCAGTTTTTTTCTGAATTTTATTTCGTTAAACATTTTATTTGAGGCGAAGGAAAGAAAAATTTATGAACAGAAGTCACAGTAACGAAAAAACGATAATTTTCTTTCCGATTACTCATCGTCGATTTTTTAAATGGAAAAATATAAATATTTTTTTCGATATTTATTCACTTTTACCAATATTGTAGTATATTGTAAAATAATAATGAGCATCAAGTTATTTATAGAATAAATCAAAGTACAGGGGGAGCTCTAAAGTAGGTGTAAGGTTCAAATAGAATGTTCAACACATCTCAACTTTGCTTTTACACTCAATTGAATTATAAAGTTTATGCATAATTACTTTTTATATAAATACATTAATTCACGAAATATTTTTAACAGTGAATAGACGAAAAAAAAAATGGACTTACCAAAAACTCCGAGGATATAAATTAACAACAACTGACTCGCAATGCAAGCGGCCGTTCCTTCTATCGATTTTTCCGAGCCCGGCCACTTGTTCTTTCCCCATTTAGTGCCGCAAATACTGGCAGCAGAATCGCCGATACCTACGGTCAACACGCCGCTCAGCAGTGGCAGCAGCTCAAGGTGACTAGTGGGCATCCAGAGTGGAAATGAGAGCCCAAAGAGAAGATACAGCGGCGTTAGAGATATTAATGTATCCTTCTCATCAGCGAATACCGCAAAACCTTGTTGCAAAGGTTCAGAGAGCGGCGGTATGCGTTGGAATCGTATTAACTGAAATGTGAAAAATTTACAACTCAAAAATAAGATTTTCGTGGTGATTTTAAAGACTACTTTTTTTATTTTTATTCGCACCTCTAACATCACGAAGAGACCCATTACGATGCCACTGGCCAAATGCAGAAATGTCGGCTGCCATATTATTCCAGGAATGTAAACGAGAACTGCAAGAAGGTGGAAATTCTTTCTGGCTACGGTTGACGCACGGGAACCTGACAGAATTTGATATGTCAACACGCCAACACCGAGCAGGAGACAAAAAGCCCAGTAGATGACTAAAGCAATCTGCAAAGATCGTAGATACGGTTAAAAACACGGTATTGAAATTCGTTGTATCGCTTAAGGGCTCGCGGGAGTAAATTTTATTACCGATGTTGGTCGGTAAACCTACTTCGTTGTTTTCAAATTGTACTCGATTGTAATATCAACGTAAACGCTTGGACGTGGATCTCCTAAATTTTTATGGTATATACTTCGATGAAAATCTCGAGAAAAAAATGTCATGAAAATAAAGCTTACTCTATAAGAAAGCAAAATTAATATGAGAAAATAATTTTTTTTATTCATACAAATGTTTAAAAAATATATATTTAAAAACAGCATTCAAATCTTATAAAACGCACATTATGTATTGTAAATCTATAATTTTTAACTATAACATTTTTCAATTCTCGCAAGATTCCAGTCAAAGCAGTGAACAGTCTCTGCATCTGTAGTCTTATTTTGTTTGAGGCGAGGTGCTTCACGATCCGAGTATGGCAATTTTTATTCAAGGCTGATAGGATAAAAGCTATTAATTTAAATGTGTAAAGAAGTTTTTACTTATTACAATCTGACTGAATAATAAGCCACGGCTGAATAATATCTCACTGCATCCTGTATTTTCGATACTCCAGTCAGAAAGCATCTCTCGGGAACAAAATAAAACTTCGGAAGCTAAAATATGTACACTAATTTGATCTGAAAGTTTCAATAAGCAATATATGTATTTTTCCCACAGCATTCGGACCTGCGATATGCCTGTACAAACTTGCCGGTTTACACTGGATTATGTGCATTTTATGAGGCTTGAATGCAATTGTTTTTTTTTATATTGTCATCGATACAAAATATTTGTTATGCCTTTTATTAAAAGACAGCATCATTTCTCCTACCGTATTCAAATTTTGAAAACCTATTTTTTTTCGAAAAATTCGGAGCTTGTTAAGTGTTTTGAACCCCTTAAAAATCATTTAGTATCCCTTAAGTATCTCTTTTTGTTATTACTATTTTTCAAATATTTTATTATTATTTTAGAAATGTAATCCACAGCCATTTTGAAAAAAAAAAAAATAGTACTTAACATTTCTTTTGTTAAGGATTATTTCAGATTCCGATATCTAATTAAATCCTAAAAAAATTCACTAGGTCTAATACAGTACGAAAATTCAATATTTTTAAGTATCTTCTTCAGTTATCACGACAGTAAGTCATTATTTGATATAAAAAAATAGTATTTAAAAAATGTTAGGCTTCGATATGAACATTCAAGGGGTTTGATATGAGCGGCAACAATTTCTCTGTTAAGGATATTTCAAAGAGATCGAACTCTTTCATTCTTACCCGCGAAAAATCTCCAAAAACGTAGACAATTATCCAAATCAATGGACTCCTGTCCAGCAAAATATGCAATGATGGAACAACGAGGAATATCATGGTTCCAAAAATCTGAAGATAAAAGTATCTCGCTGTTCGAAAAATCGGAAAGAATCCGGAAAGTGCGCAATTTATTCCAACATACAGAAGACCCACCTGTAATATTAGAAAAATGAAAATTTCAGCAATATCTCTATATAAACACATTTTAAAGCGAAAAATTCGAGCAATACTCACTTGGAGAATCGTCGTCGCTATATCGTCATCGTGGATAGGTGGCAAATGGTAACGCAGCGGAAGATTAGTCACAGTTGATAAGACAAACAAAATAACGCCATGCATTACCGCGGTAGCTTCGCCGATGGTAAAACAACCAGGGAAATAAGACATGGTTTGAAGGACACCCCATGTGCTCATAGTCCCGACTCCCAAGCCCCAGGATACGCTTGCCAGCAGTCCTGCACTTCATTAATCAGAATATAGTCTTAGCAAACACAAAACAAAAAAAAAGAGAAATTTTAAACATGCAAAAAAAAAAACAATTTTAATTCCTTTTTGTTATAATAAAATGTGTTTCGTTGTTTTATTTTTGTTATGATAAAAGTTCTGTACGAATAAAACGGACATACCTTTATTCGCCCAGAGAAGAAAGAGCGTGGATGTAATTCCTGCTGGGAGGAAATACAAAATCTGAAAATCCCTCACATCCGCTTTATCGCTTAGGAGAAAAAGTCTAGCGTATAGACACAGGCAGCCTATGATCAAACCGACTCCGGTGATTCCTACTATCAGACATATTTCTGAGTAACTGTTGTCTTCTTTGAGGATCGTCGCAGCTGCGCACAGACCCATTAGCGGACCAAGCCATAGTCCAGAATTAGCTTTCTCTCTGAAAGTTTATACACACTAACTGACTATATAGACTTGGCAGCATTCGCCAAAGTTTCAAGATTGACTGTAATGGGAAATTCCTAAAGGCAAATGAGTCCTGTAGCTTCTTTTGTTCAGAGAAAAGTATAATTAATATTTTATGGGTAATAAAATGTTTAATGCTATTTAAGTTGTAATGAGATTTTTATTGAAAATGAGATAATTTTTTATTGGATTTATAAAATTAATAAAATCAGAGTATTACAATAATTATTATTTTAAATAATAATTATTATAATTATTATAAAAAAAAATAATTATTATAATAATTATAAAAAAATACTATGAAATTAATCGAATCTACATTAAATTTTAGAAAAATTATGCAAATATTTGTATTAACACAATTTAGATGCCATAGCTACGTTTAGAATTTAGTTAATGCAACCAATAAGTTACACAAGCAAAATAATTTATGCAAAAATGAATAAATCAGCGGCAACTTTTTCTCACTGACAAAAAATATATAAATTATTGCTATCAGCAAATATATAATTATCACAATAAATATTTTTGCATTTACAAACTAGTGGATACAAAAAAAAACATGAAGTTGGATAAAAAAAGTTTTATTGGTTGGAGTAAAATTTAGTCACGGTGCTCTTAAAAGAACAGGAAATTTTACACATGCAACAGATTATCAGATAAGCAATAAATTTTGCTGTTGAAGGACAAACAGTAGCCAAGAAGTGACAATAAATACATTTTTGTCAATAACTGACATAGCAATCAAACTAAATTACACAGTAATTATAGTTCAACTTTTTTCTACTGAGAAAAAATATGTAATAAAATATTATTATTATTACTATTATTATTATTATTGTTATTATTATTATTATATACAATATATTTTTGTCAATAATTATTCAATAATTAATCTAACACAATGCTTTCTTCTGAGAAAAAAGGATGTAATAAAATATTGACAAAAAATTTTAAATCAACAAAATTTGTATGTACAGTTGGATTAAATAAACGTTTCTTGGTTGAATGAATATTCTTAGTATTCTCAAAGTTCAACAGGAAATGTTACACACATGCAACAGATTGTCAGTCAGGCAATTTTTTTTTTTTTAGTGTTAAAGAACAAACAGTAGCATTGTTAATTATCCAATATTTTCGTCAATCATTGCGCAAATAGCAATAAAGCGAAGAACGATGCAATGAAAGTTTGTCAGGTAGAATTGTATTTATATTAACGGCGTAATTATAATGACAATGTTGCTGAGGTTAACGTGTAGTTTCGAACTTGAAATAGAGACTTTGAACAAGAAAAAAAACAAGAATATATCATACCTTTGTTTTATGTCACTTGTTTTCAAAGTTTTTAATACATTTTCCTCGAAAATATCGTACATCGTCGTAATCACCTCCATTATTCTCGTCAACAGGGAAAAATCCCGTTTACACTGACAACTCTCTCTCTCTCTCTCTCTCTCTCTGGTCGCACTCTGGCGCAAGTGAATATCAACTCCGCAATAGAGATAGAGCGGCAAGGCAATTGTGCATTTGCGGTCTTACACACCTCTACCTTCTCATCTCTCTGCCTCTACGGCCTCTACCATCCGATCTCGCGTTCGCCGCGCTTATAGGTGGAGAGGAGACTGACGAGAGATGTGTGTTGACGGCGCTGGGTCTGATTTATTTTCGGAATAGCGCGATGCTTCTATCAATGTTATTGTACATCCGACGATAAAACTCTCTTTCTTGCTATCTCTCTCTCTCTCTCTCTTTTTTTCAGCTGATTGTAAAACTCGAAAAGTTTGGAAAGAGATATGAGCTTTGCAGAATATGCTAAATGAATCACGCAATTTTTAGAATTTTTTTTTTAATTTCGTAAATTAAACGGCTATCATTTTGTGGACTTCATAAAGAATTTCTAAATTTTATTCATTTTATGGATTTTATTATACATTTTATGAATTATGTACGAAGTATTCCAGAATAATTTTATGGTCGTTTTTTTTTTTTTTTTAATTGGTTTGATTATCTAATCACCAAATCACCAAATCACCAAAAATGTTAATGACTGGATAACGATAATAGCTTTTATAGTTGTGGTTTTAAGAAAGAATTTATGAATTTTATAAAAAAAATTTTTGATGATCGTTTTTAAGTATTTCTTCCTTGTATAATATTTATAAAAAGAAAAAAATTTTAAATTTGTTTATTTTTTTGGAAAATTGCTTTGATCATAAAAATCTTTTAATCGCCAAAAATGTTAATTACTGAAAAATATCAATTTTTTGCGCTTGCAAAATTAAAAAATCTTTGATGCATTTTGTGGGCCTAAGAATGAAGAATATTTTTTATTTAATTCTCTAATTATTTTTACAATTATTACTGTTAAAAAAAAAGTTTACTTCAACTTCACAATTAGGGCATGATCAATTTTCAAGTTTACTTTTAAATATTTACAAAATAAAAATTACATATTTCTTTATAGAATAGCTGAAAGGTACGAGTAAATACAGTTTTTAGCAAGGGAAACTGTCGGAATAAAAAAACTCAAAACATCTGAAAATATCATCGAAATTGAATAATTGATTTTCAGCTGATATTTTTCGATTGAATGCAGTTTTTGTTATCAAAAAAGAAAAAGCCAAAATCTTGAAAATTAACTATTCTAAATATCGTTTAATTCTAAAGAAAATGTTGATACGAATGCCATATATCTTTTTATTAACAACGTCAAAATGTTTTTACATGACAAGACACTTTAATTTGTGCAGTGGCGGTTTAAACCAGTTTTCCTGACTACATATTCACGATACTATCCGACAATATACGTATATATATAATTCTCACTGTAAATCGATAAATTTGAATACATTCTGCATTTTCAACGACCTAATTAAGAATACCCGGTGTCACAGAGATAGTTTCTCAAAAGATATCAAAAGGAATGAAATTAAGGAAAACTACCGGCATATCATTTGCACAAATAGTACATGTATAAAAAAATTTGTAATGTGTAAATGAGTGAAGAAAACCAAGAATCTACGCGGGAAGACTACGTGAGGACAAAAACATAGGAAAAAGATCTGTGACTGTGAGGCCGTTTCACATACGTTTAAGTATATCTTGCGATGTATCGTGTTAACGAGTGTGATAAATCCTGAGGAGTTCGGGGTAGATAATAATCATTTGTACGCAGGACATACGCAACTATGCGACTTAATGAAATGCGATCAGGCCGTTAGTCGACGAAACTTGGGAAAGGATGGGCGCGTTTTTACTCAGCATTGGCAGTATTCTCGCTGCTCTTTCACTTCCATACTCGACGCTACATGCACAATCAACGAAATACACATTTTACACGTTTTATTCAAGTTTAAGTGCTCTGAGCTTTGATGAAAGCGATCAAGCCGTTTGTCGACGAGTCGTGGCTGCTGATTTTCTCGCTGTTGTTGAGTTCCGGCTCGATCGCCTTTGCCAACTGTTTTCCTAATTCCACGCTGCGTGAAACAGAGATTTGTTTTTTTTTTTTTTTAAACATAGTAAATCAAGTGAGAAAAGTAATTTTGAGGTATTAAAATGTAATGTTATCCGTTTTTTTTATAGAAATAAATCTACATTTATCGGATGTTTCTGTGCAGAAACTACGCAAATTTAATATACAAGTGTGATGTAAAATTAATGTATTCTGTGGTAATCACGAAAAAAAAATTATGGTTTCATAATATAGAAGTATTTTAATACTGCTTTGTATGTTCCAAATTAATGTATGAGTTTCTGCACAAAAATAGCATATGCAAGTATAGTGATTTTTCAAATATTAGAAACAGTCGATTTTATTACTCACCCCCATTGATCAAACGAATTTATGTCCCACATGACTCCTTGAACGAAGATCTTGTGCTCGTACATCGCTGCAATAGATTTTTTTATTAACAATAGATTTTTTTATGTCTTCGAGAAAATTGTCGAAGGCCGATCACGAAATTATATACATTTTCGATTTTTCAAAAATAATGTTGTTACAGCTTTTTTTTTTAATATTCGAACTCGTGAATTTTTCTACAAACGATTTTAAATTCGATTTTTTTTTCAACGATGTATTGGTTTTTTGCTTGGAAATATAGAATATTTCGATAATTGAAGACAATTTTTTCCTGGCGAATGACTCACCGATCAGAGCACCGAGAGTGAACGGTGTTACGGCTTTGACGAGGATGCTATTCGTCGGTCTGTTACCCTCGAATACCTTGTGAGGCAGCAGCTGGTTCACCTGATCGGCGTTCAGACCCGACTTTTCCAACTCATCTTTCGCCTGAGCGGGGCTTTTTCCCTTCATTAGAGCCTCGGTTTGAGCCAGAAAATTGGCAAGAAGGATTTTGTGGTGAAGGGTTCCTTGGACCTACAAAGTTTAATGAAAAAATCATGAAAATCGTAAAATTTGCCAATAAAGATTATATTTCTAAACTAAAGTTTAATGAAAAATCATGCAAATCGTAAAATGATCCAATAAACGTTATATTTCAGTTCTCCGTGCAGAACAGTGAACTTTTGAACACTTTCCCGACGTTGCACTGAAAAATTTCGTTTATCATTCGAGAGAATTTTTTTTTAACTCGTGTAATTGTAGAATTCGCCTTTAGCTCGTATTGCAAACGCACAATCGCTAAAAAAATGTTTATTCACCCTAGTATTAAAATGTACTAATTCTTGTACGTTAAATAAAATATTATTTGTACCTTATTCTGTGACACAGCAGGAGCAATGAAGTCAGCAGGTATCAACCTTGTGCCTTGATGGATCAGTTGATAAAAAGCATGCTGTCCGTTGGTTCCCGGTTCACCCCAAACGATAGGACCTTCAAAATCACGCAATAAGATTTATTGGAAAACTTTCAGGACTGGAAATATTCGTTTTTTAATATTCTCATAATTGATATTTTATAAATATTTTAGTCTTACATTAAAGAATATATTTGTAATAGTGATTTTTTTTTTAAACCGTCAAAAGTTATTCTGTCGGTATTCGTGTAATATTTTTATTTGTTTCTATACACAATTTTTTTTGTAAAATAAAAAAATATGTTCTTTTTTAAGTACAATTTTTTTTGTACATTGACACTATTTTTATATTCTTATTTTTATTTGAAAACCCCACCGCTCAGGTGCCTTAAAAAAAGTGATTTTGAAAAGATGCCGATAAATTTTGAACACGTTTTTTTCATTAATCCTTTTACTGTGTTATATTTATCATAAATAAATTTTAAGAAACCGTAAATATTTTTAAAACTAATTTCGTAAAATTAAAAGTAATGTACCCTTTTTTTAGGGTGTTAGCGCATGTAACTCCATAAGCTATATTTTCCCAAGATATTTAGTGACAAGCAATCGCTCACCAGTAGAGTAATTGACGGTCGCGCCCGAACGTGTCACGTATTTTCCGTTGCTCTCCATATCACCCTGCTGGAAATACGCAGCGAAACGGTGCAAGTACTGGTCGTACGGTAGCAGAGCGTGAGTCTCGGCTTTGTAGAAATTGTGATACCAGACACCGAGCACAGCGAGGATAACTGGCGCCTGTTTTTATAGTCAAATAGAATTATTTATAGTGCAACAACTCAACGAATCCAAATGTAAACAATACTATGGCGTGACAATAAGATAAAATTTTTTTTTTTTTTACAATCTGGAGGATATATCAAAACGTTTCATACGTGTTTATTTTTCAATCAATTTTCAACCATTCCAATTTTAAAAAATATTTAAAGCACTTATTTAAGAATTATTAAGAATAATCACTTTAAATTATTCATAATTATTACAAAATTATGAACAATTTTATTTCTGGATAATAGTGACAATTATTCGTTAAGATATCTAAAAAAAAAAAAATTTCATTGAAATGAAAACCCTTTACTGTTCGTAACATAAACGGAGTGCAGACCTCGAATGTAACATTTTTTTGCCATATAATTTATTGAAATATATTTTTCGTACGTTTTTCTCCAAAGGCGCCGAGCGGAAATGCTGATCCATGAAATGAGCTCCGCTGAGTAATTTTTCAAAATTATCAAAACCGATGGAGAGGCAAATTGAGAGACCAATCGCGGACCACAGGGAATAACGTCCACCAACCCAGTCCCAGAAGCCAAACATATTTTTCTCGTCAATGCCGAATTCCTTGACTTTCTGCGTGTTGGTCGACAGTGCAACGAAGTGTTTGGCAACTGCATCATCCTGTAATTATTTAATTCGTTTAAAATATCGAATTCCTAGTATTTTCGTGTAGAAGCTGAAATAAAGGCTTTTTTTACGCTCTTCAAGTGCTCCAAAAGCCACAGCTTAGCCGAAGTGGCGTTGGTAATCGTTTCCTGAGTCGTAAACGTCTTCGAAGCGATAATGAAAAGCGCTGTCTCCGGATTTAGCTTCTTCAGAGTTTCTGCGATATGCGTGCCATCGATATTGCTAACGAAATGAACGCGTGGACCAACATGATATGGCTTCAGGGCTTCGGTGACCATCAGAGGACCCTGAAATTAAAATTTCTTTAATTCTATCCTCTTTGTAACATCAATCAGAGATTTTTTTTCGTATATTTATTCTGCAATTTGTTTTAAATATTTAATAGAAGTCATCTGCCCATTTTTATTTGATATAAAGTCCTTCAAACACATTTTTTTATGTAATAATCGCTATTTATCATATATGCAACATTTATTTTTTTACATTTTTTTTTATTCATGAAATTAATTGCAAAAAAGAGTTTTACGGATTTTATATGAAGTTGAAACATGTAGTAATATAAAGCGCAATTTACTTTTATTTAATGTGTATTAATAAATTAGTTGTAGGCTCGATATAGAAAAAGTGCAAAAAATACGGAAAGCTCGCTCTCTCTAAACATTTTTTTTTTTTTTTATAATGAAGATAATTATAATAAATATGGATATTTGCTTAGTACATTTGTTAATATATGAAAAGAATAATGATTAGTGTTTAATTTTGCTAAAATTACAGTTCATATTTTCTTGTAACTGAGAAATTTTAACTGCACTGTAATTACCAGATCTGACCCACCGATGCCAATATTTATGACATCTTCAATAGGCTTTCCAGTGTGTCCTTTCCATTCTTTGGAGATCACCTGAATAACAAAGATCAGCAAAGGTTTTAAGACTGAAATGTTCAAAAATTTTAGTTGTAAAATCAAGCTTTTCAAAAATACACACCTGCTTTGAGAACTCTTTCATGTGCTGCAAAACAGCATTCACATCTGGCATCACATCTTTGCCATCCACCATAATTGGAGTATTCTTTCTGTTGCGCAGAGCTGTGTGAAGAACTGCTCGGTTCTCAGTGAAATTGATCTTCTCTCCAGCAAACATTGCATCTCTTGCTTGTTCAATCTTGCGTGCTCGAGCCTGGAGTCCAAAATAAAAATCATCAATATCTGTGAACTCCAACAATTCGTGGTACTTGAGGATAAAGAAATAGTAATAATTCAACAAACTGCAAATATATTATACTAAAATTCTTACTAATGGTACATTTCAGAATATAAATAGACATTTTTATTTCCTAATTTGTGAATAAAAATTGATATAAAAATTTTGAAGACATTATGAGTGCAATAATGACCATTATTTTATCATGCTATAAAATTTATATTTTATTTGTATAACTGTAATTCTTTGCTGGTGCTAGGAGTAAAAATTTCAATTCACAACAAAAAATGTTCATAAATAATCACACTTGGAATGAATATAATTATATTATATACTAAATTATTACTAACCAATTTTTCCAGAATATTATAGATATACAGAAATAATATTCCAGAATACAGAAATTTTTGTTGAAAAATTAGTAAAAAATAATTACAAGAATGACATTGAAATTTGAAAGATATAATAATCAGTGCAATCATGATCACTATTGTATCATCATATCAAAAGCCAATTTTATCAATATAGCTGTAACTGGTTACTGGAAAACAGAGAAACTTGTGTATATTTGTAATTATTACTGGTGTTAGAATTAATAATCATAGGTCAAAACAAAAAATGTTCATAACTGATATTCACATTATTGGATAAATATAATTATCATGCAAATATTACTAGAAAATTTAACACTGTGAACAATAAATATACCTACCAGCTCGAACAACAGACCAAGAGCTTTGTCATCAATGCGATTCTTGGAGTAATCCAACAAAATTGGTCCATCATCCGGAGTTTCTAAAGTCAAGCTGCAAGAATAATGAATTTATGAAAACAAAAGACATCACTATTCTCAATTCCCTTCAATTCAAGTTAATCAAAGGGACAAAGAAAAAAAAAAAATGTAATGTCTGATGCAACTGAATGCGAGCAGAGAATGCAAGTATCATGAAAGTATAATTATTTATTGGTGTCATGTTGTGCGTTTTGCACAAGTGTCTCGTTTCATGAAGTTATTCAAAAAGTGTGATATCGATAGCATAACGAATATAGCTCACATCGGGCGAGTGACCTTAGTAAGGTCAAACGAAGGTCACGCGTCATGGACAAGTCGAAACTGATACTCACCTCAACTTTTCGAATCGATCGGGATTCTGTTGAAACAAATTGGCTATGTTAATCTTTGCGCCGTTGGTGTCAAAGTGACTTTGTAGCTGACACCAGGCCGTTTCTTCCGTCAATTTTCCCTTAGATTCCATCTTGCGAATTAAGATTTCTTTTCTTTTTTGTTTCTCGTAATGCGAACGATACCGACGATGGAATTCAAACCTGCCTACACTTTTGTCGTAACTGTCACGAAATATCGGGTATGTCTGACCGGCTGCCCTTCAAGCGGCAGAATGATAAGGAAACGTGATCTTCTTGGTGCTGCCAATGCACGTCTCGAGATTTGAGAACTCGGCTTTACAAGAACGGAATTCTCGTCACTGCGCAAGTCCATCGGCATATGTTTCATTGGATGAAGCGTTTGAAGTTTCTCTTCGCAGTCGTGGCGGCAATACTCGCTTGCGAGTTTTTTTTTGGTCGGTTAAAGACACGTGATTAAATGTTATTTCTAGAATGTAACTTTGTCTTTACATTGCAGTACATTGGAGAATTTATGTTAAGGATAACATTTTTTTTTTCAAAAATAAGATTTTACGTATAAAATATAAAATATAAAGACATAGCAATAATGATAATACATCATTTAAATTTATATTTGTTACTTTTATTATTTTGTTCACAGGACAATTGATAACTTTTTTTTTTAAATATTATGTTATTACGGTATAAAAAACTAACTTTGTAAAAATCGGAGTAATTCCGTTAAAAACTATTTTTGTTAAATAAATACCAATTGGTTTTTACTAAAAAAAAAAAAAAATATGCTCGATATTATTTTCTCTTCTATTTTAATATTAAACTGTTACATGAAAAAAAAAATTGTCAATATTATTGATGTCGAAATCATGGTTTTGATGGGAGTTAACATTAGTTTTGATTCCAAATTAAATTTTTTTCATCAAGAAACACCCGAAATAAAAATCTAATAAAAATTGTAAATATTACTTCCAGTGAATAACAACAATATAATACAAATTTCGATTGTGTTATGATTGAAAAGTTGATAGAATACGCTAAAACGTGCGCAGACCGAAAGATGAGTTTTTTTTTTTTACTTTACGATAATTTCCCAGAATTTTTGCTGCTTGAAGTGCGCTTAAAATTTATTCAGTACTCGAAGCTCAAACTAAACGTAAGAACTACGCTATAACCAATCCAACTGTCTTCAACATGATATGTCATGCGTAATGACATACGTAATCAGTATTATGAGATTACAAATATGAATAAGGACATTCCAATGGCTTCCTATTTCCTATTAATTCCCAGCAAGCACATAAGCGCGATGAACGAGATTAAACAGCCTAAAATCGATGCATCCTCTCTGCGTCTTATAGCAAATACGAAAATGATCTCCAGTCTTCATACTCATGTATTTATTGATTAACAGTTCTCATGAATACACCAATATAATTCATATAATAATTATAATCGTACATTAAAAAATCGTTTATTATCAATAAGCAAACATTTGCCCCGATAATCGAATCGAATCACAGTTATGTTTTCTTTACGTTGTCAGCACTGACACCCCCGAGAACGTTCTTCAGTCCGTTTGGATGAAGGTTTTGTGGTTACTGTCGCAAATCCAAAGCGTGATTTGTTTATTCTATTGAAAGAGTAACGCTGATCCGAAGGCAAGAGCTTTTTGCTATTTTTATCGACTTCCGGCCATATCGATTATCAGAGAAAATGGTAAGACGGAATTATTAATTTTCGATGATGTTGTTGCAACACGAGAAACAAGCTTTCTCGACAATTCGGTGTTTACTTTGTCTCGCATGCAAGATGATCCGTTTTGCTTCCTAAACAAAGAAAGCTTTGTTTTCGTAAACATTTTTTTTTCAAGATTTTAATGTTATTATACTCGCAAAGGTCTAAAACGTTGGGAAAAATATATTTAGGAAAAGTATTCGGATGTATGTATATATGTACATATGTGTGCGTGTGCGTGTGTTGTGTGTAACAGAGGGGTTAAAATTTGTACTACCATAATGCAGGAACTACTCAACCGAATCGTCTGAAATTTTTGACTCGTATACAATATAGTCAAATGTTTCTTTGATATACATTTCATGAAAGTCGGTTGAAGCATTATCATTTTATCGGATTTTTAAGATTTTGAAAAATGCCTCTTATCACTCTACTAAAACGAATTTCGAGATATCTGCTAAAAGTTGGCAGAAATCTTGTAAAAAAGATAGCTTTGGTATTGAAATTAAAGCGAATTCGGATATTTATAGAAATTCACATTTTTGTATTTTTATCTTTTTTTAATGCTACTCGAGAACGGTTCGACTGATATAAAATTTTGTACTAAACTTAAATAGTGTGTCAATTTTTAATTCTAAATTTAGGAAGAATCGAGAAAATCGTTAACATTTCTTTTTTAGAAATTTCTGTTTTTGTGATTTTTTTTTAAATGCTATAACTTTCTTTTACAAAGAATTTGTTTTTTTTCTCTGTTATAGTCTCATACAATACTACTTGTGCAGCCAGGCAACAGGCCAGCAACTAGAACCTACTCCGACTATGAGAGTGTCAATGAATGTATGGAAGGTAAGCAAGAATATGAGATACTGGTTGTGTCTGCTAAAAGCAAATTTACTGAGTTACTATTCTTCAGAACCACAAATGTGCTTCTGGGATTCTTAGAATTGGAATTGGAACTCTTAGGATTCTTCAGGATCACAAATGTGGTCCTGAAGAATTGTAACTCGTTTTATAAAAAAATGTATTAATCTTGAGAATTCTCACCTTTACAGATGTCGTGGAGAAACTTCTTCATGATTTTTCACACATTAAGAGGCTATACCAATGTAAACGCTCTAAAATTAGGTGATTTTTGGGAATTTTTTAAAAACAAATTATACCATCAAATGTTTTCGAACTTGAGGGATGTAATCATCTACTATAACTATATAAAATAATTTTTGGTACAAAAATAATTAAATACAAACGTCTTACGCTCTATCCCTCGAGGTTCCTGAAAAAAAAAAAAATTTTGCTTCACTGTAAGAAAAAACATAAAGAACGCTGTTGAGCTTATTAAAATCTGACAAAATGGCGAAGTTTTGGGGGAAAAAAAAAAATTGAAATTTGGCATTAAAAAAGATTGTTCTTTCAATACAAAATTGACATTTTTCATACATTCATAAAAAAATCCTAGATCATTGTGTGACAAAATATGATTAGAACACGCCAAAATTTTTTTACATCAACTGGATAATTCGTTTTTCAATTAGAGCTGCAGAAAATTAGAAAAATACGCGTTTTACGAAAAACGTGTTAGCTGCTCTTTGGAAGGTTACCATTCTCAAACTATTTGAGATTTGACCTTGAAATTATAATATGATATTCTAGAAGGTATAAAGTTTAAAGAAATGCAAAAAAAAGATTCGAAATTTTTTTTTTTAAGTTTTACACTGTTATAGCCTCTTAACAGAGTATCTGTACGGATATCCTTTTTAAGGAAGACAAGACAACCAGAAAAAAAAAGACTTTCAGAAAGTTGTATTTTTTTTCAATAAACCGATAAATATGAAATTTATTTATAATGTAATGGCTAAAATAAAGAATTACTCTGTCAATATTCCTTTGAGTGATTAATTGTGAATCACATTCAGTGTTGAAAAAGCCCAAATCTGGTTTACAAGAGAACTGATCAACCAAATTGATTTTAACACTTGCAAAAAAATTCTTAGTTGCAGTCGTAAGATGATAAATAAATTTCATATTAATCGGTTGACTGCAATAAAAAATAGAACTCTCTGAAAAACGTTTCTTTCTGGCTGACTTGGTCCTCTTGATTCATCTCAATTTTGATACATTTAAAGTCATATATAAAAATGTTATAAAACTTTATTTTATTCTATGTACAATTTTGAACAAAATATATTATGTTTAATTACATTAAAATAATATAGATTCTGTTGTGAAAAACTATATTTAAAAAAAAACGATATCAAATCACAACTTATAACTCTGTGAATTTATAGTCATTCACTTAAATTTTTTTAGAAAACATAAAATTATATACTGTCAAAATATATCAATTTAAAAAATGTGATTTTTTCGACTCTTACCATTAGAAAACCGTTAAAACATGTTTGGAATTTTTTTGTTTTTTTTTGTTTTCGGAAATCATATAATCCATAATTACTTCTTAACTTAATATTCTTCTAAAAAAATAAGCAAAATCTTCAACCCTCAGATATTCCTCCGAAATGTTAATAACAATATTTTCATTGCTCACAAAGGTGTCTGCAAGATTTACGAGGAGCACTTGAAAAAGAGGAACCCTAACACACCGACAATAACGTATGACATAAGTCAGCTGTTTGACTTTGTGAATGAGCTCACTGATCTCTCATGCCTGGTATATCAAAAGTCGACAAACACATACGCGCCGTACAACAAGGATTGGATCAAGGAGAAAATTTACGTGCTGCTACGTCGAGCCGCCGGACACAGCGAGTAAATATAAGAGAGCGACGAGAAACATACCTAGCCATACGATTTCATGTTTAAGATAAAGTATATACTTTAATATCATTCGACGCTATTGTTTATAACTAAAGAATAATTAAGATTAAAAGCCCCGTAGAGCAGTGACCGTTGTATCGAGTCTCTTACATTAATTTTCATACATCCATTGAATCCTCTGTAAATGATGAAAAAAAAAAAAACAAAAAAAATGTAATTTACTCGTGTGAACGATTACTTAATAATTACATAAAGATGTAGAGTTTAATAAAGAAGGAGTACGGTGTCGTTAATTTATTACTAACTTATTCAACATCCCGACTGATGTTTTAGTTACGAGACCTTCGGGGTCATCCAGCTCGTGCGAAATTCCGCTCGATTTAATCTACCCACGAGCGGAGTTTTTAGAAAAACCTCGAGCGATATGCTATCTGGTTGAGGATTTTCTTATCGCATTTTTTCTTTTTTTTGCGGATCTGTGCTTCCGCGATGCGGTGACTTGGTTGAAAGAAACCGCAAAAGTTCTGCCGCAAGCACGTGCTAGGTTGTTTTTTTTGTAAGTGTATCATAAGAAAATTTATCTAAGGAAAAAAAGGCAAGAAATTCAAGTACTCGCGTTCTAATCGCTATTTTATTTCAGAGACTTAAGTTTTAGATACAATGCAACATCGTGGCAATCTAATGTGCAATTGCTCTCTGCGTTCAGGAGAGCTGAGTATGTCTATGGAAAATATTCTAAAGCTCGCATTACATTATTTTTATTATGTAATTCTTTTTTTTTTTGTATTAGATTACCGCGTTGTTTGATCGTTCGATGAGCTGTAACTCTGGAGCGAAATTGACGCCAATTTTTTCTAAGATTCTAGGCATTACAACGAACAAAATGTGAAAATTTCAACTGAATCGGAAATGCCGTTTCGGAGGGGAAGAAAGTGGCAACTTTATTTAATTGAAAAATAGCATAAAATGGAATTGGAGAATTTTGCAAAAAATGTTGTTGAAAAGTACGCTGAAAATCCAAATTTTTATGTTGTTATGATTTTTTTTCCGGGCCGTAGTATTGGCTTCGAAAAATAAACAATGATTATTTTCAACGATTTTCAATGGCTCGAATATGCAATAAAAAAATCTGAAGAAAATCCTGCGTTTTTTCTTTAACTAGACCAACATCCTGAAGAAATGTGAGGACGTTTTGTTGACATGAAAAATTGACGTGGAAGACTTGACGTGTTTTAACCCATATATGAGTGTGTGTGTGTGTGATGCGAGGCAGGATCCAGGGTCGTAGCCCCGTCGGGGAGGGGGGGGGGGGGGGGGGAAGCACACTTCTGGATATAAACATAATCTGCCATTCAACACACAGCACACAAATATGTTGGAACATTCAGAGGTTTGCTATTCCACTTCCAAACTTTTATAAATACAAAAAATTAATTACGTCAAATTCGATGAATTTTATAACCCAAAAATTAATTACGTCATATCGAATGAATTTTTACAATTTTTTCGTAAACAAACGAAAGTGATAATAAATTAAAAAATAGTAGAAAATAATTTCTCCGATGATCAGTGAAAATCTTCTACGTCGTCACGCGTAATGTACGCTGTGCGCATCTTTGTAAAGCGTGATCCGGTGCCAAACGGGAACGGCACGTGTAAGTTGACATACGACACTCGTCATCCGGACAATGAACGCTATTTCGACAATATAATTCGCAATGTCTCTCAATCATCGAAAGTTGTGCGCTCGGGCTCTATATTATTCGGTTCGTGAAACACACTCAATACGTGACCCGTTCTATATATGTAAAGTCTAATCAGAAGCGATAAAAAATATATCTCTCATCTATGAATGATGTCGATTATATTGAAAACGGTACCTATACAATCTATGCGCCGCGAGATCGATCAATGCATGAAAAGAAATCTACTTATAATTCAATTAATCAGATTCCAGGACATATATATTTCTTACGTTTTGTATTACGAGACTTTAACGCAATACATGATGCTACTTTTTTATATTTCAGTAGAAACTTATCTCTATGTATTTATCGGTAATACAAATTAAAGAATTATATATACGATTTTCTTTTTGAGAATGTGATCACATTTTTCGAAATTTTCGAAATCTTGACACTAAAATGACCTGAGTGTATCGCTGAAGGCTTCTTAATAGCTCATCCCGAAAGCATCGAAGAAAACAAACATTTTCTGGTAAATAATAGCTGCCGGCTTTATTTTCGATTCATTAGTATCCTCTATCTTAATTTTTTTGATCCAATCTACGAGGCATTCTTTATCAATTCAGTGATTTTTTTTTCTGACGCGCTTTTCATATTTTTTTCAATTAACCAAATTTTTGTACTGCTTTAGAGTTCTTTTTATGAATTTTCTTTAACATTACTTTTTTTTTCATAAATGTAGAAGACGTATTTTTGAAAAAATTTTTATTAATGGAAATAAAAAATGAACACAAGAAAAATACAAAGTAAAACTTTTCATTTTATTTTGAACTTCAAATAATATTTCTTTTATTAAAAAAAAAAAAATCAGTTTCAAGAGCCAACTTCTCCACACTTTTTTGAAGGTTTTTCTATCAAAACGTTCAAGTAAACATTCTGATCCATCGTTCACTCGATAAAAGCGAGCATATCCCGGAATTAGAAGAACTCATTCATCCCCATAAAATCACTACACGACTCCCGTGTTTGACTGACCACACATTTTTACGTCCCACTCCGTGTTCAATTTTTTACACACTACAACTCAGCCATCTGAAAGGTAAACATAACATTTGCTCAAATTTTCAAAAATTTCTTTATTGACAAACTCATTTGCACCTTCCGTGTTTTCCTTTGTTTATTATCTTTGCTTCTGAATAGCTTCTTCCTTGCAAAACTCTAGGATTTATGTAAACCCAGCACTATTTAGCACTACGCAAACAGTAACAAGACATCGTTCTAATGTTTATACTTTACGTCCCATCGCGGCGTTTCAACGGTTTTTTGACTTGTATACACCGTTTCGCTTACTGCGAATGTAGTTCCAATCACATAAACATGAGGACTCTACTGATCTTGTACTTTTCTACCATCAGAAAGTAGTGTCATGGTTCGCATCGAAGTAGACAGTGCGAAATAAATATAATTTTTTTTTCAGCTTATCTCAATTGTTTATAATAAAATCATCTCTTTTTATTGTAGTAAAACACGATATATGTAATTAAAATATTGCGTTGAATAAAAATGATCTGATTTGTGCATTCCAATGGTGTGATTAAATACAAGAACTATTTCAATTCTGGCGGCAATAGTGTCTGCTAATCTGCCAATACATTGTATTCGTCACACACACTGTAATTGCTGCAAAAAAACTGCGCAACAGGATAGGCGAGCACACGTGCCGCTTTTATACAACGCAAGTTGCAGAAGAGTCAGCATCAGCATAGCTGCAATCTATACGCATTTATATATATATATATATATTAAAAAAAGGCACACATGTACACACAGTGGTGTGTTACATAAACTCTATAGTACGACATTCGTAGGCGGGGGATGAAAGAGAGTTGGTCTAGGCTTTCTGACTCAGTGAAGTCCGCGCTGCTTCGCTGGTTTGGTGTTTTCTCAGATAAGCCTCGACCGCGCTCGTGTACGATTATACGTCCGATAGATATATAGAGTCGCTCCTAATACGAAAAGAGTGTTTATTTCTAGCGCATTCTCGCGCGCAGTGTCTCACTGTGTTTTGTTCGCTTTCCGCTGTACATACTCTCTAATATTTTTGTTTCTTTGTATAAAAACACTTAAAAAAAAAAAAAAAAAAAAAAAAACTTAGATTCGCGTGTTGACAACACGAGAGCCACGCGATTTTTCTCGCTTATAACAAAACCGGCCTCGGGCGACTAATCGATCTTTTTTTTTTTAAATTAATTAATTTAAAATTCATTTTTTAAAATTTCAATCGCCGCAAGTGTATTCAAAATAGTGATTTTATATATAGTAAATATACGTATGTCGGTCGCAGGGGGGGGAGGCGTATCGTAAAATTAAAGTACTGCATCGAGAATGCGCGACAAAATAATAATCAACCCGCGCGTTTGACAGTCACGAGTGCATCGTACACTTGAGTGCCATTAACGTGATATCATTCGCGCTCTTTATTCCCGTGGGCCTCTTCGCGCTTTGGCGGAGTGCGTGAAACATTAATTATTGCTTTTTAACGTAATACGGAATGTCGGGAAACCTGTTCAGCGATGTTGATCCGTTCAGCGAAACGCCGATGCAGTTAGAATCAATCGAAGGTAAGATTGTCATTTCGCGAATTTTCAACAGCTGACATGTGAATATTACACGAAAGCATTATGAAGGGGACACGGTAGGGTTAGGTAGTACGCGATACACAAGAGACAACGCTCTATGGACTGCATCCAATGCAATCTCAATTGCTTGTCGTTTAATCGGCGATGGTTAAGAGGAGTCAATTTGTCGTTTAAGTAAAGGAGAAAATTCTAGATTCTCTGCCACATTTTATGGTGTTGCCGATTTGTCAATATTTGGATACTGACGATATTTATAACTGACTGACATTTGTCAAATAATTATTGTTATTATTTTTTTAAATGACATTGGTAACATTTTACAATATTTTTGTAGTTTGATGCAAATGAAATTTTTTTCATTGCTGGCTCATTGGGTCATTTATTAATGTTTATTTATCACAAGTATTTATACTCTTGATGAAACCTTAGATAGATTTAAAAATGTATGATTTACCCAGATTTTTATACAGTATAGCTTTTTTTTTTAAATTCAGAATATTTTACAAGGTTTACAATAATTTATAATTGGATTTATCTGATGTGCTACACAATGTTTAGAACAAATAGTTACTTTGATGAGGCTTGTCAAAAATAGTACATTATTATTTACTCATAATTCAATGCTGTATAATTTTTTTTTTCATATTTTTTAATATTATAAATATTGACACTATTCTTTGTCACTGTCAAATAATTATTGTTGGTTTTATTTTGTTCAGTGATTACTAATGATACATTGATAATATTCTACAACTATTATCAGTAATTTAGTGGCTTTATGATTCAGGCTTTGTTCAATGTACTATCAATTTTTATTTATGACAAGAATTTATACTTTTGTGAACCTTAGAAGGTATTCAAAATTATTACTTGGCCAGAATTTGATATATATTTGTCTGTGATCCAATGTTTGTACTTCAAAGTATGAAGCTTTCAAAATTAATAACTAGTTTTCATAGTTTACAGATTATTTAACCCAAATTTAATTATTACTATCTTATCAGAACACTACTTGTATTTCAATGTTTCATGTTCAGAATTTAAAATTATTTTTTGTTTGGTCTCTTTTTACACAACTTTATTGCTAGATATGCTGCATTATCATTAGCTGTGTATTATTATTATTATTATTATTATTATTATTATTATTTTTAGAAGATTTGTATGATACAGTGAATCAATAAAAATTAATAATTAGTTTTAATAGTTTACAGATTATTTTATCTAAATTGAATTATTACTATCTTATCAGAACGCTGTCCAATAATGGATATATTTTTTTATTGTATACTTGTGTTGCAATGATTCATGTTCAGGATTAAAAATGTCTCTTTTGTTAGTTTGGTCTTTTTCTAGACAACTTTATCATTTTACATGCTGCATTATCATTAGCTGTGTATTATTATTATTACTATTTTGTCAAGCTTTGTATGAAACAGTGAATCAGCACAGTACAGGCCCCTAACAGGGAATGAAATGTAGTATACAAGCTTAGAACTATACATTGTAGATGCAAATTTTATTCTTAATTGACTGCCCAATAAGCATATGCATATACATTTTTGTTGTCATCCATATATACATATATATCACAAGTTTTGCAGTGTAGTCACATTGTAACTGGTCTTTCAATTATTCTATCTAATTCAAGAAAAAAAGTTATGGCTTCAGAATGTCCAAAGCTACAACTTTCTTTCTTAAAATTTATAATCAATTGGTCACAGCAAATTTTGCTAAACAATCTTTTTTTACCTTATACATTAATTAATTGTGATAAGAATAAATGGTAAAATGTATCGCAAGCAATTTTTTACACCTTTAATTAATGAAAAATCTCTACGTAAAATGAAATTAGAAACTTCTTTTTTTTTTTTTTTTTTTTTTTTTCATAAACAAACTATTTAAAAAATTAATTGACTTTAAGGTGACTCTAGTAGGCTTTGCTTTCATGTTAAATATGTCAGACTGTTTTGTCTGTGCTCCAGAAATAAAACATGGGTCATAGTCCTCTGCATAATATTTCACTTGTGGACATATCATTGGAAGCGCCAGTTACTCTGCTACATAGCTTTTATTCAATCAGTGGTCGCTCCAAAGTCCCTCATGAAGCCTACAATGAACATAGCATTTAAATCTTTATAAGAATCTACACAATTGACGAGACCTTGATTCTATATTTTTCTTTTTAAGATATCAAAGGCGCTCTGGTAGAGGAAAATGGTATTGAGGCAGTGGAGGAAGAGGTCAATAAACTCCCATACGCAGAACCCCTCACACCGGAGGAAATACGTTGGTTTTATAAAGACGGCGTGCACAAAAGATGGCTAGAATTTTGCGGATACGACAGTCTGAGAATAGAAAATGTTTGGAGAAAAAAGCAGGCTTCTAAGGACAATGAAACCAGCGAAAATCCTACAGAAATGGAGAGAGTCGTGGTCAGAGGTGGAATGTACGATGTGGAATTGGATCATATGAGATGCGTTTCCATATATTGGCCAGGTATGTATTTCACACAGAAAAAAAAAAAATAGAATGAAAAAAAATAATCATTACCTTTCTATTTATTCATATTTTGATACTTTTCATTTGATTTTTTGATAGAAAAAAAATAATGAAAAGTTGTATGTACCTTAATTTTCAAATAAATATAATTAAAAATTGGGCTGAAGGACTCTGATCGATGGGCTATTGGTTGAAAATATATTTGTCAAAATTGATTTAATACTAGCCAATAAATTTCTTGTACTGCTACTATAATTAAAAAGACTCAGAATTAATTAATATTTCTGCACATTAAATTTAATAATAAAATAGCTACAAGACTAAAAAAATAAGATATAATAAAATATTAGAAAAAAGTAAAAAAAAACAGAGAAGTACGAATTCTTTTTTTTCTTTGTATGTTTTTCAGTTAGCAAATTAATGATAAATTGTTGTATCCGCAGGGAGAGCAGATATGAGGCAGAGAAACTAGTTTTTCTGCTGGACTGTCAGTTGCACCATTTAATTATCGAACCTCAGAATTATTCCATCAGACTAAACTCGATTCTATTAGTTTTCTGCTGCAAACGATTTGCAATACGCGGGATCGCGCAACCATCGCTAAAAAAATGATACATTAGCTGTGCCGTACTTCCTGAGTATTGCCTACACTTGTCTATCCCTGTCTCTCTCCATCTCCCACTCTGCAATAGAGATTACTGTGTCCTTGAGTTTATTATAGCCAATTTCCTTTAGACGCATTCACTGTGAGCTCACACTGGCAACTGCTGGGACAAATATTTCACAGCACCACGTTAGAAGCTGCCTTCTTTACGCACTTTTCTTCCCTTAATTAGTCCGCAAATAGATTAAAAAAAAAAAACAGTAATGAGTAAACTATATTATGTGAAAACGTTTTTTGGAGTATGTAGTTATTGTAATCTAGACTCTCATTTTACGGGAAGATTTTTTACGTTTCTCGAGGACAATGACTCGCTAACAACATATTTTCATATTTTTGAACATCTGGGATTTACTGAATTAGCGATAAAAAGATGTTTGTTACATGAAAATAAATACTTAGTTGGTTAAACGAACGGTTAGTTGAATTGATTGCTTATTTAATATGACAATTGTTTCCTTCATTCAACCAAGTACTCGCCATTCATATTTTACTGCTAATTTAGTAGATGTATTTTTCTTCTTGTGAAAAAAATTAGTGAATGCTTTCACAAATGTTATAATATCGGGTTAAGTAGTTCTTTAGAAGTAAAGTAAAATTTAAGAACGTTTGGTAATGCATTTGAGCCGAAATCTATAAAGAGGTTCGGATTTTTTGAGACTGGATTTTCGGAAGAATAAAATCAGCCCCTTTCTTTTCATAAACTTTAGTCAATTAAACTGAAACTTTTTACAGAAGAAAAGTAATATTTAACGTCGTCTAATTTTGAGTTCGGACAAAACAGGGTTTTGTGGAATTTTTAAGTTTTTAATATTTTACCTTAACAGAGTTAAAATTTGCTCAAATTTAGATAAACTTCAGTTTCTACAATTTTTAAAAATAATTTATACGAAATAGAATCATACACATTCCTTCCTTATTATTTTCCATTTTTCCTACAACTTTTCATATCCTCTATAAGGAGATCAACATTTATCAACATAGGCTCTGAAAAATAAAGAGGAAGTTACTGTTTTAAAACCTTTTTTTGCTTTCTCATAGAGGGAACTTTGTTTTCATGAATTTTTTTTTTTTTTTTGAGATATTCATGTCAGGATATTCAGAAAAATTCAAAACGTCCAAAAAAAGTAAAACATGCTATATCAAACTTTAGACTATAATTGGTATAAAATTTGGCGGGATTTTATAGCGTAGTTAAAATTTTATCCTAATTTACATGTTTCGTGTTTTTCTTCTGTCTCCTCGCTGTTTTGTACAAATATTGTGTCGCTAAACTAAGAGTATGTACTATTTAAACAAGCCTGCAATGTGGAACCTTGCAAATTGCTTCCTCATTATTTTATATCTTTTACAAAGAAACAATTTCCAAGGCTCTACTTTGCAGGCATTTTTTTTTCTTTAGCCCATAATGAAAATGAATATATTTGTTCAAGGCGAAGAATGGGAAATAATGCGAGGGACATGGTACTACGACGGTAGTTGGATACCGATCGAGGCAGAAGACGCAAATGTGTTGGAAGAAGTGCATCTTCGATTATTCGTCAAGCCAAGTGATACACCACCAACTTCAACGCCAGAAGAACCATCTGTACCTGCACACTCTTCTACAGGCATGTCGCTCGTTTATTTTCTCTCATATTTCGTCATCTCCAACATCTGATCATAAATGCATAATTCAATGTTGGCCTTTACTTTGTTTGCAGTACTTCACACGCAATACTTCAACGACTTCCATGTCGATTGGCACGCCATTAACGACGTTACACGATACAGCGAATACACGCATAGTAAATTAATGCGCAGCGTTACGTCCAAACTAGGTTTTACCAAAAGTACGTACATGTTATCGCTTCGCTATTTATAAGAAATAAGCAAAATAATTGAGGCATTGTCGCGGTGAACAATTATCATCCCCCAATTATATTAGCCAACATACAAATGACCTTACTTTCTGTTCTTTTCCACAGCTACTGGCTATCGGTTAAAAAGAGGCTACATGCTTCGCGCCACTATCGACGATAAGCCCCACGATATCGATCACTTAGTATTCGTTGTTCATGGAATTGGACAAAAGGGAGATACGGGGAAAATCATACGTAATACAACATCGTGTGTGTCCTTACCTTAGCACTGGCTTTTCCCAAAGGCAATGTAGCGTAAAACGAAATTCATAGAGAACATAAGACTCAAAAATTCTTATCAACGTAGTCACACTCTCGTTTTTTTTTGTATCAAGACAGTGATACGACACTTATTGCCTTTGAGAAATTTTAGTCTGAAACAGCGCTCATTAAAACCTTCTAAAATTTCGTTTTTTTTTTTTTTCGTTTTCTTTCTTTTTTTTTCTTTTCTTCACGTTTTGTCAGGTTCCGAGAATGTGTCAGTTGGCTTGAGCGTAAATATTTTCCGAATTCAAAACACCGCGTTGAATTCTTTCCTGTTGAATGGCGATCGTCCCTGAAACTCGACGGCGGTAAGTCACGGACTAGATATGACTCAGTCAATGTTTTTTTTTTATCGGTATTTGAGCTGTAACGCGTGTCTCATTTTTCAGATATCGTCGATGCCATAACGCCTTACAGCGTTCTTGGAATTCGTCAATTGCTTAACACCTCGGCCATGGATATTCTCTACTATACGAGCCCGCTATACGGTGGCGAAGTTAGGGCTGGCTTGCAAAAAGAGCTGAATCGATTGTATTTTATGTTTGCCAGTCGGCATCCTGGCTGGACTGGGAAAGTCTCGATTTTAGCGCATTCGCTGGGTTGCGTTATTGTTTACGACATCGTTACCGGTTGGATGGGTCCTGACACAAGGCCACCTTCTCCCGCGGCTCCAGATATTTCCGACGATGGACTTCAGTTTACTGTACGTCGCACCTACTGTTATGTACCGTTAGTCACAACCGGTACTTTTGCACTCGGGATTTCATTTTTTTTAAACGTATTTCTCCTTGTATACGTAAAGAGAAAAATGGGTGGCCATGTCTATGAGATAATTTACATAATTATCGGAGCAATACAAAAATATGTACATATTTTGCGAGATTCAAATTGAAAAACGATACTTAAAGGATAGCAGTAATCTTTTTAAAGGATTTTTATTCTCCGGTAATTCAACTACTTTTTTTTCGGACCAAATATTTCTTATAATCAGCTACATTGGAGGACTGCTTTCTGTAAATTTTCCAGCTTCTTTAAATCCTATATTTTGGAAGATGCTATATTTTTTCTAAGCCAACGTATCTTGAAAACCAGTCACAAGAAGAAAAGAATGCCCTACCAATAAAATTAAAAAATTTTCAATGTACGTTGATCTTTTACTAAAAAATTTCAAAATTTCAAGAAGTCCACTTTTATTTAGTTGTAAAATTCAATTTTTTTTAATCACCAGAGACGTTCGAAGTTCCACAGTACAAAAATGACAAATGTCCGAAATCGTATAAAACGTATAAACATTAAAAACAAAATAAAGATATCTACATATCGACTCAGGTTCATTTAAAAATCGTATAACAGCCGTGGATACCGACTAATCGAATAAAAATGACATTTTCTCACTTTTTTTTTTGCAGATCGAGAACCTATTTTGTTTAGGTTCACCGCTTTCGGTATTCCTAGCGCTGCGTACGCGCACACCGACAACAGGGTTAGATGTGATGCCACAGGGTCTTTGTAAAAGATTTTACAATATATTTCATTGGTCCGATCCGGTGGCTTACAGAATGGAACCTTTGCTTGAACGAGGATACAGCAAAATTGATCCGGTATTAATTTTACCGTATGGCGGCGCGGATGCTCCGCCAAATGAGCAACCACCGCCGGTGCTCAGTACTGTTGATCAGGCAATTTCCACCGCAGGTAATAATCATCTCCTGTAATTATTTTAAATAGCTGTATTTTTTCAAGTTTTTTTAGAAACTATTTGTCCAAATATGAAACCATGTGAGTGCATTAACGGCAGGAAAAGTGGAGTTATTTTTGAGAATTTTTATTATAGTGTAAAAGATGAAAGTGAAGTAATTCATTGATGACATAAGAATTGCGTTGATTTATCAATCCATTTCCGCCATATGCCCCTTCAAAAAGGTCAACATCTGAAGAATTAATCTTTTTTTTTTTTTGAGGAAAAAACAAATTGTTGATTGTAGTAGCGACCACTGTATATAATAGGTAGGTAGGTAGCGGCAATGAAATGCACATTTCATTGCCGCTACCTACCTACCTATGAAAAAACTAATTGTTTATTTAGAAAACAAAATACAAGGGGTCCTGAAATTTTTTAAAATCCCTCGTTCACGTCAATTGGTTTTTCTTTTAATTTGATGTTCAATGCAATTGATAAAAAAACATTTTGGGGAAAACACATTCAAAGTTTTACCTCCTGTTTACCTGCCGCTCGGTACGATCGCGCGTTTGTGCTTGTTTTGATAGAAAATATTGTACCTCCTTCAATTTTATTTATTTCTTCCTGTAAAAAAATCGAGTTTTTACCGTGGTTTCATGCCTTAAGTGCTTTACCTCAGTACTTCCGGTATGCCTCTAAAATATATGCGTTGGTGCCCATTAAACAGAGATAATATGCATTTTTTACATTTCTTTTGTATTTACATAGTTCTGTTTTTTGCACGTCCATCAACAGTTTAAAAACAGACTTATTTTGTATAATTTTAGGGCAGAAAACTCGATGCTTTTTTTTTAAATTGATTTTATTTGCTTATGTTAAATCTATTTTAGAAAAAAATATATAAAAATAAAAGTTATTTATGCCTCTTAAAAACACATTTCAAATCCTTAAGTAATTTCAAGAAATTTGCTTTTACTCTAATGGAACAGAGGCCCACCTCTGGTACCGAATATAAGATCGATCGCTCGAATAGTCGATAAACCTTTTATCTTATCTTTTTTGTAATTAGAACACGAAGAAGGAGAACGAGACGAGAGTCCTGGAGATACGCCGAATCGTAACGTTGAGAAAGGATGGAGTTTGTGGGGTCTCGTTAGAGGCGGCTGGACCGCAAAAGAAGGTGCTTCGTCCCCAACGCCAGATGCCAATCCTATACGTCCAGATCAAGGTATGATCCTCCCATTTTTTTATCGTCACATTATATCTAAAATTGGTCGCTAAAAAAATTACGACACAATTGCGGGTCACCATATTATACAAAACAGATTTTTCCTCTAAGCAGTGGGCTTAAAAAGTTCAGACAAAAGTCCGTTTTTTTTGCTCTGTAAAAAAGAAAGCCTTAAAAATTTCTCGAAACCGGTAATTCAAAACTGCAAGGAAATTCTTTTAAAAAATCATATGCATTCGGAAAAAACCATAAAACTAATTTCATCTTTAATAAATTAAGTAATTTTTCAAAAAAATGTTCACTAATTTATCAATAACTCGCCATTTTTGTTATAAAAAATGAATGTTCTTAAAATCGGTAATTGATTTTTTTCCTCCAATCTCAAAATACTAAAATTCGAAACAAATAAAAAATGTTATTTAAAATGTAAACGGCTTTAAAAAAAGGGGACCGCAATTTCTCACGTCTTACAAATAACTAATGAATAATAATGAAATACGTATCGTCTGTCAGAATTAGCTCAGCGATTGGATTACGTTCTGCGAGCGGGAGGTCTGGGTCGCAATTATCTGTACACTGTTACGGCTCACACCGCATACTGGAACAACTACGACGTGGCCTATTTCGTGCTTACGCGGCTCTTTCCCACACTAGAGACTTGATGTTGGCCTGTTTTACATAGCGACGCTAATCCCTATTGGATTACGCCAACTTTTACTAGTCCACCGTGGGCCTTTGGGGTCTGAGCTTCGAAAAAAAAAAGAAAAAAAAAACGGGGCCTGCTGCCACAAACGAAAAAAATGAAGTTGACGAAGAGGAAGAAGAAACAATCTGTGATAACGGTAAAACGATACAATAACGTAACAACTACTATTAGGTGAATCATTTTGCATAAGTTTCGTATTTATGAGTCGATATGTCAAATCGAAGGACGAACGAGTTCACGCGTGTACGTAATCCGTTGTATATTTTTTATATATTGCAATTCCGAGGCTCTTTCGAGTATGCAGCGAGACTTACGGTTTTACGCTCTTCTGTGCCGTGACTTATCGTGCAGTCTCGTGACTATTTTTATTTTTTGTTTTTTTTCGTAATTTTTATTAAACGTCTAAACACCGTTCATCAACGTTGCATATAGTTTATATTAAATATTTATTTTACGTTGTTTATAAGCTGTGGAATTCGAACTACAAGCGAAATCGTGGTTTTCAGAATTACGCGCGAAATTAATCAAAGATTTATTTTTTGCGACGTGTTTTTTTTTTTTAATTATTATACGCTTAATGCAACTATTCGCATACCGATCCGTCGCTGATCGGATTCAGAAAAGTGCATGTATTTTCAAATTGACTTTTAAGATTTCTGCGTCTGTGAATATCGTTCTTAGTACTTATAGTTACCAAAGTCGTATCGAAAGCGAAATAATATTTTGTATATTTTTCTTAATATTATTTTCTTTTTCTAAAAAAAAAGAAAAAAAGATTTTTTCTTTAGATTATTTAGAAAAACAAAACTCGCGGAATTTCGCAGACTCGATTTTAAAGCCAAATGCGATATTTTCTTATACAGAAATGTTCAGAGTCATGATTTAAAAAAATGTAGTATAGTCCGCTAAATCTGAATGAAAGTAGCGGGAGAAACTTCCTTTAGCGTTGTACACATTGGCATAATCACAACGATTATTAAAGATATCAAACTCATTGAGTGAATAAAACTCGTCCAAAAAACCTGAAAGTTGACCGGTAAACAAAACTAGCCTCCCCCCTCAATTAATTGTGGACGACCAAAAACAATTTCGCGTGGGAAAACCAATTAATCAGTATATCTGCAACACCGAAGATTGCAGATTTAATCCTATGAAAAAAATAAAATAAAAATAAAAAATAAAACGACATATTCAAATATGTTACTTATCATTGTAAATCTTGCCAACTTTTATTATAGCGAGAAATTTTTCGTCTAAAAAAAAAACGTTTTTGTAGAGCGACAATAATCCTAGATCCAATTAATAGTTTGCAGAGCCAGAAGCCTCACTCGTGCAAATAAAACAAAAATTGTTACACCATTCGATTTAAACTCTTCTACGATTCTCTACTTATCAACGCCATTTCACATATTGATGAATGACTATTCACGTAATTTGATATTCAAATTGTTATAGAAACGAAAGTTAGGAGACCATATAGAATACAACGACCGCGCGCGAAACGCATCACTGCAGCGATAATGTAATTATTTTCATCTCGATAACCATATCAGATAAGGCACCAAGGCAAATGTCAGTTGAAACATCTGGATTTTCTGTTTTTTTTTTTTTAACGTTCTAATTAACGATTATTACAAAGACGGTGTAATTATTAAATACAATGACGAGTGTCGTTTAAACTACCGTCGATGATTAATAATCGCGCGAAAAGTTATACACAGCAGTTAGATAAGGAATATAAAAAAATTGAATAAACCAAAAAAAAACAAAAAAAAAAAACGTGCCGTGTCCGATGAAATACCCTCATTTTGTAAATTTATTAAAGTGCGAAATAAGTAGATTGTATGAGATGCAATTCAATATGTAAACGAGGCAAAACATATTACCTGCATTTAATTTGCAGTTGAAATACAAAGTTGTTATATGAATTTATGTTGTAATACGATTTACCGATCCTCACTCTCCTTTTGTTAACAACTAAGCGGAAGGTTTCGCTGTGATGACTAAAAATGTTTATTATTACGATATTGTCGTTTCAATTCTCTTCATTTCTTTTTTTTTTTACAAATAACTCTTTACAATTATTCTTAATAATTTGTTACGAGTCTAATTTGTGCTCATCTTGACTTATATCTATTTTTATATTTTAAATTGTGTCCTGTTTTGAATGTAAAACCATCCTCGAAGCATTTTGGCACAGACAGAAATGTCTAATCGCGAGATTTCGAGGCTTGGCAACTTAATTGTTAGATGGCCAAATCTCACGATATCTTTCTAGCAAGTGAAGGCAATATCCAACTGATTCAAAATATAAGCATTTTTGGTAAGTTATATTGCGATTTCGATAATTCCATTCGAAGGAGTTAACGAAAAAAAATGGTGTAGAAAGTTGTAAATTATTATAGAAAATTATAGATTATTGGCTTCTTAAGAATAACTATAAAATTCATATTTCGATATTAGCGAGTTATCAGATAATTACTACAAGTTACTTTAAGAATATCGAAAAATTGCAACTAAATTATGAGGAAGAGCGAGAATCGAAACAAGTTTGTGGATTGTTGTAAATTTTCGTTGTAAAATGTTATCGTTGTAAAAACTTACAACAATCTACAAAAAAATGTTTCAAATCTTTCACTCTCATATGTAGGTTTTTGGAGTTTCAATAAATTTTTGCATAGCATGTTGTGCCCTAAATAAAGGGTCATATTAAAACCAATTAAAAGGACAAGAATCCGATTAAAATTGTTTGAAATCGATAAATTTTGAATCGGAATTTTGTCCATTCGGTTTCTATCAGTTTTAATCGGAAATTCTAAGCAGGGTATTTTTGGATATCATTTTTTAAAAATCTATTCTAAAATAAAAAGTTGTAGTTACTTCGTAGATTTAGTATAAGAAATTGTAGATTTTTGCAGCCAGGTTCAATTTTTGAAAATTGCGTTTAAAATTTTTTTTTATTAAAAAAAAATATGTCTAATGTCACGAATTTTTTATATGTGTCTGTCATAAACCATCTATCACATCTAAGAAGTATCCGGACGATTGATCAAGTAGATTCACAAATACAGTTCAAACATTTAAAAAAATTGCAGTTTTCAAAATTAATTTTTCAAAATTAAGATTTAAAAAAAAAAATTGTACGTATTCAGAAAAATTAGTGAAAGGTTTTCATTTGAAAAAAAAAAGTTGACCGTTGATTTGTTGAACGATTTTTTATTTCCGTAATTTGTTAATACCATTTAAAAATTATTATTATGCAAAATCAATCTTTTCAGCAGTTTCGACATGGTTGATTTTTTTCGAATTTTTTGCCCATCGAGAAGTGGATCGTACCGCTCATACAAGAGGGGTAAACAATAATGTGAACTAAAGAGTGAATTTGAATCAAAGAGCACTTAATGTAAAAAAAAATATATCAATAAATTTAGAGAAATTAATTCAAATTATACCAATAAAACCACGAGCATGTTTTTAATGCATTTTTTTGTAAACTTAAGATTGTAATATTTTAGTTCGATCTTAACAAGCAAGTTCGTCGGCGATTTCGAGAAATATTTAAAAAAAAAAAAAGAGATGAACTTTTCCAGGCAAAAATCGAACGAAAATTACTAATTTAACTTTACACGAAAACTGCGTGAAAATATGCCCGTGAATTCAATTGGCCGAAACCAAGTTATATTTTTTCTAAATTATTCTTATACATTTTTTGTACATCAAGTCGGACCTCTTCAAACCAAATCTATCGTAGATCACACCTTAAGAATATAGACTAAGTATTAGTATTCGCTTTATTTCTGCTTAGGTTACAAAACATTTTACAAATTATCAAAACAAAGCTTAACCATAACTTACATATATTTACTTAATCTAGATATTTTTCTAACTATGTCGACGCTTAAAAGTGATATAATTTTAACATTTCCTTCTTATATTCTATTAGCGCAAAAGGCACGAAGTTTACACACATAATAATAATAATATACATTTTTAACATGAATCCCAGTTTGTATTTCCAGCTGTATTACAGACTAACAAATTTACTAGAATTATGCGCTCTAACCTTCTTAATACTCGCTAAAAAAAAAAACAAAAACTTAATACACATATAAACTTCAATTGTATGTCTTAATATGACACTTATAAGCGTATATTGAGATTAACATGAGCTGCATTTTTTTTTTGCCGTTGCGCCGGTAGCGATTTATGCTCCCGCCGAATGAGAAACACTGCGGTAGTTTGACCCGCAACGTTTGCGGATGAAGAACTTATTGCGTAGAGGAGGTTTGGTGTTTTCGTATTGTCGAGTCGACGAAAAGGTAAAAATCAAGAACAATTTCATATAAGTTATAACTATAGTACTTGTATATCGAACGATAAATATCTGAGCGATAACGAGGTTGGCCATGATAACGGCAACACGGTGCCTGCAGTGCGTTACGCTGCCTGATTACGCGTGCACGTCACGAAATTAGTCCCTCATTACAAAGGTTATCGTGTGTTATTAACAGAGTGCCGTTTTTCGTGACGTGCAAAAGCAAGAAAAAAAAAGTATCATGGAGATATACGTGAAACTACTTGTTTTCAGGCCTATTTAACACCATCATCCAACAATTATACCGGTCACCCATGATCTCTCGTACGATTGCCCAAACACATCGGATTTTCATCGATACTCCACGTATTATGCCTTTTCGAATGAACGATTGAAGCCTCGAGGACGCAGAATTTAGGTCACGTTTTTTTTTTTTTTTTTTTTAAACAAAAACTCGGTCTTATCATTTTATGGTTTTTTCTTTTATCACCGTCTACAAACGCACAGGTGAGTATTTTTTTTTTTTTTTTATAGGAATGCAGAATACGCCTCCTAAATGACTAAGTCGGCTGTAAAATAAATTGAGAGCACGCAAAAGTGATAAACGTTAAACAGAGAAAGCACGTTTTTTGCACTATACAAAATTTTATGACATAATGCAAGTGCGTGTAAACTCATTTGCTCGATTACTTTATATAAAAATCTAAACAATCGGCAGCTAACTTCAAGAGGGAGTCGTATTGCGTCTTTTGTCTGCAGTATTTGATAGCAATTTTTTTTTTCTTTTTATCTGTTTTGTCATTGAATAATGATTATTAGATTTAATGTATTTTTCTTTTTAATTTTATTTAAGTTAATTTACTAGACGAATGTAGATGCAATACACAAACTTACGTAACATTTTTTTTTTAATTAAAAACTATTTTTAAAAAAAGATATAAGTGAACACATTTAAACTTTTCATTTTCCATAATAATATTACTTTTATTTAAAATATGTAAACAGGCTGCAGCTAACTTCAAGACAGTATTTTACAATAGGTTTAATTTTTGGGGAATGCGATTATTTAATTTCTGTATAAATTTGTGTACATCCATTTATTGTGATTCTAACTTCAACTTCAGAGAAGCATATTCTAAATTTTACAAATCATATTTGGCATAAATCAATTTTTGTTTCACATTAAAAAAATCTAAACAATCGACAAGTAAATCAACAGGGAGGTTTTTAAATTTAGATAAAATGCACCTATTTTTTTATATTGCAAAAATTAGCTTTTACAACTTTTTATTGATCTTATAAATTAATATATTTTTTTAGTCATAAATGAATTTGCAGAAACTGAATATAAAAACATTCAGATTGCAAATAAAATAAGTTTGTTGCTTTTTCATTCTACGATTTTTGATTATTTGATTAAATTCTACATTCATAGAGAGGCATTTTTTTAAAAAACTTGTCTTGAATATTCGCTGACAATTTTTGCTATTTTTACCGCGTCTAGTGAATAAATTATGCTCTGTATCACTACAATTTGATTTTAAATAAATTCCCCTCTTTTAATATAAGAAATTAGTCTTCACTGTTTTGAAATTATATTAGAAATAAAAATTTAGATCAAGAGGGAGGTTTTTAAATTTAAATAAATTGCATGTATTTAGGTGCAATTTTATTCAGTTTCTGCAAATTCAGCTAAACTTGTGACTAAAAAAAAAGTTTATGAGATTAATAAAAGGTTGTAGAAGCTAATTTTTGAACATTAAACAATTTTTTATGAGATTAACAATAAAAGTTTATATGATTAATAAAAGTTTGTAAAAGCTCATTTTTTAATATTAAAAAGATTGTTAATATTCGAAAATTAGCTCTTACAACCTTTTATTAATCTCATAAAATTTTTTTTTTAGTCACAAGTGTAGCTGAATTTACAGAAACTGAATATAAAAAAAATGTGTATTGCAAGCTTGTAGCTTTATCATTTTACTATTCTTGATTTGATTAACGCTTCCATCCACAGAGAGGCATTTTTTTACACAATTGTTGTCTCTTCAGTATTTGCTGACTTTATGTTTTTTCTGCTATTTTTACTGTGAGTGAATAAATTATGCTCAAAATCATATGAATTTAATTTCAAATAAATTCCTCTTTTTTTTAATCCAAGAAATAAGTCTTCACTGTTTTTAAATTATATTAAAAACAATAAAGTATTTTAAGTCATAATTTTACTTAAATAAGCAGAATCACTAATTTTTCGTTCAATTCCTTTTAGAATCATGAGTAACCTACATAAGTCGGATATGATCGCAGTCGCGATAGGCGCGACGATCGGCGTACTCGGTGCTGCAACTTTGCTGATATATCAAAAAATTGTCGAACAGAGAAGGCAGAATATGATGAATGAATATGTGGAGAATTTGGATAAAAGGTTTGCAGAGTTGGAAGCTGAATTGCAGTCTGTAAGGTGAGTTGTGAGCCTCAAAACAAGATGAAAAAATACGCTAGAAATTTTGTAGTGAAATTAAAAAGCACTCTATTTACTTTTTACAGAAATCAACAGAAAGTTAGAAAATCCAGAGCTCTCGCTCGTAAACGCGCAACTTCTGCCAATAGCTTCTACACCGTTGAAGATGCAGAGACTGATGCCGATGCTGTCTCAATTGCTGACACTGAAACAGCCGATGACGAATTTTACGACTGCTCCGATGAAGAGCTTGGAGGTGGAGACGCTGAAAATGGGTTTGTTTGATTTAATCTTTCATTTATCTGATTCACATCAATGTGTGTTAATAATCCTATAAACCAGAAATGGCTAAAGTCCATTTGTAGCAACTTTTTTTTTTAATTGACCATTTTATGTCCCAGTATTTTAATGAGGATTGTAATTTTTTGTGAATTAAAATGATAGATCCATACCTCTTGTAAATGGAGCAACAGCAAACGTTTAATCTTTTACAAAAAATCGTTTTATTTGTTTTTTTAATGGCTAATAACTTCTTCCTCTTCGTCTATGTAAGTTTAAATCCAATCAGGATTGTGATGCCTTTAGTAAAAAAAAAAAAGTTATTAGAATGATAGATTTAATCACTTTTTTAAGCCGAGTAACAACACATCACAATCATTACAGAATTCATTTTTACACAAAATAGTAATTCACAGTTTTCATTTTTTCATATTTCTTTTTCACTAATAATTAATCATTTTATGTTTATACATTACAGTGATTTAAAAAAGGCGTTATTTTTTTCCCCCATTTAACTGGTTGAAAAGTTACTTTCGTAAAAAATTATTTACAATACAACTTATTTAAAAAAAAAAAATATTAGCAAAAGAAAAATTAACGTTTTTTTTTAATCACTCTATTATACATGCTAGACTTTATCTAGGAGTCACAAAATCTAATTGCCTAATTACTCTAAAAAAACTGTATTTGCTATCATTATTACATCGCTATTTAATTTATTAAATAAAAAAATAACAGTCACATAATTACGAATTCTATCAGGTAATACATTAAACAATATACATTGCCACAAAGTTCTATTTTGATTAGAGTAATTAGTATATTACATTTTCTCGATCTCTGTATTTAGATCATTTAGATATATATTCTAATAACGAATGCATCTTTTCGTCAGTGGAAATGTAGATTTAGCCCAGCTGTTTTCTAACATCGAACAGCTACAGTTAGAACAATTAATTACACATAATTATCACTATCGGTTCTTGCTTGCTCAAGGTTTAATAACTTGATCTTCATGTTCACCTTCATCCACGAGGCTTCTCCGTAAATTTCAGTATTTTTCTTTTTTGATCCTCTCAGATTTATATCATTGTGGCCGGATTTGAGTACTTTTTTAGAACACTGTCTGCGATTTTTTAAAAGCTTTCTAAAGATTTCTGATTTTTTTAAAAGCCTACAAGAACTATAAATAAAAACTTATCCCCCCCCCCCAGACACCTCTTTTAGTATAAATTCTTTTTTCCTTACTTTATAGTTTTCAAGATACATTGACTTGAAAATATACAGCTTTTTTCTTAAATGTTGGATTAATAAATTTGAAATGAATCAGAAAAAACTCTAATACAGTACAAAAATCTGGCTAATGATGACAAATATCTGAGAGATTAAAAGAATGGTGAAAGGCTGAGTTGATAGAGAATGCCTCCCAATGTACATTTTTTCTCCAATTAAAATATTGTACTTTTGTATAGCGATTAGAATGTTAGATATTTAATTAATCCCAGTTCTACTAATTCAATCGACTGAATTAACATTTGTGTGCTCTTTCAAATAGCGTGTTTTTATCGTCATTTTGTTGAAAACGTTTTTTATTGTTTTTATCAATGGCTAATAACTTTGAAGAACCGGATGATATATTCATAGTGATACAGGAGGTCAGGAACAATGAGGGAACTCAGCCAGCAACTAGCTGCTCTAGACGGGAAGATTGAGGACGAGGCTCTTCACGAAGAGGTGCTATGTGACCTACGTTCTTTAGTTATCTTTCACGACGACGATGTCGAAGTAGTCTGGAGATTGGCACGTGCTTGTTTCAAGAACGCCGTCAACGTGAGCGATCGAGCTCAGCAAGAGGATTTGCTACAAGAAGGTGAATTCTTTTGAATATTCACGTATCACTACAGAAATTACGTCACCTCCAAATTAAAAAAATAATAATGAAAATATCTAGACTGCTTTCTCATCCTTTTTCATCGAAAAAAATAGGTTGATCAATTTGGACTTGTATTTTTAAAAAAGCTGTAGAAAAGAGTAAGAAATGGATGACTTATTTCTTTTCTTCCCAACGTGACATTACAATCATCTAGATTAATGTAACCTCTTGGATGTTCATGTCTCGAAAAACAAAAACAATTTTATGAAAACACTATCATTCTTCAAATTCGGAAAATTCGTAGATTTGTGAGACCTCGAATGATCTATATTGCATTGAAATTGGTAAAAAAAAGTTTATATTTTTCTTCGCAAAAATGTGACAAAAATATATCTTTGAAAATTGCCATTAATCAGTTTTAATATATTGGCAAATCCGTCACTATGGATGTATCTTGGAATTATTATTACATTGTTTAATACCAATTTACATTCAGTTCGGTCATATTTATTCCCTAAAACTTTGCGAATAAAATACAAACTTTTTAGCACTTGTTTCACAAGTTCGAAGCGCTTAAATCTAATTAACAAACTTTACTTTGGCTTGAAAATGTTACAAAAGTTTTCTTAATATCTCTGATTTTCTAGGCATCGCAGCTTGCGAGCGAGTCCTCGATATAAATCACGCGGACCTGCACAAGTGGTACGCGCTATTGATAGGCTCGAGAACCGAGTATCTACCGATAAAGCAAAAGCTCGAGACTGGTCAGCGCTTTGAGAAACACGTGAAACTCGCTCTCGCGTTACGTCCTATGGACTCTACGCTTCATCATCTCATAGGCAGATTCAAATATACTGTCTCCGGCTTGTCTTGGATCGAGAAAAAGGTAGAAACTTGTTGAAAAAGTTCGTACAACCTGAACGCAACAGGGACGGGTAACATAAAAAAAAAATTCCTAAACGTGGCCATTTAGGGTTAAAAAAAATTAAGATTATATTAAATTCGAAAAATGTTTTAAACATATAAAGTACATTTTTTGCGGCAAAAAATCTTGAAACTGAGAATTTGTTTTATGTGATTTATATAGAATAATCTTACAAACAATTGCCAGTAAAATATGAATTTAGATTTGGTCTAAATTTCGAAATAGTAATAAGTTTTTCTCAAAAATCTGCGAAATGCGTTAATTTTTTTCGGTTCTCTTTTCGACAAAATTTTTCTAAAATTTACAATTTTCGAATATATTTTACTGAGTCTTTAAATATCGAACCAATCTTTACAAAATTTCTAAAAATTATAACATACTTTGAATTTCCAAGTTGTAATGTTTTTACACAGGTACAAAGGTCAAAAAGGTGTATGTACTGTTTTTTGTCCGTTACCATTTTTGTACTAATACTTTGTTGGAATTAAAAGTACTTCAAGTATTTCAGGTATTTCAAGTAGCAAGTATTTGGGGTATTTGAAGGCCCCCGTACCTTATTTTCAAATACCTGTTTTCGATACTAGATTTTTGCGTAATAGTTACTCATAATTATTTATTTTAATAAATATATATAAAGCTTTTTCATTCGATTAGTCGTTACTTCCTGGAACAGAACAGTAAATAATGCCTAATTGTAAAAACCCTTCCAAAATTTTATCGCAGGTTTGTACAACTTTATTTGGCGAGGTGCCGTCGGCCACATACGAGGAGGTTTTAACTCATCTCGAGGAAGCTGAGAGGCTCAGCGACAAACCCGACTTGGAGAACAAGTATTATCTCGGCATGACTTGTATAAAGATGAGAAACTATCAGAAGGGCATCGAATTTTTGCAACAAGTGTGCGATTTACCGGCTACCAAAGAATCCCAACAGACGATGAAGAACGAGGCCGAAGAGGCGATATCTATGTACTCCAGTTACTCGTGATCCACGCGAGAGACTCAAAATTAAATCTACAAACTCGAAGTCTAGATTTCTGTAGTTCGCGATTGTAAATGTCACAGATGGTGGTTGCGACTTGGAAAAATCGATATATTCACTAATTCGCGAGCTCGCCTATTGTCTGCTCGATCAGGGAGACGAATTTCGTTATATATTTGTTATTAGCTTTGCGAAGAAGAATCAAGCACAACTCTACAGCTTCGAGAGCAGAGTTGCAATTCTTCCATTACTTTTCAACTCATTCCAATTATTAATACAATAAATTATTCAATAGCAACTATTTCTTTCAAACGTTCTATTCCCATTGACAGTAAAATATCCAAATATTATAATGAAAACAAAAAACAAATGACTTTCCACGAAAATTCATGAAAAAAAGTGACGAATTACTTTGTTTATTCAATTTTTATCGACCTCTAAAAATTGAATTTCGCAACAAAAAAATTACTTTTTCTTTTGTCTCCATTAAAAATATTAAGATATTTTACTGACAAAAAATGAATGAACAGACAAATTGGGCGCGGTGAATAATAATGAGATAAGGGCAACTCTGATCCGCAAGTTACTTTGCTCGAGATTCGTCGTGCGTTAAATTTGTATAGAACATGACTCGATTATTATTATTATGGTCTACAACAATTTTATATAGTGACTTTAAAAGTGGATTCCTTTTGAACCTACTACAATAATTCTTGTAAATTCTTGTAATACGTAGAGATGTTTTATTTAAGAAAAGAACAAAAAACGAAGAAAAAAAAACACACAAAATGTTGACTTTTTGTAGATCAGCGTTATTCCGATAGTCTGTACGAAGGGTGACTAAGTGAAACTGCGTTCTGCGAGAGGTGTTCGATTATATTTTATAAAAAATACTTTATTGTCTCACGTTGGAATGGTTTATTATATTTTTTGTCTTTTTTTTTTTGTTTAATTCGTGCAAAATATGTCCCGTTATTTAATTCGTGAAGAAATTGTATAAGTCTAGGGCGGATAAAAGAAATGGCAATATGAATTTAGATTGCCAATTCGTCCATCGCTAGAACGTAAGACAGATAGAACGAGGGAAAAAGTTCTTTTTATATTGGAATAAAGTGTGCTATCGACCAACATACACAGCCTCTGTTTACTCAAAGTTGATCATTGGGAGAACCCCGATGCATGGGGATGATTCAGCGGCAAGAGGGGAGGGGTGGGGAATCGTTAGTCTAGCGCGAAGCAGACACGTTCCCTCCATTGTGGGGGTGATGGCTGTACGTATACACCGAACGGCTGCATCGCTGTAACATAGATCAATAATGGTCCAACACAGCATCCCAGAAGCCACCAGATTTCGGGGGAGGGAGGGGGCGGGGGCGAAGGGTGCGAGGGCTCGTGCGAAAGGATAAGTGGGACAGGGGTGTGGGCACAGGGAAGCCCCTTCAGTAGGTAAAGCTAGAGCGAGAAGCCAGAGCAAGAACTTTATCTCGTGAGTCGACTAGTTGGGGTTTGATGCTCGGGAAATGTACAACTCTTCTACTTTACGAATGTTCAAGTAAGAATCATCGAAAGAATACACAATTTTGTAAGATTTTTATATTTGTTTTTTATATGTTTTGAAAACTGTTGGATTGTAAAAAAAAAAATTTCATTCCTCAAGATACGTTTTTCTTATAAACGAAAATTAATTTTTTTCTTTTTTTGTTTTTCTCAAGTAACATTGAGATTGAAGTGTGATGCGTGGACTCGTGCGGGGCACGATATACTGCGCTCTGTGGTATGGCAGTATTGTAGCTGGATTTTTATTCATCGCTTGTCCACTTCTGCCGTTGCTCCTGTTGAGTCCACCTAAATTTCGAAAATGCGGGGATCTACTGTTCTCGTGCTGGGAGCTGTACCCTACGGTGAGTCTAATATATTTTGATTCTTTTTTTTTAAATAGAAATTAGGTATTTATAGCTTTTCTTAATATTGTAGAATTTTTTTTACCTTTCTCTTTTACTGGGAGTGTTAATTTATTTTATATGCCTCGATTTATTTGAACTCTATTCATAGCTGAAAATTATTTTTACAAATTCTTAGAAACAATATTATCAAAAATAGTATTTTGATTCTGCATCAATAGAGACAAGCTTTTTATTCTAAAGTTCATATCAGATCATGCTGTTTTTTTTAAATGCAATAACTAAATTTAAAAGTAATGTTTTTATTATCGTCCCTGCCTTATTCTCCTCGCTAGACTAAATTTATTTTATAAGGACCCATATAAGCAATCAGAAAATGGTTTAAATAAATAATTTCTTTTTTTTTCATTAATTACGTATAGAAAACTTTTTTTTTTCAAGCTCCTACTTATGATTTTTACAACAATATTGCTTTTTTAATACTTCTAAGGGAAAAACATTTTTTAAAAGTATGAAAAAAATTTGCACTGATTACCGAACTTTAAGTTTTAAATTTGTATCATTAGTGATGTTTTTTTTTGTAGGCATTGCTGGAAATGTTTGGCGTGAAGGTGACAGTCTCGGGAGATCACATATCTCCAAACGAGTCTGCGATCCTCGTGATGAACCACCGTACGAGAGTGGATTGGAACTTTCTATGGGCAGCAATGTATCAAGCCTGTATGCCAAGTATTGCCGCTCATAGATTGAAATTTATTCTCAAGGATCCAATAAGACACATACCAGGTCCAGGTACTGTTAATTATAATTTTATTTTTAAAAAAGACAAAATAAGTGATTTTCCAAGAAAATTCATATAAGAACTGCATAAAAGAAAGTTAATGGATAAGCAATAAAAAAAGTGATGCAAAGTAGAACTGTGCACATTACTTCCTCATTAAATTTCATTTTTCACAAAGTCATTTCTATGAGGACGTTTATTTATTAATTTTGGCTTTCTCGTAGAGGAAACACACACACATCCGAACAATTTTTCTGAACCATTTTTCTTGACGTTTCAGATAATTTTGAGCGTTCTGACATAAAAAAAAAAAATTCATGAAAACAAAGCTTCCTCTATGAGTAAGCACAAAGCAATTAACCAGAAGGTCTTATTTTCTCCATTAAATAAAATTTTTTGTCCTTTGAAAATGAACTTTCACCCTAAATACTTTTCACTCTGTTTTTCAATAAAATATATAAAAAATTATTCCCCAATTTAATGAATATAATTCCTATTTACTAATAGTGAAATATAATGATTATAATTATATCTCCTGAACACTTCAATTTTAATATTTAAATAATCCCTTGCAGCCCAGCTTTTATTTTTTCAATGAAATATTTAAACATTTTAAGGCCAATATGGGCGCATTTGAAGATAGTTGAAGGATTTAAATAATTTATGAATCAAATAAACAGAGTAAATTAAAGTGAATAGTCGTCACTATGAATTTCCCTTAATAATAAGCCCACCTTTATCGCTGAAATTTTATGAAACGTTAATTCGCACAGGTTGGATAATGCAGATGAACGGTTTCCTTTACATAACACGACGGTGGGAGGAAGACAAGGGTCGGTTGTCGCGTACTCTCGACTACCTCGTAGCTCTGCAGAGACGAACGCAATTGCTCATTTTTCCGGAAGGCACGGATCTAACTACGAGCAGCAAAGAAAAATCGGACAGATACGCTATAAAGCACGGGCTTCCGCTTTACTATCACACTCTTCATCCGAAGACAACGGGTTTTAGTTACTTGGCTTCTTATCTTCAAAGAGCGAGCTATCTCGATGCCGTCTACGATCTGACGATAGCCTATCCGGACTACGTACCGCAATCAGAAATAGATTTGGTAACGGGCAAATTACCAAACGAGGTGCATTTCAATATCAAAAGAATATCGTCGTCCGAACTACCCGAAGACGAGACCTCGCTCAGGCACTGGCTCGAGGAGCGATGGTACAACAAGGAAGAAAGTCTTAAACGATTCTCCGAGAGGAATAGCTTTTCACCGGGGGATAAGGCTTGGCCAATGGCTAGTATTATTCCACTCAGAGCTGCTTTCGGATTTTGGAGCTTACTCACTGGTAGGTTCATTTTTTTTTTTTTTTGTGTTTTTTTAATTACCTTTAGGCGAGCGGATTATCTATCAAAAGCCTAAAAGTCAAAGGAACGACCACTCTAATTTCAGTGGCTTTTTTTGGCGATGAATTTGTAAAAGAAAATTTAAATAGTAAATTGAAATAAATTAATTTTAACACAATGTAATTAGTAAAAGCAAGAGTAGTGATCCGCTCGCCTCGGCAGTAGAATGTTCTTTAGTTATAGATTCGAGTGTTTTTTGTTTTGTTTTAATCTTCTTACAATTTTCAAGGAGCAACGGCGTTGCTACTTATTATATCGCCGCTGTTTCAACTGTGGGCTCTCGCTCACGCGACTTTATTCGTCGCGTTGTCTCTCTTCAGCACGGGTTTCAATCAGATAGAAATGGGATGGTTCTGGCGTTGGAAGAGTCAGTCGCTACGAGCCAAGCTTGGCTAAATGTTTCTTCCTCGACCCAGATATTTGCATGTGGCGTAGCACTCGTACATCACTGTGATATAGATGTGTATACTAGAAGCCTTCTTGAAAATTAGCCGTGAAAAAACAGGTGGGGAGATAATTTTCTACGATAAGTTTGAGACTCACGGCCTCGGCATAACGCAACGGCGAAGAAAAACAAAAGAAAGAAAAAAGACAAAAAAAAAAAAAAAAAACTGTCAAAAAAGTTTGGTGAATCTGGAATTGATGTAAATTCGTGAGTATATTTCCTTTCGGCAATAATTGTAACGGTCAAAATTCAGCTAGTCCGTAGAAACGTGCAATTTCCAAAATTCGTGTATAAAAGTACTCTTGTTTTTAATAATCGTAACTATAATGTAAGGGGTACTTATTAGAACAGAAAAAACAAGAAGCTCTATTTTTCTGGAAGTCTCGTATATTAAGTTCGTAGCGATAAGGAGGGTGAATTCACGTGCCAAAGAATGATTTCGTTTGGCAACTGCTCCTAATCTCGCGATCGTAAAAAATTTTACGAGTCCGAGACGGACGGCAAATGTTGCCGAACGAATTAATTGTATATAACTAGCGATAAAAAGTTAATCTATGTCTTTGAACCGTTTACAAATTAGTCATTCCTGTTATTGTAATTCGCGTAACTCGGTGTGTGTTATACTTTTATCTATGTATACTAAGAGTTTTCAATGGCGAAACTCTAGAACGAATTTGAAACTACCTTTACAATGCATTCAATGTTGTCCCAATGCAGAAACGAGCACCAAACTTTATTTTTCAAACGGCATTCTCTGTTTATCTATTTTACAATTTTCTTTTTAATTCATATTATAATTCATTTTATATACTTGAACTTCTGCCAAATTTTTAATTTGTACTGAACTTCGCGACAGAGTTATTCGATACAGCAATATTTTTTTATATCATATTCGGAAAAAAATGGAATTTAAAAAAATGCATAATTCTATAAAATTGCGTGTACAGTATCAGTAAATAAATTTTGTCATGTCAATTGCATTAAAAAATATTAGTAGAATAAATAAACGAGGAAAGTCAATTTTTTAAAATAGCGCTGGGCGTTCGTTTCTGCTCCTAAAATATCTCTTAACAATTTTAACTTCGTTGTTCTCCGCTCTTATAAAGAGAAATGAACAGCTGACAGTACAATCCGACTGAGGCGTATGTCCGGTACAAATAACGATAATGTAAATAACGAATTGATTTTCTCGATGTATCCCAGAAAAAAAAAAGAATACACGCGATGTGATCAAACATTCGTCGAGTATCGGCGAGTAAAACTGCGATACTGTTCGCGATTAATGAATGTGTAATATGAGAAGTAAAATATATGATCGTTCAAAGAAGAACATTGGTTGGATTTATTTTTTGTATTTTTTTTATTATTCGAACGGTGGTCATCGAGCCACACACACATGTTTATAACACATTTGTCATAATTACGTCCTTTTGTAAAATGGATTTACCGGACTGGAGAGGGGACTTGGCTTGAGAACACCAGCCGGAGGCTTCCTACTTGCGTCGTAAGGAATCGCCGGATTTTGACGAAGTTGTCGCATGTACTCGGACGTGAGCTGCGCTGTGTTTCTTCGTAACATTATTTTCACGCGTTTCTTCGCACTCGAGCCACATTGTGCTTCTGGTGGATTTTTCGTTGGTGTTTGTTGATTCTAAAAACAGCGAACAAAATCGTCGGTAAGCTATATTTTTTTTTACAACACAATCTTTTTTTTTTGTTACTTCATCCGACAAATAATGGAATCGAGCGATTTTTTAATGAAAGTTCTTGTCATTAAATTTTATGTTATCTGAAAAAGTCAAGAAATATCATGTACATTGATAGAAAAACTAGACATTTTTTTAAATTCAATATTGACATTAGTAAACTAATTAACTAGTGTAAATAATATTTTTGTGAAGATCTTGACTAACTATCTTGGTTGCTGTAACTCATTTCGCCCTCAGTTATCTTTATCTTATCTTACTCGCATTATCTACCTCATTATCAGCTTTTTTATGGCTTCAGCTTATACTCTCATTATTTTCCCGCCTACTCTGTACTCTCGTTATCTAGTTTTTAAGTTTTTTGCACACTGCAACGCCTCACTATGTATTGCTTGGTCCTTAGAGGATTTATTCCAGGATTTAATGAACAGTCTACTCTATTCTATTATAAGGCATAAAAAACTGTAAGCTGCAAGAGATTATTTAAATATTAAAATTGAAGTTTTCAGGAACAATTCATTTCCTATCGAAAAAATATAATTGTAATCATTATATTGCAGTATTAGTATATAGTAAATATATTAATTAAATTAGGGAATAACGCTAAATAAAAAATCAAGTAAAAAACCTATTTCTATGAAGCAAAAATATTTTTTTCAGACAGACTAAAAATCGCGGCTTCAAAGCAGTTTGCAAATAAGTCGGATACATTATGAAGAATATTTTGCCAAAAGAGAAAAAAAATTTGTGTAAAATTAACTGCAGTCCCTTAAATAACCTGGAAGAATTAATTAAGAATTGACGAAATCTGCTCACCTTTTCGTCCTCCAATTTCGTGAGCACTGGAAGTAGCCACGGTATTTTGCTAATTTGTTCCTCAGTAGTAGCAGCGGAAGACGCTTTTACATCAGATTCGCTCGTCGACTTTGCCTCCGTAACTTTCACACTGGAAGACTTGGCATTTTTAGACTTTGGTGAAGTCACGAGAGTCGGTGGATCATCGTTGTTCGATATATCCCACGTGCTATCGTTGCTCAGCCGCGATTTCTTCGGCTTCGCCGTAACATCGTTCGACGATCGATTCAGCAGCTTTTGATTCAACGAATTAACGGCGTTAAGAAATTTTTTCGTTTTCGATTTCTTGCTTTTAACTTTGTTATTTGTCATTATCAAAGCCGACTGTTTCTCCGCGATTTTGGCGTCACTCTCGTCAACGCCGTTCTGTTTTTCAATGATTTTCTGTTTCTTTTGCTTTTTGTGCGCCGCCTTTTTCGATAATTCTATCGAATTCACGTCTGCGGCATTTTTTTTGCTCTTTTTATTAGTTCCTTTCTGTGATATGTGAAAACTGTTGGCGATCTGGGTTTCTTCGTCTTCCGCCGTGACGTCATCACTGTCCAGTTGAAAGTGTGAATTATCGTCTTCGTCGTGAAAGCCATTAGCCTCCGGACCCTCCTGATCAATTGGCAGTAATAAATTTTCAAAACCCTCGTCGTCCTCGACAAGCGGCGTCATCTGTTTCCTTTTTCGCTTGCGACGAATTGTATCCGAGTAAAGATCCTTCTCGAATTGCAGCAAACGACAGGCTGCCTTTTTAGGATTTGTTTCGGCGCTTTTGCGAACTGGTACGTCCACTTCCTTTACGCCGAGTGGCATCTCGCCCTGAGCAACTTTGGAGAATCTAATGAAAAATAATATTAAAATTATTTAATATATTTTATTTGTGTACGTAAGAATAAACAAAAAAAATATTCAATCTATACAGATAAGAGTTTATTGAAAATAAACATTTCGAAGCAATGTGCAAAGATCTACTTTACATCGTTTTTGCTTTGTTTTGATTAATATAACGTTAAAGTAATGTAATTTTCGTGTTAAAAAAAATGGTTCCCCGCAAGAACTCACTCAGCAATCAATCGAGAAATTTGTCTGCGAGTCTTTGTTGTCGATTGTGGATGGAATTTGTATTGCTTTATCAGTTTCGCTATTTCGAGAGGATCGAACGGCAACTGTGGCAATTCGACGTCCACTCTACCTGCTCTGGGATCCAGAGCTTTGAGTCCGCTTGATTCGGATTCCTCGTCGTCAATTTCCTCGTCATCGACTTCCTCAATCTCGTCCTCAGCCTCGGATTCATTTTCCGACAATTCAACTTTTTCCATAGCGTCGATATTTCCGCATGGGAAACCAGCCTGTTTACGATCAATAAAAATTAATGTCGAGTTTCACGTAGATGAAAAACCGTGGAAAATACTATGCTTAAATATTATTGATAATTCTACAAAAAAAAAATTGCCAAACATTAACTCTTTGTCTGTAAAGGTTTTTTCGGCACCTCCTGTCTGTAAATCTGGGTCCGGCCGCTTTTTCACCCTGTTAATACACTCAAAAAATTCTGAATAAATTTATGCTACCGTTCGAAACCTTCAACTTGATATTCGAATCATAAAATTGTAGAAAAATAAATTCATGTATTTTTTGTTAAATAAAAGAAGCGTTTTATAAATTATTTTTCTAAAAGCGGAATTGTAATTTAATGATGGAAAAACAATAACTCTTATTTCGCGAGAATGGCATTTGTAATGTTGTTTAATGAAATGGTGAATCCTAAGTTAAAGATCTTTAATTTGATGACTCACTTGTCGCCAAGCCTCGAACTTTTCCATGTAATCCATACCAACATCCGATTGAAACATAAGATACCTAAATATGTGTTTCATTACGTGTCTGATTTGTCGCTCGTCTTCCATCGCCGATAAATGGACAGCGAACGGTCTGAGTAACTCTGTAACTAGGTTCGGAGGAATGCTTCCACCACCGATCTGGCCAAAAGAATTATTAAATTATTTAATAATTATTCATCTGATTAGCGCTGACGAGGCGACAATTTTTTCTTTTGAGTACATCAGAAAAAGTTGACTGAAAATTATTCAGTGTAAGTTACCTTGGCCAACTCTTCCATATACAGCTCGGTTATGTGCAAACTAAATCCTAATGTCGTCTTGGGATCAAACAAGATATTTTCGATTACTTGGGCAACACCTTTGGTCCAATCTTCGTCCCAAGACTTTCGTCTGCACATTTCAAAACTTTGTCGCACTATCCTCCTCACTAACTGTTGGCAAGAAAAAAAAAACGTCACATAACTAGACTCAGGAATTTAAATGTCTTTTCATATATTTATAAGATTTTTCATATTTAAGCATTTTTTTTTTTATGAAACGCCGAAAAAGAAAAGAAGCAAATGTCAGCCCATTCTGGGTTCAGGTTTAATCATTTTTATATCTGCTAAGGGTTTTTTGAGCATTTTTTCAAATTTGTAAATTCGGGCTTACAATCTTTTTCTTTTTCAAAAATTGTAACTAATTCAAATTTGATTTTAAAAAATCGGTAAAAAATGTCGAGCTCTCTTTAGAGTTGATACAGTAATACAAAAATTTTTGGAGAAATCCGAGAGATTGAGCGTCAAACCCAGGTCGAATCAGTATGAAATGGCCAAAATGTAAAATTCAGACACAGTAGGTGTTGTTTCTAAAAATGTGAATATGAAATTATCTCTGAGAAGCAAAGAGCAAAGACTGGATCTGGTTAAAAGTAAATTCTGATGACTCACCATCTGAAATTTGTCAAGTCTATACTGATCTATACCAAACCACTCTGTGGCAAGTGTCTTTAAGGTACATTTAGTGTAAAGTAGCGCAGTGTCCATGGAATCAAAACAATGCACGATATTACTGAGTGACTCTGCAAGTTCCTCCTGAATCAAAGGCTTGTCCGACATCCACATACAGTAGAACAGCCCTTTCCATAGTCTCATAAAATCAGCTTCTGTGAATGCTGCAAAGAGAAGTAATTCAATGAAACAACAATTCTTAGATCCTTTTTTTTGTTAAAATTGTAAGATGAAAGTAAAACTGTAACTTTTTTTTTTCTTGTGTGCAAGTGGGATCTAGTATCCTTATATTTTTTTAATTCCTTTAGAAAAATCGTAAAAATTTCATTGAAAAAATTGAAAAAATTTGGAAATGTTAATATTCTTTTCAATTAAAAAAAAAAAAGATTAGATATCTTGAAGAAATTCTGTATCTTTCATTTTTGGACTATAAAATTCGAAAATGAACCTAGTTTAATCCTAAAATCAATTTAAAAGTTAAAACTTTGTAGGAAAAAAAATAAGGACACAGTATGCAAGGTTCTCTGATATTCAAAATTGATTTTTTTTTTTAATTGTAGAATCCAAAGTTAAGAATTTTTTGTAAATTACATTAATTGCTCCAAAATCTAATTCCTCAAATATAGCTTTATAGACATTAAGTGCAATAATTAGAACTACCATTAAATAGTAGAAATAAGATGGAACTATAAGAATACAATTAAACAAAGCCATTCAAAACAGTAAAAAGGAAAAAAAAATAGAAACAGCCAATAAATTATAAGATGAAAGTAAAAATGTAATCTTTTTTTTTTATGATGTCCAAGTGGGATCTAGTATCCTTATATTTTTTTAATTCATTAAAAAAAATCATAAAAATTTCATTTAAATATTGAAAAATTTGGAAATGTTAATATTCTTTCCAATAAAAAAAAAAACAAAAAAAAAGATAAGATATCTTGAAGAATTTCTGCATCTTTCATTTTTTTTTACTATAAAATTCAAAGATTAACCTAGTTTAATCCTAAAATCAATTCAAAAGTTAAATCTTTATAGTAAAAAAAGTAAGGACACTGTATGGGAGGTTCTCTAATATTCATACTTGATTAAAAAAAAAAATGTTAAATTCTAGAAACCAAAGTTAAGAATTATTAGTAAATCACATTAATTGCTGTAAAATCTGATTGCTCAAGTACAGTTTTGTAGACATTGAGTGCAATAATTAGAACTACCATTAAATAGTAGAAATCAGTTGGAAATATAAGAATACGATTAAACAAAATCATTCAAAACAGTAGAAAGGATAAAAAAAATCGAAGCACTCAACAAATTGTATTCTAAAGAACAGAACAGAATCATCATTAAACAAAACAGAAAAAAACGAGTATAAACTGCAGTGCGAAGCAAAGTATCCAAGCCAGGGACATACCAAAAGAGCTCTCCGATCGTACTGTCAACCATTTCTTAAGATTCTTCAGCATCTTGTCCCTGACCCTCTTGTCATTATTAGCGAGTAGTCGAGCGAATTTGATTTCCTGTGCAATGACAAGAGCCTTGCGTTTCTTGATTCTCTTGATCGGTGGTGCCATAGATTTCACGATTTTTTGGACACGCGAATGCTGCCGCTTTCGCGGCACACGTGTATTCTTTTTAACGGCCATTTTTCTTTTTTTTTTTTTTTTCGGCTAATTCCCAAACCGCGTTTCAGTTTACAAAAATACTTCAAACACTGGCATATATTACACGTGAAACGTTTGTCATAAAAACGTAATATAGTTTAACGCAACTATAAACGTTTATATTAAATTTAAAAAAAAAAAGCGATTAATGCGAGCTGCGCTTTTCTCTTCGTATCTACAAATTTGATTATAACCCTAACGCAGCAGACACACACAGCAAACACCTCTCGCTGCAGAGCACGAGCGGCGAGTTTTTGGAGCTTTTGCCATGCTTTGTCGAATGCAAAGTAGATGGCGGCGTAATCGTTTATGGCGGCTGTGTGCTCTCTCTCTCTCCCTATTTTTTCCACCAATCAGAAAATTACATCAATCCAGTGAAATAAATAAAAGAGTCAATTCCTCTGCTTGTGTCTCGTCTGCTTTTTAGCCTTCAAGCTTAGCCAGTCAGTACACCCGTCGAGGCTTTGACAGGCGCGTCATTGAGTCGTCTGCTACAAAATTATTTCCGAATAAAGGCTCGGTATCTCATTACGAATCGTCTGCTATCCAATCTTTTCACGTAGAACAAACAAAAGAAAAAGAAGGGAAAAGAATAACAAGCCAATATGCCGAATATCATAAACGACGTTAAATTGGACTTCAAAGATGTGCTTCTGAGGCCGAAAAGAAGCACGCTGAAGAGCAGATCCGATGTGAGTATATAACCCAGCAGACTTTTTTCCCCATATAACCTAAGCTAGCAAATTCTTAATATCTCGGAGAACGTTTTTTTTTTTTTTATTTGTAGAGCTGAACTGACGTGTTTTTTATTATATAAATAAATTGTCTCTTTGGGATTGAAGACAAAGCTGTATCGAATTATTATTGAAAATTTGTAAAAGAGTGATGATGCGATAATCGATTTTTTTTTTTTTTTGGGGGCTACAAGTCGTTCCAAAAATGGTATTGATGTGGAAATGTGTTTCTATATTGTTTTTACTGTGACAAACGAATTCTGAGCTTTACGTTCTTTTTTTTTGTTTTTTTATTTATTTATGTAATTTGGATGTTTATTTATCATTAGCGATTCTGTTTTATGCTCCAATGAATTGCAGGAGAAAAGTAAGGCAGAAGATATTTTTACAAATGGATTGTGAAATTGTACACTTTTTTTTTGTTTTCGATTTCGTTAACGTCGACCTCGTTCGAGATTTTTCGATCCGTAGTTTTTAAGGAATATTTGATATTTTCGAAAAAGTAACGAATATCGCTAATTACTTTTATATGGATAATTTATTAATTAGAAAAACCATTTTATTAATTAGCAGAAAAATCTTGATTCTTCCAATTGTGTTATGATTCAGCACCCATTTTACAGATATTACACACATTTTTTTCAGATTTTTTTTTATCATTTTTTAGCCAATATTTAAAAAAAAGTATTTCCACCTAAAAGAATCTTAGCATAAAATATATATATATATATATATAATTTTTTTTAAGTTAAGTTAAAATTAACATTAAAGTTAAAAATTGTTTAAAAGTAAAGAAATGTTTAAAAAATAGTTTACACTTTTATTGTAAAGAGCATTGTTTTTTGAATTATTAAAAATTTGCAAGAGAGATATTTGATTTTTTTTTGTGGGCTACAAAATAGGTTCAAAAAATAGTATTGATGTTGAAAACGAGTTTCTATTACACAAATTAATTCTGAGCTCCGTTTTTTTTTTTTTTTTTTTTTTAAGTAATTTGAATTTTCGTCATTAGCGATGCTGTACACGTCGAGCCATCATTTTAATGCGACGCTCGAATGAATTGCAGGGAAAAAATAAAGCGAAAAGTATTTTTACAAATGTATTGTGAAATCGCATTTCGTTTTGTTTTGGATTTTTTTTTTAAGTCGACCTCGTCCGAGATTTCGGTCTGTATTTTCGGAAACAATTTGATGTTCCTATTGAAGAAGGCCTAAAAAGATACATTTCGATATAATCACGAGTTTTACATGGATAATTAAACCGAATATTAACCTGTGGCTAAACTACGATTTTTTTTATTTGTCTATTAAATTATCGAGTTTAAATAAACTCATTTTTTAATCATTTTTCAGCGGATAAAAAAACTTCGAAATTTAATGAATAAATTTATAAGATTTTGTAGAATGTCAAATATTTTAGTCACAAAACTGGGAGCATACAAAATACTGTAATTTATTAATCTTTAATTTATTATTAATTCAGTAATTTTTTCGGCAACCACGGAAATCCTTTAATTTTGCAATTAAAACAAATCTTAATTACTTACATCCATTGTAAAATTTTGAGATTGGTCTTTTAAAATCGCCTTTTTTTTCAAAATTTGTCTTTTCAATTATCGAGTTTAAAGAAGCTCTATTTTTTAATTTTTTAGCAAATAAAAAAACTTCGAAATTTAATGAATAAATTTATAAGATTTTGTAGAATCTCAAATATTTTAGTCACAAAACTAGCAGCTTACAAAATATTGTAATTTATTCAATAATTTATAACCAGCAACTACGGAAACGATTAAATTTTGGAATTAAAACAAATGTTAATTATTTACATCCATTGTAAAATTTTGAGATTGGACTTTCAAAATCGGTTTTTTTTCTTCAAAATTTGTGTATTAAATTATCGAGTGTAAAGAAGCTCTTTTTTTAATTTTTAGCCAATAAAAAAACTTCGAAATTTAATGAATAAATTTATAAGATTTTCTAAAATCTCAAATATTTTAGTCACAAAACTAGCAGCTTACAAATATCTCGAAAAATCCAGATAACATTTGAAAAATTATGTTTTTTAATTATCATAAGACTTGTAAGGGTACAAATGAATTGTACAAAAGTCATAGAAAAAGCGTTATCGTGCCAGTTAGTAACGTCGTTAATGTGCTTTTAACATGATTAGTAGATTATTTCTCCCGCCACTCGGCAAACAGCTAATGGGCAGACTAATTGGAAATTGGTGCAACTTTACATCGTTGTTTATCGCTATAAATTTTCATTACTAGATCGAGATTTTATTTTTTGATATAGTCATTAATGGAGAATCGTTCACCTTATGTAAGTGCCAACGATTATTCCAAAAATGTTTGGAATGTGATCAAGATATTATTTTTTAATCTTACGTGGATTTACTATTAAAGTTGCATAAAACAATACGTGGAGAAATGTTAATGTCTCGTTTTCAATGTGATGGCTATCAAACCACTCAAATTGACAACATTTTTATTTTTATATTTATTTAAAAAATTTAGTGTATAAAATAATTGATATCCACCAAAATAATTATATGAGGCTCGTATTTTTCAATTCACAAATGTATTATAATACTGAAAAGGAGAAATTCGTGAAATAAATAATAATAATAATAATAATAGTAATGATAATAATAAAGTCGCATTAAAAATATCAATACATTATAAATTCGGTTTTGTAATCCAATCTCTTATTTGTTGTCGCAAAAAAAAAGAATAATTGAATGAGGTAATAATTTTTAAATCTTATAAAATTACTTTATATTTTTCTATTTTATTAATGTAAAATTATTTTGAGAAATCAGCTTTTGCAATTCACTCCTTTATACATTGAAGCCAATGCAAGAATAGTATTGTCGCAAATAAAATCCATCATTCACAATAATCATTTTTAAACGTGAAAAAAAAAAAAAAATTTGTTAGGAAATAATTTTTAAAAAAATGTTATCAATCTGTTTTTGAGAAATCACATTTTTAAGTTCCACTATTAAACAGTTCCACAAAAAAAGTTTCCACTATTTATTGAAACGAATGATCCGCTGACCTTACAATTCTGTTGCTATGCTTGCAATTCTCTTGAATACAGCTCATTGATAATATGTTAATCAGGCACTCAGTCATTCATTCTAAGTTCGATAACGAAGTGCAGTAGAAAAAAAAGTGAATACAGACGAGTGTCTGTGAAAAAAAAAAATGAATACAGAAAAGGCGTTACAAAATAAAAAAAGTTTGTAAAAACCACTTTTTTTTATGTTTCATTAAGGTCGATCTCTATCGAGAAATAACGTTCCGCAATTCAAAGAGGACTTACAAAGGTATACCAGTGATGGCCTCCAACATGGATACAGTCGGAACATTTGAAATGGCGAAAGCCTTATCAAAGGTAAGCGAGAGAAGAAAAAGCGGACCAGATTTTGATAAGCATATCCTTTTTTATTATTATTATTTAAAAAATTGATAAATGTCTGCGTTTACACAGCAAACATTGTCTCGTCAATCAAATAAATGTATATTCATGGTTCTATTTTAGCACGGACTCTTCACAACCCTCCACAAGTATTACAGCCCCGACGAGTGGAAAGATTTTGCAACCAAGAATCCGGATTGTTTGCAAAATATGGCTGTTAGCTCGGGCACGAGTCAGGCAGACTTTGAACGTTTGTCAAGCGTCATCGCAGCGGTGCCTGAACTATCGTTTATCTGTTTAGACGTTGCAAACGGATATTCCCAACACTTTGTCGAATTCTTGAGGAAAGTTCGAGCTGAATATCCGAATCACACGATTATCGTGAGTTCGCGTATAACATAGTCACGATTTCTTAGCTTTCAGTAGTTAAAGTATCAGCGAGACTTCGAATTCTGGATTAGAAAGGCTTTTCAATATACGATTAAAGTTATTTTGTACGTTGTAACTACAGAAATCAATCTCGTCGTCAGCCTTTTCTTGAGCTTCAGTTAATAGAGCATAAAAAAATATTGGCAAATCATAGATTTGTGGTAAAAAGATGATCATTCATTTTGGAGACCTCCCCAAAGATTCCACCTGTAATTTAGACGCTGCATTCAAATGACTCTTTAAAAAAAATGTACTTTAAGGGGGTCTTCACCGATTTCGGGCAAAAAGCGTGTTTTTTTTGTGGTTGAAAAAAGATTGCACAAAAAATATTCTTTGATCGATTGTTTTTATAGATTTTCTGGTTATATGCGAGGTAAAAGTTCCCGGTTTTGAATATAATAAATTATGGTAGGAATTATGGTAGGAATTATGGTAGAAATTCATACAAAACCTAACGCGTTTTTTTTAATCACCCTAATGCCCATCTTTGACTGGGTTTTACTTTTTTTTTTTTATATAAGTTCAGTTGCCTGCAGCGTTTGAATTGGAGTATCGACCATCGTCGGGGAGGTTTCATAAAAAAAAAAAAAAAAAAAAGGTCGGTCACGGTCAGATCAATTTGATCGGAAAGGTTGTATACAAAAATACTTTATCTACTGAAATAAGATCGTGACTTCGCTATATTTATCTAACTGGCAATTTCGCGGAGAGATATAAAAGTGTACAATCACGACTTTATTGATCCAGGCGGGTAACGTTGTAACCGGTGAAATGGTCGAGGAACTGATACTCTCCGGTGCCGATGTAATTAAAGTAGGAATCGGACCAGGTTCCGTGTGCACCACGAGAATGAAGACCGGCGTTGGTTATCCTCAACTAAGTGCTGTTATAGAATGCGCGGATGCCGCTCACGGTTTAAAGGGTCACATCATTTCCGTAAGTGGAGCGAGATATAACGTCTTGATCTCTGTTGAGCATACAAATTGGATCATTGCCAAGGTCAGCGTGATGATATACGATGAAAAAATTTTCATTGCAGGACGGAGGATGCACTTGTCCAGGAGATTTGGCTAAGGCTTTCGGCGCTGGCGCTGATTTCGTAATGGCCGGTGGAATGTTTGCCGGTCATGACGAATGCGGCGGCGATGTTATTGAGAAAAATGGCAGGAAATTGAAACTTTTTTACGGCATGGCTTCCAGCACGGCGATGAAGAAACACGCGGGTGGCGTCGCTGAGTATAGGTATTCAAATATCAGCTGTATTTTACTTCTTTTTTTTTTAACTTTTTTTCTTTAAATTTTTTTAACTTTTTTTTTTAAATTTTATTGGCACTAATATGAATCATTCGTGTGAACCTCACAAAATATGTCAGTTAAAATTTGTGAGACGAAAAAAATAATTTAGGGGTGCCTCAAGGACCTTTTTGATTTTCCATTTGATAAACACCTACATGAATGCGAGGCTTAGCAAATGGATTTCAAGCATTTTCCCTTTAAATATAGATCATTTTGAAGAGAAAAAGTGATTACACACTTAACGTTCCGGATTATAGTTTTCAAATTGGATGATTTATGAATTTATGAATTTTTTTGTAAATCTCTCACTTTTGAAAAACGACATTTCAAGCATTCAGCTTTAGTCGCGTCATTTTTTTTCGAGATTTTCCGGCAAACTTGTCTCCCAAAAATACAAAATTTTGAATCTTGAAAATTTTATATCGCTAACCGGTATAAAAAATAAAAATGTTTTTTTTTTTTTTTTTTCAAAAATTCACCAAGTTTAGATATATTTTCTAGAAAGTTTTTGACACGTTTGAAAACGATCTTTTTTACATTTTGCTGGTTATCGAGAATCTTGCAGCTTTTCACTCCAAAATAACTTTTGTAGAAATTTGGGCTTGAAATAAACTGCTTAACGAAGACGGCCTTTTATCGATGTTGAAATTTCGGTAAAAAAGCATATTTCCCAAGATTGAAAATTTTAATATCTTTAAACCAAATGCACTTTAATTCATACCTAAGTTTCTTCGTTCAATCGAGTATTGCACAACTTTTGAAATCTTAGATAAATCTCTAATAATGTTGCACCTACAAATCCGGTTTTTATTAATTGCCCGATTAATATGCTCGTTAGATCGTCGGAGGGAAAAACGGTCGAGGTGCCTTACAGAGGAGCAGTGGAAACGACGGCGCTAGATGTGCTTGGCGGTTTGCGTTCAGCCTGCACCTACGTCGGAGCCTCGCGATTACGCGAGTTGCCGAGACGCGCGACTTTCATACGCTGCACCCAACAGCTAAACATGATGTACGGCCCATCCTCGGAGATGTAAGACGAGGTTCAACACTAGATTAATTATCACGATATTGTAGTGACTCGCGTTTTTGCGTCAAATCGTTTTCTTTTTTTTTCTTTTTTTTTTTCTCTATTGCGACTCGCTGGAATTGTTAAGAGGCCATCAACGAAGCTGAACGGCCATAACATTTTTTTTTCTTCTTCCTATAAGGCTTATTTATCGCATACTCGGAGTACTCGCGTCCGAGATTGTTGAGCAAACGAGAGCGGTGCGATTAATAGGAGAAAGCTTCTAGGATAAAATATAACGACTGAAAGATCTTGACGAAAAAATAGAACAAATGTATGCTGCCAAAAGCGGCATATTAAAATCACAGAAGTAATCTGTGAAGCGCAATTTCGAAACACCAGAAATTCGCCTGAAGATTTGTTTAATTAAAGTAAATTTTTCAGGGTTTTTTGAATACTCGGAGCGCTTTACTAATCAAATCAGTGCTAAATTTTTAAAACGCGTATCCGCCAATTTTCGGTGGTTTAGCAGTTTATGTTTCTCATACAAATAGACATACGTCATGGTTGTGTCTAGTGAAAAAAAAGTCGACTGATTTAAGGTAATTTTTGATGAGACATTTTTTTTTCATCAAGCACTTTGTAAAGAATATGGTATTAATATTAGTCCGCTTACAACGAATACTAAACTTATGTTGTTTGTTGGCAGAACAATAGCAACAAGTTAAAATCTACAGAAATAATCTGTGAAGCGGAATTTCAAACGGCCAGAAATTTCGTCTGGAAAAGATTAAAAAAATAAAATAAAATTCTGCAGGATTTTGAAAATTATAAAATTGGAGCGCTTTAATATTCAAATAAGTTCTTAATTTTAAAAAGCGTTTCTTCAATTTCTGGCTGGTTTAGCACTATCTGTGTTTTTCATAGAAATAAATACATTCATAGCTAGGCTTTGAGAAAAACAAGTCGACTGATGAAAGCGAATCTTTGATGTGAAATTATTTTATTAAGATTCTACATAGAATTGGTAAAATATAGTTTAATATATTAGTTGGATTACGACGAGTAGTAACTCGTGTTATTTATTGGAAAATGCTGTATGAATTCACCGACGGGATTTTTTAAAATAGTGTCAGTCGTTTAAAGTCTGAAACTGTTTATTCGACGATATACGAATAAGTAGCTGTAACTTGTAAACAGTACTATAAAAAAATCTATACACTGTGAGTGAAACATTTTTCAAAAAATGAAATGAGCTTTTACGTATCGTAATCGGAACAATTCTGTCTTTCTTTTAAAATACTGGACGAAAAAAAAAAACATATTTATGGAGACTAGCGAAAATAGGTCAATTTTAGTTAAATTACATAACTAAAACGCTTTTCTACATTTAAAAAAACATGCAAATTACCTTCCAGAATACATGAAAAAACTATTTAAAAAAAAGTGTAGAAACAGTTTTAAACATTCAGAACTGTTTTGACTAAACCAGATGAATTTTAGATATCGTGCTCTTTGATCGTTAAAAAAAAAAGATAAATAAGTTTCGTAGTATAGTCGTGATTTTCATGTCTCTCATTCTAGTCGTTCTCAAGATGTTCTATCAAATCGTCAGATTATATTTTGCATTTAACAGCAAGATTGTGACGTTGAATTTATGAATAAATTTGGACGTTTATTTTCGCATAAATCTCAAATTTATAGACAATTATAGCTTAAAATATGTCTTTAGAAGCGAATTCAAAGAGTATAATTAACAAAATGAGATGTGCATTAAAATTGGATAAACGTTACAGAATAAATTTGTCTGTCTAATAAATCAAGCGCAATTAGTATTTAAAGTCAGAATACAGAGATACTAAATGCTGTTATTAATCTCCTTAGAAGCTCTGACATTTTGTGAATGCCATTTAAAAAGTTTCGCATTTTCCTATACGTACCGCTCTTAATATCCTTAACTTTGGGTGCTTGTAGCCGCATTTCGGAGAATCGGTTTTCCGCAATGCGGTAGCGTTAATTGGTATTACTAGATAATAGTAGCGATTTGAATGAAAAAAAGAAACCAACAGCGAAGACCGCAATCGTAGCTTAATTTCCGAAGTTACAGTAGAATGTAAAGGTCGATGGAATCCGAGTGCACAAAACAAATAAGCGCACAGGCCGTAAAACACTGTCACACCCGACTGGTTATTATACTGTATCAGTATTGGTATCTATAGCGCAAAATAACGGGTAAAATAAAATACAAAAAAAAAAAAGAAAAAAAAAACGTGCTCTCGGCACACGCAGTGACAATCGGAAATACTGCGGCAATTATTACTCAACACAGTTGCGTCTTACGTAAATTGTTGGCATTTTATTGCAGTAAAAGATTGACTTCGATTTATAAAAACACTCATTCGGAATTAATTGTACACACATGTGGGTATCGAAAATTTCGCGAGAAATTGCACGGCGACTTGAATATTTTGTGTTTGTGTGATATGGAAACTAAAAAAAAAAAAAAAAAAAAAATAATAAAAAAAAAGAATCTCGATGTCCAAAGAAGTGTCTGTTTGTGATTTATTGAAAGTAAACAATGAAATTGACTATATTTGTCCACGATTATCTAACGAATGGATCTGCTTGAAAAAATACAAAAGAGAAAAAAAAAAAAAAGAGTCTCATACGAAATATCCGGAAGTTCTCGGATTTATATAAATATCATACATTAAGTTCGTATATGTTTCATTCATTGTATTCTACTGTTAATACAAATTTAATTCTAACGTTTACATTCGTTGAAAAAAAAAAGGAAATAATAAAGGAAGAAATCGACAATTGACACGTTGCTCTCGATTCGGGAATATTCCCGTCGAATCACTCTCTCTCTCTCTCTCTCTCGGATCGCTCAAAATGCACAAGACTTTCACAAGAGTTCACACGTTACAATTGTAACAATTGCAAAATGTATTTACACTGAAAAGAAGAAAAAAAAAAAAGAAGATATTCGCTCATTCGCCTCTTCCACAGTCAAGGACTCCGATACGGTGCCCCTGTTCCTGAAACGATACATACGTGTTAAGTTTGTAAATTGCGCTGTAAAAAAAGAAATAAACAGTACGTATAGAAATATGTAAAGTGGTCGAGAGAAAAAACACTCACAAAAACAATATTTTGGTGTAGAGCAAATTAACCAGATCAAAATTGGTGCGTACTCGTTTCTAGAAGAGTGCTAATTGACTTTCGTATAATGATAATAGACTATACATGTCTAGATGTTACTTTGTATTGAAACATTGTGAACAACTTTTTTGTATGACTAGCAGAAGAAATGAAAAATATATGTATGAAAAAAAAAAAAAAAAAAAAAACAGAAAAAAAAAACACCACAAAACATCCACTAAATATTTATGACTTCAGTCTCTGTAAATACAAATACGGGACACTAATTTTAAACAACCTATGTAAACGTCAAAGGAAAAACGATAATAGCAACACTTTTAGGAATATACAATTGTTTGTTTTTAACCAATACCTTTGTCACTCCTTCCTTCATATATCATTTACCATTCGATCGAAACTTTAGTTTGACACTGCACGGGTTTCGTTGCACATTCGATGATTTTTCTTCCTCGTCAAAGTAATTGAGAAAAAAAAAAAAGAAAAAAGAAAACAAAAAAAAAACAAAAAAATCAAGTAAAAGAAAAAACGACAAAAAAAGAGAACTAAAAAAAATGTCGCGTTACACTCAATAATCAGACTTCACCATAAATTTTATTCCATGTCTAATCTTAATGATTTCCTTCATAATTACACGCGGATCTCTTCGCAATTGTTATCTACGTATATTTATTGCTAGCCAGTATTCTCTAGACGTGGGGCGGGGGGGGTCGACGAGTAAATTCCTATAATCAGAAACCACTCAGGTGTTTCATCGGCTGGAATTTATGTAACTCAAGTGCGTATATTTTTATTTTCTCTGTTGTCGAGATTCGTTCATCCATCATATCCACGAATAATCTCCGATGACTTAAGCGCGCAGATCCTGGCTCCCTAAGAACGCATTCATTGATGTGTGTTTTGTTGTTGTTGTTGTTGATTTTTGTATCGTTTTCTCTACAAACGTAGCGACAAGTATTGCATTGAATCCATTCGTGTTTCTCTCTCACGTGCACAGTGTTAAATCGTAGAACAGCCTCAATCTCGCTGCTTTCTGGATCTAAAAACGGGGGGACAGTCTTTGTTTCTTATCCGTCGACGAGTGCAAGAGAAGAAAACAGTGCTATAATTATCTTTGTAAATCTTATAATATTCGCAAGACGATATGGGGTCATTTTTATGCCAAATATCCTATGTATATTACATATAACGTTGGAGTTTGAGGCATAATACTTATCAAATACATGAGAGATTACTATGGAAAAAAAAGAAACATTTCCCTATTGTGAATACAAGCCGTGATAGAATAATTATGTTTTTTTTAAATGGTTAATTTCATATGAAAATATTTGAGCATTGGGGGCCACTGGCGAGGGGATTAATCGTTTGGGTAAATAGCGACACTTCATTATCATCATCATCATCATCATCAACATATTTCAAACTCGAGATAACGCACATTCACACACGCACACATTTTATCGAAATTGTGTTCATTTTTGTTGTTGTTGTTGTTGTTGTTGTTTCCGATTTGTCGGAAGATTGTTGAGGCAACACTCTAGCATACAAATATTCATGATTTTCTATTCCAAAAGGAAAACTAAAAAAGAATAACGAGGAAGGAAGAATAATATTTCTTTTTTGTTCCCAGGAGGGATTACAGAAGCCAGCGATCCCCAGGAGAGTCCCTTTTCAATCGGCTGCCGTCACCTGCTAACTTTCAATCTCATATCTTACGTCTACGCATTGTTTGTTCGATTTGCATCAATGGAATAAAGAAATATACGTACGACAAAAATAAATGACACATACGGGCAATAATGATGGTTGGTTATTACATATTACACTATTCCAACTCAATTAAATTTCAGATTTTTTTCCTTATAATTAGAAATTAGAACAATGGATATCCTACAATATATGTGTATACATATATATATATATATGTTTATGTATATATATAAAAAAAATGAAGGAAACATCGGACGATATTTGTTTTCGTAAATATAAATAAGGTTTTTTTTTTGTTTTGTTTAGCTCGGTAGTTATCGGTTTCGAAAAAGCTTGCTGTTATGAATTGTCGGCCAATTAACGAGATTTTGTTGTTTGTTTTTTTTTTTTTTGTTTGTTTTTGGTTTTCAAAGAGTAAACATTTGCATGGAGGTAACAGCAGGCATTTACCGCGTCCCAATGGAAAGCTATCTGAAAACTGTTGGAAATAAAGAAACGATTACTGTACAAAAACATAATACGTTATTATCGGCGATTATAAATTTGATATACTACATTAATTATTCAAGTTCAAAGGTGTAAAGTATGTATATGCATTTTTGTATATCACATATTGTCAAATTTTGTATAAACATTGTACGAGTAACTAAGAGTTTTCATATTTTCTTTTTTCTTTTTTGTTCTGTTTTTTTAGATAGCATTTTATCAGACATTCGCATAAATCCCTGTAAATATTAATCGAGTGAGTGTAAATATACGAAAAATGAAATATATGTCACCTGTTCTTACACCATTGATATATATGTCTTACAGTGTCCGTTCAAAATTGTGTCGCGATTTCTTTCTTTTTTTTTTTCACTTTGGTTCGATTATTTCCGGATGAAAATTCGATGGAAACACACAACTTTGAACTGTCGAGACTCTCGATAAATTTTAGAGGAAGATGCGTGATGACGAAGATTACTTTTTTTGAATTAATAATACTGATACAGATTAATTTTACTTCTACAAGATTATTTCATTATAAGAGTATTTTCGTTATTTTTTTCTAAATTCTTTGCGGCGAAATGCCACAAGCGCCTATTAAGGATATATGATACCTAGGTTTTTTTTCATTTCTGTACAGAAATCCCTAGATTTTGTAAAGAAATATTTAGGATTTTAAATACGATAAGCGGGGGAAAAAAATTTGTCCACACGGTTTTTTTTAGCTACAACTGTCAAAAAATTTCACATAATTTATATGGCAACTACTAGTAAAAACTACTGATATCAGATAATATACTTCCCGAGAACTTTGTAAAAAAACAAAGTTAAATTTTGTTGGTAAATAAAAATAGTTACTTTCGAATAAAAAAAAAATGCAGGGGTCACATAGTGTTCCGTGTGTTCGTTGTTTAAAAGAAACGCTATTTAATTTGTGTACAAGCCTAAAAAAATACAGTTTTAGCACTTTTTTTATCGAGATTGAAATATTGCAAATAATCGTTCAATACCCGATACATTGCAGGGAAAGTACGGATTTCAAGTCCATCGTGATCTCAAAAAAGGGTTTATACATTTTTGTTAAGTTATTTAGAGCGTTAAGTACATTTATAAATTATTTCTAATTTCACAATCACGTACTTTACTCAGATATAAATAATGTTTTGTTTTATTAATATTTTTCATTTCACTGCATATAGAAATATATAATTTTTAAAAACTTATGTAAAGTTTAGGTTTTTAAATGCGCTTTTAAGTACTAAATAAAAGTGTAGCAGTCCAGAATCAGTTTCATGGAGAAAAAAAAATCGCCATGTCTTAGGATTCTACAGAAACTTTACTAATAAAAAACCTACACACGATTTTACGGTATTTGCATTCTGAAAATCTTTAAAAAAGGCATTTTTTTTTTCATCCGAAGAGATATATCCTTAATTATTGCTATTGAACGAGATATTAGTTAATTAAGTGCAAATCGACATCTAAAAAATATATAAACGACGATGTTTAAAAAAAGAAAAAAGGATATAAATCACGCATCTTCCACTGTATAATTAGAAAAGAAAATGCAACGGAATACTTACATATTGTTTTAATCGACGTGATGCGTCATTCAGTTGTCGGAACTGGGCTGAGAGTATGGGTAATTCTGGTAGCCGCTCGGGAAGGCTGGATTTTGTTGACCGGACTGCGGTTGTGGTGCCGAACCGGTGCCCGGCGCGTAATAACCCGCGGGCGCTGATCCGGCGTTCATACCAGGATAATTGCCGTAGACCTGCGGGAATGTGTTCGGTGCGCCTGCTGGTGGACCTGGCGTTTGACCCTGCATTGGCTGCTGCATTTGCGGCTGAGCCATCTGATTGGCAGGCATGCCCAACTGTAAAAAGGTGAAAAAAGAAACCAGAGGTGTTTTTAATCGGTTTTAACAATTAAAATACGAGTGGGAAAAAAAACTTTACATACCTTGCCCGCCTTCATCTGAGCTTCTATTGCCTCTGCTTCTTTAACTTTTCCGATGCTCCTGTAATACTCTGCCCATTGGGCACTGTAATCGGCCTGTCCGCCGTTTTGCGCGGCGCTCGCTTGTTGCTGCTGCTGAGGCGCTGGCTGCGGTGGCTGCTGTTGCGGCTGCTGTGGCTGCTGTTGCGGGGCGGCAGGACCTCCTGCACCGGGCGGTGCTGTAACGATTTAATTACGCGATTTAAACTTTGAAATTGAATTGAAAAAAAAAAAAACAAAAAAACATTGCATTTCGTGACATGGGATTTTGATATTTAATTTTTAAATATAATAGAGATAATGATTAATGAGAATAAAAATCGAGCTTCGTCACAATTCAATTATTGTGAAGTTTTTTTTAAGGTAGTTCTTGAATAATATTCAATTAAGCATTAATTAAAGACGACATTCAGGTGAATGTGTCATTGTCAAAGTGCTCGAATTATGAAATTTTACTTACCAGGTTGCTGGGTATGTTCTTGTTTCGATTGTTTCGCCTGTTGTTCGATCATATCAGCCTCCCTGTGCATACCGAGCGATCGGTAATATTCTGCCCATTGAGCACTGTAATCCGGTTGTCCAGTCTGCGGATTCACTTGAACGGGTCCTTGACTAGCGTTGTCTGTTAAAACACAAAGTCAAAAAATGTTGTATAACAGTTGCCGACCATTTTCGAATGTTCGCGGTGCAAAATTCGTGAAAATACTCACTGGAGTCTGCGGATTGGGGCTGATTGGGCCATCCTTGATAACCAGTGCCCGCGTTCCAGTTAGGATTATAACCGATCGGGCCTTGACCTCCGGCGAATGGAGCTCCTGCTTGACCCTGGAATTCGTGCATTGGATCGCACTATGAATCCAATAAATTAGTCAATATATATATTTTAATGATTAAATCGCTTGCTCTTTAAGGTTTTAACGTACCATGCCCAATTTTTCACTGAATATTCTCTTAACGTGCTCGACCTGCTCAGGATTACCACGAATTATGAACATCTTTTCGTTCTCGTTGCTCTGATTTCTTCGATCGAGCTCACAGTGTGCGCCAGTTTGTTGATTTATTTGCTTAATCGTTTCGCCACCTTTTATGAAAAAGAGAACAGTTAAATAGAAATAATAATAAAGATATGTTTTATAGTATAACAAATACAATTTAAAAAAGAAATACATAAAAAAGGATTCAGACTTAATTTTTGAAATGCTCCTCATAATCGAACCATCTGAAAAATGTATTCGTTTCAAAATTGGAGAAAAAAGAATGAAGTTACCTTTGCCAATGATTATTCCACATTTGGTGGACGGCACAGCGAAGGTTGTCTCAATTTTATCTTGCATCGGACCGCCACCGCCACTTTGACGTCGGTCCCATCCACCGTATTCGCCAGGTTGACGACCGCCGCCGCCTCCACCGCCGCCGCCACCGCCGCCGCCGCCGCCACCACCACCAAATCCATTTCCGCGCGGTCCGCCTCTACCACCGCCCATTGAGTTTCTTCCATCGTCTCTTCTCTGCAATCATCAACGAGTAAACGTGAATATCGACGATAAATTAGTGATAACATTTTTTTTTTAAATAATTTTTAGAAAAAATAGTGCTTCTGTCGCTGTAAAGCGAACGAACGTTTGCGTGCGTCTATGAAAAACCTTTGGATCTTCGTTCGTTCTCTAATGGAATATCAAAGTTTACCATTACACTGTCTATAAGCTCCTGAATTCGTTGTCGAGCCTGTTCCACGGCTTGATGCTTGCCGGACAGCAGACATTTACGATCGCCCGGTCCGTCCTCTCTGCCTTGTTGAAATTGCACTCGTGCGCCGGTTTCGGCTTGAATTTTCTTTATCATGTCGCCACCTTTACCAATCACCACGCCAACTGCGGCCCTTGGCACGAGTACCTAAAACATTTTCGAATCATCCGTTTTTATTTGAGTTCGTTGAATGCCACTTTGGTTTAAATTGAATTTCGGCTCATGGAGGAAGCTTTATTTTTTGTGAATTTTGTTTTTTCTCAAGATTTTCATGACAGGACACTCTATATGGCCTAAAAAATCCAGAAAAGAGGTTTACAATAAATTTCTGGATGTGTAGATGTGTGCGTGTTGACGACTTGTGTGCAAATTTCGCACACAAATTCTGCTTCCCATTGTTTCTAACTTAAAAAATAAAATAAAATATTTGTCTGTTCTTTTTTAATATTCAGTTTCATTTAATTTTTAAAAAGTTACCTCAACTCCATCACCGGCTGATCCACCGTGATTGTAACCATTGTTGTCGTTCGAGAAGCTTCCTCTCTCCCCTCCGCCTCTCGATCCTCTGTTAAACATCTGCATCTCCTTCTCCGCTATGAGTTCGTAAACCAATTGCTTCGCATGTTCGACTTTGTGAGGATCACCGGTGATTCTAAAGAAACATGTTAGAGTCATTTTTGTAATCACCTTTAATAACGATCTACGCGAATATCGGAAATTCGGAGGAGTCAATCACTAATTGTAATTAGATCGAGTGTACATCAGATTCAACGATTCCTAACATCACAAAAGATTTCATCAGAATTCATGAAATTTCAATATTTCTTAGTAATCACAAAAGTTAAAAACAAAAGTTTAAATGAATTAAGATTTCATGAGATCTGAGGCAGGACTTTCTTAAGATTTTTCAGGGATCCCTCAACACCTTTTGGCAAGAGATTTCGGAAGTTCGTGAAAAATCGGTAGAATTTCAAAAGTTTTTCCAGAATTTTTTTTTAATAGATTTCATGGTTTTCTTAAGTTTTCTTATATCGGATTTCTCAAGATTTCTTTAGAGGACCTTCTCACCTAAAATTCATGAAAATTAAATTGTACAGAAGCTGCACATATAAAAAATTTCACATTGATAAAAATCACTACTGCGCAAACACAAAAAATTTAACATTTTTTAAATTGTCTTTTTTTTCTATAGCTAAGTTCATTGATGCAAATATTTGTCATATTCTACACTTTGAAGATTCACTTATGAGGATATTTAGTAAAAAAAAAAAAAATTCTTCTCAGGGAAAAAAATGACCTCAAAAGTGGGATTTTTTTGTGCATATTTTTAAAAAATATTTGTATCAATGCCAGCTACAAACAAAAATGCACCTACATATTTTTTATTTTTTGATCTTGCTTGGTAGTAATTTTAATCAAGCTAAAGGTTTTCTATATGCCATTAATTCCATTTAATTTGTATGTTAATACCATTTAATTTGTATGTTTTGTAGGTGGCTTAGGGGTCCCCTTAACAGAGTGTTCATCAGATTTCAACTGCTCGCTGAAAGCTATAAAATCGTCGAAATTTACCGCAACGGTTTTTCTTGCTCCTGCGACGGTCCATCCTGTATGACGACCATCTTAGCTCCAGATTTTTCCTGAAGTTGTTTGATAGTCTCGCCGCCCTTGCCGATGATAAGACCGACCTTTGGTCCCGGTATCATAATCTCGACAAATCCAGGATGTCCAACTCCCATCATAGAACCCGCGGCGCTGTTGCCACCGCTGCTGCTGCCACCGCTCATATTCATGTCACCGATTCCCTCAGTCCGGCTTCGCTGATTTACGATTGACAGCACCTGCTCTTTGGCTCGACTGTAACATACGTTCGTTCGGTACGTGCTGATAAAAAACTTTTGTTTTCTTTCTGCGTGAATTTCGCCGATAATATAGTGAAAAAGAAAACTAGATGTCTAGAGCATTAAACAACAGGTATTACAGATTTGTTTGCAAAACACAATCACATGGCTTAGGCGAGCCGATAAATGCACGAACAAGGATATTCCGTAACGGTGTACGTAAATTTATGATTTACGATTTTTAGGTCTTTCATTTTGTTTTTTTTTTAAGCAATAATAATAATAATAATAATAATAATAATAATCGAATAGCACAAATTTAAGGGTAGAGATTCTTATGTCAAGTAAAATAGTGAGCGTAGTTATAAGCATTTGGTTGAGAAAAAAAAACACGTATAGCATATTATTCGAATTTGTATGTCCTCGTTGCGAACAACACGTCCCCATGCATAATCCTATCCTCCTTCCTTCCATCACCTCTCATCACTTTCTCTCTCTCTCTTTCTCGTCACCCACACACTCCCTAGTGAAAGTAAAAAGCTATTAGTAAAATACAGAAATCATCAAATGATCAAAAACACATTCGGTCACAATTTGTGGCTCGTGAATATTCGTGTTGGTTCTATCTTTTTTTGTTCTTTTTCTTTTTTTTTTTTTTCAATATAAAAACAATATAACCGGGCGTGTATCATAGTAAATTATGTTAAAAGTCGAATCTGAGAGTCCGGAGTACGCATATATCCAGGCGCTATACTAAACAAAAATTCTGGAAGAAATATCAAGCGATTGTTTTTTTTTCGCCATATAACTGTGTGCGTGTTACTATCATAACAATATATAAATTCATGACATTCAGATTAAGGCGAAATAACGCTGTTACACAATACGAAAAACGTTATTTTTTTTTCTCTCTCTTTTCAGTTTGTTTGATTTTTGTTTTTTTTTTTAATCTTGCTTTCCAGTGTCGGAAATAAATGTTGGAAAACAAAAATGTAAGCCACAGAGATCAAGGAGGATAGCAGATTTGCTTGGTACATACTTGGTCTTTTCATAGTACAAGAAAAAAAAAGAAAGAATCATTATCTACGGACTTCCGTCACACGGCAATACGCGTGCTGGGGTTTCACCTGGTTAGAGAAATTCAAATCACGTGTCGACACGATAAAATTTCAGTAGCTGGTGGTTAGCTTAAAAAAAACACCACCTGAGATTATCCGTCGTGTCGGGTTATCGTTGTATGGGATTGCATTGCATACAAAAAAAAAATATATATATATATGTATATATATAGAAATACGTTATAAATATAATAATAAATATAGATAAATGTAGTTAAAATTATTCGAAAGAAGAAGGGAAAACGAGTTACTTGACAGCTTCTCGCGAGCCGGTTAGAGTGCAAACACGCTCAGGCAGCCCGCCACTTTCTGGCGCCATTTGTATTTTACATCCTGTTTCACTTTGCAATCTTGTTATTTGTTCTCCGCCTCTGCCGATTACTGTAAAAATATCAATAATCATTAGAACATATGGTTGATGATGTTTTATATATAATTTTTATCTTTTTTTTTTTTCTTTTCTTTTTTATATAAAACATTTTTTGTTCTTTTCATGGAGTACAACGATCATCATGGTTACAGGCCAATTAATATTTAGTCATGATGTTCTGATTATCGAGTGACTCACATTTCTCCTATTGCACTTTTAATCTTTGTCGTTAATACTTACTCAGTCCGACCATTTTGTCGGGAACTCTGATATCCTCGTTACAAATACCACCAAGACCGCCCATCACGGCTGACGGCGAAGATGCCTGCTGAGCTGCCCTCACCGCTTGATTTCCAACGTCTCCCATCGATGGTCCAGAACCAGGACCGCCGCGAAGTCCGATCAGCGGATCCGCGACTAACGCCGTCATTTTCTTAGCTTCGGGTTCTAAAAAATCATTCAACATAGGGAATCCGAGGGGCCGTTAAACGGTCGCTCTAACGGCGATATTTTTTTTTTTTTTTCGTTGCAGATAGCAATATATAATGTATAATAATAAGGATATTAATATGTACATGTAGTAGATATTATTCAGGTGCACAAATATTTAAAAAAAAAAAAAAAAAGAAAAAAATAACACACATAACGAAGAAGAAACAACGAGGTTTTTCATGTTATACAATGATTTACGATGTTTCTTGTGGACATTATGGGCTAGAAAAAAAAAAGGAAATGGTAAAAGTGAGAGAAAAAAAAATATGTGTATGAAGAGCAGAACGATACAGAAAAGAAAAGGAAAATTTTGTATTCGTTTCTTCTTTGGCACACACTCTCGGACAATCACTCACTCTCCTTCTTCTCTCCGACTATCAATGATGCGAAGTATGTACACAAATTGCAGGTGAAAAAAAAAACAATATATTTTGCAAGCTGTTTTCACACAATACAAGAGGAGTCATTAATGCAAATTATCGTCATGGTTTTTTTTTTAAAAAGCTCTTTCTTTTGTATTTTTTTTGGATATATTGAAGATGAGAATTAGTTGATAAGGGTGAGTAATGAAATAGCTCATATTACCTGTGCCGTCTTCTAGAGGACGCTTGAGTTTGTTGTCTGTGCTGCCTTGGGCACCAGCAGGATTGATTTTAGCTGCGATCTGAAAAATATTTCATCAGATTAGTTTGGCTGATCTTCTAAATTTTCAAATTAGACAATACTTGACCCTCCGTCTTATCACAACTCTAATTCGATGTAATATTTGTGATATTCTTATCTTATCTATTTTTTTTCTTTTTTAAACAAAACTGATGGTACAAAGAAAAGTAAAAATATTTGAGCATGTTTTTAGTGGCTTGCAATATAATTTTAAAAAGCTTACAAAAAATTAAACAACATCCAGGATATCAGGAACATTGATTTTTAATAATAATAATAATAATAATAATAATGCAAAAAGTTATTAATAATTTAATTACAAAAAAGTAATGCAACAAATTTTCAAGGCACTACGTTTTTGTCTTTTGAAAAAAATTTACACAATTTTTTTTTGTATACATGATCTTCTGAAAGAATTTCCAGATATTGTTGAAATTGTTTAAAATTTTTTTTTTATGGTCTTGAAACTGTGTACATGTAAACGGTTAAAAAGATTTTTAAATCGAACTTCTGTAAAATCCAAAATCCTTTACTGATCTTTACCAAAAATTTTAGCTAAAAATTTGCAACATTGAGATATTGCATTTTTTATTTTTTTTTTAATTTTACATTGTTCTAACATTTTATCCACTCTGTTGATTATTACAGAAATAAATTACAGTAAAGATAGTTGCTATAATTTTCACATATCTCGATATTTTTTTCTAAACCACTTTTCTTAATGTTTCACACGGTTTTGAGTATTCTGACATAAAAATCTCAATTTTTTTTTTCATGGACACAAAGGAGCAACGAAGCAAAAATAGTTGATTTGTTGAATTTTATAAATCTTGAGAAGATATTCTAAACAAGTCTATAGAGTTGTATATATTACTTTCTGTCTTCCACTAAAAGTAAGCTTACTCTATGAGAAACTTGAAGTTCATCAACAAACTTTCTCATAGAGACGGCTTTGTGAAAGGTGTGGAAAATAACACAGATGCAATGTGCTAGGTTCTACCTTGCAGACTTGTTTATCTAGAATCTGCTATGATTGAGAATAAAATAAAATAAAAATATATTACAGTTTATGAACATAATAAGAAATGCCGTTAAGAGTTCATTATACAAACTTTAAACCCACAGAATAAAAAAAAAAGTAGCAGCCTGTGCGATACGAAACAGGTACGAGCGTCAATACCGGCAAAACCTTAAAATTTGCACTTTGGCCTCAGCTAATTTGATTGCGAGTCGAAATGACTATTCATACGATTAAAAATCTTTAGATATCCAGATAATCAAACAATGTATATCTTACAATATTACACGATGTAATTACGCGAATCAATGCAAAATAACATAATTCAACAATTCTTCAATGTACCGAAAATCCATATAAACCATAAAATCCATAATAATAATATCCAAAAATAGCGAACTTAAAAAAAAAAAAACAAAAAAAATGAAGTCAAAAATAAAATGCCAAACAAGTATGCTATATACACATTGTTTCCATTGAAAGCATTTTGATCAGCGTTCGGAAAAGCAATGAAAATGCGTTTAAGGCCGCTTAATCCAAAGGGCTGTGCTATTAGCGATTCTATTTAGCGTACATGAGACAGGTTTAGTGCGAGTAAAACGAAAAGATAAGTTTCGCGATAAAAGAAAAAAAAAAATGCCGAACATCGTATCGCGCCGAATCCCTCTCGTCTGGTGCACGCTAAAGCACTGTGCTATATAACTATCCGCGATCGGAGACGCACCGCAATTAAAAAAATGACTCGGTTTACACCGAAGCACAAGAGCACAATGCTTTAGAGTTAACGAACGACTCGGATTTTAGAATAGCGAACGGAAAAAAGCCGGGATAACCATACCTGTTTTGCACGTTGCAGAGCTGCTGCAAAAGCGGAACTCTGGCTGAAATTTTGAGGCGGAGCGACCGCTGAATAATCACTCATGTTGAACCATGAAGGGCTAGGACGTTACTCCGGCTTATACCCTCCTCGGTTATCGGCGGTTATCTCGTTCTCGTAACTCGTGCGATCCTCTCGTTGTTAAAGTCGTTGTGATTACGATGCCGTAGCGAGAAAAGTCCCGATATATACCGAGCTCTTTGAGCTTAGGCGTGAAAGGAAAAATGCGGGCTTTTTTTTTTTCCACGGGCGCAAAAGAGAGACCACCACAGTGTACAGGGCTAACGGGCGAAGCGCGCAAGCGTCGGTCACGGGTGATGCGGGAACGGCCACGGAGCGAACTGCGAGCGCTTCCTCCCGCCCGAACATATACAAATGTGTATAAAAGTATACAGAACACGCACACACACGCGCATATGCACAGTCAACACACACACACACACACACACTTAGAGCACAGAAGTGGCAATTTACGGCGTCTCTGAGAGAGACTTTCAAAATGTCTTCAGACGGCCTCGAAATGTCTTCCGTAGGCTGGTGACCCGACAGCACTTTCCACCTTTTATATTCGCAAATGGTTAATGAATTTTGTGCGTCTACCGAGAATCTCTCGTCAAATCACACGCGAAAACTGGACTCGAGACACTTACGAAACACCAATCAAATTTTCGCCACAGGTCGATTGACCTGCTACTAGTGTACTGTCAACTTACCGGTAAATTGTGTCAGTCACGAAAGCAACCGGCGGTCGGTTACTTTACATGCTATTTTGGGTAAGAACGTTTTTGGCAAATATTCTCAGTATTCCGCGTGAATAGGGACAGATTTGCGAGGATCCTCAAATCCGACGCTCGGGAATCTCTCTTCTTAGCCTCATTCTAAGAGATTATCCCATAGTTATGGGACTTCGATTGTAGTACCCATAAAAATTGATATACAAAATCTATTTCCGGATCCGTGAAGCACCTGTTATGCGAGGTTTTCATACGCGCGATAGCCACAAGCAACGCGTGCGAAAGAAAAAGGCAACCATATTTTTTGTCCTTTGTCCATCCCATTTGTCGCTGTCGCGCGTATGAAAACCTGGCGATAGGTGCCAATAGGACAAAAATTTAATGTCACTAGATCTTCTTAACCGGAAGAAGAGGCTTTTTCCAAATATGGAATTAGAATAGAATCCCATTTGCAAAAAAAATCTACTGAAAAAAAAAAGTGTACGCTTTGGGTCCACTCGATTTTCTTGAAAATTTTACCAACCATTCTTCAAGATATTATGAAAATGTAGTAAAATCTCTGGTAACATTTTCAGCTCGTTTTTTTTTTATTCGCCGTGAATTAAATGTTAAAGTTTTTTTTATTTGCGTTCATTATTCGCCAAAAGAAAATTTCACCATTTAATTGGCAGCATATACATATTTAAAATGTTTGATGGTCAACCGTTTAATAGCACTAATTACAAAAACAAAATAAGGCCTAAAGTTAGCGAAACATCTTCTTTTAATTCACTTTAAGTGAAGCTCAATCGATGCGTAACCGTTTGATGGGCCCGATTAATATAACCATTTATGGTGTACAACAAAACTCGAGTCAAAAGTATATTTACGAAAGAAAATCCCTCTACTTTGCAAAAAGTTGACAAATAATCAAATGCCTCACATTTATTGCCACGTATTAATATTTTTTTATGAAAGATAAAGTGCTGCTGTATCTTATATCTACAATTATAGCAAATTTATCAAAATGTGTAGCATAAACATATTTATGTTGGAAAACATTGTATAAAGCTTGTTGATATCATTTTGAAAATATTCGTACACACTGAATGGGACAGCTCTTCCATCAACATAATAGCTTTATTTGTAAAAAGTTAGTTAACTCAATATCTATAAATCTGCGGCAACTAGAGCGCGTATAGACATTTTTTAAAAAATACAAAATTTAAGAAAATTTGAACAGATACTTGAACAAAATTTCATCACACACACACATACACACACACACACACATCCAGATAATTTTTATAAACTACTTTTCTCGATGTTTAGACCATTTGGATTGACCTGACATAAAAATCTCGGAAAAAAAAATCACGAAAACGACGAGAACGAAGCTTCCTCAGAGGAGGCAAGATAGACGCGGAACATATTCTAACCTGAAACTGAAACCTATTAAAATCGTTGGCGTGCAGCGATATATAATCATACTTCATTCATAAACAAAACAAGTGTGAATGAATAGTATTTTGCCCAGTAAGTCATTAACTCGTGCTGCGCGAGCGATTTTTACGAAATTATTCGTTTCGTCATCAGCAATGGCGAAGAGCAAATACGAGTACGTAAAGCAATTCGAGACACACGACAATTGTCTTTTAAATTGTTGGATCGTCGTGAGGATAGACGGTAAAAATTTTTCAAAATTTTCGGACGTTCACGAATTTGTCAAGCCCAATGATTCCCGAGCTCTCGATTTGATGCGACATGCCGCTACAACAGTCATGCAAGAATTTAATGAAATTGTTATTTCTTATGGACAGAGCGATGAATTTTCGTTTGTGTTTAAAAAAGACACTGAAATCTACAATAGAAGAGGTTCATATATAACAACATACGTTTTATTTTTATTGTAAAAATTATTTTGTTGATAAAAACATTTTTTTTTTTTTCATTAAAAAAATGTAGTTTTCTTTTGTAAATGTCTAAATGACATTTTCCAATAATTCAAATAATTTTCCTGATTTTTTTTTACAGCTTCAAAAATTCTATCCAATGTTAATTCTCTGTTCACATCTTCGTATGTTTTCCATTGGGGCAAATATATGGGAGATTTAAAGCTGCAATATCCACCTTCCTTTGATGCCAGGACAGTCTTGTATCCATCGGATCAGAACCTTAGAGACTATTTGGCCTGGAGACAGGCTGATGTTCATGTTAATAATCTTTATAATACTTGCTTTTGGAGCTTAGTGCAAAGAAAGAATATGACACCTGCTGAGGTATTTTGAATCAATTTGCGGTTGTAGACAGGTGGAAACTTTGAAACTCTGCAAATTGCATATTTCTATTTTTCTTTATACTGACTAATATTCTGTAAATCTTCATGTTCACTATATGGTAACCAGCAAATAGGAAAGAAATTTAATTTATTGGACTATTTTTCAGTTGACCTCTACAAGTTAATTTTCTGAAAATTGAAATTTAATTTATTTGACATTTTGTAAATTGACCTTTACAAGTTATATTTTGCAAAATAAAAATTTAATTTATTTGGAACTTTTTAAATTATTCTTACAAGATATTTGCTCTTTAGATGGTTGTTTCTAATTTTTCTTTACCTTCAGATCCTCAACGTTTTCTAAATTAATTGAGAAGTGGTACAAATATTAATATTTCCACGTTTTTTTTTTGCGAAACTCTATTAAGACAATATCTTCACGTTCTGAAGTCTGGTAATCAGCCACTAGGAAAAAAATTCAATTCTTTCAGAATATTTCAACTAAATGTTTGCAATTTACCTTTAAAAACTCTCCTTGCACAATTTTTGTACTTTTGGGAGGAGCCTAACTTTTGTTTAGCTTCCAAATAATAATTAAAGTTCAAAAAAAGGGTGGTAAGTTTCATATTTTCACGTACCTTTGGTAAATTGTACAAAGTTGAAATTTTCATGTCCTGCAGACTGAATAATGAGCAATTGAAAAAAAAAAACATTTTTTTTTATTAATGAATGATAACAGGACTTTTTTATTTATTGGTTTCTGATTTTTTTTTTCTATTTTCAGAAAATTGCTCTAATAAAAATTACGAGGGGTAGAGTTTCATATTTTCACGTGTTTTTAGCTAAACTGTATAAAGGCGACATGTGTAATTATTGTTTCCAGGCTCAGGAAAGATTAAAAGGTACCGTTTCATCAGAGAAAAACGAGCTGCTGTTTCATGATTTCGGTATCAATTACAACAACGAGCCGCAATATTTTCGCAAAGGAACGACGCTCCTGCGTAAATCTGTAGCCGATGAAAGCGGCAAAGTTCGAAAGACCGTTGTGCCTTACGAGGAGGACATAATAGGTGAGCGTTTCTGGCGAGAAAATCCCGAAATTATGGGATCGAAAAAACAAGCAAGAAATTCAGCTGCATCTCCGCCACATTCAAAAGATATAGCATTAGCTTCTTAATCGTCGAATTGTAAAAATAATTCACACTCTTGTAAGTATTGCCAATTAAAGTGGAATGCGTCGTAACTTTATTACGGGTGTTTTTTTTTTTATAACATCTTACATCTAATAAATTAACAGTTATACCATGGAATAATACTATGTACGATATTTCTTATCTCCACAGAATATAATAAAATACACTATATACATCGAGTTTATTTTTTTTAAACGAACGTGAATAGAGCCTTGAACACACCATGCTGCGATGGCGAAGGAATCGGGTAAGACACAAGTCGACGAGACCATTTCGTTATTGTAATATTTTCTGAGAAACTCGACAATACGTTTTTCTGTATATTTTTTCTTTTTTCATTCGTATTAGAGATATATTTTTTTGGGACGAGAAGACTGACGAATTTACTCGACAGCCTAATCTAAGTATGACCTAATTTTCGTTCGGTTAACACGCTCGAAATTCAAAAGTATAATTTTCACGATAATACATACGATGACGTTACACAATGCCGCTTATTTCCTAAACAACATTTCATTAGAAGATGGGTATGTAATTGTCGATTTTAGCGCGATGCTTCTGAGCAACGCATTCGGCTATCCAAACGATATTGCGACATTCCTGCTCCTTCAGTTTCAAGTAACTGTAAAACACGCCGAAGTGGAATTGCTGGAGAAAAGCGTGGACGTTTAAACGCACCTGAAATAACAGATTTTTTTTAAAGTTAATTACACAGATAATACTTCTGTTATACGTCTGAAAATTATTATTTAAATTGAAAAATCGATGAATTTTTGAATAATAAATAAAGTATTTCCTTTCGGTTTTTTAGAGAGAAAGCTTCGATTTCGTAACAGAAAAAAAATTTCCAATATTTTCATCTCCGGATACTCGACATGTTATAAAATTTGGAAAATTGTTTGTGAAGTTATTCTAACTGCCTTTTTTATTTGCTACCGAGATAAATACTTATTTCTCAATAAAGTAGCATTCAAGAACGACAGGAATTTGGACCGAATTTATAAAAAAAAAAAAATTCTTTTTACAGGATTTTGAATTTTTCAATAAATTTACGTTAACTTTAACAAAATAAGATCCGTACAGCTAAAATTCGTTCGAAGGTTTGATTTAAAAATTGCAATAAGTTACACATTAAAAAAAAAGTTTTAAGCGTAACAAAAATAATTCAATGACGTACCTCATGTTCGAAGAACTTGTCTTCGAGAGTCTTGTCGCCGGGATTATTTCCCGCGCCTTCGAAAAGGGCGCTGTACTCCTACAAAAAAAAAAAGAGAGAAAAAAATATATATCACGAGAGATTAGATTACGAATAATACATATAATTTTGAGAAAGATGATGAGAGCTTACAGCGTAATATTCAGCTACAGCCTTTACTTGTTCATAATCATCAGCCCGAGCGAGTGCCGCAAGACCGTCGGGATTCAAGCGACCGCAACGCGGATAAAGTTTCGCACGATCGTCCTTTCCGAGCTCCGTACCGAACGAGTTTATCGTTATAATAATAGCTCTTCTGTCTGCCTCGAACTGCAACATAACAGAATTGTGTAAAAAAAACGCCGCTCAATTTTTATGTTCTTTTTTAAGAGACTGAAAATTCTTACCGCTAGGATCTCGCACATCGTGTCGGCAGTTGTACCGCCGATATCCTTGCAGAATTTATAGAATGCCTCGAGATACGCCTTGTAGAGGGTATTCCTGATTATCTCAATGTTCATCTCGTCCAAGTCCTGCTCGGAGATGCAGTCGACGAAGAAGGGAGCTATAAATTTTTTTTTAAATCAATTATAATTTAGAATTTTATAAATAAGAATTTCATAATTTTTGGAATTCGTATAAATTTCCAGCAAAAAGAGTCAATATTGATTTTGAATAATAATGTATTATTATTTTTGAAAATGCAGTTTTTTTTTATCATGTAAGGCTACTTTTCTTAGACTGTTTGTTCAATGATTCTAAAACTTCTTATGTGTATTATGATATCTTTCTATGAATATATGATGATAATTCGCATCTTTTCAACCAATGTCTTAAAATTAATATAAATATTTAAAATAACGTAAATTCATTTAAAAATCATGTGTATATGGAAAATAATAGTGAATAGATTTCATGAAAAAAAGTTTAAATATTTTTTTGTCAATATTATATGTAATTTATTAGTCATTTTTTGGCATTACTATTCAATGTCTTCAATGACGTTAATTGCTTAAAGATTTGTCTCTTGTTGCAAAGTATTGAAATTATAATGAGATTAAACATTTGGGAACGTCTTCGTGATACTAAACGATGTATCACATGTCTGTCTCTCTCAGATAGCTACAAATGCAAGAATGGTAACCGAATTTTCTAATCGCAAGTTCCTCCGCCACGGTTGAATTCTCAGATAAAAGATAAAACGTTAAGCCGCAGTACAATTAGACGCATTTCACCATTCTTGACGTTTATCTTCGGCGATCAACTGTGCCCGATAAATTAAAGTAAAAGTTTTTCTTAACGATCAACATTGTCTCTTATCGTCTTAAGATTTCGTACAAAAATGGGTATTACTGGAAATGGACATTTTTCTTAAAGAATATCCAAAATATTTTTGGATTATTTATTTTCTAACAAAATCATAAAAATTGGCAAAAATTCTTCAAGCCCATTAAAAAAAAAAAGTTAAATTTTTTAGACAATAATCTAAACTTAGTTTTGGAAATCTTGTCAAATAAGCATGAATACATTTTTTTACATAAAAAGATTGTCACTTTTGAATTTAGGAAACGTACAGATTATCTTATAGCATTGTAATTTAAAAGCTGAATATTTAAAGGACCTTGATACCAAAAATATATACCTCAAGTTGAGCAAGTTGGTAATTTGAAAAAAAATAAAAACATGAAAAATGTGAACTACAGATTCCCTATTGCATGGATATTGATAAATATAAAAATCTAGATTTCAGTTATTCAGACTCATACAAAAAGGGTTCATTCTATCACACAAATTTTAAGTATTCAACAATCGAGCCAATTTACCTAACGGAGTATCTACAAGAACCGCATTGTAGAGTTCAGCAGGTGTAGCGGCTACATGAATGGCTTCCATCTGCTCGAAGCTGCCCAAAGGATGGCACTTTGGTATTAGCTCAGAAATAGGTCTCTGATGAAGAGTCCCGGTGATCAACAGAATAATATTATCAATCATGTAGCTGTAAGTTATAAAGTCCAGAAATTGAGACAGCGGCTCCACGGAATGATTGCGGAGATGCTGAAACTCAACGACAAGCTTTTCCCTGAGTTTGTCGTCGATGACGCTGACGGCCAATGGCGAGGGTTCGTTTGCCAAGAAGCTGCCGTAATCTGTGCCCGCAAGATGCAGCTTCAAATCTGTGAAAAAAAAAATCGAAATATACAAAATAATGATAACAATAATTTATCGTCTTAACTTAAATTCAATGCCATCAAAATGCACACACATATTTTTACAAAAATTTTCTTGAAATCGAAAAAAAGAAAATGCATGAAAACAAACCTCTCAAACGGTGTTTAAACAAGTATCGAATAATTTCGTTTCTCAAAATAGTCGAAAAAAAAAGCAAACTGAATCCAGGGTCTCAAAAAAAATGTCTCAAACGAGAGCTCAAAAATATTTTTGAGAACAAAATAAGTAAAATTGGCTTGAGATGATACGCGATAAGAAAATTTTGTACATGCAATCGAAGTTTTCGGAAATTATTATTGACCGCGCGACTCACCCTCGAGTGTCTCGCATTGTACCAAATTGAGATAATCGTTTTGCTGTAATATTCCGCACTTGAAACCACGGCAAAGCCCTTCAAGATAACCTCCATCGATATTGAACAGACAACCCTTCATGTTGGATCGATTAAAAACTCGGCGTCCAAGATATTTTTCACACTGAGAAACGCTACAAACGGGAGAACCGTTCTGTTAATAAACGGAGCACGGAATAATCGGACTCGCCCTCTTTTCGCGAGACGATCATATGACCGACTGACGCGAACAGCGCCACGAGCGTTTTCGAGGTCTTTTACTTACGTTGTCGTCGTCGTCGTCTGTTTATTCCATTATTGTGACACATCGATAGGTCGAAATTTACATAAATTCTTATTCCCACCGTAAATATAAAGCAAAAAATTAGCTTATTAGCAAGAAAAAGCGCAAAAAAAACTAGCAATCTATAAGTTTGTTAATAATTATATTGACTGTTTTCGAATTATTGTGAAATAAAAATCGAAACAATAATAGTGACGTCGCGGCTGTCAGAGCGGTGACTCAATGCAGCAAACTTCAGACTATTGAATATTCACAAAATAGTAAAAAGGTGTTTGATGTGTCGAGGGAGTTTGGTTCGCGAATTTTTCAATATTCGTATCGTCGGACAGTGAATTTTAAAGGATTCACATCATGTTCAGCAAGAAGAAGGAAACAAAACGACGTCCGAGACCGCCTGGAAGTCTCGAACAGGTACGGGGTTTTCAGAATTATTTTTTCTTTCAAACGCATTTTCATAAATCTTATCTCGTTCTGTAATCTGCATATAATTGATGTGTATAATTAATGTCGTTTATATGCAGTTTGGGATTTTTGAAGTTCCTGAGAAGTTGGAGGATTTTGGCGGAGGCGCCTTTGCCAATGATGACAATGACGAGGACTTGGAGGCCGAGCTGGCTTTGCTTACAAGTGGAAACGACGCGCCTCGTCAACCTAGACGTAAAGGTACATTCCCACTTGCTTCGTTACCACACAATCTAGAATTTTCATTTCCTACTGATTTAAAAATATTATGAACTTTTTTTATTTTTAACACTAATTTTGCATGTTTCACACTTTGTTCTTTCGATTAAGCAAATACATTTTTAAATATCAATGAGATTTTAGAGTGCTCTGAAATTAAAATCTTGAAAAAAAAAATGTTTTCATAAAAACTTCCTCTATAAGGAAGCAATAATAATAATAATAATAATAATAATAATAAGATCAAGTGATAAGAAAAGATGTTATCAAGACATTTGATAAAAAAGGTATTTTAATAAAAGTGCATTAAAAATATAAAGATCATTCTAATGGAGAAGGCAATGAATCATTATTTTAAATACTATTCATAAGGAATTATTTTTATTTTTAATAGAACATTTATAGATTTTCTTATCAATTAGCTGAGACATTCTTGAAAAATAATTAATATTAAATTATTTATGGCATGCATAAATATTAAATAGGTTGTTGAAAACTAATATGTTTGCTACAGCCTATAAAAAAGGGTACTCTTTGTGTATAAATGGCTTATCTTGTTTTTTTTTTGTTTCAAATAAAATGAAAGAAATTTTTTTATTTCAGCACCTCCGATACCGACTGCTAAACTAGACGCTATGGTCAGTGAAAGCATGAAGGATGTGGATGATGAGGAGCCGTCTGGTGATGATGATGATCCAGACATATTGGTAAAGATACATTCTTCATTTTTAATGTCATACTGTGGATCTTCCAAGAATAAAGACAAAATTATTGCATTGCTATTTTACTTCGTTTTTATCATATAAAATAGATAACAAATTAGGACAAACAGAGGTATCAAATGCTACTTCTGTCAAATTCATATATTAATATAAAAGATGCATTAAAAAAATATTGATAGCGTTAACCAGCTTAGAATTCAAATTTTATGAAGAATTTTTTTCCGATTAAAACTGATAGAAACCAATCCAATGGACGAAATTCCGATTCAAAATTAATTGTTTTCAAAGGGTTTCAATCAGATTTTTTTTTTTTATTGGTTTTAAAAATTCAATAATAATCAAGAACCGTTACGTTTGTCATTGCTTGCTCTTTAATTAAAGTTCGTTCTTAATATACAAAAAATAAAATACTATATGTCTATAATATCAATTTTACCAAAAATCTTTTTGTGCATAGTATTTAAATATAATAAAATCATGTTTATGCTTTCAGAATGAGCTAAGAGAGATCACTGGCGAGGAAGAAATTCCTGCGGATCTTACAGATGAGGAGCCAGAAGCCCCAGTTCCTGAAGAGAATGGCAACGGCAACAACGACGAGACAATTAAATTATTACAAGACCGACTGAAGATGTACAAGTTGGCTGTAGCTAAATCCCAGAGCGAAAACGAATCGGGAAAAGCCCGTCGTTTTGGACGTGGTGTAAAGACTCTGGAAGGATTATTATCAAGTGCAAATTCCGGCAGAGCTGTTAACGAAGCCGATATTCCGCCGATTTTGCCACCGTCGGCATTTGGCGAGAAACAACAAGTACCAGCACCGACGGAAGAGCCTGCTGCTGCTGCTGCAGAACCTGCACCGTTTACTCCACCGGACATTGAACCTGTTCCAGTTGAAGTTCCAGCTTCGGAACCCGATAATTCTGCTACTGAGGAACCAAAGGCTGCTGCGAGCGTTGATCAGGAGTCTCTGGAATTGTTAAAAAAGCGTCAGCACGAGTACAAAGTAGCGGCGATAATATGGAAGAAGATGGGCAACAAGGAAGAAGCCATGAATAATGTAAAAGTCGCGAAACAATTTGACATTGTATTGGCAGCGGTTGCCGCTGGTGAAACTATCGATCTTTCGGATATGCCACCACCGCCACAATTGCCGAATATCGAGTCCGCGAAATCCGCTGTCGAGGATGGAAAAGAGGAGAACCAGACTCAGCAAAGCACTTCACAGGACCCAAGTGCGTCTGGTAAGTCTATCGAATTTTTTACGAATGCAATAAACCGTCGAATTTTAGATTTGTGATCTTGTATCGTTGCATTAAAAGCGGAAACGGCACAGGCGCCAATCACCGGAGATGCTATCGGAGGAGCTCTCAAAGAACGCCTGGAAATTTATAGACGCTCGAAAACAGCCGCTGAAGAAGAGGGCAACAAATCGAAAGCCAGGAGATACGGGAGAATTTGTAAACAATTCGAGGATGCTATAAAGATGCACGGACGAGGAAAACCCGTTGCTTATGAAGAATTGCCAACGCCACCGGGTTTTCCACCAATTGGCGTGAGCGCCGCACCACCTGCACCGGCAGTTCTGGCTACGTCGAGCGAAGACGCACCTATGGAACCTATTCCAGAACCAGAACCTCAAGAACAAACCTCCCCATCGGTACCTCAGAGAAAAGCACCGGCTCCTCCTCCGAGAACCAATCAAGGTACTTTGTTTTATACCATCTGGCATCCCTCATGAAAAAAAAACTTTGTTTTCGTGGGAAAAAAATCAAGATTTGAATGACGGAGGATGGAGGAAAGTGGAGAGAGTGGATTTTTTCTGAGATTCGAGATGCTTAAATAATGCATTTTTTTGTGATGAATAATGAGCTGTACGAAACTTTTGTCAGGCCTACATGTATTTCGACAACTGCTAGTGAGAGAATATTGAAAAATACGTATCGATTTGGAACCTTGATAAGAACATTTTTCGTTCGTCTGAAAAATTTAAAAAATTAACAGCATTTTCCTCAGCAGTCCAGATATTCTGTTATAATTGATGGTATAATTATCGGTACGATTCTCAGTACTCATGTTTTCTTTTTATTAGTTCGATAACAAATTGATTTTTACAAATTGATTTTTACATTTTCGAGTTCAATTCCCGGTGATCACCATATATTTTCTCTCTTCGATACTCCGTCTGGGAATTGTCAGTACCAATACCTACACTTTCCCAAAATCTTTGCTTGGTCCCAAAATTCCGCGAAGTCTGCGCTGATGTATGCATTTTTAAAAAATGACAGTAAACAAACAATTTATTTGTTTGTGTTTCTAAAAATCGTTTCTACATTTTTTATTTAAGTAAAACTAATGATTTTATTCCAATAAATATTTGCTTTCGTAGTGAAGGAAAATTCAGCGATGTAAAAGATTTTTTTTTTTAATCAAACAGCACAGAAAAAAGCCGGAGGCGCAACTTCCCGCGCGGAGAAACAGGCGTTGATGCTGCAACAGCGTCAGGCGGAACTGAAACAAGCGGCGTTGACCGCGAAGCAGGACGGTGACTTGGAGCTTGCTCGTGATTATCTCCGACAAGCAAAAGGTATCACACCGTTGATTGAAGCGAGCAGATGTGGTCTGCCAGTTGATCTGAATTCGATACCGCTCTCGCCAAACGCTAAAACCCTAAACGTCAACAACTTTGTCGACGCAAATTCCGACGACAGTTTTACTTTGGTCTCGTCCGAGGACTGTCTGGAAGAGGCCAGTGGTTCGGATCAGCATATTTATGATAACATGGAAAAGCAACTAATCAAACAGGCGAAGGTACGTGCCTAATAATTTCAGTTTTTTTAGTACAAAAATGTGTTATATATATTTTTTTATCGGTAAAAATAAGCGTATAAAAATCCCATGATTGTTTGCAACGGTGTTTTGATAATGCAAAAAGAAATGCCCAGATTCAAATACAACGAATTGTATATAGTACGTTAAATTATTCTCAATATAATTTTGAAGAATATTTTCTGTTTAAAAATAAATAGAACGCCTGTTATTTTTATGTTTGGATCTGCGGATATTTTTTTTACATAATCAAGACACTGTTTGGAAAACCAATCTCATGGAATTGTGCATACGATTTTTTTTTAATGATAAAAAAAAATATGCATTTTTTGGTTTCACTCGTAAAATAAAAAATTCCAGTGGTGTTTGTCAACGAGAGATCATTCAAAAGCTCTGGGTGATGTGCCGGGTTACAATCGATGGGAGCGAATGGCACTGGGTTACAGTCACGATCTTGATATGCTGAGAGTTCGCAAACGAGACGGTCTACCACCGCCTCAGCATCATTACGAAGTCAAAACTTATGCAATAGTGCAGTGAGTATTTTTATTAAATCTAATTTAAAAAAAAAACAACATTTCTGTTCATTAAATTGTGTTCTTATAATTTCTCTTTGTATTTTTTTTCCCAGGAGTTGCACCGACTTGGGCGACGGTGATGCTGAAATATCGATAATACGCGGTGTAAATTATCCGAAGGAGCTAGACACGTACGTAATGTTCGAATACCCTTATCCAACGGAGAGTACGCAGTCCGATCGAACAAGTACCATCAGAGACACCAGCAATCCAGAGTACGAGGCAGTCTTCACACTCAATAACGCGGTCGATCGATCCGCGAGACAGTGTCAACGAGTTTTCAAGAGGCACGCTCTCAAGTGTCAAGTCTGGTCCAAAGGGTAATCATTCGTTGCATAATTCATTTACTGAGTTTCTTTTTTTCATTAATCAATAACCATTATTTATTTTTTAATTTCTTTTCAAAACGATTTTTCTCGCATTAATGAGGCTTAACCCTTTAACGATGACTCACAGATAAGAATCTCGCAATCTTTCAGTTTTCTAGGCGTATGTAGCAATAATTTTATTTTGAAATTTCGTTTATAATTTTGTCCTTCGATGTTTTTGAGTTTCGTTAAACTTTTAAAATTACAATGGCTCGATAATTACAGTGGCAATATGTTTGTATTATTTACCATCAAAATTTCTTTTTATTTTTATTCCTAATATATAAATGGACAAATGTTTAATGTGTTAATTCGCTAGAAATTCTATAGTCGGATCTGTAACGAACCCTTCATTGCTCAATTTTCGAGTTCTCTCAGCAAATGTTGCGATTCCTCAGAATTATCATAGTCATTAGAATTAGTACGTTGCTTGCAGATGCTCGATGAACCCCATCCTGTGTTGCACTCACCCAAGGTATGAACAAAATTACAAGCGTGCATGTTGGACGTAACTTTTCGTCGAGTTAAAGAAATCATGCATCTTTCACGTATTAGCATACTCGTAGAACGGCTAGATTTGCATTCGAGTAGCGTTGGTTCCTACGCAATCAAATTTTGCGTAACAATATTCCCGCAATCAAGATTAAAATAATGCGAAATTCTCTAAATTAATTCGTCTTTTCTCGAATACGGCTTAAAAATTTTTTTGTAAAAACTATTTTTTCTATTCCACAACATATGTGTCTCAAATATTGACGGATTTGAGTCTCGTTTATTCACGTTTCAAATACTATGAGTTAGTAAGAATTTTGTGAAAAAAAACTGACGTATCAAGGCTATTTCTTCCTTTCTTATTTGATACACGAAAAATTTGTTTCCGGATTTTAACAACAAATTTAACCGTTTAATCAACTTTATCAAGTCGTCTCAGAGAAAAGAAAAATTGATCTCGTGGAGGAGGAGGAGATTTCGCATTATCTGAAAATCACATTAATTAAGTTGATATGACACATTTTTAGGAACTGTAATAAGCAAGAAAAGTCGCAATCAAATTTACGCAGAATTGACAAATATTAAAATGATATTATAAATAAAAGCAAATTCAGTCTGCAGTAAAACTTTCTGATCTGCAGTAAAATTGAATTTGCATTTTCCTCAAACATGATTTGTCTCTGATAAAAATTGCATTACAGCTTCCATAATCAATTACAGTTTGTATCATATTCGATCAAGATAAACGTGGAAATGCAAATCCACTGTTAACTGTTTGTATATATTAAATAATGCACAATGTGACTAAAAAAGTTGTCCTACATGTTTATATTGATTATTCCTGACAACGAAGCATGGAATTTACACGAGCAAACTGTAACAACGAGCGATTGCGAGTAGTCTGCTAGTCAAAGTATGAATGATTAAAAAAAGAAGAGCACGAAAAATCGCGAACACAGCTTTAATTAATTGACTGGTTGGTTATTCTGACATTTCAGAGGTTTCTTCAGAAGCGACAGTCTCGTTGGTACGGTGACGGTGAAGTTGCAGCCACTCGAGACCCAATGTATTTTACACGACTCATTTCCTCTGATGGACGGGAGAAAAGCGGTTGGTGGAAAATTGGAAGTGAAAATTCGCCTGAGGAATCCAATCCAAACAAAACAGATCGAAAAAATCACAGATAAGTGGTTGACTATCGATCATTGATGAAAAAAAAAATCGACCTGCTGCCGAAACTGTGTCGCTTTGAAGCTTTTTTTTCGAGACAACAAGAGTTTTCCCTAAACCGTCGAATCATGAAACTGTGACGACGACGGATTATAATTCATGCGGTCATCATACTTCGATACATTTATCCTTTTTAACGCTACGAGATCAATTTATATGAATTGCTGCGAGTATAGACTCAAAAAAAGTATATAAATATAAATATAAATATATTTAACTGTAAATATGCACAACGAGAAATGTATATAATAATCATTGTAAAACGCGATGATAAAAACGCGTCGGTAATATACGCCCGACCGAGCTTTATAATGATGACGGTGAGATGATTGTGCCTAATAAATGAAACTTTACGATTCAAAGTACATAACAGAGCTTTTAAGCCAAGTTTTGCATTGCAAGTTGCGTCGCGTAGTCGCGTTAGTTTTGCGACGGCGCGAAATCACAGGAGTCTCTGGTGCCTTGTGACACGTGATTTACACACAGAGAGAATGAAGGAACGAGACTGAAGCTGATTCCACACTTCCCGTGGAACAATACATCAGGTGAATACCACTAACAAACTATTGTCCGATAATCGTTCGCCTACCTCCCTCTCTCTCTCTCTCTCTCTCTCTCTCTCTCTCTCCTTCTGCATTCTATCCTGGACAGCTATTCTCCCACTCCCACGACGCCGCTTTCCCAGACCTCCCCCGCGCCCTTCTCCGCCCTTCGCGTGTCTAACCAACCCTTAACAATCGACACACCCGGAATACATACAGGCGACTGACTCGCTCACTGGAAAACGTGCTCGAGTCGAAATAATCACCGGATAATTAATTGTTCTTGGTACGGAAATTTCGGGCATGGGAGAGACGGCATCTTGATGCTATTAAGGGATTATTTAAGAGGATTTAGTCGAATCTTTGAGACGAAAAGTGCGGATGTAGACGCATACGCGACATTGCAAGTAATTTTGTCACTGAGAACAATTATTAGAGAATTTGACGTTAAAAATATAAATAAAAATACTAAATCTGTTGTATCGAAAGGAGGCCGAAAAAAGATGTTTTTAAAAATGTATATATCAACTGGGCCTATTTTTATTTGCAATTACGGAATTGTATAATGTACAATTACGAGTATTTACAGTTTTTCACATTGAAATATTTCAAAACCAATTTAGTACTTTCAAGTTCGTTCGAATAAATCAATTTCGAATTATTTTGGAAAAAAAATCAGCCAAATATTTATACAAAATTTTAATGCAACATCTGTTATTCGCGAAACAGAAATATATATTTTTTCCATGAGCTTTAATAATATTTTTGTGCTGTATGTGAAAAATTTTGCTAGGATTTATTGGAGCAGGTGGATAACGATGCTTAAAACCCCGCAGCGCTTCTCAAATATACATCAAAAGTATGCTCAAAAGAACAATTCAGAGGTCACGCTCTCAATGCAACCCTTTTGGTTCTCTAAAATTCAAACACTTCATGTTCATCGACACACCATTTACGAAAAAAACGTGCTTACGGTGCAAGCATCCGTAAGCATAAATATCAAGCCTTTGGGTATCTTTTCAGGTTCACCGCAGGCAACATGAGGTCCTGGTGAGGTCAAATGCCATTCATTTCAATCAATCGCATATATGTACATACCATTTACTACTTTCCTTTATTTCATTTGAAGCGCGTAGGATTATACCTCTGTAGTCTCTCGAGTATTTCACAAAATTGGAGGAAAAAATCTTTTCCATTCAATATTAAATGATTGATGTCAAGGCATTCACACAATAATTAAAAAGAAAAGACAAAAAATTGGCTATCTTATTTTTAACTACTAGGCGAATTATTTTTAAAAATCTTCACTATAATTTTCATTGTCTTATTTACAAATCTTACAATGATTGAAACCTACTTAACACACAATATTTAAAATAATGTCGGCAATAATTACAAACCCCAACTTGCATCCCAACGTCAATAGAGCACATATAATAATTACATGCCCAGGAAGACCCATGGAAGACCATGAAAATACCAACGTCGCTTAAAAAGTCCAACCAGAATGAATTTTCGAAAGTACTCAACTACTCTAAAAAGATCGCCATATAAGAAGAACTATAAATAACATGAAAAATACAAGCTAACAAATCTTGTCTTATGCATCAAAATCAAATTAATGTTTATGTAATCTGTATATTGTTGTCGCAGACAACTTTAGCTGTTGATGTGACTTAAAATAAAGGGGGAAAAAATTTAATTTTTCGGGTTGTTTCGAGATGCTTCTGAAATGTAGGAAAGAAAATATTTTCACTGGAACTAAATGATTTTGAAATACATCAAAAAGTGTCCGCTAGATGGCGAACGGCCGGAGGGCGTTTCTCACATGCGATACGTCGCGTCAGAGCCTCCTTCATATTTATACACAGTTAGTATTTATCTTTCTGTACGATCTCTCAATTCGCACTCTGCCATCCGAGTTTTCCTTTATTTAACGTCTTTCTCTCTGTTTTCAGTGTATACATATCGATCGAATGCTGATAGCGCATTCGAAAACAACGGGGATTTATTTGCCAATTAGACAATTGACGGGATGAATATACGCGCTGGCTGATGGAAGGGGTACCGTTTGCCCGGGTAAAAAGGGGTGGCTGCTGTTCCGCAACTACACACAGGGCTTAACCGGGCAGCAGGCTTTTGCGGCCAGCAGGCGGCAAATATTCTCTCGCGAGAAGAACCGCAGGATTGCAGAGAGCGCGAGAGGGAGAGAAAGCACGAAATGGAGCCGAGGCAACGGGAATTACGTACGGTCCAGCGGGGTGTATTTGTCGAGTGGCGTACAACCCAGGATTCCGCGCAACCCTGACGTTAATGTTGACCTTTTAGCCTGCGGAATAACGTCGGGGTTGGAACTTGACGGCCAACGGGGGGCCTCTCTCTTCGTAACTCGACCCGCGCTGCGAATTTCTGCGTGCAAATTAACGATGTTTGCTCTCTGACTCCTCAACCCTTGCACCCGTAGGATGAGCGCGCGACGCCCTCGTTCCTCTATTCTCTCTCTCGCTGTATTATGTACCTCGTGCGGAGTCTTATCGTGCAGACTTGAGGATCATCGTCGAGAGAGGGTACCTCGACCTTTCTTCTCGCTTTCTCTTTTTTTATTTTTTTTATTTTCCGTCGCTTTGCCGCGGTACCACTGGCGATGGGACCATCGCGTGAAACTCGACAAGCTATTATATGACCCGCTTGTCGAGGATCCTGGAGCTTTTTGAGTCGGGGAATATATTAGATATGTATAATTAGAATTTTTGTTTTGTAAAGTCGGATTGCCAGTTTTCAAAGTTACAGCGTTTTGTTAATTTAGCTTTTTTTTTTGTATTCGAAGGATTTGTTTTTCGCCAACTTTGAAAATTAACAAAATGATTTTGTGAATTTGGAGAAGACAACAATTTTTTTGTTAAATCAGAAGTGACAAAAATATGTCGAAAAATTACAAAAAAAAAAAATGTGTTATAATGACAACAGAGAAAAAGTTTATGGATAGATGTTCGGTGTTAATATTACAGAAATTTCAATTTAGTTTTTATACTTTGTCGATTAGAGTGGCTTAAAAATCCATCTCTGCATTTTCTTGGGTTACCAATAATACAAAATGCTCGGAAGAATTTTTATTTTGGGCTGAAAATTAATAAATTACAGACGGATGAGAAACCTTTTTTACTTTCTCATCGAAGAAGCGCTGTTTTCATGAAAAAAAATTAGTATACACAATTTTATGTTTATTAGGCACGAATTTGTTAACATAAGTTCGATCTTCAGATTATTTTAAGGTGGAAGATTGATCTAAAGATCGAACTAGTGTAAAAAAAATTCGATCCTTAGAGGATGCCAAGTTCACATAAGAATCTATATATTAACAAATAAAAAAAATATGTGATTATGTATATGATTATGGAAAAAAAAATTCGCTTCTATTGTGTAAAAGCGATGGAAAAATACACTCTCATGTCAAGAAGACACTGCTTGATAATAATTATATCTCCGATTTGGAAATTCAAGAAAGTAATCAAAATCTGGAAACAGTTAAAAAAAAAAAAAATGACAATAAACTACTTTATTTAAATACGTCATTTATTAAATTGACAAAAATATTGTAATTTGATTCATGTGCCATTTTTACATCTTTAATATATTTTTAAAAATCTGAATTAAATGGTAAAAAAATGAAACACATTTGATTTAGTGTACAAGTGTGTATTTTATTAAAAAAATAAAATTTCAAATGTCCATTTTGAATTTCCAACAGTAAATAAATCCTAAATTTGAAAATTAAAAATCAATGAAACAAAATTTAGAAAAATTCTCAAGTATTTTAGATCCATGTTTGGAAATGAAGAAAAATAAAATAAAAAAAGATTTGAATTCATAAAATTCTAAAGCTATTTAAACCTAAGTTTTGGAAGAAAAAATTCAGTTTTGACAAAAAAATTGAAAGATTGTTTAGGCGAGCTCTTTTGAACGTGTTTTTTTTTATTTAAACGTTTTATTCACACAAAACTATGTGCATGCAATATGCCTGACTGATGAATCGTCTGACACTGGGATTACGAGCGCAAGAAAAGGTCGTAGGCTATGCAGCACTCGATAGCCCCGCGACACATGGATTATTAACTCTACTATGTATTTTGTGTTTCTGTAGGGGTAAGAACTCGTGCACTAGTGAATTTTATCATCTCCTTGTGATAATGACGAGCGCATCACACACTGCAAACTGCAACAATGTTACATCTAAAGTTACAAGCGAAATCAATGTCGATCCAATTACGCTATAGAATATTTAGCATTACAGATAGCGAATGTACATATCGAAGCGGTCATTGCGAGAGCGATAATACGAGTAACCCAATGAGCTGAAGATTTTTTATTCCATCTTTTTTTTTTTTTTTTTTCTCATCGTCTCGTCGATGACACAAATTGTGGCAAATGGGATCAAGGATAAAACCACGCAATTATTTCTTACTCATCAGTTGAAATTCATTATGGATCAAGACTTGATAATAATGAGAGACATGCGAAAAAAAAATTTTCGGGGAATTTTATATTTCTATCAAAAATTACATCGCAATTCAGTATTTTGAGTTAAAGAAAAAAATGTTCATAATATAGTTCCTTATAAATAATGCATTTTATTGCCATGGAAACTTTGAAGGAATATTTTGTATCGAGTTTAAAAATAAGATATACATTTTACTTGGATTTTTGTTCTTATTACAAATCCTGTAATTATTAGAAAAATTTGGAACTATAAATAAAAAAATGGAAACATGATTTTTTATATTGTAATAAAAAAGCGTGTTTTGAATATAACAAATTTTAGGAAAAGCAACTTTGTTTCCTCATTATTTTTGAATTTTTACAAAATTTCCTCTATAATGAAGCCAAAAAAAAACTATTGTAACAAGAAACGATAACATTTTATTTTTAAAAAATGCAAGTTTAGTATTTCCATTATGGTACTTAGGAAAAAATTCAGGTTTTCAGTACAGAATTTTTGATCAATTTTTCTAATAATATAAAATGTGACGTAATTATTGAAAAATAATATATTAAAATTTTTATACTATTTCTGTACTAAACTGCGATACATGAGAAAATACTTGGGGATGCTATTTGTGTTTAAATCGTCTTTTTAATGAAAGATGGAATTTTTTTTTAATTGTAAATTTTATTTCTTTTATTGAATCAATAATTGTGCAAAATAAAAAAAGTTGCAAAGCAGAACTTTGCACACTTACTCTTATAGAATTTTGCTAAAATTATAAAAGTTGTAAAGAACTTTGAGCATTTCCATTTTTCACAAAGCTACCACTATGAGCAAAATTATTTGTCAATTTTTTTTCTAGACCATTTTTCTCGACGTTTTAGATGATCCTGTGTATGCTGACATGAAAATCTTGAAAAAAAAATGTTTCTTTCATGAAAAAAAAGCTTTCTCTATGAGGAAGAAAAATCTAATAAAAATCATAGGTGTTACATAAATGCTCCAAATGCATTTAGCCAAAATTTGGACCATTTAACTGAGTGGAAATTATCCAGCAGGGTAATTGTAAATTTTATTTTCAATTTTTAATAATGATTCTAAGTATGTTGACATGAAAATCTTGAAATTTTTTTTTTTTTTCAAGAAAAAGCTTTTTCTATGCGGAAGCAAAATCTAATAAAAATCATAGACGTTACATAAATCCTCCAAATACATTTATCCAAAACTTGGACCATTTAACTGTGTAGAAATTATCCAACCAGTCAGGTTAATACAAATTAAAAAAAGAGCATACGAGCTGTTTGTAAATATTATAATTCTGAGCGAGAGAGTTTAGTCAAGTTCGCTGGAATAAAGAAGTTGCAAACGAGTCGACTTCTTTCCTATACTTCTGTTTGCACTATCGGCGAAAAGTTTACGCAATTTCATGCACTGCTCGAAAAAGTAGGCGATTATTATATGACGAACAAGAGGCGTATTTCCTCAACTAAGCAGTGTCAGTAGCATGACCGTGTGCGCAATATTCTCTAGTTGTTGATAAGCAATTGCCGATCGTAGCAATAATTTATATATACGAGTCTCTAAGTTGTCTGACTGTCGGAAACTATTCCGGCATGTAGTTACTCGAACATCTAGCAGTCGTCATCATCTCTGCGCGCTTCAACGATAAATTAAGTATTACGACAAATCGTGTGAAATCCTCATTTTGTTTCATTAAATTTTATTTTACATTTTTTTTTATTGCCATAAAATTCGAATTGAAAAATCAAATAAATCAGACATAATTTCTATTCAAAACTTTCTCAAGTAAATTTAACTTGAATTTAAAAATGAACAAAAAAAAAACAAATAAAATTTACATCTAAAATGTTCTAATATAAAAAAAAAAACAAAACTTGAAAGAAAAAATAACAAATAAATTATGCATTTTTAATTTTTTACAAATCAAATGAGATTTTAATTTTTGAAATATTTAAAAACAAATAAAATTTATATCTAAATTGTTCCCAAGTAAATATAATGAAAATTTGAAGAAAAAAAAGGACAAATTATGCATTTTTAATTTACAAATGTAAATAAAACCTAAATTTGTACCTAAAAAATTAATTTGAATTAAAAAATGTTTAAAGTAATTTAAATCTAAATTTGAAAATTAAAAAATAAAATTACATTTAGATAAAAAAAAGAAAAAAAAATTGTAAGTCGAGTTACTTGAACGTGTTACGCTCTCTCTCTCGAATTCGCGATTTTCGCTGCAATTTCATACCTCGTGGATGCCGAAGAGAAGGCGGCTTCTTGCCGCGCGCGAAAGATAGAGTCCGATTTCCTCGGGTTTTCGCTTAATCGGCAACTCGACCGGATGTGACGTCACTGGTTAACAATCGTCGCACGGTTATAGTGGCTCGCGCGTGCAGATTGCAGATGCTAGATGCGACCTGACACCCAAGTCAAACTATCCCTAACACATTTGCACCGAGAGAGAGAGCGCATATATAAAAGTAGAAGAAGAAGAAGAAAAAGAAGAAGAAGAGCTAAGGAAAAATAATGAAAAAGCAAAATGTTACTTGCCGGCAGCGAATAAAATATGGCTCGAGCAGCTAGTTCGTTATTTTCTTCCGGATAGCCGAAAAGGACTCTCCTCGACGGCGCGACCTTGCACTTGGACTTCGATCGATTTAAATGCTGAGAGGGCGAAAGTTTTCTCGGACACGAAGAATTTTGTTCTCGAACGAACAAAAAATTAAGTGATGAAGGTAAGTGATCGTTAACGTAAAAAAAAAAAATTATGGGATGCATTAAATGGAAAAAAATATTCATGATAATTCTAATTTATTGTTTGGAAAATTGAAATTAGGAATGATATTTAAGTAGAAATAAAAATATTTTTATTTTTATCTGATAAATAAAAGAAATATATAACATTTGGAAAAAAAAATTCACTGTCATTTATTCTTGACAAATTCATGTTTAAAGAAAAAAATGTAATTTATGTAAAAAATATTATTTTTTATAAATTATTGTAAATGTAAATTATGAATTATTAGTGACGGAAATATGAAAAAGATAGCAAAAAATTGATGTAACAAATAAATACTTTTTATCTACTTTTTTCTCATTTTTTATCGACTCACTGTGCTAAAATTCGCTACGAATATTGTCGACCCATTTGTAATTCGAATCAACGGTGACGATAATCGTCTAATGGTTGATCGAAATTTCGCAATTATTTTGAAAAACAGCATTGCGATTCTCCTTCTTTTTTACATCCGCGACTTTTTTTTCCGTATTTTATCAACGAGTGCATTCGCTGCACTGCATCAGTGTATATGGAGAGCAATATATAGGGCAAAACACGTCAAGTCGGCCAACCCGATTTTTCGATTAACCCGATTAAAACGTAGGAATTTTTTCAGATTTTTTTTATTGCATATTCCAGTCATTGAAAATCGTTGAAAATAATAAAAAATAAATCATTGCTTATTTTTTAAAGCCAATACTGTGGCTCGAAAAAAAAAATCATAAGAACATTAAGTTTTGGATTTTCAGAGTACTTTCCAACAATATTTTTTGCAAAATTTTCCGATTTCATTTTATGCTATTTTTCAATTAAATAAAGTTGCCACTTTTTTCCCCTTCGTTTTGAATTAGTATTAATAGGTTAATAAGAATATAAAATGTAAATGTTAAAATTGATATTATAATTAAAATAAAAATTATAATTGAATTGTTATTTAAATTTGTGAAACGTAATGAAAATTATTTTTTTATAAATCCAACTATTGGGGCTAATCCACTAACTGATAAAAAATGTATGACAATAATTAATTTTTTAAATTTATAATTATTGAAAATGAATAGTTGATTAATAAAATAAAATGTTGAATTTATTAAAAATTATTATAATTGATAAATTTATAATAAAATATGAAGAAAAATATAAATATCACAGTGTTTGTTTAATTATTGAATTAATTAATATTCACCCAATATGATTAATTGATGAATATCTAATAATTATTCGAATTGCTTGATGATTTAATCCTATTATTGCTCCAATAATAGATGATAAAATAGCAGATAAGTATAAAATGTTATAATTAACAGAATATATTAGTATAATTATAGGAATAATTTTTTGTCAGGTTGCCAAAATGAAACAATTTATTCAGTTTGAATTATTTATTATATTAATAAATCAAGATTGAAATGTCGATGCACCAATTTTTATTAAGATTGATGAGTTAATAAGAATAATAAATAAAAAGTTTATATTTAAATGATTAATTAATTGAAAATTAGAAGAAATAATTAAAACAGATGATGAGAATGCTTGAATAATAAAACAGCATTTCTGATTTAGTCGAAATTCTCACATTTTCTTCGTTCAAGAATTACAAAATAAAAAAATGTAATTCGGGCTTTAGAATATTTTCCACAGACATTCTGAGCCCTCCTGAACGCAGAGAGCAATTACACATTAAATCAGCATCTCGCCAATTTTTTCTAAGACTCTAGATATTTCAAAGAACAAAATGTGAAAATTTCAGCTAAATCGGAAATGCCGTTTCGGAGTGGAAAAAAGTGGCAACTTTATTTAATTGAAAAATGGCATTAAATAAAATCGGCGAATTTTACAAAAAATGTCATTGGAAAGTACGATGAAAATCCAAAATTTGATGTTCTTATGATTTTTTTTGCGAGCCATAGTATTGGCGTTAAAAAATAAACAATGATTATTTTCAGAAATTTTTCAGGAATATGCAATTAAAAAAATCTGAAAAATAATCCTACATTTTTTCTTCAACCAGATCAACGTCCTGAATAAAATTGAGGACGTTTTGTTGACATGAAAAATTAGGGTGGTCCATTTGACGTGTTCTGCCTCATATATAATGGCAGCGATATTTCCTGCATCGGTTATTAATAGTATAATACGTTACTTGGAAGTTTATCGTACACCGAGGAGAGATACGCGTGAGCTTAGAGTTTATCGGTCATCCGTGAGATAATGTTCGTCGTATAAAGATCGTGTCTTTTACTTTCTCCATGTTTCGCCCTGGAACTTTGCAACGCTGTGATAAAGGCGTATGTTGTATTATTTTACGTTGAACAGGTACCAATAAAAATGATTCATATTAGTGTTCTTATTAATTTTCGATGTTCTTGATAACATCGATATCGATAATTTTTATATATGGGGCATTCGATGGCAATTCACACAGTAGGCTGAAATCCCTCTTGAATTTTCTTAAAATTTATATCGTTGTTATTATTGAAAGGAGAACGTATAATTTTTAATTACATTATTATTTGGGGTCATTTCTGATTTAACGAAAAAATTAAATTTAGAATAAAAAAAAAATCAAAAAATCATCTGAATAAAAAATATTAATATTCTTTGAGCTTCAATTTCTTTTTCGAGACTTTCGTGTCAGCATGACGTTTTAGACAGCAACTGTCAAAAATATAGAGGTAAGGATATTTAAAAAATGCCTAATCAAAATGAAAAACGAGGCAAAGTAGAAAAGTTTGCAAAAGTTGCTTCCTCATTAAATTCCATTTTTCACAAACCTTCCTCTACGAGGAAGCCAAAATGTATAAATAAACTTTCTCATAGAGGTGGCTTTGTGAAAAATGATTTAACGAGGAAGCAACTTGCAAAGTTCTACTTTGCATAATTTTTTTTTTACATCTGCGATTATCGTTTGCAATAGTTCAAAATGACTTATTTCGAACTGTTACTGTTACCAATAAAAATTATCGACATTAGTGCTTGCCGATCTGTATCTTCAAAGACAAATAGCGGAGAGACCATTATCCTCGATCTTTTCGCCAATATGAAACCACAAGGGACATGCATTCGTTTTCTAAGATTTTAGATATTTCAAAGAACAAAATGTAAAAATTTCAGAAGTACAACTTTGCAAGTTGCTTCCTCATTAAATTCGATTTTTCACAAACCTTCCTCTACGAGGAAGCCAAAATGTATAAATAAACTTTCTCATAGAGGTGGCTTTGTGAAAAATGATTTAACGAGGAAGCAACTTGCAAAGTTCTACTTTGCATAATTTTTTTTTTACATCTGCGATTATCGTTTGCAATAGTTCAAAATGACTTATTTCGAACTGTTACTGTTACCAATAAAAATTATCGACATTAGTGCTTGCCGATCTGTATCTTCAAAGACAAATAGCGGAGAGACCATTATCCTCGATCTTTTCGCCAATATGAAACCACAAGGGACGTGTATACGTAGTTGGCGGGGGTGGCTCGAAAGAGAGAAAAAGATACGACGCGTTGAGAAAAAAAAAAAAAAAAACGTGGCCACTACCGCAGGGGGTGGCTATTAAATTTAATAGCCACATATGGACCACCCAAGCGAGTGGGGCTATTTTTCGGTGTATATACCAGTTTGGCCCGCAGGTCATTTCTACGATGGTCCATACCTCCCATCGACTTTGCCACGCGAATCTTGGGTGTTATGTAACCCACCCTCCGCGCACCCCCGAAACAATAAAGAGAGGGCATCAATAACGCGGCGGCAAACCGCGGAGTGACAAATATGGCGGGACTTCCGGGAGCGATGGGAAAGCTCTAAATGCGCTTGCTTCCGGCACTGTTCGCTCAGCTATATTGTTCTCCGCTCGTGTGTCTCTTCGTATAATCCGGCAGAAGAGTCTTTCTCGATTTGTCATTTTTTATTCGACAAGCCCGAGCACCGGAGACCAAATATGGAATTCCTCGACGGTTCATTCGACGATAAAAGTTCATCTGGCACTTTCGTATTTTATCTTTAATAAATATATTTTTAAATGGATAAATATAAAATTTAATTATTCTTGCTTAAGAAAGTAAGTATTTTTTAGATTTATTTGTGAGCAAATATTATGTTTATTAGACTCTTTTTTTTTTCATGTTTTTCGATCAAATATTATAATAGCTGACTTTTTTTTTAATCTTTCAAAAATACGAAAAAGAAACACGAGATATTTAAAATAATGAAAAACATAAAGAAAGAAAATAAAAAAATGTTTGAACTGTAAAATATGAAAACAAGTACATATAATTAATTAGTATAGATACATAAATGACAATTTTCTAGAATAGCGAAATTTCCTGTTAAAATCAATTAGTAGTGCTTACAAATTTTGATTAAAAAATCATGTTTGAGATTTTTCTAATACCATTGATTTTATTCATTATTCAATACCAATTGTATGTAATAATAAAAATTAATTTACCAACCTAAATTGCTATACAATTTTTTTTCTTATTTATAAAAAATCTATGCAACTACTTGAGATATGCTTTAAACAAAATTTGCCACGTGCCAAAAAGGAGTTTTATTTTTAATGCCAAAAAGGAGTTTCATTTTTAACGCCAAACAGGAGTTTTATTTTTAATGCCAAAAAGGAGTTTTATTTTTAATGCCAAAAAGAAGTTTTATTTTTAATGCCAAAAAGGAGTTTTATTTTTAACGCCAAAAAGTAGTTTTATTTTTAATGCCAAAAAGGAGTTTTATTTTTAATGCCAAAAAGGAATTTTATTTTTAATGCCAAAAAGTAGTTTTATTTGTAATGTCAAAAAGGAATGCTGTTTTAATGCCAAAAAGGAGTTTTATTTTTAATGCCAAAAAGGAGTTTTATTTTTAATGCCAAAAAGGAGTTTTATTTTTAATGTCAAAAAGGAGTTTTATTTTTAATGCCAAAAAGGAATTTTATTTTTAATGCTAAAAAGGAGTTTTATTTTTAATGCCAAAAAGTAGTTTTATTTGTAATGCCAAAAAGGAGTTTTATTTTTAATGCCAAAAAGAAATTTGATTTTTAATGCCCAAAAAAAGTTTTATTTTTAATGTCAAAAAGAAGTTTTATTTGTAATGTCAAAAAGGAATTTTATTTTTAATGCCAAAAAGAAGTTTTATTTTTAATGCCAAAAAGAAATTTTATTTTTAATGCCAAAAAGAAGTTTTATTTTTAATGCCAAAAAGAAGTTTTATTTTTAATGCCAAAAAGGAGTTTTATTTTTAACGCCAAAAAGGAATTTTATTTTTAATTTCGATAAAAGGGACCGTAGAGCAAGAGCGAGAATGAACGAGCGATTCGATTGTTTCCAACCGGCACGAAGTTTCAATCCCGATACAAGGCGATTATCCGAGAATAATTGGGCACGAATGGCAAACAGATCAGGAAGCACTCATCGCTCGGGGTCTAGTCTATGTAACAAACCCAGCGGGGACATCAGGCTCGCGCGCTCGGGCTTTCTCTATTCGGTGGTGTTCCCAGTGGTAACGGCTGTAGTAGTCGTACACCGGGGGTTTCTCTGCACCACATTGTCATCTGTCATCGGGAAGCTCGACGGCGCGAATCCACCATATACCAGTCAGCCAGTCCGCGAACAAATGAGCGTCTCAACAGCCCGCGGACAAATGACTCGAGGATTATCCCTTGGATGCTTTCTCTCTCTCTCTCTCTCTCTCTGTCTCTCTCGCTCGCTCTTCTTATGAATGAATATGGGATATTATTCCCTGGAATCCTCAGCTCCTATATACTATTCTCTACTTCGAATTCGTATAAACCATCAGAGTTTCTTCTCCATAGAAAGTCCTGTCGAAAAAAGGACGAATTTCCCAATGCAACCCCTTTCGGGAGATTATTTAAGGGGAGGGAGAGAGTCAGGTAAAAAATAGTCATATTTATTCAGGAATTTTTTGCTTGTTTGATTTTTTATATTTGTATAAAAATCAGGATCCAAGGTAGAACTTTGCACATTGCTTCCTCATAATTTGTTGAATTTTTGGAAAGCTATCTTTTGGAAGTATGTTGGTAAATTTTGGCTTCAGGTAAAAAAAAAAATTCATATTTATTGAGGAATTTTTTGTTTGTTTGATTTTTGATATTTGTATAAAAAATAGGATCCAAGGTAGAACTTTGCACATTGCTTCCTCATAATTTGTAGAATTTTTGGAAATCTATCTCTTGGAAGTATGCTGATGAATTTTGGCTTCCTCGTAAAGCAAATTTTGTGCAAAATGAAAAATAAATAAAATTTAGTTTGAATTCTCTTTTTTTTTTTTTTCATTTCAGTGACAAATCAGGCAATTATTCTGTATTTTTGACAAGCTGTGTTTCAAACTTTTAATAGAAATCTGACAGTGTCGACATTTGTGGTGTCGGCTTTTCGTCGTGTCGAGAGTTTTTGGTGTCGACTTTTCGTCGTGTCGAACTTTTGTCGTGTTCAATTTTTGCTGTCGAATTTTTACAATTCCGCGGTGTACGCGTTTTCGGTGCAGAGTTACTTCGTGTAGAGCTGCTCGCTTCTACAGCCATTTAGTGTATATTTTTTGTGTAGATTTATCTTCTTCGTGTAGACATGAGAGATGTACTACACTCTTTTTTTTTCATTCAAGACAATAATTAGAAATAAATGAAAACAGCCAATCTTAAACAATTATAATAATTGATTTTATGCACAACTAATTAATAGAAAAAAAAAAGAAAATTTTTTATTCGCATTAATTTCGCGCCCCTTAAGAAACATTTTTTGAAAATTAAATTTCTTCTTCACGAACACGCGTAGCGCAGTAAATTCGGTACTCGACAGGAGTTGAAACAAATAATTTAGCTCAGCACATCAGAAGCTCCAGACGGGTAAGTATATCAGTTGCACCAGGCCAGAGTCTAGAGCGAATGAATCCTCGCGGATATTATATACCGCGACCACGTTTCCACTTCTCGTGTTTCATCCCTCGCTCTTCTCTTTCTAGCTCTCGAATCTCAGGATAGCTAAATTTAACTCTATCGCAGACTGCAGAGCGAACCTTCTTTCATGATCTTTCCTCGTTGTCGTTACGAGCAGTAAGTGCGTTACTACATTTCATTGGCTCGACTTGGGTTGCTTCAGGCAACGGCAAAGGTCTTTTACTACTTGTGGGCTTGACACTCGAAAGTCTAGCTGGTCTGAGTAAAACGGGGACTACCTACTGACCTGTAGCTCTGCACCACAATTTTCGAAAATGCACTTTTCTTTCGTCTTTCAGATCAGAATCCGATGATGTTCTTTTTTGCAAATTAATATTACAAAATACAAATTCTGATTTTAAGAATTTTTCTTTTTTGTAAAATTATTGTGTCTGCAGATACTGAAAAATATAAATCTGTTCTTCTATAGAAATCTACATTAATCAGATAATGTTTTTTTCTGCAAATTAATTTTGCAAAATACAAATTCTGATTTTAAGAATTTTTTTTTTGTAAAATTATTGTGTCTGCAGATCCTGAAAAATATAAATCTGTTCCTCTACGGAAATCTACATTAATCAGATGATGTTCTTTTTTGAAAATTAATATTACAAAATACAAATTCTGATTTTAAGAATTTTTTTTTTGTAAAATTATTGTGTCTGCAGATCGTGAAAAATATAAATCTGTTCCTCTACAGAAATCTACATTAATCAGATAATGTTCTTTTCTGCAAATTAATTTTGCAAAACACAAATTTTGATTTCAAGAATTTTTCTTTTGTGTAAAATTATTGTGTCTGCAGATCCTGAAAAATATAAATCTGTTCCTCTACAGAAATCTACATTAATCAGATAATGTTCTTTTCTGCAAATTAATTTTGCAAAACACAAATTTCGATTTTAAGAATTTTTCTGTTTTGTAAAATTATTGTGTCTGCAGATCCTGAAAAATATAAATCTGTTGCTCTTCATAAATCTACATTAATCAGATAATGTTCTTTTCTGCAAATTAATATTACAAAATACAAATTTTGATTTCAAGAATTTGTTTTTTTTGTAAAATTATTGTGTCTGCAGATCCTGAAAAATATAAATCTGTTGCTCTACAGAAATCTACATTAATCAGATAATGTACTTTTCTGCAAATTAATTTTTCAAAACACAAATTTTGATTTCAAGAATTTTTTTTTTTTTTGTAAAATTATTAGCAATAATGTTTTCAATTTTTATCTTCAGGAGTTGAAAAAAATATAAATCTGTAACAGTTGCAAATGCAATGTTATCAGAATCACACTTTGTGTGTATTATGTTTGCGTGAAAAATGTAAATTGTTGACCCAGTGGTCACGGTCATGGAGGCACTTAATTTTTTTGTTCGTATGAATAGATTGGTAGGTGGTTTCATTGGTAGAGAGAGAGAGAGAGGTGGTTTGGCTCGGTGCTTTTGGCTCTCTAGCTGGCTGGCTGGCTGGCTGGCTGACTGGTTGATATCGATGTGCAGGCAGCGAGGCAGACTGGCGAGCGAAGCTTTGCTGGCTCAGCACTCTCCCTCGTTCCTCCTCTTTGCCTCCTCGTGCATCCAGGCCTCGTCCATGGCCTCAACCGATGTCCCTCTGTCTCTCTTTATTCTATCTCCGTTTCTTCGTGTGTCCCAATCTCCTTCTTAACTCCGTCCTTAAACTTCACCCACCTTAGAATGTAGATTCTGCAATGAAAAAAAAAAAAAAAAAAAAAAAAAACAAAAAATGAAGCTCCACAGGAAAATATATTTTTTTGTGTTGCATTTTTTTTCTCACCCAATGAAAGTGAATATTTTATAGAGGCAAGGAGATTGATGATAAACGAAAGATCGATGATTTTCAGTAATTTATTTATTTTTAGTAATATTGGCAAACTTTTTATTTTGGGATTTGTAAAAATTTTGTGTTGAATTTTACTTTAATGCAATGATACTATAATTTACATTTAATACAACTAGAAATACTTGCAAAACGATCAAGTTTAAATAATTGTCATAATTAATCCAGAATTATAAATAAGAAATAAGTCGATTCTAAAAAAAAAATTAATTAAATAACTACAAATATTTGAGAACAATCCAATTAAAATAATTGCAATCTCAATAATAATAATTTTAATAAGTTTATGGCGAGCTAAAAAATAAAATCTAAAGTTTCTGACGTAAGCAATTTGTTTTTTTTTACCAATTGCTTAAGTCTGTAATTTAATTTGAAAACTAAAAATGTTAATCTAAATTACTGGAAACGAGTGATTAGGTTGAAAATTTAGATTTTTGCATTTTCAAAATGGAACCACACAGAAAAATATATTTTTTTGTGTTGCAATTTTTTTTCAGCCAATGAAAGTGGATATTTTACAGAGGCAAGGAGAACTTTGATGATAAACGATAGATTTAGGATTTTCAGTCATTTATTTATTTTTAGTGTCATTATCAAACTTTTTTTGGTATTTCTAAAAATGTTTTATTGAACTTTACTCAAATGCAATAATACTACAATTTAAATTTAATACAACTAGAAATACCTGAAAAACAATCACAATTAATCCAGGACTGTGAATAAAAAATAAGTCGATTCTAAAAAAAAATTAATTAAATAACTACAAATATTTGAAAACAGTCCAATTAAAATAATTACAACAACAATAAAAATTTAAATAATTTTATGGTGAGCTAAAAAATAAATAAAAATAAAAAAAAAAGTTTTTGCCATAAAGTCTGTAATTTAATTTGAAAACTAAAAATGTTAATCTAAATTGCTGGAAAGGAGCAATTACGTCAAAAATTTCTATTTGCCAATTTTCATCACATAAAGTCAGTCGTGTGTTGTTAAAAATCCTGATAAATATAATTCGTGAAATAGTTTGATAAATTTATCGCAAGATCCTGTCACTCTTGTGTCTGGTCGATGCCAAGGTACTTCTAACTTTTTGAAAATATGGGTATTCAAAGGATGGTCTGCTGGAAACTCGAGTCCAAGAAGATGGATAAATGGCTTCGAGATTGCCGTTGCTGGAGTTAAGATCGAGGAAATGGGGTTGTTTTGGGGAGGGCGGGGGGGGGGGGGGGGTGGCCAGCTTATACACATGCTCACGAGCCTCGATGGCAATATACCTCTCGCTGTTTGGGCTTTCGGATGCGATTGCGAGGTCGTAAATCACCGAGAAAAAGTTTGTTGCGCGCCAGGAACTACCGGCGGATGTACATACGTGCTTATTCTCCAAAGAATAAGAGAGAGAGAGAGAGAGAGAGAGAGGGAGAGAAACGCGGAGAAATTCGTTTTTTGACCTCTCGGTAATCTTACTGCTGGAAAATTCAATATCACCAATAATAAAAATTTGGAAAGTTGAACATTGCAGTCGTTTAATTTTTTTCAAATTTTTTTTAATGAAAAAGTTAAATCATTGATTTCGTCTTTTTGCTCGAGGAATCTCTGGAAAATCTGGAAAATAATGACGAAGCAATGATTTCCAAAAATTACGCCTTTGCGTAAAATTCCAGAATTTTTTTTCTAAACCACTTTTCTGGACTTTCAGACGATTTCAAATACTCTGACATCAAAAATGCATATTCTTCTTTTTTTTTTTCGCGCGAAAGAAAGAGGTTTCTTCTATGAGGGAGCAACGGGAATAATGAAGGCACATTCGAGGGATTATAATCTGGCAACGCGAATTTCAAATTAACGAGGAGCGAGACACCGGGGCAATACACGGTGAAATTGAAGTACAAAAGACAAACGGGATACGAAGTTGCGGAGGATATGAGCGAAGTGCAGCGTTGGCAAATAACTCGCTCGTCGACGACAACGCGAAAACGCGGCCCCACGGCGATCCGATCGCCGGCTCTATTCTTAGTTTCGATCACATGAAAAAAAAAAAAAAAAAGAAAAAAAGAAAAAGAAACATTCTCAATTCCGCAGCTGGTATTTTTTTTTTTTTTTCTCAAGGTGGAAAGGCTTCAGACGTGATAAACTTTAAAAACATAAAGTAACTCGATCAGCGGATTTTTTGGTAAATGTATTTGTCAACATTTTTTAAAAGTACACTCTCACCTAGAGATATGAAAGTAGAGTAAAAAAAACCATCGGTGAAATTTACGGTAAAAAACATTCAAATAATAGTTAACATTTACTGTGGACATATTACAGGAACTGAAATTCATTATGTTACATTTCAAATTTTAATGTTGCACCAAAAGTACAACATAAAAGTGACATATATTGTTTAAATTTTGTTGAATTCATTCATTTTTTTAGTACTAATTTTCTGCAATGTCGGTTGAGTATGGAATGTCGATAAAATATTACATATTATGTAATATTATATTATTTCACGAGTGCGAGAAGTAGGCACTTCTCACACGAGTTGAGAAAAAGATTGAATGCAGGAAGTTAACTAATTTCTTTTTTATTGAATATATATATATATATATATATATATTTTTTAGTCGCATAATATTTTTGAATATTTAATTCCAGATGATCAAAAATTAGTTAATTAAATATCTACAGTAAACAAAATTAAAATTCTCTTATCCGTATTTATTATTTTTGGTCATCTGGAATTGAATATTCAAAAATATTATACGATTAAAAAAAAAAATATATATATATATATTGAATAAAAAAAAAATTAGTTAACATCCTGCATTGAATCTATTATAAATTTTAAAGAAATTCATAACTTTAAAGCCTTGTAATATATTTTAGTCAAATCGATATATTTTCATCGATAAACAAAATTTTACATGTACCAATTTTACTGCTCCACTGTTCCCGACACTCTCGCACCATTTGCAGTAATGTTGACATGAAAATAGCGAATTTTTCATTTTCAGCAATTGCCAACAAAGGCAAATTAATTTGCTTTTGGGATCAGAAAAGTTTTCGAAGTAAAAACAGTCTAAAGTCAATTTTCCGTATCTACTACTGATATTAAAAAAAAAATTTTGTTTGCCCTCAAACAGAAATACCAAATTTATGAGCTCGTTTTCGTGCCCTACGAAAATGAAGTTGCTCGCTTGATGTAGAATGCCTGGTGTTCAAAGGGTCGCAAAAGCGATCGAAAAAAAATGGTGTGCGTTTAACGAACGTGTTCGAAAAAAAAAAAAAAAAAAAAAAAAAAAAGGCCGGTTGAGAAGAAAGATTTGCATTCAACGATAGCGTACATACGCGAGAAGAAGCGGAGAAAAGCTCGAGGTGGTATCGAGGGTGTAAAAAGCATCGGTGGGCGGGAGTCACCCTTGGGCTCTCCTCGTAGCGCAGAGAGGCGACGGCGGTGGCGAGGACGCGCGCGCGATGGTGAACGAAAAAATTTGATATTCATGAGGCATTTTAAAGCCTCGACACCCCCGCATTTTCTCCTCGTCGTCGTGGTTTCCAAGGTACGAGAGAGGTATAACCTACTGCAACGCAAAGAGCTGACCCCCCCCCTCTCCCTCTCCCTGCCCCCTCCGACGTAGTTGTGTGCGAAAACCTATTTAGATGCGAGTCACCGATTTCCCTACAATCGCTCCAACAACGATGCTGTATCTTTATAATAAATTGTGTGAACGAAAAAAAAAAAAAAAAAAAAAACTTGTGCGTAGCTTGTGCAGAACATAAACAGTTATACAATTTTATAAATGGCGTCTGTGATATTCTTTCGATGACAAATTATTATTTTGAATGAAAGTGTACATTTTTAAATTCAACAATAAAATTTGGAACATCGACTGTATGCATTAAAATGCGATATACTTTTTTGAGGCCTGAGAGAATATTTCAAGATAGTAATAAGGATTTTTGAAAAATTAATTTAGGGCACTATTGAAGAAATTCTAATTTTTATATCATATTTTTCTAGTGGCTTTATCGTGTGCTTTAACTTTATTTATTAATTAGTTTCATTCATCCACTGCTTGTAGTTTGTAGGAAATAAATTGTAAATCTACCATCAATTTCTCTACTAAAAAAATGATTCTAAGGCGATATAATTCGCGAAAATTTTGACGGTTGCATTTAGAAGTTTGTCTGTAGGCATTAAAATATAGCTGATGAAAATCGGATTTTTTTTAGTGGTTTAAAAAAAAACGTAATGAGATAGAAACAATTTTTTGTTTTAAAGTAATTTAGTACTCAATTAATCAAATATTAATTGTTGGACAAAATTTACATAGTGTCTATTATTGTATTCATCAATTTTTTGTTGATATTATTATAGTTTATATAATAAACTATAATTATATCAATTATATAAACTATAATTATTGTTTCATTATTTTTCTTCTAGATTTCATGACGAATAAATTCTAAGGTTAAAAAATTCAGGCTTCTGGGAGCATTTATAATTCTATACCATTAATTTTTCTACTAAAGAACAATACAGCTGATTTAATTGGTGTAAATATTTGTAATACATTACAGATTGAATGACTCTTAAAATTAAAAAAATTTAGATCATCGATGATATGCATTAAAATATAGTGAAAATAGGAATTTTCCATTTATTAAGCTCACATGTTAAAAATATTACGTCACGTTGACTCTATTTATTATGTGCTTCAGTTTTTTTTTATTGAGGAAATCCATTTCATTTTTTACTCTTTTAGATTTCACAAAAAATACATTTTTAAGTTAAAATATTTCGTAGGCATACGATTATTATTCAGTCTGAAAATTTCACAACAGAATACGTTTTCAGTGAAATTGAACTCATCCTCCAATTCATTATTGCAAAAAAAAAAATGCTGGTTGAACAATTACAATGATATCAAAAATCAAATTCTACTCGTGTTCGTGTTTTCTAGGTATAAAGACTTAGAAAAATCTACTAACCAATGTACTTTTAATCAATTTAATTCATTAATCTTTGAATAAATACGTTTTTTATGAATCATTTATTTTCTCCCCCATGAGAATGAAGTACATACAACTTAATATACAAAAAATATCTGTGACATGAAATATATATTCTCTACAAGTTCTACATTTTATATAAATTCTCCGACGTATGTGAAATACATTTTTGAAAAAAATCTAAATTATTATCATGATAAAATATCGATATATGAACAACGAAGAGTACATTTTTTTTCTATATTTCTGGCTACAAAAATTTACTACTACAACCGATAATTCTAACAATTTAATAATTCTAAAAAATTCTAAAAAATTCTAAAAAATTCTAAAAAATTCAAAAAAAGTTCTAAAAAATTCTAAAAAATTCTAAAAAATTCAAAAAAAAAATCGAAAATAATTCTACCAAATTCTCACAAATATATGTCAACCCCCTCCCCCCTCTGTCCCAAAAAAAAAAACCCCCACAAACCTTGTCTCCCCTAATCATCATCTCCCAGGACTGCCTTTGAAAAAAAAAAATGCTCCAAAAAAAATTCTCGAAAATCCCAGAAAAATTATAATAATCACTCTACAAATGAATGTGACGTTCTGAGGGTGGAGAGTATTTTAAGGGCATGAAAAGAAAAAAAGAAAAATTTGAATTTACGTTGGGTGTTCGCAGGGAGTGTTGAGAAGTCGTTCTGCTCTTCTCACGGTTAGTCGCATTGAGTGCTCCTGCAATGTTTTCTGGTTAAGCGTGGGAGTTGATCCAATGGCGTCTCGCACCCGAGTTAGCCAATGAAATTTTGCGTGGGAGGTCTGACTAGTACTGGCTCCACCTACTCCATCCGTGACGTCATCCCTTCCCCGATACCGTGACTGGCGCGCTGCAAGTCTCTCCACCACTCTCTGTCTGACCAGTTTCCATTCGGTCGGCGTATCTACTGTGGGCTGCGTCACAGCACGCGCGCGCTTCTGCATCCCCTTCGACATATATATATATATATATATATATGTATATATATTCCGGTGCTCGTCGTATAATCCCGGTTATACCCGGCGTTGACTCTTCTCTCACCCTAGCGGCGAAAAAAAAAAAAAAAAAAAAATTTCACTCAACCCTCTCTCTCTTCGTCCCACCACCCACGTTTAGCTTTACGCTGCCCCCTCCCTCCCCCCCCCACCTCTAAAACTCTTCACGAAACTCCGTCGCAATCCGGTGGCTCGCAACAACCCCCTCCGCCTCTCTGTATATCGCTATCCGGCACCGTGACCACTCTAACGCCGAGGTGCGAAAAACCACTCTCGAAGCAGCTAATCGCAGACACAAATCTTAAAGCAACCGCGATACAAAGTTGAGACATTTTGTCTCATAAATTTCTCTGTTTTTTTCTCTGAGATAAGAAGAGAAAGAAAAAAAAATAAATAAATAAATAAATTAGAGGGTGGTTTTGGTTGTGACTGAATTATCGAGTCATTGAGAAGCTAAAGGTGAGAGTTTGACTGGTTGCAGTCATTGATCGAAGCTGACGAGAACCAACCCTTCGGTTCTCCAACGATAATCTCGACGGATTTTTATCGTATTTTTTTGTGTATTTTTTTTTTTTCTTTTTTTTTTTTCACTATTCGGTGATTCGTCGCGAGTGCACACGCTCACTTTTGTCGCAGGGGTGAAGTTTGAATCGAACTTGAGGTGAAGAAAAATTCAAGCCTCACAGTGAAGCTCATCAGTGTGAACGAGAAATATTTCTCGTGATTCATCAAGGCCAACGCGACGCAAAATCGTATAAGAAAAATGCCAATGCGTCGATGACCCCAGCACGAAATTCGTCGACGTTTTCTTTTGCATCAGCAAGAAAACCGGAAGGAAGGAGGTGCGAGAGAGAGAGAAAAAGAGAAAGAGAGAAAGAGAGAAAGACGTGTTGGTGTGTGTGTCCGCGGTTCATCAGCCGGATTATCGTGCAACGCGAGCGTGAGTGATTAAAAAAAATAAAAAAAAAAAAAAACACAAAAAAAAAGAAATCAAGATCGCTTAGTAATCTCTGACGCGTAATCAGACACTTAACTGTCGTGTGTTTGTAGATCGAGTGTTGAAATATTCGTAACCCTTGTAGGAAAAAAAAAAAAAAAAGAAATAAATAAAAATTTTGAAGGCAGAAGTAACGATCGAGCGATCCGAGAGAAGACACTGAGCATCGCTGTTCGCTTATGTAATATAGATTATCAAATATTAACGGTTTTTCTAAAGCCAACCAACCGGAAATCCCCGTGAAATTGTTATATCGTCTGTCGCCCGGCGGGATTCGCGTGAAAATCACCGATAAACCGACCATTCAACGACAATCATTTTTCCAACTATTTCGAGATTGACGATTAAGAAAACAAGGCGATCAAGGTGGTTGGGCCTCATCGAACTGTTGGGGACGCCGAGGAAGGTGGCGGTGGTAACGTCGTGGAACGTTGTAACAGGGAAAGTCACGCCGTTGAAGAAACTCTGCCGTATGCATCGAGTGGGACCGCTGCTTCGGTAGAGGCAGCGGCGGTTCATGACCAGGAGGTCGAAATCGAGATCGACGAGGTGAAGATGGAAGCTGAGGACCATCTTGCTAGAGAATACGTACGGGAGTTCGTCCTCGATCATCTCGATCCTGAGGACGTCAAGCGCGAGGTGAGCCTCATTTAAAAAACAAAAAACAAAAACAAAAACAAAAAACCCGCCGGCAATGTTCTGAAAAAACAAGAAATGCATCTTGAGGAAGAAACAAAAGTACTCAGTGTCTCTACAGATTCGTTTCGTTCGTTAGTTTTGTGTTCTGCGATTCGTATCCGGTGATTCTTTTTTTTTTTTTTTTTTCGTATCTTTTTTTAATATACTGGCTTTGCACTCAGAAAAAAAAGGGGGTGAATTCATTTATTTGAATTAAATAAATCCTATGAAGTCGGTTTTTTAAGAAGAAATTTTATCTAAATTTGATAAATATATTTATTTCATTGAAATTAATTTTTGTGCTTCATTAAAATACATCGATTCCTTCTCTCATTGGGTGTGATCACTTTTTCTATATTAAGGTGTTATATTGTAGTAGTTATGACCGTGACTTTATCGCTGTCACGTTTGGGACGCTCTCACGCGTTCGCCTGACTCGCGTTACATAAGACCTATCTGATAAGAAGAAGTCTCCTGTTACCCGTCAGCTTTATGAGCTTTTTTTACACTTGGACGACGGAGACTTCCCTCGTTTATCACTCAGGATCACCTTCGATCCTTAAAATGATATATCTTATTTTTTTTTTTTTTTTTTGTGTGGTTTATTATTTAGTTGGTAGTGATGATAATATAGTTGCAACAATTTATCCATTCGGAGACGTAAAAATATAAATGGATTTTGTGGAAATAATTTTACTATGAATATGAATTAATATTCGAACGATTTGTATTTGTAATGTTTATTAGAAATATCATTTTTATTCATAATCAGGTTACTCGAATTTTACAAAGTAAAGTGAATATGTTTTATCGTATTCAAACTACGATTTTCTTCTCAGCTTGCACTATTTTTTTTTACACTAATTTACACTAATTTGCAAAGAAATATTCATTACACTCAAAAAAGCGGATTTATTTTTATTGGTAACAAAAAAATACGTTAACAAATACGCGACAGATTATTTGTAAACGATATTATGATCATGTATAAAAAAATCCTGGATTCAAATATATTTAATTGTAGAGCCAGATTAATTTTTTCAATATTTTTTTATCATTGAAAAATGGAATCATGTGACTTTTTTATGCGATTTGTTTTATCAGGAAAAATAACAAAACTCATGAAATTGATATTCATTAAAAAATATATGATTGGTTTGGCAGTTGGTGTTATGAGAAAAATATGTTAATCATAAAATTATGAATTTTTACATGCTCTTCAAAATCTTTAAAAAAAATAGGCTATTCTAATATTTCAAAACAATTCTTAATTTTACATAAGATGCATTCTTACAGCATGGACGTAATTATTTGACTGAAATTTTTTTAATTTATATTGCACAATTTTTAGGAGAAAAAAAACTACATTATTATTGTAAAAATACATTTTATGCGAAACTGAGCATTCTAAGAGAATATTTGGATGAATGGTTCTTTTTGAGACAATGAAATGTAGATTATATGCAATATACTTGAATATACAAAATTGTTATCTGACTCTCTTACCTTAAATGATATGAAAGTATGGTAAAAATTATTATGTTTGTAGAAAAAAGCTGTTATAAAAGGGTAGTCGAAAGGCAATGAAGATTTCTAGTTTACTGTAAATACGAATAAAAATTTCTGTCCACAAGAATAATTACTAGAATTTTTAGTAACTTTTTACTAAAAATTGCGCGTAGCATCTTCGATTAATAAAATAAAAATCTTTGTACTATTGAGACACTGTCGTCAAAAAACTAAAAAAGAAAATTAAACTTCTCACAAATTAATTTGAGGACACCGAGAGTCATCGAAAAATCATGAAAATAAAATTGCACTACATTTGCAAATATAGCTGCAACTAGATAAAAAAATACTCGAGCATAAAAAGAAAACAATTTCAAACAGTTCATAGGTGTAAATAGGTTTTTTAAAAAATAAATTCATCTTGTCGTAAATTTTAGGGTTTCAATGGTAGGCCAAATTGGCTTTGGAAGATCTCCATTCTTTTTCTAAAATGACTCCTTCCAGTTTGATTATACCAATTTCCATTTCTGCAAAAGACACGCTCACCTTCACATCAAAATTTTCTTCAGGCATTCGCGTCTCCACGAAATTTCTTTTTAAACACCTGCATGAGAATTAGAATATAATTTCGTCTACTCCAAGTAGATTCAGTAATCTTACAAAGAGACCATGCAAAGACAACTTGAACCATCAGAATTTATCATCGAAAAATCTACAAGTTAAAATAAAAAAAGTGTACACCTATAAATAAGAAAGAAAAATTTCACAAATGAATTTCTTTTTTCCTTTTTTTATGCTCCCAAAAAGTAGCACATTTTTCCCCAACTTACAGAAGCATCAGAATTTTATTTTCATCACTTTTTATGTCCACCTCGTGGCAATTGACATTGCAATAATAATTCCCTTAACAGATCGAAGGGAAAAATATTGAATTGAAATTTTTGTTTCCAGGTACGATTATCATCGTCACCAGCAGCAATGGTAAATGGCAGTGTAATGCAACTGCAGGGACAGGTACCCGGTCAGGGTTTGGCACTGGCGCCTCTCACGCCACCGGCACACGAGCTCGAGCAACCCCATCCACTTTACGGTCAGCCGCATATACAGGCGCAACACGGTGTTTTGGTGAAGGCACCGCCGGGCGCGGCGTCCCATCTTACGACACTATCGCACCCTGGAACGCCACCGGACACCCCGCCCGTTTCCGCGTCACCGCCGCCTCTGCACTTGCATCGCGGTGAGCGCGATCATCGGGAACGTGGGTCACTACTTCACCTTCAGCAACCCGGTTCAATTTTACCGGATGACATGCAGGTAGGCTCGGGTAGCATGGGTTGGCTGACCCAGTCACTCAGACAGGAGCCTCTTGATCTGAGGCCGCATTGCCCTCAGGATCAAACACCGGAGCCGCACTCCGAACCGTGGCACTCGTCACCGTCGCATCATCATTTTCAAGACATTCAACATTTGCCCAGACACGCAAGACTGGCCGGTGAGTTTTGATGTTTATTTTGGTTTTTGCCGAATTTTCTTTCACTTATCATTTTCTCATCATCATCTTTTACCCCTTATCGTACCAAAAATAAAAAAAAAAACACTTGAGGTTTAATACACGACAAAAGTGTGGTTTACTGCTAAGCTTAGTGCTTCATGTGTGCTCGTTTTTACGTTACGTTTTTTTTTTTTTGTCACTTTGGGGAGGATGGAATTTAAGGGTTTTTCAGGAAATATGAGTTAATATGAGGAATTAATTTGTTGAATTTTTAATGATAATTTAATATACCAGTAAGACACTTGAATTGGGTTTTTGACTGTTTGATATTTCAAAGTTAGCAGAATTTTTGGAAAAAATATTTATGCGGCATAGTGAAATTAAAACGTGTTTTATAAGCTACTAAGATAGATTCTAGTTTTCTCATTTACTTTACCTACAACTTTGCGAATTTGGGAAATGTACATTTTTTTTTTAAATTTACAAAATTAGAGATGACAAAGTTAGATTTGTGAAAAAAAAGATTAACCCAGTAGTGACTAATATTATTTTGTAAAACTGATCAAACAAGTATTGCGAATGAAATGTAACACTTTTTTTTTTTCTTGAATGACAACAATTATTTCGTAATAAAGTATTAAAAGTACAACATTTTTGGAAAATCACTTTTGTAAAATTACAAATTTACATAAAATTTGTGTAGTTTCAATAAAAAATATCTGCCCACAAAACATGCAAAGAAACTCTTTTTGTTGATTCAACAGACAATTTTTTAAATCAATTTCTAGTTTTTCAAGAAAAGAGTTTTGTTTTCATTTTTTCGAAATACGCTTTATCATTAATACAAATTAAAAAGTCACTTTCCTGTCTCATTTTCTCATTATCATTTCAACTGCAATTTTTCAACATAAATCTCACACCTCACAAAGTTAGCGTGAATAAATTCTGTCCCACTTCAGTTTCAATTAAAAATAAGCAATTCGTTACCATCAAAATGTGTTTATTTTTCTCCCCCCACCCTAGTGACTAGACCTGTTAAATCTACCCCAACAAGTCCAATTGGTACAATAAGGGTTACACCATTCATCATCATAAAAAAAAAAACATATCGTGAAGATATATCCGGAGTTTTTTAATTGTGTCACTCGTAAATATCTGCGGGGATGTAGAGGTGGACGACGGATATTTTTCAGGGGGTTACATCACGATGTCCGGTCATATAGAGTACTGTGGTGGTAGCGGCGAAGGTGGTGGTGTAGGCCAGGGTGGCGTTTCGCTTCCCGCGGGCGCAGCTGGCTCGATGTCAGGATTAGTGAATTCAAATCAGCATCAACCGCAGTACATGGCCCAAGTATGCGCTAGGCCGATGAGCGTATGTTCGGTCAGTTCGTGCGGTGCAGGTGAAAGTCCTGTGCATCGTTCGAGCAGCGGACATTATTCGAGTTGCGGTGACAATTCCAGGGCTCAAGAGGAATTGATGAACGACGAGATTCTCATGTCTCTAACTGTGCGCGAGCTCAACAAACGTCTTCACGGCTGCCCGCGGGAAGAGGTGAGTGAGGTCTCTCATTTCTTTCACACTCTCGTTGTTCTCTGTCGTAGCGCAATTATATCCTTCGTCTGATTAGTATCGACACTCGCTAAAAAATTATATATTCTTCAAATGAGCATATTATACTTAGGCGAAAATATAATTGCACTTCATTTATTGGGGATATATTCCATAAATAAGTTACTTAGATATACATATGGCTGAGGATATGTCGAGTGTACTGCTAACCAAACGACAATATAATAAAGGGCGGTGTTTTTGCTTGGACACTTTCAGCAGACAATTTTAAACACTCACAGACACTTACAGACACTCACAGACACTCACAGACATTCACAGACATTCACAGACACTCACAGACACTCACAGACACTCACAGACACTCACAGACATTCACAGACATTCACAGACACTCACAGACACTCACAGACACTCACAGACACTCACAGACACTCACAGACACTCACAGACACTCACAGACACTCACAGACACTCACAGACACTCACAGACACTCACAGACACTCGCAGACACTCGCAGACACTCACAGACACTTACAGATACTCACAGACACTCACAGACATTCGCAGTCATTCACAGACACTCACAGACACTCACAGACACTCACAGACACTCACAGACACTCACAGACACTCACAGACACTCACAGACACTCACAGACACTTACAGACACTCGCAGACACTCACAGACACTCACAGACACTCACAGACACTTACAGACACTCGCAGACACTCACAGACACTCACAGACACTCACAGACACTCACAGACACTCACAGACACTCACAGACACTCACAGACACTCACAGACACTCACAGACACTCACAGACACTCACAGATACTTACAGACACTCAAGGTAATTTTTGTATCAATTTGTATATTTTCCAAGAAAGCAAGATTACTTTTTAGCGCCCGTGAACTTTATATTTTAGTTAATCGTGGGTATCTCGTGTGAAAAATCTTTGTCTATGTACACATTTGTAGATCTACGAAGGGAGCTTATGCCAAAAGGTAGTCCACGTAGATCTACATAGATCAAAGTCTAGCCTGCAGATGTACGAAAAAAACTTTTTCACGAATGTGAGCAAATAAGACTAGACAATAATTGGAGTAATTTTGAAAGAGGTGTTAATTCGTAGATAAAGATTTGGACCTTTAAATAATGTTAAGTGCGGGAATACTTGTAAAATTGAATAGCCGAGCTTGCATAATTATTACAGTGTGTTCTCTTGAATTTAAAGTTTTTTTTTTCGAGTTCCACTCTGTCCAAGTATACGAGGTACTTTTTATCAACTGGCCACTTTTTTTATAATTATATATTTTTTTCTCTCTCTAATTTCGTCACTTTTCATTTTTTTTCTTAATTGTATATAATCTGCAGTGATATGTATAGAACCTACAGAAAATTTATCAGAATTAAGTGTATATGCTTATTTCAAGAATATAATTTTCAAGGTGCATTTCCTTTCAGCTGCACTGATATTTCGTATTTTGACACATTTTGGAATACTCCTCACCACACAGACTAATTTATTAACCATTTGAACTCCAATAAAAATAAAGACATTTTCTCTCTTGCGAGTGAAAGTATTTTATGACTATAGACAACTTTTTGGAAATACGTTTTTAACATTAATAATCGTCCTCTGAACGTAAATTAAATATATCGATCTGGATTAGCTGATAAAACAAGATTTATATTTTCTTTTTTTTTTAGTTCAGTTTTAATGAAATATTTTATATTTATCAATTGCAGCGAAAATAAATCGCTTGTATATCTACTGGCGAACGAATTGGTTGGTCGATTCAACGTACTGTTGGTTAAATTTAAAGTTGTAATAATCCTGTTACTTTTCAACACACTATATTTGTTAATTTATTTCATAAATAATTTAATTTTCGTTGTAGGATGTCTTAGCATATTATTTTAAAAATGAAAAAAACTATAAAAATTAAGTTTATTAAACTTTTTGTCATTTAAAAATTGTGCCACCATCGAAAACAAAATATTCGTACAGAAAATTCTTTTCATCGACACATAACAAAATCCAAATAAATAACAACAATAATTATTATCACAATAATAAATAATAATTAATTACAACAATGATTATTATTACAAAGACTGAAAAAAAAAAATTAGTTGGATGTTTTAACCGCAAAATAGTAAAATAAAAGTAGCACAACAGCTCGTATAAAGGTGTCCTTGTGTCGTGTGCGAAGGTGGTGCGATTGAAGGAGAAGCGACGGACCCTGAAGAACCGTGGTTACGCTCTGAACTGCCGTAGCAAGCGTCTCCAACAGCGTCAGGATCTCGAGACGACAAATCGACATCATTAAATCTTCCACAAAGTGAAATAGCTTTAATGATGTCAAAATGTCTAATAACACGTACAATGATTTTTGTCATTTTTTAAACACTTTTTTGAGATTTCAAATCGGCAAAAACAAAATCGGTAATACATTTTTTATTCATATCTAGAGCCTGGCTTTAATTGTTATCAGAGTTCTACTGAAAAAAGTATAAAAATTAAATTTATTAAACTTTTTGTCATTTAAAAATTGTGCCACTATTGAAAAAAAATATTCGTACAGAAAATTCTTTTCATCGACACATAATAAAATCCTAATAAATAACAACAATAATTATTATCACAATGATTATTATTACAAACACTGAAAAAAAGAGTATAAAACATAGATTGAAAAATCTGAAAATAAAAAATCACAAATCTCATGGTATTTTCTATTTAATTATTTCAAGTCGACAGACCCTTAAAATAAATTAAAAAAAAAAAATATATAACAATGACGTACATACATTGAAATATCCCGAAAGTTAAAATCCGAACGCTGTAAGGTCCAGAGGTGCGCCCTTATTTCAAACAATAACACATTTATAAGCACAAAATAAATGTAATACAATTCAATCAATCTCTTCGATATACAGAACATTGAATTCATTAAACTTTTTGAAAATTCAAAAAATTCGTTTCATCGACACATAATAAAATCCAAATAAATAACAACAATACTTATAATCACAATAATAAATAACAATTAATTATAACAATGATCATCACTACAAAGACTGAAAAGAAAAAAGAAAAAAAACAAAAATTAGTTGCATGTTTTGACCGTAAAATAGTAAAATAAAAGTAGCACAACAGCTCGTATAAAGGTGTCCTTGTGTCGTGTGCGAAGGTGGTGCGATTGAAGCAGAAGCGACGGACCCTGAAGAACCGTGGTTACGCTCAGAACTGCCGGAGCAAGCGTCTACAACAGCGTCAGGATCTCGAGACGACAAATCGAAATCTTCAGGGTGAATTGCAGCGAATAAAGTTCGAGCTTACGCGAATCCAGCAGGAGCGTGATCTTTACAAGCAGAGATGTGAGATACTGAGGGTCAGGCAGAGTCATCATCATAACGGGCACGGTCACGGTCATCATCAGCCACCGTCAGCAGCCCCTCAACAGCAACAACAGCCGTCAACACAGCATCAAGCTCCACCGAGTCAGCAACAGCAGCAGCAGCAACAACAGCAACAGCAGCAGCAGCAGCAGCAACACCAACAGCAACAAGCGCATCAGCAACATCAACCGGCACCAGCCAGTCCCGAAGTTTATCTGTGACATAGACAGCGCCGTGGTGGAACTTGCTGGACTTGAAGGAAAATCAATTGTCGAGCCGTATATTGCGCTTTCGCGGCTAGAGACAGAGACTAATAAAAAAAAAATAAATAAAAAAAAAAAATAAAAAAGAAGAGTCGATGGACAGACCGTGTGTCGGACAAATAATAACGTGCCGATTTGCTCAGCTCACTATCTTTTTCACCACATTTACACACACACACACACACATGGTGAGTAAGTGTAATTTGTGGGAAAATGAGTGTAGGCTATTTATTGCTGTTAATCAGTATATATATACCAGGCACGAAGCGCTCCCACGCGATTCCGAATTATACTAATAATTCGTTGTCGATGAACAATGGTGCAATAGTCCAGAATTTTGTAGATACATTATATCTTCGCTCGGGTTTATGCGAATAAGGAATGAGACACTTTGTGATGAGTCATTGAGAGAGAGAAAGAGAGAGAGAGAGGGGAAGTTGCTCTTGATGGTTTATTTTATTTATAGAGCTTTTGATTTACACGTGCTTGTGATTTGAAACGAAGAAACTTTGCGTCAGAAAGAGAGACAGAGAGAGAGAGAGCACGGAGATTTCGTTGTGGCGAAGGAGTTGCGGGAAAATTGAGTGAGAATGCGAACCTGGTGGCCGAAGCGTAAATTACATTATGTGGTTCCTTGTGAATTCACGGTGAGATATTTGCTGGTAAAATAGGTGAGGATATCAGTGATTACTATAGGAATGTGAATTTTTATAAATGCTTTATAATCTAGGATTTTATTTTTTTTACTCTTTGTGTGATGTCTGCAGCCGGAGATTAATCGGAGACTTATTTGTTTCTTTTTTGCAATATCCCTTTCAATGTCGTTTTCAGTAATACCAATTTTTTATTACTGTTAGAATGCATCGCTTTATCATTCTTGAGGTATTTTTTTTTTTTTTTTAACAAAAATAATTATTGTTTACCAATCTAAGGTGGCGTAATAATAAGGCATGTTTTTTGTTTGCTGTTTCTCATCTTGAATTTCGTTAATCTTACAATTTGTATACAAAAGGGTCTGCGAGAGAGAGAGAGTGAAATAACTATTTTTCGAGATCACACAGAGCTATTAAAATTTTGTACTTTTTTTCAAGCACTTTATTTTGCAGAAATGCTTTATTTCTGCTTTTACTTTTTATATCTTGATTGATAATAAAAAAAAGGTCCAAAAGGTAATTTAAAAATATTTAAAACTTGCCCTAGATACCATCAGAAATTTGGTTGCAGTGGCAGAAATACAACTTTAAAAAATGTTTCTTTGTTGCAAACTCGTAATTAAATGCGACCTGACATTATGAAAAAAAAAAAAAAAAACGTCTTTACTAATATAAAAATAATAATAACAAATTTTTTTAAAAATTGGGCATTCCCTACGTATTTTATATTTAACTATTTCTTTGCCGATACTTTTTTTATTACAAAAGCAACGAAATTTAAGACGGACAGAAAATAAAAGCCTGCTTTTTTTATGCCACACATTTTTTTTTTTTTTTTTAAATCTCTCTTATAGTCTCTCTTATACAATTTTTGAAGTCTGAAATTAAAAAATTTCAAGTCCACCGACGTGTCTCTATTTTCCCAATCTCCACTTTGCGTGTTCCAACAAAATCTTGATGCGTGCAGCCTCCGACGATCTTTACGTGAAATTAAGAGCTCTGTTTCTCACACACATTCGATTCTCTTCTCTCCGGATTGCCGCATTAAAGATCTCAAGTATCATTAGGCTAAATTTGAAATTACTCTAGGAGTAAAGAGATAAAGTGAAGAATAAACGGAAGGAAAAAAAGGAAAAAATAAAAAAAAACAAGAAATTACAACAAACTAGGTGTATATGATTGATACGAGTGAAACTCGATCTCATTTGGGCGTATTAATCGCGATGCCACAAAATACACAGACAAAAACGACGTGAAGAAGGGTATTTTATCGTCTACGGAGCGAATGAAACAAAATAAATTTAACAAAAAAAAAAAAAAAAAAAAAAAAAAAAACGAAACATTGTCGTAGCGCAAAAAAAAAAAAAGTGAAACTTAACTGTAAGGTAATTTTTTGTTTGGGTTCTTATTCATCTACTTCCTCTTCATTATTTTGTGAAAAATTATCTTCGAAAATCGAATGAAAGGCACAAATTGTTGATTATGTTTACACTATTAGTTTATACGATAACGATTTTATTGGGCGTTTTTAGGCATTTGTTTTATTATTATTACTATTATTATTATTACTATTATTATCATCATCATTATAGTCAATATTGTGGCATTTTGTTTCAAGGCGGTTGTGCGAAAAGGCTTCGTTATTCCTATATACATAAAGTACCTCTACACATATTATAATATTATTGTTTTTATAGTCGTGTCGCGAGTGAGATGAGCGAAACGTAAAACGTGACGTTAAACTCTGTCTCTATCCTTAAAAAAAAAGAAAAGAAAAAAAAAAAAAATGATCGATTGTGAGGCACGACCCAAAGAAGTTTTAATTCCCGTTATATATGTGTACATAAAATGATTATACCTATTATTATAATAAAAACGTCATCATCGACAGTTTCGGATACATACATTTTTGGTGATTCAATGGTCTCGATTAATTAATCACTTTCAATATCCTGCGCGAATACTAATTTCATATTTGCAGCATCAGAGGCACGTCGTTATAATTACGAAAAAAAAAAAAATAAAAGCTGTGCGCCAGAGGAACCACCGAGTGTGGAATTGCCGCTGAGAAACCCGGAGTTTGAGGAGGTTTAGGGTGTAGCAACTCGGAATGGAAAGTTCCGGTTAGCTGGAACGATATTCAGCGCGTACAGTTTCGCCGTGTGTGGACTCTCTCGCCACTGCTGCTTCAATGTGCAACGTGCAAGCTCAGCGTTTCCTACTGCCAGGCCGAGCACACTGCGAAACCAACTGAGGGTGCCTCGATCTTTCCTAATATAATATATATGTATATATATATATATATGTGTGTGTGTGTGTATATGTATATATGTATGCATATTCGCCAACAAACTTGGCGCTTGCTTTTTCTGTCTACGATTTTCTGCTCGTTCTTTTACGTTTTTTTTTCGTTTGTATATTGTAAAGGTATTTTTGAAAATCGTGGTAAGAGTAGCGAATCATTCAGATTTAAATTTTGAATATTTTTTTTATGTTTAAAATTATCGTTGGTTGGAAGAGAATAATTGCTCTGAGCTATTCACAATAAATGCGAAATTATGAATATGTTTATTTTGGAAAAATAGTTAGATATCGTTCTGTATTTAAAAATATGTATCTTACTTTTTTTTTCGTTCGAATGGGGTGACTATATCTCTGACAGAAAGCGACGTCAATGACTGAACGACGATCTACAGGAATCATGTAAGTATTTAAATCTGTTAGTAACAATTTGTTGGATTTAACAAATTGGTTGATGCTTATTTTTTCTTTCTGTACGATTTTCTCTTGAGTCACGAAATGCTCCTGTGTGCTTTTACTTTTTCGTTTGTGATAATGAAATTAAAAAGATATATTTTTGAAAATTGTAATAAACAGCAGGTCATTAAAAATCGAATTTTGAATATTTTTAAAATAAAAATGATGCAAAGCAGAACTTTGAATCATTTTTAATTGTAAATAGCATTTTTTTAAATTTCGTTACCTCTATATTTTCGCGCACATTTTTTTAAAACTTGAAAATTCTATGAAATCTGTGTGTGTGTGTATTTTTTCGTCACATACATACGGACAATTTTTCTGAACCACTTTTCTCGACGTTTCGGACCATTTCGAGTGTTCTGACATGAGAATCTTAAAAAAAAAAAAATGTTGTCATGAAAACAATGCTTTCTCTATGAGGAAGCAAAAATGATTGATTATAAAAGAGTAATTACTCTAAAAACTATTCACAAAATGATTGCAAAGTTTTTTTGAATGTACGTTACATATAATTCTTTCACAATTTTGCCCCAATTTTTAAAACAACAGCTGCGTCGAATAGCTTCCGTCTGATAATTGTCGAGTGTCTGAAGTAAGTGTACCAAACGACTATATATACTCGTTATGTATATACCGAAGGTGGATAAAGCGGTAACGAGGATTTAAGCGACTCGAGTTCACATCAGGGGTTCCCCGGCTTGACAATGGGCTCCTGTCTTCGCGACCCCATGTATTCCCAAGACACGACTACGACCCTCGCCTCGGGAGACTTTTCCTTCAAAGCGCGAGGGTGCGAGAGAGAGAGAGAGAGAGAGAGAGAGAGAGAGAGAGAGAGAAAAAAAATGCGAGTTTGGGTTACTGAAGCGACAGATTGACTGATCGCTTTTCGTGTCAACAGGTCCTTCTTTCTTATTCCGTCTTTGTATACATTCTCATCTTCACGACGTTTTGTATCAATTTTATGCTTGTTCTCGTTATTCAAGTTGAGTTTGCAATGTATTTTATGCCACACGGTGCGAGAAATGACTACTTCTCGCACCGAGTGGCATAATTAGTATATTACGATACAAGTGCGATTGAACTTTTTCTCGAGACGAGTGTTGCAATCACACGAGTTGAGAAAAAGTTTCTCGCACGAGTTTCGTATACAACTTTATCGCACTAGTGCGAGAAGTGCCTACTTCTCGCACTGAGTGGCATAATTAGTATATTACGATACAAGTGCGATTAAACTTTTTCTTCAGACGAGTGTTGCAATCACACGAGTTGAGAAAAAGTTTCTCGCACGAGTTTCGTATACAGCTTTATCGCACTAGTGCGAGAAGTGCCTACTTCTCGCACCGAGTGGCATAATTAGTATATTACGATACGAGTGCGATTAAACTTTTTCTTGAGACGAGTGTTGCAATCACACGAGTTGAGAAAAAGTTTCTCGCACGAGTTTCGTATACAACTTTATCGCACTAGTGCGAGAAGTGCCAACTTCTCGCACGCTAAACGAAGCGAAATTCCATCCTACGATGTTGCATCGTTCGAAGAGCTGTAACTCTCGGGCGAAATTGTCGCCCATCTCGCCAATTTTTTCTAAGATTCTAGACATTTCAAAGAAAAAAATGTGAAAATTTCAGCTAAATCGGAAATGCCGTTTCGGAGGAAAAAAAAGTGGCAACTTTATTAAACTGAAAAAAATAGCATAAAATAAAATCGGAGAATTTTACAAAAAATGATGTTGGAAAGTACGTTGAAAGTCCAAAATTTGATGTCGTTATGATTTTTTTTTGTGGGAGCCGTAGTATTGGCGTTAAAAAATAAACAATGGTTATTTTCAGAAATTTTTAATAGCTGGAATGTGCAATAAAAATTCGGAAAAAATTCCTACCTACTTTCTTTAACCAGACCAACATCCTGAATAAATTTGAGGACCTTTTGTTGACATAAAAAATTGGCTTATATGTTATAAAGCTATGATTAGCTTTATATGTCCGAGTTAGAAGCTGACGACTAGTCCATCAGATGAGACGATCGAACAGAACTATGTACGATGAAAGCGCGTCCGGCTAGGAGGTGGTGAGACGATCGAGAGATGCTTTTGCTTTATTGTCAAGTCACGACGCCACCGTGGCCTATCTCTATCTTTAACTGTGGGGTTCCCGGTCGCCCTTCCGCAAGGAAAAGTACTCCGCCACACCAGTTCCCGGGTAGCTCACGAGGTTCCGGGTCGTTGAAACCCCCTGCGGACATCGATGACGTAATAGCACACTTTTTCATTTCATTTTTTTTCCATCACTTGAAAAGGTGTGTCAAGATTTCAGCCTCGTGAAAAATCTTGTTTAATTTATTATTTTCAGTAAAATTGAAATTTAAAATAGAAAAGGAAGACAAAAAGAAAGTGTTTCATAAGTTTTAAGATCCTCTTCAAAGAGAATTTTTCGGCTTATCGCAAATTAAGAAGTTTAAAAAACGCTTCACATTAGTCAAATCAGTATTATTTTGCTTTCTCATAGAGGGAAGCTTTTGTTTTCGTGAAAAAAAAAAACTGTTTTTATTTTTTAAGATTTTCAGAATGATACAAAACAAGAAAAGTGGTTTAGAAAAAATGTATGTGCGTCATCAATTTAACAAATTTCAATTAATCACCCATACCAACAATTTCAATAATTTCAGCAATCTCAAATTCTTCTTTTTTTTCATTTCAGTTGAAGATCAGTTTTGTTTACTACCTTTATAGCTTTGTATACTCGATCTACAAAGTAGTCATTGGTCTCGTAATATCTTCGCGGAGGTCTTAGAATAACGATAATGTTCCGTGTACCCCGACACGTGTATGTTTCGTCTGGTGTTTTGCATAGCAGAGAGTTAACGAGCGATTACAGAAGTCAAGAGACTCGGTCTGCCACTGGTTAGCATTAGTATCAAAGTTGCCTTATCGTTCGTATTGTGGATAAACAGCTGCGGATAATGTATCGCGTTGTGAGAAGATACGCTACTATGTGATAATCTCTCAGACTGCTTGAGTATCCAGTTGCTGAGGACTCCAGAGGGGTTCATGCAGACGACATTGTTATGTACCCTGAAATCATTTTTTCTTTCTCGCAATGAATCTCAACGAGAGAAACCTCTAATTTCTTATCGAAGTCAGGGTGCAAAAATATCGAGTGTTACATCGACACGTACATCAACCTTGTTTACTGCCAGACTTCTAATCATCAAGACTTCCTGTCGAGGAATTCATTTATCAGCACATGCTGTGGACCAGTAAATGGTTCCAATGTGATGTAATTATTGAATATTGATATTGAAAAAAGGGAGAATCTCTGATTTGTATATTTCGGTAATGAAACGTCTAAAAAAACGTCTGTTCTATAATTTGAAGGGGGGGTAAAATAAATTTTATCTTTGACAAAGTCACTTCTATGAGCGTGTTGGTGAATTTTAGCTTCTTCATAAAGGAAGCTTTTTCAAAGATACAAAATAATAAGGAAGCAGTTTGCGAGGTTCTACTTTGCAGGCTTGTTTATATGTTGTTGTATATCAGCTGCACTTAAAACACCAAAAAAAAAATTGGAAAATATATTTCATTATTATTTTCGAAGATATCGAATTAAATACTAAATATTCTATTCAAGTTGTATGCAAAACTTTGGATTAGTTGCTTGAATCATTCTGGAGCATTAAAAAAAAAAAAAACAAAAATGCAAATTTCTATTAATTCTCTACAACTGTATCGACTTCGCCTGAATTTAGTATGAAACATTGACAAACTCTATTGAATTTTCATGCAAAATTTCAGTCACCTGAATCGTCCTAGAATTACATCATTTAAAGTTACAAGAAGAAAAAAAATGTACGAAACTTATCATTTCAAACGGCGTACAAAATCGAACCTCGCACCTTTCTCATGGATTTTCCAACTGTCGACAAAGCTTTCTCCCGAAAAGTAACCAGAATCGTTCATCGCACTTGTAACCGATATCAAGAAGCAAATAATTCAAATATTCCTGAAAATGAATATAAATCAATTTGTGACCAGACTCCCTTTTCACTTAAGGGGTCACTAGGCCAATGGACTCGATGTCTCAATGAATTCCGATCGCTCTCTCGTCCTTGCCGATTCATTTCGTCTGGCAGCTTTAACCGCGCGAGTACGTCTCGTATAAGTGGATATAGCGTGGCGTGTGACGTCACGTTTACTCTCGCCGCAGCTCACATTGAAGCCCAGAGAAAGGGAAGATTCGGCGACGCCAGCATCTTTCACTTCTGATGACGCCGTAGGTTCGCCGTCGACGCGCAACCACCCCGCCCCCCCCCCCCCCTGCCACCCCTGTTCTTGTCCCGCCGCCTCGTATCCGGACTGATGACGCGGCACGTAGGTTACATTCGTATCCTACTCTACTATACTACTGAAGCTACCACAGACAGAAAGAGAGTGTTTTATACGTGCTGGTTTTGAACATACGAGCGAACAGGTGCGAGCCCAGACACGCGGGATGCCGCACATTCATCCACGGAACGAAACGGTAACGTATAAACGCGGAAGGGTGAAGGGGTGAGGGGGGCGGGGGGGGGGGGGTTGGTTTGTGAGAGAAGCTCAACGACGGCAACGACGACGATGAAGAAAACGCCGACGAGGACGACACCGAGAAAGAGAGATTCCGGGTGAACAAGGCCACCCTGACCCAGACGCAGGGTCGATCGATTCGGAGCTTTGAGTAAGGTCGATAGCCGGTGCTAATGGCTCAGCTCTTTCTTCCTTTCATTTCTTCCCTTTCGTTCATGTAATTTCGATACTTTTCTTTATACTTCTCTGCACTGGCTACCAAGTTCTCCAATTTTTGGTACCGGTTGTGTGTTGAGTTCTGTACTTAGAGAAATCTTCGATGGAGGGTTAAGTATTATTTTGTGAAGTCGGATGCTATGTTTTGTAAAAAGAAAGAAATGATGGAGTTTGTTTGATAAATAATTCATTTGTTAGTTTGATAAGAAAAAAAAATGAGTCTTTAAAATTTGATTTGATTAGAATTTGAACAAGGTTACCCTGACCCAGACGCAGGGTCGATCGATTCGGAGCTTTGAGTAAGGTCGATAGCCGGTGCTAATGGCTCAGCTCTTTCTTCCTTTCATTTCTTCCCTTTCGTTCATGTAATTTCGATACTTTTCTTTATACTTCTCTACACTGGCTACCAAGTTCTCCAATTTTTGGTACCGGTTGTGTATTGAGTTCTGTACTTAGAGAAATCTTCGGTGGAGGGTGAAGTATTATTCTGTGAAGTCGGATGCTATGTTTTGTAAAAAGAAAGAAATGATGGAGTTTGTTTGATAAATAATTCATTTGTTAGTTTGATAAGAAAAAAAAAATGTTGTCTTTAAAATTTGATTTTATTAGAATTTAAATCTTTCGAGTCTGAAGAAAAATTTGGAAAAAATTAATAATGCCCAAAAGCTATTTATGAATTAGCTTAAAAAAAACTTATTTAACAAATTTGATGGAAGATAGATTTAGATATAAATTGATTCTATAATTTTTCCGAATACATATGATTTCTATCATATTTTTAAAATATTGTGAACCCCAATTCTGTCCAATTTGCTTGGTCCACAAGATACACGACGTGGAAATCGAATATTTTTGAGAATTAAAAGATCCTGAATAAAATCTTTCCTTTTTTGACTTGAGGATCTTTATTCGTAGACAAAAACTATCCATGTTTGTTTAAGGGTACTCTACAAAAATTACACATTTTTATTAACTACACCCGTTCAATTAAAACATAATTAGTATTATTTAAAAAACTTGTTACATAATCCCTTCATATTTATTTGCCATCACAGGTTTTTCATTTTTTTTTAAATTTGTAAAAAATACCATTACGAACAAATCGGTGAAATATCGTAGAATTAGACAGTACTTAATTTTAATATTTTCATAATCAAATTCAGAACTGCGTTAATTTGACAAAAAAAAAGCGTATTTTCTCCAGACATAACCGGTGCCTATATAAACCGGTGTTAGTACTCTTCGTAGGGGGTGTCACGGATGAGCAAAGACCCCGGAAGAATGCCACCCTGACCCAGTCCAGTCTATTCGCTCGTCAACGAAGAATCGATATCTCTCACTAATCAGATCAAACCGCACCCCACACACATCCCTCCCCCCCCTTGTCTTTACTCCTTGTATCCGCGACGATGACCATATCGATACGAGGGGTATATATACATATATATATATATCAGTCTCATATATAGCTACTATAGTACACCAGCTACGTGGTTGAAGCTCTTCGATAGCTTCGCACGTTTTACACCCTCTCAGTCCGAGCACACATTTCTTCTTCATTCCTGCCTTTTTTATCTGCAGTCTCAAGGCGTTGGATTACGAGCTTCCGGTTAAGGATCTTCCGGGTTCATCCAAAATCGTGTATCTCCAGTGTTTTTTTTTTTTTTTTTTTTTTTATTACAGCTGTAAAGGTGGTTCTATGTGTGTTCTGACTGATCAGAATTATCGAGTGACCGAACGGTTACACCAATTAACTTGTACGTGATAGGAGGGTGGATGGGGGGGGGGGGGGGTCGAAGAGATATTTAGTAAGCAGCACGGGGCGCGCTCTTCAGACCCTAGTGGAGGGTGCGCGATGATTTCGTTTCTCTGTGGGATATCCGATCGACTTATTCGTGTAATCGTGAAACACAATTGTACGTTTGGTACGTGACGTCAATTTTCACGCTAGTCGGGCGTAACTTTTGTGGTGAAAAGAGAGTTGGAATTTTCTATTATCCACGAAAATGAAAGTAGCTTTGAATTATAGTATGAATGCAGATCTGATGGTTATTTAAACTACGATATAATAAAATATATTTATATTTTATACATTTCTATTTGACACGTACATTTTTGCATGTATTTATTTATTGAACAATAACAAATAATGTAATAAGTGAATAAATTAAATTTATTTTGTCTCAGCAAAGTAGTACTAATTTAACAAAAATAATGAACTCATTCATTATTTATTTAATAAAATTATTTCTGCCGAAATACTCCGATTTTACAAACTTATATTTTTAATCTGCTCAGCTAAAATAGAATTAAAACATATGATTTTTTTTCTGTTGAAATATAATTTGACGAAAAAAGAAAAATGTTATGCATTAACTTATCGAATTATTAATAATTATTAAAAAAAAATTAAAACGAAATATTTTTGTGTGCATCGTTTTTTTTTTTATTTAGAAATATATTTATTTTATTTATTTTTTCGACGAGGATACGAATTATTATTGTTTTCAATAATGAAATAAAGTACGGCAAAAAGCGTAAGAGAAAGACAATGACAATGCAACGGTTAAGACGATGATGTAATGGTAACCAACGAAGCGTAGTGAAAATTATAGGCAATCAGTTGATAGCCCACAAATCTCTCCGCGCACGCCAGTCGACTAGTTTCCGTCGGATAGGACCCTAAAAGCGCAAAGATATTTCCCAAGCACCAAATATTCTTGTTCTGTCTGAGTTATACGATAGTTTACCCGATGAGACAGACCATGCGTGAGGATACAATCGTACGTCTTCGAGCATCGACATCGAATTGACCCATCCAGCTTCATCCACCTCCCTCCTCTTCCTCTCTCTTATACATCTGCTATAAACATATCGGTAATACCTATGGGGCATTCCAAGTCAATTCACTTGGCCATCGTTCTGACCATCTCGGATTCAGTTGACGAATTTTTTGGCATATTTTTGTCCAAAAAAAGAGAATATTTTTTGTTCAGTTTTTTATCACTTGTTTTAGCCTTTAAAATAATTTCTTTCCTCAATAAATTCATTTCGAACAGCTTTAAAATTCTAAAATTTATTAATTATTAATTCTAAAAACAAGTATTTTCATTGTAGTTCGAGAGAGAGCTGAAAATAATTTATATATTTTTTTTTAATTAAGAAAAAAAAAAATGTTTTCCATATTTTGAAACTTCAAAATGTCAATAATGATTTCTTGCAGGAAAAAAGAAACCATGTCATGGTAAAAAAAAAAATCCAATGTTCTGAGAGTAAAACGCATGAAAATTCGCCCGATAATTAAAATAATATTGAAAATAGCTATTTCAATTAGTACAAAAATTAGAGAAATTTTTTTTTCTTAAAATTACAAAAAAAAACATATTAATTATTCTCGGTCCATACTCGAGCTACGTTGAAAATACTTGTTTCGACTCCCAGATTTTATGAAAAAAAATTCAGAATTTTAAAGCTGGTCAGAATTCATTTTTACTAACAAAATTATGGAAAAAAACTTATTTCATAGGGTAAAACAATTGAAAAAATCTGAAAAAAAAATATTCTCCTTTCGTGGACCGAAATATGCCAAAAAAAATTCGTCGACTGAATCCGAGAGGGTCAGGCCGATGACCGCGTGAAATGACTTGGAATGCACTCTGTTCTTCATTGCTGCACTTTTCTATTTTTCTCCCTGCGGATACATATCCATCTCTATAGCTTTTCTCAAGAAGAAAGAATTTTGAAAAAAAAAAAAACGAAAAAAAAACCTAGATTCTTTTAGCTCTTGCCTCGAGGCTCGCGAGGCTATCGGATGTTGAAGCCCTCTCGTTGATCTCGGACAGTTCCTTCCTTATATAGGCGTATCCTGCGCACAGTGTCTATATGGTCATCGAGCCAACGGTGATTTAGTGAGATAACCGATCTCTGCATCACGACAGAATGAGAGAGAAACCAAGAGTCGATCCAGACTCAGATCAGCTGGACCATAAATAACAGGTGTTTTTTTTTCCTTCTCTCTTCCTCGTTTTTTTTTTTTTTCTTTTTTTCATTCGATATTGCGCTCTCCGTCGATAGATAGTTCGCTATTCCAGCTTTCCAGCTCGATGCTATGTATTTGTACGGCGTATATATTCGCTCTCGCTCTCGAACAATGTAACCCCTGACCCCCTGGAGTCAAGCTCGCTGGCCACACACGACATTCGTCTTCTTGTTACCGCGCAAGCTCACTCCTTTTTCCTTCTCTTTTCCTTCTCTTTTCCTTTTCTTTTCCTTCTCTTTTCCTCCTCTTTTCCTCCTCTTTTCCTTCTCTTTTCCTTCTCCTTTCCTTCTCTTTACGTTTCATAGTGTCCGGCAAGCCTCCCCCTTCCTTACGCGTCCCGGATCTTCTCTTTCAATTCCAGGGATTCGCGAAATCCCCTTTCTCTCTTATATACGCGAGATAGTATCCCGTGGAACCCTCGCGCCCCCTTTTCTATATATGCCGTAGAGATCGGTTTCCCTCTTTCACTGCGGTCTCGGAACTTGGCTTATTTTCTCATGCTTCGATGATCCTCTCCTTCTCTCGGTCCTTTCCTTCGCTCTCTCTCTCTCTCTCTCTCTCTCGCCATGTTAGTGTCTCTTCGATTGGAATAATCTTCCCTGTGTCTCCCGATACAAGACGATTTTCCAATCCTCCCCGATATCTGCGCTGTCTGTATCTAAGCTCTTCGCTAAATCCTTCGAGATATGACTCTGGCTAAATAATTGCAGCAAATATTCCGAGTAAAAAGAAAAATATGAAATAGTATCCAGAATGGGTGCACATTAGAACTGTTTTATAATTTCTTTTATAGGGAAGGATTTTTCTTTTGTGCAAATTTTCATTGAATTTCTTAAACCATGTGTGTGTTTTTTTTTTACTAATTTGTAAATAACCTTTTGGCATGATTATTATCTTTCAAAATCAATATTCTTGATTGAATTTTTGTTCTCGTTCCAAACTAATTATATTCCAATAATAATATCAAGTTTTTTTTTTGCATTTGTATTTGAAATGCAAAGTATTATCCAAAGAGTAACGAAAAATTCGAAAATCATAAATTCTAATACAAATAATATTTGAAGACTCTTGACAGTATAAACGTCTCGAAAATTCGATGAAATTAAGTTTTAACCAAAGACAAAAATTCCGTAGATACTGAAAAAAAAACTAAAGGAAGTATTTCTTTACTTAAAATTTTTTAAAAAATATTAATATCCACGAAGGATATAAAAGTAAACGAGGTAAGTTTTGCGAGAGGTCTTTTACTCGTGCATTAATTTCGTCGTTCCCAGCAGCTCATTCCACTTGCTGCGGGGATTTCGTGAATTTCATCAGCCTCGCGAGGAAGCTGATGCTTCGGATTATTTACCAATTATAGTTATTACAGTGGCGAATCTCCGTGGAATCTCGAGTTTAGTTTTGCCCGAGACCACTGAGTCGCGGGCACATTCCCCTTTAGGCGTTGAAAGGAGACGATTTTGCGCTGGCTTAACTACACTTTTATAGCGCTTCTTCGCGCGCGCTCTACTTTGAAGGGATAATTTTTATCCAACTTGCCTCTCGTTTTCTCCTCTTGGCTTCGCTTATATTTCTTCTCCCGTAGCTTTTGTCCCCCTTCTGTCTCTCTCTCTCTTCTCTGTGCTATTTCACCCCTGTCTTTGCCACCACCACCAACCCCCCGCTGCTTTTTCGATGCACTGTTCGCGAGCTCGTTGGGCGGTTCCCTTTCTCCTCGTAAAATTAAGTCAAACAGCTTTGGGGGTGCCGGGGCACAGCACTCAACTGCGGTTTTTACCGTTTAAGTAGAACGAAAGCTCTGAGCACACTGAGAGATAGAATTAATGGTAAGAGAGATATGTCGGAGAAAGAGAGAGCTATTGGTGCGAGAGACACCAGAGGGAAAAACGAGAAAAAAAAAAGCACCCTGGAGTTTCGACAAACGACACTCGAGAGCTGCTCACAGCCACGATAAAGTACTTTGCTATATTCCTTTGACTTTTGCAGGAGTATATCGATGACAAAATTGATGGCTGTTGTGTCTTTTGTAATTCTCAACAACGAGCTTATAGGTGGATACGTAGCTGAAGAAAATTTCATTAGCTATCGCAATTATTTCGGATAGGAGAAATATGTTCGGATATAGCATCGAAATATTTTGACAATATTATTTTAAATTTTCGAAATATATAGCAATTTTGATGGAATATTTTTGAATTTATTAAAAATATTGTTGAAAACTGGACGAAAAACACACATCTCTTGATTCTCAAATACTTTTTCAAATGATTCAATTTTTCGAATTTTCAACAATGTCTCACCAACATTAGAGTTTTCATTTTTTGAGCAAATCTTTTGCAATATTACACCACAAAATCGCCACAATATTTCAATTGTCATGAAGTGTTTATTTAATTATACTGATTATATAAAATATGGGGAATAAAACTTTTGTTTTTTTTTTTTATTTGAAATTAATTCTCTAATATTTACAAATATATATGATTCGAAAACGAAAAGAATTAGAAGGGTTTGAAGAATTTTGGTTTTGCAATACGTTTTCATAGAACAATTCGACATCACAGATACGAAGTAAAAAATAAAAAAAAAAAAAACAGTTTTACAAAATTCTCGAAAATGGAAAATTTACAATGAGAAAGATGTTCATTTTTTATATTTATACGAGTTATATTTTTTAAATTTATTTTAGAATAATTTCTTTTTCCAAATACATGATAAAAAGTAAAAGCGTGGCCACTTTTATCCGAACTTCAAATGATATTTTTGATAAACAAGGATTTTGTGATGATATCCTTTTAAATAAATCGGTATAAAAAAAATTGTAGGAGGTTTAATTTTTTTTTAAATACGAAATATAGGAATCGACATTAAACATTTCTCAACTTTTACAATTTATTATAATATCTGGAGATTTTCGTGTGATTCGTGAAAAATTTCTTCACGATTAGATTGCAAGTCCCAAGACATGTGGTTATTTATTTTCCATGCATTTGCAGGTCCGTCGTCTTCAATTCAATTAAAAAAAAAAAAAAAGTATTTTAAAAATTAAAAGCTAATTGTTTGCCGACATTGAGTACCCAATTAAAAAAAAATATCAAAACTCAATTTTTTTTTAAAACCTAAGTGGTCGCCTAAAATTAGTTCATCTTGATAATCGTGACTTAAAAAAAAAACCAAAAAAAAAAGTTTCGAAATTCATGTCCAGTAATGATATAAAATTGTGGAAATTCATTTCCCGATCTGATAAAAGGAGATGCCAAAAGGAGATGAATTTAACAATTCTCACTCAGAGAATCAGAGCAGCAGCGGCAGAATGAAGACGATTTAATTCGCATTCGTTCATGCAAGCATCACGTCGGCTTGTTCGCCGCTGATGCGAGAGCCACCCTCCTGTTATACGGCGTCGCTCCCTTTCGTTCCCGCGTTAAAGACCGATTTGATCGGGTTTCGCGGTATTACGCCACGTAACTCCTTTCGCTTCGCGTTCTCCTCTCCTTTTTTTTTCGATCTCGTTTTCTGTTGCCTCCGCTTTCGTGCCTCGAGCCTTAAATTCCTATATACGATCGTCGGCGTTGCAGAGCTTGCCATCAGTCACCAGTCATCAACGTGATTGACGAGTGATATCGTTAACGGTTTAGTCCCCTGCGCGAAGGCGCGTGCGATCTACCGCAATGATCTCGTTACCCGTCTTCTCCTTCTCTGCTGTTCTCTTATTCTATTCTGATATGGCTCGTTGGTATATATCCCTGTACTGCCTGGCACTCCATTCTCATCACTCGATCGTAGTATCGAAATTAACGCAGCGGATGTGTTATAATATTTTTTAAATAATTGCAATTGGTTTAAGGGTGAATATACGAATTTCAAGGAATCAATAATTATTCGGCTGTATTAAATTACAATTTATTGCGATTAATATGATTTTAATTTGGTCAGATATTCGTTGAAGCACAGAGAAGTGCTTACTTATCGCACTTTATTTCACGAGTGCGAGAAGTGCTTACTTTTCGCACTTTATTTTACGAGTGCGAGAAGTGCTTACTTTTCGCACTTTATTTCACGAGTGCGAGAAGTGCCTACTTCTCGCACGCTTTGCCTCGTTTGGCGTGCGAGAAGTCGCAGTTGTCGCACTTTATTGCACGAGTGCGAGAAGTCGCAGTTGTCGCATTTTATAGCACGAGTGCGAAAAGTGCCTACTTCTCGCACTTTATTTCACGAGTGCGAAAAGTGCCTACTTCTCGCACTTTATTTCACGAGTGCGAGAAGTGCTTAGTTTTCGCACTTTATTTCACGAGTGCGAGAAGTGCTTACTTCTCGTGAAGTAAGAGCATTGTAAGTAATGAAGTGGTCAGCTTTTTGGTTCTGACCGATCAACACCTAAGACATATAGAGTTGAAGCTACGGAACACAGATTTTTCAATAATTTTCACACGAGTCTCAAGAGTGTTAAAAAAAAATGATTGTGACCTACAACTAAGGAAGATTCTTTGCAGAACGAAATTCTCGATAGGCCTCAGATTCGCGGGTCATCAGCCAAAAACTGTCCCACTTTCAGTGGAATACACCCACTGCATTAGCTAATAGTGTAACAATACCTAAAGTATACGAGAAAGAGAAACCTTACACGTCGCAGCCAATGCTTGTAAAAAATCAATGAAACCAATGAGACTCACGTTCTTTCGCAGTTTGGTCATGACAATTAAGTTTCAATACGTACCCAAATTGCAATCGTATTATAAAAATGACAAAAATTCTTGCAAAATGTTGATACATTTATTAACGAAGGTTTCGTCATAGGCAAATAGATAGAAATGTGCTAATGGAATGTTGAGGATCACTTGCGACGCCACAACGGTAGCACGGGCTAGCCCCGAATCGTGAACCAAAGGGGTGGTTTCACGATGTCCAGGGTCGCGGGAAGCTTAGCAGCCCCCGAGGTTCTCGCGCCGTCGCTCTTCGCGATTCTACGGGCGCGCACCTACCTAATACATATATATACCTACTTCCACCTATATAGCACAAAACACAGCATACGGAGGATACCTATCCCAGTTAGTTGGTACGGCCTCGGTATGTACGGCTCTGAACGAGAGGCGCCACTTTGGCTCCGCCTACAACGATACAACCACCACCCCGAGCGGTACTGGTGCGTTATCATTATTATTGTTATTATCAGTGCCACGATTCACCGCGTACCAACCCCCACCGCAGACCGCCCAGCTCATACAGCTCTGTTTTCTCGAAAATATGTCTCCAGTAATTTGTATTTTCGAAGATCATGGAAAGGGATTAAGGGGGTCGAGTCAGTAAAGAAAAAATGATTTTCGGAGAGTTGTATTTTTTATTCACAGCCAACCGATGAATATGAAATTTAAATCTCACTCAAGGACTGAAACGACAGAATTTTTCTGTCAGTGTTAAATCAAATTTGGTTAATCAGTTCCATTGTAAACCAGATTTGTGTCTTTTCAACTCTGGGCATGAATCAGAATTGACCAAAGGATTTTGCTCGTTGATGTCTCATTTTGTCTGTAACAACATTCTATACCGGCTATGCGGAGGAATTTTTTTTAAAGGTCCCCGGGCCAAAGATATGCGATAAATTACAAATTTGTAAATTTGTAAATCTGTAAATTAGTGGATATCCTTGGCCTGGTGATCTTTAAAAAAATTGAAAAATATTTGGAAATTTCGGGCCAACTGGTTCTCCTTTAAATTACATTTTTATTTGTTTTCTTATACTGATAAAAAATTTAGAAAAAAAAAAACAATTATTGCTCTGAATTTGGTAGATCTTAAGGGATGATTTCTAAACATTGTATCTAAAAAATGTTAGTTGCCACAAAAAAATTTCTGCTTAAAATGCTGTACACTTTTTCACGCAACAAATGTGGTGAAATTTTGTCTTCACCGTACATTGATCGAATAGTCAATACAGAATTTCTCTTTTGGCGGCTAAGAGTGGTTGTAACAGCCACTGGGCACGATCTAGATATCGCATGGTCGTCTATCGCATGTATAACGGTTAAATGTCTCGGCAATGATTTACCAGTGGAAAGAAGCGACATGCGAGAGATAGAAATCTCTCACTGACGCTCGAAGCTGCGTCCATCAGTACGCGTATATATATTTTAGCTTTCTGGACCTGCTGCTCGCAGAAGCTTCTCTCTCTCTCTCTCTCAGATTCGTGGAGAAAAAAAAAACAAGTAAAGAAAAAAAGAAAGAAAGCCCATTTCAGTACGCGTATGTACATACATCGTCGTTGGCTCGAAGGAGCGCAATATGGACCAGCAGGAACGTCCTTTTTAGCATTTTTATGCCAAGCTGCCGCTGACAGTTTATTTTATTATATCGCCAGCGGTGCTGGTGGTCAGCCCTTCAACCGATCGTACATCGTCCATCGACCCCGATACCGGATCGTAATTCAGTACTTCCTATACTATAATATATAAATCCGTCCAAAAGCTTCCGCCGCTAACGCGTACCTAAGAGTAAATTTGCACCTCGGAAAAGCTTAATTTGCATAAGGCGTGCATTAGAAAAGATGGATTAATCAAAATTATTCATTCAAATATGATTTGGATTATTTAACACAAATGCTGTGTTGTAAAAAACATTGTACAAAAAAAATTACGCAGAGAACAAAAGTTTCGTGACAGACTAATCTAACGAATTTAAAAAAAAGTTAAATAATAGTACGTGGCATAATTGAATATTAATCGTAATATACTATTATGCCACGCGGTGCGAGAAGTGAGCACTTCTCGCACTAGTGCGATAAACTTGTATACGAAACTCGTGCGAGAAATTTTTTCTCAAATCGTGTAATAGCAACACTCGTTAAGAAAAAATTTGATCGCACTCGTGTCGTAATATACTATTATGCCACGCGATGCGAGAAGTGCCTACTTCTCGCACAAGTGCAATAAAGTTGTGCAGGAAATTCGTGCGAGAAACTTTTTTCAACTAGTCCGATTGCAACAGCCGTCAAGAAAAAAATTGATCGCACTCGTATCGTAATATACGAATTATTCACGAGTGCGAGAAGTAGGCACTTCTCGTACCGCATAAAAAAATTTGAATACTGTGAAAAATTTAAAAAATGTAATAATATCTCCTACGTTCTTGTATATAAGTATTCTTGAATATAATTTGCCGCTGCTTCTCACAAAAAAAAGGCAAAGCAGTAGCTCCTCATTCTATTAACATACAAAATTTCATATACGTATAATCATTTCCAAGTGAGATATACACCTTCTTCAAGAGTAAACGTAGATTCTCTGTACCTAGGATTTTATAATCCCCATTGGGAGAGGACTTTTCGTTATTTTACAGACACAAGACAGATGAAAAGGAGGGTATATGGAGGTGAAAAGTGTGGCAAACGTTGCCAGCATACTAAAAATGTCGAAGGAAGCTCATGGGTGACATCGTCGACAGGAGGCCCCGGGGAAACCAAGTGCGAGATCCGACAGCACCCGATGTTTCCACAGACCACATATACCTCCTGTATGTCCACAGTGAGATGATCGTCCCCTCCCGCACCATAAAATCGGATTTGTAAATGCAAGCTTCTTCTTCTTCTTTTTTTTCTCTCTCTCTCTGGCTCTCTTTCCCAAAGTCCTTTTTTTCCACCATAAGCGTAACTGGTATCTTCCACCCTCACGGTCCATCCTTTCGCTTTACATCACTAGCTCTTTCAGAGTCCCTCTCCGCTTGGTATCCTTCTGCGGCCACTAGTATGCACGCCCCACGACGCCAGAGGCTGTAAGGCGCGCACTGAAGCGATGCTATAAGCACAGCTATAAGGTCCAGAGGCATCAGCCAGAGAGACTTTTGGCCTAAGATCGACAATGCGGTGGGTGTGTAGGCTCGTATACGATTAGCATGACAACGCTGCGTGGGGTAGTTCACCGGATAGTTTGTTCCCTGATCGTAGAATATCCCACAGGGCAGCTACGAGACGACTGGACACCCTGTGTGTTCTCCTTTCTTTCTCTGTCAGGCACTATTTTTTATCTAGTCACGGTCAACTGGCTTACTGGCCTTCCCGCCCATTATTAGCGCAGCTCACAGTCGGTAGTTTGCCACCCCCTATATAGTCACCGTGCTACAAGGGCTACTCTACCACCCGTCTCCGATGTACGTAGAGGAGACCGGGGCTGATCGGTGCAGAACCAAGCTTGTTTACAAATTGGCGCACACTGAAACATTGTTGTGTTGCAACACATTTTTCTATGTATTTTTACATTTTTTTTTTAACAAGGTAAGGATTTAAAAAAAATTATTTTTTTTTGGTAAATTAGAATTGAGAAAGAAAATTGTCAAAATTAAAATTAAACAAATTTATGAAACTAGTAGTGAGTTTTATTTTTGTAAAAGTGACAAAAATATTTCGTAAAATGAAAATACAATGTTTTTAAGAAATTATTTTTTTTATTTTCTTCTGCGAGGCTAGAAATTGGCGAAAAAAATCGAGTAGCAATTTCAAAGTTCTCGCAAAAGAGTGCTTGGAAACGGTAAGAGTAACGCTAATAAAAATTTTTTTTTTATGAAATTCTACTTTGACATCTTTTTATAACAGTTTTATGCCACTTTTTTTTCTTTGCCCAACTTGTACGGCTTCGGGGTAGGTCAAATCACGTTGTGAACTTCCAAATAAGTTCTTGCTCCGGACAACGCCGATTAATTAAGGAATGCGAAATTTACAGATTTCTCAGCCTAAGAATCACGGTAAATTTTCTTTTTTTTTAAACTGCAAAGCAAAGACTGTTTCAAATAGCCCCGGTCTCGGTTATACACGTGCAACCCTTGAAAATGTGAGTGCCAGAACGTTACATGCTTTTCCTATATTCCTGCCCTAGTATTTATTTCCCATTCCTCGGTAGCTTCACAGTTCTGTGTGTCGTTGACGTTTCAATGTGTTCGCTCACGAGGTCTGATGTTCCCGAGGGCTTTTTTCCTATCTATCTATCTCGCTCTCTTTCTCTCCCTCTCTCTCTCTCTCTCTCTCTTTGCAATGGTTTCGCCAAAGTCGTCTAAGGGTGGACCAGCGAAACTCACTCTCCCGGACGTTTTATCTTTTTAGTATTATTGCGCCATCGACGCTGCGGGTTGCTGCTGCTGCTGCTGCTGCTGGTTTATACTTTGGCCCTGTGGACGCTACTACTGGACGGTTTGGACATCTGCAGCGATTGATACGGCCACGAGGGAGAGTAGAGAGGCGAATCTGGAGTGAGAGAAACAAGATTGCTGTCTTTGTGAGGTTTTATGTCTGTCACGGAATTCCCTTATTAACATAAAAAATTGTGGAACTGGTGGAAAGCATCGGTTGTCTTTTATCTGGTTGCACTTAAAAAGAAAAATTACATTTCTGGTAAGTGTGCATAATAATCTTAAGTATGCACAGTGAAGATGAATGTACTATTTTATTTGTGTACCCGCATTTTTTCTTCTTAATTTTGCAACAAAAAAGTTGCTATATTTTCCAATATATTTATTTTGATATTAAAAAAAAACTACAATATTTTTTTTCTTGGCAATTTTTATGATGCATATTTTATGTTAAAAGTATGTGGAATCCCGTGAAAAAAAATTGCTCCTTATGGATCTTTTTTGCTATATTAAAGCAGACTTTGTATCGACTAAAAAAAAAAGATTTCGAATAAATATATTTTTCACTAGGAAAATATATTATACACTTTTCTTGGTGTAGCACTGAACCAAATCTTCGTCAAATATTGTGGAAAAAAAGTCGAATGACTCGCAAATTGTTCCGATAGGTTTTCTTTTTAAATTCAAACTTGAGTTTGTGAATGGAAACGAAGAGGAGAATTGGGATGAAATTGTAGTATAAGGTTGCTCGTATAGATGAGTACAGGAGAGATATATCGATTGGATTCAATATCGAAATGTTTTCATGCAGGGTCAAGCTATCTCGATGTCCACCACTTGCTATACCATAGACTGTATATATTGTCATGTATATATGCATGTATATGCGACGGTCTACCGCCATAAAGATAGCGTGTGCTTGGAGAAACATCAAGATTGCCCGAACGAAACGAGAAAATCTTTGCTTGTTTTTCTACGCACTGAACACCGAAGAATAAAGAAAGGGAAAAAATGCTCAATGTAGTTTACTATCAGACAGCTAATAATGGAATTAATACAGTTTATTCTACTTTGAATAAATAATTATTGAATAAATGTGGAGAGAATAACGAAAATACTGGGTAAGAAAATTAGAGAAAATGTGTCTTATTTATTTACGTATAGAAATTAAAGTCGACTTAAGTGGATATTAAGAAATATTTATTTTATCATTTTTCATTCAAATAATAATTCTTCGTCTTTTTTTTTTTTTTAGAAAACTCTGTTATGTCGTTTTAGTTCATTTTTTGAAAACGAATTAAAAAAAATTACTAAAATTTTTAATCTACGGTAAAGCTTATTTAGTTCTAGTTAATTTTAAAATTCCTTTCGTCGCATTGAACTTTATTTGAATTCAATTCTGTTTTCACGTTTGGTTTGATTTTTAGATGATGTCACACTTGGGGTCGAATTTGAATTTAATTAAAGTGTAAAATACAATGAAAAAGAATTTTAAAGTTGGCTAGAAGTAGATTAATCTTGCTATCTATTTAAAGTTAGAGGAGCCCTAAATTGAGAGTATTTAAATGAACTGATTTGATGTTAATGGTAATACTTTTTACAGTGTTTAAATGACAGAAGCGAGTGTATTAAAAATATTGGGCTTCTCAAAATTAAATACCCATTTATGTTCGAGATTAATTGATGAAAATCAATAAATTGTTAGTAATCAATGGAAAATTATGGCGTGAATCTAATCCAAAAGATATAATTGAATGTCGATTTAGCGATTTTTAAGTGAGTTTAAGTTATCAAAAAAAGTTTCAGATTCGATGTGACATGAATCCATTAAGCGGTTCAAATTTTATGGTGATTTGAATTTAAAAAAATAAAAGACAACAGCGTGGAAGCAACACCTCAATTTTCAATTGCCTCGCCTTTTCAAAATTTCGGTAAGACAATTCTGTGTGACAAATCACCTAAAATAATACTCTCTCTCTCTCTAACATAATCGTGGACAGTAAAAAATTATTAGAGCATCTGTTTTGAAATTAGAACTGATATAATACCAAAAAAAAAAAGCACTGCAACACAGAGAACCGAGAAGGTTGTGTCCGAGTCGAGAAGATGAGAGAAGAGAATGAATGAAGGTAGCTTGGTTTTATGGGTGTCGATGATGTCAGAGATTCGGCTCGTAAAAGAGAATTTAGTAGACTTGAAGGAAGACAAAAGAAGGAAAAGTCTACACGGTATCGTCGATGGTTGGCGATACACATTTGAACGAAGGGTTCTGACGGAGTCGATGATCGTCTTGAATCTCGTTTGGAATTTCCTCTTCTTCTTTTGTTGTTTTTTTCTTTTTTCTTTTTTTTCTTATCATCCCTTCGCACTAGACCTCGAGTAAAATGGGCTGGAAAGGTATATCGAGGAATTCACACAGCTGGGTAAATAAGGCTAAGTAGGAGCAGATTGAGTCGAGAGAGAGAGAGTCGCGGAAGCCTGACAAGGTCTCGCGGAATGACCGGGGTTGTTGATGAAGGGAGAGAAGAGGTCGTGCTTTCGAGCCCTCCTCGCGACTGTATAGTATCGAAGCCCTACTGCGTGGTCGCTATTCTGTGGATCGTATTATAACGCCGTACTACCTTATACTTGCTTCCTCTATATCGTCTCTTTTGTGTTTTTATATAGATACCTGCTCTCTTCTATATATATACACGCGTGAGCTAAGCTTCTACTTACCACGGTTATTATGCCAATAGTACGGTTACGGGGTTACGTGGCCAACGGTCACCGCCTCTAATTGGATCATACTTGACACTCTCGTCATCTTTCGAACTTCATTACATGCATGTATAATGATATATGACTTTTCTCTTATTGCGTTTTATTCAAACGCGTCGCCTTTTTTTTTTGTGTATTTTTTTTTTTATTTCAAATCTGCTTTAATACTCGGTAATAATTGTGTATTACGATACGAGTGCGATTAAACTTTTTCTTGACTAGTGTGAGGTTGCAGCACGAATCGAAGACGAGGGTTGCGATCACACGAGTTGAGAAACAGTTTCTAGTTTCTCGCACGAGTTTCGTATACAACTTTATGCCACGCTGTGCGAGAAGTGCTTACTTCTCGCACTCTAAGCGAAGCTTTATTTCACGAGTGCGAGAAGTTGCACTTCTCGCTCTCGTGAAATAAAGTTGTATACGAAACTCGTGCGAGAAACTCCTTCTCAACTCGTGTGATTGCGAAAGAAACTCAAACTCGTCAGAAAAAGTTAGATCGCACTCGTATCGTAATATACTATTATTTCACGAGTGCGAGAAGTAGGCACTTCTCGCACCGCGTGGCATAAAAATGTTTTCGATATGCACCATATTTTTAACATATTTATTAATAATTCATTTTAACATATTTATTAACGTGCTCAATTCGAATATGATGGGCATATTCATCTCTTATATTACGGATTAAAATAAAAATATAAAGTATTACATGAAAATGTTCAACAATTTTTGCTTCTTATATAAAACATTCCATAAGCTCACTCTCGTATCAGATTGTCTTAAAAAGAGTTCATGAATTCCTCAAAACATTTTTAGTGTCAAAAACGTCTATAAATTATTTTACATTTTTTAAATTCTTTACTTCACCAATAACAAAGTAGCGATTTTTAATCATAATTTAAAAAAAAAAATTTTTAAATTTCATCAAATGATGGAATTTAAATGCTGCAGAAATTCGACATTACAGAAACTGTTACACTGATAAAAATGAATACTGTGCAAGCACAAAAAATGAAATATATTTATAACTGCTATTTTATTATATACACGATTTTATGTGGACAATAAAATTAAACTGCCTGTTTTCCCTTTCGCCTTCACTCAAGCCTCTGTTTCCTTGTAATAATTCTATTATGCTAAATTCCATGTGTATGAACTCACAATTCCAGCAGCCCTTGTACTACTAGTTTTGATTTATAGGTCCTTTTTTCACGTTCCCCGGTGCCACACACGGCGATAGATTTGAAAATTGTTTAAAAATAGGCAGCAAAGGGCATTTAAACGATCCCCAGACGAGTTCTCTCCTGGGGGATGATTTTAGAGCGAAACGAATTTTCGTATCGCGTCGACCCGCTTCTTCTCTGTCGCTCTCTCGTGCTATTATATAGAATGCTGGAGGGGGGTGCGGCCCGAATCGTGCGGCACAAGTCAGGGTGACGCGCACCACCAACGAAGGAGTGTTACACTTGGAGGGTTGATATTACAGTACATACATACATACTGCTGCACCGAAGGGATAAGCCCGAGAGTGGCGCGCGGGAACGCAGGAATTGAGAGAGGAAACACCGTGGCCAAGCCTTAACGAGGCTAATACGTCTGTCACATGTCAAACCGAGAGAGAGTCGCGAGCTCTATTAACGTCGCTGACACTGACACCCAGACACGCGCAACTGTTGAACGTCACGTTAAACACGTACCTACCTACCGTGTAGCGTGTTGATAAACTCGTTCCTCTAACCCGGCAGTCATCGTCCATCGTCTCTGATCCGTTTATCCCTCTCTGATTTTTTTTTTTTTTAATTTTTGAACATTTAAATCAGTTGAATCGTAAATACACTTTTTTAGTAAATTTATTCCATAAATAAGCCATTTTGAAGTATTTGAAAACTGAAAATTACAGAAGTTTTAAAAAAAAGATGAGCAGTGATTTTTTTGTGGAATTGGAAAATAATTTTTACCCTCATGGATTCTTATACATATGATCAACAAATTTTGGTGGCTCTATTGGCGGTCTTAAAGGCTCATTTATCGGGCAATCCAACCCGTTTCGACCTGAATTTGACATCGACCTCTCCGATTTGGCTTGTAATTTTTTGTAGGCTTAGTTGGACACTCAACATTTTTTGCACATTTTTTTTTATTGCAATTTTTTTAAAATATATTTTTGAAGTAACATATCGAATGCCATAATTTAAAAATCTGAAAGAATTCCGAAAAATACAACAACAAAATTATCTAGCTTATAGCCAAAGTGGGGAAGATATTTTTTAAGCTTTTTTTTTCATTAAAAAAAATTATTAAAAAATAGACAAAATAATGAATTCTTCTTACAGTTTTTAAGCTTTTTTTTTATTTAAAAAATTATTAAAAAATAGAAACAATAATTAATTTATTACAGGCGATTGGTCAAATGTTTATTTATGTAAAACCGGACTTTTCAGATTTTTTAGGATTTCTTTCAGATCTTTCCGAACTGTGCAAATTTTGTTTAAATATTCTTTTAAAGTGATATATCGAATGGTATAATTTAAAAATCTGCGAAAATTCTGAAAAATACTTTGTTCAATTACAATATTTTCTAGCTTCTTGCCAAAGTACGCAAGATTTTTCTTCTGACAGTTTTTAAGCTTTTTGAAATTTAAAAAAATGATTAAAAAATAGAAAAAAGTCAATCTACTATGGACGATATGTCAAACAGGTTTTGTGAAATTTTTTTTTTACTTTGACTTTGCAGTTTTTACCTCGCGGGATTTTTTTGTCGTTCTCATTTTTCTGTAAAAAAAAAATGTTGTTCTTAAATAGTGAACATATGTATTCCATTAAAATATTCGTATTTCATTTAACTCAACGATATATACCAATAGCTGAGGGATATTATTTCTCGTGCATTATAACTGATCGTAGAGATCAGAAAGAAAAAAAGGAAAGCGAATCGCGAAATACGTGAGATCGGGCAATATCGACGGGAAGGGACATAAATGTTTTACATGCAATACGGTGTCCGTCCCGGCTGGACGAAACTGCCCACAGCCGAATTTTATGGCCTCGACCACACACGGCCATACCCAGAAGTACTAGAGAAAAAGAAAGCGACCACCCTTCTATAAGATGGTTTTTGGTCACGAGGTGTAACAAAAAAAAAGCGCATCTGCATGAACTTAAGAAAACGCTTGGCTTTCGTTACGGATTACTCTACCAGAATCTTTCGACGTTATGGGGTGTCCGGTCGTTACGTATACGTGCTGAAAATTTCCCTGTTTCACTCGGCACAAACTAATACATTAATACAATCAGAAAATATCAGATTTTTATATTAAATAACATGCTATCTAAATAAAAATAATTATTTATTTGCACGACTTCAAAAAAGAGATATGGATTTTTTGAAAGTTCATTTTATTCCTATTTTTGAGAAATATACTTCGAAACAATTAACATTATAGGAGAGTTAATTTAAAAAATTTAAAAAAAAAAACACACATTGGTACTCAAAAATAAAAATAAAAATAAAATATCGCCCTGTGTTCGAAAAAAATGTATCTCCTCCTACAATTTTTAATATTGCTACCTGTCAAATTTTGCCTTGTGCTTTGCATACTATTCTTAACAATCTTTTTTGTCAGATATTTTTTTGCCTAATCTAAAAAATCGACAGTTATAAAAATAAAATATCGCCCTCAGTTCGAAAAAAGTGTATCTCCTCTTACAATTTTTAATATTGCAGCCTGTCAAATTTTGTCTTGTGCTTTGCATACTATTCTTAACAATCTTTTCTGTCAGATTTTTTTGCCTAATCTAAAGAATCGACAGTGCTCAAAAAATCTTGTCATTTTTTTCGGTCCAAAATATTTTATTTATACAAAACCCATATTCATGTAGGTGAATTTTTTCAGATTTTTTGAATCACTATTTCAATCGTAACAACTCTGCCAGCAAACCACCCGCCCCTAATATAAATGAAATATTTTTTTTGTGGTCCAAATGTAACATTTTGTTGAAATGAAATAAATATTTCGTTGAATCAATGAAAACGAGATCAATGGATCCATTTCTTTAGAGACAACGAAATCTTTTTTTCTCATTGCACGTTTTTCTAACATCTCTTGCAAAAGCTAACTGTTCCCTTAAAACGTTCATATACGACTTTTTTTTTTTGTCTTTGGGACGGTGTTGTAAATGCGCGGTTTTCCATCGGAGTGCGGCTCTGAACGATTTATAGAGGTCAGTTTATTGAAACGACTTCGACAGCAGCCCTACACTATTGCTATAACTCGTGTATGTTAGGGCAGCAGAGGTGTCGTTTCCGTTCCCGTATGTATATGGAGCATTCCAAGTCAATTCACGTGGTGATCGGCCTGACCCTCTCGGATTTAGTTAACGATTTTTTTTGCCATGTTTTGGTCCAAAAAAGAGAATATTTATTTTCAGATGTTTATTACTTGTTTTACAGTATAAAATAATTTTTTTTCCATAAAATCTAGGACTTAAAACAAGTATTTCCATCGTAGTTCGAGAGTGGGCCGAGAATAATTTATACTTCTTTTATTTTAAGAAAAAAAAATTTCCCTAATTTTTATTCTAATTGAAGTAGCTTCTTTCAATATTATTTTAATTATTGGCCGAATTTTCAGCGTTTTACTCTCAAAATATGGGAATTTTTTTTTACCATCACATGTTTTATTTTTGTTTTTTTTCCCTACAAGAAACCATTATTGAAATTTTTAAGTTTCAAAATATGGAAACATTTTTTTTTTTCTTAAATAAAAAAAAGATAGAAATTATTCTCGACCCACTCTCGAACCACGATGGAAATACTTGTTTTTAGTCCTAGATTTTATGAAAAAAATTTCAGAATTTTAAACCTGGTCGAAATTAATTTGTACTCAAAAGTCATGAAAACAAAATTTTTAAATTGTAAAAAAAGTGATAAAAATCTGAAAAAAAATCCTCTTTCTTTGGACCAAAATATGCCAAAAAAAAATTCGCCAACTAAATCCCAGAGGTTCAGACCGATGGCCAAGTAGACTTGGAATGCCCCATATATACATATATATCTTGTCAGGGATTTCGCAAACGGTCAGTCGACTTCACTTTGGTTTCTTCGTGGACTTGTCTCCCTCTTCGAATTCAAGCGAAGCACCCGCCTGTTGTCTCCCGCTAAATCTTTAATATTCCATTTAATATATCTGGCCGATTCTTGGCTGGGTGTGTGTATGTGTGTGTGTGTGCGGTACGGGACAGCCGACTCGCCTCGTCGCGCCACCCCGTGCAGCTATATAAATCAAGCGAGAGATATTGGCCGTTTTTGCTCAGCGAGGCTGAACCTCTCGCTCTCTGTTCCTCGCACTCGCTGTATGTTCGACCGGCGTGCCCATCCACCGACATCCCCCCACAGAGAGCTTCCATAATTGTTTTTACGGATTATAAATTTCACTTCTTCCTCAGCGCGGGCAACCCGGCCCCGGGGCCAAAACTTTTCTCCTCCAAAGCCGTCCAACTCTTTTCCACCGGTATCCAAAGAATTTTCACTTTATAAAAGTCTGGTGTGACAACTTTTATCGTGCAAATTAATTGACCATCACTTTGGGCATGAATATCATGAATTAATTATTGGAAATTCAATTCCGTCGAAATATATCATTAGTTTCCAATTTTTCAGTGAGGATTTTTTTTTTTAATTGGGGAGTTTCTACGATTTTATACGAAAATTGTTTATTTCATATTGAAAAATGTTAAAAAAGTGTTTAGAATATAATTTCATGTGAGATTAGTTTTTTGTCTTATATACACCGAGAGAAAAAAATGAATCAGTAATTTTTTTGATAATCAAGAACTATGAACCAATTTCACTTGCTGTGTATGGTTAATTGAATATTTTCAATGGTAAAAAAATGCTGCAAATTATATTTGCACATCGCTTCCTCATCTTTGAGAAGCTTTGTTTTGCGATTACTTTTATCAGAACTATGCGGCTGGTGTAAGAAAACATATGTGAGAAATTTCAGTTTCATAATTCAACCTGTCTCTAAATGATGAAGGTTCATCATTTTTTTCGCAGACTTTTTAGCAGAGAATTTTAATTATAAGCAAACTTAAGTCTAGTTGTGATGGAACATAGAATTCGTCAAATTTTCCCTCGTAGGATTCGGACGACGGATTGCATTTAATTCGCGGGAAAAGACAACGGTTCCCTCGTGAAAGTCAGAGTTCCATCAAGAATTGAACCCAAACCATTTTCATTCGATTACTGAATTTGAAGCAATCCTGGAAGCTAGAGCTCGCACAGACATTTTTGAAAAAATTCAAAATCGTGTGGAAACAAGAGAACTGCATGAATTCTGCCCAAATTTAATCCCAATACTCGTTCTATGATAATCCAACTTCGTATGAATTTTTAGCCTGATATCTCAAAAATTGTGGGAGCTACAGCGCGTACATTATTGAAAAAATTCAAAATCTTGTGTAAAAAAAAGAACTGCATGGATTTTGTGAAAAATTTGATCGAGCGAGTATAATTGATCCCCCAGCATGTGTATTTAATTTCATCCCATCTCAAGACGTTTTCAAGTTACAAATGTTAAATGATTGTCACACACATGCATCCGGACATTTTGTCTAAATGTGATTTCTCGACGTTTTGGAACATTCTGAACACGCTTACACGAAAATCTCAAAAAAAAAATGTTGGCGAAAAATTCTTGAGGAAGCAATATATTGGTGGAAGCCAATAGACGATGTGCTGTATACCTTTCGCGTACCTATAGAGCGATCAGATTGCTTGACGTTGGCGTTAGATATGGAGTAGGGGTGGTAATATTTATAGGGTATATATTCGTTCAAGAATCACAGCGACAGAGTCGATCTCCCTCTTGGCATCTCTCTTCTTCTCTTGCCTTCTTCCCTCCCTATTGGGATCCTTAGGTAATGGGGAATGATACAGTGGCGTAGAGCGGAGCGTGCCGAGTTCAGGGGTTAAGAAGGGATTTTGGGGTCGCGTTAATTAATATAGTCGCCCGGCGTGCGGCTCGTTCAGGAGACTCGCCCACGACACTCCAGAGTCACACCGGTTACCAACTATAACTAAGCCTCCCATTAATTCACATCAACGTCTTCCTATCTACGCCGGGCTGGGTGTGACTTGCATCTTCCTTGCCGAACGGAGATAAGTTTGGCGAATGTGCTTATAGGTATACTTATTTTGAGGAACTCGAATTAAGGTCTTGTCGCTACTTTTTTTTATTCTACTTTTGGCCACGAGCATTAAGGCGCGTGGTTTTTTTTTCGTATAAATACTTTTAGGTCGTTTATTAGTCTCAACCAGTGATTTAAAATTGTATAAAAAAAATAATTAAATCAAATCTACGCAGTTATGTCTTCATATTATAAAAATATTTCGCCGGCGTTATGTACGACAGTCGAGCTAGCTGGGTTCGTAAAATGACACATCAACGCTCCATGAGATTTCGCTTTCAGGGTCTGATTTTTTTTGTAGACAAGTGTTTGTAAAAAATGGAAAATGATAAGGCAGCAATACGCAAGATTCTGTATCCTTCCTTCAAACTACGTAAGAGTAGATATTTTTATACACGTTCATCAAAAGGTAAAATATATCACGAAAAGTTTACAAAAAAAAAAAAAAAAAAATGTTCCTCACAGGATTATCCAATAGTTACGAAATTTCATATAAAAAATTATTAGAAAACATCCATAATCATTGACAGACTGAGCACCGTCGGAGAAGCTGAAACCGGAAAGGTAACGAAAAAAAAATCCAAATACAATTTCCGTCTGAGCCACCCTTTTAGGTATCCACTCTTCAGGGTTCACCAGCTCTCTTCTCGTTTTGTGGCTCGACGCAACTAGATTCGATAAATTCCGAGGAAAATAAAATCTGTCGAATTCGCGTCCGAAGAAATTGCCGCTGGTCAGTGTGCACGTGTGTGCGTTCGCCGATGGTGGTTTTTTTTTTTTCCTCAGTCGTTGGATACATCCCAGTTGGTTGAGCCGATCATTGTCGCAGTAACAAGCCCTCTATTGACGGTTCTCCCTGCTCTCACTTTTTCTCTTTTTCTCTCCAGCGTTGTGTTAGAGGAGCCAGAGGCGCGTGGACGTGTCAAAGTGTGCAAGCAGATTGGGGCTGTAGAGGCCAGGCCGTGTAAGTACGTAAGCTCTCGAGTTCACTCGGCCGATCACGTTGAGGGTGTGTGTGATATCAGTACGAAAGTATATATTCGAGTATTCTAACGGCGAAGCTTGACCCCCACACATACACACATACAGACACACACTGACCGACGTCTACACAGCAGTGGTTTGCGTGAAACCGCTGCTCTCGTTGTGGTTCTGTTAGTCTGCGTGTTACTACGGCCTCCACATACTAATGGGGCATTACCTTAACACCCCTCTATATCCAAGTCGCTCTCTCGTTCAGTTAGTTACTCCTCGGGGAACGCGCGTCTCGTACAGTCCAAAAGAAAGGCCAAAACGACTGTGGACCAAGCATCGCGAATCCCCCACCTCAACCCTGTCATCTCTCTTTTTTTTCTCCGCCCACGCTTCACTCGTTTCTTTTCCTCTTCTACTGATGTCCTTCAATTCGTTTGCTGCTGCTACGCACTCAGAAATATTTGTAATAAAAAACTTCGTAGGGCACCAGAAGGGCGAAACAATGTCGCTGTTTGAACGAGAAAGGATTTTTTTTTAAATTTACAATTCGGCTCGATTTGTATATGATATAATGGAAAGTGTGCCAAAAAAATAGGGGTCAATGTGAGAATCGTATTGGGAATAAAACTGTTAAGGGATGGAAGGTACGTAGAAGCATTGCTTCTGCACTTTCCATCATTTCTTTAGGAGGAAATATCTTTGTGTAAACTTTTGGCAGGTCTACAGTCGGTCTCCACATTATTTTCGAAATTTCTATAGTGATTCTGCAATATTTTCATAATCCGTTACATAGCAAAAGCTAAAATGAAAATTGTATAGTTTTAAAAGAAAAATTTCGCCCAATGACGACCATAGAAACGTTGTGTAAATTTGAAAACAAATTTATCTGTCAGTTTCTAGTTTCACGGAAAAGGTGGAAAAATAATGTGTTTGAAATTGTGTAATTAAGTTTTACACAAAAAATGTGTTACTTTACTTTTACACAATATTTTTTGTTCACCTTAATTCAACGCATTTTTTTTCCTGTAAATTCTACAAATTTACAACTTTTTTTACGTCGCTACTATTTGTACATTAAAACACATGAAAATTTCGTTGAATTCAGACGATCTTTGTGTTGCTTTTCAAATTTAACAGAAAAGTTCTGCAAGATTAGGTTATTTTTTATGCTGTACACTGTTAAAAATTCGTTGACAAAAATCCGCGACACAAATAAGTCGACACTGGTGAAGAGTCCAGACCAATTGTCTGTAACACGTTGAATTTTTGACACAGCTATACATGTGCCTACACTACTTTATAGGATATAACATCTATTTCCAAGTATACTCGATGCATTTCGATACGCCACATTTATATACCTACATTTTCCAAGATATTATCGAAGTAAATGCAAACGATCGTATTTCGGATACGAGGAAAAGGTTCCCGAGGCGATTTCTCGTCTTACGCGAGAGTCTCTGTAAAAACTCGAGTCTCCCGCGCACTCATATCGACGAGGAGCGAGAGCATAGATTTCTTGCCGGCAGAGAAGAGAGATCTCGAGATATTTCGTAGGAGACAATACGGGAAGCGATCACAGGGAACGATACAGATTTGGCTTCGAGTCTCTCTTGGTCTCCGTACACGGTATGTAGCTCTTGCCCGGCGAGCTCGTTCGAGCTTTGCCGCATGAATTTCAATCGACATCTTATCGGGTTGCGCCGAGCGACGAACTGGAGTGCCGCGGTGGATCGTGATCAAGTGGGCCTCCATGCCGCGGGGACAATACACACCTCGTGGTCGTGCCTCTGCCCCGACAAGTGACAATACACACTACTATCACGGACGGCAAGCGCTAGCCCATCCACCTCTCTTCTATCCTCAGTAGGAGCCCGCTTCGCAACGAAGAACAAGCGGCGGTATTGCTCTTTTGTCCGAACCATCACCCCTTACACACGTACCCATCGTCATGCCCTTCCCTTCGATCTCTCGGGTCTCGGCTATACGCGGTCCTTCGTGCGCTAGCACGCTTCACTCTTTTTTTTTCTACTCTTTTTTCTTTCTTTTTTTCTTCTTCTTTTAGCTGAAGGGCTCGTGTGTGCCTTCGTTCAGGAGGTGCTCTACAAGCTTGACCTGTAAAAAGCACGAGCGAGTAAAAGATGTCGGTGGTCATTCCAGAATTCACCTTGGTTTGGTCTTTGTTAAATTCACAATAGTCAATTTTATATTTTTCAGTCGGTTAAGCTTTGAATTGCACTTTCGATTATTTTCGTAACTATTTTTGTTTTATGTCAGTTGAAAATACACAATTTTTTGTCTACTGATTTTACAACAAAAAAAATCTGTAAATTACCAAAAAGCGATATGTCAATATAAGAGGGATAAAAAATATTTATCAAAAGTTCGAAAAGGGCCTGGTTAATAAAGAATGCCTCACTCATGCAACATTTAACATTGATTTCTTCATAACTCGAAATTTCTGCGCAGTTTGCTTGATAACCCCCCCGAAAACCCTGAGTTTCATTGGTCCCATAAAAAAAAAAGTAATGAACACGAATTTGACGAGAATTGATTTCGCAAAAGCGTTGAATAGTTACGGAAGAGGCTCAAGGCTGGTATTGGCGCTACTCTAAGGAGTCTTCGATCACCCTTCATCCCCAACGTGCGCGCGGTAACGCTGCTCCCTTCAATCTCTCGCCCCCTTCCCAGTTCATGCAGTCGCTTCACCGGATAGAGAGGTATATCCAGTCCCCATCCACCAGCAGCGACTGTCTACGGTTATGAGTTAGTGGATATCCGAACCAAAGTGACTGCCACCATATTAAGCGCTTCCAAGACTTTGGTACACTACTCGAGTTTGCCAGAAGTTGGAGCTATAGAGTACAGTTAAAGTATATATAGTACCAGTGGAAACTTCCATAGTAGAAGTCTCTCGATCGAGTGCCTCGCACCCCTCATCTTGCATACCATCCAACGCGTCACCTCGAACCGGTTATCCAATAAATTTTCACTCAAATATTCCTTATAGATTCTTTTTCCTTTTTTAGTTCCTCGTGGAAGCTTTGTTTCCGTATTTTTAAAATCGTGATTGCTGCAGTAAACCCAGGCCAGGATCCAGCGGATTCCATTCTATTGTGAAAGCCCCTGACCAAATGTAAACGGGGCTCATTGAGGTATCCTTACTGGGTCCCAATCTGGATGGTCCGATTTCAGCCTAGAATGGGATTAGGAAAGCTTTCATGGATTGTAACGTGGTCCCAGTATGGAATTCCTATTGTGGAAGCGTTGACAAAAAATAACAAGGCCCGATGATTCCAGGGATTCAATCATTCACAGTTGTACTGCAGAAAGTTCCTTCGACTTTTTTTTTTACATAAAGAAAAATGAAACGAGAGGCTCCACCCTCAGAACTCCATCATTGATACTACAAATAACAAAACCACATTGTTCATCGCGATATAAATGAATTTCTTATCAGCAGGTTAAAGCAGGGGAATGAAATCAATCGACCAGGCAGTTATAACCATTGTGTCGACGCGACGCAGAGACGTAAGCCGCACAAATCATCGTTATCCAATCGATAGGAGAAAGCGGACGAACGAGAAACAGCTCGGACAATTAAGTCACCGTTGTCCGTCGTGACTATACCCGAGGGTGAATTTACTGCTGTTTAACCCCCCGCGGAAGTTCAACGATAAATAAGCCGTACAACCGGTCGTCGGAACCGAGAGCGAAGAAACGAGAGAAGCAAAAGCCGCGAGGGAGCACGAGAGCGAAGAGGACGAAAAGGGAATCAGGGTGAGAAGTAGACGAGGGAAGTGTATACAGGGTTATAGGATGCTACCGGTTTCTGGACTCTCGCTCCTCGGAATAAGACGCGCAAAAGGGGCGGGCATCAGTTTGTTGTCCCAACAGAGGCGATCTGATTGCCCGTTAGTGGAGTCAAGTTAGCGCGCCCAGAGTTCTCAGAGTTTAGCGGGCAAAGTGGAGCACGTCGTTTGCCACTAGATAAAGCGAGAGAGAAAAAGGCTAAAACGACTCTTGGCTAGAGCGAAAAATAAGATAGAAGAGCCAAAGTGTTACTTGGAAAATCATCTTCCCGTTCGTTCCCTTCCCTTTTTTTTCCTTCGTCCTTTACAAACCTCCTGATTAGTTACTTCGCGACCCTCGCAACAATCAACTTCTGATTCAGAAGCTTTGGACTGATTCACAGCCAGGATTCTTCGACGCTCCTACAGAGTGCATTTCATTGAATGAATTATCCAGGGAAAATAGACATTGAGTCCATTTTCAGGAGTGAACGCAAGAATATACTTTGTCTTTTTCCTTTGTAGAGTCGTTTATCTTTTGGAATGTTTTCACCAAGTGGCAGTATTCGGGTTCCTCGTGGGACAACACGCGGGAAACCTTAACGGCAGACTCCCAGGGACGCATTACCTAATTGCTCCTCTAATGATCTTCCGGAAGAGCGAACACCCGAGGAATCGTTCGAGCAACGTGTCACAGCTACGGTCGAACATCGGACGGGATACGGAAAAACGACGAGGACGACTTACGAGCTGTAAGAACAGAAGAAGACTTCGGAGACTTTCGAGTCTGAAACTGTTCTCTCACATGGTTAGGAAGAAAAACAAACGTGCGAAGTGGAAACTTGCACATCGCTACTTCTTTCTTTCATACCTATTGCGAAGTCACCTTCACCAGGAAATGTCGTAAAGGGTTACAAAATAATATGAAAACTGATGTCGTAGCACCTCGAAATCTTGGATCCAAATGATTCAATATCACAAAAAAAGCAATACCATTTTTGTACTATCAGAGAATACAGAAAAGTGTATCGAGTTCTCGAAGTTCCAAAACTAATGTTTCCGAAGTTCTTATCTCGGAAATAAAGGCATTTAGTGGTATACGATAAAAATCATGACCACTCTGTCTATCTACATGAGTTCAATCTCAAGCACAATAGCAGCTCAAACTACCTTTTCCCTTGTAAACTACGGTATTAAAGGGAATTTATTTGATCTAACAAAGACTTCTCTTTCCATCTTCTTTAGATTCCAGTGAAGCATCAGTTGAATTAAAAATGAAATGAAAAAGTATTTCTTCTTTTCTATTTTATTCTGAAACATCAAGTGAAGACATTCTAGGCCGAAAAAAATTCTGTTTTAAGACTGACAATATGAAAACCGACGAAATTATCTCAATCTCATGAAAAAACTAATTTTATCCTTGATCCATCAAAGAAAATAGAGATAAAGAGTATAAAAATTTCCAAAAAGAACTTCCCGAGCTCATGTTTTCGAAGTTCTGATCTCAGAAATAAAGGCATTTAGTGGTAAACGATAAAAATAACGATGGCTCTTTCTATATGCCCGTGAGCTCAATCTCTATCCTAGCAGCCGTTTCTTTATATCAGTATTACAGTATTACAACATCTCTCGTATATCGTATCGAAAGTACAGCTTCTCATAGTCTCCCCTTTTTAGTGAGCCATCACTGCGGTGAACCGCATAAAACAAAGTAGAGTTTCTTCTGCGGCTACTTAACCAATATCGTATCGACGTTTAATCGAGAAAGAGATAGTCCCTGAATTCACGAGTTCTCGACATTGAGCAAGTAGAGAAAGAGTGAGAGAGAATAATAAGAGTGGGAAGCTAAAGATTCGTGTGCTGTTAAAACGAGAGGAACGAATGATAGGAATAGAAGAGACGTAACAGAAGGTGGAAGTAGAGGATAGAAAAGAGCCTCGCGGCTATGGACGCCGAGTATATAGTGTAGGGTCCGAGAGCTATATACGACTAGGACCAATGGACCATGCTCTATTCTTTACGGATCTAATTGAGCGGGGAGATAACGCCGCCGATTCTGAGCGCGCCGCGGGTAATAACTGCCTCTTTCCCTCTGCCTCTGCCCATTGGCATTTCCTTTTTCTCTCGGTTCCTAGTTGGCTCTCTCTCTCTCTCTCTCGGTTTTAATGGCCAAACTAATCGGTGCTGCTGGTACCTAGACATTTAAGGTGCCAGCCGGGAATTGTCTTCAGAGGTAAGACCGAAGAGGATCTCGACTGCCCTCCGAGGTCGTTCTTTGCTTTTCTTGCAAACGACTACTCTCATTTTCATGGTGACACAAAAAGAAATGACTCGTTGAAGGACTGCAGTTTTAGTACCAGGAAAGAGAAGTAATATCCTGGTTGGAATAATTATCACCCCTTACTCGTGAAATGTAAGCTTTGATTTCATGCATTTTTTCTCTCTCAATATTTTCATGTCAGAGTCATAAAAATGATGTGAAACGTTTGGAAAAGAAGTTTAGAATAATGCAAAACACTCTGCATGTAAAATTTTTTTTTTTAATTTCTTAATGTTTCTGATTATTTAAATTTTGTCAAATTTAAGTTTTTACCATTTTTTTTAAAGGAGAATACACAGCTGAAAATTGGATCTTTATTATTTTATATTTCTCACAAATAGTAAAGTGGATGAAAAAAATCTGGAAGTAAGAGATGACTCGAATTACAACAGACGGTCTGATCGTTCCAATCGATCGTTCCAGGTTTTTTTTGCATGCATCGTGGGAGGTATAATTTAAGCAGGAGACGAGATCGTTGCAATATCGTGAACCGAACGAGCTGTACGAGTTATGCGTCGATCAACGGGACGATACCAATGCTCGTCACGCAGTCGTATATACAAGTCAATGCTGTCCTATAGAGTATCGTAGTATACTGCATTGCCCGAGAGAGAGAGTGCAGAGCCCCTGAGAGAGTCGTTCGCGCGCGTGAACCGCCCTTTTCTTTCCTAAAAGCACACAGGGTTGATTTCCGTCCGTATCGGATTCGAAACAGTACATATACAGTGGACACCGGGGCGGTACCATCTGGCAGCCGAATGGAAGATCATAATACTGTTGCGGCGTCTGCCGAAAGAAAAACAGTAATGAACGTAAAAGTACATATATGTATATGATGATGGTCTATATACATTTCAGGCTGAAAAGAGGCAGCACAGAACATCATTTTCAACAGCTTTAAGACCTGTTAAATTAATTTCTATGAGCTACTAGTGATTTTTTTAATAAAATAATATATTAATGTGATTTAATGGTGAATTTTTGACAGAGGCAGAAAAGTTTTTCTAGTTATTTCTTCAGAATGTTAGTCTAGTTGAAGAAAAAACGTAGGAATTATTTCAGATTTTTTTTATTACATATTCCAGCCATTGAAAAATCTCGCCATTTTTTTCTAAGACTCGAGATATTTCAAAGAACAAAATCTGAAAATTTCAGCTAAATCAGAAATGCAACTTTATTTCATTGAAAAATAGCATAAAATAAAATCGGAGAATTTAACAAAAAATGTTGTTGGAAATTACGTTGAAAATCCAAAATTTGCTGTTGTCACGATTTTTTTTGTGTGAGTCGTAGTATTGGCGTTAAAAAATAAACAATGATTATTCTCAGATTTTTGTAACAACTGCAACATGCAATAAAAAATTTGAAAAAATTCCTACGTTTTTTCTTCAATCAGACCAAAATGCTGAATAAATTTGAGGATGTTTTGTTGACAAGAAAAATTGGGGTGGCCCGACTTGACGAATTTTGCCCCATATATTCATCCGCAGATTTCGTTAATTCAATTGCACTTTCATTTCTCAGTGATCTGAAGTCTAAAATTCTACATTGCAACCTTTTCTTATTTTTTCATTAACAAACATCTCATTGAATTAAAAAAAAAAAAAGAGAAAAACACGATAGTTCCCGTGAACCATCCTGACGTCGTAGCTTCTCGCTCAAGTACTCTGTCGAGCCCATAAACGCGTCCATACCCTGCGTGCGTTACGACTATGACGAGTAAATATACCCTGTATGTATCCCATCCGACCTATAAACAATGCGTAAACGTCCGGTTATTATGTAACTCGCCATAGGATCAAGGAAAAAAGAGTCGAGCGTCTCTCGCTATCGCGTATAAGGAAGAAAGAAATCACCGGTATGAGGGGTTGAAGGAGGTGTGTCCGTAGCGCAGTATACCTTTCTCTCAAGGGTATATGAGATCGTCACGGGCTCGACTAGAGAAAGAATGCTATATATACGCTACGACATACTCTGAAAATTTCTCTCTCTCTCTCTCTCTCTCTCTCTCTCTCTCTCTCTCTCTCTTTCTCTCTCTAGTTTTCTACTCTATCGCCATGTCCGTGTGTGTCCACTTACTGTATGTGAGATTGCTCGAGAGCGAAGAAGCTGAGAGAGAAAGAGAGAAAGACACGTGAACCTCGATCGTCGCCGTTGGATATATAAGTATTCCCGAAGGCGAGGGGCAATTTGTCCCGGTCATTTGGCGAGTCCGTCGGGACTCCCTGACTGTAATCCAATCACTAGCCACACTCCTTCTCCCTCGACGCGATCGTCGAATTTCTCTCTCACTCTTTTCCACCCACCCTTCCCTCTTTGGCCCGCTGGACGATGCTCACTGTCCTTTTCCATTCGCTCTTCATCCTCATCCACCGATCACACATGTGAAGCATTCTATGTCAACTGAGACACTTTTTCTTCTGTCTAGTCTCGGGTATTTTTCATATTTAACTGGATTTTTCTACCACTCGATAATACTTCCAGTGATTTTTTAAACTTTTTTTTAGATTTTATAATATATTATTTTAGAAAATTCTTTTTTTTTTTTAAGTCACCGTGTATGTCGAAAAGTATTGGTCGCAGAGAAAAAAATATATATCTCAGAAAAAAGTTCTATTTTCATATCAGCTTTCACGATATTTTACAAAAAATTCTATAGCCTGATGAGAATCTTAATTTTTCCAGAATAAATGTTAAGATTTTTTTGGTAAAAAAAAATCGTGTCATGTTCGTTGTACTGTAAAATTTACAGAATCTTCGGTTGTCAGTATTGATTCCATATAAAAATTCGCCAGAGTGGTACCGATCCATTTTCAGTGATAAAAAAAAAAAATTCTGTTACTTGTATGAAAAAAATGTTCTAGACGCGGAAAAATAGAATTGCACCTAATATCTGTAACTAAATGATACTTTTCTGGATTAGTGATTTATTCGCAGCCCATTCAAATAACATTTTCATCAAGATAATAATCGATCTCATACGATTCCGCATGACTTTATTTGATTTTACTACTAAAAACCAATCGCTCCTATTCTGGCAATTTTTTTTAAATCAATGATAACCTCTAGATAAAATAAAATCCATAAAATTAAACAAAAGGAAGCCTTAATTTTTATGTGAAAAAATGAGCATCATCGACACAAACATTTTTTTTTCAAACATTCTAAAAAGCTGATACGAAAATACAATTTTTATGTCGAGATGTTTTTTTTTTCTGTGATCTATAATTTTCGAGATACGTTGATTTAAAAAAAAAGTATCTTTTTCTAAAATAATGGATTCAAAATTCTGAAATAAATCGCAAGAAGTACTATGAAGAAATACTAACAATTGGCCAATTACGAAAAAATATCTGAAAAGGATGTAAAAAAAAAAAAAAAAAATGACTGAGTTGACAGAGAATGCATCATGTATAGACACTCGTTGGATCTCTTGTTCTCTATCCACTGCTACTGGTCACAGCAACGTGCGTTTCTTTCGTACCCTGTCGCACCCTCTAAAGAGTCTCTATCTAGCCATCTATCTCTATATATATATAGTCTCCTCCTATTGCGCCTCTTACTCTCTCCTTATTCTTATTCTTCCACTGGACTCTATCGTTCTCGCTCACTTTCTATCGCTCCAACGTTTTGTATTCGAGCCACCTTCCTTTCGACTCGGACCCTCGGACACGCACACACCACCGATATCTATATCGGTTCTACAGAGTGAGAGAGGGAGGGTCTACTTTCTTTCTTTCTCTTGCATCCCAAGCAGCTATATCCCACCCCACAGCCCCCTTTTTACCCTCTTTTCTAACCCTGCCATGGGAACACACAGCACACAATCGTCATCGAGACTCCTGCAATCCTAACCAGCGTGTATCACGAGATACGTGGCTCTCTTCTCACTTCCTCGATGGTTTACTCTGTTGACTACCATGAGCACTGATTGTCCAATCCGAGCCTCCGCTGCATTTGGAAGAGAAAAAAAGAAGAGAGGTAGATCCTCTCAAGCTTCGATGAGCAGATTATGAATTTTCTTTCTATTCTACTGGAGCAGGTTGTCTTCAGGCTCTCTGTAAAATACAATTTAAGCTTATCACTCTTTACTAATTTATACCATGAAATATGCTGGATAAATAATTTTTGGTGTGTTACCATTTTTTTTCAAAATTTAATTTAAAAATTTCGTTGATAAAAAATAAAAATAGAAATTAAAAAATAGGTTCAATTATTTTTTTAAATCTTTATCTCTTCAAAGTAATTATATTATTAAATAATAATTTATATATTTCAAACATATTTTTTACCTATCAACCAAACAGTTCGATTATCGAGTAATTTGACATAGCTATTTATTTTATTCTCTTTGTAGATTACCAATTTTTTAGTCAGGTTTTTTTTTTTTTGCAAAATAGTAATTTATCATCTGTACACTAAACATTTCTCTCAGTGTACTCACAAATGTGCTATGCATGACTACTCTGATGGTCTAATCTCTACACACCTTTACTACTAGTCCATAATAATGAAAATAAAAGAAAATTGATTCTCACGATCCTCTCCTCTGAGAGTCTTATTAATTTGTATTGCTAAATTTCAATTGCACAGCATTGGAAACGAGCTCGAATATAAAGCAGAATCGATCAGACACACGTGAGCGGAGCACCAGAATCACTGTAACTCTGGTGGTGCCAATACAAGAACGAAGAAATATGTGAGGGAATATCGATATACTTTGAAAAAATAAATAAATATGTAGTACCCGAACGAATATATGGAGAACACAAGAGAGGAATATTATTATACCGTAGCATATTCTCGTTGTGCCTTCGACGAGGAATCGTGCCTCGAGGGCGACTAGCATACGTGATCTCGAACGTGTAAACCCCGAGCCTTTTACACTCGCACTTTTCTAACTCTCATGAAAATTAGCCTTGTTTTGCAAGGGTATTCCAGCGCCCTTTATATACCCACGTCTAAAACCCACGTGCCCTATCGCTCTTTTCTTTTTTTGTTTCTTTTCCTTCTTTAAACTGACCCCGCTTCTGGCTTTTTTTTTTATATTGTGTTACACTCTTCCAGGGTTTTCCACGCTTTTCATACGTCACTGGACTTTTCAACGCTTTTGATCTTTCACAATTTAATGAACGTCTGAAGTATCAGACGATGAAAGTGACTGAGAGAGAATTCAGAAATTCGAAATATTTTCAAAACTCTTTTAAAAAAATAAGCTGGTATCAGTTTGCAAGACTTGCCTGATTTACGTAATCATAATGTGTCATTAATTGTTGCCTAAATTACAACATTTTAATTCACTAATAATTGTTCTATTAATTGTAACATTTCTATAATACAAATCATAATCCGGAAATATTTATTGTGTAAATTACAACATTTTAATTTACAAATAATTGTAGCATAAACTGAAAGTCTCTCTTTGCATTTATCGGAGCTTTGTGGCATGTGATATCGCGCCGTTCCATGTAATAATGGAATCCACTAGTAGATCTCGTTGGTTGGGTGTACGCGATACCGCAATTAACGCTGGCATGATTTAGGGGGCCCTCGCTATGCACTACAGGCCGAGCAGTGCCCGAGATTTGATTTATCGCGAGACCGAGCGAGCGAGCTTCTCCACTCTATATACCAGTTTACTGGTAGATGGTAAATTAATTTGAATTTGGTAATATACGAGAAATTCGTGTACGCGAGACTTGCTCTGATGCTTCTCGTTTGGTTTAGTTGCATCATTGTTTGGCGACACTCCAAGCTCATGTGAAGCGTTCACGAAAGAAAAGGTAAATTAAAAACAATCTTATTAAGAAAATGGCCAAGTCAAATCCTTCAAAAAAAAGGCTCATCATTTTTTATTGCTTCCTCATAGAGGAAGCTTTGTTTTCATGAAGATTTTTGTTTTCGAGATTTTCTAAAAAGAACGTGGCCGCTCTAACTTTCGTAAAAGTACGTCGATTCAGCTAAATAGTTCTTCATAACTGGAGATACGTTCAATGTTGTTTGGTATTGAATTTGGGTGAAATCGGTAAAGCGGTTCGGATTTAACGGCATTTTGAAATTTTCGGAATTTTTTTTTGACAATTCTATAACTCGAGAACGGTTCAAGAAACTAAATCAACAATTTTGAGTTAAACTTAAATGGAGTGTGTCAATGTTCAATACCATTTTTAGGCAAAATCGATAAAGTAAATAAGATTTTATAGAAATTCGCATTTTCGCAATTTTTTTAATAAAATTCTATAACTCGAGAACGGTTCAAGTATCTGATGTACAATTTTGCATAAAAGTTAAACAAAATGTGTCGATGTTTAATATTAAATTTAGCCGAAATGTACTTAAGATTTTGTCGGAATTTGTATTTTCGTAATTAAAAAAAAAAATACTAAAACTCCAGAACAGTTTGAGCAACTGATCTAACAGAACTGGGTTCGACCCTTCCAGAAACCCTTTCAGTTCAAATTTGACAAGCGGCTAAAATTCGGTGGCATTTTAACGCAAATTACGGGATATTTTATTTTCTAGTGAAAAAGAAGTAAAACAAGGCTACAAAGTCGAACTTTGTAAATTGCTTCCTCATTTTTCCACTTTTTATGAAGCTTCCTCTATGCGCAAGCCAAAATTGATCATCGTACTTCCTCATAGAGGTACCTTCGTCAAAAGTGGAAAAATGAGGAATCATTTTCAAAGTTCGACTTTGCAGTCTTTTTTCTAAATATCAAGGCGATGAAAAAAAAAATTGATGTTTGTTCATTCTTCGTTATGGAATACCAGAAATCTTCCAAACTTGGTTTGTCAAAAAAAATTGGTTTGAATGGGAATGTCGAACGGTTCACGAAACACGCATTACATTTTTTTTTAATTTCTTACAATCCTCAAAAGTAATTAAATGAAAACATTGTTCTCTTGAGAGACTCAAAAATCTCGTTTTCCTAACTTTGTGACCATTTCAGAATTCTCCTGGACTCCGAATACGAATTCCTGTGAACTTTCGAGCTTCTCGAGAAAGCGGTCTCGTGATGCGAACGGAGAGACGAGTGAAGTGAAGACATTTAAGAAAACGTCTTGGATCGTCGCATGAGATTATAACTGTAGAGCAAAATTAATTTCAATTTCAAACGTCCGGCTGACCGCGAAGTCGAAGGGATATAATCACGCCTCGATGACCACAAATGGAAGTAAGATTGAGCCGATCGCGTAAGTCTCCTTCAGACGAGAATCTCGAACCTTAGATAGCTCAACGACTGGAACGATGTATATGTCGAATATTCCTGCATAGAACTTTGCGGTATATATAAATAAATAGGATATAACGCATAAGCCGCCCCTTTCGTGCTGAAGGGAACGCCGTAACGAGATTTTGCGCTGAAATTTCGTCAACCGGTTTAAGCTCCGATCACGTTGAAGCGCTTAGCCTCTCCGCGTAGAAAAAATTTTAACTCTCTGTAGTAAAGTTTGAGTGTTAGTTTGATGCTTGTTAAATGCCAAAAGTTTCTCTTACTTTCGAGAAAAAAATATTTTTATTTCTTCGGTCAATTATTTTTTGTAATAACGATACAAAAAAGTTGCATTCATTTTAGTTATATTAGCATAGTTTCGCTGTTGGAGTAAATGAAAAAAATTCAAGTGTCTTTAATGGAGACATACAAATTTAATGTACATACATTGATGAAGAATATTTCCTACATGATTAATAATAAAATAACGAACAATTATTAATTTCTGTCCACGTGGGTTTTCAAACGTATTCATCCAAAAATATATTTTCCGAGGACTTTTCTCTACAGTAGTATTTTAGATTTAGAAATCGAGTTGGCACTATCTCTAAACAACTTTTCTCCACGTTTTAGATCATTTTGAGTATACTGACATGAAAATCTAAAAAAAAAAAAATTTTATCTCAATAAAAAAGGGAAGAATTTGTTCAGGGAAGAAAAATCTGGGTTTTTCCAAAAATCTCCAAATCTTTTTCAGGACGTCTGAGTAAAAATCAAGAAACAAGAAAAATCTGGAGATAAATAATTGTTATTTTTCTCAATGTTTAGGGCTACTATGAAACTTTCAATGAAAAGACAATTCGCCTCTCTCGCGTACGAGAATCCTCGTATTCATATGATTTATTCTAGTGCGAAGCATCCACCAGAAATATCAGATACCACTAATGAATTTCTGGCCATAGTTGTCGGCGGGGTGGGGGAGTGAGGGGGTGGCATGGAGACCCCGGGAACTCGGCAACGTGAAAGAAATATAGGATGTGAGGGTGCTGCTGGTGGACGCGATTCGTACGTGCCCTATGCATTTTGCACACACGAGTGGGAAGGAGGAAAAGCTAGCTTCGCCATGGAAATCTCTTGTTCCGATCTTGCCATGTATATATGTTACTCCTGCTGCTGCTGGTCGCTTTTATAGTGTACGTAAATGGCGAGATCGAGGCTGCTGTAACGATCAACGCTATTGCTAGCTATGTATATATATGTATATATATATATATATATATATATATATATATAGATAACATTATACCAGTGGAAACCGGATGTTTATTGAGATTGACAGAACTGCCGGTGAATTCGCACGTAGACACTGTATCGCTTCGAAGCTCTCCCCGATGTCGAGGAATCGAGTGCCCTGACGGTTTGTACTTTGCATACATAAGGACCGGACCGGACCGCAGTGAAAGATCGAAGAGCGCTGACCGTATGGAATGGAGAGGCCACAGAGAGAAATCGTTGAGGGCATCGAGGAAACGACCTGACGTACGCATTTCAACCGACCGTATAGTATTGGTTTATTTTTATTGGCCCTACAGCGCTCATTCAACGTGGCAAAGGGTTCTTCGTGAAAGGGACTTTAAGGGCTTATACAACGATTCCCGGTGAAAATTCAAGCTGTACATGACGCTTTTGAGCGACACTTGGTACTGAAAGAAATTGGGTCCCGAAAGGACAGATTAAAAAAAAAAAAAAGAAAAACGTGATACTGAATTTGAAATTAATTTCAATGATATTTAATATTGAGTTCAAAATTCGAAACTTGGCTTTTTTAGAGAAAATATAAAACAGCGTGTGTAGGTGGATATGCTTTTGTTTTTCAAGGAACATCATTTTTTATTTTAGCTAATTTGATCCACGCAATTTTGCTCGAAATAAAAAGCTGTGAATGTCAATGTAATTTGTCAATTTGATCAATATTGGTTTTAAAAAGTAACAAGTGAATTATGGTTGAAATTTTGGGGCAAAATACACTTTTGTGCGATTTTTTAGATTTAAGTCTTCTCCACATTTCTTTATATCCAACCAAAAAATTCTTATAAAATGAAATATCCTCTCCAATCCTCAAAAATATAATTGCAATAAAAATTACAGTACAAATAATTCATATCTGCTCCTTAGAAAGAGATGGCGGGCAACTTAAAAAAAAATATTTTGTAACTATTTTTAAAATGTAAATTGATATATACAAATAATTGATATATCCAATAATACATAAGTGACTCTGCAAAAGTAGATAGTGGCTTTCAAATCGAATTTGAAAAATAAGGCTAAGACTGAGAAGTACGTCAGTGCAATTTCTTTATTCCTTTATGTTACACACTCCCATCGACGCACATCACGAAGACAGAACGGTTACGAATAGTAGATTTCTCTAAAGCGTAGGAAGAAAATATTCGAGGCACATGGCAGTATTTCACGCCTAATTTGTTGCGCGTTCGGTTCTGAATATTCGGTGACGCGCGACGGATTCATGCGGGTCTTGAGACATTCGTCTCACGGTCTACGAGAAGGGTGATTTTTCCAGCCCTTCCACAGTGCTTCAAATTTTACACTCAAAATTCTAAAGGGTGACGGTAAAAATAAACGAGCTAAAAAATTTTGCGACATTGGAAAATATAGCTAATGATACACCATTCGTCGATGCTGGAAAAGATTTGTGGATTTCCGAAAAAAATTGTTATTGAGAGGGACCAATATCGACACAAAAAAAGAGTGTTTATTATCAGTAAAAAAAGTCTGATACTATTTATTCTTCGCAATGATTTTCTGATCGAGTAATAAAATTCATTGCACTTTTTTCAAAAAAAATGTAATATCTGTAATATGCAATAAAAAATCTGAGAAAATTCCTACATTTTTTCTTCAGCCAGACCAACACCCTGAATAAATTTGAGGACGTTTTGTTGGCATGAAAAATTATGGTGGCCGAGTTGACGTGTCTTGCCTCATGTGTGGATATCTTTGTTAAAGGTATTAAATAACGAGGAAGCAATTTTCAAGCTTCTATACCTTGCAGCCTTTTTTTCAATAATCTTTCACTAGCCCCACATTAAAATAATCATACCGAGCAGAATACATCGAAGCTGATGGTGGGACAGAAGGGGGCAATAAATCCGTGGTGTCCAGTATAGGAGATTTGGCCATCCCACTTGCTCGCCCTAACTACTCCGCGACTTAACCAATGGAGGGGTACATTGATATATGTCTTCTCTATACTATAACAGCCGGAATCAAAACATCGCGTTGGCCGATGCGAGGGAGATGTTTGTCCCGATTTGTCCGACAGTCCGAATGCTCTCCTTTCCTCTCCGATCGTTTTCCTTTTCCTAAGTTCAACAATGTATGTACATTGGATTTTCGTTTGGGCTCTATCTTTCGAAATGCAAATCAGCAGGGAACGCGGTCAAGCTATACAGCGGAGGGCCAGTAACTTGCGACATTATTATAATCTGTCAGGAACCGGAGGTGGACAACGTGCTGTATCTACGAAAACCGGAGTGTGTGTACCGGTGGGACAGCACGTAGGAGATTAGAGAACGAACAAGGGAAAGGGATTGCGGCTACTGGTGGTCACTTGACCACTGCTCGCATTATACACGTAATATCGTAAACGAGCTGTTCTCTCTCAGCTCTTGACCAAGAGCCACTGTACATCTCCTGCGGGAGACCGGGGCTAAATGATTCACTTCTAGCTTTTGGATTAATAAAAAAAAAAAAAATTAATGAAGATACAAAGTGAAATTTTGAACATTGCTTTCTTATTATTTTTTAAATTTTTGCAAAGATACTTCTATGAGAAAGTATGTTTATCTATTTTGGCTTCTTTATAGAGGAGGCTGTTTAAATTTTTTTTTAAATATTCAGGAAGCAATGTGCAAAGTTTTACCTTCTGGTGATTTAAATGGTACAAATCGACACCCATTGGTGTTAATTTCAACGCAACTGTTTAGGTCCAAAAGGTCCATTCCATTCGCGTTCCACACATTCACACCACATTTGTACAGTGTCAGAAGCCTAACCGACGATTTTTTAGAAAATCTTGGTTAAATATATAAGATCCGATTAATTGCGTTTAGATCCACTAAGTTTTTTTAGTTACGACAGTTCTTCATTATTTTAACGGCAATTAATCAGCCGGCAAAAAAAAATTACGCCAACTTGCCCTTGCCACGATAAGCCCCGGTCTCTCAAATTCTAAACATGCGATATTCGTGATGGTCCACGAGCGTTTAGGTCTCTCTGCGGCAGCAGAGTATAGCAGCAATGCCCCCAAAACCGTGTACACGTGTACGAGCTTTAATGCGCGAACGAGTAACCGGCTGGTGCGGTAGACGAGAGTTGCGCTTCATCCTCTGGGTTCAGCCCCTATCTCCCAACCCTTTACAAATGGTCCAAGGGAAAGGGAGGCGCGCACACACAGTGTTTACTGTTGAATATTCATTCTTTGAACCCCGACTATCGCATGTACTTTCGTGTGGTTATACATTGTGGACCCACGAAAAGTCCACACGTTAACGGAGAGACTATAGAGTAGAGTTTACCTGCGTGGCTGACCACTCTCCGACCATTACCACTTGCAGATTTCTTGATCGTTCGTTCTTTCATTTTCATTGCTTTGCGAACCAATGAAATTTATCAAAAATTCGCACACACGCAAAGGGATGCAAATTGATGGAAGAAAATTCTTGGAACATCTTAAAAGTGTTTCATTTTTTTTAAGCATGCGTTTTACAAAAAAACATTCCTAATCAGAAGATTGATTTTTTCTTTAGGTGAGTGTAGATGGCTTGATTTTTGAAATTATTTTTGCAATCTTCGAACCATTTGTGTTTATCCGTTTTCCAACAAATTAAGATTAAACCCGTCATTTGACTTCGATGCCACAAGACGACCTCGATGTAACAGGAGTTTTACATGCAATTCCAAACTTCTTCCGAGGCTCTCTATGTGGTTGGCAAAGTCTCCACACACCCACCCTCTTCCCTGACTCTCCAGAGCTATCCTCTTTTTTTTTTTTTTTTTTTGTCTTTTCCCTGCGCGCTCTAACGATAAATACGACAGTAGGACCACCATGTCGGGGGTTTGCTATCGCGGGGGGACAATAAAAATAGATTTTCCTTGCGCTCTCGGCCCGTAGCCCGCTTGCCTGCCGCGAGTTACGATTAAAAGATCGGCCCGTTGCTCCGCCCATGCCGTGTCTTCGGAATTCCGAGATTCCCTTTTCGTGCGATATCTTTTGGGATTTTCCACGAGACGCGGGGGAGGTTTACTCGCTTTTACGTTTTATTAGCTAGCTGCCAATAGTCTTCGTATCAGGGATTTCGGTTGTGAAATGTGTACAATAAAAACTTCCTTGTCGGACGATGACAAATAGTCTCAATGTCATCGTAAAGCTTTCTTTTGGGAGACGAATTTATTAAAATATGCTCCTTAATTAAGGTGGACACTAAAAGTTGATATCAATTCATTTTCTGTGCTTATAATTGTTCAATCTGTAAACGCTTCTAACTAAAAAATTCAAAAAGACATGAAATTTAAGTAGCTGCATGTATTTTCTTTAAAACCACATTTAAATAAAACCAAATTTCAGCGCATTCACATGCACACAGACATTTTTTCTAAACCACTATTCCCGACATTTTCCATCACTCTACGTATACAAAGATGAAAATAACGAAAAAAAAAATCATTAAAGTTATATTTGTGAATAATAATGAGAGATTTTTTTAAACAGTGTCATTGAAAAAGCCTCCTGTACGTGAATGGAAAATGAGAAAAAAGAAGAAAAGGGAGATCGAGGAAGTGTCCTTGACGGTTGAGGTACAAATATCTCGTATAGGAATCGCGCCGAGGCACTCTGGCATCCACTGGAGCCCCTTCGATTAGGTATACTCCGACGATAAAACCTCCTTTGCGTGGATTAGTTCGCTCAATCAGGAAATATACTCGGGGAACCCCCATAAATTCTCCCCACGTGTGCGACGTCGTCGTCGACGATGAGGACGAAAAGGAGGACGAGAATTGAGAGGAGCCCCTATAGATCCTGTACGCTATATGTGCAACCACCGACAACTTATATATACCACCAACGAATTTTCTCTTCCTTTCTCTTTCTCTCTCTCTCTCTCTCTCTCTCTCTCTCTCTCTCTCTCTCTCTCTCTCTCTCTCTCTTCTCTGTCAGTGTTTTGCTCTTCTTCCCTCGAAGCGAACAACCCCCATTCGAGCGTTGCAACGCTAGGGCTCTGTCACCGCGATTCAAATAGATACCGCACGTGCAAACGCGTCCCGAGTTTTTACATTGTAAAAAATGCAGTATTGATTTTTACACCAAAGGAATATCCACCTATTGGGAGTGCACAGTGGTGTTGTAATTAACACCAATCTGCGTTGATTTGTTCGACGGTGTTGCGGATTGTGTAGGTGCAAATGCATGCATAAGAGTAAAGTAGTACAAATCAACACCGATTGCTCTGTTCATTTAAACACCAAAATCTCAACAACAGTCCTTTGATGTAAATTTTACCAACGCTTTTTTTTTACCGAGGATTATGTAATTTTGGAATAAAGGGCGATGTGCTTTCTCGGATGTATACTCACAGAGTCATTCACAGACACAGAGCAAAAATCCTTGCACATGTTTTTGTGCTTTGGTTTAATTCTTTACAGATTATAGATTTTTTTTTCAGACAAGCCTATAGTTTTGTAGGGTTTTTTTTTAACGTTAAAAAAGGCTCTCAAATATGGTATTCGGATGTGCACTTGATGAAACTAGGTTTTTTAAATTACATTTTGGTAGGAGACAAAATTTCTAGATTGAATATTGAAATTCTTGTAATACAAACTGTAGATAAGGGTTTCAAGTACGTCATGAGACAGTTTCGATTTAGTAAATCAATATATGTAGCGCTAGAATTTCTTTTCAAATCATACTATTTTTTACTGGTCCTGCATAGCTTCGAAAATGATCCATAAAATGCTTCAACTATTTTTACATTTTAAGAAAGCCTACAAAGAATGATGTACAAGTTCAGCAAAAAATGATTGACGAAGGTGGAAAGTTCAAAAGTTACTTAACTGTTCGTTTAAGATGATCAAGTCCTCAAAAAAAAGATATGAGAAAAGTTTTGTTATTGATGAAATACTTTATAAAAAATTTGGATTTTACTTTATAACAATAAAACTGCGAATTTTTAAAGCAGCATAGTGCAACTGATGTCTGCGAGAAAAAAATATAAATTTTTTCATTTTTCCGGAATTTTGGCGTTCGAAGTCTCATTTTGTCAGGAAGAGTGTTTTGGATTCAAAAATCAGATCTAAACAATTTTATATTTCTTTCCATAATACGATGCCTTAAGATTGTAAAAAATTGAGGATCCGGTATTTAAAGTACATTCAATGAAATTTAAATGCAAGCATATAAATTGAATGGCGCTGTCATTGACCATTTGTCACTGCTGTAAAACCGTGGATTTTATTCATTGCTTTCAATCAAACTTTTATGCTGCATCAAAGACATTGGACATTTTTTTCTGCTGTGTGATCGAAAGACTTCCGTATAAATAAAAACGTTATTATTTTTCGAGGTTTTAAAATTTAAATCCAAATAAAATACTGTCAGATTTTGAAGCAAAGTAAAAAATGTTCAATTACAAAAAATCGATTCTTGAGGCTAAATAAAAGTTGAATTGAAAGCAATGAAAATACATATTAAGTCAAGTAGTGTCAAATGGTCAATTACTGGGTCATTCGCCTCACTGCAGGTATTTTATAGTAGGTATATATATATGTTGTAAAAAGGGTGACCGCTTATGTCAGATTTAACAACCCCTCTGGCTCCGAATCGGCTGAGCTCTCGAAAACACGACTTATGTACTAGAACGCTGTTTTTTTTTTTTTTTTTTTTTTTTTTTTTTCTTTATACAGTATATACGTTAGGTATCCATAGATTGTATTCGAAGTAAAGTGGAGGATACGTGACGTCGTGAAAGAGCTTGCCGGTCGTTCACGACGGGGATGGGGTCAGATTCGGTTTCGAGGGCATTTTAAAGTCCCGTAGGCTCAATGTGCCGCGAAATGTGGCACCCCGGCCGCCGGGTGTACATCCAGTTGCTCTCTTCCATCGGTATATGGGACTTCTCTCGTCCACGAGAGAACCCCTATAATACAGATAGCATATAGGACGGATACAAATCCCCGGAAATCTCTTCATATCTATAAGCCATCGTATAGTCGTCGTCGTTGTCGTTCACGGCCATTCCCTGGAGAATAAGCTCTATCATACTTTGCTATATATATATATATATACACACACCAAAATAAGGGGTAGTTTTAAACAATTCGTTGCTCTACACTTTTTTTTTTTACTCCATTCGTTTCACCAGGAGGGGTTGAACAAATTGACACGAGGGATATATCTTCATTTCATACGATAGATTTCATATTTTTTACTGTTATTATTATATGTGATGTTAGTGTAACTCAACTTTTGTTGAGGAACAGGGACAAGCGCTGTTCGATTGAAAAAAGTATTTAAAATATTTGTTTGACTTTGAATTATTACGCATTATAAAGATTATTTTTTATTGAAAGAGAATAATTATTCTAGAATATTCATCCTCAGGACTGTCCACGTGATTGCCTGTCGTCCTTTCTTTTTTCTTGTCGATGATATTAAGATATTGTTTAAATTTTTTTTTTCGAATGAAGTATATGAATAAAAATAAAATAAATAAAGTAGTATTCTTCTTCTAAAATTGGAAAGTCTAGGATAAAAATATTGTCATTTGTCCTCTTTTCTGTATCAAAATGAAAATACCAGTTGATTAATATAATTTCCGGTGATAAATAGTTGGAAAGATTACGCAGACAGGATATAGCTGTGAAAAAAGTTAAAGAAAATCGAGATTAAACTTTGTACGCGAATTTATCAAAATTAAAGGACGTTTGATAGAAAACCTAGGAAAAATTGATGGAGGCATTCAAATTTTATAGAATATCAATGATTTAAAATATTTTTTTTAAGCTTGCAAAATGAATGCAGCTTAAAAGTTGAGATTCACGTCAGCAAATGATCTAAAATTCGACTTCAATTTTTCTCATATATTCAAAGAGAACATTAATCAGAGTCCTCGGAATTTTTTAAATCACATATCACTGAATTTTCGATAAACAGAAATTGATACAATTTTTTTTTTCAATACTCACACCAGCTTTCTCTGTGAGAAAGCCTAAATTAATCAACATATACGATTAAATGTGTAAATATTTGAAATGCTTCTTTGATTCGAGTTTTATATTTTCCTGGGAGAAGCTATAATCCCTTTCCAAATCGAAGCATTTTTATGTGACGAAGTTAGATGTTTCGAACAAGACAAAAAAATTCTTATGGAGTACAAAAATGTGATTGCTAATTATTTGAAGGCTGAAGTGTTGGGGAGTTGATAGCATTAGTGATAGTGACCAAAATCTATGTTACACTTGGCGTAGACTATGATGAAGAAATTAAAAGCAATTAATCAATTTATTTTGAAATCAATGGAACTTCAGAACTAACGAGAGCGTTTACCCGAATTGAGAGTTGTCACACGCCAGGAGTCAATTCGATGCCCGGGGTTTCGTACGTAGCATGAGCGACACACCAGTTAACAAATTGTTGGGGGCGAATGGAAAGGGGTTTGTGGTTGGAAAACGAGGGGACGGTCCCGACAGCTAGCGTATAATACTTTGTTACCCCATCTACAGTGACGTCGACTTCGCGACCCCTGAACCGGTAATTCACCCCGTGTCACCCCTATACTAGGATATCGTCACTGGCACCGAAACTACCCCCATAATTAAAATTAACTTAACGCTCATCTCTCGAACATCCATGCATATATGAAGAGAGCGAAGCATTTTATTATATCCAGAGAAATTCATATGAAACGCCTGAAGGTTTGGTGCTTTTTGTGTGTCTCACAAAATTTTCTGTTAAATTAAAGAAAATAACACGAAGATTCAGCAAATCTTTACTATATGTTTTGCCGGGGACGGACTTTTAACGTTGTTAAAAAAATTCCAAATTCTACAACTTAAGAGCGATTCGATACACTCGGCCCTCCCTTGCCAATGCACGGGTGTTAAGGGTTGCGATTTACACCAAACACATTTTTCAGTGTCTTCTGTAGTGTAGATTTGAAATTTTGCAGGAGACGGACTTTTAACGTTGTTAAAAAAAATTCCAATTTCAGTTGTTATCTTGCACTGAGATCAAAATTCAGCTAGTAAATTATTCAACAAATCGCCTCAACTATATATTTTAATTCACCACCAAATAGTTATGTTAACATAACTATTTGGTGACACTTTTATAAAAGCTAACATATCGAATGACTTAGAAATCATTGGGCAGTTAATATTTCAAAGATCTTGGATAAATTCACCTGCATCTTTTGAAATGTTCTCAAGTGGCTGAGAGTGAGAGCACGTGTGAATTGGATGACAATCGAGATGCTGGTAAGAACGGTGAACGAGCAGTCACACAGTTGTGTGCCCAGTGTTCACTCGTGACAAAATTAAGGCCCCGCACGTCCCTTGGTCGCTCGCCCAGAGGTACTCGATTTCGATAGGGCGCGAATATTGGAGCGTCACGTAGCCCCGATGTCGTCTTACTATAATATACTCGCTCTTCCTCTCCCTCTCTCTCCCTCTATATATATATATATATATGTATATATACTCTACACTCAACGATCTCTCGTGCTCGAGTCGCTGCGGCCGAGTGACTCGGTTGTTCGGATATTAAACTTTGAAGATGCCGCGCGCGCGCGACGCTGCTACCCCGGCGACCAAGCTGCCTTCTCTTCGCTACTGACTCAGCAAGTGTCATTAATAAACTTCGAGTAGGATAGATAAAGTGCTAAACACAGTTCCGCGCGCTTCCAAGCACACGTCATTACCTTTGCCATACTCTTTACAACGTCTACGTACAAACGCTATCACATCCCTTGTCGACTTTTACAATTTTTATTTATTTAATCATTGCCACGTTTGCTTAATTTCATTCAAACGGTATTTTATAAAATATATGCATTTATTGAATTTTATTTGTATATCAATTTTGTACGATACGGCAATATTGAAAGAATATATTTAATAAGAACAATAATTATTAATGAGTAGAGATATTTCTGACGATATTTTGATGACTCAAATAAAGAATTTGAATTATCAAACCAAACGTAAGAAAGAGAAACAAACCATTTTTTTGGTAAATTTCGAAATTAAATGTTGTTTTTTTTCCTCAAAAACAGCAGTTGATTATCACGGTTAAATTGCTCGTCTTTCATGGTAGCGCAAATTTTCTCTCTTCTCCTTCCAGAAGTGTACGTTTTTATAAGAAAATGTAAAAAAAAAAAAAAAAACTTCAGAGGGAAAATTTCATAACGTTCCCTCTCACAAGAGAGAAAAATACTCACTTTCAAATATGTGAATTCTTATTTTTAATTTTCAAATGAATTTATATTCAACAATTTAAAAAATTGTCGTTGATAACAATTTTTCAACCTGAGCTCCAAATTTTAAGCTGTAACAGTTCCTTCTTATCGAACTGAAAATTGAATCTTGAGAACGAAATTAACATCGTAATATGAATTTCTTTAAATTTCCTCATATTTCGGCATTGCTTCTATAATATGGCATCAGAAAAGTTATAATGCAAAATACCAGTCGCTGTCCCCAATTTTCAACTGTAAGTTCAATCTTAAATACTGAAGTTCCATTTCAAAATATCACTCACAACTAAATACTCAGTACTAAAAAAATTTTCGTATAATTTTGCCTTTTCCATTCCTTAAATTTACTTAAAAATGTAAAACAACAATCGTTTTAAGATGTAACTTTTAAAAACCGTTTTTATGAAATCAGTGACGTTGTTTCAGTCTGTCTCTAGCTACTCTCTGCTGTAATCGCGTTGTCTTATTAACCCCTCGTCCCAAATATCCCCTCACAGCTAATACAAATAATAAGCCCTTCGAAAATTGATTGAGTGAAATGCTTTGTCGCCGCACGAGGCAAATATCTGACACGCGAAGAACGCATATTTACTCGGCCGGAAGGTCGCCTGAATATTTTATGAAATAGCATGTTCACGCGCACATACTTCATCCTCTAAATACAACACAAAACGTTGCAGTATTGTGGGTGTGCTATGAAAAAAAAAACTTGAGGACTGCTACGCAGTACATATTTTTCTGTTGCACTGACCGGATCTTATCCACACCTCATTCAGTGACGAGATTTAAATAATTAGTATTTTTTTTTTTTGTCAATTCAAAATTGACAAAATGTACAAAATGCCGAGGGAGATTCGTGTGACTGACGTTAAGAAGAAGGAGAAGAATTGGCTGAGTGTACTGAAAATTCAAGCAATAAAATTTTGCTTGGTAACTGGTCTGCACGGATACAAATACGTAGCCCAGAATGAACGTTCCAAACCTGCAAGGTATACCACATTTATTTTTATATATATTTATTATTATAATATCCTTCCATGATGGCTTAGAGAAGACCTGGAAATTTTAGAAATTTTAGAAAATTCAAAAATTATTATCGACAAGTCAGGACATTTTTTTTTAGATTGATCAAGGAAAATGAACAGCTGTAAGGAATGCAAAAAAAGTATAGGTGGCAAAGTGAAATTTTGCACTTGGTTTCTTATTCGTTTAATTTGTCGTTATGTGTCAACGACAGATTTTTCTAATGAGGACAATCGCAGATTAAGTTTAGCTTTCTTATAAAAGTCTAGTGAACGCGGGTGAAAAAAATAAGAAAACATTATACAAGCTTCTGCTTTGAAGCTCTATGTTTTAAATACATTTGAGAGCGCAGTTCTTCCATATTTTTGGCAAACTTTAGTCCAAAGTTTTAAGAAATGAAAAATGCTATAGATAAAAAGTTTCCACTGCTTTATTTGTATTGCTCAAGTGATTCAATGTGTTTTATTTGTTGAATTCCTCCTCGATATTTGTTGAATCCCTACCTCGATATTTTATTTACAAATATCGAATTACTGCTAAAATATCGAACTACTGGCCGCATTTTTATGAATTCTATTTCGAGTTGTACAATATATTTTTTTTTAAACTTCTACTATAAAGTCGCAAAATTTTGAAAAAAGTAATTCATGTGCTAGAAATGTTAAATCAATTGAAATATGTCAGCCTCATTTTTATCAATTCTAGTTCGAGTTGAATAACATATTACCATTAAATAGATTGAAAGCATTTAAATGTTCCTGCATACCGATGAATTTGGAGCTTCATTATTTAGTTTCTCGTATTAATAGCAAGTTTGAATTTTAGAGTCAAATAAAATTTATGATTTAGTTAGCAAAAGTCACGACATAATTCTTTTATTGTTTTTAGTGGCCTCTGTGCAATTTTGAACAACAAGAAAAACGCTTAATCTTTGCAGAATCGTTTGGTTAATAATAGCCCTGGCTTCACTGGGCTGTGCCATAGCATTTATGCGTATCGCTTCGGAATACAATTCAGCAAGGCCCACTCTAACAGTCATCGAATCGACTCATCACGGCATTTGGAATTATCCCTTTCCGGCTGTTACCGTTTGCAATCTCAATCGGGTATCTCTGAAAGGTGCTACGAATTTTGTTAAACAACTGTGAGTTACTGAAAAGTTTATCTTTTAGATTGTAGATTGATTCTTGGCATCTTTTATTTACACACTGGATTACTTTTTGGTATTGTTTTTAATAGTTTAATGCTCGTCAAAATATTTTCTCACTTTTTGCTTTTTTATTTTTCACCCCTGCAAATCATAAGGAATCACTCTTTTATTTTGCCATTTCTACTGCTTTACTTTTTACACGCAACCTACTATCTTTATATTTAATTGTCTCTTTTGTTGATCATTAAAGGGGAATTCCAACTATTTTAAATGAGAAAAGAAAATTTATTTTCTGAATTGGTAAAAAAAATAAATAGTGTCACAAGTCTGATACGATTTATTGTAAAAAAATCTCCAGGACAATAAACAGAAACTTGTAGGAGTTATATTTTTGTGAAATAGTACATATAAAAAATTATATTGCAATAAATGACACTTCTTTTACAGTTGGTTATATCTAGTCTTTAAAAAATATGATTCAACAATAAACCAATAAAATTGGCTTTTTGCTTGAAATTGTCAGAGCCAAATCTCAAGCACTTAATTATTAGACAAATTATACACTCGAGATAATTATTTTACATCATCACTAACACAGGAAATATCCGGACAATCTATCCGAGGAATTCATGATCTCAGAAATGGGATTGTTGAACGAGTTATTAATACCTGGCATTTATGACTACGATGTTGAAAAAAATCTCACTCGACTGCAGGATATATTTGACGAAAATGGATATTCTATAAAGGACGTTATTACAAAAGTGAGAAAAAAATGTATTGATAATATAAAGATTAGACTGGGCAATAGCGATAATACTCATGGATAAATATTTAGGTAACGCAAAATTGCTCGGAACTTATATTGGCCTGCAAATGGAGAGGCTCGTCGATCGACTGTTCCAAAATCTTCGAGCAGAGTTTATCGCGCGATGGTGTCTGTTGCAGTTTTAATTATATCGACTCCAAAGATCCCACCATACCTACCAAGTATCACAATTTTGAATAATCCTCGAAAAATGATGATGCATATTTTCTCTATCGAATCACATTGTTTTAATAAATTTCAATTTTGTTTAGAGAACAACCAAAACGAGTGACCGCGTGTGGATACCAAACGGGTCTGACGATATTTGTGAATCCAGATCCCGATGATTATTTAGCAGCCATAATGGGTTCATACGGTGTCAAGGTATAGATTTTATTAATTAATGTATTAATTTTAATAAGTTTCATATGAATTTTTAGGATTCTGAGACCCTTGACCCTTCCGATTGGGTCGCCAATTTTTTATGTAATTGACATAACTCTAAAAAGCACTAATTTAAAAAAACACTTTTTTTACACATTTTTAATTGTCCACGATTTTTTAAAACAAACGTTCGAATGACATATTTTTTAAATATTTTCTTTTTAAAGTTTTTTACAGTTTTCTTTCTTCAATAACAAGAAAATATAAATAATTAGAAACAATCGTAACATTACGATGGGCACCAGTTTAAAAAATTTTGTATGCAACCCATGATTTTTGAGAATTTTTTCATATTTTTGAGAATTTATATATCATCCATATAAAAATGTCCAAGGTGGTGCCCATCGTAAAGTTACAATTTTTTCGACTTTTTTCCATATTTCTGTTGTTGAAAAAAGGCTGAAAAATTGAAGGAATCGCCGTCTCCCTTCGACATGGTTACCAAAAATTTCGATTTTCCAAGGAAGGGTTTTCAGAATTTTTTCTGAGTTTTAAAATATATTGTTCGAAAATTTGGTTTAAAAAATCGTAGATAATTAAAAATGTGTAATTTTGTTTAATTAGTGTTTTTTAGAGTTATATCAATCATATTAAAAAAATCAACTTAAATATTTTAAAAAATGTCAAACATTATATCTGTTAAAATACTATAAATTATCTAAACAAATTGTGTAAAACCTTGTGTAAAAAAATATTTTTCAGCAAACATTTTTTTACACGAGGAAAGCAGTGGAGATCTTTTGGTGTTTTTTTTTCAAATTTTTATTTAATCAAAATAATTGTGGAGAAATAGTTTCGTGCAGCAGGGATATATTTTTGTTCTCATAGAAAAGAAAAAGAATTGAATAATTAAATTTGACGGATTACGTAATTATCGGCAGATAATGTTGCACTATCCCTACGATTTTCCTGATTACAACGCCGAGAACAAGCTAGTCGGGATGGGCTACCAAGTGTTTCTCAGCGTATCGCCCGAAGAAACCTACTCAACCCAGGAAGTTAAAGACCTCCCGATTAAGACGCGAGATTGCATTTTCAGCGAGGAAAATTTATATTCATCCGATGATGTCAATGAATACAACTTCACTTTTGCGTTGTACACTTATAAGAATTGCATGTCCGCTTGCAGAGCTACTACAATTAAAGAAAAGTGTCAATGCGTTCCTTACTACTTTCAGCAAACAGGTCAGTTGAATTTTTTCATAAATATATACTGCATTTTACTTTTTTTAAACACTAATTGTTCTGAACAGTATTAAAAGTTTACGAACATCTTTGTTCTTGAAAAAAAGGCTTTGATATTTTTTTTTATCAATCTCGAACGGAAAAAAAATCGTACAATTTTAAATGTTTTTTGCAGTGTAAAGAACAAATTATTTTCAATTTATAAATCACGTAATTTCACCCCAAATTAAAAAGCAATATTTTGCAGTATGTTGAAAGCGATCTATTGTGCAAAAAAAATTATACATTTATACTAACATACTGCGAATATAAAAGGAAATGTAAATGAAAAAATAAGTATTGAATTATGGATGAAGTAGGTGATATAAATAATTTGTAAATATTCTTTATACTATTAAAACAACTTTCAATAAATGTATGAGCCTTTTGGATGAGACTCCTCCGTAAATTGTAATTGGGCTTTGAAGTAAATAGCGTCTGATTGTTGTCAAAATTAACACCACTAGACCGGTCCACATGAAAAATATTACGACTTTGAAGTAGTAATTGCTTTCTACTTACAATCTTTTTAATTACACAGGAACCGAGGTTTGCGATCTCAAGAAAGTTCAGTGCCTGCGTGATCATAGCTGTAAGTATCTCAAGATCCATATTGTGTTGCTTTCTCATCACCAAACTGTCTATAACAAATAAATTTTCCTCTGTATCAGCTTACGTACTTTGCACATAACTTTTAAATTGGAAATTGATTACAAATAATAGCATTAGTAATGACAAAATACCGTTTTTTTATCATTTAAAAAAATGCCTTCTCCGTTAAGAATAAAAATGAATTAAAAGTATCACAGAGCACTTTTCAGAAGCTGTACACAAACAGGAAACAATAGAAAATAAATTGTCTATCTTTAATCTGTCGGACTTTTTTATCATTATAAAGCACTTTTATAAAAAAAAATGTTTATCCAAGGCAGGTAAGTCGGAGTACTAGAGTTCCGTTTGTGAAAAAATAAAAAGGTAACGTCTCGACGCTGAATATTAAAGGGATCTAGAACACCTTCCTGCCTTGGCAACCCCTGATCATTCGGTATGAAAAAATGTAATGAATTTTTCATTCAAAGACCGCAGATTAAAATGGAAAAAGAACATTTTTATCGCTTAGAGAAATGATAGACGCATATGATAATTATTTGTTTTTTTTTTTTAACGGTGAAGTGAAACACGTTTAAAAAAAAATGCAGTCGGTAACGAAAATTCCCAGATTTCTCAAAGTTTGCTGATAATTCAGGGAAAAAACCTGAGAACACCCCAACTGAATTTTTTTTTGTGTGTACGGTCTCGAAATGATATTCATTACAGTTTTTGTTGCCGACTGCAACATTCTTCATTACCTAAAGACAATGTGAAATACAAACTGTTCAAAAATTGTAAACGCGTTAGGAAGTCGTGTTTAATATTAAAGTATTTTAATTATTGCTTTATACTTACTTGTATTGAATTTATGAACCAGTTTAAGCATAAATATTTCCGATTAAAGCATATAGGGCATTTCACCTCGCTTCGACCTGGGTCTGACACAGCAATTGTCTGACGCAATTCTTTATTTGATTGACATAACTCTGAAAAGTACGAAATTATAAAAATAAAAAATTCTTCACATTTTTAAATATCGACGATTTTTTTAAACAAGTTATCCAACACATTTAAAAATTCTGAAAAACCTTTTTTCGAAAATATTAAAAAAAAAAATTGTTACTTGGAATTTTGTCTTACGCAGAATTTAAAAAAATGTATGAAATAAACGATATCTGTTAAAATTTGCAGCCTGGTGGGAAACTTCGTGGCCAGGAATGAATATCGACAGTCACGCACTTACGTCAGGAAAATTCGAAGACGTGAATACAGAAAGACCATGCGGTTGTTTGCCGGACTGCACGCTTTATCGGTATCCGGTGGAAGGCTCTTTGGGTATGATCGACGGTTCGATTTCCTATTCCGACCTGACGTTCTTGCAAGTATTCTCGCACAAAATTATACAAATTACATATAGTACAAGTAGCGCTAATTCAACAATGTTTTAAAACAGGGAGAACAAGACTCTAACGAACGAAAGTGTGGTGCACATTTTCTTTAGCGATTTGGTGTCGATTCAGTATCGATGCAATGCCTATTACAACTGGCGAAATGTGTTTGGTAAGCAAATCTCAAGCAGTAATAAATAAAATAAACTTCATAATTCTTTCGTGAAAATAATGACTTCCTTTTGTTCTTTATTTGACCGTCAGAGATAGACGATAATTTATAGATTTTTTACTTAGAATTTGTAAGCAAAAAAAATCATTCGTACACGAAGAATTTATGAAATTCGACTTGACGAAAAATCGTAGGAGTCTGAAAAATCTTACAATAATTTTTTTTTTTTTTTTGGTCGCAGCCTCCTTCGGAGGACTATTGGGATTATTTGCAGGCGTAAGTTTAATGTCGGTATACGAGCTGATATATTTCTTCGTAATACGAGTAATAGCCGATGCATGTATGAAGAAAAAAGAGGATTCTTCATTCGAGGCTTCTAGAATCGAACAATCGATGAGCCGTCGTTTTTAAGTTATATAAAACTGTTTTTACAACGTCTTACATATATATGCATTTTATACAATTATTAAACATATATCTTTCTTTTCTCTCACTCCGTTTAAAAATATATAACGTTCAACACCGATTAATGCATCGGAACTTTATCATTTTATATCTCTTTGGAGCACGATTATATTATTCGTATTTGTAAGTAAAAAAAAATGTAAATCACAGCTTCGCGCTTTGAAAGCAACTGTTAGACATTTTTGGAAGAGGCAATATTATTAAAACAATTAAGCCTGTGAACTCGTTTCATTATCGACAAATGGCGGGAAGTAGACCGTCATGGTAAGACGTGACTTGAATTCCGCGAGCTGAGAAGCTGTTTTCAAACCGTCTACGTAGCCCTCCCTGCTCTGAACATTTGCTTTCACTCCCAGCTCCCACTGTGAGAACGAGATGATCTCGTTTTTCGATAGCACCTGACATACAGCCTCTATGAACCATGAGCCTGAAAATAAATAACCATTTGTATGCAATATTACAAATTAGCCACCAGATTGTAATAAATTTCAAAATACAACAGTCCGCAGTTGATTAATTAAGGGTAATGTGAAACATGTTTGTTTACGAGATTGAAAATAATTTTTTTTTTTTCAAATTTGTGCGGCTCAGATTATATTTCAATTCTGAGCTTTTAACCAACAACAGAATCCTGACTGTAAAATCTCGATTTTCTCTTTTCTCACAAAAGCAAAACTTCTCCTATGAGAAAACAAAAATTGAAAGCAAGTTCTTTTTTTTTCTCACCCAATTGTTTATGTCGTATGGATACGAAATCATCCATGGTCGACATGAAACGACAGAAATGCTGGAAGCGTAGAATATTTTCCGATGGACCGTCCGTTGAGAGTTCCGAATCCGACACATCGTCAATCACGATGTCGGATTCTCTGGGACCATCGGTTGCGAGATCTGACTTTCCAGATACGTCTCCGAGGCTCTTTCCCTGGCAAGCTTGCACGATTAATAGCTTAATTACATCGCGTAATTTATAAGTACATATTTGACGATCTATGTATTCATTGGAGATCTCGAGTCCGTCGCACGTTACGATTCCACCTGTTTAAAAAAGAATAGATAATTTTTTAGCTCGTGAGTTTGATAATTATGTAATGCTAGTCAGAATCGCAATTTTTATTTGGTGAAAAAAAGAAAGTTTCTAGTTTTCCAGGCTTATTTCTTTTTAGTTACGACAGTTTACATATACTCAGTATTTGTACTTGTAAACAAATAATTCGTTAGCCACTCACCTTTGTAACCGTGGCTCAAAATGCATACGACCAAACAGTCGTATTTCTTCACGTCAAAATTGTCAGATATGTCTTTGAGCCGTTCCTTTGTGGCTGTTCTGTTCAAATTCTCCGAAATTTCAATATCAAAATTTCGTCGCTTGAAAGCCTTGACGAGATTGTCGCGATCACTGTCGCTACCATATCGGTTCTTGTAATACAAAAAAAAATATAATCAAAATGGGTAATTCACGAGATCGGGTTGTAAAATTACTATTTTGACAAAACAAATGAGTATCTTGTTTCATGATATTGAGAATAAACAAAATTTAACAATAAATTTTTAATAGATCTCCATATGATTCCTGAGTAATATTCTCTTAATTACTAATTATTTAAATGAATAATATCGTTAAGACGCCAAAAGTAGAATATGGCTATGCATGAAGATTCCAGAAAATTGTAATAAAAAAAGATCAAGATCCTTAAATATGTTTGAAAACCATGAAAAATTGTGGAAAAATTAATAGTTTTACCGTAACACTTGAAAAACGGTGAAAATTTTATATAAATATAACTTTGAAAGTTAAAAATTTTGAAATAGTTGGATTTGGAAATTTCTTGCAAAGGACCTTTTTTGTAGTGTTATATTTTATATAGAAACATGCTGTAAAATTACTCATTACAGTTGTCATTAAGCAGGTATAAAAGTCGAAATACGCGAAAATGAATTCTCCTCTATTATTATGTAGAGCTCTGCTTTGGTGAAAAAATAATATAACACTTTTTTTAATCACCCTACAGCACATATTACAAATATTTAAAATGTTATTGTTATAATAGTGCTAAAAGGAAACTTTTTAAAAGCTTGTGTTCAAGAAATATTGCAAAAGGGTGAAATGCCCAAGAATTTACAAAAGACACAAAACACCGGACATGGAAATAAAATCTATAGGTAATATTTAAACGAATGTACCAATTCATTAAAATGTTATTTTAGGATTACCATGTTTTCAGAAACATAATTGATTTTTATGTAGTTAGAGTATAATTATATCCAGCGATGGGCACCATTAAAGGAAAATTACCCTCTTCAATCTTTTACCTTTTTTTTTAAGAAAAAAGTATTTAGAAGCACAATTTAAATACATTTTCGAACGAAAAAACATTCTAAAGTGCAATTTTCATTCAACATTGTTCATCTCTGTTCCTATCTATGATGTTAGACTAGCAATGTTAAAAAATTCATACCGGAAATAAACGTTGCTCCGATTGATAATAAACTTCGTTGATTATCACACACAACCCTTTTCTTATTCTATGTTCCTTAATCTCTGGAATTTTGTTCTGCCCTTCGTTATTCAAAGATAAGACTGGTCGATTGTCAGGTACAACTTGATTTCCTTGTGAGCAAGAATCAATAACGTCCAGTGCTCTGATCGAAGGATTACAAAAATGCTCCACATCGTGATAAATAGTCGTACTGTATAGATCCAATTGTTTTAGATGCTTAAGCAAATTTGTAAAATTTGCAGTTCCATCTAAATCAAGATACAACGTATATTAGTTCAATATTCTCTCGCAACTCGGTATTGTTTTTCGTCAAAACAAACCTACCACGAGAAATTGTTATGTATCCTTGATGCAACCAGTGCAGCGCGTGTAGTTCCAGATAATGATTATCCACTTGCCTCGCTATTTGTCCCTCGTTATAAATGCTCTGCAAAAGTCGCTGTGCCTTATCGTTGTCCAGAGATTCAAAAAGTTTGTACAAAACCTTAACAGCCGCATGTACTTTAACTGCGTAACGAGGTATACAAGCTTTATACACGTTATTACTGATTTCCGAAGGTTTCGCAAAGCCAAGATTTTGCAATATTTCATAATTGCCAATTATGCAGAGTGATTCCAACAATTTTTCCCTCGTGTCGTCCAAATTATTGTCCATATATTCAGAGATAATGTACGGACGATATTCCATGTTTGTACAAAGCTCTGTAACTGTACTGTAGGAAGCGGGATGTTCCGCGGATAATAAGAAGATTATAGCAATTTTCTCAAATTCTTCAAGTTCTAATTGCATCTTCTCCAGTACTCCGGCATTGATGTTAGGTCTTTGTAGATGCCCAATTTTTTGGACGGTGCAGTTGGGACTCGCGTCTGTTGTATGTAAATTCATGTTTTCTATAGTTGTGAGGTCCATTGATAAAACTTTATGGTCTAAGAGTCGCTTACTGAAAATATTTCTTTAGTAACTAATGTGTTCGTTCTGAAATTGGGAGATAAAAAAAGAGTTTTCGACATATATTTTCGTAAACAATACGCACCAAATAATGAGGATGAAATTTTGTACTGAAGAATCAAAGCAGGGATATCGCCGGTGTGGAGGTTTATTATGATTATTGAAAGCATAAGTCACGGAATTTCGACATCTGATAGAAAATTGTAATGTTTGCTACCTGTTGTCAGGCATTGTTGTCAAAACAGTCAAGAGTGGAATGAGATACGAAGGGGATAAGAACCGGTACTGCGAGAATTTGTGTATACTGTGGAGTTATATAAAAAAGGAGGGAAGTTCTGTATCGAGAAGAGGTAGGGCATGCTCACTGAAATATAGATATACTGAAAAGCCGTACGTAGTATTCGGTGATTCATGCTGAAAACGCGCTTTGCTTCTGACTTACTCTCAGTGCTCCGATTGGGCGCTTGAGGGCTTGAGTGATGTGTCCTTATCGTATTGAACTGCGCATGTGGTGTATAAGCCCAGCAAAAATGTTGTGACACCGATATTTTAGCGGGAACCACTGAAAATACACGCTGTACAGTCACTGAAAAAGTTTGAGTTGAGAAATGTGTGGAAATAATACTCACCAAGGAGAGTCACGTATGTAAAACTGTGGGGAGGCTGAACACGGGACAACATAACCTGAAATGCAAGACTAAATGACTTTTTTATTTTACTAGGAATAATGTGAGCGTTGCGCACGCTCTTTATTATTTTTTTTCCGACTGTAATCTTATTTAAGAATCGACTTCAATTGTACACACATTTTTTTATACCAAAAGAACACAATCGTACGACTGGAAAAGAGTTGGGATTCAAAATGGCCGCCATTGCCTGCCGGGATAAGAGAAGGGCGCATGCGCCGTATGTTATAGTCACTTCTGACCAATCGCAACACGAATAAGAGGCTTCACAAATATCTCGAACTTCGATTTCGATTCTCCATGACTTTATTAAAGCAGGATAGTCACAACTGACGAATCATAGCACGAATAAGGCTTCACAAATATATCGAACTTCGATTTCGATTGTCCATATTTTTTTCTGCAGCAGGATAGAGTCACCACTGACCAATCATAGCACGAATTAAGGCTTCACGAATATCTCGAACTTCGATTTCGATTCTCCATGACTTTATTAAAGCAGGAATATTGATGCAGTTTTCAAAAAGTAAAAATTGGATGGTCACAAAAAAGCTCTTGAATTTACCTGAAATGTAAGTGCAATGTAACTACTCATTAAAAATTATCAATACTTTTATATCACGAAACGGAATAATTATATAATTACACTTACCCATGTTTATTGTTATAATAAAAAAAAGATACATCGGAAAGACATTTCGTATTGGTAAAAATTGTATTTAAATTTACCTTGAATATTATTAAAAATATTTCTAATAAAAACAGCCATCAGGAATTTCACAAACATTTCACAATAACATATTACATTTCATATATCAAGTTCTTTTTTCGTCAATAGTAAATTACCAATCGTAATTTCCTTTCTATTCGAGGAATATAAATTCTTACCGAGAATAATAAGTCCAATTAAGACTCTCTGAGTTATATTTACGTAAGTAAATATAAACACATTTGTATTTATAAACTGTACCGTGTATACAGTAATATTGATCTCATTTGAAGACAATATGCGTTACATCGTCAATCATTATAATTGCGTTAAATGTTAGATACTTTTTACTGAATTGTTCATATGTTAAAAATAATTCAGCGAATAACAATTTTTTTTTCTTCGCTGCATGGTTGCAGATGTTGCAGAACTTGATCACAGATCGGAAATCTGTGGAAGCATTTCACCGATACCGTTCCATTCTCGAAGCTCCTGCACTACGTGATTTAATTTTGTCGACCATTCCAGTAGCTCTTGGGTGTTGTCGAAGGACAAAAAATTCCTTGAGCATTAAAGAAAAATATTATAAATTAATTATGAAATTCAAGAAAAAAATTGAATTTTCATTTACGTATAAAAAAAAAATCATCAAGTATTTACAATAATTTACTGGAGTAAATTTATGTATCGTACCTGACGATTGTACGTGATGATTTGCGCTCGATTACGACGTCGTTCCTTTCTGTTATATTTCTGGGTCTCACAGTCTCGATGAGAAGAGTTCTAGGCCTTGAGCAAATCGTGCTGTTTGCTTTTTTAATCTTCTCAGAGACACAATTTATCAGCTCTATGATGGTCAAAGGTTGTTTGGTCTCTTGGTCATGAGGATAATTCCAGAACATTAGGGTGCGCCCTTTGAGGACACACCATCTACGATTCCAGCAAGCTAAGCCTCCGACCTCATTGCCATGATTCAGAAAACCTTCGTGACTCATCGACAAATGAAGTGGACAGTCCAGGCTTAGATCTATTGTTCTGTCGAGAATCGAATTTTCTGGCACCTGAAAGAACAATGTATTTATATTTATGTTAATTCAAATAAATGTAAATATTAATACAATCATTATTCCACTGCACAATATTGGGTATATCGTCAAAGACACACATATTTGCTTACCAAAATTAATGGCCATGGCGAGGATAAATCCAGATCGTGAAGAAACAATTCGACGCATCCTGAAAATACGAATCCACTTTTGTGTCCACTTTTGGTGGCATTATTTCGATGAGGCTTGGGCGACAGTGGGGTCTCCGATTTTTTAAACAGGTTCATCGGTGATCTTAGAAAAGGTGGACAGGAGCTGCTACGTTTTTGCCTACGAATTTTGTACTTGTCCTCGTGATTGAAAGTCACTTTTTTCAGCTTCAACGAGTAGACTTGAACGAGAATCTTGAATTTCGGCGTTAAATTTGGTATTGACATAATTTCGGGAAAGTCGATTGTCAATTTTTTGACCGGGCAGCTTATGGCATTCGTCGCCCAGACTTTGAGACCCTGAGAGACCACCACGACGAACCACTCGACCGTTTCACCCTCCTGCGGTTCGCCGTTCAGACACTTGCGGAGATTCAGTTTTATGTCTTTGAGCGTGATCTCGCGTCTCTCGCCTAAAAATTGTTTCTCTTTTACTCTCCCCAATGACGAAACTCTCTTGATCTCATCGAGCGCCGCTGTCCTTCTGAGACTCGCGATCAAAAGCTGTCTTTCAACCTCAACCCTCTCTAGACTTTCCATAAATTCCTTCGTCGTGCAACAAACTTCCAATGCTTTTGACGCCTGATCTATCAGAGTCTGCTGAACACTGAACTCTTGGAGAAGCTGACCAACAACGCCTTTCTCCTGAAGGTTCTTTGGACTTTTCAGAGGTTCCGGTCTGTCTTCTCTTGTCTTTTGGATTAATCGGAATTTCTGAAATTTTCGAAATTAGTATTTCGAAATTATTGTATTGAAAAATATTTTTAAAAAAGAAATTAATTTATAATTTTCAGCGGTGGGACAATACAGAAAAAAATGAAAATTCAATTTGAACGTGAAGTATCAGTTTGGTACATGAGAACGAATTTAAAAAAAAAAACGAAAATCAGATTATATTTCATCAATCAAATGAAAATTCATTTGTTCTGCGATTCTTATTGGAGTTAGATACTAAAAAAATATCTCAGTTTAATATGAAAATTAGAAAACAACGATTCAACTAGAAGACTCGGTTTTCTTGCAAAATATCAACAGCTGTGAAGTAGACATTGATTTTGATAACATATACAAAATCATATAGGATATTTTTTATATGTATCGCGAAAGGCTCAAAGCATCAATATACTACCTGGAATTAATAATTAACAAAAAAAATACACATTTAAAAAAAATTTGATAAAAATATTTACAGAAAACATTTTTTTGAAAGAGCTGTGTTAAAGAAATTGCCAGTAATAAGTAAGTAATTTGCAAGACTTCACTTTGCACCCTTGATTTAAAAAAATATGTACAAAATATTTCTTTAACGATAACGTGCAAAAAAAATTCATCTTTATAAATATTCGCTGCTTTTTTTTTTAACGAAAAGCAACGAGAACACGTGCTGCATTTTTTTAAAGAAAAAAAAAAATATGCCAATTACCTTTTTGATCCTCTGCGACAACGATCGATAAAGTCCAATTGATCGGTTTGGCGTACTGGAGCTTCCTTGCGGTGGATCGGTATTTGGTGGATGAAGCGTGTGCCCGATTCTCTTCGACAAAGGCGTCGTCTCTTTGGAAACTAAATCGCTAGCATTAAAAAGCGAATTGGTTCGATCTCTGTCCTCGGAAAAATCGAAAGTCACCGATGTATTGTACAATTCGTCGCCCAGTGCATCTTGCAAAAATCGTTCGGCCTCAAAAGTCAAGGTATTATCCAAAGTCCCTTGGGTTTCTCTTGATTCATCGGCGTTGATGTTCTCATAGTCGTGCATTGGAAATTTAATTTTCGTCGATTTCGAGACAGCCGATTTTCTAGTCGATTTCATGAGGAAACTTTTTCTCTTCGTTTTTTTGGGCGTTTCATAATACGGTGTAATTTCATCCAAATTATCCAAATTATCCTTGACGACTGTTTTGGAAGTTCCTTTTTCAATAATTCCATTCGCTAAATCGCTTGCATAATTATTTTTCACATTATGAGTAAACCGTTCAGTTTCTGTGAATCCAAAAGTTTCTTTACGTGAATTACATTTTTTTTCCGGTGTCCAGCCAGTAGGCTCAAATTTAATATCCTCCAGCGCTGGATAAATCCTATTCTGTGATTCTATTGATGATTGTGTTTTTGGAGTATTCGCTTGATCTAATTCGAGGGCTTTTATTTCAGCTTCGATGTCGTCGATCACAGCCGACAATGACGACAACGAATACATAATGGATTGTGATCTTTCGCCTAAATTACAAGCCATATTTTCTTCCAAATCTTCCACATTTCTAAATCCAGCAATCTCGTTTGGAGCCTCTTTTACATCTCCTTCTCTCACTCTTAACAACTCTGCTGATGGCTGTTCACGGCTTGACTCATTTGTAGATAGCGAATAGCTGCCAGAGTCATCGTCGATTTGCCTTAAATTGTTTAAACTCCTTTTGAGATAATTTTCGGCCACTGGCCCGCGCCACTTTGCTCTACCCAACTCGAAGGATTTCACGTAAGAAACGACACGCTCGTTGGACGAAGATTCAGCTGATGTTTCAACTATTTTCTCGACTTTATTGCACGAGTCTATTTTCTTGTCGTTGTTGTTTAAATTTCGAGGCTCGTTGAAATCTGTCGAACGATAATCATAGCTTTTATCGAATGTCTCGCGATCAGCCATTTCTGTTCAATTTAATTATTCATAAGATTTTCAATTTGTCAAATTAGTTAGATAAATTCGAATGAGAAAAAATAATAATTTCACAAAAATCTAAACAGGGAAAGTATTTTAGTTTATTCGAAAAATTACGTGAAAAATTGTAATTTGCCTTAAAAAAATTTTAAGGAGAAATAATAATACATGGTCAGTATTTTTTTCGGACCTTTAAGCGGCTTTTGGTTGAAGTCCACGATTTCGATCGCTTTCAAAATATTGTCTCGTCTCTTCGAATCACGGCTGGTTGTCGAATTCAGAAGTCCATCGCTATTACCATCATTTCTTAACGAAATTCGACGTCGTACCATGCGCTAAAATATTATATTTGTTATCACTGACTAATCGCACGATAACTGAACGATATCGCAATTACAACGAAATTTTATTTACTCACAAATGCGAATGACTCCTGTATGTCATCCATGGGTAAAGTAATAATAATATTATGATGTGGCTAAATTTCTAGAGTTGCGGTTTCCCTGTTTCACAAAATACTTTTTCTCAATCTACACACGAGCAATTCATTGAAAGGACACAAATTAATCATTGCTGAATTAAAATAATTTTTAAAAAAGGCACTGTTTGATTGCAGCACGAGTTGAAGACTCGCCGCTGGTCGTTTCTATACTGCTTGCGGGAGGTAATTATGAAACTGAAGCGTTTACTTGAAAAGTCCTATATAGGTTCTTAGCTTAAGTGGCGCCCTCCCTTCGTGTCCTTTTTCGACAGAATACGCCGTTTCTTAATGACTGTACAAGTACACAATGTTCAGTTTGTTTGAAATTCATACCGTCAAAAATTCATGTGTAAAATTGGAGTGCAGTATTTGTTGTTAAACTTGAAAAGTATAACACAAAGATTGTGTGAACTTTACACATTTTTATGTTTTACATTGGAAGAGACATAAAAAAAGTGTGAGTTTTTTTAATTTACAGAAAAACTTGTAAAAACCACAAAGTTAATTCTGTTAAATCGGAACAAGAGTGGCAGAATAATTGTGTAAAAAGGAAATTTACACATTGCTTTTATGCGAGAATTATGCAAAATTTTTGTAATATAAAAATTTACCATTGTTAATACATTATTTATGCAATTTGTCTGTAAATCTAGAAATTGACAGAAACATATTGTGTGGACGTCTATGGACGTAATCTCCTTATTGAAAATATATTTTTTTTTAAACTGTGTAATTTGCGGATTTAAGCCCCAAAAATTGCCGATGTGCTTTCATGATTTGTAATCAAACCTTCGTAGCATCGAAGGTTGAATTACAAATTAAAAAAAGAAAGACGATACAGCGATTCCGGGCGTAATGAATAAACAAAACTATAAAGTATTTCTGAAATTATTTCCGATCGTGCACTTGTTTATCGATACTTTTATTCGTTTTCAAAATCTTTGTTTATTTATTTTTTTTTAACTGAAAGAAATTTTTTAAAAACTGGGGCGCCTCTGTCAGCTCAGCAGGTAGGCGTCCCTAGGCAATTGCCTACACTGCCTACTGCCTTAAATCCACATCACTGATTCGTGCTTGGGTAATAACACGAAACAAGTTAATTACAATATTGAATTGATTTTGATCACAGCTTTCTTAGTCGTTATATATAAATGGCAAATTGGTGTATAGAGCGATAGAATATATTTCCACGTTTGAATTTTGTTTCTGGCCCTGATAGGGCCGATATTTTCTTTTTAATTTTCATGACGGTAGCAGAATTGCTTTAATGTTGGAAAGAACATCGCCTTGTTCTATTTCAACTTCAGACATAAGTTTGTAGAGTTCTTTGCGAATTGTGTATTGAAGAACATTAGGGATGATGCTGGATCCCTCGTTGAAAATAGCAGTGTGTCCAACCAACTCGAGTACTTCAATTGTCAGATATCTTATCGCGGCTGCTAGATAGACCCGTTCTTCTACTCCAACTTTCTTGGCATAATTGCCATTTCGAATCCAACGACGGATTCTGTCAACGATATAGTCCAGGCCTGCTCTGTTCGAACGAGTTTTTGATTTGCGCTTGATTTTCTCACGTTTCCCACGACCAGACATGATTTGTCAAACTTTTAAAAATAACGTTTCCACAGTCAGTGGTTTATCCCTCACGGCGGAGTTCGTCGGTGTTATGAATTTTCCGGACTGTATATACGTATTTATACTGTTTCTGTCTCATCGCGGAGTACGAATAATACGATAGGAGAACTGACGCTGCGTTCTGATTGGCGCGCCGGTTGGACTTCACATTTTGAACGTGAAATCGTTAGCCAGCACAGCAGCAGCGATAATACAGATACCGAAATACTACAGAATTTCAAAATAAAAGACGATTAATTAAAAAAAATTCTTTTATCCATTATTTTCACATAAAAATGTTGTTCCGAATTATACATTTACGGTTGTTTTATTGCTATATCTATTTATACAGATTTAATTCTGATTGTTTGTTCGTGTTTTTTTTGTTCTGCCGTCAGAAGTTGATACAAATCCTATTAGTGAAAAAAATAAGAGGTGGGGGGACGCTAAAAAATTATGTAGGATATGAAAAGTTGAATGGAAAAAATTTAAACTTCTTTCCTATGTATATTTGGGTTCTTTAAACAATATACTTCAGAGCGAAAGCAATCTGAATATTTTTGCGTTATGTCGATTTTTTTCTTTCCGAAAATTGATGATATTAAGAAACTGCCACGATAGATTCTTCGGAATAGTGTCCAAGGTATATAAAAAAAAAAAATTGCAACCCCGAATATTAAAAGTTATAAGAGGAGATGCATTTTGAAGGTTTGAGAGAATAATTTTTTACGGATTTTTAAACACTAGTATTTTTTTTTCCATCTATTCCAAAAAAAATGGTACAGATCGTAACTATTTTAAACATTTTCAAATTCTTTCGTTAGTTATTGAACATTTCTCTCCCGATAATCCATAAGATCACAAAATATCTCAATTTTTTCAATGAAATTAAAGTCACCTTACACATAGTAGTGGAGAATAACTTCACAAGACTAATAACAAGTATGTAACTCCCATTTGCGAGTGAATTTTCAACGTAAAACATTTTGTTGGCCCTGAAAAGGGCCGTTTTGTTGTAATCGCTGGCTTCTGATGAATCACTTAGAACTGGTGTACTTGGTAACAGCCTTGGTACCTTCGCTAACGGCATGCTTGGCTAACTCTCCAGGCAAGAGTAGACGTACAGCGGTCTGAATCTCCCGAGACGTAATGGTAGACCGTTTGTTGTATTGAGCCAGTCTCGACGCTTCAGCTGCGATTCTCTCGAAGATGTCGTTGACAAAGCTGTTCATGATACTCATGGCTTTACTGGAAACGCCAGTATCCGGATGAACTTGCTTCAGCACCTTGTAAATATATATTGCGTAGCTCTCCTTCCTCTTGCGCTTCTTCTTCTTGTCTGTTTTGCTGATATTTTTCTGCGCTTTACCAGCTTTCTTCATTGCTTTACCACTTGCTTTTGGTGTAGGCGGCATGTTGTCAAAGAGATTATTTGCACAGAGTCAAAAATGTCAATAGATATTTTACTACGATAGCACGAAGTGTACGAATGAAGGCTGGAAAAGAAGTGGCTCCTTTTATAATGAAAAGGAAGGCCAACCAGCGCACCAATCCCGTGATAGGAGGGAGGGGCTTACTCTAGAGCTCCCTATTCTGAGTGTCCTGGCATGAAAATATCGAAAAAAGAAAAACAAAAACATTCACGAGAACAAAGCTTCCTCTATGAGAAAGCAAAATAGTATTTTAGTTCAATAATATTTCAATGTTTTATGAAAATAAATGAGAATTTGGTACGTGGCTTGTGATTGGTGCGCCGATGGGACACCGGTGTCTGTTTATATCATCGTTTAAGCCACTGCGTTCAGTAACACTGACGATCTCGAGTAATATACTTTAGCTGTGTAAACAAAAGCTTTCGCGAGCCAACGAGTAATAATGTCTGGACGTGGCAAAGGTGGGAAAGTTAAGGGAAAATCAAAGACTCGTTCCAACCGAGCGGGACTTCAATTTCCAGTTGGAAGAATACATCGTCTTTTGCGTAAAGGAAATTACGCCGAGAGAGTCGGTGCAGGTGCGCCCGTTTATTTGGCAGCGGTGATGGAGTATCTTGCCGCAGAGGTACTAGAGTTGGCAGGAAATGCCGCTCGTGACAACAAAAAGACGAGGATTATACCGAGGCATCTACAGCTAGCGATTCGTAACGACGAGGAGCTCAACAAACTACTGTCGGGAGTAACCATCGCCCAGGGTGGTGTACTTCCAAATATTCAGGCTGTTCTGCTTCCGAAGAAGACGGAGAAAAAAGCTTAAAAATTTCAACAACCTGAAAATAATCGGCCCTTTTCAGGGCCACCAATCAGTCGTAATCAAGGAATAATTCTGTCGTATAAACTGGGTCTCTATTACGTCTCAAATATACAGGGAAGAAAAAAAGTTATAAATGATCGTTTATTCTGTGTGCAAATATCTCGTAGTAGAGTAAAATACAGAGAAATTCTGACATTCTAACTGACTTTATTTTCATAAAAAATTGTACGTATTTTTTTTAGTGAGTAAATTTATGTACGTTTTATAAAACAATTATTTCAACTGTTATTTCACGTTTGAATACTTGGTGGCCCTGAAAAGGGCCGATTTTTTTGTCATCAGTCGCCAACCGTTGATTGAAGTTCTTAGATCTTAGCCTCCAAATCCATAGAGGGTGCGACCTTGACGTTTCAAAGCGTAGACAACGTCCATGGCAGTCACGGTTTTTCTCTTAGCGTGCTCGGTGTAGGTGACAGCATCGCGAATGACATTTTCAAGGAAAACCTTGAGTACTCCACGAGTTTCCTCGTAAATCAGTCCAGAAATACGTTTAACTCCACCTCTGCGAGCAAGTCGACGGATAGCAGGCTTCGTGATTCCCTGGATGTTGTCACGAAGAACTTTTCTGTGACGCTTTGCTCCTCCTTTTCCCAGACCCTTTCCTCCTTTTCCACGTCCAGTCATGACGAATAGATTCAAGTATTTAAGTCAAACACTGATGACGACAGAGTACAATCAACTGACGCTATTTTGCTGCAGCTTTTGCTTGTGCTTTTATAGACGTCTCATCGTGTTACCCTCACTACTGAATTGTCAACCAAGAAGAATCCTGCAATCCTCACTACTGAACGGTCGACCAATAATCTGTGGCTTCCCCCATCCGGCAAAAGAGGCCCTGCACATTGACTGAACGTTAGATCGACGATTATAAAAGGCAGTTTCATCGAAAATTTTGCTTCATATTCGCTGGCATCGTTCATCGAGAATTTCGTCGTTCTTCATCATCTAAAAAGTCAGTTTCCAAAAATCGCGATGGCTCGTACCAAGCAAACAGCTCGTAAGTCCACCGGCGGTAAGGCACCGAGGAAGCAATTGGCTACTAAGGCAGCTCGTAAAAGTGCACCGGCAACCGGTGGAGTGAAGAAGCCCCATCGTTACAGACCTGGTACCGTTGCGCTTCGTGAAATTCGTCGTTACCAAAAGAGCACGGAGCTTCTAATTCGCAAACTGCCATTTCAACGTTTAGTTCGTGAAATTGCACAGGATTTCAAGACTGATCTGAGATTTCAGAGTTCTGCGGTTATGGCTCTTCAGGAAGCTAGCGAAGCCTACCTGGTTGGGCTTTTCGAGGATACGAATCTCTGCGCCATTCACGCTAAGCGCGTTACCATAATGCCAAAGGACATTCAGCTGGCACGACGTATTCGTGGAGAGAGAGCTTAGACGACAATTATAAAGATAATTAAAGACAAACTACCAAGAAAACGGCCCTTTTCAGGGCCAATAACAATTTGAACGAGGAATATACTATTAACTCGCGAATTTTATAGATTTCCTGAGAAATTTATTATAAAATTCATGATAGCCTGATTAGTGACGAAAGCCAGCGAGTTGTTTCTCAAAATGCCTGATGAATGCACTTTCTTTTCGTTAACTATTTAATACTGTTTTGTAGTGCAAATACTAATGAAGATACATTTAGCTTCATATTATTCGGATTTAATAGGAGAAAACAGAAAGTTGATGTATTCGGATTCATATTAAGAGCTATATTATTTAGATAATCTGTCGAACCTGTTGAATTTATTCGTGAAGACCGAGAGACAGTTTAGACAATTTCGACAATCAAATAGTGAACAAAAAGGGCCCTAAAAATTCGAACGTCTAGCGAACTTTACAAACTTCCTACTTAAATTTACAGTAATTACACTTTTACTTTTACTCTCTGATGGTTAGCTACGAAAACTGACGATCTTTCAAATACTGAGGCATTCCATACAAATTTTCCCTGTTTCGAAACATCACAAAAAAGTCTCACAATTTTTTTTAGGTCCCTGTGGAGTGTCCGGAATATGTACAAATTATTTCAGATTTTTTAAGTCTTATATTTTACCCAGAATTAAGCACCGACTGTTTATTTTTGAATTTTTTTTTTCGGTTCACTGTATATAAAAAACGATCCATACTACAAATAAAATGATTTTATATAAAAAGTGATTCTTTCTATGTAGTTTTCACTGAAAACTTTTCATAAATACACAGAATAAACATCGTACCTTTCTAAGAGGAAAGAAGTGAATTTTTCTTTTTAGAGAGATCGTGTATTTATTTTCCTCCAAATTTGACATTTTTTTTTCTAAAGCCATATCAGCTTTTTTTAATTTGATTATCTTTTATTTTAGCATCCCACATTATTTTAAATCTTATTTTTATTTTTCTCTTCATTTAGATTTGTTTAACTTTTTTCAAGATACATATTAGATTTTATTAAGATCTTGGACTTATTATGTGCTTTTTAATAATTTTCTTTTTTCAATATACTACATGCAATAAATTCTGAGCGTTTAAGAACACCTTTACTCTTTATTCCGTTACTGTCTGACTTGGCATGCCGAAAAAAGTGTTGTTATGGTTCGGACTTAACGAACAGTTTGTAGTTCTATCAGAAGAGAGACTCAAAGACAGCGATAGCAACGAAGCCTGCTCCAAACAGATCCTCGTAACCGTTAGCAGTAATGAAGCCTCTTTGCGGTACAAATGCTGAAATATTTCTAAAATATGAAAAAGAAATACCGATGCTGATACTAAGTTTTTAGAATCTGTAATGTTTATAAGAGCAACAGTAGCGTATTTTTAGCAAACTAATTTTCTTTTAAATTATTTACTCTTGATACAGTGTAAAAATTTGTGTATTTCTAAAAAACGATGAGAAATTATGGGACAATTTAGAAAAAAATAATATCGTAGTAATCTCTTATCTAATCTAAATGAAGACGATTTTTTTTTTAAACTAAAAAAATGTAGAAAACAAAAATAAAAGATAACAAATTAATAAACGTAATGTGTCTTTAGAAAAAATAAAAAAGTTTTTAGGTAGAATGTTTTGAGAGTGCCAAACACTTTTTGTAATCATTATTATTAGATCGAATTAATTTGCTTTTGCTGCGATTAACCATGATGCCAATTTTTTAAAATCAAATTTGGAGCAAAATCAAGTCGTTCCCACAAAAAGAAAAATTCATTTAGTTCCTCTAAAAAAAAGTGTGACTTTTATTCTGCGCAGCTGTACGAAAATGTTTCAGTGCAAATGATCTACAACACATATATTTAAAATCTAGATTTATATCTTGCAAATTAGCATATTAATATTTACAATTGTAAAATTGTTGACTATTTGCACGTAAGTTATACATATACGTAAGATATTTTTGGTGGCCCTGAAAAGGGCCGTTTGCTTGTAATTCATATGATGTCTAAAATTACTTCGAGCTGTTGTATTTAGTGACAGCCTTGGTTCCTTCACTGACCGCGTGTTTGGCCAGTTCACCAGGCAACAATAGACGCACAGCCGTCTGAATTTCCCGAGATGTTATCGTGGAGCGTTTGTTGTACGATGCCAATCTTGAGGCTTCACCAGCGATTCTCTCGAAAAGATCGTTAACGAAGCTGTTCATGATGCTCATGGCTTTGCTAGAGACACCGATGTCCTGATGAACTTGCTTCAGCACCTTGTAGATGTAAATTCCAAAGCTCTCCTTCCTCTTACTTCGCCTCTTCTCCGGATCTTTTTTGGATATCATTTTCTGGGCTTTGCCAGATTTCTTCGTTATTGCTTTATCGCTCATCATTTTCGGTGGCATTATTTCACTCAACTGTACAATTATTTGAAAGAATATGATACTGTCAAGTGTAATATTAGCGCACGTGAAAATTCGACAGATAAATAATGATTGTGACAATCCGCTGCTGCGATTTATATACGGATAGCCGAACCAACCGGCGAACCAATCGCGTGACAGCAATAGGTTGAGGCTGCTTACTTTTCGTATATCGGGCAAAACGCGTCAAGTCGGCCACCTAAATTTTTCATGCCAACAAAAACTCCTCACATTTGTTCAGGATGTTGGTCTAGTTGACGAAAGAACGTAGGAATTTTTTTTCAGATTTTTTTATTGCATATTCCAGCCATTGAAAATCGCTGAAAAAATAATCATTGTTTATTTTTTAACGCCAGTACTATGGATCGCAAAAATAAATCATAATAATATTAAATTTTGGATTTTCAACGTTATTTTCAACAACATTTTTTGTATTTTTTTTTTTTCTAAGATTCTAGATATTTATTTGGAAGTGCCGTTTCGGAGGGAAAAACAGTGGCAACTTTATTTAATTGAAAAATGGCATGAAATAAAATCAGAGAATTTTACAAAAAATGCTGTTGGAAAGTACGCTGAAAATGTAAAATTTGATGTTCTTATGATTTTTTTGTGTGAGTCGTAGTATTGGCGTTAAAAAATATACAATGATTATTTTCAGAAATTTTTAATAGCTGGAATATGCAGTAAAAAATCTGAAAAAATTCCTATGTTTTTTCTTCAACCAGACCAAAATGTTGAATAAATTTGACATGAAAAATTAGGGTGGCCGACTTGACGTATTTTGCCTCATACGTAGTGCATTTTTTTTCCAGAATTTTGTCTAATTTTTTGCAAAATTACGTGTTCCTTTTTTTAGACAAAATAAACGGTGAAATCCGCAATTTGTAAAAATTAGACAAAATTTTGAAAAAATTCACAAGTATTCAGAAAAATACTTAATACTTATAAAAATACTTAATGAATCATTTTTATTAAAAGATAAAAAAAAGTTAGGTTGCCGGCTAATTTGTTAAACAATTCATTTTTTCATTTGTTGATATAACATTTTAACATTATTATTATGTAAAATCAATCTTTGCAGCACCTTCAACAAGCCTATATTTTTTTTCAGATTTTTATGTCATTGAGATGTGATGGAAATTCTCTCAGAAACCCACGTTTAGACGGACTGTACCGAGAACGATTACCTTAAGGTTATGTTCTACACCCCGACACTAAGTCACCGTGTAAGTGCGAGAGAGACAACATAACTGGTAATTACGGTGTAGCCGGTGTAGCACATCACGAAGTACTCGTAGGATATAGTATGGAGTTTCACCGTCAGGCGTCACCACATGTGTGCGCGTCGTCTGCACGAGGCATCACCCAGGTCAGTGTTGTTCGAACAACATGCTGGACAGTCCATATGACTGGAGAAGCTTAGTTATTATCATCACTATTTTATTAAAAATCCAATCGCGATGACGTCGACGATGCAAAGTGATAACGAGTTGAAGCGTTTGCTCAACAGTCCAGTGAAAAATGTTCCGGAAGATAGCAGTAGCATGGCACCACCGCTTACAGTGAGTAAACTTGAAAGGCCTCCCAAGCACTCACATGTCTTTCCATACGGTCGACGATTTTCTATTTATATATTTTCTTTTCATCGATAATTACCCTCGAAATTTTCAATTTTTAGACAAACGTACCTAGGCCAACAACGTCGCAAAATGCATTGCAAAATGCAGCACCGCAAACCTCCATGAGTCCCATGGCACCTCCACAAAATCAAATAGAAAATGTGGAGCCCTGTTTACAGTAAGTAATATACACGTTTGTTTTTTTTTTGTGTGTTTTTATGTGTTTCACACATTTTTTTAGGATTGACAAAAAATTAAAAAACGAATAAAAAATAAAATGTCGACTTTCATCCTGAAATATAAATACAAATTATTAACGACTATTTTTGACAAATAGAGAATTTTTACGAGCAACTTTAAGGAATTCCTCAATTAAATAAAAGTAACATGTTTATTTTAATGAGGGAGTCCTTTAAAATTGATCGCCAGAGCCCTCTATTTGTAGAAAGTAGTGAATAGCTATTAATAATTATATTTGGGGACGAGAGTCGATATTTTATTTTTTATCCGACTCATAGTAAAATTTCTTTTTCCTCTTTTTTTCTGTTTGTTCGTAGAAACGTTGTTTCTACCGTCGATTTAGGTACAGAACTGAAGCTCATGCACATAAATACTAGAACAAGGAATTCCGAATATAATCCAGCAAGATTCACCGGACTCGTCATGAGAATAAGAAGTCCAAGAGCTACGGCGCTGATTTTTAGATCTGGCAAACTCGTCTGCACAGGAGCCAGAAGCGAAGATGATTCGTTTCTTGCAGCCAGAAAGTTTGCCAGGATTATCCAGAAACTTGGATATCCGGTAAGATTAATTGAGCTTTTGATGGCTTTTAACTTTTGGATTGTCTCTAGAAAACTGTAGGACTGATTGGTGTTTTTTTTTTTTTTTTGATTGCTGAAATTTATATTTTTTTCTGTTTGCAGGTAAAATTTTTCAACTTCAAAATTCAAAATATAGTCGCTACTTGTGACCTGAAGTTTCCCATTAAATTGGAAAACTTGAACCAGATGCATGGACAATTTTCGAGCTACGAGCCAGAATTATATCCTGGTTTGATATACAGAATGGTCATGCCGAGGGTTGTGCTTCTTATTTTCGTGAATGGAAAGATTGTGTTAACGGGTTAGTATTTGTATTCTTAAAATTTGGAGACACTTTATTGGAGATACAGGATGATGAGTAGCGCATAAAAAAAAATCATTCAAATTACTATTCTAATTTTGATTGTGGAGAATAATTGAAATGAGAGAGGAAAAAGATATTTCTTTGAACTTATAATTATTATAATTATAATATTATAACATATAATTATTCTTTATACTTATTATAATTATTTTTTTTGTATGGTAATTTTAGAAAAACGAGGCATTATTGTTGGAAAAAATATATTTGAGGGATTTTTTATTTGTAGAACAAAATCAATTTTTCATTAAGAATATTTGGATAAAAATTTATGTTCTTTTTTATTTGAATTTAAATCTGCAAAATTGTAGAATTTCAATTTTTTTATTATTAAGGGTCTACTTTTGTAACAACAGACTCAAACTAACGAGTTTTATTTGGTAGTCGAGAAAACCGACTTGTGCCAAAACAATGTAGCAAGTTTTGCCGCCACTCTGTCTCTCTCTGATCGGAATAAAGGCGGCTTCTATCCAATTTTTAAAATCATTGAATATTCTAAATAAAGCCGCAATTTTGTTGAAAAATTATATTATTAGAGTTAACATGGAAATATCAGAGAATCTTTTGAATTTGGAAAAGTCAGGATATTTTGTAATATTTCTGGTATTTCGTGAAATATTCCAAAAGTACAATTAAAATTTGCATTTCCATTACATTTAAATTTTGTAAAAAAAAAAATGTGTCTAATAAGAAGTTGAATGTCTGCAAACCGCATTTTCGAATTAGAAATATATCAAACTTTTGGTTCTCTGTCAAAGATATTTAAAACTGCCTCATTAATTTTGTAATTTTGTAAACCTCAAGTTTTTAAAATGCTGTGAAAGCTTTAAAGCATTAAAACAAAATAATTGGTATTATAAATAAAAGTAGATTTGAAAAATCAACATTTTTTTATATTCAGATATTTAATTATTTTCTGATAATTTTTTACCTCAGATTCCAGTTAATAGATTCAGATAAATCAGCAACTTGTTTATTCTCTAAAATGAACATGAAAAATGTACATTTTAAACCTGTAAAACCTGGAAAATGCCATTTTTTTAAAGTCTGAGTTTAGTTTAAGACATCCTGGAAATGTTGTTAAGGAATTCTTTACTGATTTGATATTTATTGTTATCCAAGTATTAAATATTTTGCAATTTTAATACCCCGAATATCTTTGAATTTACAGGTGCAAAGCACAGGACTGAATTACGTGATGCTCTGACGAATATACATCCTATATTGAAGAGCTTTCGGAAGCAATAGAAAAGTAGTAATAAACAAATTTTGTATCCTATTGGATTGCGATTATGTTGGCCACTAGTGTTATATTTTTCTTCGTTACCCATGTACGATTATACGTCGTATCTAACCGTTCGGTAACGTAGACCTCGCCCCGTTAATTCGTCATTACCGCGCCAAGACGATTTATAAAACAAACATCACGTTATTTATTGATAATTGTAATATTTATAAATTCTTTTTTTGTACCATTATTGGGATATGTTTTTTTTCTTTTTTTTCTAAATAATGGCGACAAGAATAATCGAACGGTGACAGTGATAAAATTTATATATTTCCACATAACAACTGAAAACGTTACAATCTTATACGAATATACGTTTCGAAATTATAGGCGTATATGATAGAACGCAAATACAAATATACTCTGTTTATCGATAATACTGTTAAGTAACTAAAAAAATCAATTTGACGACCGATCGCTTGGGGTCTATAAAATATATACGAGAATTCGCATTTTTTTTTCTCGGAGCTTATACGCAATAATAAAAAAAAACGAAAAATCATTGTGCAAGTTTTTTTCTTCTGCTGTTAGCGAATTAATTTCCCGGCCTAATTAGGAAGACGCAGAGCTCATTGAACCTGCTAATCCAGCCAATAGTTGGATTCGCACGCTGAGTATCGTCGAAATACTGTTTGCACGTTATTACAATGGCCATATTCCTGCGATATTAGGAACAATCGTAAAACCTCTCGTAATAATTATAATGTCAATCGGATAACGATTTTAAAAATACATTTATCGTCGCGGATATATGATTTTTAATTTGGTCCTGAGACAATGATGCCTTGAGCATCGCGAGACATTCGCACACGTTTACTATACTTTTACGTTAGACGTACAATCACAATCGAAAGTTGTTCCGAAATGGGAGTTTTTTAAATTTTCTATGAGTACTTGCATTTTAAAAAAAATGTCTTATGTTAAAAAAAGCGCTTTGTTGTATCAGGAAAACGTTGTTAGATGCTTTATGCGTTTTGCATATTAAATTAAGAAACATTCTTTGATACAATTTATTCTGCGTTTATTGCATCTTAATATTGTATTTAATCATAGTAAATAGACTCTAGACCATTTCTTTAGATGGTTTTGATTAATGGATTACGATGATTTTCGACAGCTTGAATGCAACTCTTTGTTCATCTCTTGTTCTGGCGAAAATTGAGTAAAAATTCCCAAAAGCGATAATCTTTTATGCCGAATTGTTAATTACTTTCAGATCTTCCACGTTATTTTTTTAGCCTTCCGATAAGGTTACCACTTCTTCTCTTTTGGTAATGTTTGCCTTAAAAAAAGTTAGACCAATTGCAAGAGCTTTGAAAATCAAAATTGTCTCTAATACAAGATTCAAGCCTCTGACCTTTTTGTTTAAGGTAGCGTTTAAATCTGATTCCTTGTATACAACAACTTATTATTATTGAATACAAAATTAACATGCAATCACAATTCATTTTATTTGAATAAAAAAAAACAGAAAAATTGAGATTTAATATTCTCAAACCGCATGAGGCTAAATAAACGTTTTCCTTGTACAGAGCTAATTTTATTTACCTTCAATTTAAAAAATATGCAAGTGCTTCTAGCAAAATTTAAAAAAAAGTCTCATTTCAGGATCATCTTAATGAGCTCTTCTGCTCATTGTCGCCAAGCCTTGTGACGAAGGCTCTTTAATCAATCCGTCTCTATAATCTAACAGTAAAGATTAAAGATTTGATCATAGTTTGATATCGATCTGTGAGTCGCGACCGTCTGAATATAATAATTAATATATATAAGCGAGACTGATTTTCAATCGCGAGATTACCGAGACAAACGGAGATACGTGTTATAAAACGTGTGCGGCTTAAAGAATAACGTGTATGCCTTTCTTGGCCGCAATTGGCAACTTTTCACCTTGGAAGAATGGATTGGCATCCTGAAATAGAAAAATTTAATTAGAAACATTAAGTTATTGCGATTCTTATTAGCTAAAATAAGTAAAAAAAATAATAAAATAACAATTTCATACATCCATGCTGCAATTATTTGACGCTTGCCTGAAATTGTTCGACGATTCGCTCGAAGTCGGAATTAACAATATGAACACCCGAGAGACCTCGATCGTTCTCGGCATTTAGTGGACAATTCGCCATGTGTTCAGAGTCGCACATGCAATCCTGAGCGGCTTGAAATTCTCGGCTGAATGCTGCGGTATTCTCAAAGTCTTCGATACAATGATTTTCATCTACGAACAAATTTATAATACACATGATATTTAGAATATATTGTTTTTTTTTTTAAAGTAAGCAAGTATTAATTATCCTGAAACCGACAGTCTTTTTAATGTTCCTAATTATTAAAAAAAAAAAAATTAATGACAATTGTTAGCTCCCAATTTTTTTGTATAAAATCGAATTACTTTTAAGAGTATTTTAGAAACGAATCTTTCAATCGTTAGAGTGAAATAAATAACTGTCGCAGTCGCGTAATTTTTAATCGGTGAGTTTCAATGTAATTATACTTTTAATTAAATTTACCGCTTCAATTAAATTTTTTTAAATATTTCACGAGCTGCACATTTTTTTGTTACAATTGTGAATTATACTTTAGTGTCTCACAGGCTAATAATTTTCAAAACGTATAATTAAAAATGAACGTAGTTTAATAAATAATTTTGTCTCATTTAAATAAGAAACTACTAATTATGGTGAAACCTACTGAATTTTTCATTTTATGTTTAGTATAATAATATCAATAATAATAATGACTATTTATTCGCAATTTCTTTCACAGTATCGAATAATATATTTGTGTCTCACAAACGAATAATTTTTAAACCATTAAATTTATTATTATTATTTAAAAAAAAAAACGATTGCTTATTAAACTTAAAAAAATACAATAATTGTAATTTAAGAAGTTAAATACTGGCTCCAAATTTTGCAAACAGTATTCAATACCAGTTCCATTGACTCCCAAAGCAAATTATTGTTTCGCCGTAAAATATAAGCTTGAATAAAAGAAATTATTACTTGAATATCCAATTGGACAAGGATTCGGCGGTGTACAGTAGGCGGGCAGGCTATTTTCCGTTTTCTCGTCCTTCACGCCTTTGAAACCAGCTGGTTGAATTCTATGAGGACCGTCGCTATTTCCATTTAGTCGCTGATGAGATCCTAGTGTACTGTGACGCAAGTACTCCTGATCGCGTATACTGGGATTCGGATTCAGTGTTTCAATGCCCTCATAGTCAAATGGTATCTCATCGGGTATCTCGACCTGCGAACCATCTTGATACTCCAAATAAGAATCCGCCGCTTCTGCCAATTCGCTTCCCATTCGATCGATTAAATCACGAAGCAATTTCTCCGTGATCAAGTGATCATCCTGCCAATCAAAAATTAAATCGTCATTTCAATTATTCTCGAAATTAATATTTTAAATCATGATAAATTCAAAGTTATAATAATAATAACGATAATAATAATAAATAAATAAATAATAATAATGATAATAATAATAATAATAATAATAATAATTCGACACTTTTGTAAAATAAAATAATAATAATATTGTACAGATTTGTATATGTAAATATAAAGTTTATTAAAGTTTACCTTAATTGGTGTCATGCACATTGCATTTTGTGCAGCCGCAAGTATTGCAAGTATTCCGACGATGAAGGACATCGTAAAAAACGCGTCTGTAAAGCTACAAAAATGATAAAAATATATAATTAATTGATCGAACAGCACTGTTTTTTTTTTTTTTTTTTTTTTTTTTTTTTTTTTTTTTTTTTTTTTTTAAATTGTGTATATATAAAATTATATTGTTTTAAATAAAGAATCACTGACAGTTTTATGGGCAAAGTATCGTTGGCTCACCAAGGACCAGCTCTTGAATAGTTATTGGGAGGATATGATTTTGGTAACTAACGAGTGAGAGAGTAACGTTGTCCACGTATTTCACGTAACAGCCAGAAGGGCTTTTGCGTACCGTCGACGATGCTACGGGCGACATCCTCGGTACCTGCAAGAATCAAAGTATTGATCACTTGAGTTTTCGCGCAACGAACCCACCCACGGAAAGACCTCCCTTCCGCGCCGCGCGCGACTACGTCACGAGAGCATCGTGACCCGCGAAAATATCGACGCGTTCTTTGTATTGACAAAAAAAAATCACTATATGCACTGAAAGGAAACGTTCTTTTGTAATGACGGAGAGGATTTTTTGCCAGCTGCATAGCAAAGATTTTTTTCTTTTTTTGCGTAATCTGAATATGCTGAAATTTTTGTTTTTGTTCTTTTTGTTAATGTAACGGAAAGCTATTTGTCATTTACAGTTTTTAAAAATATTTATAAAGCAACGATTATGTTGCAATTTTGTTAGGTTTATGAATTTGGAAAAATTGTCATGGTGACAAGGAAAATATTGTAATATTGCCATTTAGTTAGTTAATAACATTTTTGTAAATTCACATACATGGATATATTTCAAAATATATTAACAATTTTTTTTTATTTCATCTTTTATTGTCAGTTGCATAGTAGAAGTTTTTTTTTTTTGTGAAATCTGAATATGCTGAGACGAAATTTTTGTTTTTGTTGAATTGGTGATAAATCTTTTTGTTAATGCAACGGAAATGTCATTTACAATTTTTTAAAAATATTTATAAGGCAACAATTATGGTGCAATTTTGTTAAGTTTACGATTTTTTTTAAATTGTCATGGTAATAAGGAAAATATTGTAATATTGCCACTTAGTTAGTTAATAACATTTTTTTAAATTCACATACATGGATATATTTAAAATATATTAACAATTTTTTTTTATTTCATCTTTTATTGTCAGTTGCATAGTAGAAGATTTTTTTTTTTGTGAAATCTGAATATGCTGAGACGAAATTTTTGTTTTTATTGAATTGGTGATAAATCTTTTTGTTAAAGTAACGGAAATGTCATTTACAATTTTTTAAAAATATTTATAAAGCAACAATTATGGTGCAATTTTGTTAAGTTTACGAATTTGAAAAAATTGTCATGTTAACAAGGAAAATATTGTAATATTGCCATTTAGTTAGTGATAATAACATTTTTTTAAATTCACATGCATGGATATATTTCAAAATATACTAACAATTTTTTTTATTTGACTTTTTTTATGTAAAATTAACAACAATACGAATTTCGTTCTTAACTGTGAGATGAATATTAATATTTAATGATGTACAGGAAATAAATACGCGAGCTTAATGATTTATCACAATTTTTCAATTTTTTCAATTTCGCGAAGTTCCGAAGGAAAATTCGAATATAAAAACAATCTAAGTTTTTCAATTTTTATTAAATATATTGAAAATATAAATAGAAAAATATATATAATTAAAAAATATATTTATATTTTAAGCAGTATTTTTTCATTATTGCAATAACGTTTCAATTATTTGAATAAAATAAAACGCAATATTTAGCATTTGCAATTATTGTTTATTTATAATATTTATAATAATATAATAATAATCATAAATGTACAAACAAGATCTCAACAAATTCGACGATAGAAACAATTTTCAAGTCAAAAGTGATGATTTTATTTGTTGCGTCATTGTTGGACCAGAGATGGTATATAATAATTGTTGGGGGGCTTTTGATGCATGTAATTGTTGGGAACTGTTTGGAAAATTCAGATGCCCGGTTTGCCGTCAACAAACGGGTGGCCGGTAAAACGTATTACGTTGTGGTGTTTGGTAACGCAGGTGAGGGGGATTCTGAAGATCAAAGGTCTTGTTACCAACAGTCTCGTTACACAGAGAGCACGTGCAGGGTCCCTTTAATGTTTCCCCTATTACACATTGTTGCTATATAGGCTGGGAGACATCATCATAAAATTTGAAGCCAACGTTACAGATTGTTACGATACTATGTACCCTTGATCGTTAAAAAGTACTTTGTATTATGTATCAAATTTGTGGGCTCGTTAGCTCAAATTTTGTAAAAATTAGTGAAATAACGTCACAATTTTTCTGTTAAATTTGTAAAATTAAACCGAACATTATGGATTTTTCGACGCATTTAGAAATATTTTTTATGTGATACAAATAATCTTGTAATGCATTCAATTAGAAGCGGAAAAGAAGTCAAATCAAAATGGAAATCATTTTGTTGAAACAAAAGTTAGATCATTTTTTTTTTTTTTTTCTTTTAAATAACAGAAAATATATTGCGAAACGAAATTACAAATATTGAAATGTAAAAAGGGCATGAAACATATTGTTAAAGGAAGATAACACGATTTTTGTTGCTGTCAAAAGAACAAGATTTTTAACACATTATTTTTGTACTTTTTTTCTAAAACTATAGAAACTAACAGAAAAATTTGTGTTATTTTAACAGATGTTTCTGGTAGACTCTCGTGGAGACAATATTTTTGTTAAAAATACATAACTTTCAATTTTTTTTCCATCATTGCTACTGTTTTTTTGTTATTATTCTGTAATTATGTAAAATTAATAACAAAACTTTAAATTATTAAGATTGTGCACAAAAAGCCTATAAATATTTGTTGTTCCTGTTATTAAAGAACAAATTGTATCGAAATCCAATGTACAATGTCATTGGATTGTTCTTAACGGTATTTTAATAATGCAGAAGAATACTCAGGACCGAATACAAACAATTGTAAGAGATCTATTATTGAAAATAGATAATATTGCAGAAATAAAAATTGAAATGAAAGAGGAATTTTTTTTCTACTATTTTTTAACCGATAAATAGAAAAAAATATATATATTGTGTCTGAAGATTTCTGGACACGTGTCAATATATCGAAGTACCAGAGGCGTCACTCTAGTGTAAACGATTTGAGGAATTTGCGGCGATGAATTTACTCCTGCGGTGACTCTCGTATGACTCGAAGGAATTTATTCGACACGCTTATCCAGGGTAAACCGAACCGGTCAATGAACGAACAAAGCGACTTGTCATTTTCATTAGAGAAGTATTGTAAAATATAGTATATTACGATACGAGTGCGATCAAACCTTTTCTGACGAGTATTGCAATCGCACGAGTTGAAAAAATGTTTCTCGCACGATTTTCGTATACAATTTTATTTCACGAGTGCGAGAAGTGGCCACTTCTCGCACCGCGTGGCATAATAATACATTACGATACGAGTGCGATGAAACTTTTTCTTTACGAGAGTGAGTTTGTAGTACTGAGCCGAAAGCGAGTGTTGCAATCACAGGAGATGAGAAAAATTTTCTCGCACGAGTTTCGTATACAACTTTATCGCACTAGTGCGAGAAGGAAGCTATTTCATATATCTTTATAGCCAACAAAGCAGAGGCTTACAAGCAACCCTTTTTTTCGAGAATTGCGATCCTATTTTAATTCTTCAATTCACTCTACTTACTTATTTGTTTCATAAATTATTAAATTATTCATTCACTTAGTCACCTGCTTTATCCCAATTATGGTAAAATGTCTAAATAATTGATAAAAATATAAAAATGAACAGTTTATACATAAATTCATTTGAAAATAAAGTAATGGTCCATTATTTCTATTACATACATATATTTAAACTCCATAGCTTTTTTTAAATTAAATTTTAACCAGAAACCCCTTTTTCTTTTGTTTTTAATAAAAATGTTTCTCCAAAATATAGCAACAATGTCAGAATATTTTGGTAACTGTCAAAAGTATTGTAAAATGTTGCATGAACTTATCAAATAAACAACATCATTTGTAATTAAGCTTTAGCAAAGATCATTTTTCTTCAAAGTTATTTTACAAAGGTATAATTTTGCATGTTTCAAAAAATCTTTGAAAGTATTAAGCTGTCATTCATACCAAACACATTAGAATATTTATTTAATTAAAAAAAAAGAACAACGCATTTTAACAAAACGATTGAAAACCATTTTTCAAGTGTTTCAAATTTTGTCATTTTTTTTCTACAAAAATTCCACAAGAAAAAATATATAACTTGTCAATTAAATGTATCGAATTGTAATTAAATATCGGAAAAATGTCTGCAATATTTTGTGTTACGTTGGCAGAATGTTCGAAAAGTCAATTAACTTAACTCACAATTAAAAATAAAAAATAAAAAATTGTGATTTAAATAATAATAGGAGGGCGTTTCAAATTTTATTCTCCACAAACGTTATGAATTTTATTATAATATGTTCGGGCTGAAAGCCTGGCATATAAAAATATAAATCGCTCCAGATTTTCGCAGAGAAATAACGTCAAGAAATCATGGTACCGCCGAGGCATTTGGTCCCTAATGGTCCTATATATAAAAAATGATCGAGTTTAGGGACGACACGAGTCACGTGGTGGGCGAGTCGAGCTTCTCACCGCAAACCCTCAATAATCTCCTCGTCCCATTCTCGGCCTCCCCAATCGGGATGTTTGATTGCTTTGGGTATGAGAGTGTGACGTATACGCGTCACAGCATCACCGCGTGCACCTGCGATGCGGAACGATAGACATCACGATGTGTAGGCAGTGTCGAGAAGCTACACGCAAGTTACCGCTTTCTCAAGCGTCTCAGCGTCACGAGTATTGATCCCCTGAAGCGGAGCGCGAGGTTCTGGCCACTATCTGAATGGGCCACCCCTCGTCTACACCCCCGCGCGAATTCTTGAAATAGGGTTGCCCATATCACCGTCTCTTTTCCACTCCCAAATTCAAGTACTTGCATAATGTCTGTCTGTCTTTTTTTATTTCTATCTTTTATTGACTTTTAAGGGTCCCCTCTCTTGTTGGTCGCCATGTACTTTGCTATGTATACTTAAGTAGTTGACGTTAAGAAGTCATTACATGGTTACATTTCAGTTGCCGCATATGTAATTTTGTCTGGGTGTGATTCATTGTTTTTTTTTCTTTTTTTTTTAAATTAAAAAGGATATTACAATCTCAACATCTTAACAAAATCTAATATACGGGGCAAAACACGTCAAGTCAGCCACCCCAATTTTTCATGTCAACGAAACGTCCTCACATTTCTTCAGGATGTTGGTCTGGTTGAAGAAAAAACGTAGGAATTTTTTCAGATTTTTTTTTCTTGCATATTCCAGCCATTGAAAATCGCTGGAATACAGCTCGCAAAAAGGAAATCATAACAATATGAAATTTTGGATTTTCAGCGTAATTTCCAACAACATTTTTTGTTAAATTCTCCGATTTTATTTTATGCTATTTTTTAATTAAATAAAGTTGCCACTTTTTTTTCCCTCCGAAACGGCATTTCCGATTTAGTTGAAATTTTCACATTTTGCTCGTTGAAATGCCTAGAATCTTAGGAAAAATTGGCGAGATCGGCGGCAATTTCGCTGCAGAGTTACAGCTCTTCGAACGATCAAACATCGCGGTAATTTTTTTTTGTATTGCCGTTAAAAAATAGACAATGATTATTTTCCGAAATTTTTAATAGCTGGAATAAATTTGAGGACGTTTTGTTGACATGAAAAATTGGGGTGGCCGAGTTGACGTGTTTTGCCTCATACATATTCACCAAAAAATTAATCAATGTAAATGCAAATTAAAAGAAAGTCTAAAAAAAAATTTAGGGTCCAAAAATAAAAGTCATTATTACTGTTATTATTATTAGATCGATAAAATTAAAAAAAATAATTAACCCATCTAAGCCTGTCCATGAAATCGCCATTGTGTCCATTTATTTTTTCAGTCCCTATGCACAATAATAAAATTTTGATGAAAGTTTTATGGTTGTAAAATAATAAAAATCATCCCGAAGTCAATTGCTTCGGGTTGATTATTTTCCTTGGGGACCATTAATTGAAAATATTAGTAAACTACGCTATTGTTGTCACGAGATTTAATTAGGACATATACATTTAATATATACTACACTCACATGCACAGCTCAGATAAATGCTTTAGCTTCATCTCTCCTTCCTTTTTCCCCTCCTTTCAACCGGCGTTTTGCACGTCTTCTCCATCTCGCCCATTTCGCCACTCGAGCTACCCCACTCGACGTAAAACACATTAGCATTTTCCGTGGACCCTGAATTTCGTCTAACGTAGGTATACCGCAGTACTCCGCCGAGAGTTTGAACGAGGGTTCGCATCAACTACCTCCTTCTGTCCCCGAGCGACCACCGAGAGAGATCCTTTTCTAAAGGTTCGTTCAAAGGGACTAGCAATCTCGTCCCCTAAAACGTTATCCTAAACGTCTACTTAATAGATGGTGTTTAGGGAATGTTATCGAAAACTAAATAAAAATTAAAGGTGTTGAAATTATACTGACGGGCATATTATTTATACCGTCATGGAAATAAAATAATAATAATAATAATAATAATAATACTGAGTAATTAAATTTTGTATTCATATTAATGCATAATAATTTAATGAAAGGAAAGTATTTTAAATACTTTTTCGTTCGTGCCTACACGTAAAACATGGTTTACTATTAGAAAGCTGTCGAGTAAAACCACTATAATAAATTATTATTACGATTAATTTTATTATGATCTTTTCACTCGAAAGTATAATGTGTATTTATACGTCAAACTTCGTGTCGTTGAATATAGCGCCATATTTCATAGCATTTAATCACCGGAAGTGGAACGATGTGTAACGCGGAAATTCGAGTCCTTGAAAATCAGATTGAAGTTAATAATGAGAGCATGACAATAAATTTCCTGTCACTGAGAAAATGATCGAGGACCAATATTATTCATTATCACTGGACGCTCATCAACCATTGGTAAAAACGATAGTAAAGACATTAAGAAAAAAAAATGTCATGTCAATGTTGGTAACCTCGACGATGCTTTCATTTTCACATTGATTTTCTCCATTGAAGAACATGATTGTTTCCGATTATCGGAATTTCTAGAATTCGACGTTCAATAAAGGCTGTGATTTCAACAAGTACGACCTCTACGTCGAGAAAATCAGGACGTTATTCGTGCCAAGTCTGGAGCCTCGAATCTACAGCTGCCTCGAGACTTTCGTTTATCCCGATGATCAGGAAGCACCATCGAAACCACCGTACTTGAAGAGATGTCTCGATTTAGCGGCAACTTGGCGGAAACCGGTCGACGACTTTTCCACAAAATTAGGAGATCGTGGATTTATCGAAAATATGTTATCACAGGCTGTTAAATACTTGATCAAGGATGGCCTGATCGATTGTTTTCTCAATACAATTATTCTGAATAATAGACTGAACAGGGTCTGCAGAAATTTGGACGCTGCAGGTGTTGAGAAAGATTTTCTCAGATATCTGGCTGTATGGAATTATGTAAATGAAAGGGACTATTGGATCGAAGACGATAGAAAAACGTATGTATATTCATTTTTCTATAGCTTCTCTTTTCTACCATATTTCGTAACAATTGTATCGTGAAGAAAAAAGATGACTACGAATCACCCAATTTCATATGAAATTGCATTACTTTCGTTTCAGGTCGATATCTATGGCTGGATCATTTTACGACTCGATCGACCACTACAGCGATCTTGACGTTCAAGTAGGTTCGGAACTTGACACTCATCGAAATAACAGATGCCTCAAAAAAGCCTCGAAACGACGAGCCATCAATGATTCCTCGGAAGATTTTGGAAAAACTGCCAACAATTTGCCAGGAAATTGCAATACAGAAAATTGCTCCAGCCTAGAATTTCTGAGTAGTCTTAGGATAGAATCAAACAAGCTAAAAGTATCCAAATGCAGCAGCGTTAGAAGGAAACCACGATCGATCAGCCAAACGTATTCCTGCAGACCGACGAGCTGTCCGGGTTACAGAAAAAGTAATGCTCATCGAGAAGACTGGGAAGGAAAGACCTTGAAATTGCGAGTCTGCAAAATTTGTCCTACGACTTTTGATTGCGGCATGGCTAAACCATTGAGACTATCGAAATTGCCTTTGCCCTGCAAATTTGACGATATCATTGCAGAAATCATCAAAGCAGACTTGTCGATTCCCAGATTATCGTCGATTACAACAAGACGAAAGCTTCAAGCTGGTGTCACGAAGATTTGTCGTTGTATCAATGATACATTGGGAAAAATGAGTAAAGAAGACGTCAGAAGGTGTCGCTTTCATTGTGAAATTCTGCCAGGATTTCTTAGCTTCAAACTGGTTCAAAGAGAGCCAAATGGATGCAAAGTCTGCCTGTTTACCGATCGGGTAACGACTGACAAGATTGATGGACAAAACACTCCCCGAGGATCTTTCGTCAGACAAAAAACTGCAAATATTGAACACAAAAATTCACTTGAATCTGTTCGACCAATTTATGAAAGCACTGGAGTCAATTTGGTTGATGAAGATTCACAGATAATTTCACATAATCGAGTCGAGAATAAGAACAATGTGGATTCTCAGGTTCAGAATTCTCTTCCTTTACCTGAAAGCGTGTTGGACATTATGGAACAACCAATGTTGAACGAATTAATTGCAGAAGAATCCTCCAACAATATGAATGGAAATTACGTTAGTGATCAAACATGTGACTGCCATCCTTCTTTGGCTGATGGTCTTGAATATTTGGACAATAAAAAGAAGACGGAATCAGGAATCACTAGTGTAGAAGTTTCGAAATGGACAACAGATCAAAATAATTCGATGGAATTGTCTAGAAAAGCTGTATTGAATCAGTCAAGTGAAAGTGCTGTTGAAGATCAAACGTGTTACTGTAATAATTCTGAGGAAAATAAGTTTGGTACTATCAAAAGTGAAATAGAAAAGATTCGAGACGCCAATTGTGATGATAATTTTGAAGCAACAAACACCCAAAACATTAGCAAAGAATTGATACCTCAAACATCCTTAAACCGTTTGGGTGGAAATAAAGTAGATGATCAGGCATGTCTCTGCAGTACTGTGTTCCCAGAAGCATTGGATATCAACGTTGATTCTGTAAAAAATCAAGAAAGCAACTGCGTCAAACGATTTGAAAACAGTGTCACAGATTTTGAAGCGTCGAATTGCCAAGAATCAATAATCCTTAAGTGTCAAGAGAGCCAAAAGTCCAACGTTTCAGATTTCCAGCATTTCAGCTGTACGAGAAACGAAAGACCTGAAGATGAACAAAAAGTTCTGATGCCTCAGCTGAATTTAATTAGCTCACGTTCCATGCTAAAAAGACGAAATTCAATAGGACAAGAAATTCAGCATGGTAACATTAGTTGTGAATGTCCTTTAGACTCCTGTGAATGCATAAATAAAAGCAACAATGAACATGAGTTAGAAGAGTGTGATTCACAGTATTCTTGCGATACCTGTGCTGTTCCAGTTAGGTTAAAGTCTATTAATCTTCACAATGATTCCTCGCCATTGGTAAAGCCTGTCCAACCTTCGAAGCCTGACTCACGAGATCCAAATCTTGCGAGGTCAAATCTCACTAAAAACAGTAGATCTTTTGACACCGCTAGTAATGAACAACTGCAGCCCAATTGCGTAGAATCACAAGCCAACAGCTGGGAGTCACATCATCGAAAAACTTATGAGGACACTTCAATAAAATCAAAAATCTCATTCCAGTCGAACCTTTCAAATGATCCATTCATGGATACAAAATTAAACGAAATTGGCAGCACTCAAAGTAACCAGAAATCTCTTCAGATTCAAACTGAAAAATCTATCAAAATAAAAGAATCAAAGAAAAAGTCATCACTTGCAAAATCTCCAATTCGGATGGACACAGGACGAGCGTCCAGTTCAAAGAGTCAAAGAATAAACATATCGATTGAATTGTGCCCAGAATCGGCGTCGTCAGAGGATAAATTTTTGATAAATCAACACAAAACAACTTCACCTTTGTGTCAAAATAATTTGACAAGATCACGACGGATGCTAGATCTACCATCGATGTGGAAGCGGCGATGTCATTCCGCTGATGCACAAATCTCCAAGAAACAAGCGAGCTCGCAGTCGGAGAAAAATACCAAAGACGAATGTCTTAGGCACCTAAGGTGTACAGATGCTTGGCTGCATTCATCGCCCCGACCATTGGAATCCCGAGACTATATGTCTCCCTTCGAGTCACCGTCGAGAATGAGGAATCCAATCGTGTACGGGATGTCGACGAAATCCAGCGTGTATTCCACCTGTAAAGTCGAGAGGCAATCGATGAGGAAACGTGAAAAAAGGAAAAATCGTGAATCTAAATATTCCATCGAGGGTAGACGATGTTGCAATGAAATTCAGGAAAACATAAATATTAAAAGTGTGACAAACGAATTTCCAGGGACGACGACAAAGACCGAGAAGATTTTGCCTTCAGTCGTTCAAAATAATCTTTGTCATGCCTTTTCCGCAAGCTCCATTGACAGAATGAAACATTTGATAAAAACGAAGTTACGCAGAATTCTATTGGAACGCGACAAGGCTACAAATACACCAAAGACCACTTTAAGCAACGATAAGTATCGCGTTAGCGTCCCTAACGGAAAGACTAAACGTTTGCCGTACGCTCGACAACGTTGTCACACTATTTGGGAAAGTCGTAGCGCATTGGATTCAGCTCATACATCAAAAACTTTTGGCTTCAATGACCGAAATAGTTTACCGGCTGTTTCCCAAGGAGACGAAATACAAAGTCTTTTTTGTTCAAAGACAAACCCCAAGATCTTGTCTTCGGAATCGAAAGACATGGAAGTTTCTAGTGATTTTGATAGTGCTAAAAATTTGACATGCTATTGTTTGGAATATGACGATCAATCTGTTGTTTCGTCACGAATCAACGTCAATCAAAGACTCATCGGTGGAAGCGATGCTCCTTGTGAAAGTGGAATCGACCACGAATTTCAATTCATGTGGAAGCGACGTCAGAAAAGTGTGCGAAAAATGACAAATCAAAAAATTCAGTACTTGTCTAACAAATGCGATAATATATTGAGCTCGAAAAGTGCAAATTGTAGCTATACAGAAAATTCGAATGTCCCAGGAAACGCGGCTCTTTCGCGTTTAATCAACAGCGTTGATTGCAACGGAGAAGCAACTCTCAATGAGTGTCAAGATCAAATCATGAGATGTCCTGGAAAGCTTGATTGGTCCGGTAATTCGACTTCCAGACACATATATCTCTATGAATACGAGAATTTTCCGTCATCGAACGACGAAGAGGATAAAAAATTGTGCGATCGTGAAATTCGTTCATCAGTATTTGAATCTCTTCCAATTTGCAAACGACATCAAACGGAAAAGAGAAATTCTGGGAAATCACGAAAAGCACATCAAAAGAAATGCAAATATGCGAATCCTCGTTCTTGTAAACGGCAATTTATCGAAGAACCATCACGAAGTATTCGCGCTTCAAGTTTGACGTCGTCAAAAATACGCGCAAACAGTCACATTGGATGCCAGAAGGGTTTGGGTAAACTCGATCAAGATCTCAGATCAAAATTATTGCAATACGTGAATCTCTGTAAGAATGTCAAGTATTCGTTGCTGAAGATGTTGAGACACAACGATTATTACGAGGTCAGTGGAACGCCTGTTCCACGTTGCGATCGATACAAGTTTGGAGATTCATAAAATTGCGCTTCCAGCATTTCAGGTCAAACTGCGGATTTTTAGGACTAACTTCATTTTCTTTTTTTTTCGATTTCGATACAATGTATTGCGAAGATGATGTTAGAAAAATCGTGGCTGAATGGTCAAAAAAATGATTTAAAAAACGTTTATCTCCGTATATGAATGTTACATCAGCTTATCAGAAATATCTCGATCACGTACATGCACTTAGCATGTACTGGCTAAGGGGCTGACGCAAAATACCAGTCCACGCGGTCAGCCTTTTCTCGTCCTCGCACGGGGTGGTCATTATAATGGCACCCCCGTCGTACGCCACCCGCGTTACTACTTACTATCGTGTTCCAAGCGTGTTTCGAAACGGGTCTCAATTAGGATACGAATATGATGCTATACGTTCCGGTAGAATTGCCGATAAAAATCGCTGACGCTCTATATAGACTGTATAAAAAATATACTCTGTCGATTTCGGCCAGCTCGTATGTCGTGATAAAGCCAAAAGGAGATCCATTTGCTGCTGGGAGATTGTTATCCTTTTATTGTTACATATACACTCAATGTACGTTTTTTTTTTTTTTTTTAATCTTTTGATTTTTTAGTTGTGTTTGTTTAATTATGGAGGTTAAATATGTTTATCGTTTTTGCAGAGAATTGATTGAAAAAAAAAAAAATTAATAACACTTTTTTTACAAGATTTTGATAAGATATTTTTTTTAACCAATTTTAATGCAGCGTGGATTATTTTCGTACTTAAATAACGGTCTTTGAATTGTTCACCTAAATATTTGATAATGCTTTTTAAATGATTCTGACTTAATTTTTCAACGATTAACGCTATCAAATATCTGCACGATTTATTTTCTGTACGTTTTACAAAAAACTTATTGATATGATATTTAAATTATAAAAGAATTATGAATTATTTATGGAAAATTCTGAACGTTAAATAATTACATTTTTCTTTTTTCATAATTATTAATATTTTTTGGTTAAAAGGAAAATACAGACGACCCTTCAGTATTGTTATTTAATGCGTAAAAAAAACGATTTTTAAAAATCAGTTGTGATTAGTCCAGTGTGAAGCGTTCCAACCTACTAAAGGTGCTTCCGATACAGGCAAGTCAATCGAAAACTGTTCTGTAAATTCATCATTACCTTTTTTATTTTTCTACATTAAACAGGAACTCCTAATTCAGACCCACCTTAGTTCATAAAATAGTCTTTAAAAAATGTGCAAACAAGTTTTTCCAATCTAAGTGCACGATTAACTTGAATGTACCCAAAGGACTTATCTTAATAAAGCATTCAACGTCCTCTGTTAAACCTATTTTTGATTTTTGTACTTAACATCAATAAAGATTTATTTTTATGTACGACGTGGTTTGTATTTTTTTTTTTTATTATTGATTATATCAGTGTGATTATTTGTATACCTCATTAAAGGCATTCTCAATCGGCAACAAATTGCACTCCCGAGAATTGATTAGCCGCCTCGAGACAGCGGACCCTCATCGCTTTTTCTTTCTGTAATGAAATTCTCGAGGGTAAGACTCGCCACCAGAGAGATTCTTCTTCCTTCGGCAAATTAACATGTTCTGCAATAAGGCATGTGCAACGAAAGCTATATATATACATCGCCGGAAAGTTAATAGGAATAAAGGACCACGGGGAAAAAGCACCGACGCATTGGGACGATAAAGAAAATCGAGATATTTGGGGCGACTCTCTGAGAGACCGTAGAGAAGATAACGCTTGAGCATTGAGCACGAAGCAGCATCCGTCCCCGGTTTGCCAGGATCGATATTTCCTGGCAACCACGGAGGGTGCCTACCCCCGCTGACTCTCGCTGTGTTTGCAACAATGCGAGTTAGCTCCTAACGTCTAGTAGTGATGGACTCGAACCGTGACGTCTCTCTCTCTCTCTCTCTGTCCATCGTTCCGAACCATTAATCATTAACTCTATTCACGAGATTGTGATACTTTGACCGACTGACTTAGAAAAAAAAAGAAAAAAAAAAAACAGCACCAATAATTGTTTCTATTGACCAAATTGTCATGTCTGTAGATATGTTTGGTATTTTAAGCATTTTACTAATTGAGCTATTGATCTTTAATTGTTGGAAGAAAAATTTAGAGAAGTAAATAGAAATTATGTAAAATAGATAAATATTTATGAAAAGTTTAGTTTTCTATTTGGATGGTTTTTTTTTTGAATTTGTAAATTTAGAGAAGAAAATAAAAATAATGTAACATAGATAAATATTTGTGAAAAGTTTAGTTTTCTATTTGGATGATTTTTTTTTGTATTTGTAAATTTAGAGAAGAAAATTAAAATAATGTAAAATAGATAAATATTTATGAAAAGTTTAGTTTTCTATTTGGATGGTTTTTTTTTATTTGTAAATTTAGGGATGAAAATAAAAATAATGTAAAATAGATAAATATTTGTGAAAAGTTCAATTTTCTATTTGGATGGTTTTTTTTATTTGTAAATTTAGGGAAGAAAATAAAAATAATGTAACATAGATAAATATTTGTGAAAAGTTCAATTTCGTAATTGAATGTTTTTTTTTGTATTTGTAAATTTAGAGAAGAAAATAAAAATAATGTAAAATAGATAAATATTTGTGAAAAGTTCCATTTTGTAATTGAATGTTTTTTTTTTGTATTTGTTATTATATATATAAAGGTAGATACAATTTTGTCAAATAATTAAGAAATTCGTTTGTTACTTAAACAGGAAGTCGTTTTTTTATTTACAGATTTTCTTTTCTTAAATTAGGTTTTGTAAAGAAATTAATTTTTTTAAATCATCGGATCAGTTTGTTAATTTAGTATACAAAGCTCCTTGCTGTTTACAATTTCTTTTTGTTAAACTATTAAATTGATGAAAAAAAGTGTAAATCAGACGAATGAACACATTAGCTATAAAGTTTGAATACAAAAATATTTGTCATATTGACAAATGAAAATTGACGTGGTAAAAAAAAATAATAAAATTCACAGAAAATCAGAGTGAATAATAATTTTGGTAATAAAAAACGACAATAAATATACATATAAAATAATAATAAATATTAATGTAGTGATAACAAATTAAGAATTGACGCTATGCACTGTTGAGATTATTAATTTAAGAGTAATTTCGTAAGAACCGATAATTAAATCCAAAATATCCACCCATCTTGAAATTATTTCATTGATAAACGCGAAAAAAAAATGTCAATTTAAAAAAACTACTGAATATTCAACATTCCACGTCCATTAACACGTAATACAACTATATTCATCGACACGTGTTTTGAGAACGTGACTAATCGTTTTACCGGGCAACAGCATCCGAACGCTATACACGGTGATTAAATACCGTCCTCACCAGTCTCGATTCATCCCCAAAAGCTCGGTGTACAATTTGGTAGGCCACACTCTATGAAAGTGTCCTCTTTAAGCTACGAAGGCTTAAAGAGACGATTATCATTCCGTATACCCGTGAGCTGAGCTCTCCCCCAGCGCAGCATCCACATTCTTAGTCATCGCGAGAGATGAATTCGTCACATTTTTACGAAGACAATTCATCTTGAAATCTTATTTTTATTTAAACTAGTAATTAAATCTTGATTAATTTTCTCCACTGAATTTTTTTTTGTTTTTTTTTTTTTTTTCAACAAAATAAAGAAAATAAGAAAAATTGGATAAATTTGAAATTTCAAAAAACAGAATCTTGGGTATAATTAAAAAAAAATCCGCGCGAACGAAATAAGTGCCTTCGATTTCTCCAGTCGTTATCGATGTCAAAACGTCGTTAGTAAATTTATTTCTGGCTTACCATTGTTATTATCAATGGTACCGAGGGTGAAATATAGCCCCGCCTAGGGTCGATCCAAAAAGGGGTTAGTCGATTTCTCATTGGCCAGTGATATCGATGCGTCGTGAGGTTTGGACCAATAGTGAGGAGAGGACTTTACGCGCTGGCGCCGAAACCCCGTGTCCCCAACTCTAACGAAACCCACCGACGTGCCCGACGTGCCCGCGGACGTCGACGACGTTCTTCGTCGCGTACCCCGCGCTTTCGAACCCACTCCGCACGTATCCCTATCTGGACTTAATTATTGGTGAGTCAGTTATATAATTTTCGGTTTTTTTCTAATTTATTTTTTATTTCCTTTTTGCCAACTGATTGTGCATCGCATTGTGTGTTATTGTTATTTTTTATTTTTATTTTACATTAATGCAAAGTCTGATAAGAGATAACGCAAAAAATCGATCGAGCTCTCCGCGGTATCGTCCTCGCGAATCGTGCAACGCGAGAAAATCGTTTCGCTCTGTTCAGTGATTGGGTTTTTTTTTTGTTTTTTTTTGTTTTTTTTTTATTTTACGATTTTGTGAATGAAAATACCATTTGGATATCTTCACATGCGACAAATATCGTGTTTATTCAAGTGTCAATATACGCAATTGTGGTGTTTTATCTTTCAAGTGACGATGATGGAAATGGTTTTGTTTAATTTATGATTTTTTTTTTTTCAATGTTGCAGATTCGGTAGAAATATTATTTAGATTGACAAAAATTGAGAATAAATTTGAAAAGTTTCAAAAGTCCATTTTTCGGGAATCACGTTGAATTTAAGGGATGATTTGCTAATTTTCGCGACATTAAGAAATAAATGTATCTGACCCATTTAAACAATTTTATGTCTCTGACAGTAAAAACCTTTTTTTTCACGGTGGCAAAGAAAAATCATTTTTTTAGAAATTTAATTTAGCAGAATATTACTGTGATTGATAACAATTTATTTTGTCAGTTTTTTTTTTTCGTAATTGGTTTAATGTGTGGTTGCAGTTCAAGTGGATATTGTACGAAAAAAAAATTGTAAAATATCGTGAAACCGTTCAAAAAGTGCATTTTTAGGAAATAAGATGTGATTTGCAAATTATCTCGACATTTAAAAACGAAATTATCTGACCTATTTAAAATAGCTGTACCTCTGAACGTAAAAATCTTTTTTTATTTTCTTTTTAATTTTCATTGTGTCAAAGAAGTACATTGCTTTAGAAATTTAATGTAGCAGATTCGGTGGTAACATTATTATGACTGATAACAATTATTTTGTCAGTTTTTAAAAATTTATTTAAAAGTGTGATTGCAGTTCAAGTGCATATCATGCGAAAAAAAATCTGACCCATTTAAAAATTGTGTGTCTCTGAATATAAAAAATCGTTTTTATTTTACGAAGAAAAAGAAAGTTTTTCTTTTTTTTTAATTAAAAAAGGAAGAATAATCGGTAAATCCAGACTCTGGAGCTTTTATCGTAGAAATTGTGGCATGAATCATCAATATTCAGAAGATGTATCGGATTTACGTTCCGGTCATGCGTGGACACGATCGATCCGCAAAAAAATTCAGACTAAAGCTCCGAAAGCTATCAGTCATTAAATTTTTCGTGTGGAAATTGCCTGAATCATCTTCAGGGACGAAATAACGTTTTTATACAGCAACATAATTCATATCTACGGATTTTCATAATACAAATTATTACCCATTTTTTTTTTTACATTTTGTGGCAATTGATTTCAAAATTCAACACGACTTTTGTCCTAAAATCTTAAAAGTTTAAAAATATTATCATATTTTAATAATCACAATATTTCTGTCTCTTTGAATTCCACAGAAAATTAATTACCAACATTTATTACTTTTTTAATCCGTCGTTTTAAAAAATAAAACTCGATTTTAGGCTTCTTATGTAATCACAAAATCTTGAAATATTAAAAGTAATATGAATTTTCTGAAAACCAATTTTTTTGTCTGATTTTTGAAGAAAAGTTATTAGCCAATTTAATAACTTCGATTATGTCATTATTAAATTCTGGAAGATTTTGGAGCAACTTTTTTTTTCTTTTTTTTTTTTTTTTCTCTGTGACACATTCAATGTTTGCGTATTGGCCGTAAAATGCGTAAAAGTTGGAGAGACAATGAGTGGAAGGCGAAAAGCGCATCAGCCATTAAAAGTGAACATGCTATATAGCGGACTGACCGATCACCGTGACGTTCCCATTTACGTCGACGACTTGCTCAAGCCCTCTCTTGATCGAGAATTCATCCCCCATTTCTCGTAACACACGTGACATGCACTTTGTGCCCATTGTCGGTCACGTGCCATTTTAATACCGGAGGGCCATTGTTATCACGTGAGGTGTGCGTCGATACGAATCGTCTCCGAGCTAAAAACACATCCTGCTCGTGCCGTTTATTACAAAAATTGGTGAAACATTTATGATTTGTAGATTAAGAATTCAGAAAGTCGATGAAACAGTTTGCGCAGTTTACGATAAAAATTGACACGGAATACGCGAATATGAAAATTAATAATAATTGAGTATTTAACGATGCCGAAAAATCGGTTTTCAAAATTTGAGATTCAAAATTGTGCTCCTTCCAAAAATCTTACTAAAGTAATTAAAATCTATTTTTTTTTATATTCGTACAACTTTTTATACGATTTACATAACTTTAAAATGTACTATTTTAAATATCTAGGATTTGTTAAGACAAATTATTGAACGACGTTTTTTAAATTTGAAACAATTCTGTAAAAACCTTTTGTCTTTTATAAATAATTAAATTTATTGGAGTTCGTGTGAACGTACACTTAACACTGTTTTGTTATTTATTGTACATTATTTCTTTTATAATACATATTCTTTTTACTCATATTTATCACGCTTTTGTTGGAAAATAAAATTTTTTGCTGTCCGAGTCGAAGTGGGCCAGCGATTGTTTCTATTTTTTTTCGGCCTATTTCTAAGTACATAATTCCCATAAAATTGTAAAAAGTAAATTTTACGCTGTACCAATAGTCTAAAAAAAAATGTCTTTTTCGCACATTGCTTTTGGGCAATTCGAGATAGTGATTCTATCGTTGCCCATGAATCTCCACACCGTTTTCTGTCCCTCGACGATAGTCCCGTGAGTGAGCAGGGATTAGGGGTGGATGGACCGCCACTCCAAATAAACACTCCTACTCTACATCAACCCCCAGTAGATACAATCCCGAGAGCTCTATGGTAGTGGATTCGTTTTTATGTGTCTGGGGTGCGCGCGATATATTCGATGTCTTCACGTTTCTTTTTTTTTCACTAAGCGACTCGTAACTTTTGCTGCGAGAAGGAATTGAATGTCGGACTACGAGAAAAAATTCCATTAACAGAATTATCAAGATTAAAATATATTATGAAAAATTTGCATAGAATAAATTTTCATTCTAATCACTCCTCAATTATTTCATTTTATTTTTAATTCATATTATTTTACAGGGACTGCGTAACCACCATCGTAGCTATAGAACACTCCGAAGCAACCCCAATAATTGTAAAATGTCCGGATTCGCTGCGGCGGGTCTCGGGGCCTTTGACTCAATAAAGTCGAAAGCCTCGCAAAAGCTTTCGGGGTAAGACGATTTAATATCAAACAGAGCAGAGACAAAAGGAAAAACTATATTACGCGACTCATAAAATGGAGTGACATTATATATGATTGTATGATACAACAGGCTAAGAACAAGAAAGAGCAATGCCGGGTATGAAGAATTTGAGATGCCACCAAATGACACCCCGAGCAAAGACAACATGGGCTTCGAGGACGAGAGAGGATACAGCGGACGAGCGTCCTTTGACTCGTTACCGGAACCGGAAAGGCCTCCTTTGCGTCACATTGACACGTACTGCATGCCAGAGTGCCCTTGTTTATCCAAGAGGTACACGATAGCAGTGCTTGCCTGCGTAGGTAAGAAGATTCCAAAAAGAAGAAACAAAAAAAAAAAAAAAATCAAACGCCCACATAGAGGCCATGAGTAGTCGGTTTTACCTAAATATATTATTGAACAATCAATAAACGTTTGAATTTAATGAACAAAATTATTTTCGTGCAGGTTTTATTATTTCATTCGGAATGCGTTGTAACATGGGCATGGCGAAGGGTATAATAAGGAATGAAACGGACCAGACGGGTGCTCTGAAATTCAATTGGACTGTTGGAACTCAGAGCGCGCTAGATTCCTCGTTCTTCTGGGGTTACCTAATCACTCAAGTGCCAGGAGGATTTTTGGCCTCCTTCTATCCAGCCAACAGATTATTCGGTCTTGCAATTGCGATATCATCGTTTCTAAATCTGCTTGTACCAGGAGCGTTGAAAATTGATCCAATAGCCGACATGGGCGTTCAGATTCTGAAAGGTCTTGTTGAGGTACGTTACTGCCGGCATTTCGACCAATAAAAAAATCGGGCTTTGAAAAAATAAACGATTGTAATATTTCGTGTGTGTGTGTTTTTTTTTGTCTGTAGGGTATCACTTATCCAGCTTGCCACGGTATCTGGAAATACTGGGCACCTCCTTTGGAGAGATCCAGACTCGCGACACTTGCCTTTTGCGGATCTTACGCCGCAATGGTCATTGGAATGCCTCTCTCCGCTATTCTCAGTCATTGGTTTGGTTGGCCAGCTTCGTTCTATTTCTACGGTAATACGTGTGCTAATCACTAACAGTTTGGGCATCATTTGAATCGAATAGTACGTCTGAACATTAGGGAGAAAAAGAAACTATTCTCTCGAGTGTTGAAAAAGCTGTTTTTATATTTTTAGATAATAGGTAATTGCGACTGATTATTCCACAGAATTAAAAAAATGTCACTTGTGCAATAATTACGATTTAAAAACTTCAAACTTATCCGCAAAAAGCATAACGATTCTTTTGGAAATTGAGTGAGTTGGCCAAAAGTGTCTTTAAAAGTCATAATGGCCTTTCTAGAATTTTTATGAAATTTCCAAAACACTTGGAGCACATATTCGAATAGTGTCCATTCATGATTACGAGTTGCAAAATTAAAGAGTGAACTTTTAAAGCTCGCGTTTTCCTAACGAATAGTATTGACAATTTTAGGTGTTTGCGGAATGATATGGTACGTCTTTTGGCTTTGGCTCGCCTTCGAGAGACCATCAAAGCATCCGTGCATTTCAGCACGGGAGCTACGTTATATCGAGGATTCTTTGGGACAAGCTCAAGGACAAGTCCCAATACCAATGCCAACAATCTGGACAACTCCGTGGCGCAAATTTCTAACCTCGATGCCGGTTCACGCTATCATTGTCGCAAATTTCTGCAGGTCCTGGAATTTCTATCTGTTGGTTCTATTTCAGCCCCAGTTTATGCAGGATGTCTTTGGCATGCCCCTCGTTGAAGTAAGTTGAACCTAAGTGTCTTTTAATTGCCAAACCTTCGGATCAAATTTTCCATTCACCAAAGGATTGAATAATATTTTCGTTTACAATCGACTTCGTTTATCAGACTGGAATTATCGGATCCCTTCCACATTTACTGATGACAACAATCGTACCCTGCGGCGGAATGCTGGCTGATCATTTGCGAAAACGTGGAATAATGACAACGACCAACGTGCGGAAACTCTTCAATTGCGGTGGATTTGGAATGGAAGCCCTCTTCTTTCTTGTCGTGGCCAACGCAACGACTCACAAGAATGGAACAGCAGCCACCGTTGCATTGACCATTGGTGTTGCCTGCAGTGGATTTGCAATTTCTGGTTTCAACGTAAATCATCTTGATATCGCGCCGAGATATGCCAGTATTCTCATGGGAATGTCAAACGGTATAGGAACTATCGCCGGACTACTTGTACCCATTTTCGTTGACAACATCACGAGGAACAAGGTGCGTTTGATTTTCCATCAAGCTCTCTGAAAATTCACCTTCATCGATCGATGAACTGAATAAAAATCAACCAGTTTTCGTTGCTTATGTTTATGAAATTGATTCTACAGGACGCACACAGTTGGAGAAACGTTTTTATCATGGCTGCCTGTGTTCATTTCTTCGGCGTGACATTCTACGCCATATTTTGCTCTGGAGAACTTCAACCATGGGCCGATCCGTCTCTCGAAGAACAGAAGAGCTGGAATCCACTTGATGATCTTGGTCAGACAAAGCCTCCGGTACCTCCACCACCGAAGGTCATGCAGTCCGAATTCATTGTAAGTTTATTATTGTCTGTACCAATCCGACGATTTTGAATTCAATTGGAAATATGTTTGACGACTTAGTTTCATTATTAAAAATCTACACATTGTCCAGCTATTCATTGATCTCTACTTTCAAGATGTTCACGACGACATTTCCTTGTGAATATCAATTCGAATCAGTCAAGAGTGTTGAAAACCGTGCATTCTTTTTTTTTTTTTTTACAGAAACAACCGTCGTTGGACGTGAATGCCGCTTGGGATGACGCAGCACCACAGCGTCCTAACAAAACATACACTCAGCAGGACCGAATTGATCAGAATCCCGTTATAAATTACGGTTCAACTGGGAGCAACGCGAACAATCCCTTTCACTCGACAAATCCGTTTGCGACGGACGTAAGTGCGTCACTGGTTCAACCACCAACCAGGGACGATTACGCGCACGACGTAATGAGCTACGCTCCTCCAACGATGCAAGATTCCACGATGGGCATGAGTGATAGATCCGATGGAACTTATCCCTCCGCACCGGCTCCTTACGGATGGCAAGGTAACACAGTGACGGAGAATCAGCAATGGGAATAAAATGTTAGTATCTCTCCGTTAATCTAGTTCTCGACAAACCCAGCGCCGTACAAGGTTAGTTATTATATAGGCATTTCCGATCGCGTCTTATTGGATCAAGATCGCAAAAAGTATAAAAAACGAGCCGGGGTCTCACGGTGATCAACTTAGCTGATAAAAAAGAAATGAAAAATGAAAGACGAATAAGACCTTTCGCGTAATACTTGGCGAGCTTCCTCATCGTATTACTATAACCCATTTTTCGTTCCCCCTCATCGTGGAATCATTCGATAATTCATTTTCTCTCTGTCTATTGAATACATGTTTAAGAGTGCATGCGACAGTATGATTGATGCACCAATGAGTAAGTCACCCTGTGACCCCGTGATAAGTAAGTGATATTAAAAAAATCGTGATGCTCACGTTTTTCGTGGAGTTTTGGCTGTAAAAGTAAAGAAGAAAAACGCCTATTTGTGCGTCTTTGTTCGGGAGACTCAGCTCAGTAGTTCAAACTTCGACCACTGGGTGGCTTTGATGACGTGAGCATCGCGATGAAATCGAAAACAAAGAACTTCGAGGTATTTCGAATTTGTTCTTTGGATGATAAAACGGAAACAGAAACAAAACGAAAAGAAATTCAGGCTGACTGATGGCCTCAATAATTATCAGACAATAAAGACTTTCGTCGTATGAACGTAATACAGCTGACAAGACAGGCGATAGTGCTGTCAGTACTGAGAGAAATGAAGAAAGGAGAAGTTTACCTGTAAAAGGAAAAAAAAACATACACAAATTGTCGTGTCTTGATATAGAGGACACACATTTGAGTAGTAGAATCATCGGCCGCTAGATGGCGTGATCATCGTGGCAAAACAGAAGACACAGAATTTCGAATTTGTTCTTTGAAATATAGGAACAAAAAAAAAAGACACTGAGGCTGATTGATCATAATGGCCTCAATAATTGACGGACAATATACATTTATTCTTCGTACGAAAGTAATATATCTATCAAAGCAAGCGATAAATTATGGCAAAAATTAAAAAAGTGGAATTTTATCCTGTCAATTATGAAGGAAATCAAGAAAGCGGAATCTTACCTATAAAAGTTTAAAAAAAAAAACGCCGATTGGCGTGTCTTGCTATAGGAGAGACTCAGTTGTGTAGTTGAATTATCGATCACTAGGTGGCGTCAGCATCGCGATGAAACGAAAGACAAAGAATTTCGAGGTATTTCGAACTTGTTCTTTTTAAGCTAACAAAAAAAAAAAAGAAAAATTTGGGGCTGATTAATTTCGGTCTCGATCATTTCCGGACAATATACACATTCTTCGTACGAAAGTAATATACACCGAACGAGTCAGGCGACAGTGCTGTAAATTATTATGGTGGAAGTCAAGAGAATGAAATTTTTCTTATCAAAGTAAAGACAACGCCAAAAATTAGGAAGACGTAGGGAAACGAAAGACAAAAAATTTTGAGGTACTTCGAATTTTTTCTTCTTGCGCTAACAAAAAAAAAAAAAATTGCGGCTGATTAATTTCGACCTCGATAATTTCCGGACAATATACACATTCTTCGTACGAAAGTAATATACACCGAACGAGTCAGGCATTAGTGCTGCAAATTATGGTGAAAATCAAGAAAGCAGAATTTTTCCTATAAAAGTAAAAAAAATGGCAATTGGTATGTCTTTATACAGGGAAGATTTCCTTTGAGTAATTAAATTATCGTCCACTGGATGGCGTCGCGATAAAACAGAAGACAAAGAAATTCGAGGTATTTCGAATTTGTTCTTTGTAAGTCAACCATTTTTTTTTGTTTTTTTTTTTAATGGAACCTATAAAACCGGTCTCAATGACTTCCGGAAAATTTACACATTCTACGAATGAAAGTATTATACCTAACAGGACAGGCGATAGTGCTGTAAGTGATGACGGAAATGAAGAAAGTATTAAGAATTAAGAAACAAATGAAAGTATATTTATCATAAAGACAAGCCTATTTCTAATAATTTAACAGAAGAAAAAAAGAAGACAAAATAAAATAGCTTATTTTGTATAAACATATGAGCCATTGCCCACAGTTCGTATATATTCGATAAAGAGGTGTTAATTGCAAAACAAATTAATAGTATTATTTACGAATCACGTGGCAACTTTACAGTGATCGTTTTCGATTATTTGCCACTCGACAATATAAAAATCTTTGAGCCTCTTTTCAGTGAAGGAATTGTTTGCACGCCCATCGAAAAAGGGTCAAACGACAATACAATCGCACATGTTATACAAATTGCACACACGACTCTTTGAGTCGATACTTATTCAAGTGACAATAATGAAAAAGAGAGGATGATAAATAAGATCGAATCAACGCTGCTGAGAAGCTTAGATTCGATGGAACAGCACTTGTTATTAATATTCGCACCAACTTTTAGCACGCAATTTTTTTGCGAAACGCTGATTTAACGTTGTTGAAAGAATTTTGTGGAGCAAGTCAAATACAGTCAATAATAGACTATTTTGATCTTCACGATTCGAAGGATATGACAATAATTTTTAAACCTTCAGCTGATCGCAACAAAATTTAGTCAAAGGAAAAATAAATAAATAAATAAATAAATAACAACATTAAACAAGAAGTGAAAAAATCATTTTATGGCATATTATTGTATCAATCGTGATGACAATTATAGCGCCATTGGCTGAGACTTTTAGGTACTTTACATGAAATCAACAAGTTTGTCGAGAATGAGAAAAAAGAAAAAAATTTAGCAATAATCAATTAATTACGTAAAATAACCACACGGGTTACAATAAAAACATCGGTTGATATTAAATGAGCATTCTGCTGTAATAATGGATGCAAAAAATTGTGGAAACAACAGAGAAAAATATTGAAACACTCAAGCTGGGTTACAGGACGATTTTCCAAGCGTTCACAGTTCACAACAAAAATTAAACAAAAAAAAAACAAAAAAACAAAAAAACGTATGAAAGTTAATCGGGCAAGAAAGTGATAAGAAATATATGAAAGTATTAGGATATTAAGGTTCACGATGTATAAAAGCGGAAAATTTTCAAAACAATCAAAGTCAAAGTAATATGCGGCTTGAATGAGAGTACGATCATTATTATAGCTTTATATTATTTAAAAAAAAAAAAAAAATGACATACCTAAAAAAAAGAGGTACGTACATTTTTCGTAAGCTGTAAAACATTGAGCGTAAATGATATTTTCGTTTGATTAAAATATGTGTGTGCACGTGAAAACAACGAGAAAAAATGACGTTTGGTGATTAAGGATCGTATACAGAAAAAAAAAAAAAAGAAAAACCAAAATACATATTAAGCTTGATGGGGGGGTTGCATTCGGTGATTCACGCTAAGTAGCTCGAAAAAAAAAAAAAATAATCGAGCAATCAATATCTTCATTTGCCCAAACTTTCATGAAATTAGTCAATTGACGCGAGACCTTTTTCGAACGATTATTAAAGCATTAATAATAATATGAAGATAGTATTCACATACATATATATATATATACACACACACGAAATAACGTTGTGTATTCGTATATTAAAGACATATTATCAATACCATCTTACGATGGCTATGGAATAATATAAATATATATATATGTATAATTATTACAGATTAATAAGTTATATTCCTCGGCCCATAACGGATCTATCGCGTTATACGTGTATGATAATTAGCCGGTGCTAAAAGAAAGGCAATAGTGTGATTAGGGAATTAGACGAATTTGTTGCTCGACGTGACAATTTATGTATAAATTTCGTATTCCAATGAGACACGTATATATATATATATATATATATATATGAAAATACAATGAGAATATTTCAAGCGTTCGACGACTGCGGGGATTCGGCAATTTTTTGTTTTCCTCATTTTTCTTCGTTTTTTCTTTTTTTTTTCATCACGAATTTATCCTCCTGAGCGTGAAAATCAACAATAACTTTCAATACAGTAGCGATCAAATTGTTTCTTTTTTTTTCTTTTTTTTTTTTTCGTCTGGCATATAACGATGATACGAATAATTTAAAATAGTTATTGCCAGTTGTCTGATCGAGACGAAATAACGCGCATATTACTCAATTTTTAGACGTAAATATGTCATTATGTACAAATTATTTATAGAGACGCGATTTGTCTTGTATATATCGCGTAGAATCGCGAGTTATATAATTGAAACTCTGTTTTTTTTTTTTTTTCATCCAGAATTTGTAGTTGAACTAGGTTCATTCAATATTTATCTACGCGTGCAATTTATTCCGTCGTTATTTATTTAACTGATATAAATATATATATACACATATAAATACACAGACTATATATATTACGTTATATCGGCTGTGTTTGTGTAGCTGCGCGGTCGCAATTTTTATTTTTTTTTTCGCCTCAATATTGTGTATAAAACATTGGCATTTTACATTATTATTTTTTTTTTAATCTCTAAGTTAAAAAAAAAAATAACTATTATTTGTTATGTTGATAATTATTTTAGAGAGCTTCGCAAAGGATGACTTTACTTCATTCGCAGATTTAAATAATACGTAGGGAATGTATAGTCATCACTGTATTGGAGTAGTGTCTGGCCTAACGTTGTTCAAGATTTTTTTTTTATATTATATATATATATAAAAAAAAAAGAAGAAACCCAGAAAGGATGAAAAGAACTTGAGGTACCATTGATGATTATTCTCATTACAAAAACATCTAGGATAAGTTCTAATGCTGTTCGAACAATAATACGAATATATATATATATATTTATTATAGATATATATATATACATATATCTATAGATAATTTACGACAATAAAGTTAATAATCTCGTGTGGAAAGTGCCGAGAAAAAGAGAGAGAGAGAGAGAGAGAGAGCAATTTGTGTTTTCCGACTGATGTAATTCTCAGCTCCCTCATTGATACGAATATATGATTATAACGATTTAAAGTGCGGTAGCATTTCTTTGCAGCTTTATTCTGCATGTTGAATTTAGTTAACGATATAATGTAGACATTTTATATATATATATATAGCTTTATTGTGTTTCGCCGCGAGTATAGAAATTTGCTTCGCAGTGTTATGTTTCGAAATATTAATTTTACCATTTTTTTTATTTCGTCTTATAAATGAGGCGAAACACGTCAAGTCGGTCACCCCAATTTTGAATGTCAACAAAACGTCGTCAAGCTTATTCAGGATGTTGGTCTGGTTGAAGAAAAAAATGTAGGAATTTTTTCAGATTTTTTTAATTGCATATTCGAGCTATTAAAAATTTCGGAAAATAATGCATTGTTTATTTTTTAATGGCAATACTACGGTTCGTACAAAAAAATTGTAACAACATCAAAGTTTGAGTTTTCAGTGTACTTTCCAATAATATTTTTTGTAAAATTCTCCGATTTTATTTTATGCCATTTTTCAATTAAATAAAGTTGCCACTTGTTTCCCTCCGAAACGGTATTTTCGATTCAGCTGAAATTTTCACATTTTGTTCTTTATTTAATTGAAAAATAGCATAAAATGAAATCGGAGAATTTGACAAAAAATGTTATTGGAAAGTACGATGAAAATCGAAAATTCGATGTTCTTATGATTTTTTTTCTGCGAGGCGTAGTATTGGCGTTAAAAAATAAACGATTATTATTTTCAGAAATTTTTAATAGCTGGAATATGAAATTTAAAAAATCTGAAAAAATTTCTACGTTTTTTCTTCAACCAGACCAACATCCTGAATAAATTTGAGGACGTTTTGTTGACATGAAAAATTGTGGTGGCCGACTTGACGCGTTTTGCCCCATATAGTTGCTTTTATCACTGTTAATTATTTAGAATTGTAAATAAATGTCCTTCAAAGTTTTGTCAATACATATTTGTATTTCACTGTCAGGTGTACGAAGGCATTCGTAATTAGTGTAATTAGGCTTTTATGAGAAAAAGAAAAACGAGCAGTTACGTGAACATTTTACGAGCTATTTGTTGCCATAGTAAATATTAAACGTACTGTATTAAACTGCGTTTGTAGGCAACCGTGATCTTAAGATCTGAGTCAACATCGTCGAAGATTCCAACACGTTACCGATTTTCCTGTACAAGAAAATCTTAAATAATTTTGAATCACTAATTTCGTCAGCCCTAATTGCTTTAACAATTCATTAAAAATTTATAAATCTATCGAAACGCACGATTTTTTTTTACAATTAAAAATAATCGTGAAGAAGTATCGACACATTACAAAATCGAACCAGAAATCCCAAAATTCTCAGACTAATTTTTTTACGATATGCCAAATCTCAATCTTAATATTACCGTCGCCTATGGACACAGCAAATACTCACAGAATTACCGGCCAGCATTTTGAAATCGAAAACAATAAAATGTAATTGCGGCGGAATGAAAAAAAAAAAAAACAAGGAGGACAGGCAAAAATGAATAGAAAAGAAAAAACCGAGTGAAAAATACACAACGGATGTTATCCAATATGGAATTCATAAAAAAAATGTACCGGAATTAAGTGTTGATGTTAAATAGTATTTTATGAAATGAAAAAAAGAAACACTTTTCTTTTTCTTCGTTCGTTCCTGCACATTTCAATATCGAGAAGTGTGCATCTTTTGTGGTAGACGAAAATATAGCGATAACCCACCGCATATCCTACATATATTAGATACTAAATAATTGAGTTTGTGAAGGCGAGCAATGGCCAATATTTAAATTTAAAAAAAAATTACTTAATAGTTTGCAAACACATTTTCGATGCGTTTCGAAATCTCTCGCAAAATCACAATTATTATTTGACAGTAATAAAAAAAATATATATACAAAAATAGTAATCAGTGAAGACTTTACATTTGTGAGACTGAAGAGACAAAATATTTGGACCGAAAAGCCCGAGTTTAACGAAGAGATTTCACGTGTTGCAATTAAAATGATTTACAATAATTAAAGAGAACAACAAGAAAAATCTATAGTTCACGATGCATTGTATTATAGATATATAAATGCTCGTAGATGTATATATCGTATGTGCTACGTGTTATATGACAACAAATGAAAAGAAAAAAAAATCTACTGAAGTTGTACACTGTACAACATTTTTTTAATGAAGATTATTAATGTACTTTTTTTCGAAGTCTTTATGCATAAACTGTTAAGTGGCACAAAATAACTCGATGATTTTTCTTTTGGCTTTCCCTCGCAAATTGAGCTCATATGAAGCCTGAAATAACGATTCTAAAGTAAAAAAGGAAGTTTAGAGAGAAGTAAAAAATCGGAATTTTTTTAATTGATATTCTGTTACTTTCATTTGAAAATTTCAACGACACGTAGAGATTAGGTTTCAAAAATCAGGTCGATATATTAATATTTAGTGATTGCTCAAGAACTCTTAATTTTTTGAGGCTGCATCGAATATCGCAAATTCTTTTCTCCTCAATTTTTTTTCTTGACCATAATTTTGATATTAGAAGAATGTTTGAACGAAATTTTACCTTCATAACTTAACATTTTGAGGTCGCTCATGAACAGTAATATTAATTAAAAAAAAAAATTTAATTTAGATTTTAAAAAATCTTTCTATTTGGGAGGGATCCGACTCAAAATTTTAGGGTTCTTAAGTGACTTGCAAATATTAATATATCGATTTGATTTTTGGAACCTGATCTTCGTTTCGATATCATACATCAATTTTTCAAATAAAAGTGACAGAATAACGATTAAAAATTTTCAAATCTAAAAATTTTAATCTCGTTGAGCGACCTTATAAAATAAAAATAAAAATTAACTTCGAGGTCGTTGTTTTAGGCTCATATGAATTAAGTTATTCCTGAGGAAGAGCGAACAGAAAATTCATTGAATTATTTTGGGCCACCCTAATAAACGGATATATCAAATTTAACACGATCAAAAAGTCGTGTTTACTATAAAACAGTATTAACATTACTTAACAATTGTGTATTAAATTAACTATACCAATTTATGCATAAAAACTTCCGATAAAAATATATTAATGTTCCAAATATTTATAACAGTGTACCTTGTACATTTTCCATTAAAAAAAAAGTAACCGGTATATTGGCAAAAGAAAAAACTCCGCATACGAAATGAAATTTGTCGCGAAATTGTATCAATTATTATTACTTTAATTATTATTATTATTATTATTATTGTTATATCGACAATAAGAAAAGAAAGTAAGGAAAACTGATGAAAGTAATACATGTAAGGACAATAATTTAGAAAAAAAAATTCGAGGATATTATATGATTAATAAATAAAGATTTAAAAAAAGTATTAAAAGAATAAAACGAAAAAAAAGAAAAAAAAATAACATGAATGCGGCGTTAAATTTGCCCGAGACCAATGGTAACAGGTTAAATCGTTTCTCGATAGTTGCAGCAATCGTCGACGAAGCGAAATTGAATTAATAGATCAGCGCAATAATAAAATAAATTTAAAAAAAAATAAAAATAAAAGTTTTAACGAGCGCGACATTGATGTCGACGAAAGGATTTGTGTGAGCCTGTAACCGGTAACGGGTAATTAACGCGAGCAGATATATGAATGTTAATGCAATAAGCTTTGAGTGGCTTGTTATTAGGTGTCACACATTTGAATTTTAAGAAAATATGTGTTGTTTGACGAGTGTTGAATTTTTTTATTTTCTTCTCACTGATGTGAATTTAAATTTCTGTGTGAATTTGGAAAAAAATAAATAAATAAATAATGACACAATTCTTCGATGAAACTGTCTTCGAAAACCAGCTTATCATGAAAATCATATATTTAATGAGAAGCCTCTGTTCTACACGTACTTAAGAAAAAAAAAAAAAAAAAATTGCAAAGAAAAGTTAGATTCGAATTATTGTTACACGCCGGTACGTTGTGTCTGGTTTGTTAAATGATTATTATTATTATTATTATTATTATTATTATTACATCAATAATTATGTAAAATATGTATGTATACTATAACCTGAGTGTATTATTCGATAATACAAAAAATACTGATGACTAATTGACAATAAAGTGTAAGCCAATCTTTTCAAAGATTACAACGCCCATGTCGTATCGTGTTTTTTCTAATTACTTTTTGTTCACTTGTCGCGTGACGTCGCATCGATCATTACGGTAAGTGGGACAAGGATGTTCGCAGTTCGAAAGATCCTCGGTGAAAGGTACAATGGCATTTATCGAGATGATGTCGATAATTTAAAAAAAATGATTTTGTTGTAATAAAAAATGTATAACATTTGAATAAAAAAAAAAAAAATGACGAGGATGTGTATAGATTGTGTTATTGACCATAATGGTCTTAAGGTTAAGCGGCACAGTCCGCCCAAACATGAAAATAATTCGTCAATTGTTCTGAATAAATCTATGACTTTTTTCAGAATTTTGAGTAATGCAAAAAAATTGTGTTCAAACATTTTTTTTTAATTTTGAAAAATTTCTGTAAAATCACGAATTTTGTAAACGTGTCTGTCATAAAATCACGTATTACATCCAAAAAGTGTCCGACGATTGATCAAGTAGATTCAGAAATACAGCTCAGACGTTTAAATAAAAAAGGAAATTTTCAAAAATTACCTAAAATTCGAAAAAAAATGTGTACGTATTTAGAAAAATTGACGAATAATTTTCATTTGAAAAAAAAAAATGCTGGTTTACGGCTGATTTGGTAAACAATTTTTTCATTTCAGTAATTTGTTAATAACATCTTAGAATCATTATTATGCAAATCAATCTTTTCAGCACCTTCGATATGACTGATTTTTTTTTTTCACATTTTTATACCACCGAGAAAATGCTCGAAATTCTCTACAAATCTCACGTTTGAGTGACCTCTGTCGCTCGTACTACATTAATTGAAATGCAGTTGTTAGATAATTGTTTTTTTTTTTTATTGATCTTATCAACCAGCCTCGAGATTCCACGATTGCAAGTATGTATTAACACGCATCAGGAGGAGGGAACGCGTGGCCTACGAACTTGGCGCATCACTCGTGCCCTACTTTATAGGTAACCCCCTGCAATTTTCATAAAGCATGTATTACGCGGATAAACTGCACGTACGCGTAATATGCGTGCCTCGAAGCACGGATATAATATAGAAGACATGCAACGAGCGTCGGGCTCACGATATATTTAGTAGGCTTATTCTGTAATAATACTAAAAGTCACTCACGTACTCTAAATTCTCGAATCTCTCTCATGAGTATCGTAACGAAACGAAAAAAAAATTGGTTTCTTACTCTTTTGCCGACATCACATAAACCGGAATTTTTTTTTTTTATCTATGAGTCATTGCGTGACATATGTGCAGTAGCAAAAATAATACTAATATTTTGTCTCGATTAATCTCGTAATAAAATGCGTGCAGAGAATTTTTGCTAAAGTTATTTTTAATTTGAAATTTTATTTTTTCATTTTTCACAGTATTTCCAATTTATCAGCAAAGTCTCAAGAAGTTGAGATATTTTTTTCTCCAAGAAAAAATGTTGTTTTGTAGAAATCAATTTTTTTAACGTTTATTTGCTATGAAGCAAAAGGGTAAATAAAATAATTTACTGATAAAATTGCAACTCTAATAGGATAATTATTAATTCATTAGATTTGAACAGATTAATAAGGGCTGGACAAAAATATAGGCTAATACGATTTGTGACTGAATGAAATAAATATGCCATTTAATAATGGAGCAATAATATAATTTGTGGTTTCCTGACATAACGATACATATAATTGTAAGCTTCCTCGATGAAGCAAAATGGTAAATAAAATAATTTACTGATAAAATTGCAACTCTAATAGTACAATTATTAATTCATTATATTTGAACAGATTAATAAGGGCTGAACAAAAAAATAGGCTAATACGATTTGTGACTGAATGAAATAAATATGCCATTTAATAATAGAGCAATAATATAATTTGTGGCTTTCTGACTTATAACGGTACCGCATATAATTGTGAGCTTCCTCTATGAAGCAAAATGGTAAATAAAATAATTTACTGATAAAATCACAACTCTAATAGTAAAATTATTGATTCATTATATTTGAACAGATTAATAAGGACTGAACAAAAAAATAGGCTAATACGATTTGTGACTGAATGAAATAAATATGCCATTTAATAATGGAGCAATAATATAATTTGTGACTTTCTGACATATAACGGTATCTCATATAATTGTCAGCTTCCTCTATGAAGCAAAATGGTAAATAAAATAATTTACTGAAAAAATCACAACTCTAATAGTAAAATTATTAATTCATTATATTTGAACAGATTAATAAGGACTGAACAAAAATATAGGCTAATACGATTTGTGACTGAATGAAATAAATATGCCATTTAATAATGGAGCAATAATATAATTTGTGGTTTTCTGACATAACGGTACCGCATATAATTGCAGGAGACATCACCATGAAAAAGATGAATTCTGCGGTTCTCTGCATATCTCTCATCCGCGTTTGCGAGAGAGAGAGAGCCATTTCACGCAATGTTCTCATTGTTACAGTGAGTATTATATGCGATTTGTACGCAGAGATTCTATTATCGCGTGCACGGGGAATTAAATATCCGAGCAGGCAAAACAAAACGCAGGTATACAGTCGTTCACCTCTCGGTATATATTACGAGCCATTGCATCATCCACTCCCACGATGCTGTGCATCGAACCACGCAATTTTTGTGATACCATTAAACAATTGTATTACATGTTTGACAAAAGTCGTGCACGCTGCTAGCATATATGTCGTCAGAGGGTCCACCGACTCGATGGCTCCAACATAAAAAGCTACGAGCAAAGCGTAACACGCGCCAGATAAGCATTTTGATCTACATGTATCGTTATACACTTCCTGAAAGAGTCCTTAAGAGATCCACAAAATCTAATTAATTAATCATCATCAAAAAAAAAAATTATAAACATATTCTTAGTCAATTTTCTTAATTTTTTTTATAGCAAGTAAAAAAGATTTAAAAAACGTTCTTGAGAGATAGACAAAATCTAACTAATTAATCACCATCAAAAAATTATATTCGTATTTTTATTCAATTTCTCAATTTTTTTTATAGCAGGTAAAAAAAATTTTAAAAGTCCTTAAGAGATCAACGAAATCTTAATAATTTCTCATTTTTTTTAAAGCAAGAAAAAAAGAATAAAAAAAAGTCCTTAAGACATAAACAAAATCTAAGTAATTACTCACCAAAAAAAAAAAATTTATAAACGTTTTCTTATAAAGTTTCTCAATTTTTTTTATAGCAAGTAAAAAAAAAATTTACATATGTAATTTCAATGAATTCAGTGAAAAATAATTTAGATCAACAAACTAAGAGTTATCTAAATTCCAGCATAGCTTTTAAAGTCGAACCCGAATGATGATTTTTAATACAATAATAAATTTTTCAACTTTGTGATTAATAAGCGAACATTGCTTTAAAAAAAAAAAATTAAATAAATTGGTTAAAAAAAAAATCCTCTTCGAAATAAGAAATGTTTGCCTCTATTAATAAATATCTAAATGATCGTTAATCAAAGCAAATCAAAACCTTTTTGAAAATTTATGAAAAAAAATACTTTTTTTCATAAATTCGTTATCGGCGATTGAACAAAAATTTAATCCACGCTGTTATATCCCGAGGATGTAAAAAAAAAAAGGTCTCTCAGTACGAGGCGATTGATTTGAAATAGCAATTGATTGAGAAGCGCGGGACGAGCGTTGGCGTGCAGCCACGCTACTATTAATCGAGGTTGAGAGATTAACGGGTTTTCCATATTATTTATTGCAATACTATGAGAAGTCCATTAGATGCAAATGATAGTTAGAGGGTCAACCAGTGAATCTCCTCTATCCATAGAATTTTATTAAACTCGAGGCTCTTGACATCCGTGTATGATATAAAGTGTTCGTATCTGTGATGATTGGCGCTCGACATAAAACCGCGACTATTAAGAGCGGAGCGTTGTCACGCATGCGTTAAAAACCGAGAGTACAAACAGGCCTATAAACGGGGAAGCGCGGCACTTTCTAAATTCTCGTATTCCCGATGACTTTACATTTTGCAATCGGACACAGAGCGAGTATCACTTTTACTGATTTTTCTCATCATCGCTAGACACCAGATGTTATATCACAAACATCGGGAGTGCGGGAGATGGCGGTCAGTGTCGTGAGATATTTCGTTATCGTGCTACTCGTCTTATTTCAACAATACCGTAAGTATTCGCAAATTTTATTGCTTATTCGTCTTTGCTTTAACTCGAGAAAATTTGAATTTAGCTGGGCGACGCGCGCCGCCACCAATCGCAAGTAGATACGTTCTTCGCCTGATCAGACACCACCGAATATGTGTCAATATAACAGCTCTTCTCATTGACAGATCCTAAATAATTTATAAAATCGAGTTTCTCGTTATAAACGAAATTTTTAACGAATTTTATTTAATAATATTATTGAAAATTCATGATATGATTTTAATAAATCTGGTCTTGAAAAATGTTTTAAAAATGTATTGCATACAAAGTGACTGTAAAAATGAAAATATAATTAGTGTTTCTCAGATTTGAAAATCTATTTATTTAAATAAAAAAATAATCTTAGTCAGGTGTAAAAATATGTCAATATAATAGCTCTGTTTATTATTTGACAAATTCAAGCAGTTTATAACTTCCAGTTTCTTGTCATAAGTTAAATTTCTAATAAATTATACTTAATGGTTTTGTACGAAATTAAAGACATTTTTTTTTTTACATCTCGTCGATTTAGAAAATCTTGCAAATAAAAAATATCTGGCTGAAAAAAAAAATTTCAAAATGTTTTTCATATGAAGGAAATATGAAAATGTCTGAAGACGTGCTGGTAGTTTTTCTAATGTTTTAACAAAATATCAATAGCCTTGTGTTTCTTATTATTACTGTGAAAAAAAATGCAGAATGAAAGTGCGAAAATCGGGAAATAAAAAATAATCAGCATTTCTTAGATATGATAATCTATTTATTTAAATTCTTATCGATTGTTTTGACGATAATCTTCGTTTAATCATTCGCCATAGAAATATTTTGCACTTTTACCGAATCTTCATTTTTTTTGGTATATTTTAAATTTACGTTTACACTTCTTAAAAGTACAAAAATGATCATTTGAAGTAGTTTAAAAAAAAATGTTAACAATTCATTTCACAAAAAATAAAAGCCATGTTATTTGTTAATTTTTTAAAAATAGAATTAAAAAATAAATAGTAGAAAAAAAATAATAATCAACTCAACAAAATTTGTTTCTAACTCCAGAATAGCGGATTCTTTCAAACCATTAAAATGAATTGAAAATTATTTTACAGGTATTAATATTTTTCTACAGCAAAATAAAAAAAAATTATAAGTAAAAAGCCATTGTTAAAATAATGCGACCAAGTAAGCTGTCATTTGTTTTGTGTCGTAAAAGAGCCACGAGAAGAATTTTCGGCTTCAACATCCATAGAATATAATCAGTCTGACTAGTTTTTATTCCGATGTGAGTGGCAGCTCTTAAACGTGACTGGAATAGCATTCTAGCTCATTTCAATCTCCAAAATGTCAAGCCGACCAAAGTGTCATAAAGTGCATCTGTATGATGAGATTTTTTCTCGTTCCAAAAAATAAAGAAAATGTCATCACACATTTTTTTTACATAAAAAAAAACATTGTACAATTAATAAGACAATTGAATGAGTTTTTGTTGACTTGACTCTGTATTCCTTCCTGGCAATGAGAATAAAACTGATCTTGTTAACCAGAATCGTGGCTCGCCTCATCAAACACCTTTTTATGTACAAACCTCTCGTCTCGGTCCAATTGATTCGTGTAATACCAGCCCGTAATAACGGCCTAGGTGGTCTGTGGTATGCAGACTCGAGGTCGTTTACTAAAAAAAAATCTATCGGCAACTACCGGAATAGCAAAAAAAAAGAAAAATCAATATTGTTCACCGAGCGCATTGATGCAATTATAAATAATAAAAGAATCTTCATTTTTTTTTTAATTGACAAAAAAAAAATTTCTGTTATCAGTCAATGTGAAGGCGCAGAACAAAACGCTGAAGGACCTCTTCAACAGCACTTCCTGCGTTCAGCCACCGTTCACTTGTCCTCATCCACAAATCGAATTTTATCTATACACTAGGCAAGTATTTTTCTTCTGCTTTACACTCACCAGTCTGTTTTTAAAAATCAAAATTGTCTCGTCAAAAAATTGCATTATTCTGTCCAATAGATCTTTATACAATCGGAATGCTAATTGTATAAAAAAGGAAACCGGATCCAAATGCAACCAACCGGTAATACTAAAAATGATTTTCTGGAAATAAGCATGTATGTTTGTTTCAAAAATATCATTTTTAGGGTACAGAATAATTTTTTTTAACCTTGTTGATTTTTATTAACGAATAAAAAATTGTATTCCGACCTGGGGATTTTCTCATATGATCGAAATCCGTTCTGTTACTGTACAGTTACGATCAATAAATCGTCTGAGATTTTTCATATGTTTTTTTTTTTTATAAATAAAAAAATAAAATGAAACTTTTATTTCTGAAATTGATGAAGCCTTAAGGACTGATAAATATTTTAAAAAATACAAACGCTTTTATTCCGTAATTGCAAAATTATCTGTCGAGATCTTCTGGACGATTCCAAGCGGATGTACCGGACTCTCATTTTCAAGATCACGATCGCCTTATCCCGGAATGAAAGTAACCTCAATACGAGTCGAGCACCTTTCTCCGGTGTATACTATCGCCATAAGACACCGGTAGTATAATGCAGTCGGTAACGACCGACACCCGTAGCTCTCACTATATGCGTGAGACGCTTCCTTTGGTGATCGGGCAACCGGTTAGTGGCTTCTCATACACGGAGAATCCTCTACTATGCCTCTCACAATTGTTGCCAAGATCACAAAAAAAAAAACAAAAAAAATCGGCTGTGTGGCTTTTTTCCGAAATAAAGTTAAATGGTTCAGAACGTTCGATCTGCCAGACAGCAATTTACACTTTTTTTTGTTGGCATCTGTATACCGAGTTAAAAATTGTTTAATTAATAACTGAAGGCTCAATTATTGTAGCTCGGAAATGTGGCAAAAACATAAACGATTGTCTTTCTACTTTTAATAAAAAGTTTGTGTATTTCAAAATCATTTTTTGTTCAAAAAAGTATAGCTCTTCGATTATACAAATTTTTTTTAAAACTGCGAAATTATCGTTGTACTTTATTATTACTGTTGTGTCCATTTACGATTAATACTCTTGCTTTTTTTCTGCAATAATTTTATACTAAAGTAATTCCCAGAAGTTCGTCATTATTTATTCGTGTGAGTATTGTGTGAATGGTTTGTCAGCGTATATTTTATTGTTATATAGATAATTAATGTAAATATGTAATCTGGTAGAGCGATTAGTAGAAATCAAATTTTCAGTCGTTCTAAAAACGATCAAGATTCTCTCTTGGTGGTTATTAGAAAATATCTTTAAAGTCCGGTATTACTAAATGCAATATGCAAATATACTTCATTTGCATAATGATTTTTAACAGACGTTGTTTTTTTCCGAGACAGCGATTACGAAATTTCCAGTGACAACTTATTTATTTTTTTTTTTTTGCAGAACGACTCAAAAAAATCCCGCGCTTATAGACGTTCGAAACGTTCACTCGCTCGACTATACGACCTTTGATCGATCACATCCGACAAAAGTAATAATACACGGATTTGGAGGTGGAAGAAATTTGGCACCAAGCACAGATCTACGTAATGGTAAGCACGTTGACACCAATATCCATATTAATTTCTTTTGCTATGACGTCACTGGGAAAAAATATCTGGCAGTTATATATTTAAGATTTTATTAGGATTTCTCAAAAAAAAAAAAAAAACTTCAGTTCATGATAAAAAATGAAGTTTTGTGAAAGGGGAGGCTTGCAAAAAATTTTTTAAGAGTTTGCTTAAGCGAGTTTTCTATTTTTCGGTCGATCAGTTCTATGAAGTATTATTCCATAAAAACAGTGTTTTTGAAATCCTTCATTTTTAGGGCCCATTTTTATAGAGGTTTTTTTTAATGGAAAAATATAACTTTTTCTTTTTTTTCGCCCGACCTCAATTTTCCATAATATACGGATTTGAAAAAAAAAAAAAGGAACAGTTTTCGAAACGTGCATTAAAAAAGCTGGAAAGTAGAACTTTGCACATCGCTTCCTCGTTAATTTCGATTTTTCACAAAGCCACCTCTATGAGGAAGCTCATTCATCAATTTTGGCTTTCTCATAGAAGATTCTTTGGGTCAAATTTGTGAGTTATAACAAAACGTTAATTTTTCTGAAAAATTCAAGCTCACGTAAAATTCGAAGTGCTTTACCGATCATCACCAAATTTGGTGATAATATTATTTTTCGTCTCTAAAAAATTTCAGAGCATTTGCTGAGATTTGACGTGAGTTAGAGCAAAATGATATTTTTTCGAAAAGTTAAAAAAAAAACATAAAAACTGAATCTATTTATCGATTCATTTCAGATTCAATATCGATCCTCCTTTAACATAGCTTTGTTGGTAAAAAATTATTTAGCTCGATAGCTACAAATTTGCGAAAGTTAGAGAACAGAAATTTTTCTAAAAATTCAGAATTGAATAAAAAATAATCTTATGTAAATTTTTTTATCCCAATTTCAGCTCGATTCATAAGGCTGTTCTTTACGTATTTAAGTTTGAATTTTGAATCCCGGCCACATACACACATACATACATTTTTTTAAAATCACTTTTCTCGACGTTTTGTACCATTCTGAAAGACCTGACGTGAAAGTATCGAAAAAAAAAAAATTTCACGAAAGCAAAGCTTCCTTTATGAGGAAGCAAAAATTTGAAAAAATTCACAGGGAGTACCTTTAAATAGCACTGCTACATAGCCAATTATGAAACCGATCCGAGAGGGTAAAAAAATGGCTAAGTCAGTAAAGAACGTCTCATATTACGAACACTATCATATAAAAAAAAAAAGAAATGTATTATCGATTGCACGATAAATTGCAGCTTACTTCAAGCGTGGTGATTACAACTTGATAATCGTCGATTACGGTTCTCTGGTGCGCGAGCCATGTCTCTCGCAAATGCAATGGGGACCGGACTTTTGTTCTCAATGTATTGCACAGCTGGTAAGATATCTGAGGGATCATCCGCGTGGTACGCCGGTCGAGAGTATCCACGTGCTTGGTTACAGCGTTGGTGCTCACATAGCTGGTCTAATGGCAAATCATTTGCCCGATGACAAGCTTGGGAGAATAACCGGTAATTCTTCAAAATTCATCATTAAAAGTTATACCCCTAGTCTTGCGTTTTGTTTGGAATATTTTCGTGGATTAACTACCCACAGTCTTAGTCACTACCGAGGGACGGGATCGTTTCAGGTTTGGATCCAACGATATTTTTCTACATGAATGGAAATCGCTCGAGAGACTTGGACATTACCGATGCTCATTTTGTCGACGTGATCCACACGGGCGCAGGCATACTCGGACAGTGGGGACCAAACGGACATGCCGATTTTTATGTCAACGGTGGATCAAGCCAACCCGGATGCGCCACTTCTTCGATTCTCCGTAAGAAAATTAAATCTCTGATCTCTGAATTCTTACAAAAGTCGTTTCACTCATTTTATTGCAATATTTAATATTTTGCGGGTCGTTCTTTAAATTAACACCAGACTAATAGATGTCATTGTCATCGATCGGATTGTAACTCTAGGATACAATATACAGTGTAGTGTCCTGATTGTTTTTTTTTCTTTGTAGATTTTCAATTGCAATTTTTTTTACCATTTCTTTTTCTGCAGAGTTTTGATAAATTAAAAACTACAAGAAATTAAGAAAAAAATATTTGATTTCGTAAAAACGTGTGCTTTTTTGATAATGTGAAAATCGAATTGAATTCTCAATAAATAAATAAATAAATAAAATTTTGTAGAATGATTGACAACAAAATTATGGATGTGTGCAAAAACTTGTTTTTTTTTTTAATGTAAATTATGAAATTTCTTTTCTTTACTTTGTACCAGGAAGACTGGCTTAAAATCGAGGCAAGAATTTCACGGATATTCGTTTCAGGATGTTTATCGCTAATGTAACAGTTTCTCTGGTAAAGGAGTCTGCGCTACGTGGATTTCCAAGAAACTCTGGAGGATTTCCTATATAGTTTATGATTTGACGTAACATGCACTTAGGCTTGGCTGAAAGTGGCCGTAACTTGACTTTCTATATTATAATTAACTCCCGGTATTGGGACAATTGAAAGACACATAAAGATTGAAAATATTATATTCTTCTGCATATTACAAAAAAAAATTTTCCGCCGCCTTATCAAAAAGACTGAAAAATCAGGGATTGGTTCACTATAAGCGGAGAGGTCAGCTGACAGGTCAGCTTCATCAGAAACTCCATCCTTAATGGTGAACCCCCTCATTGAGTTTTTCCCAAATTTCTCTTTCAGTATTTTTATGTAATTTAAAAAAAAAACACAAATTATTCCCATAAATAATGAATAAAATTCATAAATCTCAAAAACTGTTTTTTTTCGAAAATCGTTAAAAAAAAAATAGAAATTCGAAGTCCTCTTCGGAATCGTATAAAATCTTCATCTTTTCAACCAATGAATTTAAGGTGAATTATTTAATTTAATTAACTTGTCATTTTTTTGTATTTATTTGTTTGTTTTATTTTTTTGCCGAAGAAACCCTGTCGTGCGATCACACAAAAGTAACGCCTTATTACATCGAGTCGATAACATCGAAGGTGGGATTTTGGTCAGCCCCCTGCGCAAATCTCTTCTCCTACCTGATCGGTTGGTGCAACCCACCAGAAGAGGAGTACGTCTTGATGGGGGAGGATACCCCACTCACGTGAGTCATTTTTCGTTGTTAAACAACCGAGCTCAACTCGTTATTAAATCAATAATTGCTATCATTAATTTCAGATTTTTCAGGTAATTTGATCACAGCACTGAAAAAATTATTTTTTTGTTGTTAAATTCAGTGCAAATGTTCTACATCGTAGTTGAACCAAATTATTATTAGCATTGATTGATAATAATTGATATTAACAATTTGCATAATTTAAAAAAAATGTTGTAACTTGAGAACGGTTCAAACAGCTAATCCAAAATCTGGCATGAAACTTGAACAGAATGTGTTGTTGTTTAATACAGAATTTTTGTGAGAATCGAAAAGAGCGTTCATAATTCAGAGAACTTTTTATTTTTTGTATAAATTCAAAAGTAATGAGAAAGTAATGTGCAAAGTTTGTAACATATTTCAAACTTGAAACCTAATCTAATTACCTCGAGCAACGAGAGATGACTTCGTCAATAATACTGATACTTTTAAAAATCTTGCAACCAAAATTCATGAAATGCATATCAAGCTGCAGAACTCTGCAATTTTCATTTCAATTTCAATCGACCTCTGTATGACAAAGCTGATAATTAAAATGTGTAACCGAACCTGTATTTATTTTTCAAAAATAAGTCAATAATCAGACTGTCCTAATTACTCGAATAAAAATTTATATTTGAAAGAAAAAAATCTCTTACAAGCAAAATAAAATTTCAAGAGCAAAAATTCTTTCAGTGAATTCATCTAAAATTTCTAACAAGTAAAAAAAAAAAATTATTCACCTAGCATTCTGTTTAGCAATATAAACTATCGAAATTTCAGATTTACAGATTTTAATTGTCACTCTATGACTAAATCCAAGCTTTTTGAAAGCTACAACATCATCATAAAAAAAAAAATACTTTTGTCACCCTCTTCTTTACGTCACAACGCCTTTTTAGCGAAATCAAAAATAATAAAATCTTTTAATTTTCATATTTCAGCGCACGCGGCATCTATTATCTGTCAACAAACGCACGCAAACCGTACGCCCGAGGACTTCAAGGAAAAAAACGGCCCCCGAAAAATCGGAAGCCATCGTCCTACCGCCAGTATTAAGTCTGCTTAAGCAGCTTATTAATATAATAATAGAGTAATAGAGAATGAATTCGCACTGCCTAAAAGTGGCCTTTTTTTGGCGCTTTTAATCGAGCTTCCACCCTTCATTCACCACCTCACTACGTTTTTTCTTTTTTTTTTTTTTTATCTAGTTTTACATGTATTAAAGCTTTACGTGTTACACGCAATATTTTTAAGTCTCACGTACTTACCTTTTTTTTTCGCAATAAGTACATTTTTTTGTTTTTAAACACACACATTCACCTCTTAGACTTTAATGCCAAGTCATACAATCAAAACATATTGCAATGAAAACTTCTCTTATTAAGGTAATTTCGTGTTTTTATGTTAACAACAATATTTATTACATAATAATTACGATATAATAATAATAATAATAATAATAATAATAATCATAATAATAACTTCTATCGATTTACAATACATCGTCGCACTAATCGCCTTATTGTTATTTAATGGAATGATTACAAGTTATTGATACATCCTCGTTTCTCGCAAGCTGGAGGCATTGGAATTTTTTCGTGTTATTTCTTTTTTTTTGTGTTTTTTCTTTTCTTTTTTTTTTTTATTCTTTAAACGCTTTGGAATTTTATGTTCAGGTAAGTCACACCACGTGTATCTTCGGGTTGATTTTTGGGATAATTTTCGATATATATATATATATATATATGTATATATATGTCCTTTTCACTTCGAGTCCAGTGCTCAGAATCGAGCGTGTCAAAAGCGCTTAACCGAGCAAAACATCAATTGATTCTCAGTGATGTCTCGAAGTTATACGCAAAATATCAGGCGGAATGATTTCATTTTTATTTAGAGAATATCCAACTAGGAACAAACACTTGATTTTTCATTTGTTTTTACAATAAATATAACCGTACGTTCTACCGTGGAGGATTATTATTATACTTATTATTTTCCTCTCTCGTGACAATGCTACTAGGAAAATGATATCAATATAACATATCGATAGTAATAAATTCATCGCAAAAAAAAAAAAGGAAAAAAAAAAAAGAAAAAAATCACGTGAATCGAAGAGAAATCGAACGGTGTTTCGAATTAATCGATTATTGGCAATAATCGATTAGACACATCGTTTTTTAATCCATTGCAAAAAAAAAAACTTATTAATTCTCTAATAATTACGTGCTATATGTATCGCTACTTCCGGACGATAAAATCAAAAGCTTTACAAACTCTCAAGTTTCATTTTCTTTCATTTCTTTTTTTTTTCTTTTAATCTTCTGTATTTACATGATTCGTGCACCGCACGTCTCATCGTTACAGTACGACGAGAGGCGAATTTAATAACGCGCGAAATGAGATGATTATCGATAATTGAATGGAATAGTCGATAAATTAAATTAATAGTAGACATAATAGTCGGTGTATCTGTGTGCTTCCCCTTCTCTGATCTTTTTTCCGATGGTGAAGGCTCTTCGTTTTTTTTGTCTCTCCCTCACTTTTTTTTTTTTTTTCTTTTTTCGTCAACTTGCTTTTCGGAGCAAGCACGCGATTATTCGATCGCACTGATCGCTCCGACCGTAATTCTGGAAATGAAAAAATCTTCGGTCGTTCGTTAAATCGTCAAGGACCGAGGATCTAGCCAGAACACTTTTTTTTCTTTCTTCTTTTTTCTTTTTTTTTTTTTTCAAATGAAACTTATGAAAACATAGACTCCGATCGTTGCTAGAGAATAGAGTAAGGCACTGATAGATTGAGATTTCGTTAATATTACTTTCTCCCATTTTTTTTTTTCTCTTTTTTTTTCTACAAGTGCAATGACATCTAAAGTGTGAACAATATATATGTAAATTACAATGATTTTACATCTATAGTGCCTCGCGATATGACTAACATGTGCTAAATATGTGTCCCAATGGTTGTCCTCTTTCACATACATATTTTTTTTTTTTGCTTATCGTCACCACGATTCACTTTATCTTCTAGCAACCAGTTGTGTGGATTGCAAACAACGAGTCTATAGAGAAAATTCGATCGATGATGGTGCAAAACAGAAACAAATGATTTTAAAAATTAAAAAAAAAAAAAAACAACTGTAAAAATTGGACAAAAGCTTGAGAATCTGATGGTAATACGTGCTAATCGAGGTAGCACAGGCATCGAGGTTTTTATAGGCACGTGGTGTGTATATGTGTGATTATGTGCGTAAGCGCACCGCGTCTCCAGGATGAATTTCTGGCGAAAATTAAGCCCTCGGTCCGCAGACATTTTCAATCGTCTTGAATAATCGCGAGTTTGCTCCGTTGCAAATTCAAAATCCCCGAAACATTTATATTTCTTATATCAGTATCTCATCGACTACTCCATTACCACGAAAAAAGAATGAAAACAGACGACAAAAAAATATATATATATATATATATATATATATATATATATATATAAAAAATAAATAAATGAGAATTAATTAATAATGCGAAGCTTTGAACACGTTTCCACAGTGCGTCTAAAAAACTACATCGCCCCCCGCATACGTAAAAAAAGAACTCGGCACAACTTAAGAGAAATATTACACGCGTATACTATCTACCTTCTATTCCTACACAAATTATACGTTTTTTTTTTTTTTTCGTTAATTCTTTTTTTTTGTTTCTTATTTATTCGTCTCGTCGATCAACGACACATGATACGCCTGTGCCTTTTCAATCGCCCACAAATGGCGATTTATGACAATAATAATAACAATTATGGTAGTTGTCATAATCATTAATTATAGTAATATATATATATATGTATATATATATATATATATATCTATCTGTACAGAGTGAATTCTGTCGGACGGTGAATAGTGGTAGCTTTGGCACTGCGATCGATGTCCCGTAAATGTACTAAAGCGACAGGCGGCGCTAGCGGCGCTGAGCTACCGTGCGTTATTCGTTCTACCGAGAGAATTCACTCGGCACGTTTATGTGTGTACTATGTATATATTAATCGCAATGATATCGGCAAGTTGGGCGATATCGTTTATAAGATGTACGTTAGTTTCTCTTCATCGTCATCGTTAACTTCATTTTCTTGTTATTTATCAGTTATAGACTTGATATATTCGATATAAAGGGCCGTGGCTTCGATCGATTAGGATTTCTTTTTTTTTTTTTTTGTTCTTTCTTTTTCTTTTGTTTAAATTGGCGGCGCGCGATTAAATCAATGATAAAAATAATAAAAGGCACTAGATATTATACATCGTGTGTAGGTACGTGCGTGCATATAAGTACAATGCGATCTTGTCTCTCGTTTGCTCCTTCTTCTTCTTCATCTTCTTCTTCTTCTTCTTTTTATTTCTTTTTTTATTCTTTTCTGTGTTTCGCATGTCTCTTTTACTCTCGCTGAACGTACCTCGTAGTTATATATGTTTATTTACATGGATAACGTGACGGGCGGGTGATATAGATTTATCTCACCGCGCCCTTAGGTACTTATTTAGCTGGACGTTCCTCGAAGAGGTTATCGCAAACGCTTTTTTAACGAAACATTTTATTTTTTTTATTTCTTTTTTTTTTCTTTTTACTATAATCGAATTGCTGCTTACGGATGAGAAAAAAATAATGTAAATAATGATTTCTTTTTAGCTATATATAGCGATTTCATGTAGGATCGATTATTAATGGCAGGTTCGAATCGTCGCGCACCTATATTATTTGTTTTTTTTTCTTTTTTCTCTGTATTTTATCTTTTGTTTTTCTCCACCTACGATCGATGTCATTGCCCGTGCGCAACACTATTTAACAGTTAAATTATTTAATCTCTTCGCTTAATTTCATCGTCGTCCTTTAGTTTATCAAGTACAATGCCGCATAATAACATGACTCTAACATGCTACTGATAATTCATTTTTAAGATATAATTGGTCCTGACGAAACCGATAGAACCGAAATAATAAAAATTAATCGCAATAATATTACATCGCTTGATAACGATACAGGAATATGACTAGGATCTCTCGCATTTTTTTTCTTTCTTTCTTTCCGTTTTTTTAATCTTTATTTTCACACGCTCCGTGCCTCCGGAAAAAAAAAATCTTCGCAGGGGGTTTTGTCCGCACACTCGCTCACACATTGCTTCTCTCTTTTTTTTTTAATCACCCGATGGAATATCAAGTGGTCTTCCATGTCAAAAACCAGACCGATCCTCCACGATAATCATATTTTTATACTTGTGGGAGGTTGAATCTTTTTTTTTTCTTTCTTTCTTTCACCAATAGAGGATACAGATGCTTTGATATTGTAATTTTAGAGACTATATTTTAGAGGCTAAAAAAAAATAAAACGCGCTTTTTTTTTTGCCAAAAAACGGATTTCTCCCTCGTAAAAATAATTCGGTACATGCATGTCGTAAGAAACTGGTATTTCACACTCGAATCTGGGCCACCAGGATCAACAAACGATCTGTGAATTGAAAAAAGGAACTTGAAACTAGCTCGAAACTGAAACAGCTTGATGCAAGCATTTTGGGGCAACACGAGACGCGTAACAGCAAAAACCAGCCTCTCGCTGTGATATTCCAAGATCAGGGTCTCCGAATGGCTGATGCGACGTTTTAACATTTTTTTTTTTAATTTATTTCTCCACGACTGACCACGTGACCAGAGATTTTCGGCGTTTATTGGCGATCCAATTTTTTCTGCATTCCTCTTTTTTTTTTTTTTTTTGGAAGAATACTATTAAATAGAATCGGTCATCGACGACTCTAATGAGTCAACGCGATGATGTAGAATCACGCGAACATTGTCGTAAACATCTAATATCAGCATTAATAAATTACGTCATATCACGATCATCGATTGGAGCGACGAGTTGAAAACTTGGCGCCAGAAACCTTCTTCTTTTTTTTTTACTTTTTTTCTAAATTGATTTCCTCTTTTTCTCTTTAATACGTTTATGGTAACAGAGCACGTGATTTTTGCGAGACATCCGGACGAAGCAAAGATCGTAATTTAACTAGTTTTCATTCTCCTAAAAAATCGCAGCCCTTAATTATTTATTTCGAGCCCAATAATTGTAACTACATTAATAGTTACTTTTTATTTAAAAAAATAAAAATAAAAAAAAATTAAAAAAAAATTAATAATGCGCGTCTCACGTGCTCGTAAAAAAGGCCGATTCTCTTTTTATGTAGCTGTAAGGGTTTTTCTTTTTGTTTTCGTATATATCAGTAATATTCCTCGAGGCCGGGCTTTTGACGATGAGAAACAATTATCAAATTGCGTAACGTGTGGTACGACGATCGGTTTAAGAAATATCATCATCATTCAGGAATATTTACAGACTCAATGACTCTGGTGCCTTGCTGGTCGACAATTCGATAAAAACGACGAAAAGGCAAAAAGACACTCACGTTGGACAATAATATTTCTTCGTAATCCAAGTCAATAAATTATCAAAGCTGTTTAAAATCATTTTTGGATACACATCATTTTTTTAAAACCTCTCAAAAATTTGATTCAATTTTTTTTTTCTTCTCTTCAGGATTATGTACATCACTCACCGGTGTCACATTGTCTTTAGATTTTTTTTTTTTTTTTTTTTTTCAATATACGGTGAGTAAATTCCTGTAGCCCTTTTATCATCGATATTCGCAGTCGACCATTGGCTTCGCAGCAACGCATACACACATTCAGAATGGATAGGCCCGTTTTTATTTTTTCTCCATTTTTTCTTATATTTCTTCTTCTTTTTTTTTTTTTTTTTTTAGAAAAGGGAACCATAAAATTCCATGGTGAATAACAATAATTATTGATAATGCTTGTTATATAATTCTTCGACATACGAATATGTGTCATATGTATATAGTATATCTATGTATATATGGATCTATGTATGTGAAGTACCCGTTATACGAATATATACAAACACACGTGTGTTATCATATTTATAGTATTTATTTCTTTCGTCTTTAAATGCATATTACGTATATATGCGTATATCGGGCGACTATATATATATATATCGTTTCGAAGCAGAATGAAAGACGGCTTTGGTTATTCCTCTTTCATAATTTTTTTTTTTTTCATTTTTTTTTTCTCCGTTTTTTTTTTTTTTTTAGTTCTCGTCACTAGCGATCCCTCTCACTGGGTTTACATTTGGCATCGCTAGAAACGAGATTCTAACGCACACACAGTATCTCAGTATTTTCTCAGTTTAATCAGGATTTTATTCCGAGAACGCGAACGTCCTGATCAAGGATATTAATACGTACTCTAGATTTGTAATTTTTTTTATTTTATTTTATTTTTTTTTTATTGTAGCGCACGAAGACATCATTGTAGCGCACAAGAGAGCTTACTTTCCAAACGGTAATTCGTAGTAACTTTTTTTTTTTTTTTTTTTTTTTTTTTTCATTTGATAATTTTTGTTTTTCACAACGAATGCGAAGAGTTGAGGGAGGAGAACGTTGCTGAATTTTCATTTAGATCACTCGTACTCTCCGACGATCTCTTCGCACGAATAAATGCAAGGAACGATCTCGCAGCTTCGCACTGCAATGCGTCTGAAGGAAGATTTATTTATAATTTTACCATATTTTTTGTTTGTTTCTTTGTTTGTTTCATTTATCTTCACAAGCAACGATAGAATTTGGAAGAAGCAATGAGGTCGAATGTAGTGAAGCTATATATATATATATTAGTAATCGTAACAAAAATCGTATTTATGAGATATATAAACAACAATGCTTCGTGAAACCGTGACGCTTCGCTAGAGGACGCGCAACTCGAAAATTCATCCCATTTTTACGATCTACAGAGAGAAGTTTTATGGTAGATATATATATATATATATATGTGTATATATACAAGACACTACACTCCATCAGAACATAATAATAATTATTATTAATGCTATTTTCCTTCTTCTTTGGTGGTAATTTTGTTGTTGTTGTTGTTGTTGTTGTTGTTGTTGTTGTTTTTCTTTATCGTTAATTAGTTGATCGATAGATTATTAATATCTACTAAGTATTTTGTTTTCTCTCGTTCGGGCTCTCTCTCTCTCTTTCTCTCTTTTTTTTTTTCTTTTTTTTTTTGGTTCTCATTTTACGATACACTCCTGTAACGATCGAACGATAACGATGAAGAATGTAGATTGCGGAAGTAGGAATGTGCAGCATTCGAATGAAAAAGTATTTTTTTTAACAATTTTCGCTTTGGCATAGAAAAAATTATTCATACACATTTTTTTATTTTTGTTTTGTTAAAAAAAAATCTTATCCGCACGCCGGTATTATTTTTTTTTATTCCTCATAGAGGGAGCTTTGTTTTGACCGATTATCGGTATTGAATTTGTAAAATTTATTATTTTTCAACGTCGCTTGAAATTCGATCCGGCGAATTTCGGTAGAGGAGTTGAGATTCTGTAGAAATGTCAATTTATTTAATATGTAGCCATTTTTAGTTTGAGAAAAATTTGGGGAAAAAAAAAATTATGAAAAATCGACAGAGGCGTTTGAAGGTTTTAGAACATTGCTAAGATGAAAACGCGTAAAAATTATTTTAATTTGTTTAATCACATCACTCAACATTTTTTTTGTACAATGCTTTGTCATTATTTTTCAGTTTTCGCACAGCATCCTCTACAAGGAAGTCAGTATTGATCAACCTGCATCCTCATTAACGTGGCTTTGGGAAAAAAAATAATGAGGAAGCATTGTGCAAGGTTCTACGTTGAATTGTTCTTTGACTAAATAAACAAGAATTTCCACAAGTATTCTGAAATTTTTCCGTAAAATCTAGGACTAAAAGCAAGTAACTTTCTATTTCTTTTTTATTTTAAGAAAAAATGTTCTTTTCCTAATTTTTGTTCTAATTGAAATAGATTTTTAAAAATTTAATTATTGGGCGAATTTTCAACGTTTTACTTTCAGAATATGGGAAACTTTTTTTTTTCATCGCGACATGTTTTATATTTCTTTTTTTCATATAAGAAACCATCGTTAATGCTTTTAATTTTTTAAATTTGTAAAAAAAACTTTTTTTCTTAAATAAAAAAAAATAGACCTTATTCTCGGCCTACTCTCGAACTATTATGGAAATACTTCTTTTTAATCCTGCATTTTAACTAAAAAAAAAGATTTTAACTTTGATAAAATTGCTATAGCCTCAGACAGACTATTATTTCTTGCAAAAATTACAGATTTCAAGAGTTTCGAAACTCATCATTAAAAATAGATCATACTTTGATAAACTTTAACAAATTTCGATCAGATTCCTGCTCATATCAGTTTTTCATTACCTTCGATCTTTAACAAAGCGTTTTCCATGAGGAAGCCAAAATATTTGTAAGGAAACCAGTATATACGTCCCTCTTACGTAATATCATAATTCATTGTAAAGCAACGATTAATCAAAGTTTATTTATAATCGTTAAAAGTTAGTTTCTTGTGTCTGTACAATAATTACTAATTAATGATTTATCGAAATATTTGTTATACTTTTTCATTCGATTGTTGGCCATCTCTGTGCAGAATAGACAGAAAATGACGACAATACAATTTTTCACCCACCTGCACATAAAGTTGGTACTTAGTTCCCCGGTGAGAGGGGCGAAAGTAGGTACTTTACTCCCTAGGGAGGAAAGCACTCACTTTCCTCCCTCTCATCACGGAACAAAGTACGAACTCTTCGTGCACATGTGTGAAGAAACCGTATGTGCACCGCGGGCGGAGTTGACATTCCACCTCGTGTGTTGGCAGACACTCGCCAGGAATGTTCAATTTTCCGCCCTTGGTGCACAATAAACTATTTTTCGTGAGACGTTGATCTTTACCTTTCTAGAATTTCGTGGTGGTTTCTTAATCCTTCTTGTCTCCATCCTCGGGATCCTTGAGCGTGTGCCACTGCGCAATTGGACGTCGCGGCGATGCCAACATATCGGACCAATGTCTGAGTTCGGTACCGCTCGCGTTGTAACCAAGTATGACCTTGCCGATGGGTTCCGATGTTCCAATACGATCGTAATCAACGACCGTTACCATTAAGTTCACTTTCTAAAACGTGAGACAATATAAAAGCAATTTTAGTAATGTCAATTATAGTTTTACACCGTTACAACAACAAATATCTTTTTTTTTTCTCTCTCTATCTCTCTTTTTTTTTGTCCTTCCGTCCTTTCTCCGAGCTCCTCTCGTCTCTGTTTCGCGCCAGTTTCAAACATTCGTGGACTCCGTTAGAAGATGCAGGTTCACGGAGAAAAAGAGTCGCCGGAAGAAACAGGCTGCCAGCCGACTAACCAACTAGGCCTCACCCCCCCCCCCCCCCCCTCCCCGCCCAAGCAAAATATTAATATAGCGAATAAATACTGAACTATAGCGCTAACTACGATACCGCTAATCATAAAACCCCAAAAAACCCCCAAGCCTGGCCTAAGAAAAAGCTTCCCGTGTTATCGTGTCTCAAAGCGGCCGTTTCTTCCGTCGGCCGTTTTTCTCCGCCTACCGAAGATTCACGTTATTGGTGAATCACCGACCTGTATCTGTTCGAAGGGCACCTCGAAAGAGAATGATTCGTTGTAGTAAGGATTGAGAGTGCACTTCTTGATCGAAGTTTTCTTCTTCTTCAGTCGTTTGCCGTTCTGCATCAACGCGATCTTAACATAAGGATCTGAAAGACCGCCTACGTCCATTTTTTTGAGATTCTTCGCCTCCAGTATAACGACCGTGAGCTTTCCCGCTGTCGGCACGTATCGCAGAGAGAAACAGATGTCGCCGAGTTTGTTGTCCTTGAAAAAAAAAAATAGTAGTATTTTTTAAAACGTTATTTTTGGTGTGACAAAAAGTTTATTTGTGGAAAAAGAATTAAAGAGATTGGGAGAATTTCACGCGGAAAATCGGTTGAAAAACATAGCATTATTAAATGGTAATAATAATAGTAGATTACGATACGAGTAGTCAACTAGAGTTGACTAGTTTTGAAATTCATCAATCTCCTTAATTAGAATGCGTGAAGAATTTTGTATTTTTTTTTTTTCATTAGAGATACTTACCTGACCTCCTTCACCCTCTACGCTCTGCAACTCTCGCCACTCTTCGATCGTTTGAGCCAAATCGATCTGACACAGTGGAACCTTGACCTCGCCGATTTGGTCGTGCTTGGAGAATCTGTCGAAATCGAAGATTGCGAAGACGAGAGTTTTGTTCATCGCGTCGGCGTATGGAACGCTCTAAAACATTGTCAGTAAACAAAAAAGAAAAAATAATACATTGCTATATGACAATTTTCATAGATTCCTCTGATACTCACAAATTAAAGTCTACGTGAATGTATCACTTTAGATAAAAGGAACTATATTCTACTCTACTTTTCAATGACTTTTTAATTACATTATTCTCCTCAATGATACTAGTTACCACATTTTGTTTTTAGACACAAAGATCCCTGGTTGCTAAAGAAATCATTAGTTCTTAATCATTCAAGTGTAATAAAATGTAATATTACACCGATAATGAAATCACAGGTTGTCTTACATTAGATCTACTAGCATTCTCAAGCTATAATAAGATTGACACAAATGCTAAAGTAAAAAAGTATTCTTGTGTGAATTTTCAGGCAAAGGAGCACCTGTCGTGATTCATTCATTTTTAATTATTTCTTAAAAGTGTAACACATCGAAACTGCATGGCTTACATTTTTAGTCAGACATTATTTTAATACGAAATATTAAGAAAAGAATGAATATAAAAAGCCAATGTAACGATCGTTAGATTTCTTCATTTCATTTACTTTTTATAATTTATTTTATAATTCTCCAACAAATTTCACCAAATTTATTGGAGAACTATTTTTGCAAAGACTTCGTATTTCCTTCTGAATAAAAAATTCTAATGAAATAATTATATGCAATTGTATTCCATGTGAGAAACTTTTTTAATAACAAATAAATCACCGAATACATAAAGTAGAGTGTATTTCAAAGTAACTCTAAATTTAGGTGAAATCTTTTTTCTAAAATAATCCATTCTTCATCAACTTGACCACATTTTTGTTCCACCTATATTTTTTTTCTCTAATTCAGACTTTTTTTATTTCGCTCTTAATTTCATATCACTTACAGTGGTAATTTATAGAATCTATAGAAAAATTGGATAACATTTTACGAGTTGTAAGGCCCAGTTGACAAAATGGTAAAGAATGCCTGAACTCAGAACGTGTCTCCAAATTACAAGGAATTTTAATTTCCACTTTGAGCATCAGTAAAATCAGTGCCAATGCTTGATTTGTATTTACAGCAAATATTAACCAGAAATCAATCCACGAATTAGTATGCCTCGCAAAGGATAGATGCAATGGCATTTTGTCCCACGAATCATTAAATGCACATTATGATATTTTTCGTCAACAGCACTTTGTAGTACAGAATCAAACGAAGGAAGCAACAAATGCAATGAATGGTATACCTTGAAAGTAAAAGTCTCATTGAACTCAGGATTGAGTGTCTTCCTGTGAACTTTGGTTTCAAACTTCTTCTTCTTGTCAGGCAAAAGATAAACCTTGACATAAGGATCGGAGGTGCCGCCCATGTCAAGTGCCGGAAGATCTTCAGCCTTGATTACCGTTACGGCGAGACTGTTTGAATTGAAGTCATACTCGAGCTGTAAAATGTTGATGAAATTCGTAAACAATTTTCATGAGCCACAAAACCCTTGGTGAAGATTTATCACTCGAAGAAGAGTAACACAGAGAGTGTGAAGAATTCGTGTGAAGAATAATATGCTGTAAAGGAATATGTGTCGGAGTTTGCGTTTCGTAAGTTTATTGATGGGCATATTAGCCGTTTACCTTGTACTGAACTCGTCCGAGCTTGACCTCGCTCTGTTTGCTCTCAGCCTCGTCAGGTTCTTCAGCATTGTCCGTAAGCTCTTCCATATCCGGCTGTACCTGCGCATATGGAAGTGGGTTCCACGGAGGGGGTAAAAGAGGGCCATCTAGTATCTAATTTATAACACGGGACACCGAGCACGCACCTTGTCCTTGTAAGTACCACCAAGGAGTTGAACGCTCTTCAGATCTACGACACCTTTGCCTTTCTTGCCATCCTTGCCGCGCCGTTTGCGGCAGCATCTTCTTATACACCAGAAGCATATTCCGAGTACCACTACCGCTACGCCTAATCGTACAGGCGAAAATTTTTTTTTACAAATTCCCATATCACCATTATTTCTTTATCATATTTTATTTCTTGAAAGTGTTCATGGTGGAGGCTCGCAACTCTACATGATTCGCATTAAATTTTTAGTTATTGTTTCTTACAAAACTGTATATAGATTTTAGAAAGCCCGGAAACTATGATGGCGGTTCATTGATTTTACATTGTGAAAAAAAAAAGCGTTTGCCGATGTTCGACAGTATTTTTAAACGAATGCAAATAATTATTCAACAATCAAACTTTTTAGTTCAGTTTGTCGTCGGCAATCGCCGATTTAGTCAACAAAACTGCACTTTTTTTCTCGATGCATGCGAAAGCCTCGAGTTTCCTTTTTGAAATCGATGCAAAAGAATCCGATAAAAGATGTGAATTTAAAAAAAAACTCTTCAGGTTCACCATGAAGACTTTTCTAGTTGCACAAAGCAAAACGTGTTGCAATTTGTCAACTTATCGTCTCGAGCAAAATAAGATTTGCACCATATAGAGTTGAAGGCCTGCTTGTTAAGTGATTAACTTAATAATATAAAGCATACGTTACCTATCAAAATAGCGACTAAAGCCCATGGTGGAATTTTCGTAGCATCCGATATTTCTTCAACCGAATTTTTTAACACCTTTTCAATGGTGCTCGATGCTGTTGCGGTAGCGGTTTCCGGCTCGCCAGCATCTGCAGAAAGATATATATCTCACGATTGTCATTTGTTCTGTTTAATATCGAAGCTCGTGGTACGAATATATACTTGTAAAAGACGATCGTTCGAGGTTGGCTGACATCGTTAACTCACCAGTCGTCGTTCCCTTCTCTTCGGGTCCTGCTGTTGTCGTCGTCGTCGACGTCGTCGTTGCATCACTTAAGCTCGGTTCGATTGAGGTCGCCGGTGGCATTTTCTGCATCAGCAACAGTAAAAATATATTAAATTTATTTTCATCATAATCCTTTCGAACAATTTATTTCCACTCTTTCCTATCCACAAGATTAATTTGCACACAGTTCGTTTTTTTTTTTTCACACGCAATATTTCATTAATTTTCTAAAATTTAGAGATCTGCTTTCTTTTTTTTTTATTGCAGTTGGAGTTTAGGAGTAAAATCGTATTATACGTTTAAAGGCTGTCAACCGAGTGAACAGACAAATGGTCTGGCATCCGCTTTGCTAGCTTCTAATCACAAAGTTATCGCGCCAAGGTCGGAACATTGCGGTTCACACAATAAAGCAGATCTCCGTTTTCGTTCTTTATATCCAGCAATTCCTTTTCTGCGTTCCTTTAATAGAAACCTCTTTAATAGAAAATATGCGTTTGGCACGTGAAACTCGGTGCCGGTATTGATGTAGAAGAAAAAGAAGAAACAAAACAAAAAATTGGCAAGACATCCGGACGTCGAAGTGTCCTGCATCAGCTCCTCTGGCGCCACATCCACATTTCCGTGACGACCTTGATTCTGATCAGTGTCTACGTCACTATCAGTACGTAGACTACACTTTTATATTCCGTGGATGTACGAGTTTTATGAGAAATTCCTCATTAACTATTCATACATCACTCAATATATGTATATAAGAGACGTTCTCCACCAACTTGGCAACTTTTTTATATTCTCTCTGATCTGTTCCATAATTGGCCGTACAGTAGTATTTAATTAAATATATGGGGCATTGTACACAGATCGGACCATCGTCGATATGGTTGATTATTTTTTTAGTCATTCACCCCAATGGATGGAGCATGCTCAATTTTTTTTCAAATTTTTCATCGCATATTTCGGGCACTTATGAATTTCTAAAAATTTCCCTAAAATTTGTGTTTAAAAACTTTCGAATGTATCTTCTTGGATAAAAGTCGTATCGTAAAAAAACGCATATAAAAGTTTCTCATTTTGATGTATACTTTTATGCAAATTTTTTTAATTCTCCAACTCCTCCGAAACATTGATTTTTAATTGATAAACATAAAAATCGTTTTTTCCAAAAGTTGGACATTTTAAAAAAAAATTCTGAAAAAATCTCTGAAATACTGATAATATAAACATACTAGTAATTCATATTTTCTAGCTAAGATTAATCACTGGCATCGCACCTGAAATGTACAAAATAGGTTCATCTATCTGATTCTTAAAAAATAAAATCATACTTTTGTATTTCAATATTCAACTTTTCTGGGGATTTTTAATGTATTTTTCTAAAATGTGTTATTCCTGAAAATAAATCAATAATAATAATAATAATAATAATAATAAATAATAATAATAATAATTTGTGCTCACGTTATATTAAAGATTTACTATAAAAATTGCAACAAATATGTAAAAAAAAAGTATTTAATGTGTTTACAATGGGTGGAACAATCTGATTCTTGAAAAGAGAAAATCAATTGCTCTTGAACAAAATTTCAAGATGAAAATCATTGTTTTGCAGAGAGTACTAGCAGCATTGTTTTGTAGAGGGTATACTGTATCCAGCTACGTGGCTGGATACATAGACGCTGCGTCGTCATATTGGATAAAGGATATAAAAGCTCAAGCCGGCGTTGCGTTATCGAGTGGTGCGTGCGTGGGCGTGCTTGTGCGCAATACGTGACACACGAGAAGAGTCAAGTTCGTAGAGGTGTCCATTATTGGCGCCTTAGAAAAATCTACGGGGCTTCCAAAGAAAAGAACCTTTGGGAGGCTTAAATAAAATACACAGTGAAAAGAAGCCCGAGAGTCTTTCTTTTAACACGTACATTTCTCGACAGTATCCTAAATGTTTTTTGGCCCTTTTTTTTTAAATAAAACCAGCGCTTCATTTTGATCCATCAACTAGATCTCCTTTAACGACAACCAATTTTTTGCACGTTGTATTTTTTTTTCGTCACATTTTTTTTATTTTTTATAATTCAATTTTAAAAACATAGAATAACTTACTAAAATTTAATAATTTCCTTTTTGAACGGCAGGAATAATATTGAAAATTGTTGGTACGCTAAAATAATGTTTCGACGTATTGTAACAATTTATTTAAAATATACAGAGTGAAGATAATTTTGAGAAGTGCCAGTAAAGTGAAGAAGAGTAAGATTCTTGTAATCATTGAATTTTGACTGCACTCATTTTTTTGTTTTTAATTAAAAGTGTCATTTTACAACTTTTTTTTATGTAAGAATGAGAAACGATATATTAAAAAACGAAATAACACTCTTTGCTTATTCGCATTGTATTTATTTTAGATTATAAATTGGATATTGTAGTTTTTAAAATATTATGCTTTATCCTTCCAAACAGTAAGCTTGCTTCACAAAATTTTAATAATTATTCTCGTAATTATAAGCGTGTAAAATTGTTATAAGCTGAATTGTGGCGACTTATAGTATACTCATTATATGAAAAAAATAAGCATGGTAAAGGAAATTAACATTTGGAAAATTTACGGTAATGCGTTGAAAGGTAAAAAGGACGATAATTAAACGTTGTATTTGAGGGATTAAGGTGCGTCTGGTTGGTAACGAGTACACGTGTACGCGTAGGCGTTGGGTAAGTACAATCGCGGATTTATGGAAAGATTCGCTAGCGTGGGAAGAAAAGGTATAGGAGGCTCCGGGGAAAGCACGGAATTCATTGCAAGAACGTGAAGTCGAGGGAAAAGAAGCATACAAAAAGACTGCGAAGAAATGTTACAGAGAGAAAAATTCTCTTTGATACACGTTGAACACGGTGAATATGTATGCAATACTCTTATGAACTCTTTATTCACGTATATAGCACGTAACTTCAAGTGCTTTTTATTGCGCTGGGTTCATACAATTTTTTTTTTTTTTTTATGGAGACGTAAAAAAATTATCAAATGGCTTTTTATTCCTTAAAGAAGTCATTTTTTTAAGAATCACAATGTTCAAGCCCCTACTTACTTTTTTGTAGGCTAAATTTTGCTTTTGAATAAAAATTGTTTTTACAAATGCTCGCAATTAACATTTTGCATTATTGTGTATTAACAATGTTTGAGAAAAATTTGCAGTGATCAATTTGAGTATCCAGTTTCAGCTCTGTTTAAATCGAATAGTGATATTTGAATAATACATTCTGTGCAATATTTATGCAAAATCGACTGTATAAATTAAATCTGCCAGTTTGGATGTTCAAGAATTACGTATGAATTCGATTTTTATAAATATTTTGCTACCTCATACAGGTGGATTAATGAAAAATAAAATTTAATAAGTAAGCAATGTGGAAATTTCTACTTTGCATCATCTTACAACTTTTATAAATGCAAATTAATATATTTGGTTTTTCAAAAAATTGTAACAGAGTTAAATGATCATTATTTTGACTGTCCGATGATTATTATAACTTTTTAGGAATCATCCTTAATTATCGTTGAATCAACGTGAAATAAAGAAAAATTGTATTTCCGTGAAAGGGCAAAAGCTGGCGTCAGGAAGTTGATGGTTGACGCACGAGAATATCGAGAATCCAGCACGTAGACGAAAGAGTGAGTGCGCTAGTTGTTGGGCTTACGTGAGAGAAAGGAGGTCGAAATTTATTGGCGACGAAATGAGGGGTGAGAAGACGTGAGTTAGAAGTATAGTATACCTTCGACAGAGAGAAAGAGAATGGAAGACACATACAGATAGGGTGGTCCAGGAAGAACCGTGTACCAAGGTTGCTGAGAGCACTTATCTGTGATATACGCGCAAAACCTGACGTGGGTACGATTTTTACTACTTCAAAATTCTTCATTCTTAAACCCTGATATACTCTCTTTTATCGCATTTTCAAACAGTTTCGTGTTTATCATTTTAACGCCCCTGCGAAAAATGGTCATTATACGATCATAAGTGTTGCAGCAATTTCGAAGAATTCAAGAAAAAATTTTGGTTAAAGAAATAAAAAAAATTAAATTTCGTCTCCCATCCCGAAATATCATTACAATTAATGTAAACCGGCACTTTTTCACCAAAACAATTTGCAATTTAATAAATGCAAAATGGTATTTATTGATTGAAAAAAATATTTATTGAAATTGATCGCCAGAGCCCTTTTTTTTGGTTGTAATTAATTTTTAATTCTGTTTCATTTTTTTTGTTTAATCAATTTTTTTCCTTCCACATAAAGGAAGCTTTATATTCATAGAAAAATGTGTTGTCCAGATTATCATGCTAAGGTAATCGCACAATTTGAGGTATTTAGAAAAATGACAGGATTTTCAGTTCCTGATAAATTTGATTCGATTCAATTGCAGTAGAACTAATGTGTTATTTTCCTTAATACGTTAATACAAGCGAAGATTTCATTGCTCCAATAAAAAAGGAAGTTACATTTTTTTAAATCTTATCAGCTCGAAAATATTATTTTAATATATTTAAAATTTCTTAATAACGACATTAAATAAAAATCTTAATAGCAGCAAATATTTTGTTGCTTCAATAAAAATGTATTGAAATTAAGAAAATCAACATTTCTTTCTAGCTAATTTTTCTTTTTTCTTTTTAATTATCCACATAATTTTCTAATAAATATGTATATTAAATAAAAGCTTAATTTGACCAGTTAATAGCAGAGCGGATGTGGTAACAGGGTGAAAAGTTATGAATAGATGGCGATATCGGATCAAAATGGGGAGAGTGGAAAAAAAAGCATTACAAAACGAAACGACAGAACCGCTTCGTTTAATGGGCATACTGGTACAGCGAACCTCGAAGAGTGGAGAGGCTGAAGTGGAGAATACTCTAATTACGTTTATTTCGATATGCGCTTTGAACCTCTGGCATTCTGCTGTTAGTTCAGCGAACGCTGGAGCAGGTACACGCTCAGTAAAATATATAACGTTGGTGCTCATAGCTTCATGCTGGAAAAGAGGCGAGGTGGGGGGGGGGGGGGGGGGGCATCGAAAGACTAGGAAACGGGGGTAGTTGGGGTCAATCGATACTAAGGAAGTTAAACCGGAGATAAAATAATCTGCGAACTCTTAGGTGTGCTCCTCTGTGTTGAGCGAGATATACGTCGATCCGTGAACGTCGCGACGCGCTTTAGTCGCTACGCATTCATTATAATTTCCAATATCGCTTCCATTTACTTTATTCCTTAGCTCACACAGAGACATAAGCTCTCGATTATATTCACAGACCAGAGTTTTCCACGATGGAGATTTGAAATTCATCAAATTTGTCATCTGGGATTTATTTAAATTTTAATATAACTGATTATTATTTTTATTTGCAACTATCGAAGCAATAATTTTTACTGTTCCTCTCAGATTAATAAAGAATACTAATTTTATATTGAGAAAAAAATGGGATAAATGGAATTTAACGAGATATATAATTTTTTTATTAAACATATGTTTTAAGAAATGGAATCGAATATTTAGGCGTATCAATATTTTATTTTACCTTTATCACAGTGGAATCAGAAATATAATGCAATCATTATGTATTTCGTTGATATGACCACCGTTTTATTCAATTATGCCAAGCACAATTTAATTAAGTTATACATTTTTTAAATTAATCAGGTTTGAAGAGAATTAGTCGAATATCAATATTTTATATTCTCTCTTTAGTCGGGCAATAAAAGGAACTAGATTTTTTTTAGTAATACTTTGAAACTGAAAGTAAAATTAAAATCACACGTAATAAATAAAGTAAGCTACTTCAGTGACCTTTTTTTAAACCATCTGGAATGGTTCTTCCATTGTTCATAATATATTTAATAATTGCTTTTGCAAGAGAGACCTTTGCTTTTGATAAACGATACGCAGGAGTCTCTAAAGTTTTCCCAAAATGCGACCATAAGGGACATTTGTGTCAACTTTTATGACAGACATAGAAATTCCGTAGCCTTTGGCTGTGAGAGTCCAAAATCAATAAGTATACTAGGGGCGATAAAGATATGGCGAAGGAAAAGAAATGTCAGGGACGAAGTATAAAAAGGGAGAGCTGCGTATTTTTTATGCATGAATCCTGAATTTGGGCATCGTATATAAAATATATATGGTCAATTCAGTACGCGCTTAACCCTGAAACCTTCCAATACGCTCCATAAACTTTTATACTATTCTATATGTTCGAAAAAAAAAAAAACATTTTTAATTTTCTTTAGATTTTTTTCCTGAATCTTTTAAATAAAATTTTGCCCCAAATTAAAAATTTGAATATCTTCTCAAAGATTCTGTATTAGATATAAAAAATGTTGAACTTTGACCCAAACTGGGCAGACACATTTGCGTTGATTTTTTTAAGTCATTTTTTTTCGAAAAAAAAGCGATAAAAAAAAGAAAAAAAATGATTCGAGATGTCAGTTCATGGCTGGCTGTTGCGTAAGCAATTAATGGAATTAAAAAATCATTATATATTTTATATCTAATACAGTGCATTTGAGAAAAATTTCAAATTTTTAAATTGGACTAAAAACATTTGATTCAACTAATTCACAAAAAAATATCAGAAAAAAACCTAAAAAAAATTAAAAGTGCTTTTGGAGCACATAGAATATTATTTAAAAAATTGTGGAGCGAATTGGGAGGGAGCAGGGTTGAACGTTTCCCGAGTTGGCCGAGAATACCTCATATATATGTGATATAATGGGCTGCAGATAATTGAATCCAAGGGGATCTCCACAAGTAGAATAATACAAATCCGGAAAAAGGGAGACACATCGTGAACTCTCGAGGGCGTTTTAACATTCTGTTTCTCTGACATTAACATGTCACGTATTTCCTTGGATTATAGTTGCGTCCTTGAAACTGTGAACCTCATATCGCGGTGTTATATTTCGCGGGGTGGTATCTCGTTGCTTTTGAATTCCCTCGCGTTCAATTCCCAGGCATCAGTGCCTCTCTCGCGCGCTGCTTTAACGAACCGGGACTTTGAAGCTTGACCAACCACAACCGCAACGTCCATGGTACCACCACCCTCCAAATCTGCGCTCCACCGACCACTCGAATAACTTATTAAATTAACGGCCCTTCGTTACGGAATTAATTGACGCCGAAAAAAAAAGAAGAAAAAAAATGTACGTTATTTTTTATGTTGTATAAAATTAAAAAACTTTATCCACGAGAGGCGGAGAATTAAATCGACGAAGGGAATTAAAAACGATTGATATTACGATTTTATAAAATTACAAAAAAAAGAAAAATAATTTTAAACTAATTATAGTACTGTTTCAGAGAATGTTTCATATCACCAGCAATTTCAGCGAAAAAGAGTATTTAAAAACTTTTTATTGGTTAAAAAAAAAATGGCATAAAATATCCCACGAAGTTTGCTTCTGTGTGTAAATGGCGTTTTTATCATTTTACAAAATTCCCACCTACGAATGTATAGAATTATAGGTGCTTCATTTTTTTTTAATTAAAAATATAATGCTTATTAAATCCGTTCTGGAATTTGTTGTATCCGGACCGAAGGATTTTATTACGTAACCAGAACACCGTTAATTAAAAAACTATTTTTTTTTGTCTGAATTCGATGATCGGATTTGTTTCGTAAATTCTTCACAACAATTTTCTCATAAGTGTAAATTGAATGGCATTCGATTTGTGTTTTGCTTATTTCGGTATAAAACTGTTAAATTTACCGAAACAATTGTCTTTGAACACACCTAAAATTGACTAAAAATTAAACATTTACACAGCTTTGATAAAATGATCCAAACATGAGAGCTTCAATTATAATTTAAAAAACGTATAGTATTTGGTAAATGTTTATAACGTTGTGTAATGAGTTGCCGAAACGAGCTTTTTCATCAAGCCCATTTGTATGTATGCGGATTTGTAGGCCACATCGGCTCGTTACCCCCTCAGGGTGCGGTCGGAGACATCAGACTGCCTCGAGGATTAATCTCTACAGTCCATTTGCAAATCCGCGAAGTACCAAAGACCTCTCTAAAGTCGTTTCAGGAAATGCTACGCCCCTCGACAGTTAAGACGGCATTAGTTGGATCAAGAGATTACATTTTGAAGGAATTAGTAATATACGACAAAGTGTGATCACCAACCGGTACGTTTGGCATTTAATGGTGCACAAGAATTTTTTTTTTAAATCGGTCTGAACTACTTTTATTAGTAGACTGAGAGAAGAGTTCGTTAACGACAAATAAAATGTTAAATATGGCGAAATGAACCATTTAGTTACTGATATTAAATCTGTTTTGAGCCAGATCAGATTTGTGAACTATTAACGAATATCAGCGAGGTTCATTTGGGACCAATTCAATGTTATTTAGCTCAACTGAGATTCGTTAAGAATAACCGAATAGTTCATTTCGTCATATTTAGCAATTGATTTGTTAACTGTTAACAAAATCTTCTATCAGTGTATAAAAGTAGTTTAAGATTCCGATCATTTTTGGCTGGTTTAAGATTGCTATTTTAGGGTTCTTCAAGTTCTTTAGATTCTATTGACTATTTGTCCATTTTTCATTCTCTGTCGATAACGACAATTTTTGGCTGGCTTAGAATCTTTAATCATGTGTATCTTCTTTGACTTCCTATTCTGGGAAATATTTATTTTCAGAGAATATTTTTGCATGGGTAATTTGGAGAGAGGGAAAGATATTTTCGTCAGGGAATGATTTTAGTATTCGAGGTGGATATTATTAAGCCCAGTGTATTTAAATCTATTTAAGCAGCAATTGTGATTATGACAAAAAATGTACTTTGTAAAAATGAATATACATTCGACTCTTGATTTACTGTACAAGTGTGATTGCAACATTTATGTATACTACTACGCTATGCTTTGTGCACAAAAAAAAGAACCAATACAAATGTACTGATTTTGAAAATATCTTCAACCAGTAAATGCCACTTTAATGGTAGCCAGGAACACAATTATCCAATACAGCCTTACTGAACTAAATTTTCGACTCTGCACGAACATATCAATGTGTATTTTAGGCTTCCGTCATGTTTATAGCTTGCAATTGGGTTTCATTAGTAACCCGGGAGCTCATATTTCAATGCTGTAAAATGTTCGTACAGTTCTAGATTAGCAGTACGTTTATAACTCTGTCTATTAATTTCTTTAACCTATTACAAAACTACCAGCCTCCTAATCAATGCGACGAAGCATCGTTTTTCATCATCAGACCAGCAGCAATAACTTATTGTGCGTCGTGATAGAACTGTAATCCGAAACCCTAGTGAAAATAAAAATAATAAAAAATAAAAAGTCTCGAAAATTTCTCCGACTTTCTTTATAGTGTTTTCGTACTTTTAAGAGAGAATCAATTTCCTATGAAATATATACTCACTGGTGTCGTAAATTTTTTATTTTCTTTGCTTCTCGTAAATAATGCTTTTCCGAATAACGTAAATTGATTCTGGCTTGCTCGAATAAATGTTGAAATGTTTCAAGACTGAGTTTTCTATTATTCTATGAATAAGTCTCAACATTTATACGAGAAATTAGTGATTTCCTGACGACAACAGAAAAATCGTATTTTCTTTGTTAAAATTAATTAGCAGTAATCTAGCATTTGGTAAATCTGTAAAAATCTTAGAAATCTTATTTACGTCATGATACAATAATTATAGTAGAATTTTAATAGTTCACCGTTATTAATTGCAGGTAAATAAATTGCTAGAGCTTTAATTTTGTACTTTCTATCGATTCATCTCAATTATATATAATTCCAAGTGTTACGTACAGCTAGCTTTTTTAAGACTTACAAGTTTATCTTTTTTGAGATACATCCTGAATTCGTATCACAGAAATGAAGGGTTAATTGAAATAAGCCTCCGGACTGTGAGCTGTAATTAATCATGACTTTATCACACTGAAGAGGCTCAAGTAATAGACCCAGACAAGCGAATGTATCGAACGACTGGATGACCGAAGGAGAAGCTATTGTACCTTACATCGACCCACACCGCATCTAAACTTAGTGCCGCGATTGCTATTATATCTGCAGGGATCTCGTGGACACTGCTACACTGTCCTACAACAGGTTTACTTATCTACTGTACGGCACGTCCGTGTAAGTGTATTTATACGTCTATAGAGACTCGTATATATGACGAAGCACAAGCGTATATAAATCGATAACTACCGACAGACTGGATAATTTTAGCTATACGTGTACGACTTTACCGCACATATTTACGTACAAGTGCCAAATCTCGCTTGAGATTATCAACTGGACACGCATGAAAAATTAGAAACAAAAAAAACAAAAAAAGATTTGAATAAAATCTCACGGAAATAAAGTATGCACGATGTTACTTTTTCGTACCGAAGGAAAAAATGGGTTGTTACTTTTTAACAAGTCCGTTTAATAAGTCATTTTGTCATTTACAATTTCTTTGATCAACTAGTAAAGTAAACGAGAAATTGCGACGACACTGTTAACAACATTTTTTGTCAGAACAACTGTTCTTTTTTTTTTTTTTTTTTTTTGGGAGTTTAAAAAATAAACATTTGGAATTTTTTCTTTCTTTTCAAAAATGCAATGTGCATGTTTGTGGACAAAAATTTTTCGACAAATGCTACAAAATTTGATGAGAGGCTTTCGACTCTCTAGTTGGATGTACCAATGATTTTAATGAGTTTGGATGTACCATTTTGATCTCATGTGATTTCGGAAATGAATTCACAGATTTCGCACAGCTGTGATTTCAGAAAATTTCAATGCTTTCATCACGATTCCACATCTTCCACCGAATTTTAAATCTTAGATAAATCTTGAGAATTCCTACAAATTTTAAGAATTTTTGAGAAATTCTCGGGATCCTGAAGAATCCTGGGAATCTTAAGAATTTCTAGAAATTTGAAAAAAAAAATCTTGTAATCTTGAAAAATTCTGGAAATTAGAAAAAAACCTTGGATGTCTTTGGAGATCCAATAAATCTTGAATAATCGTAGAAATCTTTAGTAATTCTAGAAATCTGTCTTAGAAATCTTCGGAAACCCATGAAATGATGAAAAAATCTGGAAATCTTAAGAAATCCTAGAAATCTCCAGGAATTTAAGGAATCTTAAGAAATCCTAAAAATTTTCAGGTATTTTAGAAATCTTAAAAGTCTTAAGAATCTTGTATACTCCTAGAATTTCTTTAAAATCCTAGAAATCTTGAGAAATCCTGGATATCTTAAAAGTCTTAAGAATCTTGTATACTCCTAGAATTTCTTTAAAATCCTAGAAATCTTGAGAAATCCTGGATATCTTCAAAAATCCTAAAAATCTTATGAAAACCTGGAAATCTTAAAAAATCCTAAAAATTCTAAGAAATCCTGGAAATCTTAAAAAGTCCTAAAAATCTTGGGCAATCCTAGAAATTCTGAAAATTTCGAAAAACCTTGGAAAATCTTAAGAATTCCTAAAAATCTTGGGGTATCCTAGAAATTCAGAAGAATCTGAGAAACCTTGGGAAAGTTTAAGAAGTCCTAGAAATATTGACAAGGCCTACAAATCTTTAGAAACCGTCGAAAAATCTTCAGAAATCCGAGGAATCTTAAAAAATCCTAGAAATCTTCAAAAATCCTAGAAATCTTCAAAAATCCTAGAAATCTTCAAAAATCCTAGAAATCTTCAAAAATCCTAGAAATCTTCAAAAATCCTAGAAATCTTCAAAAATCCTAGAAATCTTCAAAAATCCTAGAAATCTTCAAAAATCCTAGAAATCTTCAAAAATCCTAGAAATCTTCAAAAATCCTAGAAATCTTCAAAAATCCTACAAAATTATGAAAAAAATCTAGAAATCTTGAGAAACCCTGAAAAAAAGACAAAACCTTGGGAAACCTTAGGAATATTGAGAAACCACATGAAATCTCACGAAATTACAGTCACTGTTCACCAAAAGGTAGCCACCGAAATTTCCGACACTTTAATATAGAAAAGTGGGTGAAATAAAAATACAAAAAAATTCTTCACGACGGTCTGCGCGATTTTCAGTGATTTCAACTCATTTCAACCGATTTCACGCGATTTCATTAATGATTTTCTAGCGGGTGGTTTAACAAATCCAAATATGGATATAGCCCCGCGAAATTTCACTTCCGTTTTTACTGTGTATGTAAGATATGTGAAAGATATATCGTAGATGTATCTAACATAAATTTTAAATATATCTGATGATAACCGATGGAAAGATATATGCCTGATATATTTTTAGATATATGTCATTTCCAGTCAAACCTTCTTAGCTACATCATCGTAAAATATTGGCGCTCAAACGAAAATAAACTGCCAGCATCACTATGTATAAATTGAGATTGTATAAATAGATATGAGTGATAATAAGTAATGTGTAGAAAATGTCACGTGGTTAAGTCGTTAAAATAGAGTGAAAGCATTGTGCTATAATATGTGCATGTGATTCTATCGGCAGACCCCTTATCGAGGTTGTCCATACGTGCGAAGTCCATTACGTACATGACTTGATTCATCGCAGACAGTAAAGTTAATGTTAATTGATTATATTATAATTGATTATAAAAACTGTAAAAAGTAATCATTTTTATTTAAAAATTCTTTGAGCAATATCAATCTATATATCCAATTTTATTTTTGTATGGTACATTAAAAAAAAAAAAGATAAAAAGAAACAAAAAATAATTATTTTTGTTACAGTTACAACAATATTTAACAGTAAAAATAAACGATCAAAAGTGCATTTAAAAACAAAATGGTTTCATCGAATTGAAAAAAAAAGCTAATTTTCATTTGCAATTTCCAACTTCCTTGAGCAGAAAAATAATGAGTAATAAAATACATATGTGTAACTTAATTTTCCTACATAAAAATGCATACAAAGAATTTAAAAAAAAACGTTTCTCAACCGATTGCAAAAAAAAAATGTTTCTTTTACAATTTCACAATTATTTGAGCAACAAGAAAAAACGAGTTTCAAAATCTACATGTATAACTTTACTTCCGTACAAAAAAAAATATACAAAAAAGATGCATAAACTTTAAGCAACGAACGGTAAAAAGGCATTTACTGATATTCGACTATCGACTGCCCTATATATCTCTCGCTCAAGGGCAGCGTCACCACGAGAAACTTGTTACGAAGAATCACCCCCGCAGCTCAGAAGAGGATCGATGAAATTTCTGTGCACACACGAGTATAATTTCATCGAATCGTTTTCACCACGTCGCATCTGTGGGGTTTCTGCTTTTTTGTCGTTGTGTCTATTAATCCGTTTTTCGTTAGAATACCAGAAACATGTGCCGTAGGGGATGAAAAAAAAAAATATATATATATCCAGAGTATCAAAAAAGGAAGCACGTGAATTCATTGTGTTTCAGGTTACCAAATCGTTTCCTCGGACGTCGACGCCTTTCATCGACCCCCAAGGCCCTGTAGCGGTATTGAGAGGGTGAATGAGTAGAGGTGGGGCGAATACTGAGCCGAAGTGAGAGCGAGACAATGCTAAAGCTTTATATATAGAAGCAAAAGCTCGTCAATCCACAGCAGAAGAGATTTCAAATACGAATATATCGCCTTTCTCACTGAAGCAAGGCGAGTCGATAAAAAAATAAAATAAAAATAAAAATGTCGAGGCAATTAAACCTCAAGCTTGTCACGCGACAGCCAACTTTGATCTCCACGGCTCCCGCCTTGATGAGCTTCGATTGTATTTTTTATACAAACTAGAAAGGTGAATATACGAAATATGACTTTGTCTTTGCGTGTAGCTATTCGTAGAGAAAAAAATTGGTAATTTAAAGAAGCCTCAGTGGTACAGTGGTAGATTATTTGAGTATCGAGAATTCGAAATTTTTTTGTACATATTCTCAAAAGGAAATTGGTATTAAGGCAGATGTAACCGAATTTATGGATTCCTGTTCAAAAGTAAAAAAAAATTTTAAGTGAAATGTATAATTATTTGTTAAATCTTGATGAGTGAGAGTCAATTTATTTTTTTTCAAAGATGCACTGTCAATTCATATCGGCAATGATTTTTATAATATTCGTTGTACAAAAATTACAGCCATTTGTTAATTTTGTTAGTTCTGAAGCTAACGAAAATAATGAAAACTGTCTCCTAATTGGGAAGTGAAACTTCATAATTAATCCGGTAAATCCGTTAAAAAATTGTTTAACGAATAAAATCAGCTATCATTAATCAAGACCGAATTAAAATGATTAATATGATTTCTAAAAAATTGGCTTCTTATAAATATGAGTGTTATTATTTTGTAAATTAATTTTTTTTAACTTTAAGCAGGAAACATAAATTCGGTTTCACCTACTTTAATATCAGTTTCCTTTCGAAAATTTGTAGAAATAATTTGCGAAATCTTGGTAGACGAATTATCTGATTGTACCAACCTTAAATACCAATTTTAGTCAAATAATTCAGGTGCAGAGGTTTCCAAAATTGCTCTCAGAATCCATCAGACATATTTTTAGGCAGATTTATAGAAGTGAAGTCTGCAATTTTTATGAAATCTTGAACGAATGAGAGCTCATTTTATTTTCTGAAAGATGCACTACGAATTTACCGACAAACAAAATATTGTATATACAATTTTTTGAATAAATTACAGCTATTTGTTAATTTTGTTAAAACTAAAGCTACGTAAATAACAAAAACATTTTTATTAACTGAAACGTAGCAATTAATCGGTGTAATCGAATTAAATTTAATAATCTGACTTCTAAAAAATTGCACAAAAACAAGAGTTATTATTTTATAAGCTGTTAAACTTTTTTATTTAACTTTAAACAGTTCATAAATTCTCATTCGCCAACTTTAATACCAATTTCATTCAGAAAATGTGTTAAAACAATTTTCGTAATCTTAATAATCGAATCAATCGACCCACTGAAGCCTCTTTAAGTATCTCGAATACACAATTCCTAATATTTTTCGTCAACTGCTCGCCAAATGTAATAAACAAGCTATCGGATTTATTAAATATTAGAATCTTCTATTTATACTGCGATGATTATCTATCCTCTCTATAATTCATACTATTATTTTTATTTGCTATGGAATATTTTTTTTTTTTCTTAATGAGCAGATGGCAATTTTTTTTCTTTTTTTTTTTTTTAATTGAAACCCCGAATAAAATAATATTTCGCGCCTATCAGCTAATTTCATTGATTAAGGATGAGAAGAATTTGGGAATTTTTTTTTTTTTCATCTCCGAAGCACTGATTTTGTTTGAGCCCCACTGATACGAAAAATGTTATCAGAATCCGACAGAAGCTCGAAGCGTCATCCTCTCACCGTCAATCCCCACGCAAGCCAACCCTCTTCAACCCCATTGACCCGAGGTAATTTCGTTCTTCTCGGACTACGTACTTCCGCGGTGAAGAATCGACGTAGAAAAACTCCCGCGATTCACCCCACCAGCCAATAAAAACCAAAAGCAATGCCGTCATTCCTCCATCAAAATTGACGATAAACGTACATAATCAAATTTATGTTGAGGTAAAATGTAGAGCAGCAAGAAAAAAAAAAAAAAAGGTTCAATTCGATACAACGATACTCACAAGGTAAACTATATTTACTAGCCTCGAAATGTTTATCGCACTCTCGGTTAACGTCGTGATCTATATTTCACTGGTTGTGCTCTATACAAAACCCAGTAAATCAACGCTACTCGTAAAACTGCAGCACGAATATTCCGGGTGCTTTTGTGATATTTCTCACGATAGTTGCAACGATATTGATGTCAAATATTGGATCGAAAAACCTTCGAATAGAATTCGTACAGCTTGGAAAAACTGATGGAAACGTTAGAATCTTGTGTCCAGTGTGATTGTTTTATGACGAAATAAGGGAATGAAAAAATGTAAAAGCTTGAAGAAATTGAAAATATGACTTAAGGGAGGAAAATAATGTGAATGTATGAAGAAGGTGTATGAAAAAATTCTAAAAAGGATATTTTTGTTTTAAGGAAGTGAAGAAAACGACGTTTTGCCTGAAGAAGGTAAATGTAAAAATTAAAATTCTGTGCTAGGAGAGTGAAAAAACGTGAAACCCTGAAGAAGTTATACGTAAGAACCCAAAAAAAAAAAAAAAATGCTCTGCTTTAAGGGAATGAAAAATCGTAAAACCCTGAAGAAACTGTACGTAAGATTTCCCAAAAAACACATTCCTGACTTGAGGGGGCGATAGAACTTTTTTTAAAAACCCTTCTGCCTTGAGGGAGGAAAAAGTTGTCAAAGCCTGATACAAAAAAATTCCACAATAAATCTGGATGAAGGGATGAAAAACCTGCAAAAGTTTGCAGTAATCCTAACACAAGACTCCCGCAAAACAAATTCCTTCATTAAGAAAGTGAAAAACTGCTAAAGCCCGAATTCACCAATAAGAATCCCCCGGAAAAGAAATTCTTCGTTAAGGGAGTGAAAAAGTGCTAAAGCCCAAAATCATACACAAGAAACCCCCAAAAAAAAAGTCTTCGTTAAGAAATTAAAAAAGCGTGAAGACCTGAAGACCTACAAATCGCACGAAAAAAAGAAAAAGAAAAAAAAAATACAAACTCCTGAATGAAAAGTCTGCAACACTGGTGGTACTCACGCTTATCCCGTTGATAGCAGCTCCTCGTTCACGTAGCAAACAAGTCCACTCCTTTCCCCAGTGCAATAAATATCCGGTCGCGTATTTATACGTCTATCCGACTGAATACGTGTTTTTCACGACAATTTAAATAGAAAACCGCGATTAATTGGGTTTACAAGAATTTAACAAAGATAATAATCGAATAAATATAAACCGTTGTTGTTTATAAGTACATCGTTACACCCTGGGCGAGAAACATGCACAGTAGCAGCAGCGGCAGCAGCAGCACCAGCACCAGCAGCAGCGTAGACGTTGGAAAATCTATCGTTGAGCCACGGGCCTCGAGGAGGAGGGTACCGAGTGCGCCTGACCGTATCTCGGAAGGGAAACATGGCCGCGGTACGAAACGACGAAATCGATAAAACGCGAGTTACGTTTTCCACCGTCGGACGCGCGAGGATACCAAACCCAACCACCCACCCCCCGCGCCCCCCTCGCCCCCGGTCGCCCCCACCCCAACGCCCACTTACCCTCGCCCCCATATACGCGTGTGCTCCGTGCTTGCGCGAGAGCGCTTGTGCGCACGGACGCACTCCTCGCCTCGACGCCGGCGTCGACGTCGAGCACCACACAAAGTCCGGCGGGGTGGGGGTGGTGGGGATTGGGGGGAAGGGTGGCGGGGGTTGAGGGGGATGGCAACCCTTCGCTCTTACCTCCCCCTCTAACCCTTGTACTCCAGTGGGGAACAACGAGGACGTCACTGCGAGCGCGAGGCCGCCGTGCGCGAGAGCATGATGACGTTTAACTCTCGTGCCCCGGACAGTGGCCTTGACTTCTCTCTTTCTCTCTCTTGCAACGTCCAGCAACCGCACACGACGATTCTTCTCGATTCCCGAGTGTACATCTTGCCCATTGTCATAGACACGAGTATGCAGACCCCTTTGGTTTTTCCATGGGACAGAGCGGAGCCTCGACCCTTCGTTCATAAAATGAAAATTCCCGTGTGGAAATATAATCGGGCTGCCTGATGTTAGATCACTGGCATTTGGGGTAATAGTTTAGATATGCCTGATCAGGCTCATGGGATTTCAACCCCAACTGAGCCTGATGCGGTATCGATACATATTGCCAGATCAGGATGATCGGAATTGGCGTGAACATATTGGCCTGATCAGGGTAGGCGGTTTCAAACTGAATATCCGTGGGCTTGATTTGGCAATGTTACATCTTTCCTAATCAGACCCTCCGGATTTGAGTCTGACCTGGGACGAATCTAGTAGAATCTAGCAGAATCTAGCTTTTAACTGATTAGGCTCATCGCATTGTAGTCGGACCTGGGACAGATCTGTTATTGATACATCTTGCCTATTCTGGAGACCGACATTTAAGGAACGGCCAGACTTGGCATCGTTATTTCTTTTGATCCAATTGTCTTGATGGCTTTTGTAACTACATGGCCGGATCTGGCTCCGGTCAGAGCCACACTAGACTCTGGTCCGGGCCTTATCAGAGACCAATCAGGTTATAATCTGGTCTCGGATTAGGTCCGTATGTCCAATAAACGTTACGCTCTGGATCTGGACCAGACGCGTAAGTTACCATTTCAGGGAAAGTTCAGCCGAAAAATAGGGTAATGTTAGGATTTGTTTAGTAAACGTAATAAATAATCATTTATCATTTTTTGATTGAAACACTCTTAAGCTATGCAGAGTACGTTAAGAAAAAAAAACAAAAAATACATATTGTTATAATACATATTCTCTCTGGACATCCGGATTTTTTCGACATACAAAAAAATTTTGTTTTCCACTCTGGTAATATATCGACTGAATTGTTATCAATTAACAACTCATCTCGTGAAAGATACAACACTTCATTTAATGACCTAACTCTTGAGAAAGCGACGTACAATTAAGGAAAGGAGAAGACCTGTTCATATTCTTTATACTGACAATAATTACAATATAATTTACTCCGGTGAATTCAAAACAATTTGTTTTTCATACGAAAAAATATTGCTTTCGCAGCAATTACACTTCGTACCTGGACGGCATTATTATTTATTATACACAGCTGTTGCATCTGTATTAACACGTAGAAAAGGCGATATAAAAAGCAAGATTTAAAAAAAAGTACAACAACTTTCAACATCTCTGGTAATTATTATCATATACAGTAATATCATAGCGAAACGTAACGAAAGAAAACAAATTAAAAGTCATTTCTTTGCATACTTTGTAATGAAACAATCAAATAAAAGCAAGGTAAAAGAGAAATGGAAATTAAAATACTATATATATATATATATATGCTTTGAGCATATTGCAAAGTGTTTTCGCTTTGATACCTTTTATCTTCCTTTTCGTTATGGCGGACAAAAATATTATTTGCATTTCAAACTAAACTGAAGTATCCTTAAATTCTAACCCGATTTGTAACCAGTACCAGAATTCTTTTTGGCACAATCGTAAATAAAGACAAAAAGTGTTATGCCAGATTCACTATAAATTTCACTGAAGAACTTTTTAAACAATATTTTTATTTACATGAGAAAGTCAATAGATATTAAAGTGATCGTCATGAAAAAAAATATCCCAATTAATAAATATCGTTATAATGAAAATAACAAAATTTCACAAGCCAAGCGACAAAAGTTAAAGAAAAAAAATTATACTGATGACAAGAGAGTACCGAATGTCCATTTAGACGTCGGAGAAGGAATTCCAGCTGAACTCTGTTGTAGAACACTGTAACCATTTGAAGACGCGTGTGTGTTTGGTATCGATTTAATAGCAGCACCTTTCAGATCGGCGAGCTTGACGAAAGTATATAAGCCGCTTATCCGCATATCAGTAGGACCTTTTTTTTTAACACACGAGCGTGTTAGCTACTTTTTGCTGCTGTACGAATAGACTTTTCGGTATTCCAGAAATGAATGGTTTCGATGATAAGCCAAGTGTTTGCGTGTCTGAACTGATTTTAACAGAAGATAATAACTTGGAAAGCTCCAAGTGCGAGGACAATTTGCAGAATTACAACTCGAATCCATCACGAGAATCTCCGATCCTCGGACATTATTTCAAATTGCCTGATCTCTTGAAAACCTTCGATCCTGATCCAACGACGCTTGATAGCTCTTTGCCATATGTGAGTAAAGTAGAAAAATAAATTATGTTAATGATGTTGGCTCTGTGATCGATGATTGTGACAAATGGACGAAGAGCTGCGACTTCAGACGGCCTCTTGATTAATTATGAGATTATCTTATTATGTTTCAACTAGGATCTGTAAAATTTTAAAATCTACATTTTTAAAAATCTCTTTCACCAATTAAAAATAGTCATAAATGACAGAACAACTTTTTGTTAAAGTAAAAAAAATTATTATTTTTTTTTCAAATCGAAATAACAAACAGTTATTTTTTTAGAATTATTTGTATGAATTATTTTTTACTATATAAAACCATCAAATTGAAAAGAATAATATTGTCACTTATACCTATATATAAAAATTCGTTTTCCACAATTAAAAACTAATTTACATTAGACTACTTCTTTAAAAAAAAAAACTTATTTCTCATTTATTTTTTAATGAATGTGAATTAATATTGAATTTACTAGATACCTGTTTACACTCATTTGAAAACATTCGACTTGGTACCAATCGAAAGGCCGAGCACACCACCTTTAATCAACAAGCTGAAATCATGGTAAAAAAAATATACACATTTTTCTACTATTTTCACTACGTAGCTTAAAAAAAAAAGAACACTCTTCATTTTTTATTTTACTTACTCTTGTACGAAAATATATAGTGATGTACGCATGTTAAAAATAAGTGCACCAACCGCAGACCCTTTTAAACTTATTACAACACTAATAGAACGCGAGAGCTTTAACGCATTTTCTTCAACGAATTATTCAGTGGGTCGATACAGACGAAAAATCGTTCTAAAACGAGGTCTACAGCGATGTTAAACGGAAGGTGCTACGGAGTCGATGATCAAGCTGACCAGGCTATTAATCATTCGGGAAGGATGATTGCAAAGTACGAAGACAGAGTTTGTACGTTGCAGGACGAATCAACGTAATCTCGAGGGATTACGTAAGATTCATTCTCTTCGACTGGCTGTACTTATTGAAATTGCAGTCTTTTAAATCTATTTCGGAGTAATATCTCTTCGTACAGCTTTATATGTAATAATTACAATTTGATTGAGAGTTGTGTAGAATTTTTAGAGCATGTAGAAATTATTTTCAATTTTTTGATCTTATATTTCACCAAAAATTAAATACCAATTATTTATTTTAGAACTTCATAGCAATTTTTCAAATTTCGAGCAAAATCAAGATCGTCCATCTCAATAAACGAACAAAATTTTCACTTTATTTCTCTCAAAAATTTACGACATTTATTTTGCACAGCTATGAATTTTTTTTTCAGTGAAAACTACATTCAAACACCCACATTTGATGTTTTTTTAATTTTTATTTGAGTTGAGAAAAGAGGCACGACCGAACGGATAGAAACATCGCTACTTTTTAAATACACTCTTTTTGTTTATTTATCGTATATAAAATTGATATATTATTAAATATTTGGTTAAAGTCACCTGTACGGTATATGTACCTGCTCATTTTAAATTTATCTATGTAAGGTCCTTTAAATCTTGCAATTTATTTCGCGAAAAAAAATATGTATATAAATGTGTAAGAGTGGAAAAAAAGAGTGAATTAAAATTCTCTGCAAAACAAATGTATTTTTAAAGAATTTTATGTAAAATTAAAATAAATCGTACAGGACACTTTGATAAAAAAAAAAAATATTCGATGAACAATTTCTGTATGAACCTCGACATATGTCACCTGATAATAAAATCTGTATCGCATTTTTTATTTTTTCCTGACTTGTATCAAATTTTTCCAATACAAACGACAGTGCATTTTTTTTTTTTTAAAGTATCAATAAAATAAAGTACCGATGATTTGTGAATGGCGCTACTGTGTATGCTCAATCAAATTAATTGGAGCAGTAAATTATAAGCTGACCGTACTATTAATCATTCAGGAAGTATTACAAAGTACGAAAATAGTGATGGAACGTTTGCTGGACGAATAAAGGTAATCTCGAAAGCGTTACATAAATTTTATCCTCTCCGGCTGGCTGACTTATTTGACTGGCAATGTTTTTCATGGATTTCGTAATCCTCCGAGCTTCGCATCTTCATTATTATTTATATAAGTTGGAGAAAAAAAAGAAGGAACTTATTATGGATGGATCTCGTGGTAGATATCTTGTCGCGATACAATTTTTATTGTATTTTATTTTCCCCATACTTTTATCAACTTTTGCCAATGCGAATTAAACTGTACATCTTTTTTTTTACGAGCTAATAAAATATATTACTTGCTGGTGAATGACAATTTTATTTTTTATTTTTTCAATAAAAGTTACTGCTCGATTTATTAGGCGGAAAATTGATAATTATTATGGAGTTGTTTTACAGATTAGCGATGGAAACAAATGTTCTTCAAGATTATCAGTATTCCTTTATTAGCAATTCAAGATAAAAATACCTTTTTTTCGTTTAACATTTGTAGAAGTGAGCTAATTAAAAGAAACAACGAATTTTATAATCCATAATTATAGTCATTTATTGCGAAAAAATAAAAGAATTATGAAAAAATTATTATCAACAAAATGGCCTTGTTTAGATGCAAAATATACATGTTTGTAAATTAAATACTACTCCTGTTTGATATAAATAAAAAAATAGATTTATTATAATCTATGCTATAAATGCACACAATAAAAAAATCTATGATACATTTCAAGTCAAATGGGTGATTAATTTTAGAGTTATTTATCACACCAAATAAAAAAAAAAGCCTTCCAGAAAAAAAAAAAAAAATTTCAAATTCATGAATTTATAATGATTTTCAAACTGATCAGACTGTTGATTATACAGGAAGATTTTATAACAGGGAGGCGACGTTGTAAAGCGTATCTTTGTTATCTGAAGGAATAGCATTAATGAATTATGCAATAATTAAAACAGCAGTTTTTTTTTCTTCCATTTCGTAATAATCAATGAACAACAATGCCAATCATTTTTAAACGAACCAATCAAAACAAAGTATTGAAAAATGGCGCTAAATTTTTTTTTAAAATTAAATCTATAATTTCATAATCCGCCAGAGTTTCATATTTTCATTCTTATATATATATGAATGAAAAATGCAGGATAAATAAAACTGAAATAATAAAATTTCTCTCGTTATTTTATTTTCTCTCAACTTATATCAACTTTTTCCAATACGAAAATCAATGTATAGCTATAACATTTTTAAACAAATCAATAAAAATAAAGTATATATATATAACTGATGGATCGTGGATGGCGCCACTATATGCAACACTATATTTCAACTCTCGCGCTGCCCCCGAAAAAGCACGACGAAAAATTTTATTCGTTCTCCGCGACAGCGGACGAACGGAGTGAGTGTCTGTTTGTTCTGTAAATAAATTAAACATGTTTTAAGTCTTTTAACGCACGAAATCACGTTTCTGAGGCTCGAATGCCATTCGAGTTAATAAAAAACAACATGCTGAAGTCGCGAATACGACAATGAAGAGACTAAACGAATATTTCGCGACACTGATCGTACTCCAATACTTGTGCGGTATTTGCACCACACATTTGCTTATAAATGTCAAAAATCAGGTGAGCAATCTTTTGACTAACTTAAATTCTGTGTCTTTAAAACGACCTCCAATTATACTTACGCATTATTAACTCGAGCACAACTCTTGAGCAAAAAGAGTAACCTAAAATAATCCGAACCTAACCTAACTTAAAAAATCGCGTTCGAATTATTCGAGATTCACTTGAAAACAGCTTCAATTTGTCAATTATTCACTTCTCTTCACGTATTATTAACTTAATCACGACTCTTAAGCAAACGGAGTAACCTAAAATAATCCGAACCTAACCTAACTTAAAAATTGGCATTCGAATTATTCGAGATTCACTTGAAAACTCCTTCAATTTATCGGTTATTCAGTTCTTCGATAATGTTATTATTATGCTTATTGTGTTTTTGGGAGGGATCAAAAATTACTTATCATTATTATAGGGCGGAGATATACTTTTGGAAACAATATCGTCGAATGTCACCGAAGACATGATAACTCTAGAATTTCAGAGATCCGACGGAACTCTGGTGACGCAGTTAATTGATTTTAAGAATGTAAGTCGACATTGGTCTTTAACAGAATTTTTTTTAAGACAGATTGTTAAGATTTGTTGTTTATGTCGCAGGAAGTTCAAGTGATAAAGGCGCTGGTATTGGGCGAGGAGGAACGTGGCCAAAATCAATATCAAGTGATGTGCTTTGTGAATCATTTTTACAAAATGGATTTTATATCCTCAGACGCAATGTCGAAATTACGTCAGAAAAATCCGGGAACTATACGCGTAGCGGAAGAGGACAGAGGCCACTCGAACTATAGCATGGATCTTTTCTTGGATGTGTCAAAGTCCAAAGTCATTTCTAAACATGTTACTACGCTCTGCATGGAGGCAGCGGCGTCTACGTATACAAGAAACGAGGACTTGAAGCAATGGGTTCAAAGGCCGGGTGAGATTTTTTTGTCGTTGTCATAAAAAAGTTACTTATTGGACTGAGCAATTGCTACTTTGAAATAAGAGATAGAATTGTCTAACGAGAATAATTTTTAAGCATGAATAATATTGCAAATCTAAATCAATTAATTTATGGATTATTGATTTTTTTTTCCTTTGAGGCATTCCATATCGGTTTAGCCAATAAAAAAAAAACAGATGTTAAATTTCAAATTTTGTAAAACTTTTTTTTGGATGGTCTTTTCAATTGTTTCTTACTTTTCACAAAATCTCGAAAATGATATACGCGATTTACAATTGAAACAAAAACGAAAACATGCGTTTTTTTGTGGTCTATAACTTCATTAATATATACAATTTCAACTACCTTAATTAATGTATAAAAGTTGAATGTTTGATCTATTTTAAATCTCCTTCTAATTTATATTTTATTTGTAAATATTAGGTTCTTCAGAAGCAGCTTTAGCAGCAGCGGTGCACAATTTCACGTCTTTATCCTCGACACTTCCAAGTTCGAACGTCACGCGACCTCAGACGGTGACAAAATGTGCGGATACTTCAAATCTATGGGCTCCATGCACGTGTTCGCTAGAGCTGTGCATTGGATGGTACCCGTGCGGTTTGAAATTCTGCAAGGGCAAAGGCGATGGCAAAAAAGCCCCGTCTACGTATCGTTGCGGTATTAAAACTTGTAAGAAATGTTTCATATTTTCCTACTACTCGACGATGAAACAAAATTGTTTGTGGGACGAATGACACATGCGGTCGCGTTAAGCGCCGAGTTTCTTTGATTCCGCAGATCACGAAAACAACAACAACAACAAAAACACACTCAATTTTATTCTGAATGTTCGTTATACGTATTCGATACTAACACATCACACGCGAACTTTTATGAAAATTTGCAAGCTCGCGTAAAAAACTGACGCTTTCTTGTATTTTTATCCTAACACACGGCAAAACTTGGTCTTTTTAACGAAACATTCCATATCTCATTCTTAATTGAGTATTATGTTTGGCAATTCGATCAAACGTTTATTTCCCGGTGTTTGAAGAAGAGGTGCTTTATAAGAGGTTTCAAGCATTGCCATATTTTAACATACAGCTTACTTCGAAAATGAGTATCGAACATTTTACTAGATCTTAGAGTGCTCTTTGTTAATTTAGTTAATATTTATCTTTTTTAAAGCAATGTAAAAAAAAGTCCGTTTCACAAACGCTTGATTGATACAGAAAAAAAATCCAGACAAATCCCTCGTAAATTTGAGAAATTTCGAAAAACAAGGGACATTGGATATTGAAAACGAAGTTTTCACCTGTTTTTGAGGACACATCTCGCTTTTTTGTTGCTAAACCAAAAAAAAGCCCTGCAATTTTGCAGTAATCAAACGAGAAAAATATTTTTCAATAAATATGAGCGATTCAAATCAAGCCTTTTCCTTAATTAGTCGTACAATGGATGTTACCATTTTTTAATTGTTTTTCACTTCAACTGCAACCGGGCGACAAGCAATATTAAATAATAGGAAACGCGAAATCTTAGAAAACAATTAAAATTTAGTTAAATTATATTACACTTTTGTTACGCTGCAGAATCGAAGTTACAGCCGAGAATGAGATAAAAGATATGATCCAAGACATTCTTAAGTGATGATACAAAAGATGACAGTAACACGTCTTCGATAATCGCAATCGTCAAAAAAATTGCTACGTTTTCATTTACCGATTTTCAAAAATGTTCGATACTTATTTTTCGATTATCCTGTATAAAAATTCGAGTCACATTCCCGAACAAAGTCCCACTTAATCATGACGCTCCTTCTTCCTAAGAATTGTGGGTACTGCCATTTTTATTTTACTCGCATAATTGTGCGCCGTCCACGGTGGGATGATCGCAGAGTGCTTTTAAACTATCTAATAGAATTTTTACTTCATGAATTTTTCCTCAAACACACACACACACACATTGCCGCCGGTGATGATGAGTAAAAAGCTTGAGGTAATAAAAGCAATTCAATGTAAACGTGTCATATTACGTGTGTAATTTACGTTAAAACAACAAAAGCAACAAAAGATGTAAATAGCGTTGATAAATTTGAAAAATTGTATTCAACGCAGGTGTCTGATAATGTCAATGTACAGAGTTCCGTTAGAGGCGACTCTTCGAGTCGCGGATACTGCGAGACGCGCTAAAAGCGAATCTCGTGTATGTGTGTGTGCTATTGTAACGAGAGACTTGAAATTTTTAGAGAGCAATTTTGTGAAAGACTGGAAAATCTGTCCATTTAAAAAAAAAAAAAAGAATCGTTAACGATTTTATTGTAAATTCCGTGTTCCTCGCGCACTTACGCGCAAAGGTGGTATACACACGGCAACAGTGAATAATCAAACTGACGATTTTTCTTATATAGCGAAAGTGAGAAAAATTGCACATAGCTTGACCGCTCACTTTTGTAGTTAAAACAAAGAAGGAATAAGAAAAAAAAAGAAAAAAGAAAAATGAAAAATCGTCAAAGCGAAGGGTATGACTGATCTTTGAATTATATCGCTATCCAGGCGTTTCAAGCGTTTTGCTGAACGACGATAAGCTGGTCGAGCCACGATTAGTCGACAATAAACGTACAAGTCAATACAATACCAATGATTTTCACGAGGTCGATGAATAAAGGTAAATAATCGGTAATATTAGAAAGAAAAAAAAAATTAAAATAATACGAGCAGCAATATATACCTACGTGTATGTGTATATACGTGTATATATATATATGACAAATAATTTAAGCATTTTACTACAGAAACATTCGTGTACTAGAAGTATTCTAAAATTTTTAGACGAAAATGTTATTCATCTCGCGGTAAATGGCTTCGATGGACTGGTTTTTTTTTGGTTTGTTTTATAAACTAAATTATGTAGCAAAAATTAAATTTAATCGGTTGAGTACATTATCTCGAAAGATTGTTATAAAATAGGAGGTAATTGGAAACTGGAAGACTTTTTAAAAAAAATCGTATATAAGGTGTTTTTGTCCACCCGTCTCCCACATCCACTGATTATTTCCGGTGATAATGTACCACGCACGCTGTATAATTCGCATAATATTTATGTAATGTAACACTACGTATAATTTTGGCTTTACACATGACGTTGTAGCTTATATACATATTTTTTATATGTATTTAATAAAAATCAATTGACACGAATACACAATGGTGAACATGTTTCACTTCGATTTTTTTATTTTAATGCTAGCGGCTTGAAAATGTATCAAAACTTCAGGAAAACATATTTAGAGGGGGAAAAACGTTACGGACGTATTCTCTGTGCGTGTGTGTGTGGGCAATTGTCGTCCAAAATTCTGTTATTAAAAAAAAATGCTACAGCAGCTCAAATTTAAGATTTTCTAAAAAGATTCTCTAAGCCGTGACATCGCAAATTTTGAGATATCGAGATAAATACTTCTTTGCAAACAAAGTAATGGTTCAGATTGTAGAAGACTGCATTTTTGGAAAAATAAGTACGATCCCCTAATTTGCGTAAAATTCAATTAATTTAACTACATTTTTTTTTTTTTTTTGCAAAATCAATGTAACATTTAATGGTGTTCAACATAGAGTTTGGGCAAGATCGTTAGAGGGTTTCAAAATTTTATGGGATTTTTAATTTTCAAATTTATCAGAACTCTGTGTAAAGTTTCAGAAGTAAAGCTAAAAAATTGTACACAGTTTTGCAGTTTAATACTTAATAAAGATAACGGATGTTTGACATCAAAATTCGTAAAGAGTGTTCTGATTTTATAGATTTTATAGAACACTTTGTTTCATTATTGGTTACAATTTCCGTTGAAATAGGAAGCAATGAGATTTTAGAGAAATTTTAATTTACAAACGTCAGTCAAATTTCGCAATGTCTCCTCGTTATATCTCATTTTTTACAGAGCTTTTTATATGAAGAAACCAAAATTGATCAATTTTCTCATTTTACGTGACTTAGGGAAGAATGGAAAATAATGAGAAAACAATGCAAGGTTCTACTTTGTGGCTTTTTATACATACCTAAACTTATAGATGAGTAGTAAAAAAGAAACTCTGTTTTTTTTTGGTGAAAATATTATTTATTATTTGTAAATACAATGTAAAATCTATGCATGCCTGTTGAATAATAATCGAGTAAAGTATCTAATTCCCTATTAAAAAAAACAATGTGTTCCCCTAACAGCGGGCTCTGTCTTAATTACTTTGACTCTATAAAAGTATCGCGTTACGTCCAGTAACGCGGTTTTCATGTGAGATTCGATAAAAAAAAAATCTCGACGCTGATGTGTTCAGCACCGATATTTAAAATTAAAAAAAGAAAACGCACCGAAAACGATCATTACGTCAGCGTCAAAATATTAGCATCACAATTTCAGTCGTATTTTCAGTTTTTTTTTTTTTTTTTTCAGAAAATGTGTCTACAGATCAATACAGATTAGCTCCAACGCCTCTCTTTCTATTTACAAACAAGCAATTTCATTGCAAATATTTTAAAACAATTTAACTATAATAGAAGAAAAAATTATTCTTTTTTTTCGTTCGTTTTTTTTTTCTTTTTTTTTTTTGAACTACTCTGTAAAGGCAGAAAATTGCCATAAGTACATTTTGCGAACGTATCACTGTGAAATTTTTCGTAATTTGACGAATAACAACGAATAAATAGTTACGTGGATAAAAATCTGTGCATCCTGCTTTGCACGAGGAAGCGGTCTCTTTCTTCGCGAAAGAACGCCCATTGAATGAAATACAAAGAAATGCTTTTGTTCGTTGAGGCATTATAATATTCGCATGAGAAATGTACAATGGAATCGCCGACTTTCTCTTAAGTAACGTTAACACATAATAACAATAATTTATTCTTTTTTTTTTTGTCTCGTTCGTTTGCACGTTTAACAATCGCGGTTTGGCTGTACTTTTCAAAGCACTATAAACGCCGCAAAACGTAAAATTCTTTTTATAAAAATCTAAATTTAATTATCAATTTCACAATTGCTAAACAATGCTTTAATATAAAAAATAGAGAAAGGTATATTTTTACGCTAAACGCGCGAACGAGGTATCCAACTAGCTAACCAGTCTATGAGAACTAATTGAGAACTCAGTGTCAGACGATATCCAACATTTAAGGGAGGCGAGTCAGTAAATAAAACAAAAAAAATGATTTTCAGAGATTTATATATTTTTTATTCTAATCATCCAATAAATTGTAATATATTATTTCAGAATTAGAGTAAACTATTTTTTTTTTCCTTGTCAGTATTAAAATTAGTTCAGATTTTAATACTGACAGAAATATCGTTTATTCCAATCCTGAAATAGCGTATTTATTTCATATTTATTGGATGACTAGAATGAAAGTCCGACGTCGGGAAGGTGCGGTTTTTTCGCAAGTGACAACTTGCGAAAAGTGCACTTTTCTGCACGGACGACTGAAAAATATAAATTTCTGAAAATCATTTATTTCTTTTTTTTTACTGACTCGCCTCCCTTAAAGAAAAATGAACGGTTCTTTCGAGATTCGTGCTATCCAAGAGATCGAGAAAACAGTTGCTGGACGAAGGGAAAAAAAAATCTTCGTCGTAGCGATAAAGAGAAGAGAAAAATAAAACACGTGTAGCTGGAGCAGTTCCCGAAGGTATATGCTCAAGTCCTTTTGGTATCTATCGCACGAAAAGGTTCGTCCCAGCATGTACCAGCATTCCGTAAATTTGCAACTAAAATGACAAAATAGTCATATATAAGTATGATAAATATACAGGGTGTTTCATGCGAACGACAAATTCAGACGAAATCTTTTTATTCTCTCGAAACTCAAGGCTACGTTATTAGAATCAAACGGAATAGAACTTCACTCCAATTATCAGAATAAAACAAATCTGAATACTATTTATATATGGAGTGAAAAACATAACTTTCTTACGAGAAACAAGGAACTAATATCGGGCATAGAATTAATGAAAATAATATGAAATTCTTTAATTAGCGGTTTTCGTTCGTTTTTATTTAACGTTGATTTTTTGTTACTAGAAAAAATGATTTAAAAAAAAAGGAAAAATTTCATATTAAAAAAAAATTATTTTTTTCAGAAAAATTCCGTTAAAAATTGTAGTAAATGTCAATCAAAATTTTAAATTCTGGCTAATTTAAAAAAAAATATTTTCACATAAAAATCGTAATAATTTTTTTTTTTTAATTGAACTTTTTTTAGTCCTCCGTGGAATTGGGAGCCTATCACAAAAAATCGCGGACAAAATTCGAGAGGCTGAGGGTCGCAGACCCAGTTCGAATCTCTGTAAAATCCTCCCATAAGCTAAAAAATATATTTTCCTCGACTTACAAAATTCTGAATATTTTTAGTGGTCTTAGAATATCATAGATCAAGCAAAAATTCTATCACAAAATGTATACCGTGGCTTTAGTAGTATCGAGGTAGGCTCTGATTTGTAAAATTCTCTTCCCCAGATTAGACGATTTTTGTACCTCAACGAATAATAGAACGTTTTAATTGTGTTAAAAGTTCGAAGAAAATGATGAAATTCTTCTGCTTTAAAATGAATGATGACAACATTAATTTACTTTAGTTACCAGAGATTTTTATACGTCAATACAAGAAAAAAGTGTTGAAAATTATTTCAACATATCTCAATGGGAATTGGAGTAAGAGATCTGAAAATTGGATTGAAGTTGAAGGTTGAATTCCTGATACTCTAATAGCTTTCAGTTTCGAGAGAATACAAAAATATATACATATATATATACATATTGACTGAAATAGGAATTTCGTTCGTATGAAATACTTCATATTCTTTTATCAGGCCAAATGTTTTAGATTTTTTTTTTTTTTAATTACTGGAACATCATGAAGATGATCGAAAGACAGAAAAAAAAAAATTAGAAAAAAAAAAACACTAACTACTGTAGCACGTCTTGCGAACATCGGCGAGTATCACACTGAAATCGTCGTCACTTTTTGAAACTTGTTCAATGTTTTGAGTCTGTTGCGCTTGTTGCTGAAGCTGTTGCTGCTGCTGTTGTTGCTGCTGCTGCTGCTGCTGTTGCTGCTGCTGCTGTTGCTGCTGCTGCTGTTGCTGCTGTTGATGTTGCTGTGCTTCTTGATATTTCGGCATATCCATACTCTGATGATACTGTTCCATAGCGTGATTTATACCGACTCCTGAGCATTGATTATCCTTGCTCTGCTGTTCGTCAACGATGCACTGATTGCTTGATAAATCGAGCTGACTCGTCTGTGGCGAATAATAACCCCGTAAATCACTGGCATAATTATGATTGCTGTCCAGCAGACTCTGCGTTGTTAGGCTCGAGTGAGCGATGCTCGTTGGATGAGAGTATTTGTAATATTTCTCGAATTGAAGCGACTGCTCCTGCTCCTCCTCGGTCATACCGGGATCCAAATGAGACAGAACTACTTGTTGCTGACCCGAACTCGCCTCCGACTGATAGTCTTGATGATGAGGCATCTGATATCTGTGTGATACTGTTAAAACAATTTTTGGATTATCAGTGATTTATTCATTTATTATTTAGAAGCTTTTTTGCCAATATTTATAATATATTATTTTCGGTACAATTAAAATTGAGAGAAGACGATAAATCAGCGGACTTTCCTTTTTTGCTTCCATCATAAAGTAAGCTTTGTTTTCATGAAAAAAAAATATTTTTTCGAGATCCTGAAATAATTTATTAAATATTTTTTTCTTGGTATATTTAAGAACATTGATTTTTAAAAAATATTTTTATCTCGTCTCGAAATATTCGAAATTCTAGCCGAAGTTTCAATTGAAAGTGTAATTCATTTTTTGAACACAGAAGCTGCTTTAGGAAGCAAAATTGTAGAAATCGTAAAAAGTGTCAAGATTCTGCTACAAAACTTAATACTGTAATTAGTGATTTATTAGTATTGGCAGAAATGTTCCTGCGTGTAAAAAATCCTTAGGATTGTTTATGATAAATAAATGATCATTCTCTTACCGGAACATCCCTCATTTGCAGCCCTCATCGACATAGACTGTTGTCGATTGCTGCACTGAACCTGGTGACTGTAATTGCTCTCGACGCTTGCCTGCATCGAGTAGCTACCGGTCTTATTAGTCTGAGGGTTGCTGTAGTGCATCGTCTGATCGTGGGGCGATGCCACTGGTGGATAAAACGTTCCTGTGACTGAACCAACGTTCTCGAATCCCGATCGCAGCTTGTTGCACGACACCATCATTCCGTTAGCAATACCCACCGCAGCAATGCTTGTCGTTTGCCTCTCAAAGTTCAAGTAACTTACCTGCGTGTTTTTAAACGTAATTATCAAATAATTTACAAATCTTTGGTAGTATACAAAGTCGGACGTTTTAAGGTAGTCCTTGCAGTCAAGTCTGTCAATTACTAAGTAAAAAAAAGTCCCATTTGATGTACAAACAATGTTTAACAGAAATTTACAAAAAAAAAAATAGTTCGGTTTCCGAATAAATCCAGGGACATATTTTAATGCAATTTTTGTGAAGTCAAATTAGTAATTTCCGTTTGGAAATTAGTAATCACTGAGTAATTTGCTTCGTTTTATTTCTAGATGAGAATAAAAGTTTACTTAATTTCGTAGCTTTGTTTTCTTGCCCATAAAGCCGGAGGATTTTTTTTTTAAAGCTCCCTAGACTGAAGATATCAACTGATTTAGAAATTCAAGAAATAATTTTGGTGTTAGCAGGCACGGGCCTCTTAAAATTTTGACTTTTCTCAACATTCGCTCCACTGAGCTGCTGTAGAACGTTGTTACAATTAAAATGAAATGCCATAGAATTGAATCCTATGAGTGCTTAATTCTGGATCACCGACAGAGTTGGAAAAGCCGAAAACTGATTCACAATAGTATCAGGGAACAAAACTAATTTTGGTACGGATAGAAAAATAGTTTGTTCTCATCCTGAAGTAATATATTTCTTTCATATTTATCGGATGACTAGAATAAAAAATATAAATCACTGAAAATCTTTTTTTTTGCTGACTCGCCTCCCTTAAGTAGCAAAACTATTTGAGCCAGATTCACCCATTGATTTTTTTTATCTTTAAAGAGTGTACAAACAATTTTTTAATTCTTGCTACCCGATTGACTTGACTTTGCTGCAAGGACTGCCTTATAAATTGATGTTAATATTTACCGCTTTTTTGTATGTAAGCGTGTCTGTATAGCCACCCGTGTTCTGACATGAAGATATACTCGTTGCACCGCCGTGTCCACTATGAACGTGCTGATTTTCCGCATTCATGTACGAGTAACGTTTATTCTGCTCTACCATCTCGTTGTGCTGTTGCTGTTGCTGCTGTTGCTGCTGCTGCTGTTGCTGTTGCTGTTGCTTCGACGTACCCTCCATCAAGTCCCTCTCCGGATCTGGATTCTGCGAGGCTGGAAGGTGAGTGCCCTCGCCTGTTTAATGCATTTATAAATAACTGTTTTATTTATTTCCCAATTTTGTTCGTAAACTGAAAAGCTAAAATTTCTAAACGAGCTTTATAAAAAAAAGACGTCAATTTATCCATCAGTAGAGAAACATTTTGGTAGGAAAATATTAATTAGATATTTTGTCTTGAATTTATAAATACTGTTTTATTAATTCCCCAATTTTGTTCGTAAACTGAAAAGCTAAAATTTCTAAACGAGCTTTATAAAAAAAAGGCATAAATTTATCTATCAATACAGATATATTTTGGTAGGAAAATATTAATTAGATATTTTGTCTTGAATTTATAAATACTGTTTTATTAATTTCCCAATTTTGTTCGTAAACTGAAAAGCTAAAATTTCTAAACGAGCTTTATAAAAAAAAGCATAAATTTATCCATCAATACAGAAATATTTTGGTAGGGAAATATTAATTAGATATTACGTCTTGGTTTATTTAAAATCGAATTTTACATTCTACATCATCAACGAAACAAATTTATAAGAAAAGTGAAAAATTTAAGAGGTCCATGCCTGCAAACATACCAAGATTATTTTCTGAATTTGTAAATCATAATAAATTACCTTAAATAAAATAAATTAAAGCTGCCTAAAAGACAATTCTACCAGAAACCAATTATCCAGCGATACACGATTGGTGCTAAAATAGCTGGTGATTCATTTCGTGATATGTATTGAAGCCCGACATATATTGACGGTTCTAAACCATGCATCGAACTCCAGAATCGTTAATAAATATTCACGGTTTGAAGCTTGACGCTTTTGACGTCATTTTTCGACGCAAATGTACTTCAATTTCATCACATTATTTCGATTGATTAAGAATTCCCAGCACGTAAAAAAAAAAAATACAAATTATTCTTTGAATTTTACTTCGTCATGGAGGAAGCTTTATTTCTGTTTCTCGTTTCGGACACTTTTTTCCTGATTAATTACAAAAAAAAAAACAGAATTTCCAGGTTTTTAATAAGTCAGCACATAGACAAATTCTCATCAAGAATGAAACAATAATAATAAAAGTTGTCAGAAATTACTGTGCAAAATCACGAATTTCCATTACTGCCAAAAGTTAAAAACCGATTAACTTGTCCGTGGTTATTGAAACCTGACATACAGCAATTACAGGTTCCAAAGGAGAGGCTTTAAACTCTAAACCGAAACGTATAATACGTAAGCATGTGGCATTGGACAACTTGACGCATGGCCCAATGACCCGAAGTACAATAATTTCTTCCACTTGGAAAATATTACACCTGACAACAAAACCTGAAAATAAAATTCTGTACCGGCGCTAAAGTAGCGTGGCAATGCTTAAGGTAGTCCTTGCGGAAAAATCAAGTAAATCGGATATTAAGATTCAAAAAATTCTTTATACACGCTTTAAAGTAGTGACTATTGTGAACTGAAGTGAATCTGAATTAAAGAGTTCCAACTTAATGTGGAAAAAAAATTATGTAACAATAAATTTACAGAAATTAACTCAATTTATGCTAATAAAATGTATTTTGTGCAGTTTTTGTCACTCAGAATTGTAATTTTAGCTCGATCTTAATGAGTAAGAATTTATTTTATTTCTCGACAGATACTCTATGAATTTACCGGCAAATATTTCTGACGATATATTCATCGTTTACAAATTACAGTCATTTGTTTATGAAAAATTCGACAGCAAAAAAACGACACCCAGAAACTCGACTTTGAACAATTTTGCATCGGTTGACTATTCGGAGTCGAGTATTTCCTTATTTTAATACTAGTTTTTAAATTTAATCCGTAACGAAGGATTCTTCGTTTAAAGATGCTTTATACAGATATTCCCAGACAAAAGTGAGATTCGTTGAGAAATTTCAGTACTTTTTGATGGGATAAATAATTGAAAAAATTCAAGCATATGGAAGATCCTACGAATATTGATGTGGCATAATAATAATGCTACAAACTTATTAAGGAATTGATAAAAAAAAAACGTTTTCAGAAAAATCACATGAACTTATCTTTTTCATTTCAAATAAATTCGTCCAAATTTTTTTTTTAAATTCATATGATAGTTTCATAATTATTATCCTCATTTAGAAAATGTCCATTCCGTAACTTTTTAATGGCTTTGGAACTGTTCGTTCAATCATACCTCAAAACTTTATGAATTCAATGTGAAATGTTACTCCAAAAACATATCCAAAAATCGCGTATTTCCATTCATTTTCTCAAAATTAAAAAAAAATTAAAATTGAAGAAAAAATTGTGAAAAAAATCATATGGATAAAAAAAACGAATTTATTTGAAATAAAAAAAAAGTTTACCTGATTGTAAAACAATTCACAATGTACATTTTTTAATCTTAGCACTCGATTCACTTGACAATGTCGCGATGACTACCCTTGAGTCGTAAAAATATTGTTAAAAAATAATAAAAAATAATGACCTTCTGGCTCGGGACTGGCGACTGGTGATATTTCGGGCGTATGGATGATCGGCGTGTAAGGGCTACCGTAAATAGAGTTGTTTTCCGATTTGTAATCCTGAATGCTTTGCTGTTGCTGCTGCTGCTGATGATAAATAGACGAAATTGGCGAGTGACCACCCCACGGCATCTGGGGTATACATTGATATCCATCCATCTTCGGTCTGTTCATATATAAAAATAGATGATTAATTGAATTTCACTTTGATCAATAATAATAATTCACGTATTTATAATTAGGCTGTATATAGTCTTGGAATTTCGAGTGAAATTCGTATTGCGACCTCTGTGTCGCCTAAAATTTCTCTCTCTCTCTCTCTCTCTCTCTCTCTCTCTCTCTCTCTCTCTCTCTCTCTCTCTCTCTCTCTCTCTCTCTCTCTCTCTCTCTCTCTCTCTCTCTCTCTCTCTCTCTCTCTCTCGATTATATTTGAATAGATTACAATCCCAAGTATAGACTACGACTTGTCACGACGAGGTCATCGAATTCTACAAACGTATGCAATTACAGTCATTCCGGCTTACATGGAATGGTGAATCGTCGTGGCTCCGGGATTCGACCTATTTCCCGCTGTATTGGTGGCCACAGGAGGAGAGGACGGTGCGCCTGGTGCACGTTTCGCGTGTTTCCTACGTCTCGGCCGATACTTGTAGTTTGGATGTTCCTGCATGTGAATGACCCTTAGCCTCTCCGCTTCCTCGACGTAGGGCCTTCTATCCTGGGGAGTTAAACCTCGCCATTTCTTTCCTGCAACACGTAAACCAATATTGTTAATATTAAATTATGCACTAAAGCGAGAAAAAAATATTATAAATAAATTCACAAATAATTGATTATCCGGTGATTTATATTATGCTTATCGATATTTATCGAAATTTGTCACAATATTTTCAAAGTTTTCCGAGATAATCGAGATTTTTTTCCTGAATCTACAGATTTATAAATGTCAGTGTCATTAATCCGAGACCATCTATTTTTTTCAGGCTTTTTTCAACATCAAAAAAATGAAAAAAATTAGAAAACATAGTGATTTTACGATGGACAGCAGCTAAAAAATTTTTCTTTGTAACACATGATTATTGAGAATTTTTTCAAATTTTTACAAGTGAATGTTGAGATTTTGCTTAAATAATCTCAATTTAGGCCTTTTTATTAATAATAATTTAACGTTTCTTATGAAATAAAAAATCTATACATCGGAAAAATCTGAAAAAAATCTAAAACTCATGTGTTACATATGAGAATTTTTTTAGCTGCTGCCCATCGTAAATTTATATCGATGGATAGCATCAAATGGCATATACTATTTTTATCTAATTCTTTCCATTTATTTTTGTTGAAAAAAGACCGAAAAAAAAATAGAAGGAATCACCGGCCGACTTCGGCTTAGATACCAAACATTTTTATTTTACAAAGAAGGTTCTTCAGAAATTTTTCAGATTTTAAAAATGTGTCAAAAAAATCATTCAATTCACTAATAAATTATTCATACTGGAGCTTACATACAAAAAATGCTGAGGTATTTATTAAATCGCAGAGAAAATCAAAGAAATTTTTTTTCGTCTATTAAAATCTACGAAAACTTGCGCTGTATTTCAGACAAAATGCCAGAAAAAATATTTTTACCAGGTTTTTCTTTTTAAGTCTTACCGCCACTCTTGAAATCCTGTATGTCAGCATGTACAGAAAAAAAAGAACATTAATTAAATGATGTAAGATTAGTGGCAGAGAACATCGTGCTGGAGATACCAAATACATTTGATTTAACATCACCGAAATTCGTAGTCCGATGTCGCTGAATTTAGCGTCGTCACTGGTAACGGAATAATAATATCGAAGCCGAAGTAAATGCAGAGAGAGAGAGACTGATATGTAGAGGCGAGATGATGTTCCAGGACATGATGAAAAAAATGAGTAAGGCGGATGTATATAACGTATATGCTAGTGCAACACAAAATGCAACCAGGGATAAACCGCGGCACAGTGTGTATTCCTCGTGTATATTTATATATATATATATATATATATATATGGTATATTCTGTATGTAACGTACTATATATACATTAAGTATATCTTCAGCATTTGCAACGTGTATAGAGCCCCACATAGGCGCATGGGGGCGTAGATATGGGTGCGCCCGTGCCTTCAACCAGCCACGGGCACGAACCATTATTTCATATTTCATTTTGTATATTTCAACTCTGGTGTATAGAGATTCCGCGGCCCAAAGGGCTCATGCCCGGGAGGAAAAAATCAGACCAAGTTTTAAGAGCGTATTTCTTACTATTATAGCTTTATTGCAGCTTGAAGATATTTATTTTATTTACTTTTGTATTGTATATTGTTTTTTTTTTCATGATCCTCTTTTTTCATATAGTTTCATGTTAAGAAAGTTGGAAGGGATCAAAATATGTGTGTGTGTCGTTCCTGGAATCCAAAATTGATCAACTTACTTCATACTCTTTGTCAAAGGTATAAAATAATAAATAAGCAATTTACAAGATTCTACTTTTTTTTTACAATGTCCTAATAGTCCTTATTGTAGTTCAATATCATAAGCATTAATCCATTTGTAGAAGTAATTATTAATTAATTTTTTTTTTTGATTAATAGAAATTAATTTTGTAAAAAATGTTGTCTTCATGTCATCAATTATTTAATTATTTTCTTCGAGTCATCGTCTGCATCAGGATTAAAGTACGATAGTATCAATTTGCAAGTGTCCTGGGAAATGAGCGTATAGTTAAGCCAGTAAAGTCTGGCTCTTTGTCAGTGGTATATTCGATTTAATATTCTCGAGTGTACCAGAGGCAAACCGTGCAACTCTCCCGCACTGATTCATCGTCACACCCGCGCACTCCGTCCCACTGCGATGTCCTCGTTAGGTATTCTAATGCTCTCCACGGTGCGGTGCGCTGTCCCTTCAATGTCTATAACGCGCAACGTCTCTACGACGGAAAGGACCAAGCGCGCGGTTGTCCGTTACACGACACCCAACGATTTTCGTGCTTTTCGGAGCATAAAGAGCAGGGAGGTCGTGAATGAGACCGGAGATTGAAGATAACAGATACCGTAATTAAATGCTTTCCGGAGGAATTCTTTTTTTTACACAATCGGGCTCTTCATTTTTCAGAGCAAAAGGTGCGTATATTAATTGATGAAAACAAATAATATTGATTTGGATAAAAATATTTATTGGCGTAAGGTCAGCTACAAAAGTTATAGTGATTCAATTTTATCGATACTCGAAGGTATTTTATTCGTTTTGCTGCCCAGAGAAAAATTATAATGCATCGACTCATTTAATTTTTTTTTTTAAAGTAATTTCATGGGAATTACAAATCCACGATTGAACAGATTTTTCGAAAATTGAGGGTGCATGTGTATCGGTTATTGTAGCCCCTGCACATATTTTTTGGTCATAAAAATTATTTTAATTCTTTCAATTCTTTATTCAAACGTGATTTTTTTTAAAACGTCGTGCTTTTTGGATATTTTTATGGTGGCGTTACCGTCGATTCGTCTTCATTATAAAAAATACTGAAAAAAATGAAGAGTCATCGGGCGATTCACCAAATTTTGTACTCCTTACGAAAACCTACAAGAATTCGTGGCAAGTTCTAAATATATGTTTTAAGGATATATAGTTGATTAAGCCCTCTCGCTGTTGCACGTATCAGTAATTAAATACTTTTTTCAACGTTTGATGTGCTGGAAGTTTAAAATTAACTCAGATAATTGTAAAAAATAACGATGATCACAACTTGTGCCTCGAATAAACATATTGTCCCACTTTTCTGGCTACAATAATGTAACTATTGGTTTCTGGTGAATAATCTCACAATCAATTGATTCAATAAAGAATAACCAAAAAAAAAAAAACGAGAAGCCATTTTTTTCAATAATGAAAGTGGTTGACTCCACCAGAATTTCATTAAAAATAATGATTAAACTGGACGAATTAAATGTTTCAACCTAAATGTCTCTTGGAGATATTCTATTTAAAAGCCCGACCAAAACCGGAGCCCGTGAAATGGCAATTATCTTTCTTCCATCCATTATTATTATTTCCTCGGCACATACAATGATTTTAATGCTAGAAATCCGAAATTACATCCTTCTCAGACACAAAATACGAGTCATTCCATACACACTTCATCCCAAATAAAAAAAAAATTATTAAAAAATTTCTAAAGATCAGGTTCAGTGATTCCGGAGTGTTCTGCTGGAACTTTTCGCCGCAGTTGGAGGAACGTACATTGAATTCATCTATTCGCGTTCCCCAACTGTTGAATTAATAAAATTATTTAATTTTTATTGCAGATTAACCATTTTTTTTTAAGTCTGGATCTTTTTTTGCAAAATTATTTTTCTTCAATTTTTTTTTTCTACGTGCATATTGAATCCGTCAATATGCAACTTACATATGCAAAAGTGAAAATTCCTTGAAGAATATCTATTATCTAATATTATGTGACTGCGCTCGTCGATGATACCAGGCGAACTCGTTAAAATCGTGGTAGGAAAGGATTTTTTTCTCGAAATGCCAGATGCTGTTACTGCAACTATGTAGAGTGTAACGTCAGAGTTCAAGCAGACACGCGAGAGACCCCGCGAGAGTACAAACATGCACTCCAGAGTGTCAGAAGGTCGTGTCAGTCCCTCTTCCTATCGACTCTGACATTTTCCACAAATCCATACAAGACCTTTTTCTCACCTTACAGAGCACCTTCTCTTACGCGTATATATTTATATATATATATATATATATATATATATCTATCGATCATTAATTATCGATTGCAGTTGGAATTCATACGATATATAGCTGATATCAGCCCCCTTTCACTTTCTCCCGATATCGCTTTTTATTCGTTCGACACGTTTACTAATAAATTTTCCTTAAATTCTGCCAGTGTGTCTCGTGGACTTGCATAGCTTCGTGACATTTTCAGTTTCGTTTGCCAAGTTTTCTGAATTCCAATATCGGCGCGCGGCCTTTTACGCCAGCGCGGAATCCAGGCGCGCGGCGGTATATTCTGATTCTCTCACCGGCGCCTCCACACAACAGCACCTCCTGTGCTCTCTGTTCAGACTCGCGCGATTTGCAGGTCGAACCGAACGAGTTATTGTGCGATCTCAACAGACACGTGGAAAGTTCGGTACGTTCCGACCTCTCCTTAGTTGCTATATTTCAGATGCTGGGTCGTATACTCAGTCAAAATCACTTCAATAAGGTTTTCGCATAAATTTATAAAACGATAGGAACCGCTAAGAACTATTGAATTATTTTTAAATTATTTTTAAATTATTTTTAAATTATTTTTAAATTATTTTTAAATTATTTTTAAATTATTTTTAAATAATTGTATGTGATTTAGATGCCTTTACTCGTTTGGGAATATAACATCGTGACGTCATAAAACCCAGTTCGGGTGGATTCGGATTTTTTTAGGCGCGTTTAATTTTAAGGAAATCGTAGGGAATTTTAACAGCACTATAACTTTGAGAAACCTATCATTTTTTTAACGAACTTTTACTGGTGTTCAATAAAACCATAAATTCACTATCGAAGGGTAATATTTTTTATATTTGCGAAAAAAACTAATAAATGTGCCAAATGCTATCAAAGTTTGCAGAATCTTTGCCAAACATTTTTGCATTGAAAGAATGATGATAACGTTTTGCAAATTCTGAATCTTTCATTCAATGCTCTAGTTAATACGAACATGAATTGTATTTTCATACATATTTTAAATTCAAGATTGATTTTTTAAATCGAATGAATGCAATATGACTAAATACTATTATCATGATGTACAGAAAGTGCAGTTTCAGATTGTACAAACGTGTTTCGATATAATAAATTAAGACTGCATTAGGAGAAGAATATTTAGAAATTCAGCGCAGAAAATGTTTATTGCACTCATTTTTATTCAAATTTGAAAAAATGAAATCGTTACAAAATCTAAAGTCATCATTCAGATTTTCAGCAAATTTGTTACTAAATATTCCTGTAAATATTGTTACTAAAAATGATAATTTAAACTAACAAAAATTCTGGACGTTTCACAATTTTTTTTTTCCGAATCCTGAAATGAAAATCTAGAAAACAACATTATTCACGATACCAAAAAGCTTCTTCTGTGAAGAAGCAAAAAAATACAAAAAAAATACAAAAAAATTGTATTTTTATTTAGAACAATATTCCGTTCAATTTGAATGTAATGGAATGAATGAAATATTTCGTATTATCATTATTTTAGTGCGTGACTCGTGTCTCAGATGTGTATGTACGTATTAGTTTCATGTATCGTCCGGATAGTCGTCGAGATTGCAGGAGTAACGGAAGAGGGTTAGGAGGGAGGGGGGGGATAGAATATGAGAAGTAAGAAAGCAGGAGAAAGGGAGGACGAAGCGAAGAAGATGCAGAACGGCCAGGCGGCAGTGAAGCGCCTGGGTCTTGGTTCTCGATGCACCCCGCCCAACCTGGGTCGCCCACTGTCACCATTAATAATACGTCTCCCGTCCCGTGATGTATCTCATCTCCGCGTTGCTCGTCCGCGCGTGCGGCCCCTCGCCTCTCTATCCTTCTATCCCTTTTATATCTCCTTCTCGGGTCTCTCATCCTCGCGGTGTTTAGGCTTCCACAGGGTCTTCTACCTCGTCGATGGAACTCCCCTATGTGCGAGAGTCTATACGCAATTCTCGAATGGTTAAATTATTATATGGTTCCGAGACGATAAGGTGGTACAAATCGATTGCATAAATCGCAGTATCTGTTCAAATTTGTGGAGTATCTCTTTGAAATAACCATTTTTGCTTCTTCAGAAAGCTTTTTGTTTTAGTGAAAAAAAAAATGCCTGAGATTTTCATGTCAGGACACTCAGAATGGTCCGAAACGTCGAGAAAAGTGGTTTAGAAAAAATGTATGTATGCATTTTTTTTCTAACTCAGTAGATTGTTGAGTTAATATAAGCTTTGCAAAAAGTAGCAAAATCACTCAAAAAAAAAAAAACAATGTATAAAAAAAAACTTGAGACAAGTACATTTATATAAGCTGTCACCTATATTTACGAAAAGTTGTGGAATAAATTGAAAATATCGGAAGCTTGTTCTGTCAATTTTATTTTGTTTACATAATACACTTATTGGAAATTTATCTACATATACAATTATTGACACATATTATAAACTAAAATCATATAATTTCCAGAATTCGTAAAAAAAAAAAAAAAAAATTCACTCTAGTACTTGGCAAGTTATGTAGAATACAAAATGTAGAAAATCGTTATTTGTATATATGATATTAATATTTCTGTATAAACTCGCCATGTACCACAGCCAATTTTTTTTGTTTTTTTTTGCAAATTCATGAAATAATATAATTTTAGTGTAAATGTATTTATTCGACTTACATAAAATTATATTTTAAATCCCAACCAAAATTAACTTCGATAAAAAAAAATGTATTCGATTCAAGCAAATGTTTATATTTGCTTAAAATGCCCCCCTCCCCCATTCTCGGGTATCAAAAAACAAATTTTCAAAATATCGTCTCAATAATATTGTGCAGTTCTACAGTGAATATGAGTTTCGAGTGAATAAGTCATCAAAGCCCAAACGTTTTCTATCGCAGAATTTTATTTTTTTTATTTTTTCTTTTCATCCTGGAGAAAGAGTGGGAATAAAAGTATGTATGCGTTGATTTACGATCGTGAGATTTTACGAGGACGAAGAGATGAATCGAAACGGTAGGAGAAAAAGGGTCGCTTATAGCCGGCCTCTCTCGGAACTGTCTGCGGTTCCCGTCGGGGGCACGCGCTCCGCAAGAACGTGACGCGCGTGCAATGCGTGTCTCTACTCGCGCGAGCGAATCGCTCGGTCCGCAAAGCAAGAGCCAGATAGGTAGGCAAGGCGGCAGGCGTCATCGGGTTTGACAGTAGTGCTTTGAAAAAGAAGACGTCCTGGTCTCTGAGCGACGTTCTTTTAGCTTGTACTACTGTTCAACAATATATATATATATATATATTTCTATGTAGGTGCATGTGCACGCGAATTATGCATTTATGTCACATATCAAGACGTCTAGTCGACGCGTAAAAGCTATTTGTCAATCGTTCGATAGCTCGAATTATCGAAATGATAAATCGTCGGCGAATATAATAATAACTGGTGCGTGGCGGTAAACACTCGCTTTCTCATGTTTGCCACGCAGGCCCGGCGCCGTCGATCAAACGTAATTCGAAACGTCATCTATAGTACGCTTTTCTGATTATTCAATCGTACTTTGCAACAATGTGAGCTCTTTATTGTTTCTTTCCTTTTTTTTCAGGAGACTGTTGGCCGGAATGGGAAAATCACGGTCAGCAAGAAATGATTTTTTTAAGATTGATTTTCTTTTTTTCTGGGAATAAATCATCTTTCGTGTAAATTCGTTATTAACTCATCTTTGAAAATAATAGCATAGAAATTAGTGAGATCAATGAATCGTTTATCTCTTTTATCGAATATACTAATTTGACCCGGATTGCCCGACGATTCGGGTAGTAGGGGACGACGGTACGATAATATCGGTATTCCTATATTACATTAAAATCTGTTACTGATTTAAGCATTCGATTCGCGACTAAAAAGACTTTCCTCAGATCCATCACCAATTTTACGTACCCGAAAAGATTTTTTTGAAAAGATCAATATTCCAACTTACAATAGTCCATCTCTAACAGAGGAAAAAAAAATCATCACGAAACTGACATTTCGGAAACGTTACAATTAAAAGCCAAGTATGCATTTTATAAACGTATATATGTCATCCAATAATAAATTACGGACATTCAATTCTGGTCAACTGCAAATTTGTTATCTCTACCATATTGCTCTACCACGAGACAAGATTCCGTTTTTTACCTTCATACTTCATACATTATGATCATCAACACTTTAAAGATGCAATGTGGTATCGATGTTTTCCGGAATTATGTCGCTATTGAATTGTTTTTTTTTTAAATGAAGTAATTAATGGAAAACTTATAATATAAATCTCCCATTTATTAGAAAATAGAGTCTGCAGGCTGTCTCGCATCTATGTGATGATGATTGTATATTCGAATAGGGGACATTGCTCTGAACAAAAAAAGTCTCCGGTCAATATTTTCTACGACCATAATTGACGAAGTTATTAGGAATTAAAATTAACCAATCACTGACGGTCGAAAACGTCGAAAAGGGCGTTTTCAACCACCCAAATTTAACAACGTATGAACATAAATAAACATAATCAATAGAGCTGTTTAAAAAACCATCGAAAATTAAGAACGAATATTAGCCAAGAGATGAAATGAAATATAAAAACTGTTTGTTCTCTGATTGAAAAATAAGAAAAATGAATTTCCAACTCATGGACCACCGAGTTTACAACTTGAACCACTGCAAGAAGAAAAATCACCGAATATCCGTGAAATTAATTAAACAAATCCTCGGTGTCATTAATTCCAACATGATGGTTTTTGTGCATACAAAAAATATCCATCACTTTCTCGCACTCTATCTCCGTTATTAATCAAGTAATAAATTGACTATGCTGCGTACTTATGTAGCACACACACACACACACACACACACACAGACACAGATCATTTGAATAGTTCATTCACATTTCACTGGTGTCAAGTCAGTCCGACATAACATACTGAGGTGTTGCGATGTATTAGGATAAGCTTCGCTAGTTCTAATGATACATAGTTTCAGAAGGCGTCACTAGCCTCGGGGGGGTTCTTTCCCTGTCCAAGATATAGCTTATATACAGAGTAAGTAGATATATGTATAGCAGCGTCTCTCAGCACTTGCCTAAATACAATAATTTCACTCGTACACACAAGTACTATATTACAATTTCTATCCCGAGTTTGTCGGATAACCCGTGAGATTTCGTAATCTTTAGCTCGGTATACATGATCCGTCAGGCGTTGTCGAGATTATATTTCTCGACGTCGCGATTGGCGCCTCATGTACATCGCCGTCGTCGTCGTCGTCGTCGTCGTCGTCGTCGTCAGTTTAGGTGGGCCTCTCGGTTTGCTCGTCGGCAAAGTAAGCGCAGGGTGCGGCCAGACTCCGGTCCCGACTCCACCTCATTACCTGGCATTCTATGCAGAGAACGCGCGCGCTTATAGCTTATTATTGCCTTAGCTTAGCCAACCCGTGGTTGCCGTATGCGTACTACGTCTGGGCGACGGCGCTTCCTTCCCTCTTTATACTGATTTTCTGATGCCACAACATACAACGAGCAAAAATCTTGCACTACTATAGCAAGCGTATCGCCAAAGACACACGCATATATATGAGGCATTCCATATCAGTTCAGCGGCTAAAAAAAAAAATCTAAAAATCAGATGATGTAATCGCAACAGACACCAAGTTTCAAATTTTCGAAATTTTCGATGGATGCTTTCAGTTATTTCTTACTTTTCACTAAAACATTTGTATCTCAAAAACGAATTTACGTAATCTACAATTTAAAAGAATGAAAATCTGAAAATCTGAAGAAGACTAGAAATAATTTTTTCAATAATTTATAATTAACAAGCGTGATTTACATGAGAATGTCCGTATTGCCCCAATTTTCCCTAATATGTGTTGTAGGTATATAAGTATACATATATGTAGGACTGTTCCCTTCGGCTTTTCTTCCCTTCTTCGTAACTCGACTTCTCCCTAACTCGTTCCCTCTCATTTTATATGTATGCGCGCAATTATCGTAGGCGATCTTGTCTCATACGCGATTCGTTATTGCGCCAGGTTCTGCTGTGTGGAAGGCCCTCACAACCCCACTCGGACTTTTACTCGACATCCAACTTGGAGAACTTTGGAAGCATGGTGGTCTCCTTATATATTACTTTCTTCGAGATCGAGATGCATTACGTGGGCTGTATATATATATATATATATATATATATGGCAGACACTGACAGTATTAGATAAGAGGGCACCCTATTCCGGCCTTGCATACGCGATGCAATAGCTTTTTGATTCTGTGTTTAATTGTTTGAACAACTTCCATGCCTTTTTTGGCTTTGGGCACTTCTCGCTGACTGAAATATTTAGAATCTTGCTTTCTCATAAAGGAACATTTGTTTTCATGAAATAAATTTTTTTTTTGAGGTTTCAATGTCAGGATACTTAAGGATGCATTATACATACATTATCAACCAAATACGTTTGATTCAATTGGAATTAGAGTATTTAGAGGCGAAGAAAACTGATAAAAATTAACTTTACTGAAAGCATCAATGACATTGGCTTTGAATAATAGTGACAGAAAATTATTATTAAATTATTTTTAAAAATAGTTTAACAAATTCAACAGAAAATTTAATATTTTTATATGAATTTTTTTTTCAGCTGAAAACTCACAAACTTTGAATGTGTTTTTGTCGATAGGTTCCACATTATACATATGAAGTTTCAAGATCATTGAACTTAAAAGTTTCATCAAAATAATCTTTAAAAGTTCGTGAAATAACAGAAGTCTCAATTGCACGAAAATTATATTTAAAAGCCATATATTAGTTTTTACAATACTTTATGAATACCTTTTTTATTATTAGTATTATTATTATTATTATTCAAAACCGATGTTCTCGGTATCTTCAATCCCATTTTTTTCCAGATATTCATTTCGCCTCAAAGTGCTTAAAATCAAATAAATCAAAACTTTTGTTTGGAAATGTATATCAGACGTCGAAATGTTTCAACTGATTACGAATTTAAACAAGTACATTTGTCGCAACTTTCAAGTATATCAGGTAACTTATTACAAAAAAAAATGTTATCCAATCAATTTTAATGAGGTTATAAGTGGTATTTAATTCAGTGAATTATTCAATTCGAGTATAATTAATTGTCTGCAGAAAAGACTGTCGAGTGAAAGGTCCACTTTTTTTTTCAGAAGAGTTGATTACTTTTAGCTCGATACACGCAACGATTCTATACTTAACATAGATTGAACCGATCGATTTAAAAAAAAAAGAACTACGTTGTGTGTAGAATTAGAGATTAATCGGGATAAATTATTCCACGTGGTCATTGCTGCACTCTAAAAAGTCTCATTGTCACTTTTTTTTCTCTACTAATTGCACGCATTATTGTCACCTATGGTGAACAATAAAATTTCACGATGTATTCATTCGAAAAAAAAAAAAAAAAAAGACAGACACTCGAGAGAAAGACTGCATATGTAAACTGTGCAACGAATCCAAAGAATCCCATTGGAACGAGCTTAAAAACGTGGGTCTTACAAATCAGCAATTTTTTGTCCCTGCACCGTCGTCCCGTCGTCAATTCCCATGTATATAACTATAGATTGCAGGCACGTGCGTTGCTTTGTGAGTACCGATCAATACGATTGAATACAATCGACGAATTGCCTCATCTCATTCGATATAGCCATTTCGTGGATTGATTCAACGTCATCAACATATTGTATTCGAGATGAATGATATGTTGCAAACGTGAATAATTTTTATTTTATAAAAAATTACAAACACAATTGATACAATAGTCTGAGAAGCTTTTTTAATGTGCGATTACATTTTTTTTTAATTATAATTAAGTCACGTTCAATCGAGTCAACCATTTCTCGATAAATATGCTGATTTTTATTTGATATTTGATTAATTCAGATTGTTTTTTTTTTTTTTCAATTTCGAAGATATTGTTTTTAAACAGATTATGATATTACAACTAAATTGCGATTAATTTCGATTTTTCACATAGCCACCTGTGTGAGGAAGCTTATTTATAATTTTTGGCTTCCTCACAGAGGAAGCTTTCTGTAAAATTTGTGAGTTTTAACAAAACGTTAATTTTTGTTTTTCATGTGTAGAAAATTTCCGTTCATCTGAGATTTCACGTGAGTTAGAGCAAAATGAATTTTTTTCGAAAAATTTCATAAAAACAGAACCTTTTTGACGATTCATTCGAAATTTTACACCGATTCTCCTTTAATATAACTTTATATGTAAATTTATTGTCGAATTTCAGCTCGATTGATAGAGCCGTTCTTTAGGTATCTAATTTTGAATTTTGCATGCCGGCCACAGGCACACACACACACACACACACACACAAATACATTTTTTCTAAACCATTTTTCCGTCATTCTGAGTCTCCTGACATGAAAATCTCGAAAAAAAACAAAATTCACGAAAGCAAAGCTTCCTCTATGAGACAGCAAAAGGTACTAAAAAATAAAAAAAGAAAATCGTATTCTTCAATTTTTAATAAAAAAAGAAAGTTGTCGACCCACTTTACAATGTATACTTAACGTCATTTTTACAAATGGATTTATTACTTATTTTCTGTCTGTAACAGACAAAATCCATTTCCATAGAAAAAAAAAGTAGCTGTTTTTATAAAGCTTCCTCATAGAGGTGGCTTTATGAAAAATAGAAACTACTGAGGAAGCAATATGCAAACTTCAGCTTTGATTCCTTTTTTAGCGCTTGCACGAAAGCTTCCATATGCATGAGAAACCCAAAATTCATCCCCATATGTTTCCTCATAGAGGGGAAGCTTTGTGCAAGACGAAAAATAATGAGGAAGCTATATGTGGAAGGTTCTACTTTGCAACCTTTTTAAAAAAAACAAAAAAAAAAAAACAAAAAACAAAATTTCGCACACGAAGAAAGTGTGCGGGCGTCGGAAATATCGCAATAGCTTCTCGCCGTGTGTGAGATACACAGCGCCATCGTTTAGTGCTATCCGCGTGTCGAGAGACAGAATCGCATACGTTAGATATACATTGCATGCAATATGGTACACATAATAGCAGAGTGGTAGCGTGTATGGTGCGCCGAGTTCGGAGTTCGATCCCACCTCGTAAGCTATACGAGGTAATCAGAGGCACTAAACAACGATACAGGAGAACTCTGGCAGTCGGACGTACCCCTCTATCTCGGCTGTCGACGTCGGTACACCACCGGTATATATAACGCTTATATACCTGGTATCATTTGCTTGGCTGCCACATTTGTCGTAGGTGGTCTGCTTATACCCCAACGAGAGTGTGTGTGTGTGTGTGTGTGTGTGTGTGTGCGTGCGCGCGCGCGCGCGTGTGTGTGTGTGTGTGTGTGTGTGTGTGTGTGTGTGTGTGTGTGTGTGTGTGTGTGTGTGTGTGTGTGTGTGTGTGTGTGTGTGTGTGTGTGTGTGTGTGTGTGTGTGTGTGTGTGTGTGTGTGTGTGTGTGTGTCTGTGTGTGTGTAGAGTCGCGATCAGTGCGGGCGTCACCGTCGTCGAGCAGTCCACTCTCTCGACTTATACGCACTATATTATAAGCGTCTAGCAGCGCTATGTCCGCATACATCCTAGTTTATAATGAACCACCGGGCGTTAACCAAATCTCCTCTCTACCCTCTGCTGCCAAGCTAACTAATTTATCACGGGCATAACTTTTCATAACACTTTGAAACATTCCGTCTCGAAACAATAAGCACATTTGTTGAAACATTAGCTTTTAAACGACACTAATCGTGATGACAATTTTCATGAATCGTTGAAATCTCTGCTAGATTTCATTTTATGAAATTATGTATAATTGCTTATAGAGGAAACTTTGTTTTCATGAAAACCATTTTTTTTTTCAAGATTTTTATGTCAGGACACTCAGAATCAGCCGAAATTTCGAGAAAAGTGGTTTAGAGAAAATGTCCGTGTGGATGTTTGTGTGTGTGAGTGTGAGTGTGCGTATGTGTGGCTTCACCATCGAAAATTCAATCGCACATAATTCCAGAAGGGTAGGAAGGTTTCAAGTCAATTTTTAAGGGAAGAACTAACTCCTCTTTAATTACGATGATTTTTTTACATTAAATGTATCCTCGTATATAGATTTTATAGAATTTTTTATTTTCCGAAAAAAAAAGAACGTGACTGGTCTAACATTCGTAAAAATTCGACGATCCAACTAAATTGTTCTTCATAACTGAAGTAACGTTCAATGTGTTTGGGTATTGAATTTCAAAAGATCGGTAATGCGATTTGGATCTGAATTTTTCAAAGAATTGTGGTTTTTGTCCAGTTTCCGCAAAAGTTTCGGAATTAAGCAAAACTTTGTATGTCATGAAAATACGGTTCAACGGTGTCTGTCGTGTAGCTTGCTTTGTTTTTTTAGATTCATAAACATAATCAAGATAAGATAAACATTAGTCTGTATCATTAAAAAAATTTGTAACATTTTTGTCGTTGTCTTAATTTGTAAAAGTTTGTGTCTTGGCTTCGATATGCACCTTTTCACATAGAATCCGTCGACAAAAACTTTTGAAATGTCGCGAAAAAGTGATTCTTAATTCAATTAATTCTTAAAAATATCGAAATAATAATTGGAGCTTGATATTTTTTCGCTAAGTTAGCTTTGTTTGCTTACCAGGCTTAAGCCATGAAATATCTAATTTTTGGAGCTGCTGATTTATTTATTATTGATTTATAAATGACTCAAAATATGATTTTTATTTATTTTTTCTCACATCTGACTTAAATCGTTGTAAATTTCATATCGCACGATGCAAAAACGTTTAGCTGTACAAAAAAACGTCATTCGAGACGTACAAATACGTTCTTTCAAATATTATTCGAAATTTGAGATTGGTAAATATAAATTGTTTCTCGAATCTGGGAAAAAAAAAATTATTAAAAATAGTCACTTTTAACGTGGATGACCTAAATACATTAGTATCGGTAGTACTAAATATCCTTCTGAAAGTTGAAAGTAGATATCGGTATATAATTAAAAAGAATAGGTTGGCTTTCCCACGAGAAAGTGTCGGCCGGAAATAGGCTATAGGACACCGGTCAAGAGTGCGCAGGATTGTTTCCGGCACGACCTTGCCTCATGCAAGATTCTCGTCGTATATATAGAATGGTCGGGGCATCGCGTGGGGTCGAACGCTCGATTCTCTTTTCCAACCGATCAGGATCAGAAAGAGCCAAGAGCACGTCCAGTGCCTTCATCACCAAATACTTAACTCGGGTCAACAAAAATTACAACCCGATCTACTGTTATCTCAGCGTCGATCTTATTGATTTTTCATTAACCCAGGTAAATGGTTCGGATAAAGTAAACCGACGCTTTTACGTTATTACAGTACCTGTACGTACTATAACCAACGGCAGTGAGAGCACTTTATATTAAGATAGTCATTGCGGTACAGTCAATTTAATTTAAGATTAAAAAAATTCTTTGCACACGTTTTAAAGAAGAAAATTAATATGAATTAAGACGAACCTGGATTACAGAGTTCCATTTGGTTTTGAAAAAAAGTTTATAACAATAAATTTATAGAGTAATAAAGCAGCTTAGCAGTCAATAAATCCGCGGACATATTTTTACGCAGATTTTTTTTTAAATCAAGTTTTTAATTTTGGGTCGATCTTCATGAATGAGAAATCATTTTGTTTCTGTATAAATAATTTATGAGCTCATCCAGTGCGAATAAAAAATGTTGATTATTTCAGACATATTTTGGTCAAGCTATGCGAATAATTGTTGAACAGTTTAATTATAACCAGAAATTTCAACGTCGACAAATGCAGGTTTGGTCAACGTAAATGTATTTTAATCTCAGTATGAGAAAACATATATGATGATATTTGTCGTAATGAAAAGCAAATTGCTGGGAAAATACGTGAAGAATTTTTCAAAAAAACAAAACGAGACATTTATCAAGATGAAAATGAATTTACAAGTTTAACGTTAAAAAAAAGTGCAAAGAAATATACCTGTGTTCAAACTTAGTTATTTTATTTTGTTAAATCTTTGTCGTACATTTTTTACTATCATTAACAAAAACTCTTTAAACCAGATTCGCCCTAAGTTACACTTTTCTTCTTTTAAATAACTGCAAACAATTTCCATAATCTTGGCACACTCGATTGACTTGACTGTACTAAAGGACTATACCTCGACACAGGTCGACTACAATATACATTTAACCTACATGACGATAAATTGGCTAATTGAAGTAGTTACTACAAGACAGTTAGGTCGGTATTGCGGGACGTGACAATCAATAATCGATAATTTTACAAAGTAATTTTAAGGAAACATTGCAAAAAAATTGCCACCAACGAAAAGTTTCATTTTATTACAACTCGAGTACTTTGGAACGAGGATAAATCGCGGAAAAAATACACTTCATTAATTTTGATGAATAACAATGCCAAAACGTTATTAATAAATAATTAAAAAAACGAATGAATCCGATAAAAACTATTTTTCCTATCCTGCCGTAAAAAAAAACAGGTACAATCGAAATCGAAGTTCGAGATATTTCTGAAGTCGTGTTTTATTCGTGCTATGATTGGTCAGTGGTGGGTATGACGTACAGCGCATGCCCTCCTGCTATGTCCATTGTATCGACAGGCTATGGCGGTCATTTTGAAACCCAACTTGTCGCCAGCTACGATTGGATTCTTTTAGTATCAAAAAATGTTTGTACAATTAAAGGCGGTTCCTAAATAAGATTAGAAATTTTTTCAAGTGTCTTAACTCGAGAACAGCTTTATGCATCGAACTGAAATTTAATAAACGAGTGGACCATTCAATACCCGAATGCTGTGATGAAATTGTTTAATTTTTTTTTTTAAATTCAAAACGAAGTAAACAATTGATTTAATCACATTTCCAAGCTATTGAACTAAGACTTTCCCCAGAACAGTTAGGACCAATACTTGGTGTTGCATTTACCAAAAATCGAAAAAATCGTATCAAAATTATGAAGTCTTTCAAAAAAACTGTATATATTTAATTAGATTTTTTCATTTGAGAAATGACCAATATGATCTAGCTGAAATTACAACCCGTTTGTCATACGTTGAAGTTAATAAAAATCTAGATTATTATAATTTTTTTTAATGAGATCCTTAACAAGCGAAGCCAGCAATATCCTCCATTCACTTTTCCATTTTTTTTTTTTTCTTTTTTTTTAGCTTTTTAAATCTATAACCGTACGTACTAAGTTTATTCGACAGTTTTCCAGGCGTTTGAGCGATTAACTGTATTAGCCATAAAACTATCGTATAGCCTCGCGCGCGGGAACAGGTGCAGTAGATTCTTGTGTGCCCGTTGGCGTTCGGTAAAGTGATACACACTGAGATATTTCCTCTGTATTAACGCCGCGCAACTGGTGGTGTCTGGGGCGTTATGCATTATACAGTTTAAAATAATATGGTACCCATATTCGAGGTCGCTCGTAAAGGCTCGTAAGGCATTCACTGTGATTACCAATAATTTTCCAGGACGCGCCCAGAGAGACGCAGGCGAGATAAAGGCGCAAGAGAGCACACATACCTGCGTCTATAGTCGTCTCGAGGAAGAGACGACTTAATATTAATGTGTACCTGTGTATAGAGACTTTAGTGGTGTTATACAGTACACCTGAGGTTATATATTTTCGAATATATGTTGACACATGAGTCTCAGAAGAAAAAAAAAAAGAAAAAAAAAAACGCGACAAAGATAGACGAGAGGTAACGGTCGATGAGTGATTAATAAAGATGCGCGAGCACGCGTGTCACCGGATATAAGGCCCTACAGCGGAGAGAACCCGGAGACTATAGACACGAGTGCGCGGTATTCCGTTCGTGGACACCTCGCAGCACTCTCTGTGTTCGACGAGCAAGGCGCACATGCGAGGATCCCGTATACATGCGACATGGAGTCTGAAAAGGAACACAACATATCGCGCCTGTAGAATACAATTTGAAAATTGCAAAATGAATTAATGGCTTTTTTTCTTCACTTAATGTTAGTTTAAAGAGTCTAAATATAAATTGATGTTGATAGATTGATTTAGGTTTTCTCATAAAATTGATACGCATAAAATTATTTATGCCACGCGGTGCGAGAAGCAGGCGCTTCTCGCACTAGTGCGATAAAGTTGTATACGAAACTCGTGCGAGAAACTTTTTCTCAACTCGTGCGAGAAATTTTTTCTCAATTCGTGTGATTGCAACACTCTTTTTCGACTATATAACTTTCTCAACTTTCTCGTATACAACTTTATCGCACTAGTGCGAGAAGTAGGCACTTCTCGCACCGCGTGGCATAAAGTTGTGTACGAAACTCGTGCGAGAAACTTTTTCTCAACTCGTGCGATAGCAACACACGCCTTCGGCTCGTGCTGCAAACTCAAGCTCGTAAGAAAACGTTTTATCGCACTCGTATCGTAATACACTATTATGCCACGCCGTGCGAAAAGTGCCTACTCCTTTCTTATTCTGCCACAAATGCGGCAATGCAATTACAGACAACTAAATTTCTCGTTAAATAGTGTCTGGCATTGTTACTCACACAACTTCTTGGAAGATGATCGCTGTGACAGATTTACGAATAAGAACCGCGATGACAAAGCCAATAATAAAAACCACAACTGTACTGACACACATACAGCCACTATGGTGAACAAAAAAAACGCAAAACAAGACGCGTGCGTATTGTAAGTTATATATGACGTGCATAGGCATATATATATATATATATATATATACACTCCAATCCACACCTACTTGGAACTTCAATATATGTAACCTATAGTACAATATACCACGAGTATGATCTATACAGGCATAAAATACATAAAAGCTGTTACGAAGAATCACGCGCGCACACGTGCGCACAAAGCTGCTGCCCGAGAGGTAGACACGCGTCTACGATGTATATAATACGCACCGACCGCACGAAGTAACGGACGTACCGACGGACGGAGGCTCGCGCGAGGGCGACATACAGCACGCGCATGAATATGTACGATGTCTGGTGAAGAAGAGAAGAAAAGAAAAACAGCGTAATATGCGTAGAGGTTTATACCGAAAGATACGAGATGGAGGCGAATGAGACAGAACGTTTCGGGGTGATGAGATGGAGAAAAAAAAATTGGCAGGGGTTCGGAGGGCGAGGAAAAGCAAGGGAGTATAAATAGTGGAGGGGGGAGGCTTGAACCTGACATACATAACAATTGCAGCCGCGTCATGCCAATACCATCGCTTGCCCGATCAAGCCTAATACAAGATCGATAAATCGTGACGGTTTTCCGTTCGGGATATTAAAAAAAAAAAAAAAAAAAAAACGAAGTTGTATCTTGCATATTCATTTGGTATTCATTCGTTTAATATGTTCTGAAATAAAAATTGATACCTTAAATACTGTTAATATCTACAGAAATTAAGCACTCGCTTTGACTGTGGAAAATTTTATGGTGTCACTGTTAAAAATGTTTGTCAAATTATACAATACGAAGTTTGGAAGATTTTATTCATAAATTGACAAATTGAATACAATACACATGTATGATGAAAAATTAGAGTAGTTTTATAAGAAATTTCCAAAATTTCTTATATAATTACAGTATTGCTATGTAATATTCCAAAATTATTATAATTTTCGTATATTTGTACTGTGATACATTATTTGCACTTCTATATTGAACTTAATTTACCAGTTTATGAATTAAAATTTCCTGTTTTGTACAGTAGATGTTTTTTTAACAATGTAAGGTACGATACAATTTAAAACATTTGCTATAAATATATGTAATTAAGTATGAAAGTTATTATTTTTTATTTTTTATAGTCAGCTCTATGAATGAGAAATTATTTTTATCAAGACTGTCTTTCTTATAGAGGATACTGAGCAAGACATGGAAAATAGGGATGAAGCAATGTGCAAGGTTCTAGTTTATATCCTTGTTTGACAATAATTTGGAGGAACTGCAGATTTACGAATTTTAAGAAGCCAAGAAATTGATAAATCCGAAGCTTAAAAAACCTGATTGCTTGAACTGGTGTAACACATTTTTTTATCCGTTTCTAACATCATTTACGAATTACAGGCATTTTATTTTACAATCCTCAACAATCATGAATTGAAAAGTGATAAAAATTCAATTTTGAATACAATTCTAAGGTCTCTTTGGCAGCAAATTTGTCACCAAATGTCCCTGATCGTTCTTATGTAAATTCCCAAAGTTTCAGCTCGTTTCATGAAATCTTTCAAAAATACAAGTGATTATGAATGGAAAAAAATGTAATTGCTGTAAAATTTGCTTAAAATTTCTTCATGTCAGGACACACCAAATGGTCTAAAATGGCGAGAAATGTGGTTTAGAATAAAATGTTTGGATGGGGGCACCTTTTTATTTCCACTGATAATCAAAAAAATTGATACAGCTCTTGAACTTTTATTCAACTTCGAATAAATCTCAAATTTTATTCAACTTATACATTTTTTTCAAACGCCACTTTTCTCGATATTTTCGACCATTCTAAGTATCCTGACATAAAAATCTCAACGAAAAAGAGATGTTTCATAAAAACAGAGCTTCCTCCATGAGGAAGCAAAATAAATCCATATAATTTCCTGTTCTTTTTGTTGCTACTGCCATTACAACTGTATTTCTCACTCGATGGCAGAGTTCCGCAGCGTTGATTTAATGATTCGATCGTGAAAATACGATAAGGTGTTACACATTTTCATGCTGATACTGCCATCAGCGCCTCGAGTGGAACAGAAAAAAAAAAGCGATGAAAAGCATGCGAATAATTACTCTTGTTTTTATTGCTGGGAATAAATTCCAAGCCCGGATATAGAGAGACCGCAAGACGGGGAATTCGTGACAAGAAAAATTACTCCTGTAGTATTAAAAAAAAAAATATTCTGTTGTCTTAATTAATTAACTTTTATCGACGTAAAGTAATGTGCTTGAAATGAAATAAAAAATTTTGCGTGAACGTGCGCATGGCAACAAATGAGGTATTGTTTGATGGCGCAGAAAACATATCAGGCGTTACGCGTGCTACGCGTGCCCCAGGAATTAACAATTTCCTCGCGGACGACAGAAGCCCGGACGCTCAAACACACTCGCCACAACGGCGCGGAGTCTCCGGCTATATATATATATATATATGCCTGGTAACGTCTCGGATGCCAATTGCCGATAATCCAAGGTACTGGCGCGGCGTTCCCGCGACGATAACGCAGATTGCGGTCAATCTCGATGGATTTATAACGGGCGCGGCTGATCTGTGGTGCACCGTATGCGCTGTATTTTATATACCAAGTATGGTGTAACGATCGCGTCGAGTACAACACCAGGAAATATTACGTGAATCATCGAGATTTACCGAAATATTTGCATTGCGAAAATGCAAACCACAAAATTAAAAGAAAAACAAAAAACGATTTTATACAGCAATGAATTACGAGATTTCAATGAACATTTATGAAAACATTAATTTGTGTAATTAATTATTAAAAAAAAAAATTATTATTTAAAAAAAAAAAAAATAAATGCCAATTTCATTGATTGAGAATCTAAACGAAATTAAATATGACGAATTTTTTAAATATTTGCATCACATTTGTAACGAATAACATTTTTTTTTAAATTAAATTGTTTTCTGCTAGTTTCTTAATAAAAAAAATATATGAACCAGCAATATATTACAAAGATGTTAATTTTAGAAAAAAGAACAAATTTGAGTAACTATTTACCAATACGTATTTCAATATTGGCTAGTACTGAATTTAAAAAATAGGAGTTAAATTTATTTTTATAAAAAAAAGAAATATCTGCATTTCAATTACAAACGATTGATATTTTTTTACTCAATACAAAAAAAACCGAATGATAACCAGCAAAATATTACAAAGATGTTAATTTAAGATAAAACAGATTTTCGTAATTATTTACTAATACTGATTGCAATATTGGTTAGTACTGAATTTTAAAAATCAGAATTACATTTACATTTCTTGAAAATTCCGAAAAAAAGGTTTCATCTTACGATTTTTCTAAATATCCACATTTTATTTACACAATTGACTAAATTATCTTAAACAAGAAAAATAAAAATTTCATGGGTTTTCTGCTAGTAACTCAATTTAAATATAAAATAAAACAAAAAAATTATACGAAAATTCGATATCAACAATGTAGTTATGGTACAAATAAGTGTGTGTAATTAATTACTAAACCCGGTTGCAACAGCAAGTGCGGGGTTGTTAAAATAAAAAATGAAATTTACGTTGATCGAGAATTTTAGTAACGTTTCATTTAACGATTTTTCAAAACATATGCATCGCATTTGCAACCAATCAATTTTTCTTAAAGAGAAAAGCCAAAAAGAGTTTTTTTTCTGCCAGTTTCTCAACAACAAAAAGTAAATAGAACTGAAAAATATTATGAGATTACTGGCAATAAATTTGAGGAGAACGAAATTCGTTGATTGTTTAAATAAACTATCAACAAATTCCACAAACAGCAGTTCATTCCTTATAGAAGAAAAATTTCTTCTACGAGAATAGAAACAAAAAAAAAATTCATCAATTTTTATAAAATTCATCAATTTTCATAAAATTCATCAATTAAAAAAAAAATTCATCAATTTTCAAAAAAATTCATTAATTTTTATAAAATTCTCTTTAGTTAGTGTCGAAATATTGTTATCAACCAACTCGCCACGCACAATATTCCCTAAGATGTGGAAAGCACTGATGGTCTAGAATCGTAAAATAGTGCCACCATATAGCCACCTACTGTACGCGATTTGCAGGTAAAGCCTGGCTCTTCCTTTCTCCTTATGGACCGTAAGTACTTATGCCACACAAGAGCATTAGCGTACTACACATATCCCATACACACACACACACCCACTTCAGTGGCTTTACGTGTCAGCCATAGCAGAAGCAGCAATTAATCTAATAACGCACGACGAACCTTTCGGCGTGTCTACGCTATAGTATGAAAAGTCACAAGTATAATTTTCCCAACTTTCTCATTCCCAGCGAGAAGCATATATCGCAAGAAATATGTTAAAAGAACAGGCACGCGCGGGCACTGAACTAATTTGTCCCAATAGTGAAAATGCCATAAACAATATTCATGATCTATGTAATATGCTCAATAATGCATACAAAATAACGTGAAAATTATCGCAACACTTAGACATATTATATCTACTATGTATTTAACATTGTGTGTTTATAATAAAGTATCGTAGAACGTATATAATAATGATACCTCGTGTGTATAATGACACCACCAGTCAGAGTTGAGTAACTCACCTAGCATCTTGCTGAGATCAGCATTGTGAAGATCGGGATTCTCGTCGGCCAATTTCTTTCGCTCGACCTTTGCCCAAACCATGAATGCGTTCATCGGCCTCCGTATTCGTTGCTCCTTAAGGCTACGCTGTGCCGAGCTACCCGGATGACACATCTTTCCTCCTCCGGAAATCGACGATAATCCCTGCTGATAGTCGAGCGGCGGTGCCGAAGCCAACCAAGTCATGTCCTCCAGTCGTTGCTGGGCTGGACCGCTCAGCATTCCTGGTATCTGCACAATTTCAGGCATTTCGATAGTCTCGCATTTTTCTTTTTTTTTTTTGTCTTCTTTTTTGTTGCATCTCTGCAGCCACGATCGAAGATCATCCGAACAATACAATATTGGATGCTCGCAGTGCGAGGTATTTCGACAATTTGGACATGAGTATATTTAACTATATCGATGGTGAATTACTTTATTCCGTGTAGAAATAGAGTGGACAAATTTTTTGTAGAAGAAAAAAAAGAATGTAAAGTCAGGACTTGCACGTTGTTTCCTCATTTTTCGCCTTTCATTTCAGGTAATGTGATTATCAATTTTGGAGTTCCTCGTCCGGGAAGCTTTGCGAAGCAATGTGCAATGTTCAACTTTGATGCATCTTTATTTTTTATTAATGAGACAATTTTTAATGATTTCTCAAAATTATTCATTCTCATATTATATTCATTAAATTGTTCACGATGAAATGGTTGTAACTAAAATATTCAAAACATTCTATAAGCAAATGACAAGAAAAATTGTCCTTTTTTTGTAACAGCTCGAACGATCTTCCTCAAATTTAATACAGAATCTCATTGGTCTAAACTTCATTTTTAAGCAAAGTTTCCGTTGGATCCCTTAAAAATTGTTCAACTTTATCGCAATCACCGACGTTCTTGAGAAATTCTACAAACATACCGGAATCATTTGGCTGTCTATAGACATTGAACCATCATTCCCTTCCATACTGGAGTCAATCTCGTACGCTCGTGAGGTCGGAGTGGCATAGAGCGAGGAATGAAGAGCCAGGAGACCAGGAGAACCTCCATAGCTGCTTACTGGTGGTGGTGTCACCTCACCTCTCTCATAACTGTCGAGCATTCTGCAAAATAATCAATAAAATTCTGACAGTTAAAATGCAATCTCTACAAAAGAAAACAAAAATTGTCGATAACAAAATTACAAGGTATCGTGCCATGGTTAGTCAACTTCTACCCGGTTTTTCTTTTTCCATTTCGATGAGATTATCAATTTTCCGCTACGAGGATTCTCGATATTGACAACAAATCTCAGTCGATCTGTGTACAAGAAATACATCGTTACAATCACTCGAGAAAGTAAACACAAAAATAAAATCTCAGTGTAATATTACATTTCTCAGATGCCTATAAAAGTTAAAAAAAAAATATGTGGTCATCAATTTAAGCCAAAACATAATGCAAGTGCTTCATTAAATGGCAACGTGACAAATATTCACACATTCAAAATAATGTCGAATTAAGGGTCTTACATCATGAAGCCCTCTCGGATGTTGTTATCGTACAGCATCTGCCAGGTCGACCACATAATCTGGGTGTCGTAGTCGTTAGCCCTCATTTTTAAAACGTTCTTTTTTTTTCTTTTTTGTAATTTTGTCTGTGCTTCGCGAATTTTAATCTACGTCAAACGATCACGTTACTCGTCAGTTGCGATCCAAACGGAACTGGATCGTTGATATCGCTTCGCGTATCATCGCGTCAAGCGTGCCCTCCCCACTCTTGTCCTTTGTGGTTTCCTAAATTCTACCAACTTTTGGTCCTCGACGATAGCAGACGTTAAGCGCGAACTCGCCATAGCAAAATGATACCGTTACAGGCGCGCAAATACAAATTTGCCATTATGACGATTAACAACAATTAGCAGCTTCATTATTTTTTTATGATATTCTGTTTATTTTCTCTATAAATTATTTTGTATTACTTACCAAATGTCCTAATTTGATTGGTAATAAATAATTGGAACTTTAATATTGAAAAGAAATAAAAAGTATTGTCTGCTAAAATTAAATTTTTAATTCCATCAGTGAAAAAAATGATGCGCCATTATTTACGCTATTGACTTTTAATAATGGCATTTTTTTTTTTACGATTTTCCTTAAAACGGTAATTTTTGTTACGTTAAAAATCTTCACTACTACTCCTTTTTTTTCTGTTCAGAAAATGCTTGTAGTAGTAAAAAAGCCATTTTTGTCACGCCTTAATAAGTTAAACAAGCCTGTAAAGCAGAAACTTGCAAATTGCTTCCTCATTACTTTGTATCTTGCAAAAGCCACCTCTATGAGGACAGTGTGTTGATCAATTTTGGCTTCCTCATGGAGGAAGCTGTGCCAAGATACAAAATAATGAGGAAGCAATTTGCCAGGTTCCACGTTGCAGGCTTGTTCATATACTGTATACATCAGCTGCACTTAAAATAATTTTAAATCAACCCCGATTATAATCACTGCATAAAAAAAAAATCTTTCAACGAATTCTCAACAAAGTCTATAATTTTTTATTTTATTTTACTAGCAGTCAAGGTACAACTAGCAAAGGTTTTATATAAAAATAAAAAGTGAATTTGATGAAGATTACAAATTTCAATAGCTTCAAGAGAGTCAAAATATTTTTTTAATCTGCTATTCCCTTCGCAGATACACCATGTCATACTAAAAGCAATAAAATTGTTAAAGTGAGCCAGGAAATAATGATATGCCTGAATAAAAAAGGGTTGTGATTAGCAATTTACAGGCGAACATCTGCAATGTATGAAAACAAGAGTAAATAAAAAAATTAAAAAAAAAAAAAACAACTACCTTCTGTAGCGTCTGACGAAGGATGATAATCTGTTTGTACAGCCGACATTATTCGATTTGCAAATACACGGGAGAGAAAAAGAGAGATAACTCGAGGCTGTGACGGTCGTCGTCTCGTTGACGTGAACGACCGATTGATCTGTCAGGCTTGATGTCTCTTCGCAAAAGAGAGTCGATCGACATGAATGAACCATTCAAGGCCACCCGATGCTGCTATATTCCCACGATTGTCCTTAAGGCATAATGCAGTCGTGCGTAGCTTTAATGGCACACCGATCTCACTTCACGTACATCAAAGCTCATATATATACGTATATATATATATAGGCGTTGGCCATTGTAAATTCGCGAAGCACCATCTTGTAATACAAAAGTCAATCCACACGAATATACACACAAGAGGAGACTTTGCAAACATTAAGATATTAGAATCATTGGCATTTGTTCGAATGCTGAAACAACTGTTTATGAATATTCCGGATTAAACGAATGTTCTCACGTTCATCGATACGTTTTAAACGGGTTTTGTGTGTTTACGGCAGCAGCAAGTGTCGAGAATGACACGCGTTCGACATACATGTATATATATATATATATCAAACACACAGGCTCAAACTTTAAGTGTAGATATATAGGACGAGAGGCGAATGTCTGCGGTGTTCCATATAATGGCCATTGTTTCGGTCTCTTCCACGGCAGTTTCTGACGGGGACAAAAACGTCTCGGCATTTTCATTCAATAAAGCCGTGACTCCCTTGAGTCCACAGGCTGCCAGCGGTACCGGGGCACACACAAGACTTCCGCGCTCGCGAGAGTGTAGTTTCTTGTCCCTCGTCGTGGAGGAGACCTCGTTTCATTGATGATCGCTCGCGTGATTCCCTGCAGTGACACGTTCCGGTGCGACCTGCATTCATCCCGGGATATACACTTTGATGGTGCGTTTATGTACTCCTCAACGAGGCACGAGATCCGACTATCGTGATTAGAACGAGAAAAAAATACGTACATAACACCAGTTTGACTAGTTATAAAGCGTTCTGTATTTCTGTTAGTCTGAAATCAATTAGTTCAGCGACATTTGGCTTCGGTATGGGAGACATGCCAACCCCGGGTTTTGTGCAAAAGTTTGCGTTTTCCTTTTGAGAGGCTAACACTGTTATCGTTGAAGATTCGACCCTGGAAGTACTGAGACAATTGACATTCCAATCTATTTTATAGCACTGATACGTGGTTCTGAAACTTTGTCAGGGAACAATGTGCATGCACATATAGACCAAGTATTTTTTGTTCCAGTTTCAGTGGCTCGAGATGCAAGTCATTGAAGAGACAAAAGTTGCAGAGCTCTTATGACCTCTGGAATATTTGTCTTACATTTACAGATGCGATGTCTACTTATTGGTACAGCTATTGGATTGTTTTATGCTAATTCAAGGTTTTCGAATGACTTGGCGTTTGAAATAAACGTATAGTCATTCAGAAGATATTCACTCAAATCAATATTTCACCCAAAATATAAGTGGAGTTATGTATTGGAGGCCTAGAATTAATGTTAAACTTTGTTCTCAGTCAGAGTATTTTATTTACCAACCGACTTCATCACTGACATACCAAAATGTAACTGACATGATACAAGATTCGTATGGGAGTATGTTCAGAGTTTAGTATTTTTTTTAATTTCAATTCAATTTCGACTTTTTCAAGCGCTGATCGCAAGAGCTTACATTTCGGCTGTTAATATGAAAAATGCAATTATAATTTCTCTCACACATAAATGATAGTGTCCACAAATTTTGAAAGGTATAATTAATATATTTTTTTCGGGTTCACCAGTCGTTAAACATGTTTTTACACATTTTAACCAAAACAGGTCATTAAAATTGACAGTTTTTATAGATACAGTAGCAGGTTATTGTGGCTTGAGCGTTAAGCCCCCGCGTGAGTGTCTGTGAGTGTCTGTTAGAATGTTTGTGAGTGTCTGTGAGTGTCTGTTAGAATGTTTGTGAGTGTCTGTGAGTGTCTGTTAGAATGCCTGTGAGAGTATCTGTGAGAGTGTCTGTGAGTGTCTGTATGGGTGTTCAAGGCAACACACCGCCCTTTATTATATTGTAGACAAGTCATCAAACGTTTTTTTTTTACAGATTTTACAAGACTTTATAAATTGAGACTAAAGGCTCTGAGTAGGCTATTGTCAATGTAGTAATACCATTTTTTGCAGTCGGAAGGGTTCGCGGTTGAAGTGCACGTCTGGAACGGTTCTTCTTCATTAACTCCCAACGATGTTTGCGGCAGATTGTGTTCCCTGATTGGGCGATAGATTTTTTTCGATTTCTGATTTAGCACGATCCACAGCCAAAATGAAGCTTTATGATCGAACGACTGAAAGTATCGACGAACTAAGATTACCTAGCGAAAAATTCTGAACACTTGAAACCAAACTCCTCCTTTTCCACCAGACTCCTCCTTTTTTACGTCGGGTATTAAAAATGACTATTACCAATAAATTTCAATTAACATATTAATTTTATTTACAGTATAGCCTTCGACAAGGATAACAAGCTCCACATAATTTAGAAAATGTAATAAATCGAGGTCGAGACGCTGAAACATCGTCTGTCATATCCATTTCGATTCAAGTCGACTGCCCAGAAAGACGAGCTTATACCCACTTATCCTAAGAGTATGATACAATGCCGTGACATACGTCGTGAGTCCCGCGAGAGAATCCTATTGTTATCGGGTGTGTAAAACGAGTCAGGTGCGATAATTCCCCTACCTTGCAATATTTACACAATGCGCCCATTGACACGCTTGTAACAAATTAATCCGTCTGTTTGTAAATTCGTTGACGAAGTGGCTATTATTCCGTCTATTTATTAAATCATCTCGAGCAATCATTCGCCAATTTTCCGTCGGATCACGCGAAGCCTCCTCTCCAAAGACAAAAACAAACTTTTCATCGATATTTCCTTATCCTAGCCGGTATTTTCTTTTGAACCTTGCCCGATAGCGATGAATTTACGCAATAGCAATAAATTCAAATCACCTTTACTCCGCAACTGAATTGTTGGAAAAGCCAATTCGATTCGGTCCGTATACACGTTTTACGTTGCTCCCGCGGCCAGCTCTAATAGGAATCGGCGAAGGCAGCCGTCGGCTCGTCACTCACGCGTACCGTGTGTGTCTACAAGAACCAGCCTGAATGAATTATTCTCAGATCGGCGGAGAAGTGGAGAAAGCTTTTTTTTTTTTCTTCTTCTTCTTCTTCTTTTTCTTCTTCTCGTGTTGCTGTTGGCGCGTTGTTTCTTTCATATAAAATGTGGAGTGAGGTTGCCGGTACACCAGAAGTCTCGAGTATATAGGCAATAAGAACCTAGAACTGGAAGAGCTGTTTGGCATGGCATGCCGTCGGGATAGCGAAATGTCGAGGTGCATAAGCTGGTTTACGCGTTACGCTATAAGCGAGCCGCGGGAACTTTCATGCAGAGGCGTATATTTCAATGTTGGAATAATGGCCGATCGAACACACCCTTGCATACACTCTTGTCAGGGCTCTCTCTTTCTTTCTTTCTCCTTTTTTTTTTCTCTCTCTCTCTCTCTCACACTCTCTCTTGAAACGTAGCACACGTAATGTAGCTGATGCAGGAACTGTAATTTTATAGGCCCCTGATTAAACTTTTAAATCAAATGACCAATGCGGTTCAGTTGGTAAGCGGAAGTGAAGACCCCGGGCGCTCACCTCCGCTAACCACTAACGTTAACGACACTGTCGTCGCTATCCTCGTCTGGATTTTCGTCTGTCCTTCACCGAGGTACCAGAGACACTGTAGTGATGTTTCTTAGAGAAGAGTCGGGTTGAAGTATACCGTTTATGTACACTGCACCGGACTTGGCCCTGCAAATTACTTGAGGACATTTTTCGTGGCTGCAATTGATCTCGGCTTACATTCAACAGTTATTTTTCAAAAGAACGTGCTTTTTGGAAAATTTTTATTGTGGTATTAGCTGCAAAAAATACTGTACGAATAAATGAAGGGACATCGGCTGATTCGGCAAACTCTTAGGGAAAGTATTGAAACAGTATGAAAGGTAAAAAATCTGTTGGATCGAATAATACTAAAGTGTATCAGATCCAATTATTAGTTTTCGAGGTTTAGATCGAAATCTTCATGGTTTTCGGTGTCCAGATCGTTGAAATTAGTGGACCGCGTGTTATTGAACGTCAAATCAAACAGTTTGATCGAACTGTAATGGTTGAAATCCAGCTTGAAGCAGTGCCTGATACGAGGTATGGATTGAAGAATACAGCAACGAGCATCCCCGAAACACTTTGCGAGAAACCTTTCACGCTAAACGGACGTTGGGTTCATAGCGCTTTGACCTCAACGACCATATAATCGTTTTCACGACTTCCTCTTCATCTACGAGAGTCTTGGTATGGAGTCTCTACCTTGTTGGTATCAACGTTCGACCGGAGAATCAAATATCCAACACATTTTTCGTCGTAATTATCATAAGATTAAAAATCAATAAAATAATTTTGTTAAATAATTCCGTAAAAGTTGACAAACATATTTTTGTCCCTTTAACAATTTTTTCGTTTCATTCCTTTAACTTCATTTCTACGCACTGTTGATATAACTTTTTTTTCGTCAAGATCACAGTTTTTTTTTCTACTTTTGTTTGTGATACTTACAAATTTGCAAATAATTCTTTTTACTTGAAAAATTAACAACAAAAATTGAGAACATTTGTGGACAAGAAATTTTTGGTAAAAATACAAGAATTTTACTTTCGATTTTAATACGTAGTCCAATGAATGAATATACTTTTTGGAAAATTTGGAACCCTCAAAAGGGTTCCAAATTTTCTTTTTTTTTTTTTTTTTATTATATTCCTCATTTCAAGTAAACTTTAAAAAGACGCAACAACAATGTTTAATGAATTTAATAAAAAGATAAAATCTCACATGTATCTGAGAAGATGTATGCGTTGATGAGAAGAAGAAGAAAAAAAAAAAAACAAGAATGAGTATAAGCTGTGTGAGGAAGTCGTGTTGCATGCGGGTGGATAGGTGTGTCTGCGCTTTGGGCGAGCGAGACTCTTGGCGACGGTGACCGGTGCGCCTTAGCGGCTTTCCGAGGTGAGGCCGAGGTGTTGTTCCCTCTTTGTTCGGATCGTTCGACGCCCCGGCGTGAGGCCGTGACTACTGCTCGTCGCATGAGCATATATATATATATATATACATATATATATACACACACGTTGTATGCGGTGGCTGGTTCAGCTCAAGGCGCAAGTGCTGGTAACGAACGTTTGGCTTCCGTTTTACTGTGGTCGCTGACGCCGCGCACAGTCTCCTCAGCGTGCGCGCGGGCTCTCTCTCTCTCTCTCTCTCTCTCTCTCTCTCTCTCTCTCTCTCTCTCTCTCTCTCGCACGAGTAAGCGTTTCGTTCGCTATCAATTCCCACATCCATTGTTTTCGGTGTATCACGGGATTACTCGGGGCGGCGTTACCGTTTCGACGCTTTAATAAATCACCACCATTGTCCACGTTGACAGTCGTTCGTCGCCACTCAACGCGATGCCCAACCGCAAAATGTTTCTTTTTTTCTTTTTTTTTTTTTTTTTTTTTTCGAGTTCTCTATTCGTGTACGCACAATACGTTCATTTCCTATATCGCTAATTAGTCACAGCTTATTCGCTTTTGGAATTGATGGTGTGCACTGATAAAGTTCAAGATACAACTCTGGCTATCATTCGTGGATATGGTTTTGCATCGAGATCATTTTTAGTATTAATAGTTTTAGTGTTTGTTGATTGTTCTTGCCATTTGGTATTTTGCGTTACAGATAATACATTTTTTTAAATGATAGATAAAAATAAATGTCAAGATTTGAATTTTCTTATTTTCGGGCAACAAAAGAAGTATTAAAACGGTTGTAAAAAAGTCGAACCTTCCACATTGCTTCCTCATTTTTTTGGCGTGTTACACACTCTTCTCTATGATAAAGTACGTTGTTTAGTTTTGGCTTCCTCATTGAGGAAGCCTAGTGGATGGCGGATCAGAGAATATTATGAACAAGGTTCGTATGTGCGAGGTTCGACTTTGCAATCGTTTTGAAAAAGTAATTACGAAAATGCAAATTTCTGTAAAAATCTTAACTGGTTTATCGATTTTGCCGGAGTTCGGTGTCAAATATTGAAACACTCTTATTAAGTTTTATACAAAATTTATGATCAGTCACTCAGAACCGTTCTCCAGTTACAGCATTTTCAAAAAAATTACGAAAATTTGAAATTCTGTAAAATTTGAACTACTTTATCGATTTCGCCCAAACTCAATACCAAAGGTCCCACCAGCCAGATAAAATTTAATTCCAAATTTCAGCCCAATAGCTGAAAATTTGTTCGAGTTACAGTGTTGACAGACATTTTTCAAAATCTTAAAAAGCTAGTAAAATCAAAATGCTTCAATCGATTTTTTGTAAAATGTATGCAGTCAATGAGACACTTGACTGTATTGCATATGGCACAAAAATTTGAGATGATTCGGTTGAGACACATCGGGACACTTTTTCTAAAACTTTTTTCTCGACGTTTCAAACCATTCTAAGCATACTGACACAAAAATCTCAGAAAAAAGAAATTTCAGGAAAACGAAGCATCCTCTGTGAGGAAGCAAAACAGAATAAAAAAAAAAGTATCTTAAAGATATCATGGTATCTTTAAGATACAGTGTCCAGTTTCATGTATCCCATAGTTTTCGAAGTCCAGCTCGATCGCTCCATAGTTTTAGTCGTCTAGGTCGACTTCACAGTTTTAGATGTCCAGGTTTTCATATTTGTTTGCAGTTTTCGAGCTCCAGGATAATTCCACTTTCATTGACGATGTCCAGGTCGGTCTGGACCTAACAAGCTTGACCTAACAAGCCTAAAAAAGATTAGATGAAGCGTTGGCGGTATATCATAAAATAGAATGGAGCTTCGACGTATGACAGCCCCAATGAATAATGCCTTTTTTTTTACGTTTCGCCCAGATCTGGACTTCTTCAGAAATTTTGTTCTATTCTTAGTAACATATCCGCGGGTACCCGAAAAAGTCCGAGCACTGATTCTTACAAATTTGTATTAAAAAAAAATTGAAAAATAATATGGTTCATAAAAACGTTTTTAGCAGAATTTCATTGCTCTAACTAAATATTTCTAAACAGCCTATTTCCAACGAATTTAAATGACTCAACCAATCTCTTTTACCGTTTAAATAAAATTTCAATAGAACACAAAATGTTCTATCGCTATGAAATCTTGAACAGTGAAAAGGAAATTGACTCACCTCGTTGAATACTTATACGTAGGTTCTTATATAATTCTCAAACACCTTTGATCCCATGATAAAGCGGCAACGCATCGTTACGATTTACCAGACTCATCCGTGAAACTTGATTCAGTACTGATGGATTGCCATTTTTTTTTGTACGTTTAATAACACTAAAGTACTGAATATTTGAACGTTTCTGATGTGCGAAGGCTTTATGGAATTAATTTTGTTGCTTGTTGCGTTGATGCACAGAGATTGAAATTAAGCCTTGAAACTTTGCACTCAGTACGAGTAATATCAGAGAAATCGGCACGAGGACGATGACAACCAAGAACTCCGGTGGCACTCGTAAAATTTGCATACTTTTCATCAGCGACTACTCGAGCATTTGTTGTTTTTCTTCACATTTGTCTGTGTACATCAAATGGTAAGACTGAATGATTGAGGGCGACGAATCAGTTTGAAAAAAAAAAAATGATTTTCAGGGATTTATATTTTCTTTCTTCTAGTTGTCACTCTTATTATTATTTACCACGATTTCTCTGAGTGTAAGAGAATGTTACCAGCTGTATTGTTGACAAAGTAATTTTTACTGACTATAATAAAACTGAAAATTTGCCTTTCATAGATCCATTAATTCCACACATCGATTCGACAAATGAAACCATCATGCTTTCGTGAATAGCTAAATAGCATAGCTTTTTCGTGTTACAAAACGCACATCAAACGTTTAATTAATTTTGGAGAACACATTTTTTCTTCGATGAAAACAAAAAAAAATCGTTATTTTACATGATAGAGGTGTCGAAGAGCAAGGACTGCATTAAATATTGAAAGGAAATATCATCAACGAAGAATAAGAGGAAGACGAGGAAGAAACATTAGTGCGATGATTCAACAGCAGCAAAAATGAAAGCCAGTCGGACAAAACCGAATGTGTAATTCGGGGAAAACCTTACAGCTCGTTGTTTCAATGATAGAACTTAAAAACACGAGACATACGTCTGTACGTATTACACTCTTTGCCTCCCCAAGTAGCAGACATTTAGTACTAAGAAATGGCGAAGCACATATGTCTCTACAACGAGTCAAGTGTGTATCGTCAGCGTTAACGTGTCGTTCACGGAATTATCGACGATGAGACGGTACAATTGATGTTTGGACATCGAAAGAGATACCAATCGACGGTAACGAAGTCCGGAGCTTCATGAGCTTCACGTGTCATTGGAACGTTGCATTGCTAAATAATGTGTCTACCTATTTTCGCAGAATTGCGAATCAATAACCTCGACACTATTTTTACCGTCATCAATATCAGTTACAATAATATTCAGACTTTTCCTTTTCTTCAAAACTAAATTTAGTGTTTTTTTTTTATGTAATGTAATGATTCATGATACAGAATCCGGTTTAAGACTTTCAATCGACACCATCAACCTGAATTGATGATTTTTATTATATTGAACACATGCAAAAATTGCTTTTATCTACTTTAGCCCCAGTTTACAATTGACAGACTTTATTTCATTGATTCAAGTTTACTTATTTCTGATTTACGTTCAGAACCTCCGGCGGAAAAATCCTACAAATAAAAAGTGATCTTCAATCCTCGAGATTTACACCCACAGATAATGAAATTATGAATTCCATTCACAAGTAGTTTTATTTTATTTTATAGCGTCAGTGTTACATTTGCAAACTTGCTTTTCCTTGAGTCAGTTTTGTTTATTTCTGATCTATTGTTGGAAAAAATTATCATATTTTAGGTATACTTAATGTGGCTCAGACTTTTCAGCAAATCTTCTACAAATAAGAAATGATCTTCTATTCTCGAGGGTTACTAAATTGACAGGATTGTATATGTAGCATCGACTTTTGGTTGCGAGAATCCCTCTTTGCACGAGAAAAGGGATTCGATGTGGGAATAAAAGAAAGAAAAAAAAAAAAAAAACGAGGATGTCCTCCTTCTTAGGAGAAGAAGGAAGGAATAAAGAAGGCGCACCACGGAGGACGATGAACGGTCCAGCAGGAGGCCGAATAAAATTTCAGACCTTGCCGACACCGCGGTGTCGCTCTCTCGTGAGTCTCTCGACTCGGACCCCGACTTATATACTAGATCCTTAAGCGAGGATCGCTCACCAGTTGTTCCCCTCGCCCGAAGGATTCCGCGGATTTAACGAAGTGAACGCGAAGGCAAACGAGACGACGGCGACGACGACGACGACGACAACGAAAAGGGGAGAAACGAGAACGAGAGAGAAAAAAACGAAAATACACGCATCCAGAAAGAGTGACTACTGCAGGGGAGCTAGGCAAAATAAACGCGAAACACGGCAGACGTTTCCTATAGGAGTTCAGTGTAGAAATCATCTAGAAATGATATTTTTTTATTTATTAAAAAGTATATAATGTGGTTTTTGAATTTAATTCTTTTAACGTTGCATTTTTTTTGTCCATTGATTCTTTATTATTTTTAATTCTTAAACAAGGCCTCCATTAATAAGTATGTTGAGCATTTTAGGAAGTTGTGTAAAAATGAAAAATAATGAGGAAGCAATATGTAAATTCTTCTTTGCATCCTTTAAAAAAAGAATGGATAAAATTCAAGTGGAAAGTAATTTGAGTCGACAAGAAATAAGAAAATGTTAAGTGTTTTAAAATTTAATTGCTTGTATTATATTTTGAAGATTTACTGCATAAGTGATGTGACAAAATTTTCATCAATTGCTGAAATGATTCTCAAATTAACAGACCTTTCGTTTCACAATTTATCTTAAACTTAAAAATAAAAAATTTCATGTGAAATATACTAAGTTTGTATAAGATACGAGTGTATAAAGTTTCAGCTCGATTTCTCAAACTCTTTCGGAGTTTTCATAATCACAAATTTGAAAATTCAAAAGTTCATAGAATCCGAATCCATCTACCAATCTTGTCCAAGCACAAAATAATAGGAATCGCTGAATATTATTGTGCTTTTGTAGAAAATTTCGATTAAATTGATCAAGGTTTACAAAAATTTGATGGAACAAGCTTATTTTTCTAAAAATTGATAATCCTAAAAATGCCTAACGTCCTTGGAGATTATCGTGCCCAAATTAAATACTAGAAATTCTTGAACATCGCTTTATCGTTGAAGATCGTTTAAACGCGATAGCTTGAAATTTGTGAACGTGTTTATTTGCGAAAAATGTAAAACAGCAATTAATGTCTGCATAGATTATGATGGAAATCGCAACAATTAAAGAGCGATTATTGCTTTACATGTGAGTGAAATTTTAACTTGTTTATAAATGTCGTTCCCCAGACAACATTTATACTTTAGAGGCCACGCATATATTCGGACATTTTTTTTTTCCAAACCACTTTTCTGGTCGTTATATGCAATCGGTAAGTATACTGACACTGAAATTACGAAACAAGAAAAGTGGATAAAACGAAACTTCCTCAACGATGAAGCAAAATTATATCAATCAAATCCTTTTTATATTTGGCTGACAACATATAAAGCTGACAGCATTTTTCACGCTGAAAAAATATAAAGTGCCTGAGATTTAATTAATTCTATACGATTACCATCGAAGAATTAATGATAAATACTATGTCTTTTATAAATAAATTATGAAGATCGTTTGGTATGATAAATAATTATGAACAATCTAAGCGCAAGGAGAGAAAATTTAGAAGGTTTCTATCTCGCATGTGAAGGAAATGCATTGGACCGAGAGGCTTGGATATGAGAGTCGCGCGGATCGGCGATAGCGATTGACGATTACGCTAACCAAACACTCGGTCACGCCCCTGCAATTTGTCTGAATGCCTGAAGATCGCATCCTGGGCCTAATCGGCGCGCTAATAACAGGATTACCTTCAGTCCTGTCCGCGGAATCATATACTTATCCCTAATTCCCCCCCTCGTGTCGTTATTAATATGCGATACAATATACTTAATGTACGATTCACGCATGCCCTGGCGTCTCACCAGCGAGGGTGGGATTTTTCAGACTCGAGAATGTTGAATAAAACGAGTTGAGAAATCAATATACCGTTCTCATGGGAGGTCAGGCCACGAGGGCAATGGAATCTTACCGTTGTATTGACGTGTAAATCAACAAACGTTAAACTCGTTAAAAAAAAAAAAAGAAAAAAGATGTGAAGCAAAACTTTGTCTATTGTTTCCTCATTATTTTTGAATTTTTGGAAAGCTATGAGGAAGTATGTTGAGCAATTTTGGTTTCTTCATAGAAGAAGCTCTGTATGAGAAAAAAATCTCTGAAATATCAACGCGCTGTTGGATTCTCAGCAAATAATAAATTTTTGATCGGATGCTCGAACTGTTCTCGAGTTATAGCGTTTTCAAAAAATTATCGAAAATGCAAATTTCCGTACAAGCTTGACTAACTTATCGATTTTTCCCCAATTGAATATCAAACATTATGACACACTCTATTTAAGTTTTATGCAAAAATTTAGATCTGTTGTTTGAACCGATCTCGAGAGAACAGATTCTATCAAATCTGAACCACTTTGTCGATTTCGCTTATTTTCAATACCAAACAGGTAGCATCAGATTGATAAAGTTTTGTTCCAAGTTTCAGACTAATAGCTGAAAATTTGACATTTCCGGACATTTTTTCTAAACAGCATTTCTTGTCGTTCTAGAATATTTTCAATATACTGACATGAAAATCTCGAAAAACTAATTTTCATGAAAACATAGATTCTTCTATGAGCAAGCAATACTTTTAATTGTTATTTCACATACAAAAAACTGTACTTCTATATTTTTTTCTGGATATAGTTTAATCGGATAAGAATGCAACTAAATGATTAGAAATTTCTCAGCAGTACCGATAATTGTGCAAACAGCGATGCAAATATTTCTTATAAAAATGTAACTTTTGCTACTAACCCACAAAATCTCAATGTACAGCAATCTTAGGAATGGATGTCGAAAGCCAACAGTCTATTGTAGTGCGTCAGCATCTTATAATCTACATGTCAATGTCCAATGTCCAATGTTGAACTGCTTTGTCATTATTTTTCATTCAATTTTGCCTCCAAATTTTGTGGTATTCCACTGCAACTTATAGAAATTTGTCTAAATACTTTCAGATTAAACGCCCGAGTTTCTTTCAGTCAGATTTGACATTTGACATAAACATAAAATTTCATTACACGAACTCAGTCCCAGTTCCAGTGTGTCTGACGACAGCAACGACCAATCACAGCACGAACAAAGCGGTGATAAAATGAGCAGCGATATTTCGAGATTAGCAAGATATTTGGTGCGACGAATTTTTTTACAAGCGGAGGAGAATGTTTCATTAATTTTTGTCGCTTTCAACAAAGAGGAATTCATCTGAATTAGAATTTTGGCCAAATCCTTAACTACTTATACGTTTAAAAGTGAAAAATGAACTCACGTATAATGAGAGTAAGCAGAGCCGGTGGCTTGATCGATGTGCGAGGCTGTCGAGAGTCCTTGGACAATTGCCGAATTCTGATCCCTAGCTGGGGAAGAGTTTTGGGCTGATGGTACAGCGGCGTGATGATAGCGCTGGCACATCTCGGCCAAGTTCCACCCATGGGCATCCATATATCGTTACTGCTTCGATTTTCTTTGGTGTACCATCCATTTCACAAGAGTTTTACACTCGTTGGGTTGCCGCCTTTATCCTCGACGCATCGGGCCAACGCCACAACTGCGAAAAGTCAAAAGATTCATTGTTTAACATCAGTCATCGTACAAAATCATTTATACACTTTTTGGCGAACGCCAGATTATCCAAATTATGTATCTATCAGCTATGGAGACTTAAAACATGCTTGAGCTGAGTGTGAACTCGGTATGACGTGAAATTATCAATCTAGGTACGAACCAATGTTAGTTAACAGAATAAAATTAATTAACGCTTGGCACTTTTTTCTAATGTTTTTTTGAGAATTTGATCGGTAACTTTTGGTAATCTATCAACATGCACTCTGCAAGGAAAATGATTTCTCTATTTTAACACCTGCAATGAAATACTAATTTTAGGCTTAAACATAAATTTTGCCTCAATAGAACTTAAGAATACACCGATTGAGTGAATAATCTACAGTTTCCTTTTTTTATAAGGGAGGCTTAATATTTGGTTCGAATCTTTTTAGTCGTCCTATAAGTGAATCGTATTCATTTTTCCTAAAATCGTGAACCATGTCTGAGAATATTTAGAGGGCACAAATACAGCCAACGAAACGCCAAATACGATAGTCCCGTCGGTATTTCACATCACCGTGTTAAAACCAAATGACACACTCGCTATAATCTATGAATTATTTATATTTTTTTAGGTAGGTATTTTCTTCGACCTGGTTCCGATTAGGGAAAAAAAGCAAAGTGTCATGCTTTGCGGAATTACCAGTCGCAGAAGCTGACGCGATTAATTTGTCCTAAAAATTTTCTGAGGAACATTTTCAGAGAATATTTCTGAGAAAATTCGAAAACACAGGATTTTATTAGCAACCGAGGTATCATTTAACCTTAAGGCTACAGTCGGTACGAATTAATTGTAATCCTTTTTTTTTAATTCATGCCTAATTTGTTTTTGTCAAAAATCCTTGAAAAATAGAATCTAGTTTTTGATCTCTTGATGATTACAATCGACACTTTCAATGGACCCTCACAAAATTCGTAAAAAAAAAAGTCAAGTGCATATTTTGTACAGTTAATTATTAAAAAAATCAAAATTATTTGTTGAAATAAAGGGAAATAAAGATTATTTTCCGACATTAATTCCGTCACTATGATCCAAATGTCACGACAAACAGTGCATCGTCATCAAATTTTCCTTTCAACTTACAAAACAAAAGGGAATTTGATTACGCAGAGTTGGTCAAGCATGAGTCCTCACATTTTTTATTCCCTTTCATCAAGTAAAAATTTCTTCATCAAATAAGCTCCGAATTTGAATTTCATGACTACCAATAAGTGACAACGATTAAGATAAATCTAATCAGTTGAAAGTACAAATTTTCAGAGTTCCATTATATAACTTCAGTTACGTTAGTATAGGAGTTAACAAAAATTCCTCCACTTAACATCAGTTGATTATTAATTTGTGTGAGATTAATAGCATGTATCAAGGCCCATGAGACATGCATCGTCATCGAACTTTCATTTGAGCTTACAAAACAAAAAGGAAATTCGATTGTGTAAAGTTGCTCAAGTCTGAGTCCTCTAATATAAAATATACATTTTTTTTTTTTTTTTAAATTTTTTATTTTCCGTTCCTGGTAAGACTGACTGCAAGGCAACGCGACACTCGGGCATTCCACGCTTTTAATGCATCGATCCATGTAATGAGACGAATCGGCCAGTCGATATACGACGACGTCTTGCGTACCGAGTTTAACGTATACGTGTAAATATAGGTAGGAGGCACACACGTAACCCTCTATCGATCAGTGAGTTACTTGCAACGCATGATTATTATTGCGTTGCGTTGTGTCTGGGAGAGAAAACCTCGGGGGGATTGAGACCTCCGTTTCTCTCGAGACGCAAGATGTTACATGGCGTTCTCCCCGTATCTATATATACTGTATACTCGCTATAAAAGCTTGGTGCACATAGCGCACAAACACAGACTCACAAACACACACACAAAAATGTTAGGTATATGTAAACATATATAAAAACATTATGCGCGTGTGTAAGGCGGTGTACAGAGGGTACATGTAAACATATATATAAAACATTATGCACATGTATGCAGTGGTGGTACAGGGCACATCGAAGAGGTTTGGCTCTCGCTGTGTACACGCGTTGCATACGCTTTGTACTATACCAACTTTATTTTATGATTTCGCGTCTGGCGTTTGCACGTATGGCTTTTCTCTCTAGTATGTTGCATACATATGTGTGTATGTTTATATATATATGTATGAGGTACACGCGCTATCGACCGCCCGCGAGATCTTGGTTCTTGCTATACATGCTCCCCATTCAGCTTGTTTCTAGGCTTATCGCTGCGCCTTAACTAAACCGACTTGCAGGCTCTACAATGAACTCGTACCTATTATAATTCTCATGCATACAGAGAGGGAAAGATTCAATGTCCAATTTGCTAAGTGCTCGTGGAGCTTCCTCAAAGAACGACTGACGGCTGAGTAATTGTATTTTACCTTCTGTTTAGATTTTTGTGCTTTCGATTGGGATTACTTATTAATTTGCGAAATCAGGTTTTTTTCTTTTTTCATGTTTTAGGTAAAGTGTCAGAAGGAGTGGATGTTTTGCATTGGATTTCAATACCAAAGCTACATTTTGTGCATAGAAGACACACATAAAATTTCACTGGGATCCACAAGTTTTTGCAAAAGTTATTGCGTTTCCGGACGGCACAGACAGACCACAGACAGACAGGCAGAAATGAGTGAATGTCGTTACTGGAATCTAGGACGCTTAAAACATGTATTACCATCAAAATCTGGTAGTTGAATTTTTTTTCGATTGCAATACCTTCTCTTTTACATACACTGTGTGTGATGAGAAAGTAAGAAAAAAGAAATGACACTCATCTTTACGCGATTCTGGAACCAACAGAACAGCCATTCTCACCGACTCACTTTAGTTTTGGTAGATGACGCAGGTCAATGGGAATCGGAATATCGTAAAATCGACAATCAAGAAGGGCTTCTTCTTTCACTTATGAGTGAGAATCCAACCCAGTTGCTCCAAAGATGCTCGAATTTCCGAATACTGTTTTTGTGCCATTTTTCAATGTCTTTGACTATTCCGAGAAATACTGACACGAAAAGCTCGAAAAAAATTGTTCCTCAATGATGAAGCAAAATTAAATAAAAATTACATTTGACTTAACTGAATTAAATTGACCCCACGACTAAATACTATTTTTCAAAATGTAGACTCGCATTTTTCCCCCGTCAATTTGAATAAGGAAAAGAGAGAGCGAGAGAGAGAGAGAGAGAGAAATTAAAATCCATTTTACGACCTCGAAAATAAGGGGGATCGCACTCCCTAACCGTGAGAACTACAATCACGCCTGAATCGTATAACCAAGTCGAGAGGGTAATGGACGAGAACGAATATACATGAGCCTGCCAGTTTACTGCAATGAAAAATTTGTGTATATGTATCATAAGTATGCACTGCGGAGACTAGTTATTATGATCGTGACGATAAAGTTCACCATGCAAACTGTATCGCGTAATTTCATTTATTATATTATTAGGCCTTAATCATTTTTATTCAATACGGAAGGAAATAAAAGACTTTTATTTTTCCTTTCGTACAGAAAAAAAAATGTATAATAATGTTTATTATACATTTTTTTTATTAGTCGTAGAGAAATAGAAAAGTAACTTCAATATCGAAATTCAAATAATAACGTTTGTATTATTTATCTCATTAAAACAGACATATTTTTGCGGTCAAATAAAAATTAAAAAAAAAACCCCCCAATTACTTTTAAAACTAAAGCAACAATGCAAGAATTAATTTTTTTTCTGCCACGACAATTAAGCTATTGATTGATTCTATTTCTAAACAGTGGCAAAACGTAAAAAATGTATTACTAAATATTTTGAGAACAATTGACTATCCTAAAAAAAATATATATACATTTTTTGTTTTATACTTTCCACGTCATAAATCCTTAGTATGGACCATAATATTACAAGGAGGACTTCTAGCATAGAATATTTTAGACAGTATGCTGTCCAAGATATTAAAATTGACGCAAAAAAGTCGTTCTTCACCTTTTTTAGCACCGTCCATTGACTAAAAAAAAAGGTGTATCCTTTAAAACTGTAGCTTCGATTTTTCGCGTATTAATCAAATAGGAAATACCAAAGCCCAATGCGTCACTTGCAAAAAAAAAATTCGCAACAAGTTTTCCTTTCACGAGATTCGATATTACAATCCAAACAGTCCGGGCTATAATATTGAAATATGATTAAACACAATTTTGTAATATGATATTTAAGTTACTCGTTTTCTTTATCACCCGACAAAATACTAAAGCCTATTGCTTATACAGTTCGACACTTATGTTATTTGCATGACTAAGCTTCGATAAATTTAAATCCCGACGGAAATGCGAGATCTATAAGATTCATAGGCAATACTTGTAGCATTTAAGTTTCATAAAATCAGAGCCAAGAACTTTTAAATATGCGTTGCTTCTGGCAATTTGCGTTAGGCGACGAATCTCCGGAATAGAAATTAAAAAATCGTTACATTTTAAACCTACCACAAATTCGGAGCAGAACATCGGTATCGAAGAAGCCAATTCCAAACAAGTCTTTGTGACGTTTATGCGACGTTAATTAGGGAGTTATCCGTATACGCGGCGGATATTATTTTCATTACAAAAAAAAAATAAGTAAAAGATCGAGAGAAGAGGACGAAGGTACAGTGTTCTGTGTATAGCAAAAGGTACGCCCGCTACTCAGTACGCCCACGCGGAGATACCGGCCGTAGAGTAAATTTCTCGCTTATTATCCTTTCCTTCGATTTCCTGAAAGTAAAAAAATCGACATAGCGCCGGGTCTCCCTGGTGGAAGGTTCGCGCGCGCGAGCGCGTGCGCTCTCTCGCCCGTTTGTGTGTGACTCATGCGTCCCGCGTTCAAAAGTCCCTCTTTACAATAGATTAAACCCCCGAGATTTACAGCTCATTACCGATTTTATGCTTGGTTCTATTAACCATCCGAATACATTGTGGTATCTTTTGCCTTTCGCTCTTTCCAATTTTCAATATTATTGGTTTATTCAATAATTTATAAAGTGTCGAGTACATTAACTGTCTGATATTACATTGATACTGCAGTTAGCGACGGTAATTTTTATTATGGATATTCCATAAATGAGTCACTTTGAACTGTTGCTACTGAAAACCGGAGATGGTATAAAAATATGAATAAAGGATTTTTTTAAGTACTTTTTATTAATAGACCGCGTGGAATCTGACTGGGTGAAGACGCGAGACGAGACGAGAAGAGATTTAGACAAAACGAGACTTAGTGATTTTCGTCTCGTCGCGAAATGATCAGAAGAAATATCGTCTCTTTTCGTTTCTCGTCTCGTGACAACCGGGTTGACTCCGGGTCACTGTTTGGATGGGTGACCATCGGGCTAATGCTAAGAGTCAACATTTGCAAGGAAATATAGGTAGGTGTCACCCTCCGATTTTTATCTGTTTCGTATACGTTATAGTATGTTCAAAAATAAGAGACACGTATTTTTGTTATTGGCTGGTAAACGGTTTTAAGGGGTGAAATCAACCGTCGAGGTTCAGGAGTTCATCGAGTAGATTTAGAATTTCGTACAGAAGTACTCCATCTATCTGAATGAGATTCATTTGAAACAACTGCAATTTGTTTTTTGCAATCACCTACTTTAATAAATTCATAGATTAATTTATTTGAATGAACAATATTAATGAATTCATTGTACTTTTTTTAAATGTTGTTTGTTTATAACTTGTTTATAACATGAAGCGTTAGTCTTGAGCACTGAAAACGTACGATGCGATGAATCTAGATATCGGAAACTATGGAGCGGTAGGCGTGAAGACTAAAAACTATGGAAAGATGAACCTGGACCTGGACCTGCAAAACCGTATTCTCGTCGACCTGGTATCCCAGAAGAAAACCTCAAGTAGTCGAACTGACAGCCAAAAAGTTCGTTGCTGTAGCTGAGAGATATGGGTCCATAAGGGATCCCGAACGTGCATTTTTTTACATAGATAGTTATGAAACAGTTATGTAGTTATAGCATAGCATAGCATAGCATAGCATAGCATAGCATAGCATAGCATAGCATAGCATAGCACAGCATAGCATAGCATAGCAGAGCAGAGCAGAGCACAGCATAGCATAGCATAGCATAGCATAGCAAAGCATAGCAAAGCATAGCATAGCATAGCAAAGCATAGCATAGCATAGCATAGCAAAGCATAGCATAGCATAGCAAAGCATAGCATACCATAGCATACCATAGCATAGCATAGCATAGCATAGCATACCATAGCATACCATAGCATACCGTAGCATAGCATAGCATAGCATACCATACCATAGCATAACGTAGCGTAGCATGGCATAGCATAGCACAACATAGCGTAGCGTAGCATGGCATAGCATAGCATAGCATAGCATACCATAGCATAGCACAATATAGCGTAGCATATCATAGCATATCATAGCATATCATAACATAGCATAGCATAGCACAATATAGCGTAGCATATCATAGCATAGCATAGCATAGCATAGCATAGCATAGCATATCATAGCATAGCATAGCATAGCACAATATAGCGTAGCATATCATAGCATATCATAGCATATCATAGCATATCATAGCATATCATAGCATAGCATAGCATTGTACACATCACATCACAATACAACACAATATACTACATTGGTTCAATAGATTGAATTAATATTTTCGAATACAATTTTTCACTCATATAAATATCAATTGAAAATCATTTTTCTTCCAGTTCAATATTATAATATTTCGTGATACAGACATTTAGTTATTAGGGAGATGTTTTATGGTAGCGAAAGAGTTATAAACATTCCTGGAGTGTGACAGTTGCGATAGGTATTTAAATTAATAATGTTGTTGCATAAACTATCTTATTTGGTACCCACACATCTTATTTAAAGGAATCAAACATTTTGTTATAACAATATTTAATCTAATAATTCACTCTCAATGTAACTGTGCGTAATGTCTTCTATATTTTCATTGAAAAATTATATGATCTGATAAAATATTGGTAAAGTTGATTCATATTATATTTTTAAATACATTTTTTAAATAATATAAACATCTTTTAAAAATAATTTAAAAATCGTGAAGAATTCATCTATAACAAAACATTGTGTTTATTGTTTCGTCGATCAACAAAAATTCTTTCGTATTTACCTCGTTTCTTGCGCATATACAATTTTTGTTTTTTGTTTTTTTTTTTTGAAAATCTCTCGAAATCCACAGGAAACACGGATATTCAACTTGGCGCATCAGCCGTCGGTGGTTAGTTCGATTCCGCGAGAGCGCAAGAGCGGCTTCGCAGTCTCTTCTGCCGCTTCCGGCGAACCACAATTCAATAAAGTTCGTGTATCACACACAAGAAATAAAAAAAAAAAAAAATGCCACAAAAGAAATGCAATTCTTCTGGCCCACGAACAACAAATACCTACAACCCACAGATATATAAGTATCTGCTACAAACCACGCTCACTTTTCACTAAAAAAATAATCCATCATCCAATTCTTCATAACTCTTGAGTCCACAGACAGTCCACCAATCACTTTTCGTTCTCTCCTCCTGTCTTCAAAGCAACAATACATAAAAACTTGGAAAAATTTCCTCGTGTCCTTGGCATTGAAAAATAAATGCGTCGTTATAACTTAGCCGTAAGAACAAACTGCGTAATGGAAAATCGTCACTTTTTGAAAACGAAAAAAAAAAAAAGAAAAGATAATTGCGACGCAAAAACGTAACGCAACAAAAGTATCACAGAAAAATCGAAACTCTTTGCCAATTAAAACGAACTAAGTAAATTCTATATTTTGTCCGACTAATCCTCCCTTTCGTCCTTTACGCTATACCTTATTTTTTTTTTTTCCCTTTTTTTTTTTTTAGCAAACTTATTTCACTATTTTAGACTCATTTTCATGTAAATAAAGAGCTGGTAGCGTCGGAATACAAGGCGAAAGTGGACATTTAACGCGGCAAATATTTAGCTTCTTTTGCGGTTATCGATGTCACGGGTCCAATATCGCGAAACACTTATCTTGAGCGCGGGTGCGCGCACACGAGAGCGCGAGGTTACCAGCGGTTATACTAGCCGGGAAATGTCAAACGACGTTGTGGCTCCCGCAGCACAAGCGGCAGGCACCGTCGCTCGCGTGGGAGTGTGACATAATAAGGTCCGTTGGTGCCGATCGGGGCCCGAGCAAGCGGCGGGGCCTTACGGCGCATACAGCGCGCACACAACTGCGCGCATATACAGTATAAAAGCGCAGAGAGAAAGAGAGAGAGAGAGAGAGAGAGAGAATGATGAGGGAGCGCAAGAACCGTGCTGGGAGGGGTGGGGGGAAGGGGGGGCAAAATAGGCGCTAGAGTGCGGGTGAGAAGGTAAAACCGTTAAGCTCGAGCCACAGCCCTTCGGTGTAAGTGTCGAGAGACGGGCTGTTAAAACGAGGACGACGACGATGACGACGAGGGCGACTGAGACAGCACGGAGGCCCGCGTTAGACTGTGGGCGGACCCGCAGACCCCGCGAATACCGACCGATTTCGTTTCGCGGCACCAACTTCTCCCACCTATGCTTCCTTCTAGATGTATTGGATATGTGTATGTTTGTGTGTGTGTCTGTGTGTGTGTGTGTGTATGTGTGTCAGTACGTGTGTGTGTGTGTGCTTGAATCTTTCCCTCTTCGCGTACTGTATGTCGATGTACCTTGTTTTTCCTTCTCACTCGCCGGGCAATGAGGTTTCACAGAGAGAGACTCCTCGACTATGTCGCTTTACATGAACAACGCTCAATCCGTGCAATTGCTTTCGTTAAATTTTCATCGTTCCCGGCTTACCGATGCTCTGGGTCATCGAGACCATCGGCCTGAATATTAATTACAATGGAATCTGCAACATATTCATGGGCTATTAAGTTTTGGTGGCAATGATGGTAAATACAACGTTTTTGGTGGATTCATTTTGCGCTGTGATCATTTTTAACAAGTTTACTTTAAGCAATTTCATTTTCGTCTAAATACACTGTACGCCACATTTATTTTTTATAAAACTTCATTGTTGATGAAATTCAATTCTTGCCTAATTCGTCGATGACAGAATTCAATTTCTAGAATACTCATTGATCAAAGAATTAATTTTCTACAAAAATTCAATGTTCAGAATATTCATTATATTCTTCAAAATTATTTTCTCTTAAATTCATTGTTCGCTAAGTTAATTTCTGAACAAATTAATTTTCTATCAAATCCGTTAGTCAGACAATTCATTATGCACCACATTCGTTGTTCATCAAATTTAGCGTCCTACATGTTTATACATTTTGTGGAGATACATTTATATTGTAAATAGACGTAGAAACTATACTGTTTTGAGTTATGACTTTCGTGTACGAAGATGCCTGATGAAAGACAATCTAAATGTCATATCGCTGATCCGAACATTTCATCTTTAAGGAGAGTGTGTAATGCTTATTATTTCGAAAAAATGAAATTTTCTTTATTTTTAGAAAACGTACATTGAATTATGTTCGATTTATTTATAAGTGCCCACATTTTTGTTCAGCTTTAAAAAAGTATTTTCCGTTTTTACCTAAAAATTGATTTTTGACTAAATTCTTAGTCAAAATAATAAATATAATGTTGAAAGGAAAAGGACATGATTTATTTAATAGATTAAAAAAAATCTTTATTCCTCCATACTTTGATTTACAATAATCGGGAAATCCCTTGCGCATTAAATTGTTGGGGCTTAGGTGGACACCTTGTACATATTATCCACAATTAATATAATTGCAGTTTTTATATTCAATAAGGTAATAAAATAGCATCCATCTATAGTTGACAAAGTAGAAAAGAAAATTGATTCATCGTCAATTCATTTTGTTGTAACAAAAATATGTTTCTACATCGAATATCGAAAATTTGGTAAAACAATTTGTAGACCATAATTTGAATTAAATTAAAAGTATGATCTACTAATTAAATTAATTATTTTTCTTTTCCGTTATGTAATTTTTACATTGTATCTAGATATCTCCATAAATAATCCATAAAATGGTTTGAAATTCTTAAGATTTTTAAAGAAAAACTACTCAAAAAAAAATGTGCATATTTGATGGAAAATACTAAGAGTAGGAAGATCAAAATTTACTATAGTCAGCCCTTAAAATCATACTATATACCCTAGTGTATTAAATATTTACCCAATCCCAAAGTAACGTGTCCGCGTATAAATATAACCAAAATCTCATTTGTCGAAAAGTTTACTTAAAAAAAAAAGAAAATTTCTTTGTTCCCCTAAGAGAATAATATTATATCTCTGTTGATACTGAAACTAAATAAGCTTGAATTTATTTTCGCGCATGTAACAGTTGTTGTGCGTATGCAAATTTGTGATATAATAGATAAAGGATGCACTCGAGTGACTAAAGTTCTATCGTGATCTACGGCGCACACGTAGAGATACAGCGCGCATCACGGCCAACTGCATCGTAGAACGAGTGTACGTATGGAGCTCCGCGATGCGTGCGGCTGCGCGTATCGTGGCGCACGACTGCGCGCAGCCGCGCAAGCGAACTGTGAGTGCCGCGAACCTCTCGAACTATGAGGTGAACGGAGCTCGTGGTGAATTTGAATAGTCGCGCTAACTACCAGGAGGACCCATTGGCGATTCATCATGAGGAAACTCTCGAATCGAACCGCAAACGCGCAGTGCTTCCAACTCCTTTCTGTTGCCTAGTTAAGTGTTAACAATATAGCGATCTGTTAATAGTCAACCTTTCTCTAATGATAAACGATCAATGTATTCTGCATGTTTTACATGTCATTATCGTGCCATTAACGATATACTATTGATAACGAACTCAATGACTCGAACAAAGACAGACATCACAGAAATAAAATGAAAACATTTAAATTGCTAGCATACATTTGTAGAAAAAACATTTAAGATTAAGGTTTCAGTGCAGCCCATAAATAAATAGTATCTATTAGGGAAAAAAAAATCCTACTTGGTATATCAACTTGAATCGTTCTGCGTGACTTTTATTCATGTTTATAATATTGAGATCAGAAACAGTATGCACATATGTTATTCCACTTTTGTGTTGGTAATACAGATACTACTGAGAAGAAAAGTATGTTACATAAAAAAAATTGGAAAATTATAGACGGTTGAAAAAATGTTCGATTTTCGAAAAGGTGTAATTTCCCATGATTTTTATTAAGAAAAAAAAAAAATTCGGATATTTTATAAAAATCTTGTTGTGACGCTAAAAATTTAATAAAATTTTTTTTTGTTTCAGCAAAGAATGGATCTTAAAACCAATTTAGTTTTCAAATTATTTTTACAGTGCAATTTTTTATTTTCAAAAAAAATTGTAATTTTTCCAGGCTGAAAATCATATCACCGTCCCCCTTAAGTGATAATAATAATAATAATAATAATGAGAATAATAATAATATTAATAAGCATCTCAAATTAAGAAGGCCATGAAAAAATTTGTTAACTAAATTTTTTCTTTACATTAATAAACGTATTAAAATATAAAGAATGTACAATAGTGAATTGTGGTCAGAATACCGTTTAATAAGTGATTTTAACAGGGAAGAGTATGCAAGATCCTCGTTGATTTTCGCGGTTTTCCTCGTGGTCGCACAGGGCCTGCAAGTATCTCCGTTACATAATTACGAGAGAGGCGTAGGAAGCGGATCGATTAGCACACGCGAAGAGAAAGGCCCTCTCGTCTCTTTGTCGATTGGTCGAAGGCCTATGTGATTCACCGCAGGACTCTGCAAGACAGGACCTATATGTATATTTTCTATGCGCCAGAGCCTTCCATAAGAAGCGTAATCAAAATTATTAAATTCTCGGATAAACGATAGAGAGCTCATCGACTCTGGCTCCGTCTCGACGATTAAAACGATTTCTGACAAATTACTCACAACTTGAATAAACTGTTTCTATTTTAGGATAAAAATACGATAAATCATGAATCATTAATTTACGAATATTACGCTCGTATGATTCATCGTCAACGTACAGTTTGCCATCGCATATAATGTCTTCCATAATATGGTTACGCGTTATATGTACATTAATTTTTTTTCCTGCATTGTTTATCCAATGTTTAACGCTTATAAAATCCTGAAATACGAAGATTTTTTTTTAGAGCGATAAACGGATGTGCAACTTATTTGTCAACATAATTTTTTTACCCTGCATTTTTTGTTATTCTCTCAAAAAATAAGGGATCTTCTGGACTGGAAAAAATACCACGTGCCCCTTAAATAATAATAAGAAGCCTGCATTAATAATTTCGTCAATGGGAATAGCATGAAAATGGTTCGTATTTTCGTGCGAGTTTTTTTTTAAGTTATTAAGTACAGTACTCTGCAAGACTATATTTGAGGTTGTATTTAAAATTCGTAAGAAGTATTACAATTTTTAATTTATTTTTGTATGCGTGATTTTTAACACAGAAAAAGTATAAATAAATATAAATAATACAATGCAGACTTCAGCAGATAATTCGGATGATAACTTTAATTTTATCAGAGCTGTTTCTAGAAAACTTTAGACATTTGATATCTGAAGAAGTGTTGCATAAAAATTATAAATTAATTTTCAACTTATCACAGGTAAAAAAAAAAACGAAACACAAATCCAATAGCTGTCGCAGTTTATGAAACAGCATTAACAAAATGATTTGTATTTTAAAATATATTTTGAACAACCCAAACAAACCGAAATAATTTTTGTTTTATTATAAATAAATAAAAATACGACAATTAAAAAAAAAAAATAGGGTAATAAAACTTGATGAAACAATTGTAATGCATTTTAGTACTTGAGACAATTATTTTTGAATTCATTCCACGACTTCGAAAATTTGGGTGGCTGTAAAAAATTGAAGAATCCCATATATGGAATTCGCGGCTCTCCGTAAATTCCTACCGACGTAAATAATTTTTTTTTCTTTCTCTTCAACACAAAAACGCGATAAATCATAAAACACTTATTCACGAATATTACGGTCGAGTAATTCATTGTCATGTACAGTTTTTCATCGCGTAATTTCTTCCATAATATGGTTACGCGTTACGTACAATGTATATTCATTTTTATTAAGTACGCAACGTACATTGCCGCTTTAACGCTTCGTTAAGAGTTTAACGCTTCGCTTCTTGAAACTTGACCGCGAGTAAAATGAAAAAGAAAAAAAGAAGAAGAAAAAAAAAAAAAAGATATATAACGTTGTGGCACAGTGAGCAACAGGATAAAACAGGGAAGCGCGAGGGAACGCGTAGCTGCGGACTCCTCTCTATCCCGTCATCTCTATGTAAGGTGTAATATTAATATAAAGCGTTATTCCATTTTATGAAGACGCGCGATATATGCATAAGTACTCGACAGAGCCATTGGCAAGAAAGAAACGAAAAGAGTTTCGCTACAAGTAACGGAGCATGAAAACACAAAGATGTACAAGCTAATGGGCATCCTTTCTCTCCCTCGCAAAAGCTATAAGCTCCCCGTAACTCGAGTGTATAACGCAAAAACGGAATATATTTCGTAGATAATTTGTGCGCGGAAAGATACGCCGAGAGAGCGCGGCAAGATTGATTGGACGAAGGGGCTTAATTAACGATCGTGCGGGTTTTCTTTTTTTTTTTTCTTTTTCTTTTTCTTTTTTTTTTTTGAGATCGTGGGAGGATGGAGTTTGCGAATTAATTGATTTTCCATGCATATGCTGTATATGTACTATACACCAGAAACTCAATAATCCGTTAACGTAGTATACAGTAGTTTACATTGTTTCGTGGCCTTATAACGACCTTGCAACAAAACTTTAACGCACCGAGAGAGTAGACGTCCTAACGGGTTATTTTTTTTTTTCACACGAACTACACGCTCGCATGCACAAACGAATTAAAACGAATGGTTCGTGTTATACAGCTGCGTGAGGTGTATAAAGATTTTTCTGATTAGCGGCTTTTCAAAGTTTATTTTTTTCCTTTTTTCTTCCTCAAAGAAAACGACATAATATTCGATGCGATGCTCTGGTCGCGATGCATTTCTAACTATGCAGATTGTCCAACCGGCAAAAGAGATGCATCATGCGAGAAGAATTCTTGCTCTCGATGTCTGTTGCGTCGATTTGGACGATTCACTTCTTCACTGTCGTTGACTTTTTTCAGAGACGCATAACTGTAATATTTAATACATCTGTTGCGGTAGGCGTTTAGAAGTTTACCCCACAAGTACGATCGTCATAAATTAAAAAATTGAAAAATTTACTGATGAGTTTAGAATGATTCGAAAAATATTGTTGAGTGATCGTAACTGAAGTTTATTAGTTACGTTGATGGCGAAAATCGGAATTTATTAGCTGGCTCCGTATTATTATGACCAAAAAATGTTAAAGTTATTTATTGCTGGTACGAATAAGGCGCTGGTATTTCCATAAATCATGTTTCTAAAATAAAATCTATTGAAATTATCTTTATGCCACTAGTGCTATAAAGTTGTATACGAAACTCGTGCGAGAAACTTTTTCTGATCTCGTGTGATTGCAACACTCTCGCTTGTCCTGCAAACTCACACTAGCCAAGAAAAAGTTTGATCGCACTCGTGTCGTAATACACTATTATTTCACTCGGTGCGTGAAGTGCAGTTTCACGCATCCTTCGCGTTCGTAAAGTCCCTCTTTGAAGTACCTTGTGAAGTAAAATTTTCGTACGATACTCGTGCGAAAAATGTTTTCTTAATTCGTATGATTGCAACACTCGTCAGAAAATTTTTTTATCGCACTAGTATCGTAATGTACTATTGTGAGAATAAATAGTGCATTTCAACACTAGGGAGAAAAAAATATTTGTTTAGCTGGTGTGAGTCAGTAGTACGAGCTGAAGACGAGTTCTAGAATCACAAGAACTAAAAATGGTATATTACGCGTCGAGTGCGTAAAATTCGTATTTACGCATCGAAAAAAAAGTGCGTAAAATGCGTAAAAGAATATCTTACGCGACACGTGCATACGATTTTACGCACTAGTCGCATAATATACTATTTTATACGCGGCAAGAAATGTCGGGTTAAACCATGCCAATTTCTTAATCCTTTCTTCAATACACTACCAAAAAAAAAATTGCCCTTATAAAATCTACAGCGAAATTAAAGATATCGCATTGAAAGAACATAAAACGAAAATTTCAATATCTTTTTACTGAAAACAGCCTTTTTGACGCCTTCAAAAATATAGCATAAATCGCATTAAATACTTGAAGAAAAATCCATTTCCGAAACGAGAGTCAGTTAAAAACTTTGAAAAAAATTCACAGAGACAATCTTTAAGTAGCACCACTGAATACGACCAATTATAGATCAAACTCCAGAGAGTAAAAAAAAGAGTGACCGCGTTGGTGGAGAACGTTCCAACATTAGGGTACATTAGAATTCTCGAGTGACTCATTGAGAAGGTAAGAATGAGTAAATCGAAGCTCTTTTTTCTACCACTAGTACATACAGCAATATAGCCACGGCTGTATATATGGCAAGTACATATACGTAGTTTGGAGGGTACGAAGGATCGCGGAACCGCGGCGTGTCGGTGTAGCGGCGCGATTATAAAGTAGGTCCACGACGAGGACGAGGACGACGAAGACGACGACGACGACGACGACGACGACGACGACAAGAAGACGAAGACGACGGTGGCGGTGACCGTGCAATGCCAGAGGAAAGAAGATAGCAGGAGCAGTATATGCAGCAAAGCGAACGCGAATATCGCCGTCCCCTCGTGGCCGATGTAACCAATCCGCGCGTAGAGCGAGCTGCGTGAAGGCGGAACGCGCGGCTCTTCGCGTATCCGCGTATTTATTATTCAGTTTGCAAATACACGGGAAAAATGATCTCTCCTTGTGGCGGATGCCCCGGCTCCGCGAGGAGCAGCCGCGGGAGGTGGAGCCAGCGATAAAGCGGGAGTACGCGACTCTCGCGAACCTCCGCGCTCTGTGCGCCAACGATCCTCTACCATCGCCTCCCGGCTCTCCACTCTTAATTTGTTTCAATCGCCTCGGCACTCGCGCAACGAGAATCGAGATTAATCCAATGACCACTTGTTGCTACATCGCTGCCCTTATGTATATGGAATTATGTCCGTAGATTAGTGGTCAGTGCGACACAAGGTTCAATGTGTTTATTCATTTCGTTTCCTTGAAAGTACTTATTTTGAAATTGTATTTTCATTCCGTAGGGTTTCATTTTGAATCACACATTAAGGGATCTGGAGAGCGAAAAATTGATCACTGATCGAATTTTGTATATTTTTTTTTTTCGGGTCAACGACAAAATGAAATTCTTTGAGATGTTCATTTTTATTAAGGTGATCGAATTCAATGATTTTGCTGGTCGCTCTTCCTCAGGAACTGAGTTCATATTGGGCCCAAAATAATAATTTTGAAGTTAATAAAAAAAAAACATGTTAGGTCACTCAAAGAGATCGAGATATCGGTCAAAATTGGAATTCTTATAATCTATCTCTATTCTGTCTTTATCATTTGAAAATTTTATCGAGCATCAGATTCCAAAAATCAGATCAGTATATTGATATTAACAAGTCACTCAAGAGCTCTGAAGTTTTGAGTCAGGTTCTTTCCAGATAGAAAAATTAATAATTTCTACATTTTGCTGTTCATCAGCGATTTTCGAATGACAAGATACGAACGTACAAACATTCTTCTTATATGAAATTAATAAGATCCAGGCTGCGAAAAAAATATGAAGAAAAATGAATATTCGCTGGAGACTCAAAAATGTAAAGCACTTATGCGACCTCCAGACTTTTATTATTTTCTTAATTTCCAATTTACATTAGTTTTCCAAATTTAAACAATGAATTCTCATTGGTCCTACGACATTTTCTCAATTTTCAATCGACGAAAACACCAATTTTTTTCCAAGTTAAGAAATACACAAAAATTGTAATCCACAATTTTTTTTTGGTTCACCTGATAGATTGAGTGAAATTTCATTTACTTCCTTTTTCTCTCAATTGTCGACTCACGAATTGAACAATTGAGTGTTCGCACCGGTGACCTTTTCAGACATTGGGGACCACCGCATCGCCAGCTGAGCCAAAGACCTCAGCTCAACCAGAGGACGAGCGAGAGAACTGGATTCGATTATTGGAATTCGTGGCTTCGTAACGCGGAACACGAAACAAGAAGTTTCGGCAAGTCACGCGCGGAATCTCCGCGCGAGTCTCGCAGTCCCTATGTATTATCGGTATAGTTCGGTTCTTTTGATTTCTCAAGAGTCATCAGGATCCCGGTCGCACTCGACCTATCGCACGATCGAAGACTTATACACATACGGCTAATGAAATTGGCGGCTATAATACACACACACACACAAATCTAAACTTGATATAACGCTGTACGATATTTCGTTCACTGCCGCTTATATTCGTCTGGTTTTATTGCTATCAACTTCATTAAAGACATATTGATCTGTATCTTCGTAATCGATCACGCTAAGATGAGACGTGCTCTATACGCCTTCGATATTTTTTTCAAAATCAATTATTTATAAAGCCAGTTTTCTTTATATTAAAATAATCATGCGTGTTTCCTTTAAAGGAACAACTTTCTAAGATAAGCCAGAAACTATTGAATTACATACGATCGTTTCATATCGCGATTCCGCGTGTCTTTTGGACCAGCGGAGGCGTATTTGCTCCAGCTTATACCGAGCAAATTAAGAACCGGGAGCGATCGACTCCGCTTGATGATATCTATACTACCGTACCAGGTTTCTGAACTAACGAAGCTGATTTGTGAGGATACAATTATTTAAAATTGTTTTCCAATGCTTAGATGTGTACTGGACATCGAAACTAATTCTCGCAATATTGGCTACAAGCTGATAGTCTAGATTAGTAGTAGTTAACGTTATTTATTTATTTTAATTATTCTCTTGTATCCGCAAAATGACAAAATTATTCTTTAAAATCGGTTTGTCTTTGTTACGTTAAAAAAAGTCACTTTGTGTTATTTACAATTGTATATTAAACTAGTAATGACAAAAATATTTGTCAATTTTATGTATTTTCCACTAGCTTTGAACATAAATACTTCAATACAAATATTTACCATTCTGGGAAGTAAAAATTGTTGTAAAAATGACGAAAATATGTATTCTACAATGAAATATCCTTTTTTTGTCGTTGTAAACTTTTTTAAAATAATAATTTAACGAACAGCAGAGTGAAAACGTTTGTGGACAAAAAGGGTTCGTTGAGTGTAGAAACAATGTATTATTTTGTCACTCTTCATTGACTCCTCTAGTCGATGAAAAGAGACAAACTTGTTCGTTGCCAACACAAATTGCCTGGTACTGTACGACCAAAAGTAAGTTCTAATAGCTGCATCTGGTACTCAAAAATATAGCAATATATTAAGAAAATTGTGGACGAATAATAAGCAACAGTGAGTCATAGAGTCTGAATAAATTTGCAGCAACACGTTGGTATAAGTGATTATATATGTATGTACGAATATAGCTATATACGTATGGAGAGGCACTCGAGTTGGCAATAAATCTCGAATCTGTCGTCGATCTATGCTCGGGTAATAAAATATAGCTGTGGAGTCAAGCGATACGGTAAATAGAAAGAGCTAGACAGAAACAATCTTGGATATCACTCGTCAGGCTCGGTGTACATTCTTGGTTGAGTCTTGCATAGTGCAACGACTAATGTATTTGCCTGTATAGTATTAGCTTTGCGTAAAATTCACGAATGCAAACTGGGAATGATCGTCAACGAGCGATGCAACTGCGTCGTATCACAACCACCGTGTGGTTCAGCAATTGCAGCCCGTGTCTCGCGGGCAAACAACAAATTAAACGAGCGATCTCCGCCTCGATTCAATAAAATCTTTATTTCACTTATTGACGTAGAAACGAGCGAATTGAAATCTCAGCATATTTCTTGTAACCCCCTGTGGCTGAATTATGTGGCATGCAGTCACAGGTGCACTCCGGTGCAGCGTGCAGTGTGTCGATGTTACTTGCGTGGCAACGCCTGCTGTTTAATAAATGGATTCTTGTAAATTATTAGGTAAATAGGTGTTTTAATGATATCGAGTTAAAATAAAACCGGGGAAATTAAATAAAAATTAAAAGTGTAAATTCAAAGTGCAAAGACGCCTTTGTGAAAGTATCTGTCTGGAATATAATAAACGGTGGTGTGTTTCCTTGGACACTCACATGCCGAAGCCAAAAAAGGCAGCTTGATTTACAATAAAGATCAGTGAGAAAAATGTCCATTGCTCGCGATTCTTATTTATTTATTTTTTTTGTTAATTTGACAGATTTGAAAAAAAAACTTTTACGGATTTTTTACATTCAATTTGTAAAGTAACCAAAAAAAAAACTGGTAAATTAATTTTTACAAAAATATTGTTAAATCACAATCGACAAAGTACTAAAGTCACAAGTTTTTATTTGTTAAATTACAAGTGACAAAAAAAAATTGGTCAAATTTACGAAAAAAAAATATTCCACAGGAATCACAAATTATTGTTTGTTAAAAAAAAAACATCTCATTGGCGTGTAATAAATACATGGCAGCACGTGAGGTGCTTTGTTCGTTGGAGCTACGAAATTTAACTACAAACCAATACCGTTATCTCGAAGCAAGACTTATTACACAGCAGATAAGTATAGAGGTACATTATCTGATTAGTGAAGGCGAGAATCCCATGATGACCTCATGCATCAGCGATAAGGAAGGGAAGAAAGGAAAAAAAAAAATAAATAAAAATAAAACTATGAAGAGAAGTGAATTCATTAAAATGCCCCGTTGACTTCGCAGACGCATCCTCTTTCTCGCCTTCTCATCAGGGGCGCCGGGTTATCCTATCTCACAACTAGATATACTCAAGAAAATAATAACAATAATGTAAACGAGAAGACTACTGAAGCACTTCCGTTCTTCTCGTGAAAGTCGAATGCCTAAAATGCTTCCACTTATACTAAACTTGACGAGAATATCGTGGAATTCACACGGGGAAATTATACTACACCGAGGATATACAGATTCCAGTGTGTGTATACCTGCTTTCGGAAACATTAATAGAGCATGCCATCATTTCCTTCAGTTTCCTTAACAATTATATAACCATAGTACATCGATCTCGAAATTGGTAATATTTTTTTGAAGATTAAAAAAATATACTTAAAAATACTGCAACGTTGTACCTTACATATTGCTTCATTATTTTCCCAACTTTTTCAAAGTCACCATAAGGACTTAAGAATTTTGATGCCATTATTTTTTGCCTTCGCACAGAGGATGCTTCACGAGTTGTGAAAAATAATAAGGAAGCATTCTACAAGACGTCACTTTCAATATTGTTTACAGCACTTGTTTATCTACTTGAATTTGTACAAATTGGCGAATTAACAATTTTATTAAATTACAACTTTCGTGATATCATCTATTGCTAAATGCTAATTATGGATAAATTTCGTAGAGTATACCAACCAACATTGCCTGTGTGAAAATTTTTAATGATATTATTGTTTAGTATATAATTTAGCATGTTTACGTCATTCTTTGTCTCACATCATTTTAAAGAAATTATCAATTTTCATCGATTAAAAAAAAAGCAGGTAGCAAGAAACTCCAAAAAAGAAAATTACCAAATCTACAAATTTTCATTTATTAAATTAGAAGTGAGAAAAAATGGGTCGAATTTACGGAGGAAATAATGGTAGAAAAACCAGAAGCACTACATAAAATAGTAAATTTCAAAGCAAGGAAAAAAAAAAGTTTTTCTCTCGAGTGATGAGGACTGAAAAAAATATATATCACTAACCAAATAAGTGAAATATCCCTCAAAGAATCACCAATTTTGACCTGACTCTTTCCCCTCAAAGGGCTGCAAAAATTTCAACCGGTACCAGCTGCATAACAATTTCCAACTAACATAACAAAAACAATACTGGAACCTAGTCGCTGCTCGTACAAATCTACAATCTGCCGATACAAAAAAAAAAAAAAAGGAACGAAGCTATAGTATAAGAAAGTAACGCATGTTGTGTTGTGGGGCGTGCGCTCCTTGCAAAACCGGAGCATTGTGAAAGCACACACATATACACACACACACACACACACACACACACACACACACACACACAAGTAGTATAGAAGCGTTGCAGGTCGGGCGTTCCGTAGTGCGTCGGTGGCGGTGCAGGAGCGGCCTCGGGGGCCGTGCCGAAGACACTTGGCCTGGCCTGGCGCGCACCACCGGGGCACATCGGGCATATAGAGAGAAACGCTTGGAGAACGCATGCAACGGCAGCAGCAACCAGGGGGAGAACTCTACTCCCGCCTGCTTGGGTATAAAGCAGTGCCCTCGCTAGGAAATAAGAAATTTTCTGAGATGTCGAGAAAGAGAGAAAAAGAGAGAGCGAGAGAGAGAGAGAGAAAGAGAAAGAGCGAAGAGAAGGGAGAGACGTTAGGAGCGGTATACAAGTGAGGGAGGAGGCCCCCCCTAGCCGTGCGGCGAACATAGTTAATTTAGATTGTATCGCGTGAGAAGCAGGAAATGACGAAATATCCTGAGTACCGAGTTACACCGCGAACCAGCCGCCTCCTTGCTCGCGCGCTCCTTGGATACATATACATATATATACTCTTTGCCTATATAGCATTTGTGTTGTGTTCTGTGTTGTATATACACTTGCTTTGAGTTGTTGGCGCGACTTTATACTACTCCAACACACTGTGGTGAACGCACGTAGACGTGGTGTGCTCTCCTCGATGACTTGTCTCGCGACCTCAGTAACGTATGTAACTCCAAGTACCTGTTGCAGGAGAGAGACTGGCGTGTGGCGAGAGCTACTCTATACGTACGACTCAAGAGGGAGGACGATGAAACCCGTGTGCGTTGCTTTTGCCGCGCACGCGAGGGAAACATAGTTCTCGTGTATATATATATAGACACATTGTAGGTCTACACTCCACCTTCGACCTTCTTGTCCTGTGTCTCTTTCTCTCTTATTGGAATCTACTCAAGATGTTATTATGCTACGTCAGATACGAAAGCAGAATAATGACAAACATTTTTTTTTTTATTAATGCAGAATTCGCTGTTGTGGAATTCAAACATAGACGCTTTCTCTTGTGGAATTGTATTTGTACGATTTTGTTTTTTTTTTTTTTTTTTTTTTTCGTGTTTGCAAGAACGCGTGACCAATTGTGATATAGATTGTCACGTAGCTTCCTTATCATTTTTCACATTGCACAAAGTTGCCTCTATGAGGAAGTGCATGTCGATTAATGGTGGCTTCCTCGTAGAGGCAACTTTGTGCAAGGTAAACAATTTCGAGTAAATTCGTATGTTCATTTTATTATAGAATTAAAAAAAAAAAAATTCATAAATTTGTATAATTTATTTTGGTCAAATTGAGATTTTCATCAGCTGAAAAATGACACGCAGAGCAGAAAAAAAATAGTCGTGACTTTGAGTTTTGAAATAGCTGAAAATCAATGGATTGAGCTTTGCATTTGTGATTTAAAATTATGAAATTTTATTGATTATTCTTAATAATGACTTATGATGTCATGCGGACATTAATTTAATGAGCTATGCGTGCGGAGAAAAATGTATAGGAATAGGTTTTTTTATTCCACCGAAGTAAGGATTGGTTGCGAATATTTTTCAGAGTAAACTATAATTGCTGCTTCCAACGCTAGTCAGTTTTACTCGTACTCGGAGTAAAATGGTGTAGGATTTACATTTTACATCATGATAAAATCGCATGTGTATGCAATTATTAGTGTGCATATACGTAAAACGCACATATATGTATATGTTGGGTTTGACAAATTTATTGAAATTCAACAAAAAGCGTCGTTAAAAATAATAAAAATAGTTTCGTCTCTCACCGCCAAATAAAATTATGCTGCGTTTAATTTTGGAGCCCTTTACAATTGAGAGCCCCTTTTTTTCGTTGGAAATAGTGGTTAATAATTTGTATTTTATTTGGGGGTGTGAGAAATAAAATTTTATTTTTTGTTTGTCTTTAATGATTCTTTAATGATATTTAATGATAAAACAGTTTTGTTGAATTTACAAAAATTAGTGAAACACGCTAATGTAAATATTTCAGTATCATTCAAGTATTTATTTTTGTACAGATTCGAAAATAATTTTTTTTTTCTTTGGTCACCCATTTTTTTCAACCAATTTTTTTTCCACTGTATTTTTCCCATAAATCCCAAATAGTTACCTATGTCATTTATTGTCGTTGTAATTATAACAAAACATTATTGTCGGTGGGAAAAGCTGCTATATTTTATGGTCATCACAGCCAATGCCAATATTAAAAATAATTTGAACAAGAAATATGAATAAGAATGCTCATATGTACAGTAATTTCCATTTGGATTTAAATCTATGTTGCCTCTCGACTCATAATTTCTACCATATCCATTCTCTGTAGAACCGACTACAAATTTTTCTTGAAGCAAGCGTTTAAGAATTACAATTAAATGTATAAGGTGTGAAAAGCATGATTTTCAAGTAGTTCATCAGTATATCATTAATGTAATTGCGATGATCTAGATCCAGGGATTTCGTATAATTAGACTTGACGTTGTATCTTATCTTGTTAGCATAACGGATAATAATTTGAAAAAAAAAAAAAAAAAAAAAAAAAGCATTATCACGTATCAAATACGAACGAGAATAATTGAATGCGAACGTACGGGACGATCAAGAGAGGTGAACTCTCGTTCTCCGTTTGTATACTATCTCGAGCTTCGAACTGTGGAGAGTCTTGGCGAACCGGGACCGGAAGTGACGCTGCGATCGTTCGCCACGCCTCATCAAAGACGAGCGAGAGAGAGAGAAAGAGAGAAAGAGAGAGAAGAAGAAGAAGAAGACGAAGAGAGAAAGAGAAGTACAGTGCAGAGCTTGGGTTTGGGTTCGTCATTTAGGGGCGTGACACGACAGACCACCGCACGCTCCCTCTTGGCGATCGCAGAGAGAAATCGATTTATATTCTATGTATACTATATACTATATTTATATATGTGTACATCGTAGTTCTGGATTACACGTTTGAAAACATCTTCGAACAGGTCGCTCGAAGCGAGAGTCAAGAAGACAACATATAAACTTTGAAAAATTATTTTTAAAATACGAAAAAAAATGTATACCCTCAGTATATTTGATATATGAGGCATTTCATATTAGTTCAGCCAATAAATTTTTTTCAAAAAATGTCAAAACATCAGATGATATAATTCCAACAGACACCACAATTCAAATTTTTTTAAAATTGCATAGACTTTTGAATTATTTATTACTTTTCGCTGAAACATTTTTATCTCGTAAACGGTTTACGCCATTTATAATTTAAAAAAAATTAGATTATGCGTTTCTTGTCGTTTTTAGGGGAAGAATGTTTATTCAAATTAAACTGCGTTATTTTGAACGAAATTCATGGCAAAAAAAAACGAAAAGAATGATGTGTTCAAGGTGAAAAACATCGGATATTGGCACCAACTTATTTTATTTAAATTATGTTAGAGAAAAGCAATTTTTGTAGTCGAAATTATTTTCTGGGATTCGAATTTGATCAAAAGGGACATTTTTATTATTTTTTAAAAACACAACAACAGTTGTTAAGTTAGAAGTAACTAAAAAGTTATGGCGGCTGGAAATATAAATTCGCAAGAAATATTTTTTTCTAAAATCGACAAAAAAGTATTTGTGAGAACAAAATCTCGTTCCGAGAAATATACACATTTTAATTTAATTATTACTGTATAAAAGTTACAAATAATTCAAGAAAATATGACAAAATTTAAATACAGTATTGTCAAGCTAAAGTAAAATGTTGTTAATAATGAAAAATATCTGAGAGCTCAGAATGAAAAGTTAGAACGTCACACTCAGAGGCTACAAAAAAGTACATTATTTATTTATTTATTTAAAAAAAATGTCACGCTGAGCGATATAATATTCGTTGATAATATTCCTCGGTTATCATTCTCCTCTGTGTTCTCGTACAGTGCAAACCGAGGACGAAGTATAGAAAATCACGGGTTGTAAATTTTCCAAACGCCCGCGTTGTCTCGGTGTATACGAGACGACGCCTAAGCCATGCACCCAGAAGAAGAGCGGGCGCGCGCGTTTGTATCGCGTGGGTGTACGCAGCAGCAGGCGGAGATACACGCTGTTTCTGCTCTCGCAAATAGGCGCAAGAAGCGTCGATACATCCCGAGATCTCTCGCGCCAAGACCTCGGTTCGATTCCCGACTCCTCCTCACGTTATACAGTCTATACATATACTGGCAAATGCAGCGCGGACGAGGGGCTTTTGCGCGAGATCCTCCACTTCTACGAACTGCTTTACATCGTGTAATGCAAGGATTATACCAGCCACGAATGCGACTTTTTTTTTGTCTTCGTCATATAGATTACCGATGTTTTCACCCTGAATATATATTTATATAGGCGAGGAGCACTAGTGCCGTCCTTACTCAACGGTGATATACAAGCGCGTCATGCTATTCGTTCCACTTCCGTGCGGCTTGGTCACCTGGATGAGAGGAGAGCCTCTGCTCGCCCAATTAAACATTCGAGTACATCACGGTCCTTGTCGGGCACTGAGTTATACTTCCGGCATTTTCGGATCTCGAGAGATCTTGGACATTATTGCTATCGTAATTTATTATAATTTTTTTTAATCACAGAAACTTTTTGTTTTGTTAACAAGACTTTTGTATTTAATTGATTTTGAAATGTAATATTTTACATAGCACCAAAATATTTCGAAAATATTATAGACATATTGCTAGAATATTTGGTGATTAATTAATAATATTCATCAAATATTGTAGCGAACTTGCGATGCCCGCTGAAAAGATTGCATATGTAATGTTTTAACGACACTGCTGAATAATATTGCAATAATATAATTGAGAAATATTTATTTATGCCACGCGGTGCGAGAAGTAATGCCTACTTCTCGCACCGACCAACTTTATCGCACCGCGTGGTATAAAGTTGTATACGAAATTCGTGCGAGAAACTTTTTCTCAACTCGTGTGATTGCAACACTCGTCTTCGATTGCGACACTTTATCGCACTAGTGCGAGAAGTGGGCACTTCTCGCACCGCGTGACATAAAGTTGTGTACGAAACTCGTGCGAGAAACTTTTTCTCAAACTTTTTCTCCTTTGGCTCGTGCTCCAAACTCACACTCGAACAGAAAAAGTTTGATAGCCCTCGTATCGTAATATACTATTATACTATATATAGGATTTCTGTAATGAAATGTACCCCAGAAATAAAAAAAAAAACTATGTAAATATCGACCTGGACACTGAAAAATATGAAGTTATCGGCTTGAATCCTGAAAAATAATAATTCAGCCAAATACTCTTCAGCCCTATTCAGTCCAATAGATTGTATTTAAGACGTTTTACATTCGATGCTGTTTTTAATACTTTAATTCTTGCGTTGGAGGCCTCAATATTTATATAAAGCTATTGACTATTATTTAGTCATAATTTTGCTAAATTCAATTATTTTTTCTTTGATACGTGCCTATAAATCGTTTAAACTTATTCATCGCTGTTGATCATAATATAATTATTTTCCAAATATGATTATTGTAATTATACTTTCGTAGAAAAAAAAAGTGCTACAAAATCTTCTTTAAAAAGGATTTCATTTTTTTTTTAAGTCCACAATTCATCTACTCGTTTTATAAATATTTACATAAATCACACACCTGCGGCTTGTAGAGGGGAAACCCCGATATTTCTTGAAAAAAACTATGGCAAACGCCCTAATAGTGGACGGCGAAGTCTCCTGTCAACGCGTTTGTATTACACGCTTCGTTGATACACGCTCGCCTCTTGTAACGCGTGGGCGTGGTTTCACGTAACGACGAGTGACTGCCTTGTCGAGTTGGTTGATAAGTGGACTTGTGAACATATTTTTTATTTCTTATAAAAGCAATCTAGTTAATATACATATGTTATTGATGAAGAGACGTTTTTTTTTTAAACCATTTTGGTGATTTTTTTTCGTAGCTCTTTTTCATATCCTATCACTGGAACCCAAGTACCTGAAAATCAGTCACATAGAATTTTGTTGGTCAAGTTTAACTGTAACTGTTTTAAATTTATTTTCGGCTTGCAGAGTCCGGGATGCATCGATGGATCAAATTGGTACATATTCTTTTTTTTGGTACGAAAAATCTATTCGTTGCAAGTACAGAAATTTTGATTTGAAGAATTTGCTCAGTAGATTTTCTCATTTTTGTGGAAAATGTTTTTTTACATAACTTCTGCGTAAGAATTTAGACGACAATTTAAAAATGGAAAAAGAAATGTGCAATATTTAAAAAAAAAGGCTATATTGAAGAAAAATAATATCTGCACATTGAACAAAAATATTATGAATTCAATAACTTTAACTATAAAAAAAAGTTAAAGAACAATTTATCGTTTCAATCTTGTCGAGTTAAAATGGCAAAATTTTTTTTTTCGCACTTTACGAGCGAACTATTTTTTTAATTATTTACTTTTTTTTTCATTGTAGGTATCGAATTAATGATAATTTTCTTGCCAATATTATATTTTTCATAAAATGCTTGGATGTTCGTTCCACGCAGAGCAGGAAGAGAACGCGAAATGGAAAAAAGCGTAAATTCTGAAACGCTGAATGTCTCGTCCTTTCGTATATAATCGTGCACTTTTAATGCTCTCGTACAGGATAAAAGTGCGCGTATAACAAGCCGACAAGTAGAGAGTCCGCAGAAGTACTACGCCAATTTTTTTTGTTTTTTATTTATTTCCAATCCGGCTTTTGCAGCCGGAGCGGCTCGATTGCGATTTGCGTATGAATCCCGAGGAGCGGCGCGGGCGCACGTTGGTCGATCGCGTATAAAATCTAGTCTCGCATATGTGCCGATAAGGACCTCTCGCATGGCCGGCTGGACTGCTCTGCATGAAGGCCTTGGTTAGTATACGTACGGAAAAGTATCAGAAGAAGGCTTCCGCACCGCGGATTCCCTCCAGCAGCTCTGATATGGCGACTTCCACTATGTAGGGGAGGAGCTGGGGCAAGATGGGATTCCTAAGCTAATTCTACTGGAAAGCTACCAAAACTGTAATATAATAGTTGTTCGATTTAAATAAAATGACATTATTACCGATTTTTTTTTCTTTTTCTAATATCGACAATGCTGCTCCTAAAGTGCTCTTAGTGCAGATTTAAAATAGACTAGATAATAGTTCATCGCGAAAAAATGTGTAAAATTCAAATTTCAAAAATGCAGAGTGGCGGGATTTGATATTGGGAGCTCAATCAGAATATGAAATAAACAAAAAAATGTCCAAACTGCGGGAATCACAAAGAATTATTTATTCAAAACTAATAAATGTCAAATGACCCTACTTCATTTAAAAATTCCCAAAATTTCAACAGTAATAATTTAACAGAAATGGCTTCGATCGGTCAATGCGAAAAACCGCGGGAAGCAGGAAATAGCTCTCGCCGCACACACATACACACACACACACACACGCACGTACACTCACACGGACATTTTTCCCAAACCACTTTTTTCAAACTTTTTGACAATTCTTCGTACATGCTGACATGAAAATCTTGAAAATAAGCATTTTTCTCTGTGCAAGGCAGCATAAAATTCAAGGTGGATTTAAAATAAAGTTCCTACAATGAAATTTTAATATTAATCACAAAAACATCAGGAGTATCATAAATTACTAAGTGAATAAATCTATTCGCGCGACATATTTAATCAGCGATTAAGATGCACGAAATAATTTCCTAGCGAATACATTCGATTTTCTTCAGCATTCCATCATACCCCGAATTATGGCAATCCCAGATTTTTTTTTTTTTTGTCGTTCTATCTTGCCCCCATATCCCGTTTTACCCCGTTCTCCTCCATTTACGCATAGCAGGCTATAGAAGAGTCCGCGCGCTGTGCAATTTTGCTCCTTAGGTTCTCTTGGCTTTGCGTATATAGACACACGTTGAGGTCCCGGTGTGTATAATACGCACGCACAGAGAGCGCACGCGGAGATGCCGCGCGTCGATGTGGGACTAGGGTTATTAGCCCAGAAAGCAAGGCCCCCGCTTCCGGTGCAGTCACTTTAGTTGGAGCGAGTTTCTTAACCCCTTCTTGCGCGACTCTCTTGCGCCGCGCACCGAGAGGTATAGACTGCGCTCCCGGGTGTTGTTGCGGCCTTTATGCTGATGTATATGTATATGTGTACATACACTCTAGCCCAGTCTGGCCTGATGGCCTGGCCCCAGGTCACCTGCTCCTTCGAGCTATACCAACTCAGATCGTACACTCTTAACTTTCGCATGGGTCTAGTAGTATACTTATTCAACTATCGCTACTCGGGAGAGTATGCTGCGTAAGTATAACGATAAGTATACTCTGCACACGAGAAGCAGAGCCTCATCTTCCTCGCTTTATGTGAATTAACATTTTTTTTTTTTTTTTTTATACTCGGGGGTGGATGATTCTCACGACCTCGTAATACGTCTTACGAAATTTCTGATTGCAGGCTCTTTAATATATTTCTACATCGCGGACGCCCCACCCCCCATCCCAACACTGGAATTGAAAGTTAACGCAGGAAATATCAATTTGATTTATGGTTGAGATTTTTTTTAGATTTTTAAATTCAATTTTTTATTTTTTAAAAATAATTACACCGACCAGAAAATGTTGGTTTTTAAAAAAGATATGAGAACATATTTTTGTTCATTTAAAGAGACAATACCCTTTATTTTTCTGTCAAATTGATGGAATCTTTAGGTGTGTATGTGTGTGTGTGTGTCTGTGTGTTGGTGTGGTTTTCATTTTTTTTTAAGTGGATACAAGGCTGGACCAATCGAGGATCCGATATAAATGTGGTCATACGAAATCGTATGATACTGACTATTAATTTGTTGAAAATGTTTTAATTGAGTTCATGTACAGGTCAAGTCATACATTTACAATCCAAACACAGATTAATAAGAGAAAAATCTTTTGATTTCATTCGTTCTTGAATATAAAGATACTCAGCTATACCAGCTGCTGTGCTCTTAACTTTTGCAATTCTTATTCGCTTTTCCTCCGGATCTGAGTTCGTACGAGCCTAAAATAACGATGGTGAATTAAATATAAATGAAAAAAAAAGTTTTCAAAGTCGCTACAAACGATCGAATGCGAAACCTTGGTATTTAATCGTATTTACCCCAAAAAAAAAACAACAATAATTGTGCTAATTTTGTAGGTATCTCGCTTTTCCAAAATTATCAATCAAAATTTTCATTAAAAAATTAAGCAAGATTCGTGATGATCGAAAAATTAGCTATCACATAAGGTTGAAGCCATCAGACCAACAAAGTAGCAAGATGCATTTAATTCCTAAAACTCCAAGAGCACAATAATAAACTTGTCTATTTTGCTAATATTCATCTATAAATAAAATTTTCTTACCGATATATCTCTCGATAAGAATTTTCGCCTAATTATTCCACTTTAACAATCCTCAACTGAATACAGCGCGGTTGCTTTCGTTACATCTCTATCGTAATTAGTCACGTGTATAGTACATACATATATATATATAGATATATGTAGAAATGAGAGTGTTGGCACGCAATAATAAATATCATAATCATAACGCAATAATTTCATCGGCCAGCCCAGATTTCATGAGGATAGTCATAATTAGTGTGTGCTCCAGGGTCTATCACATATATAAATCTACAACTATTATAACGTGTACGTAATATCTATTTATAGATCCAGCCTCGAGTCACGCGCCTATGGATCATAATATATTATCGGAGTCTTTCGCTCTTGTTCTCTCTTCCTTCTTTTTTTTTTTTTTTTTTTCTTTTTGTTCCTTATAGCCACGCAATTTTTCTAACGGTTCATGTCGCACCTGGGTGCGTCGGGTGCGGAGTCACGGACAAGTCGGAGGTCACTGTACCTTGCACACCGAACAAAATGTACATCTATATATATCAGGCATTCTCTGTAAATTCAGCCATTTTCTTCATGACACTCTCAGATTTTTCTTATACTTGGTCAAATTTTAGTACAGCTTGAAAATATTTTGTATGATTTTTCTTTCTGATTTTTTTTCATCCAACATATTTCAGAAGATGCTGCAGTCAAGGTATCTCGAAATCTATAAATCGCTGAAAAATGAATAAATGTTTCACTATTAAAGTTGCAGTTTTGTATCAGCTTTTTAATGATATTTTATTTTTTTTTTTACTTAAAGAAACGATACTGTTATTCTGTTGATAAAGTGACAGAATCCTTAGACCTGTGGTTGCAATTTTTCTTTTTTTTTTTTTTTCAAGCAAAAGTAGGACCAATCGAGGTTGCGTAATAAAAAAATCTTACTAAAAATGTCAACTTCTTGTTAAAAATCTTACTAAAAATGAAACCTTTTTTTTTTTGGACTACCCTAGAAACCAGTGAAAAATATCAACTTTTGTTCAAAGTGAAATAAATCGTAAACTGCAACATATTTTTGGCTGGAAATTGGTGTGCACGCTCATTTTCGTCACAAGGAATATTTTGCCCGAGTTGCTTTCGAAATGTTTTTCTCTAAAATCAGCAAATTGAACCTCCTTCATTTTTATTTTTGTATTTAGTTTAGAATATATACTATATTTTTCGTATGCAACGAAACATTTAGACATTTTTACGAATTTTTTGACGGTATCTTAATATAGCAACAAAAATTCGACAAATCCTATTCCGGAATGATGAATTTTTTGAAGTTTTAAAGAAATGTGCAGATTTTTTTATCTGCCAAACAAGGGCACTTAGGGGTTGATAAAGAAAAAAATAAAAGAAACGTTTATGGAGCAACTCTATCCACCAGAGTTTGTTGCGGTAGAAAACGACTACAACAAGCCAACAGTAATATCTTTTTTTTTCCACTAAACAAATTCCAGTTGATTCTGTCTTTAAGACAAAAATCCTCAGGGTCGCTAAACGAAGAAACATTTATCTTCAGTGGACCACGCGGAAATGGGTAACACACCCCTAAAAAAAAAAACAAAATTTTCTCAAATAAGCGATACAAAAAAATCTTAAAAAAAAGAAATCAAGGACATTACATTCAGCACCTGAAAAGGATTAGAAAAAAGTGACCAAATTGACAGAGAATGCCTCATGTGTATCGTATTGCTGTACAGCTTACTTACCGTCAGTGTGCTTACCCCTCAGAAAAGTAGCAGCGCCAACATTTTTGCTCCTTATGAGGAAGAATATAAAGAAGAAGGAAAAAAAAAAAACGAAGAAGAAGAAGAAGAAGAAGAAGAAGAAGAGCGACGGGAAAAACTAACGCGCGTTAATCGCGCGCACCACTGTTGCCTCCGACGAACTCGCGTTCTCACGCTGTTATCTTCGTTAATGACGTCACGGTATCAAATTTCTCAGGTTAAAGAAGAAAACTAGTTGACGATATAATTACCCGGAAGACTGAGGGGGTGGTGTATATAGTATTACATATATATATATATATATATATATATGTGGTTCTAATAATATTCCAACACGCGAAAATCTAATATTTTTTAAATTAGACTCCATACGCGCGCACTATATAGCGATGAGCTTGGTAAATATAATCGTCGTCGGTATAGCATCATCCGCACGTGGAGGGGCTATTTTTACCGTCGAATTATAATTTATAATGGGGTGTTATGGGACCGAGGGGAAAAAGTAAAGTGGGACCAAGGATTTAGTCTCTCTTATGTGCTTTATATGTATAGTAGTAGTTAGTACTCTATATTGTACAGGCTGCTTTTCTGTATATATATATATATATATATATATATATACCTATACGTTGTTTTATAGCGGATCGCATCTGTGCGTAGAGTGACCCTCTTCGTCACACATCGTGAGCTTCCTCGCTCCCGGGCTCTCCATGGGTCACAGGTGAGGGATTCGCAGGAGTCGAAACAACGTCTTATAAGCTCCAGGAGAATTCAAGACATTCTCTCTCTCTCTCTCTTTCTCTCTCTCTCTCTCTGCCTATGTAAATGTATACCGTATTGTGAAAATTTGGATCAGTGCGTTGTATGATTGTCGCACGCTCTATTATATTATTCTTAAAAGTTTGTATCATTGTAATCAGTCGATCTGTATAACGGATTACTATCATAGATTGTAACTATGTCCACTTGTAGGGCGTTGCTTTTTGGGATTGATTCGAAGAATAATTGAAAGGTTGTCTCATTGAATTATTATTTTTCATTTTCTTTTTTAGAAAACACCAGCTGTATGAGAGAGCTATGTTTGGAATAGGCAATAATAAACAAGCAATATTATGCAAACTTCTACTTTGAATTCATGTTTTGAAAGTAAAATGTTGAAATTCAACGAAATTTCAGTGATCAAGAATTTTTTTTTTTAATCTTAGTGCTGCAAAGATGTTTTAGAAAAAAAATGTAAAAAATTGTGTCCAATGAGAATTTACTCCGTAATTTTTGTGTCGAGTATTAGATATTGAGTTAGAGAATTTTCATTTTGCACGATATAGCAATCATTAATTAACATTTTTTTATGATTTATAAATTTGACTTTGTTACTAATAAGTTTTCAAGATTGACATTTCAATGGCATTAATTGAAAAATTAATTCGAAGGGAGGAAAAAAAACCAACAATTATTTTCGTAATTAAAAGAGCTGATTAAAAACCTGTATTGGGAAAAAAAATAAGCTATTGTAATTTCATTCTTGAATTCTCAACATTTAAATTTAACTAAACACTTTTTGTTTTTTATCTTTTTTTTTTCGGCTATTTACTTTTTGTACTAATTGTGGATATTTTTTTACACATATATCTTCTTTAATCGTCACCACACATATTGTTTTTTATTTTTTATTTTTTTTATGCACTGTAGGTTGAGAATAACGTAGCCAAGGAGGAGCCAGAAAAATTATAACCGAATTGTTACAACAAAGCTGAGAAAAAAACATTGCTTTATCATTTCCTGCTCCTTTTTTCATCGCTGTTTTTCATCAACGGCATACGCAATAACAGATTCTTGTGTAAAATCGGAGTATCATATTTCGAAGTAACAAAACCCGCTGTATTAATATTACAGAATCATGTAGACTTGGATTTTTCTGTTAACTTTGAAGATAACACAAAAATCGTGTAAATTTGGCTGATTTACAAATATTAGTTTGTAAAATAAGCCATAAAAGCTGATTGCTTGCTGCTCCATATTTACGTAAAAAAATATCACAAAATATTGCGCAAAACAAAAAAGCACAATTTTTAACAAATTATTTTTCTAATTTATCTGTAAAAAAAAAATACTAATAACTGAGAAAAAAAGTGACAAATTAACACGTTTCTGTGTTAATTTATGAATTCGACGTTTGTGGATAGCATATTTCTGTTAAAACAGCATCAATTCTCAATTTATTTTGTAGCGTCTTACACTATTTGATTCGTTCATAGTTCAAATTATCATTGATTGGATGAATGATAATTTTGTTTTCCATTGCAGAACGATCTTTAGTCGCATATTATAATTCGATGCGTTTGTTATAGGGCATTTTGTACTAGCATGCGTCCAGTTTTCACGGGTTGACACGTACGTCCCGCGGTAGCAGCAGGGCGGCAAGTAAAAATATATAGCTCGTACTGCTCGCAATGTACTATCACGTGGAAGGCGAACGGATGTCTGGTGTGTAAGGAACCGCTAAAATGGTGTTGGCTCTTATCCGAGGATCTAGAGCGGCGATGCGAAGAGAGGCACGCGGAGGGCCTATATACGCGTCAGCAAGGGGGCTGCGCGCCGGCACTCTTCACTGAAGCTCCTTGCTGCTGCTTCTGGTGCTCTCTCGGTTGGCTGACTCGCTGCGACTTTTGCCTCCTCTGCTTGGCTTTTGCTTCTTCGACGGCACCAGCACCAGCAGAAGCAGCAGCAGCAGCAGCAGCAACCGCTTGCTCTCCCTCGCTTGGTTAGTGCCGTTACCAGAAAGAGGCCACCTAGGTTCGCAACGCACAGCCGTAAAACCTCGAACTTTCCTCATAATGAGACACCAGCAATGTACTAAATGACAAACGTAATTAAAGCAACCGTGCGCGCTACCAACCACAGGGAGGTCATGGATCTCGGTGGTACCGTCCATCTCTTGCAAAGCTCATGCACTCACGTCATACACGATTCTGTTAGTACGGATTTAAGGCTTTCTCCATCACCAACTTGGCCACATTTGCTTTTTTCGAGGATATTTGTTCCATAAGTGTATCATATAGTAGTAGTAGTAAAAGTACCCTCTGTGCAATTTTTTCAGATTTTTTTAAATTCACTCATTTCAGTAATCAGTTGTTTTTTCAGACCTAAATATCATGAAAGATTGAGGTCGGGCAAAAAAAAGTTTCTTTGCGTCATATATAACATATGAGTCGTTCCATACATTTTTACATTTGTCAAAATGTTTTTCTTGCTTGAACGAATTTTCTGCAAAATGTTCTCATGGCAAACGCAGTCGTTTGTAATTATTTTGTTTAACATCGTAAATAAATTACAGGCCAATATATAAAAAGGAAAAAAAAATTCATCCAAATTTGTTTTTTCTCAAAAAAGGAATTTAAAAACACGACGAAATATACACAAATGTTCACCACCGCATTATTGACGTTTTTTTTGTTCATGTTTGCTAAGATTAGATATATGAGGCGTTATCGGTCAATCGAAGCCACTTTCTTTCTGACTCGCTTAGATTTTCGTCACTGTTATAGCCAAATTTGATTGTGTATAGTCTTAATTGGAACGTTGGATCTAAACATTTTTAAAGTTCACGCAAAGTCCTCTCAAGTAGTACTTAAATCAGGCCAATTATGATAAATATCTGAGGGTCTGAAAAAACCGGCTGAATTAACCGAGAATGGAAATACAAAAATTACTAATAAAATAGGTTTCTACCGAAATATTTTGATATTTCAGTCCATTGTACGTACTTTTGCCAAATTATTCCGAATCAACGAAACAATATTCATTAACGAAACGAAACAATTTTACTGTCTATGACAAATTATAAATTCATCCATGTAGAAGTTTATTTTTTCTCTGTGGATGATTTATTTTAGAATGTAAGTCGGTCGAGAGCGAAGACAGATTGCTTTTGTGCAACACAGGTTTATTTAGGATAAATCGTAGACTCGGTTATAATCTCGAAGATCTTGGACGGAAACTTGTCCCGCTTAGTAGCTCTCCCACACACACACACACACACAAACATATATATATACATATATATATAAGCAGATAAAGGGGGAAGTATAAGGAGAGGAGCAACAACGGAAATGGCGCGGAATGGTGCTCCGGTACCGCAACATTTCACTTTTTCGCAACATCGCACCCGCGGCCGGGGGCCTAAAAGTGTTGCACGACTTCCTAAGCGCGTATATGCGCCTATATCACCGGAACGAGGGCTCGTAAAACGTTGCGGAGATTCGAACGGTGCGTTAGGCGTTGTGTATATATATATACGCACGTTGCGTCCACCGCGGCCCCCCCATCTCAACACCGTATACACAACATGCCAACGGATAGCGTGATGCTGATCATTACGCCGCCATTAAAATTACAATTTTCATTCATAATTCATTCAAGCTGGTAATTACACGGTTCCTAACGCTGTGGGAACTTTACGTGTGATATGCGATAGACCGACGGCTCTCGCCCGCTGATCATCGCTTCGGGCTTTCCTGCAAGTCTCTCGATCGAACATGGACTAGTCCATGTGGATAAACTTATGCGCTCTAAACACGTTTTTGTGGTCAATATTTAAAGCTTCAAGTCAATGCTGTCTGATGGTTAAGAAAAAAGAACGCCAGCAGTGTGAGACAATTTTTTTTTTTCAATGCACTCTTTAAGGGAGCCTTGTCATCAGAAAATTATGAGATTATAATTGTGTTACAATTGTACATACGAAAGCATGATTTAAAAAATACCACTTAACAGGCACAAGAAAAAAGAAATATTTTTGTGAGTGCAATTTTTTTTGTTAACATTTTCAAATTATATAGAATTCAGGTTGCACTTATAGACTAAATTGACTTCCAATATTTTACTCTCTTTGTATGATTTTTATTCCAAAGAGATAGCCGGACTGGATCACCGATGTACACTGATCGACGATTGGAACTCCGATATTCCATTTTAATTCCAAGTAGAATTCGATCGAATATTATTTCCCGATAAATGAGACACGTTCTGGAATCCATTGGGTTTCCGAGTGAGGACTACTCTTTTAAGACAACCCTATCAAATCCCGACTAATGTAAATCTGATATTCAGAGCAAAATCAAAAGAACATTTTGAATTCCAATTCGGATTACCCATTTGGTGAAACCCAAAAACCAATTCTGAATAATAAAAATCTGAGGTTCAGTGCAATATCCGAACGAAATTTCGGATCCACTCGAATTCCAAGTAGGATTACCCAAACGGGTAAACCGACGAAAACCCGACCAGGAACCTATCGGAAACTGGGACTCTATCAATATCCTATAAAAATCCGGATTTATTAGCAGATGAGGCTGAAGTGTAATTGTCAATCGAACGTTATCATGAAGTATTTCATTGGTAAAGAAATATTTAGGTAAAATGGCTAAACATTTTGCGACCACTAAAGAACAATAAAAAGTATATTACAATCTTAACAGGTATTGCAATTATTGTTTAAATTATTATCAATATGTTTGCCCAACATCAGCTCGATTAATTTAAGTAAAAATGTTTTTTAATTAAATTCATTTTTCTACTGTAAAAAAAAAGCTCATTAAAAATCTCCCAACTCCTCCCTGAATTCAACAATTCTAATTATCAAATCAAGCCGAATTCATTACAGTCTCACAAAAGAGTAGCTTCCAGGAAGCTCATTTTTTAACCCAAATAAATCCCATGATGAATTATGCCGCAACACGAATTTTAATGTAATCGACGATAACATTTATCGGCGTACGGTAGTGTACATTACCTTGTGGACCGATATACATAATAAATTGAGCGTGATCACTCCCACATAGTTTCGACAACATAGCTCGAAGCGGATAAACAGAAAACAAATCGAGAGAGAGACACGCAGCATAGCATATATATATATATATACCTCTACATATATATATACTATACGCAGCTTCCTCCGATTCGTTTCATTTTATCGCGAACGTTTCTCTCCTGGGACACCACACGAGGCTGCGATATAAGGGATCGGGTCCTTCCGGGCATTTCCATCCTCTCCCATAAACATACGCACGATTGGCACCGATATTTAGTCGAATATTTTTCAGAAAATTTCCATTTTATTCACACGTACGATAAATCGTTTCCTGCCTTTTATAAAAATTGCATTTTTTTTTTTTTTTCAAACAGTTTTTCCACTTTATAGATGCAAAGTGTATAGTGCGTGGAAATGGTCGGTACATCGAACGACAGTGTGCAGCTGCATCTGCATCCAGAGCAGCACCAGCAGCAGCAGCAGCAGCAGCAGCAGCAGCAAGATCAGCAGCATCAGCGAAAAAGGGATGAAAAAGAAATGATCGCGGAGTCTGCTGCTTCCTTATCTTCGAAGGCATGGCGGTTTCGCACGCAAAGTCTCGAAGCTTTATTTATCGCCGGTCTCGCGCGCGGACACTCGTATAGAACGAACAGCGCACACGGTGGCTTGCGCGCACCGCGGTTCCGCGCGCGCTCTCCTGCCGCCCCGGCTATACGAACGATTTTTTTGCTGTTGTTATACCGCGATCCACCGTGGCTCTCTTCTCTTCCTCAAGCCCAGGCGCTTTACATTCCTTTTCGAAGTCTCCGGGGACCCTCGCTCTCCTGATACAGACCCCGCGAGACTCTTTATTTATGCACCGGACGCTTCTATACTGCAGCTCTGCGTACCAACTGCAGCTACGGGCCAGCTAACTATACGTTCTTCCACCCCCTTCCCCCCCCCCCCCCCCCCCTAACTGCATCACCCTTAAGTTTCTGTGCAAATCTAATTCACTTTCAGGAGAATGTACATGAGGAAATATTTTCAGATGTTTTTTTTTTCTTTTTTTTTCTTAATCTACAGAATTCTGGTTTTTGTTGCCCATGGAATAGAACTCTCAAAAAATCCAGGCATTAAGAAAATATTTAGTGGCCGCTCAAAGGCTTATAAATTTTCATAATTAAATAGAAATTGATTTTTTATATACAAGTTATAATACTTCTCATCCCCTAACGATCTTCGCCCCTCCCCCCCCCCCTCCAACTGCATAACCCTTAAGTTTTCGTGAAAATCTAATTCACTTTCAGAAGAATGTACATGAGAAAATATTTTCAGCTATTTTTTTTTTTTTCTTAAACTCATTTCAGAATTCTGGTTTTTGTTCTCCATAGAATAGAACTCTCAAAAAATCCAGACAAAAAAAAAATATTCAGTGGTCAATCAAAGGCTAATAAATTTGTAGAACTCATTCAAAATTTATTTTTTATTTACAAGTTATAATATTTTTCAGCCCCTAACCGTTTTTTTCTACAATACCTAGTAGTGTCAAAAATTTCGCTGCAAAATATTAATATTTAATGGTTGATCAAAGAATTCAAATAATAATTTTTCTGGCAAACTGCAGATTAGTGATGCTTTTGAATATTTAAGACTTTTATCTGCGAAGAATTGTACCGTTAAGTTAAAGAATCATGTGTGGGAAATAACAGAAAAAATTCTGATCAAAATTTTGTTGTTTTTGGTAACTTTCGGTACCTTCACGATTTTTTTCAATTGTCCAATTTAATCTACAGCTTCTTTGTCAGAATTAGACATATAATGAGATAATAAATGACGAAGAAAGCTTCATCAATAATCTTTGTAAAATACACAAAGTAAGAGATGAATTTTTATTTTTTTATTTTTCTTAACAACATTTTACGTTTCCGTTAATTTTTCCAAAAATCAAACATCCATATACAGCTACGAAACATAAATAACGACATGAAAAAGAAAAAATCCCCATTTTTATTTATGATAAAATCTCAATCTGGTATTCAATCCAATGGCAGCAGTAATCATAAATGAAATTAAAAAATTTATCGAAATAAGATGTAAAGCACTTTCATCGAGCAGGAACACAATTAATAATGGTACCGAATAAAAGCGATCGCTATATGGGATCAGGTGGCCGAAGCGATGTAGCCTCTTCGGAGCCAACAGTCTGCTGGAAACCGTAGCCGAGATCGTATTACCAATCGATATCGATTCTGATCGATACTCTCTCTGATATTTCACTCTAGGCGCTCATCGTCAAACTTCTCGACTGCACATCGCATTAAAACCGTTCATCAGATCCTACAGCGAAATGATATTATCGTTAGCATTCAGTGCGCGATCAACGCAATGATATTTAAAAATTGAAATAACTTGTTGCATATATTCATGCAGGTAGTTTATTGAGGACGCATCGCCGCGCGATGCAGAGGAATATTTCAACGATGAATCACGAATCGTATATTCGGATAAGAAAGTTCAACGTCGTCATGCGTCGCCTGGAAAATCCGAGTTCAGGCATTGATATAAATTCCCCAGATGCTTTGCGTTACTACCGCAAAATAATGACCATCATCTCACGTAATGTAAAAAAAGCAACAATTCTTTTTGAGCAATACAATTATTTTGGATACAATTGTTAAACAAAATCTTCTGGATTAAAAAACTGTTACTTAAATAAATAATTTGTAACGACATATTTACTTGAATGACTTATTGCGACCAACTTTTTGAACGGTTGACAATATTTGTTATTTTCTATATTTTGGTAATAGTACAAAATATTTCTGAAAACAGATACCGCGAATGATTATCGAATTTATTTGTGTTTATTTTGAAAAATATTATTACTTTCGCAATTTTTTGGACTTTCTCATCTTGTCAAATACTTTTTATCAAAATTGTAGATTCTTTTTAGTGTGTTTTACGTCAAAATCTCAGAAAATGTTGAAGTATTTGATTAATTATTGAATTAATTTTTATTTGACAATTAAAATTAATTAATTTGTTTTATTTTAATCCGATGATTCAATTGGAACAAACAATTCAATTCAATTAGCCGATTTCCGAAAGCAAAATTTTGAGAAGATACATGAAAAATTGAAACATTTTTTCTAATCCACTTTTCTCGACGTTTTGAACCATTCCGACTGTCCTGACATAAAAAACTCGAAAAAAAAGTGATGAAAACAAAATTTTCTCTACGAGAAACTAAAACAAAAAATTTATTCACAATCCCCTACTTAAAAACTATGAAAAAAAATGTATTCATAATACCCCTTAAAAATTATGAAAAGAAATGTATTCATAATGCCCCTTAAAAAAAATCGTAAAACTCAAACCATATAAAATATTTAATAACCGCTTTATAATAATTTCCTAGGACATTGTTTAAAAACTAAAAAACACTAAAAAACAATTAAAATCAAAAAGTTTTCTCTACGAGGAAGGAAAACATGCAAACGAATGAGCAATCTCACACGTTGTCCTCGCAGTTGATAAAACAAATTAAATAATTGCATACGTGAGAATCGTGTAGCGCCACCTCTCGTTAATTAAGCAAACTTAAATAAAGTCAGACTTCTCGTTTAGCCATTGGCAGGGTCGTATATTTTGCAGGCAGAGATGAGGAGATGCGCGTGCCTGCCTTCATCCACCCAAGTATATTCTTCATCTTGTTCAAGCCCACCGGAATTTTCACGGGGGTCTCTCACGATTGCCTCTTGTCCACAGAGCGTGCGGCGTAAATCCCAATAGGGCATCTATTGACCTGGCGCGCGGGCGCTCTCGCTCTTTAATTAACTAAACGCAGCATAGCGTCCGATAAACGGCACGTATCGGCAATAAACTTTGCGCCGCCTCCAACGCTCCCGATAACGCGTCGCTCTTATATCGTCGTCGACGTATTTTTTTTTTTTTTCTTTTTCTTTTTTTTTGCTTATAATGTACCCGCGCGAGCGCTCGCTGCCGCTCAGAGCCGCCGGCTGCGAGAGCGGTTTCAACGACGCGCGCTCCATACGGCGAACGCACCTTAACGCCCACATTCTCACGAGTGGTAACGCGCGCAGTGCAGAGATCGTATATTTTCTACAATACATGTATGCGCCACTATTTTGTACATACCCTTATTATTATAGTGTATATGCACTTGACAACATAGCCACGTGTGCATTGACTTTATTTTACATGGGGAATTCCAAGGTATTATTTATATCAGGAAGAAATCCGAGTTTCTTGAATTTTTCGAAAATTTCTTTATAATGTTTATCATTGAAAGGATGCGATTTTTGTCAGATTTAGCATTTACGGAGTTTTTCGAGATGCCACACAAAAAAATATTTATAATTTGTTTGAATATATACAAATTATTTTAGATTTTTTAAAAATCTTGCATGTGGCCAAAAATTAAATACCCATTTTTTATTTCAGTGCTTTTCGATTCGCTGTAAAAAGCGTTTAATTGTACACGATGTTTCAATGTAAAATATAGATATTTTAATGTATCCACAAATGTTCATAGCTGCGCAGAATAAATTTCCTGAATTTTTACGAAGAATAAAGATAAAGGAAAATAATTCTTTTTTTAAAGAGAGAACGCCTCGATTTTAAATCGCAGACGCAGTTTTTCAGAAATTCGAATTTTGGGTAATTATAAAAACCCTAATTTTCGAGAAAAATCGGTCAAAAATTCTAGAGGATTTTTTTTTCATATTGCCCTACAACATCTCAAAAGTAAAAAACGAAATATGAGGGTGACGTCTGTGTCGATTAGACGTGGAATGCTTCATACATAATAGGTAAAGAATATAATTAAAAAAATCCCAGAAAATTATTGCAAAAAAAAGAGACGATAAAATTTAATTTTAAATATGACAAATTGACATTTCCATCATGCCACTAGATTGTAAATTTTCAATGAAAAATTTTTCAGCAATTTTCTAATAAAATACGAGGGCTTGTAAGTAAACTGCGTTACATAACGACTAGCCATGTTAATTGTGTCAAAAACATGTTGTCAATTGAAATAGAAATTTTAAAAAATGTATATATAATTTTTTTTTTTATAAATCAAGAAAGGCGTGAGATAAAAATCAAAATTAAAATCACAGATGTGTTCTTTTCAGTGATAACAACAATATAAAAAAAAAAAAAGTATTAGGGACATTTTGAAGAGGGTTGAATACCTTCTATGCTATGTGAATTACCATGGAATGCCCCATATACAGCTATACGTACTCACACACGTGCACATAACTCAGTTGCAACTATAATACACAGTATGGCAAGTGAGCAAGTCACTGTACCTAAGTACACTATACAGAATACAACAGGGTTGCAAGCAGAGGCAGTCACTACTTACAGCCTTAGCAGCCGGAGGAAAACTATCCCAGTATCTTTATCCCCTCTTTGTGTGACTATAATCCTAAACAATATCGAGACCACAGCTTCATCCACCATAGTTAAGGCTTTATAGTAGTTACCCTCGTTAATTAGCTTCGAAAAATACTCTCCCCTTCGATCCTCTCTCTCAGCGTTTCCTTGACCGGGACCGCCGTGTCTTTTATCACGATATGCCACAGCGCGATCTCCAATCTCTATATCTGACCCCGCGCATGTCGTTCTTCAAATGGTTTTAAGGATATCCTCACCAGAAATGAAACGGGGCTGAGGCAGTGGGAGGTTTCTTCATGATGTAGGCATATATATATATATGTTAGGGTGGTCTTTATTTGACGAAAGATCGATTTTTGTGTTTCAAACCCAGCAGATTTCTTCCATTTGACAGAAAAAAAATCTGTGTTAATTATTAGTCCGATTAAATAATATTAAGCCGTGCCCTAAAGCGATTGAAGTTATTAATTTATTTTAAGTTTGGAAAAACTTAAATTTTTTTTTAGTTGTAAGTATGGATAAAAAAATTATATGAAGTTAAAATTTACAGGAATTACAACCAGAATCCTTTCGAATCAAACGCCGGCTACTTGAGCCGGCGAATTTTTTTGTGCTTGACCAGAAATAATTTTTATGAAAGAAAAAAAGCTTTTATGTGCAATTACCGCAACATTTAATTTTCCAGGTTTTAGGTGACTCGGGAGTAATCAAGTGTAGGACGGCTTACATTCCGTATAGAAGGCCTTTATATTCTTTTATTTCACTCGGTGCGTAAAGTGCCTACTTTACGCACTAGTTAAATAATGTTGGATACGAAACTCGTGCCAGAAACTTTTTCTCAACTCGTGTGATTGAAGCCGAGTGTTGCAATCGCACGAGTTGAGAAAAAGTTTTTCGCACGAGTTTCGTATGCAGCTTTATTTCACGAGTGCGAGAAGTAAGCACTTCTCGCACCGCGTGTGGCATAATAACATTACGATACTAGTGCGATAAAACTTTTTCTGACGAGTGTTGCAGTCACACGAGATCAGTAAAAGTTTCTCGCACGAGTTTCGCATACAAGTTTATCGCACTAGTGCGAGAAGTGGGCGCTTCTCGCACCGCGTGGCATAAAAATAATAAAATATCTTTAACTTGAGACGCACGTTCCAATCAATGTATGTTCAGCTGAATAAGCTAAAAGTCACCCCTTTCTTTCTATCAATCAATAAAAGCAAAAGGGTATTTTAATTAAAAAAAAAAAGGACCTTTGAACTACTGTCTACTCTTTAAATATTCCACAAGACAATGTACCAATCTCATCCGTTACGCACGACATGTCTCGAACCCTGATAAGATTACCAACGATCGTATATCGTGCATAAACTAGTACATAAACTTACAGTGGGATGAAATACAATAATAAAAAAAAAAAAAAAAGTAAAAAAGCAACGTGTCAGTAATAAAATCAATGAATGGAAAACCCGCGTACCACGTAAGCGATTAAACTTTCGCCAGGTTTTATGCCTACCCATGTTAATGACTGACGTCTGATAAATATACGAGCACTTATATAAGCGCACACACACCCGATATATATGTACTGCAACCAGAATAATAATGACCATTCGACTAATTCCATCGTATATACCTATATCGCTACACTATATACAGCAAGGAGAGTTATGCCAATGGGAGAGTCGTAAGTAATGATTTGGTGAGTGAGATGACTGTGATCCTCCGTCACGTCGCTGCACCTGGTTGATCGTCCAATAAAAAAAAAAAAAAAGAAAAAAAAACGTTGTTCTTCAGGCATATACGTCAGAGTCGACTGTGGATGCTACTGCAATTCTGTAATATATGGGCCATTCCATGGTAATCCATACAAGATGAAAACCGAACCTCTGAGATTTATGTAGTATTTTTTGTTTTTAATGTATCATCACTGAAAAGGACTCCTGTGATTTTTATTTTGAGCCACTTTTTTTGCCATATACTGTTTAATATAAAAATAGTGTTAATATTGATAAGCTTTATATCGAGTATATTTATCTAATTCCAAGTGAAAAATATTTTTTAAATATATTAACTTTCACTAAGTAATCTTTGACACATTTAGAAAAATTAACCAAATTTTCTACAATGAAAATGCGAAATTTGAGCCGTAGAGTCTCGATTGAAATATCAGTATTTTATATTTAAAATAACATTTTATTTTACAATATTACAATATCAATTTTCTGTCAATCTTAAATTATATATATTAAAAAATGTGTTGTTTATTTAAAAACTACTTAAACATTCCATATAACTTTTTTTGAGCGACCCCAGATAATAAATATTGTGAAAAATAACAAATTCGAAAAAAAAATATTGTAAAAAAAAACAGATAACATTTTAATTTAAAAAAATGGAAGAATTGATATTTCCATCACGACACTACTGTTTTTTCTAAATTATATAAAAAGAGGCGTACTTAGTAAAACTCAATATTTTGCATAAATAATAATAATAAATACATAAACATCATTCATATAATGTACATCAATTTTTCTATTATTTCTACATTAAACTGCGCGTTACAGGAAGAAAAAATGCGCCGTATTATTTATGCCGAAATCATGTTTAAAAAAATAAATTAATTTTTAATTTTTTTTTTTTTATTCAATCAAGAATGGCGCAAAATAAGAATCATTTCAGTGATAAGAACAACGTAAACTGACATTGGAAAAATCGAAAAGGGTCGTGTTCCATATCCTCTGTGAATTACCATGGAATCGCCCATATATATATATATATATATATATATATACATATTTTCACGTATACATAGGCGAGTACGAATATACATATATATATATATATATATAGTTTTTTGGACGTACCACGTCCGTTGAAGTCACGAAAATTCACGACTCTCGTGTGCGTAACGCAGCATAGGTAGCAACGAAGGGTCGCGTACGACTCTTGTGACTCGATTTCACGAGACCGCAAAACGCCCGAGAGATATATCTCTCTCTCCATCTCTCATTCCCTTTCTCGCAAAAGAGTTTGCAACTACTGCATCTTAGTTCTCTTTTCACTCCCTCGCCACAAGTTTCTCTCATCTTCCTCGATTTTTCGTGTCGTCTCTCTTCCACTTGGCGGCAGATCGGAACTCCTGCCAACGAATAGGAGGATAGTGGACGACAGAACCCGACTCGGAGACAACATAAAGATTTAAGACTCGGAGATGCGCCAATAAACATGCTGTGCCCAGTCAGGCTGCGCCTCTACCGCTGCATTCGCTTCTGTTCCGTTTCGTCTTTTCTCTCTTACACACTCTCTCTCTCTCTCTCTCTCTCTCTCTCTGTCTCTCTTTCTTTCTCTGTCTTTCTTCTCTTTCAGCGTGTGTTCCGCTCCGCGATACTCTTCGTACGTGAACGAAACATTATACAGATCTCCGCAACCGCGAGAATCCAAAAACCGAATCATCCTACCAGCTTTTACCGAAGCTTTACCGAGCGTAACAATGTTTCTTTTGTACACGTCACGCTCTGTACGCTTTTTGCAATATACCTTGCAAGACACTTGACTTAAGCTTGTTGACTTTGGGAATGGACGAGCAAAAGTCTTTGGAATATTTGGAATATTACTGTTAAAAGTATTTGCAAATTTTCATCACCGATAATTGCATTCATTAGCTGCTGTATTAAATTTAATGCACAAAAGCGAGCTAACATGAGTATAATTATTTTATTATTATTATTTAATGCAGTTTAGAGTAAAAAAAATGTCAACAGATTAAATTCAAAAAATCCAATCCGTCTAATTGGGTTGGAATTGCGAAAGTGGAAATATAGTGGAAAATCGTACTTATTTTTATTATTATTATTATTATTATTATTATATGTTATTTATATTATATTATACACTTATTCACTATACACGATTACTCATCTAAAACAATTTTTTTTTTTTTTTATAATGATAGTCAACGTTAAATTCATGAACTTTTAAAAAATTTGTGTAATATAATTTTATCTAGTGTACAGCAGTCCAAAGTAAAACAAAATAGAATTGCACATTTAGTTTCTCATTTTTTTGGCAAAGCCTCCTCGGTGAGAACATACGTTTGTCAATTTTGGCTAATAGAGGAAGCTTTGTGAGTCATTTAATTATCATATACTTAAAAAAAGCAATCTTTTCGGATAGTATTAAACATTGTATGATTCTGTTTGCTCGACTTCCGAAAGTCGGATCATCATTTATTTGAACCTGTGGGAAATTGTTGAATGAAAAAAAGAACCAAAAATTGAGAATTCTCTAAAATATGAACTCCTTATTGGAATTTCACGAAATTGTGAAAAATCGACACATTCGATTGAAGCATTATGCAACATTAGCGATCATTTGCATGATCCCTTCTCGAGCCTTTTCAAAAAAGAAAATTCTAAAATGCGAATTTCAATAAAAATCTGATCTAAATTTATCGATCTCACCCAAATTCAATAAAACCAAAGGCCGCATCGCTCCAATAAAGTATCATATTTTTCTCAAAATTTTCGACTATTTTGAGTAAACCAACACGAAAATCTCAACAACAAAAAATTCAATTTTCATGAAACCAAAGCTTCCTCCATAAGAAAGCAAAAAGATAAGTAGTATCTAAGAACCTGAAGAAAAGCTCCTCCCTCCTTAATTCCTTCGTCCAAGGGCAAAGACTGCAAACCCATTGAATGAAAACTATATCACGCCTGGAGGTCTGACAGTGGGACATAACTCGACTCCGCACGAGAGGTGGTGGGTGTTCCATCGAGATTCACGAGGTTCGTGCAAAGAAACGTGTAAGGTAGGTGGCGATTTTTCCGCACCGGGTAGAGCCGCCTTATAGCGAAAGAGAAGCGGATCGTAACTATAACGGGTCAGAGGCGCACGTCGCGGCGACGGGAGTATATTAAAAAAAAAAAAAAAAAAATGGAAAGAAAGAAAGAAAGAAAGAAAAAAAAACATTATTGTACGAGAGATAACGAGATCGCGATACACCTGCCGGAGCGTGTGCTCGCGCGTGTATCGTAGCACCGCGTGTTTCTTTCGCTGTTGTTGCTCTTCTTGCATGGAAAGTTTCGCAAGTATACGCGAAAGAACCTCGTCCCGCTAAAATAGTAGATCGGGACGACGACGACGACGACGACGACGACGAGGACGAAGACACTCGAGAGAAGCGAAGCGCGGCAAAAGCGTCCCGCTCGCTTCGCTCTCTGGATCGCGAGCGAGTAGAGAGCGAACGATCGCAAGGATCTTACGGAGGGTGTCCTCGTTCTATCCTCCTCTTCGACTTATTTATTCTTCTCTCCATTCTCCCCTGTCTCCCTTTCTTCTTCTCCTTCTTCTACCTCTTCTTCTTCTTCTTCTTCTTCTTCGTCTTCTTTATTCTTGTTCTTTTGGCCCTTTTCTGCTTCCGCAAACGACAGCCGCTTATTTATATCCGCGCGTCTTTGCATCGCGCACAGGAGCGAGAGCGCTTTTGCGTTTACGTTTATACTACTCCCTTCAGACGCTTGCCGATGTACTGTGTTCCTGCTCCTGCTGCTGGATATCGCCTACTATATACTATATTGCATGTGTCTTATATATGCAATATAGTGTATATTGTGGATACGTATGAACGCTGTAAGTATGTACTGCGACTGTATCCTAGTTTACCTGCATACTGTAAACGAACAGTGTATATAATACGTGCTATGGTATTTGTATAGTGCAGAAATCTTGAGAGCTGATGTCCCTTGTATATGTATATGGGGCATTCCATGATGAACCTCGAACTTATGTTGTTTCTCGATTTTTTTTTATATTGTTTTTAGTGCTGGAAAGAAAACCCATGATTTTTGTAGATTTTTATTCTCTTGATTTATTCAAAAAAATTAATTTGCGAGATATTCTTTTTAACGAAATCATGGTTTTGAACTAAAAACATGATTTCGATGTAAATAATATGGACAATCGTCTGTCATGTAATGCAGTTTAATAGGAAGGTACTAAAATTGATAAACGCCGATATTGATTCTCTTTAGTTTGATGTTCAAAGTATTATGTTTCATTAAGTGCGCTCCTTTTTATCTCATTAATTATAAAATTCACTGAAATTCTACATTAAAGTGCCATGATGGAAATTTAACCCCGGTCCCAATTTTTCTGACAAGAGCGACGACCAATCACAGCGCGAATAAAACGGTGACAATGGGCAGCGATGTTTCGAGATCTGCGAGATATTTCGAGATTTTCGAGATTCGTGATATATTTCGAGATATTTCGAGATTTTCGAGATTTGCGAGATTTGCGAGATATTTCGAGATTTTCGAGATTTGCGAGATATTTCGAGATTCGCGATATATTTCGAGATTTGCGAGATATTTCGAGATTTGCGAGATATTTCGAGATTTGCGAGATATTTCGAGATTTGCGAGATATTTCGAGATTCGCGATATATTTCGAGATTTGCGAGATATTTCGAGATTCGCGATATATTTCGAGATTCGCGAGATATTTCGAGATTTTCGAAATATCTCGAACCATCAACTTTTTAGAGGGAGTTTGGGGGAATCGAATAAGATCGCGTTTTTCAATCTGTGTGAAATACCATGGAAGTGCCCATGTGTACACATACGAAGGTGTACGACAGTTCAGAGCGTAGAGTCGCGTGAACACGGAGAGGGAACGTCGCGTATAAGTATACTTGAGCAAATCCACCAGGACGATCAATGCGCGCGAGCCAATTCCGTTACTGCATCACCTGTCAACCCTACGTCCTATGGAACAGGTCTATATTACATGTACCGAGCTATACCTGCCTATGTACTTGAGCTCGTGAGCTTAAGCTGCTGACACGGTGGCTCTTCGCTCTTTAGTCACGAGATATAAGGAACAGCCTTGAATTCACTATTCACTCGTTTTTTTTCTGTATCTTCCAGTAAAAATGTATTTTTTTAATTAAACAAGAAATCCTCGTTACCTTAACAAAAAAATCGTTTACATTTTTAGTTAATTTTAGTATTTTTTTTTTTTGTTAAATTATCCACGTTGCCTTCGCATTATTTTTAATTTTTACAAAGCGTTCTCAACGGGGAAGTATATGTTTATTAATTTTGGTTTAAATTTTTTAAAAATTAAAAAATTAAATCTTTGTTGGTTTCTCACCAAATTCAGTATCAAATGTTGACACACTCTATTTAAGTTTTATTCAAAATGTCGGATCAGTTGCTTGAACCGTTCTCGTGTTATAACGTTTTCAAAAAAGTTACGAAAATGTTAATTTCTATAAAATCGTAACTACTTTATCGATTTTGAGTTTACCATTTTTAGTACACTGAAATGAAAATGTCAATAAAAAAAAAGTTTTCATGAAAACAAAGCTTCCTCAATGAGAAAGCAAATAGTATATTATGCCACAAGTGCGTAAAATACGATTTTACGCACGAGAGCTATTCGATCGTTACGAATGCGTAAAATCGTATGCGCGTCGCATGCCATATTTTTTTATGTGGAATGCGTAAAATTCTGTTTTCCACAGTGTGTATAAAAATTCATTTTACGCACCGAAAAAACACTACGTCAAAAAATATGAAAAAGCAATTCTAGTCTAAACCAAGAACCATTTCAATTCGTGACAAAATTACGAATATGTGCGGAATATTCTAACAATTTCATAAGATTAACTTCTTATGCGCAAACATACAAAAAAAAATGTTATAAGTTTTCATCAGAGGATTAACATCGGCGCTGTGAGTGTGCAGAACATATAAATCAGCAAATTGCACATTATTCATTCAAGGTAGACGTGAAAGGACTATTAGTACGATCTATTGGCACGACAGCGTTAGTATGGTAATATTCTATTTAACTAACGGATAAGAACAATAGAGTCTCGAGCGTTACAATACATCAATCTTTTAGTTATAGCTTTTTTTTTTGTTCGATAAATTAGTTTCAACCAAATTGCTCTTAATCGTGTCTTAGCTTATTTTTCTCAATTTGAGTATTTATCGATCTAATGGTAACGTCATGTTACGTCGAAAGGAATTGCCCAAAGAATTGTGTAGTATTGTGCACAGTGGGAGATCGCCCGGGGACTCTGTCTTTGCGATCGTGGCTAGCGATTAAGCCTGCGATGAACAAAGAGCCGAGACACACCGACACCGCGTTATAGTAACACGGGGTGACACCTACATGGCCCATGCACCGGAATATCATATTAAATTTAAATCGCCCTATCCTCCTGTGCATTTTTTTCGCCTACCGTCTTCATCCTTCGAAACGAAACGCGTATTCTTATGCCGAAGTGCCGTGTACGATGAAATGACAAAATACACTGAAACCAGAAATTTTAGTTTCAATAATTGCGATACATTCGTTTTTTTGGCACTAAAAAAAGCGCAAGATATTTTGGGATGGCGAATTCTAGAAATCATGTCAAGCAACATGCGATATTTTATCATAAAATAAGTAGAATATTTCTCACTAGTGCGAGAAGTAGGCACTTCTCGCACCGCGTGGCATAATAGTATATTACGATACGAGTGCGATTAAACTTTTTCTTGACGAGTGTGAGTTTGCAGAACGAATCGAAGACGAGTGTTGCAATCACACGAGTTGAGAAAAAGTTTCTCGAACGAGTTTCGTATACAACTTTATCGCACTGGTGCAAGAAGTGTGTACTTCTCGCACCGCGTGGCATAAAAGTACATTCCAACACTCGGGAGAGAAAAAAAAAGCTCTTCTCTCGAGTCTTGAACGAAAAATTTCGTTCAACACTCGAGAGAATTTCACACTCGTTAGAAAAAATTTTATCGCACTCGTATCGTAATGTCTACTATTTAGTTAGCCTATAAACACATTTTCTCGATATCGCATCTTCAGCAGTACATCTATAGAATACCCTTAATCCAATAATTTTTTTCGCACAGTCTTAAAAATCTCAGCTCCCGGTTGAAAATGTCCGGAAGTCACAACACACGCCTCGCGCCTGAAACTCTCTGAATATATATATAAATCTGCCGATCGTTTTTCTCCGTGTGTCTCGAAGACGAAGAGAGGAGGGTTTGGGAATAATAGACGCGGTATACTCTCGCACTTGTACAATGATATCCGGCCGCTCAACGCGTGTGTGCACTCGTGGATGCGTAAGAGCGCAAAAGCGAAGCCGAACAAATAAATGCTGGAAAAACAGGAACAAAACCGACATTATGTGGCATTAACATACAAAGTATGTCAGAGAGAGGCCCTCTGGGTCCGAGAGGCATAACATAGTATCGCGACGTTGGCATACCCCGCCCGCTGCAAGCGGTATAAGCCCCAACAGAGCTCTCAGAAGGAGAAGGCAAAGCCGAGTCTCTTCTCTCGCTTATTCCGTGTCTTTCTCGGCTAAGAGGATGACCGCTTTGGAGGGCGAAGCCCGAGCGAGATACAAAAGCTTCGGTAAAGGAAGGTCTTTGCTAAGCGCCGCGGGGGTGGAAGAGGGACACGTGGAGTTTGAGCGCGTAAAGCTGAACAAGGACGAAGAGGGCGCAGAGAGGAGTAGAGTGTCGCTGAAAACCCGCGGAGGAGAGCTCTCTGGCGGAGAGGTATAAGTCCGCCAGTGGCTCGAGCGGAGGGTGCGGTGTGCAACGTTTACGCTATCCGCAAGTCTCCGCATATCGCCGTTCGTAGTCGTCGTTGTCCCACCGCCACCGCCACGGTTGCGGCTTAACGCAAAAGGGCCACAACGGAGAAAGGAAGGAAGAAAGAGAGAAAAGGAACGGAGAGAAAATGCGGCCAAAGGGAGATCCGCAGGCAGGGAGCAAGGCGCATAACAAAACGAAAAATCAAAGTACATATATCGAGGCGGCCTGCGCGACGACGGGACACACACACACACACACACACACACACATATAAAACGAGGGATTCTCGGTGTCTTCTTGCTTCTCCTGTTGATGCTTGTGGTCTCTTGCTGCCTAGTGAACTGCCGATCGGCTACCGCTAGCGACGGATACGAACTGACGCAATGCATTAGGATTAGTCTCGCGAATTTACCGGCAAATTATGTTATTCATCAGATTTTATCGGTCATTTTGGTAAACACAGTGCCAACAATACGCAAACCCCAAAATCTTAATGAAGATTCGAAAAATTGAAAATTTCTTTAACCAACAGACTGATAGTATAAAATGAATTGATATATACGTTGAAAAAAATACATAAAATAAAAGTTTATCTATGTATTTTTAAACATAAATATTTGAATCGTAATTCACGTTTCCCGTAATATCATAGACCATTAATATCGCGCTTCATCTTCTTATAGTCATTTCTGTTGTGACACCTTCTGACTGGAGTTACATCATTTCAATGAATTGCAACGAATTATAATTATTTTTCCAAATTTTTTTTTTTTTTTTTCTATGTCGCAATCTATTTTTGCAGTCGGGAATTAAAAAAAAAAATTCATTTTTTCATGCTTTCCAAAGCTCTCATTTGTACAAATTAAAAATATAACATAATAACATAAACTAATATCCGACGGAAAATTATTTATTATTACTCACTTTATTTTTTTCCGTTCAACTAAAAACAATCGCGAATTAAAAAATAACACGTCGCGAACAAACAATACATTTTCTACATTAATTTCATAATTTAAAAAAAACTGATTTTTCGTATTAAGTTTTTTTCGTTAAACAATAATTTAAAATGACATAAATAATGTTAAGTTTACCATTTTTTTTTGCGAGATGAAAATGCAATTTTATAACAAATAATTATTTTTCTACTTTTGTATCTAAAATTAGAAATTTTCAAAATTATTTTTGTAAAAATTAATAAAAAAATAAGCTTGTGGGTTTGTGCAAAAAAATTTGTTAAAACTACAAAAAATTCTATCTCGCCTTTATTGCTCATTACCGCTAGAAATATATTTGACAATAGATAGACGGATATTTGACCGGTTATTTACTGACTCACAACACTAATTAGGGTGGCTCTGGAAAGAGGGCTTTGTTTCGAGTAACGAGTAACAAAATAATTTATTTTACATTTAACATTGTTCATTTAATATATATTATTTCGACGTAAGATTTTTTTCGTTTCAAAATACTTTCACCAAGTTATTTTATCCCAAGATACTATTTGCAGGATATTTTGGAGGCACGTCCGTAAAATTACGAGCAATATAAAAAGTGTCGGAATTAATGAAAAAAATATAATTAGGTAGAAAAATGCCCTAGTTGATAAAAATGTCTCATATTAAATTTTTTATAATTTAAAAAATTAAATTTGATTTTTTTTATACTATGCAGGCGGTGTCAAATTAGACGAGAGCGAAAATTATACGTAATATTTTCACATGGTTCAAACATGATATTTCTGCAATATTGTATTATATAGTTTAGTATAAGGAAGAATTAACATAGACGAAAAAGAAGAACTTTGTTTGGGTAACAGATGGTCAGCCCGGTTTCGATCCTTCGCCCTGACTGAATATCAAAGTAGCTGGTAACTATTCTGGTCGCATTTGCATAAGGGGACGGATAGATTTAGTGCGCTCTACTATCGTAATTTATTCCACGCTAGTGAGCTGTATGAGCTTGAATATCCATTGATCGAACGTCGGTGAACAAAGAGTTGCGTTGTTTTATGATTTAGTTACTAAAATAATTCTTTTGGTGGTAAATTTGAGCGGAATTCGTACGACGCGCATACCTATCACTACATTGACTTCCTTTCGCGACGCTTTTTTTTTCAGCTTTACGTTTTGTTTTACGCTCACTTAGCTACTGGCGAAAATTTATATGTGCGTCTGAGATTCCATGTATTCCGATTCGCGAATTTATTTATATTTTCCACGGGACACCCCTCGATTATTGTACGTAGATGGATGCACCTGATGCTTCAAGTTATATGTTATCGTGATTATTGTCGCATTGTAAAAAAAAAAAAGGATTACTCCAGGTTGATCAGGAAAACAGTTTAATATCAACAAGAGAAATCAAAAAATTAAATTAATTATATTTATATTTCAACAAGATACAAGTAGAATTATTACTCTCGTCGTTAATCTTTCCGTGTTCTTTTTTTTTTTGTTCGTCATCTTTACATGATAAAAGCTACTCAGGTCGTATCAACACTAGCCTGCTGTCGATAAATTTATAAAGCATTGCTCGATATTGCGAAAGGCAATCGATCATCGATCAAGAACATACTGGGCACCTCTGGTTTTGTAATATACATATATATTCAGAAATTTACTCTGATTGTCAATAAGGTTTTGGCTACCGTTATGGGAATGAATTCGGAAATAATTGATTTTGTGATTATAACCCTCCAGGTTGTTATAGTATTAATACATTGAGAGTGTTAAAGATTCTTCTTTTTTTATCATAATCTTTGAAACATTTTTGCTATCTACGAATAATTTTCGACAAAAATCGGTAGAATGTACTTTTCCCAATACACTACCAAAGTCCTCGATAATACCGTTTCGATAATAATTTGTAATCTTCAGAGTGTCTAATCTATCCAGAATTAGAGTTCGTTTTGTTTAGGGAAACGATATATCCCTTAGACGCTAAGACTCCTCGACTTTTTACATGCACCTGGTAACGAGCCACCCAGTGTAAAACAGCGTCAACACCGAAAACGTCGCTGATTGCCTCTGGCGGCAAAATTTCTGTAACAAAAGTAAATGTTGTAAAATGCATGAAATACACGTTTTTGAACAAACATAAATGCCCGAAAATGTCCTAAATACAACATTTTTGTAAGAAAATAATTACTCCAAACTTTCACTTATAGTGCTTGAGTCACTGTAATATCATGTTAAAAAAAATAGTTTCTCTAAAATAATTAAAGTATGAAATATTTGTTAAACATCGTTTCCTCACTTTATTTTATTTTTCACAAAGCCATCTCTATGAAGAAGTTTATTTATTAATAGAGAAAGTTTTGTGAAAAATAAAATTTAATGAGGAAACAATGTACAAAGTTCTACTTAGCATCATTTTTTATTTTAACAGCATTTTTTTACCTTCGTTACCTGTATATTTTTGGTAATTACATGTGTGACAAAACAAAAATGTAAGCGGGCTCACACGCGTTTTTTTAAACCTAAAAATTCTATGAAATCTGTTTGTGTGTATTTTTTTGTACAAAATCGCAGTAACTGAAAAGGAGTGAATACTCCAGTTCAGTGCAAAATTTCAGCTCTAAAAAAAAATGCTTTAAAATTCTTCAAATACTACATTTTTGTAACAAAAAATAATGACTCTTAAAAGTCCCAAATTCAAAATTTAGTAACAAAGAATATTAATGCTTACGACAGGGATCACTGTGCGTCAATAATTGGATGAAATTTTTTTTGGTAAATTCCTGCAATGCAGGTGGAACAACGCAGCAGCTTGCAAGATTTATTTGAACAATGTTTGGCTTCACATCCTGAAAAATAAAATTAACTTTCTCATTAAAAGTCATTCTCAATATATTTTTGACAAATTTAAGCTCTTAAGTTAAAAAAAAAAAAAAAGAAAAAAAAAAGAAGATACTTACTGTTGCCCATTCATGGAGTTGAATGAAGACATCTGTGTCAACGTCGCTTACGCCGACGCTGCAAACAGTTTTTTTTTGGACATAGTGCTCTACCACTGGCCACAATTGTTTCAGCGCAAACAAAACATCATCCGGTGTTTTGGACTCTGTATTGTACGATATAACCAGAAACTCTATACAGCTCGCGTCCAAACTCTTTAATACTAAAAATATATTTTTCTATGACATGTTATTTTGTTTTATAATTAAAGTAATAATAATGAAAGGCCTTTATAACGGTACCTTGATCCAAAGCTTCTCCGAGAGCTTTTTGATTGGGTTGTGGAATGAAAATTTTAACACTTACTTTGAGCTCTTTTCGTTCGACATCGCTCAAAGATAAGTTATCATTTTTGCTTATCTATATCAATAAAAAGTCATTTTTACATTTCTTTTTTTTTTTATTTCTATATTATGAAAATTAATATTTTACTTACGTTATTCAAGGTGTCAATTTCATTCTGCGGTTCATTTAGAGTAATTTTCAGAGCTTCAATCAGCTGTAAAATTCAAATTTCGATAGATCGCAAAATTCAAGTATGAATTTAGAAGACATAACCTTAAAATTGAATTGCGCCTCTCACGTTTCGGAAGATTACGTGAGTATCAACAATTGTCAAATATTACAATGCACACTATACGATAGTAAATATTTCGAGGAATTTACCTCTTCCGATGGATTTTGTCCAGCTTTCTTCTTTAATACGTTCAACGAAAGAATGTTTCCAGTGTTCACTAACAAGTTGTTGCGGGACGCCATGCTACAGGTTTTTTTTCTTCTTTTTTTTTTTATTGCTGATTGTACGAGGAATAAAGTCACAAGTCACAACGTTACTAATTCGACGAGTTCGAACAACGTGACATCAAGATGAATTCACACTTTCCGATGTTTTTTTCGTATTTACTTATTGTGCACTTGCTAACGTACTGATAAGTATATAGAAGGGTGACGATATGGTCTGTGCAAAGACTTCAAATGACTTGCACGATTTCTCTATCGAGATAAAAGCCCGAGAGTTAATGTTTTTTTTTTATGTTCGTAAAAACGCTATTCGTCATTAACAGGTGGCCCTGAAATGCTTGTATATTGCAGAATGCTTTCGCTCAGAGCTCAGGTACGATTATTAATGTAGAGAACAATATACTTGCTGCTAAGACTCCGAAATATTTGCATGTTATATTGTATCGATGGATTTTTCTTCGCACTTTCAGTCGTTGCGATAAATGTTCTTATTACATGTGGGATTTAAATTCCAGTGTCGATTTAAATTCCAGGAGTCGATATAAAAGCAATTTGAAATGCAACTCGGCGGGTAATAAGATCGCGGGGTAAATATATACTTTTGTAACGGATGTCGGTAAGAGCGTCTAAATTGCGCGAACAACAATAATCGTATTATTAAATTGTACGTTAAGCGGAATTAAAGGGTTTTTATAATGTTATTACGCTGTTAAAAGTACTTGGAAAGTTAAAGCACGCTTCTCGGATAACAAGCATTTATGTATAAACTTATTATTACTTTTTTCCCTTTGAAAGGGCCAAATATGAATTAAAAAATCAGCATTATTTAAAATAACAAGAACATTGATTTTAAATTATAGAAATGACAAAATGTTACCAATATATTAGTAAAAAAAAAGCATTTACCAAATTCGATTTTTTAAAATTATTGTATAGCTTCTGCTTCTTTCGAACACACATGATGAGGTTTTAAAGAATTTTCTTGCAATCGCGAAAAACTCGGTCGGTAAACAAAAACTGTTCAGCTATTTTCTCAAAGATTGTTGATAATTCGGGAGAAAAAAAAGTTTTTTTTTTCTCCTGTTGCACTTTACCTTATAATACGTAAGAAAAAAATGCGGTGACCGTTATTTTTCAGTCTAAAAATAGTGAGAAAATAAATTATGGTATTTTTATGATAATTTTAATGGAAATAAATGTACCAATATTTTTCCATACTATATTAAAAAAAAACCTCTCTTACCGATTGCTGGCAATGCAAACATGTAACAAATATCATTTCTGATATTACCTTTCACTGTTTTTTTGTGATACGAACGTAAAAGGCTAAACAGCTGTTTCGGACGGCTGTGTTGCGACTGCGCGAGTTCTTACGTTATCCCGAGCTCTGAGCTGAATTTTCACGAAAAAAATTCTGTGGAGAGAGATTCTAAAAACTCCGAGGATTATACCCGATTTATTGGATCAAATACGAAAGCAGGATGACCGTGATTGATCACTCGGTTTTCGTGTTTGGGGTGTTCGTTTTGCACACCTTTATTCTGTTGAAGACCGACTTCCTCCAAGGACAGAAGGACTTGTTCACTCCTACGCCTCGTAGAGGACCTCACAGAAAGCCCATGGTATTTAAATAATCTTTAAAAACTGCTTTCTCATACATTAAAACACTATGACAATAACTATAAGTCTACAAATATCTCAAACATTTTTCAAATGAATCCTCAGCGTATTTAAGAAAAGTGAGGTTATCGTGAGATAAATTAATTCAATAAATTCTACCAATATTGTACTGAAACAGATCGAATATCTCGTCTTTATTGTGTAATGCATTATATTTGTTTTCTTTTTTACAGCCTGAGAAAAGTTGGCTGGGTTAGCAAGAATTTTATCATCATGAAAAAAAGGAAACCAGAGATTAACACGCATCCCAAAATCTTGGCCTGTTAGGATGCTGGTATAGTGATTGTAAAATATAATTATATTTATTCTCTATGATTCCTGCAATAAACAGCGTTGGTGGAAATGAATAAAAGAGTCTGAAATAAATGAGTAGGACAATAATATATGGTAACAATCAGCTTTAATACTTGGCGAGTGTTATTGATTATAAAGAACATTATATGAGGCATTTTTTATCAACTGGGCTATGTGTTTGTCTAATTATATTTTTTTTCTCTAATACGGGCACTTTTGCTTCGTAAGAGAAAACGTCTTTTTCATGATTTTTTTTTTTTTTTTTTTTTTTTTTTTTGAGATTTTTATGTCGGAATACTCGAAATGATCTGAAACGATGAGAAAAGTCATTCAGAAAAATTAAATGTATGTGTGTGTGTGTGTGATGGAAGACCTAAAATTCATGTTACCATAACTCGTGAACTATTTGACAGAGTCAGCTTAAATTTTAATGCCATGTCCTGAATCACTTTATGCATTTCATTTTTAAGGGATTCTTAAGATTTTGAAAAATGTCCATAAACAGTCTAGCTTGAACAAATTTTTAGCTAACGAACTGAGAATTTGTATTGAAATTGAACAAAATTTAAATTAAATTTGAGCAGAATCTGTGTAGCGGTTTGGTTTTTATGGGATTTTGAATTTATGAAAAAATAAATAAAAATTTGCTTTAACTCACGTCAAATCTCAACCAATCACCTGAAACTATTTACAGACGTAAAATAACATTCAACGCTGCTACGTACCAAATATGGTGATTATTGGTAAAACAGTTTGGATTTTACGTGATTTTCGAAACGTTTTCGCTCTGACTTTAGCAAAACTTAAGTAAGTAAGCCAAAACTTTGTACCTAATCAAAATGTGCAATCATGTTTGTAACGGTGTTTCGTAGCCTTATGTAACGTCGCTTTTTTTTTTTTTTTTATGACTACATTTTTCATTTCTAATGCCCCTAAGTACCAACATTCAATTGCACATAAATCTCGAACGGCACGATGTGTCGAGGTGAATTTTTGCACACAAGTGGAGTATTAACACCTCTTCAGTTACTGTGATTTCATACAAAAAATAAACACACACACACATTTGATAGAATTTTAAATTTAAAACAAAAAAAGAGCGTGAGCAGGCTTACGTTTTTGTGTTGTTGCAGACATGCTAATTAAAAAGTGCTAATTACAATAAAAAATTATGCAATGCAGAACTTTGCACATTGCTTTATCGCTAAATTTCATTTTTTTTTTCAAAGCTTCCTCTATAAGTAACAAACAATTAATAAATAAACTTCCTCATAGAGCTGACTTTGTGCAAGATGAAATTTATGTAGGAATCAATGTGCAAAGTTCTTTTAGATCTTTAGATGACGTATTCAATATTTCAACGTTAAATTATAAGAAACGATTTAAAAAAGAAAATATAGTATCTTGAGTTATATTTTCACGAAAATCGAGAGGAGCAGCAGGTTTCATATTGGAGGGTATTGACAAAAGAAAGAAAGATAGAATAAAAAATTCAAGAAGATCGAGCATATTTTGACTTTCAGAGTATATTTGTCTTTTTACAAATTTCCGTAGTCTCCTCTAGAGCGTGGACAACAACGGGCCGACGACCACAGCGTATCTCTTATGTAGCATGTATAATGTGTGCAATCCGTATGTGCAGTTATTATGTGATCCAAAAAATGCTTTAATATATTACACGTGCGCGTACTGCCGAAAGCCAAATTCGTATTTTATTATTTCGTTTATAATGAAAACGAAGGCGTGGCGTTTCCTCGACGATGACGGGTGACGGGGGATTTGGTGGTTTTTCTTTTGGGGATGGTGCTTGTCGATACGATGACGAGATTTCCGATGAGAATGGCTCAAATGGAGGTGTCAGCGACTGCTCTCTTATTTCTCTTTTTTTTTTTCTTTTTTTTACCGCGAGTCAATAGCGCAAATCTCGAGAGTCCTCCCTTCTCAATACTCTTCGTACACACATTCATCCATGCACACACCATTTAGTTAGCCTACAATTAATTCAACAGTAAACGGAGCTTTGCCCACAGACGATGAACGAAAATGATAAATGATTTCTTAACTCGATACGAGATAAGGAAAACTCTGAGATATCCCATTGACTCGTTTTTTCGCAACTGGCTTTGCCCGAACAGGTCAGCTTTCGCACACGCGTAATCCCATCGTTTTTTCTTTTATTTATTTTTTTATTTTCCGGAAGTAAACCGGAAGACCCATATATTTAACATCCTATTACATTAAATCTGTGCAAGACTCGTCTTCATCGACAAGCTGACGTCTTCGAGCAGCAATTTTCATCTTTTTTTTTTTTTTTTTTTTTTTTCTTTTACCGCCGTATCTACCGAGATCGCTCGTGGTTTCGGACATATAACTTTATCTAGCTAATTACTTAATGTAAACGTGATAATTATTTCAAAAATTCAATCTCTGTTCTCCCTCGTTATCGTCGATAAGATATAATAATGATATGGAACACGGCACAATGATCAACTGGTGATATACAATTTAGTCGGTCTCTCTCTCTCTCGTTTTTCGTTTCTCTCTTTCACAATCTTTTTCTTTATTATTCTTATTCCTCGTCACCTCGTCGTTCTTCCTTCTTCTGTTAATTCTCTTAGCTAATTAAATCGTTACAGTTAGCTTACACTTACAATATTCTTTCTCACACTCACGTTTACCTTGCGCTCTCTTTCTCTCGCTTCTAATCCTATTCCCCGTTTTTTTTTTCGTTTGTTTTTTTCTTTTAGCTCTTCTCGATTACACTTCGTCACTCGCGCGCCTCAATGGTCGTCTATCTAACTCCTAAACGAAATTCGATTCACCTAATCGAGAAACGGATTACTGGCGAAGAAACTGGGCTACCTCGTTTTCCTCGAGAAATATAAATTAAATTTTTTTTTTTTATTTATTATCTTGCTACATCTTTTTATTCTTTTGCATCATATTATTTTTCTTTTTTTTTTTTTCAAATTTCCGAACTCAAAAGTCCTTTACGCTGTGACCAGAAACATTAATAGCAATTCGAGTGGCGTTACAGAATCCAGCGGAGATTATTCTCCATCCAATCTGAAATCTTGAATCGTTTTATCCTTTAAACTCCGATCAAAACGCACCGATCTCGAATATATGTAATTTCACATTGATGGTTATACGATTGTACTGTCGATTGTCGAAGAACTATTGAACACTGCCACGATTGTGCAGTTGATCGGGTTTACAGAAAAATATAATATTATTTTTCTTTACTTAAACATCTTTTTACTTTTTTTACTTTTTTTTTTTAAACTGGAAGAACGCGCCGGAGTGCGTGATTAATCGCGATTGTTTGCAACTTAAACGTGTAACAGCATCGCGACAAGCTTTGTTTCCCGTTTGTTTGGCTCACTCTCGATCGGCGCGTGATTTCTAAGTGGATCGAAGATCTTCGATATTTACAATGGATTCATTGTGACCTCTCGAATCGCGCGACTGTATTTTATTTATTTATTTTTTCACCGATGGAAACGATGTAGCTTCCGGAGTTAAATTGTTAGAGAAACACTAGTAAAAATTGTTAACGGATTTGTCTTTTTTTTTTTTTTTTTTTTTTTTCTACAAGGATTCGTAAATATCTAACAACCTGACATTGTTCAGCGAGTAATTGTCCTATGATAATTATGAAGAATTTGATAATGATCGTTTTCGTCGGTTATCCATATATTCCGGTCTCGAAAGGAGAGAATGACCGACGCTCGGTCGCAGGCGAATTACGAATACATTCAGAGGACAACTGTATATTCGATATCTCCGTTAACTATAGACTAATTGATCGAAAAAACCCAACAGATTCATACGGACTGGTAAAATTAATGTAACGTCGTCACGGTTCATCCGCGTTAAACGAATTAAAAAGAAAAAAAAAAAAAAAAAAAACACCACGATCGTAAAAGCAACTCTAACCGGCGCTCTGGTAACTCATTTTTGTGTCGAATGTGCGTGTTTTTATCCGGAATTCTTTTATTTCATCTCGTAATTGCTTCTTTCATTTTTTTTCTCTACATTCTTTTGGTTGGGCGATAATGGTGCAGGACATGAATGGGGCATGATCGATGGAGGGTTGGTAAGGGGGTACGAGGGAGGGGGGGAGGGGGCTTGCGTATCGGCGTGCATTTTGCATAAAAAATTTCGTCAACAATGGTAAATAACGCTCTCCGTGGGAGACGAACGACTCAACTCCTTAGTTATTCAGTTATTTTGTTTTGTTTTTTTTTTTCATCATCAATAAACGCACGCAGTCATCGCATGTACGCACAATAAATATTGTAGATCATAATTAACACGCGAAACCGTTTCACAAAAAAATGTTCCTTGATATAACACGATTAAGGACTTCTGCTTTAATTCATCTCCTTTTTTTTTTTTTGTTCTTTGTTAATTGTTAGTTTTATTTTCGTCTTTTATTCACGAAACACAAACATCCCGTCGATTTATATATTTATTAGGTACAATTACATACGCGTCATGCGATTTTTTTTTTTCAAGCATAGTATTGTCAACAGTTGTGTATATATTTTTTTTTTAACCATTCTCACGAACTCTTTCTTTCTTATCTTTGTTTCGTTTGACGATATCCCCTTTCGCTACACGTTTCGATCAGCAGTTATGCGAAGACTTGCTTGATTTTAACTTTGTTACGCGCGTCGCGTTGAATCAATGAACGCAAAAGTTGACACGTTTTATTGGTTCAATATCCGTATAGCTCTCATTATTATTTCGTTTCGGGATAGCATCAAGCTGTGATTGTAAAAAAAAAACCTATGTAACTTTCGAGTTTAAATAGTATTTTTACAGCAACAATTGAAATTCAATAGTTATCGATGAACGGTATGTTACTTAAACATTTTTTAAATGTATATTAACACTGAATAGTCGATGCAAATTTAAATATTAAAGGCCAAAATTATATACAGTCGTAAGTACTAACTCAAGTTCGAACTTAAGGTTGAATCCTAATTGAAATCTAATTGAAAATACAATTAGATTCTTAAGTTCAAACTTATACCCAAGCTTACGACTAAAATAAGGGAATTTGACAATATAATTAAAATTTCCATAAGATTAATTTCGAACTAATATTTGAACTTAAGCTTGAACTTGATTAGGTCCTTAAGTTCGAAATCAAATTAGAAAATAATGTAAGATCGTAAGTTAGAACTCAAATTTACTACTAGAAATCGGGCCGTAACTGAAAATATTAATTTTTAATTTTCAATAGATACAAATAGAAAATTTAAGGTTCGGAAATTAAATGAAGAAAGCTTTTTTGTTATAGCCGAATTAATTAACGATGTCAACTTTAGCGTCTCATTTACGTTCCTCGTTGCATTACGATATTTCCATTTATTTGTCAAATTTCTTCATCACAAGCTCGCAATCGCGCAATCCAGATTTTAGCTTTGTATTTTTCTTTTAATTTATTTAATTTTTTTTTCGTATGGGTTTTCGCTGTTTATTACAGATCGGGGCCTAATCTCTCCTATCGTCTCACACCCCGAGACTACTTCGGACGATATTTTAATGCATACGGAGAATAGAAATAGGAATGCGTTAAAAGAGAAAAATACTGTTGCTATCGGAAGTCGTGTGTCGGTGTGTATGTGTGTGTCTCTGAATTTGTTCGTAATATTTCCGTTATACGATTTCGTGTCTTGTTGCGAAGAATCCTTTGCGTCTGGAGCTTTAATGTGTGAGCTGTATGTCGATATAAGTGGAATGTATGTGTATGTATTTTTCTTTTCTTTCATTGTAAGGGGTAATTATCACAGAATACACGAGATATTTTTTTTTGTATCTTTTTCCATAAGCTTACGAAGATATTAATTCAAGCGGAGATTAGGAGAAAAAATGGTGACCCGTCTCGTCGACGTCGCGGTCGGAAATACGTGTCCTTTCGAAAAATTCCCTTGCTCTGCGTTTTTTATCTCTCTCTCTATGTCTCACGTCCTCTTCTTCACGCATCTCGTTTATCATTCACTTCCAATTTGAAACTACTCACGTTATTCTAGACTCGACTATACGTAGTAGTAGAAACTTGGAACAACGCAAACCGTGTAATCGTGTAGTTTTTCTCCGGGAGAGCTTCTTTGTTTTTTTTTCTCGCAATTTATTTCAACTTTGGTAATTCATACTAAGTGGATTTCTTTTTATTTCTCAAGAAAAGAATCGCACTGGCGCGGTTCCGGATTTTTCGGCATCGAGGAGGCTTGAGAGGTAAATCTTGTTGAAAAAATTACGTTTTGAATGCGCGAAAATAAAACAAAAAAAAAACCACAAATTTTAAGCAGTTTTTACACAAATTACGGCAAAACTTACGAGGGCTCGTGTAAAAACTGCGCGGCATGTAATTTTAACAGATAGACAAGTAAAAATTACTCGAAAAAAGTAATGTTGTTACAAAAATTGTTTTTTCGCAATTTTTTTTTTTAATCTCGATTCACCTCTCGCTTTGTTTCTCCGATAACCTCTGAACGAGACTCGACCTCATTCACCACCACACAGCAGTCAGACTCTTACGATCTCCGATTTATCCCTTAATTATACGAATAAGAACATACTTTACAATACGATATTAATTAATATGCCCTATTATACTAGCGGCTCGTTACCGAATGAAATCGATAACGCGCCTATTGGTCGTACGCAATGCTACAATATTTAAACTTGGTATTAGAAAAAACACTCCATTTCAACAAATTCACCTTATCTACAGTCGTGTGACGCACCGGATCCTCGCCGTCGGTGATCTAAGTCGTAAATCGTCCAACCGGCAGGATATCTAACCCTCAATAGTTTTGTTTTATCCATGTTTTACGTCTTAATTCATTAGTCGTCTTGCTTCTTTTTTTGCTTCTCTATCACTTTGTTTCTCGTTTTTTTAAACTTTATATTATGTGCTTGGACAACGGGCTGTATCACGAATCCATTCACATATTTTAATTTTAAGAAATTTTCTTTTTTCGTGTCTTCATCGGCGTGTCGTCGCGAACCGACAATTTCTCGAGAGGACGCTCCTTTTAATGTCCTTGTCGCATAGGAGGCGTTTAGTCGAAATTATTGTGTAACGCATTTCGTTGCGTTGCGTCAGTCGCTTTGTGGCGATGTTATTCTCCTTCGTCGCGCGTTCGATAACGATCCCATCGCTATCTGCGGTGGAACACAGTCAGGGTTTTGTGATAGATTTTCCTCGATCGGGTAGAGTTGGTTTTCAGTCGATAGAAAAATGGGAAGAACTTCGCACATCGGTACGAAATAGAGCTGGACATTTTTTTCGGTTGAACATTTTTCATTTTTTTTTGTTTTTTTTCTTTGTAAATATACCGAAGAACCCGTAGACCCTTGAGCGCAATATTCGTTTCTTACGCTTGGCCTACGGCTCCCTGGATTCTTCCGGTTCATCTGACTCACTCGCTCACTCTTCTCCACTTTCTCTTTCAGGCTCTTTCGAAGCTTGAGAGAATATTCGCTTCGGGTTTCATCGTAATCGTTATTATTTTTTTTCTCGTTTATCTGTTGAGTCACTTCAGGTTGGATTCGGCAGAGGATTTTCCTGTCTGATGTCGCTCTTCAGTTTGACGAATTCCTTGGCAACCTCGTCGTTGTTTCTCTGCGATAGGATTCGCAGTATCGTCCAGCCAGTCTCGTCCATTTGGATTCGCTTGCCTAACGACAACCAACAGGCGCAGGAACCATCTTCCACTATGTCCTTCAGTTGAAGCACCGCGACTCCTACAAGTCTGTCCTCACGAGCGAAGCAGTAGTCCTTCACGCAGATATGAAGCTCGAAGAAGTCCAGTTGTTGTTGCTCGTTTCCGATTATGCTGATATTAATGAATCGAGTATAAGTAAGTCGTAAAGGAACATATATAACTCTTTATTCTCAGTTCGATGACTGAATAATACTCACAAGTGGAAGGTTTCGTTGAATTTTGGCGACCAGTTGTTGCTCTTCGACTTTGTAGCGTATTTCCTCTTCTTCTCGGCCAAATGAGGTCCTATGAGATTTACTTCGACGAACGGCCTGAACATTCCGGTGGCTATTGTCCACTTGAGGTCGTTCGCGGCGACAACTAAAAAATTTATTCAATATACACACGTCCGAAATTTTAGAATCAACCAAACATTTGAAACATTTTATAATAAGTGGGTTTCCCTAAAATTTTGTTTTCAGACACAAAATGTAGTGTAGTTCTTTTTTAAAAACCGTCGACGTACTTTTTGAGCTAATTTAAAGTTTGGGTAATTATGAAAACGAATTTTCAAAAAAATCTGAAATAATTTCTAGAGGGCTTTTTCGTATTGCCCTACAACATTCCAAAAAGAAATTTTTTTGTTTTAAATAAGAGGTTCAGGACTCTGTCGATAAGTCGTGGAATTCTCCATATGTAGGTTTAAATATTCCCAATGAACAGCATAAAAAAATCAAATTGCTTTTTTTTTTAAATATACCTTTCACGGTGACCTTCTGTTCACCAGTACCAGGATGAGTGAATAGATCAACCTGGATGCTAAGTTCTCCCACCGAACCTCCGTCTGTGCCTACGGTATCTGAAAGAAAAGATACGTAAATCGTGAGAAAATTAAAAAAAAAAAAATCATCGTAAGTTGATCGCATATTTGTCTGTAATCCAGACGTACCCTAATGGCGAATCGTGATCTAAAAACTACATATACTCGTTACTAGCCACATATCTATCGCCTATGCTTGATCGTCTACACGTCTATAGAGTTTCTATAGTCCGTTGTCTAAATTCTAGAGCAAACTACATGCTCTATGCTATTATACGGCAGCTTTCGGTGTTAATGCCATTAAACTTGTCCTTGAGCAGAACTCGTCGCTGAACTCCAGATGTGCTGCAAAATCGTTTTTGTGAGTCTCGTCACTCATCTGCGGCTAAAACAACTATTCTACGCTGTTTCCAAAAACCGCAAGACGTGCTGGTGGCCTTCACGCATATGTACAGTTAACAGTATATGGGTATTGCGATAATGGATTCGGGTAATTGATGAGGATATTATGTGGTCGTGAATCAGCGAGGCTCTCAACGGCAGCAGGAACAACTCAGCGGCAGCGGCAACGATATCAGCACCTAGTTTTACTATTGTGTGTGGTCCCAAAATACTTTCTCTTCGATTCGACAAGGATCATTAACAAGATCCACAACTCATTTTCAGCAAAATAATATACAGTCATTCCTCGTGAAAGGCACGAATTACAAACGAAATCAATAACAATGGGATCTTTGGGCTGTTCGACAATTTGGAGCTTCTGAAAGTGACAAATGTACATCTAGTGACTTGAGGCTTTATCGCTCTCTCTAAATTCATATCTAATTATAGAGATATACATCAAACTTTTTGACCGAAAAATGATCTTATATGGATTTTTTTAAACTGTCAATCTAAATGATATATTTTACCAATGTTTGCCATGTATATAGAATGTTTTTTTTTGCGAACTGGAATTTCAATATTAACTTGTATCGTTAAAAATCGTGATAATTTTTAAAGATGTTAGTCTGAATGACATATTTAACTGCTAATACTTTTCATTTTCAATAATTTTTTGCCGTTTTCGCATCCCAAATATATTTATATTCTGCACGTGCATTTTGTTTTGTGAGGCTAAAGCACATGAAATCGTGCGTTTTTCGAGGAACGTGTGTATAAAGCAATCGAATCGAATGGAAAGCTCTCTGGATTGAATGCAACAATTTCAACTACGTCGACTATGACGAATGAGTGACTATGCGCCATAAGCTTTCGGTCTCAGAGTGCGTGTCTCTGGTACCTTGTCGACTCTCTTGACGGAGAGGAGGAGGCTTGCTCTGACGCAGGGGCTCCTCGAGGCCCTCCATGCCCTCGGCGCCCTCCCCTTCGTCCGCCCTCTCGCTGCTCATCGAGCGCTGACGCTGACGTAACGTTGACGGGTCGTTCAGCGGCACTGTACCCGACAATTATCATTATCGTCGTCGTCAAACAAAAACCGCGATTTATGATGACAATACAACATATATTAACAACGCGCAACAATTTTTTACGTTTTGTTATCATTCAACCTTTTAAAAGTTCCCCCGAGAGGTTATACAGTTGTCTACATAAACGCTGAGAATACTTTGAAAAACAATAATACTGCAATTTAAGTTGCACTTACTCTGATTGACTTGAGATGTCACGAAAGTCTTGATTAGTGTGTCTGTCGTCTGAGTGTACAAGCTCAGAGCGTATCGAAGACTCTGCAATTCTGGCGATTTCTCGAGGAAGTTCTTCTTCAAGCCACTTCCTCCCGCGTGGAAGTATTGCTTTATCGTATCCAGCGCAACGTCTAGAACGGCGCACTGCTTCGGCGACAAGTTCTTCTCCACTTCCTTGGAAATATCCTGCCGAATGAAATGTATTCGTGAAATATCTTCTTGACATCATCCATTAAGGGGGCGAGTCGAAAAAAAAAAATGTTTTAGGGAGATTTATATTTTTTATTCTAGTCATCCAATAAATATGAACTAAATATATTCTTTTAGGATTAAAATAAACCATTTTTTTTTGTCAATATTAAAATGAGTTTTGTTGACTCATATTATTATTATTCAGTTTTAGGCTCTTTAATTTCATAATTTATTGGCAGAAAACTTATCCATCAAAGTAGCAAGTAAATTAAAAGTAAGAATGGAACAAATTTAATTTCTGTCGTCCACTATCGAATAGACTAAGACTACTTTTCAACCCTCTCAGAGATTATAGTTCTTTCAGTTATTCTTAAAAAATAATTTAATCAATATTGCATGTTCAGTTGTGAATCGACACATTAATAGATGACATATTATATCTGTAGCATACCATTACACCACTTAGGGCATTCTTGACATCTGGTTTTCCGGCCATATGGTTTTTGAACAGCCTCGACATGTCCTCGATCTTTGCGTTCGCCGCGAGGTTCTTTGCGTTGTCCGTTAAATTCTTGAACATCATCTGCAAAGTTCATCATAAATAAAGATTTTACATCGTCCGAATGAACCTTTACGAGCAAAATCTTGTATATGTAGTTATCGATTTAAATCTCGATACACAAAAAATCGTTTTATAGTTTCGTGTGAATATTAGCTTACGCTCTTGTCTGTCATTGGTGGCAGTACGACCGTCTTTTCGAGAATCCTCATGACGATCTTCCAGAGTTCCTTCAGCAACCTCTTGAGTACAGTCTTCTCGCAAGTCTGAGCGTAAAGCGACAAGCTTCCATCGAGTAAGTCCATCAATGGCCTCAGAACATCGTCCGCTTCAGCGGCGACTTGATTCGCTTGACTGGGCTGCGAAGAGCCCACTTGGCCGCCTCCTTTGATGGCTAGAAGAAGATCACCGAGTTCTCGAACGGAAACCGTTATTCTCGGCTCGAGACTCTTGGCGAATAGCATCGCAAGATCGTCGAGGGCTGCGTTTAATTGTTGCTGAAGATCCTTCAAGATATTCGCAGCATCCTCCTCGAGTTTGTCACCACCCATGGACTCGAACATTTTTTCCAGTTGGACGCGAAGTTGTTGGATATTGTTCATAAGGATGCAGGCCTTAAAGACATACTTGGTATTAAACACACGAATAAAATCACATAAAAGAGCTATCAACGGATGGCTGGAGTACTTACGATTCTTTCCTCTTTGAGGTGAGCCGGGAATTCTTTCTTTACTATGTCGGCATACGATATGAGAACCTTGACAATAGTCTTGGCAAATCTCTTCATATACCTCTTCCAGATCTCCGGATCGGGACATTCGAGCTTTGACACTACATCGAAGCACTGGGTCAACTGAGTGAAGACATCCACCACCGAGACACTGAACAAGGCGTGTTCGCTGCTTTTTTGGAACTAAACAAATACAAAGAATCACATTTAGGGTCTTGTAAGTTTCTCTCTATTGTGGCATATTGAAAAAGATCTGTAGAGATTCTGAATCGCACAATAAACACTTTACAAGAATTTTATTTTGATTTTTCAGTATGATTCTCGTTTTTGCATTTTTTAAAAGGATATCATATGGGCGAAAGAATACGGAGAACTGAGAGACAAATTAGGCTTAAATTTGGCAACATAGTGGAGTAGTTACTTGTGATCATTGTGAAGACTTTAATTTCAATTGATAAGGTCATTATATTATTTTTAGATTTTGTTTTCTTTTTCAAAAATGAGAAACTGAGAAAATCGGAGAATATGCACTCCAACCGACTGTCGGATTATAGCCTGTTTTAGGTAGGTCGGTTCTGTGAGAGAAATCCGAATAAATTTGGAGCCTCATTATTATTTCAACTGCAGAAATAAATTTTACAATCTCGACGCCTGTTCAACGAGTTAGAAGAGGTAATGGAAAGCTTACCCCGTCCTTCTTATCTCTACTGAAGGCACCGTGAAGATACTCGAGTGAAACGTCGTCGTTCTCGTTGAGCCACTGCATGACGAAGGGTTCGAACCATGCTGGATACTCGGGCACAGCGGTCTTGTAGAGTGGCACGTCTTTTACAAAGTTGGCATGAAGCCATTTGACCCTGAAGTGAAGATTCATGTAGGCCGAAGATTTGCACACCCTGTGTTGTTCATGCTCCTCGAGAGCATATTTCATGTCAATCGCGAAGAAGGTCCACATGTTTTCGGCCGACAATTGACCGATGTTCAATTCCTGAGGAAATTGGTTCAGCACCGGAGCATAACTGTTTTTATCCTCCTCGATAACCGAAACAATGAGAGCTATCAATTTGTGCCAGAAATCCAGAGAATCAAGACGCGGTCCGTGATCTTCAGAATCCCGTTTGGCCTCGTTTGGATCTACTTGATATTCGCGATTGTAGAGCTCGTAGCAGTGCTCAAAGAGAAACTGGTACGTCGAACGTAGACATGCCTTGACGCAGTCCTTGACCACTGTACTCGCTCGCGGTGGACTCGACAACTCTTGCACCTTCATTCTGAAGAATGTAATACTCGTCAGTAGATCCACCGTGCTCTTCAAATCCATCAGCTTTTCTTGACTCGAAGCGGGGAAGTTGTTGCGGTACATCGATAAATCTATTCTTAGTGAGTTGTGTAACTGGTCCAGTAGCTTCACGAATTTTTCTTTCTGCAATTATCAAAAGAATAGCTTTAGTCTTATCACTCTTCAGATGGTGAAAGCTAAGATTGTGTCAGGAAGCAAATTTCAGGGCTGTTAATCTTCGTAATAAATTCTTATAAATCACCACGCCGTAAATTCGCGTTAATAGAAGATCTATTACTTGCATTTATTCTTAATACAAGCAAAACACGAGATTCCTAAAGATAAAAAGGACAATAAGGCGGATACCGTAGCCCGTTATTTATTCGCGGATGCAAAGTCCATGCAAACTTTTTTATTCTTTCAGCCGTTATCGTTGTTGTCTCGCCAGAGTCACGAGTATTGTTTATAGCCGGATCGAGGCAGAGCTATGTTTTCGCATAACTGAAAGCGTGAGGAAAATACGCGTTGCTGGAGTGGGGACAGGGGAGAGAAAGAGTAGAGCAAGAAAAACGGAGGTCTGAGCGGAAGACGAATCGTGAAGAAGAGATAAATGGGAGTGAGGATAAATCACATACGTGATGTAGGTCGGAATCCTGTGCACAGGAATTTTAGTTCAGGATTATAGACGTATCGACCGTTAAAATATTATATGCTTCATGTTATCATGAATCACATTTGAGTTGACTGAGATAAGTCAATACGGATGTTTTTAGTTATTAGTTATACTAGAGAAAATATACCAGATATTCGGGTAAATTCATCGGATGAATTTTGCAGTGACACTTGAAAAGGGCTTCTTGAGGGGACCTTAAGGGGCCAAGGACAAAAAGTATATTTGTCACTCTATTAACGTTTAAAATGTACATCCCGCCAAATTATGACCTAAATCCCGAGCCTTCATTTTTAATTTGCTTGAATTATTTACATGATCTTCAGTAGGATAAGGGATGAAGATCTGCCAAATATTTGACCCGCAAACTTTTTTTTTCGAATTAATACAAATTTAGTACAATTTTGATATTCGTTAAGTCATGAATGTCTTATTTTGTTTTTACGAATACAGGTGAGCGTAAAAAAATAATTTAAAAATCGATAGTGATTTCAATAGTAATGATTCATTAAATTTTCGTGCTTTGCATTAGTTTAAAAACTCAAAAACCGAAAAAAATGTAATTTTACTTCATGATTTCATAATTTAAAAAAAGTTATTTTCCCTAAAATTTAATAGAAGGTAAAAATACTTTAGCATGTAGATGAAATTCGGTCTTTGATTACAGAAAATTAAGAGAAAATGTATTTAATATTTTCATAGTTAATTAGCAACCTGGTTATGCCGTCATAATACATATATTTTCATTTAAATGTTGTTAAAATGAAGTGATTGCTATAATGTTAATATGATCGAGTTCTATTTAAATGCGTGGGAGTACACTAAAGAAAACACTTTAAAACGAGTTTTCAGAAGGTACAAACTTTTCTACGCAAAGACTAATATTTTTTTTTACCAAATGTAAAGTTGAATGCATAAAGAACGACTATTTTTTTGTAATTCGTTCACTTGTATTCTACAAAAAAAATTATCTTTTAAATTGATCGTAACAGGATCGCTGGCCAGACCAGAAATCAAATAATCGCCCAAAAAAGAACTCGAATTTAATTTTTGTATGTCGATTCTTATCACTTTGGATTAACACGTAAATAGTATTTCAGCCTTTTGTATAAGTAGCTACGCTGTTCATACAACGTATTTCTTCTTCCCCAATGGAATACAGCAATACTACGTGAAGGAAGTGCGCACGGATGGTTTCCAGACGATCAACTTGTTTCGCAGTACATTTTTAGTATCTGCGGGAAAACAAGAACTGAAGAGCCGCGAGTATGCAGACGCACGTTGGGTAGAATTTCCCAGTAGGCACCATATCTCGACTTGGCTCATCCATTTCCCGCGCCGTAGATGTCCTAGCTAAGAAGTTAGGCGCCTCCTTCCACGAAACAGACAGAGAATAATATCAGGATTCCCTCAGAAGGGTGGTTCAATGACTGGCACAAGGATAAATCGAATTGCCGAACAAATGGAGAAGAATGTTTCGGTAGAAGTGTAAAATCACCGATAATTGATCAGGATCTAGTTAGGAACGTCCCTTAGCTACTCTACCCTTAGCAAAGCAATCCACTATCTCACACGCCGTCACCTATGGGTGGTCATTGGTGGACTAATGGGACGTATGGGAAACCCCGAGAAACAAGGGAAATGTTGGACGCCGTGCAGGGAGATGAAATTGATAGGGTTGGAATGCACGCGAAGGGTGTCCCACCAGGGTGCCGCTGAAATGGTGTATTGTGGTGCGGACCGAGGATGAATCTTGTGTGGGACTCGAATAACGGATGGACTACGAAGTTCGAGGAAATTGCACCGGCATTTCTCAGTCTCGACCTTGCGCGTAATGCTCCAGGGACATCCTCATCTCGTTCCTATTCCCGCAAACCTCTCTTGGCATGTTCCCTTACTTCGCTTCTGTCCAGACTTCGGTGATATAACGGACCGTTTGATGAAACGAGACACAGTCTCCATACGAACGGTTTGACTCACCCCGAAATTACTCGCTGCGAATCTATCACTCGCCGAGACCGCCGAACTCGCTGTTGTGTGAGCATAGTAAGCGTTTATGTTCGCCAGGAGGGTGGACATGACCGCTGGTACACCTGGACAGAGATACTTTGTCGAAAGACAGTGGAAGTGCCTGTAAATTAAACGTCTCGAGTTATTTATTGCTGTTGTCCATCAGCTGCTGAAAAAAAGTACATAGTAAAAGTTCAAAGAAACCAGTGATGGACCTTATTTTATTCTCTGTTTAATTGCTTACTTATTTTATAATAAATACAATATTTAAACAAATGTGAAGTTTCAATTAGATCTGAAATCAGTGTCTTGCGTGAAAATATTATTGAAGTATGTAAAACATAAATGGAGCGAATTTCGGAAACAATTTTTTCGACTCTACCCTTAATTTCTTTTTATCAAAAACAACTTTACTGAAATTTAATTCCATAAGACTTTCGAATCTTTTTAGTTTTAGTTTCTAAGTTTTAAGAAATCTCACAGTTTTCTCGAAAACAATGAATTCGCGTCTTCTCTCAAATCATCTAAGCCAACAAAATTTACAACAAAAACTGAGTTTATCGGAAACAAATTTCTGAAAATTTCTGAATTAAATGGTGGTGGTACTTTTTTCTTCTTATTAGAGTAATTACTGGATAAGTTATAAAGGTGCTATATTATCCATTTGGGATCTGTAATCAACTTTTTTCTTACTAAATAAAACTAAGAAAATAATTTGTAATTGCAATAATACTAACGTCATAGCTTGATAGATGCTCTCGATGCCGTAACGCATGGCAAATTCATCAACGAGTTCCTCGCCAGGTGGATCGAAGTAGACCTTCCACGCATCGTCGCCTTTGGCCTGCGGAAGGGTGACCATTCCGCCATTTCCCTCGCACAGACTGTGAAATAGATTCTCGTGGAGGCAGGTGTACTGAACGTGATAGGGTGCGACCTTCTCCTCGCCCTTTATCTCCACGCTTATGTGCAATCTTATTGCACCTGATACTGCGCTCTTGTCTGTGCGCTTCTCCAGATTGTACCATACGTCCATTTCGCCACTCAAAGTTCGCACTTCGATTATCGTTTGACCGAGAAAATCGTCGCTCTCCCTCGTTAGCTTCTGACGAAGCTTTGATTTGAGATCGTTGTCCTCGTCCCATACACGAACTTTTATCCGATCCGATGAATTGTGACATTCGCTGAAAATATGTACCATTGATATGTAATTTTGTAAATATTAATACCTACAGCTATTACAAAATGTATAGAATTGCAAAATCTCTTGTTTTCGTGGACATTTTTTTTTTTGTAGAAATTCGATGACATTCAGTTGAAGATATAAATTATTGAGTATTTTCAATGAAATGTCCAGTTCAAATACTTTTCATATTAGTATACCAATTCTCGATAATGGAAAAAGAAACGCGTCATTACGAACAGTTCAAATTTATAATGAAGTTCTTCAACTCACAAGTAAAATTTCTCGTGCCATACTGGATTGAGTTCCTGTGGCATGGTTCTCGTGCGTTTCTTCACCTTTCCGACTTGGACGGTGACGTAGGGATCGGAAGTTCCGCTCTTGTCTTTCGCGATGAGTCCTTGAGCGCAGATCACTGCGTATTTCAGATGACAAGAGTCAAGGTATTAATATCACAGTAATTTTTTAAAAATACTAAAAAAAAAAAAATTTTTGAATTGTGGACAAAATTTGTAACAGGTGTCACGCAAGGTTTTGAAGTTTCTAAAATTTTCGATTAATTGCGTAATGCAAATGTAAATTTAAATGTTGAAAGGTAGCTCGCAGAGCAGTAACTCAAAATGGAGTGTCGTATATTCGCGGTCTCTGGAGCGTAATTCGAATTTCAACTTCGAAAGCTGATATAGTGCCTACAGTATTCACGTTACAATGCAGTCGTCGTATTCTACGTGTTCTACGTACTGGCAAAGGGGTATTACGAGTTTCCTAACTGGGTCTTCGCCAGTGTGGCGACCCTCCACGGTGATGCTACTATAAAACTTTATTGTTGGTCATCTGAATTAGTACCATCGGTCCAGCTAGTTGGCTAACTCGACCCGAGGATAAACAGCGCTTTCGGTATCTCCTACAAATGTTAATCGAGTTCTTCTCCGTTACAGAACAGTTTGCAACCTTGCGTGACACTTTTACAGACACGATAGAGAGCTGCTTTACACAATTCTCTTAAATTCTTTCTTTTAAATTAGTTTGAAAAACGACGCTTCACGTCCTTGGAATGTATGTGAGTGTGTGTGTATGTGTATGCGTGTGCGTATAGTTAGTTGAATCGTACACAGTGAACACAAGGAAAATTAAGTCGACAGTTTAATTACCAAACTGGGAGTTACAAACGCAAATTGCTGTTCAGTTAAATGAGGCATTAAATGAGTAGAAACAGACCGCGTTAATCAGACAGTCTGACGGCATTAAGTAGGTACAGCAATTCATGTTTAGACACAGAAAATAGTAGGATCTGAATTTCCCTTGTATTCACAACGTTTCAGTTCATTGTATGTGCATTTAACCCTTTGCCTCATGTTTCTTGCAGCGGAATAAAGATATTTTTTAAAGATTCTTGTATTCGCGATTATGGATAGAGACCAAACTATTTGGTTAAGTTCAACAAAATAATTGTGACAGTATAAAAATGTTCTTTATGAAAATTAATGTACTTCTATAAGAATCATTTTTTTTTGTATAAACGGGTATATTTCGAAGAAAGTCGTGTTGAATATAAGACTGTTTTAATATTACTTTACAGGTGAATATTTCATTAAATTAATTGTCCAAATTGTACGTTAAGATTAATATGGTACATCGTAAGGCAAATGGTTAAACAATGAGAATGACCATGCAATTATTCTATGAAAAAAAAAACCCAACAACCATTGAAACACCATCACACTCAAATGATCTCAAACGTCGATTATTATGTAGAATATATTAATTGTGTCTGTATGACAGCCATCTCGTAAGCGTGCAAAAGCTTGGCAGTGATGTAAAAACATATAACAACGGAGACGTATATCACACATAATATTTCTAGTTTCATGAATATATCGACCGACACACATGTGGTTCATAGTGTGCATGATGCGTGCCGTGATACGATATTATAATTATTGTGATGTAAGATATATCAGTACGAAAAATAGATGGTATTAAGTATACACCCATGCCCATGCTACGAACGCTTCATCATAGTCCAAGCGTTCGTTAATCCTTTTCACGGCTCGTCCTAAGCCTTCTTCTGGGTTTTTTTTTTCCAGGATATAATTGCCACTTTGCAATTTTTAGCCGGTCATCGAGTCATCGACGGGAGCATTATCAACATTTTCTTGGGAACGTCGTGCAACACTCGTATGTATGTTTGCTCACGGTCGACCGGGTCAGTTCATCCAAAAATGTTTCATCCAATGAAAATAAGTCTGGTATTTATCGGACAATTGGGCTCATTGTCATTGCAAAAATGACGTCCAACAGTAATCGGACGATAGGTCCAATGATCGATTGTTCTTATGATTCTTGTATTTATTATTAAAAATTATGGTTGCTGGTAAATATATACCTACAATTACATTTTATGAATTAAAGTTGAATCATAATTCGTGAAACAAACAATAAAGTGCTATTCACTCTTGTTTTTTTTCATGTTAAAACTGACAAGTGAACTATTTTTACGTAAACTAGGAAGAAGTACAAATTGACTCTGGAGGAATTCACCTTTTGGATGAACCGCACCCAACCCGTTCATTGCATTCCACAATGAATTCTGTTTCTGTAGCTATGCGCTGTCCAGTACAAGTACGTTTCACTATCCGATGCAGTGTGATTGAACTGTTACGAGTTTGCAATAGTTCGTCGTTGCTTCTCTCTGTGTGTGTGTAAACACGTGTGTCTGTGTGGTAGCTTCATCGTCAAGCAATCGGTATCGATATTGCAAGTAGATGCAGTTGGGAATTGAAAGGGCAGTCAGTTCGAATGAAGTAAGAGGTCAATACAAATCCATCACGGCCTCGCTCGTTCAGTTAACATGTTTCCCGTTTAGATATATATTTTAAAGATTTAAACAAAACAAAAATTGATTCGTTATTGCTGTTTTATCAAAGTTTAGAACCGCGTGCGCCGTTATTTGTTGTAGGGATTGAATTTTCGTTTTTATTTTATTTATCTTTTTAGTGGTTTTTACGCAGCGTTGATTTCAGTGAAATTGGCAAACTCGGTGCGCCAATAAATAATTCTGAGATCGTCTTTTCTACTGGATACTGACCATGGGGAACTTTTATAAACGCCTTTTTTTTTTGCGTTTAACTCGCTCCGTTGAACTTTGCAGCTGACTCCTTTCGGCTTTGGAAGCTACGTGTTGGCCCTACGCTAATGTATTTAGCTATTTTAATTTGTGCTCGGTGAATCAAGAGATTTGATTACCGGAGCGGAAGCGGAAGTGGCGCCAACTGTTACTCCCTCAACAATTTCAATCCCTTCGTGCGCGGCCTCTCCCTTCTGCACGGATTCCAGAGCTTTGCCTGCGACTTCCGAGGAATGCTGCCCGGGCTTTTACGGTTTCGCAAAGTTTTCGCTCAGCATGTTCGGCATACCCTTTTGGAATCCGAAGAGTCGCTCTCGAGTTTATGTTTTTGTTTTAGCTATTGCGTATTTTTAAATTACGGTTGGTGAAACAGTCATTGAAAGACACTGAGAAAAGTGCTTGAAAAGATATGCTTTTTTTTTTAGTTTCGTTGTCTGTTTATAAATTGAAAATCTCATTGGGTGAGATTTTCTTGTCAAAGAAAAAACTTTAAAACTGAATTCTATAGAAAATTACTTAATTAATTTGAAAATTCTTTCAGCGTTTATTTAAATCGATCGAAAAAAAAAACCTTTTTGACTTATTACTCGACAAATTTATTTATATTTTCTTATTAATTCATTATGAATAATAAATCAATAAGTTACCGAAAAATTGAATAATTCAATCAATTACGTAAAATTGTATTTTAGAAAAATGACTCTGCAAAAAGACGGTTATTTCACTTCAAACTAAAGAAACAGTATTCTTTTAAATGAAAAAGAAAGAAAAAAATGATATTGGCAGCATCATGAGAGTTTCCCAAGTATTGATTCAATTTTTCACTGTCTCTTCAATTATATTAATTGTTTTCGGTCTTAATGGTGCGGAAAAGGAACTTTTCCTTGGCGTATATCCGAAGGAAAAGCGAGAACAGAAAGAAAGCAATATTGATGAGAACGGCAAGAGAGAATGGGTGGATTAAAAACACCTGGCTTGATGGATCGAGGACGCGCTTAATAATTTTAACGGGCAATTTAAATGCACCTGCAACAACCCCTTTCCATTTATTTTCTTACGCGTATATACTTCGCGCAACAAGCTACCTTACTCCATCCATGCACTTTGTCTGACCCGTCAACGACCGGCTTCCTTTTTCTGTTTATCGATTTTTCTTCGCGTACACGGGGTCAGACTTTGTGTACCCTCTTATATCTTCTCAACCACCCCCTTTGTAAGGACTCGAGAGCGAGAGAGAGAGTACGACAGCGTTTTCGGTTCACCGGGCGAGTGTCGTACCAGGCAGACGTACCTTTGAGGGTGCATGAGTGCATTTACCGTCGTTACTGAATATATTTCTTGTCGCTGCAACTAACGGTGAATATTACTTTTGTATTTCTATCCGCTCGAGAAAACATCACTAAGTGGAAATATACCTGAGGGTAAACGTTTCAAGTGCGTACTACGACATAACTACTTGATGTTTTTCATATGCATATATATATATGGGTCATTCCACGGCTAATCGACGGAGTCGTGACCTCCTGTACTGCTGGTTTTGAGGATAATAAATTATATGTTTACTTCGATACTCAAGAATAATATTATAATATTTATAAAATTTTTTGCCATTTTTTTTAAATAATGGAAAACATTATTGTTTAACTCCGGGATCAATATTTAAAGATATGACATTTCATCACACTTCTTTTTTTTTTTTGTTTTGAGATGAGCAAATGTATTGCTAATAAAAAAATATTATTTAAGGGCTCGTGTTCGTCGGATTTAATTGAATGAACCCAGTAGTGGATTTTTATTGTCTTTTGAAGCATTTCAGCTAAAATTAGTGTTCGCGATTGGAAGAATTTTTTTTCAGCTTTATTTTTAGCAAGGATTTTTAACCACAGTTTTGACGACAGCTATTGAATTTATGTATAGTTATGGGGAATTCTATGCCAAACAGACAGCATCGTGGTCATTTTCTTTTTTTTCATTTCATGTGTTATACGACCGTATAAATATATGAATTTTTAGATTTTTTAGATTGATGTTCACAGCTGCACAGAAGAAATTTCATGCATTTTTTAAAGGAAGAATTACGTTAAAAATTTAAATAATTGCTGAGAGATTCTGTCTTGATTTTGATTCAAAATTGATAAAAATGTATTCAAACTACAAAAAATTGGCACGATGGCACATTCGTATCTTCGATTTAATAATAATTATTATAAAAATAGCTCTCTGGATTTCACGTAGTTGAGTGTCAGAACATTTTATCTAAAGTATTTCTTCTTTTTTTTCTAAATCCACATTGCCTTTATTTAATTTGTTTTTAACTTTAATTTTTAAAATAAAAATATTTTTCTCGTTTTTCTTTTTTAATTATCATCTACATTAATTAAATTTGTTAGCATATGTATATTAGATTTTGTTAAAATAGTTGACTTTTCCTGTGCTTTTTTAATACCAATTTTCTTGTTATTAAACATGTATTCACGATCCAGCCAATTTGTCCTAGAATGTCCCACGTACAGCGGCTTATAGCTGGATTCCATTTTATGTACCTTATAATCTTAACGGTATCTCCAAGTGCAAATTTCCGAGTGCAACATAAATACCCTCGTAAAGAACGGGCGCAGATTCACGAAGTGGGTGCAATACAGTAACGTGCTATATACATTTCAAATCCACTTGTTCATTTGCTCTTAATTGCGAGCCAAGTTGAGTCGGTTCCGAGCGTATCCACCTTGCGCCGGTTCTTCTTGTAAGAGAATCGATGGAGATTATGAAAAGAAACGCTGTAATGGGTTTAGCTGGAGGGCTGCCAGAGGGTTCGCGCGGTGGGACGTAGATTAAGGGAGAGGAAGGGTGAAAGAGGTGCGAGGAAAGAAGACAGGGAGAGAGAGAGAGAGAGAGAGAACCAAGGAATCGGGTGGGTTTACGAGAGGGGTAAAGCGGGGAGGGCAGACAACTCTCCTGGGCCACGGATGGCGCTGCACTTGGCTGTACGTTGAACTATCGATCTCGGGGACGCACTCGCATAGAAAGTTTTACCAGCTTCACCTCTCTCGGCGGGCGGTTTCACGTTTTCGTCCGAGAGGCAACGAGACGATTATACATAGCATAGACCCAAGCTCCCACGAAGCTACCGCGATCGTATAATACACCCCAACCCTCCCCCCCCCCCTACCTCAACCCTGTACACCGTCTCGTTTTCGTCTGACCCTTGCCCGGCACCACCCACTACTACCTGTATACGAATACCGACACGACGCGAGTTTGCGCACTGGAGCATAAATCGTCGTGCTTCCTGGTTCACAATCTTCTTTTTTTTTTTTTTTTTTTATCCCAGGCCCTCGCCTCGAGGCCAGACGTTAATTGAAAATGAAAATCTCGTCGCAAGCATCCACCATCCTTATTACCGTCCAGAAAGCTTTTTCCTTCTGTTTTTTGCTTCACCTTTGCTTAACAAACCTCACCGCAAGTTTTTTCATATCATAGTTTTTAATATTTCTTTTTTTTATTACAGATGGCTTTTAGGTAGTGTGAGATGCACGTGGATTTAATATTGAAGCTTTAAAGTCAGTTTAGGCTTTTTATGTTTAATGCGGAAAAGTGTTAGTTGAATAGTGACGAGCGTATTTTTTTTTTTTTTTTTTTTTTTTTTTTTTAGTTTTAAATAGTTGTGTGTGTTTTTGCTTAATAGACGATGGTAGCAGATAGTGAGAGATTTAGAAATAGAGTGAGGTGAGATGGTGAGCGAGAGATAATTCGTGATTTTTGTAACGAATGGTTCTGCTTTTTTATGCTTTCTTTTTCTTTTTTTTTTTTTTAGTATTTTAGGTCTTTTTTCTATATGAATTATACGTGGTGGTCACCTGTGATGGCGATCTTGCATGACCACTTGCTGGTACCCTCGAGGACGATCAGCTCGGCCTGCTCGAGACTGTCAATGTGGGTATCCGGGTCGACTGAAAAGGTCGTGCTGAAAAGAAGACAATGACAAACTCGTCATCGAGCTTTACAGCGGGAAAGGGGTGAACAAGCCAGTTTCGGTATTAAGACCGATGTCACACGAAGACGATCCTGAAGACATTGATCGAGCTGTTAGTCCGCCTTTGCTGTTTTACGCCGTCCGATGAATCCTACCGAGATTCCTCGCTTACGAAATACGAAAGGGTTGAATAAAAATTAAATTCGGATGGATGAGAGTACGAGTAATCGAATAATCATGAGAGATTCTCATTCTTTAAACTACCAAGCCCATCTAATAACTAATCTGCGAGAATCTATGCGATTTGCAATTACTTTTAGGCAGCAGAATGAGAGAAATACGAAAGAAAGAAAGAAAAAAAATAATAATCCAAGGACTGCCTAAGCTGCATTTGACAATATTCCTGTTGCCTATTTCGTCGTCATCAGAATCAGAATAGTAACTATTCGGACTCATTCAATTTCGTTATTCATCCACAAATAATGTAATATTAATTATACTGATAAGAGGATATTATAAAAAATGAACAATCCCTGTGCAGAGCTCTGTTTCAAATAAAAATTGATAAAAAAAAGAAAGAGTTTCATCTTTTATTTTCCTGGTATTTAAAAAGTAAACTTGAAAATCTTGTTTTTTTTTTAAACTTTCAACGAAACCTTTATACATTTTCACACAATTGTAGAATATGCTAGTAAATTTATTAATATCAAATGATCAATGGATTAAATATGTAAATACAGCGATCTCGAAGATCAGAAAGATTATAACTTTAATTGGAGAAATGAAACGTCTCAAATACTTTTCTTCAAATAGAAGCAAAAGATACGTGTATTTTCGTCGACAAGCGTTGATTATTATTATAGATACCATAGATACCGTGTCTGCAGTACGGTATTAACCTAGAGTAGATACTCTTATAGTCTCGCGATCGTTAGCAAGATGATATCGAGCCTTCAAACTAAATAGTCGAGCAATCACTATACCGACAATGTCTCGGGGCCGTGTCTGTTCTATTCGAGCCGTCACACCGCGTTTAGGTTCTTATAGCACGATCGTGACAAGACCACCTGTTAGCAAAGAAGGAAGAGAAAGGATAGTGGAATTAACATCGTGGCTAGAATAGGGAGACACACCGCAGACAGGGGAGTTTCAATCCCTCCCAGCAGTCAGCGTTTCAACTACCTCGGAATCGGCCGTCCAGCTGTCGGCCCGGAATAAGAAAACTTGTTGCTCCTCATCGTCGTCGTCGTCGTCGTCGTAGCTATCGCTCTCTCTTTCTCTTTCGTCGTATATACTCGTCGGTCTACGTGGCGCAATGCCAACTTCCGACAAGCACCTCCTCCTGTTCGAGCGAATAATGTATCAAGCTTGTCCTACTGTAACCCGCTGCGATATTACCTCGAACACTCTGTGAGAACCAAAACCTCGGGTGCCGAGCGTTGCAAGCGCTCGAGGGAAACCGGACGTGTCGTTAGATCGCGACACGTTCACGCGATAACCAAAGTGATCTCGATTTGGCGCTACCTACTCAACTCGTTGAACCTCATACATCATCTACCAGAAGTGAGAATCCGGAGCCATAAAGATGAGCGACCTGGCACTTTAAAAAATGTTTGGTTCTCTTTTGTTTTTTTTTCTTTTAGAAAAGCACTATCGTTCAAATGCATTTTTCTTAATAAATAATATACATGGTTCCATGTCAATTCAATAAATCTTCGAGTCTGACCATCATTCATGTGGATTATTAGTTATTCACTGGAATGTATGTGGTGTATGTTCTGTCTTTTTTTTTAATTTTCTATTTGAACCATGTTGGAATTGGTTTTTTAAATTATTCACCCGACTGAATGGAGCAAAATTTTACGGATTTTTATTGCATCTCTCCATGGAATACTATTTTTGCTAATCAATAAAAAAGGTTATGCTTTATGAGATACGATCGTTTCGTAAATATACGAAAGTTCCTCAAGCCGAAATGTATTTCCACGTGAGTATATTCAAATCTCTAAAATCTTAAAATTTCCCAAAGCTCTTTTTTTTTTTTAATGAAAATATAAAAAAATCGACCTTTCGACAATTGCAACAATGTTTGTTTTTGCCCAAATAAACTGTAAAATCGTATTTCCAAATATCAACCTTTTAAGCATCAGCAGGAAGGACTTGAGTGATTTTTTTTGGAGGAGTTCTATGTTTCTACATTTTTTTCTATTTGCGGATTGTCTTATAAATGATTATTCTGTTTGTTTTATTTTTATTTGTCTCAATGCCATCACATTTTTTAAACTATTCCTTTAACTTCATCAATGGCTGAGATTCATACCACTGGATATTTATATTATTTATTGAGATGGGATGATTAAATAATTTCGGAAAAGCAGCGACTAGTGAATCTATTCACAAATTTATAGGTCAGAATCATCATTTCGTCTTCTAGCACAGTCATTCACAAAACTCAAGCAGTATACTTGAATAAATCGCCGACAGATCACGTAAGAATTCGCAACGAAAATAAGCACGTACGTAACATACTATTACTCGCACCCGCGAAATTCTGTATTCCAGACTGTAAAACCCTCTTGAATAATGCAACTTCTAGGTAACGATGTCGTCGAGGGAAGACAAGAGTGAAGCATCGGTAGGCAGCACGAAGGGGGTTGCATATCGGAAAGTTCTTGGAAGTTCTCGATAGGAAAAATGTGTTATCATCGATCGTTTCGTCCAACTATGAGACTTCTAGTTGAAAGTAGAACCGTACCGTAGATCCACAGGTGGAGTACCAGAGTACGAGCTATATCCTCGTCGATATAACATACGTGGAGGAGGGGGGGGGGGAGAAGCCGGTATATTCCTTTGATGTCCTTCCTGTGGACGCATACAAGTACATGTATCGAGCATTCTAGCTCAAATCGACAAGTTCATAACACTTGCTTTCTGTAACTTTGTCTTCAATTATTAATATGGTTGGCAGAACCCTAAAAGTTTTTTAAGTAGATTTTCTTACTGTCCGTTCTTCGATAATTAATTTTTGAATCAAATGGAACAAAATGTTAGACGCAACTTACAAATCTGTAAAAATACACAGAAATTCTATGTTGGGTACCGATATTTTTTAAGTACTTCCGACAGCAAACCGAATAATTTTGTTTCAAGTTTGTTCAAACTCAAAGAATCGAAAGTAAACAGTAACAATCCTCGGCCCATTCGAGCTTCAGCATTTTTATATTTAACACAAAGTATTTCTGTACTTTCTTTAATGTTTTGATTACGTTGTCATACGTTAATGAACTTTGGGTTTAGCATTAAAGAAAAATCCTTGTTTGAAAAATCTGGGAAGTACTCTCTGCCAGATCACGGCATCAACATTTTTAAACCATAAAAAAAAATAAAAAAAGAAACCATGCCCGAGTACTCTGGAATGTGCCTTAAATTAATATTTAACACAGTATGTTTGTGCATTTTTCCTGATTCTTAAATTGTGTCCAACGTTTTGAAAATAAAACATTTTTTTCATCGTTTTTGTTTCTCATTACGTAACATCAATCATTCTCGCGGATCAATAAAAATATCTCTGAACATTCCTCGATTTCGATCACCATTTTTCAATTCCCTGATTTTTCCCTCAATTCCTTCACCAGTGATCACCAATGTTATATGCACTGCAGCGCAGGACCGTCACGATCTTATATAAAAAAAAATGCGAATACCGGAGATGGCTAAGAATCTGTAGATTTGAGCTTGAATGTACAATATACATATGGCGACACACTGTAATCGACAATCGATCGAACTACGGCCAGCCCACTATCTCGAGTTCATCGTGTGCTTGCACACTATGTTTCAAAAGGGGGAAGGATGGTGGGCACGTGGGGTCGTTAAACCGCCCCCCGGTACCGTGTCGTATCACAGGTGGTTGGTAGATTGCTTTCTAGACGGGTTTCGTACGTACATAGAATAGCAGACAGTGGGGGATTGTCCGATCCAGGGCAAGCTGGCAACCAAACAGGCCAAGAACTGTCGAGGGTCAGGAGGGGTTTGATAGCAGAAGAGTAATATACAGTACTAGTATTACGTGGATTCTCACTTTGACTGGGGAAAAGGTCACGGTGGACGAGTCCCAACAAGTTGTCACATGGTCTTAATGGACTTTCGATTGAATTTTGGCGAAGTCTCGGGAAAGGAAATGCTAGGGAAACTAGGGAGGACGGTTGGGATGTGCGATGGAATAGACAACACTATCTCTCCGGGGTATGGAGACAACTAGACCAATGACGCCAATTGTTACACATACCCCGAGTGAACAGGAAGTCCGATCACGCGATATTTGCTCTTGTTGCTGCACAATGGAATAACAATAGACGAGATGTTATTAAGGGCAATCAACCTTAATCGATCATCGATTTGGGTCAGTTCGATGCATTCCCCAACGACACTTCAATTTATTCCAAGCTGAGTGCACCGAGCTTTATGGCGAAAGAAAATAGTGTTTGTCATCCGGTTGAATGAAAAGCGCAAGCCGATTTGGGTCATGTATAAATTCAAGCCGAAAAAGATGGAGAAGAAGAAAAGAGCGTAAGACAACGCTGAATTTGTGAAAAAAGTTGAAAACGAAGTTAAGTAACCGGGAGGGATAGAATTGGGCTACTGAGAGCAGCTTTCATTGAGTTACAATTCATGAAAACTTCGTTGGTTTTGTTTTTAATTTATATTTTTAATTTCACTGAGTACATTTAAAGCAACGTAATTTATTGGTGTGACTCTAAAATCAGCGATATTCGGAGCAAGCAGTAATTCAGAAGGATTTACTAATGGAACGTACATATTTATCTCTGCGACCCACGTGCACTATTCACAAACTATACTGACAAGTCATATGTTGAAACATATAAACTGAGAAAAAAAGAGAATAAGAAAGCTAATTATTAATCTTTTTCCCTTTCACATGAAATTCGTGAAAATAAAATCGAGATAAATATTTTAAATCTCACAAATCTATTTTTAAAAAATCAATTGAAACCTACGAAAAATATAAACGTCTTTATGAGTAATATTTGTTTTTGTAGCCCAGTTCATCGGGGCAAATATTTTTTCTATTTTCAACTTGTCGTAGTTTTCACGTGACACCGATAAACTTAACGGCCTTTACAAGTTCTCATTTTCTTTATAAGAAAACTCTCTCCAGGTCGACCACTTTCATTTGAAGTTTTTACGCAAAGAAAAAAGATTTCTTACAAAAGTTAATTGACCTAACCTATTTTCTCCCCCTTCTTTGGATAAATGGTATTAACAGAAGAACAACTTGGAGCGAAAATTACAATGTAACTTTATTCACGCAAGTGTATTACGACAAATACGACTGCGGAGTCCATAAACACTCGAAGTTACTTGCGATCAGCTGCGAATAGTATTATCCGAGAACTGGTGTTACGGATTGATGAATGAGAATTTCTGCGTTAATAGCCACAACGACAACGACGTTGTTATTAACGATGACGAGTACATAGTAATACATAGTAACAACTGGAAGTTGCGAAAAAATTTTCTATTCGTGTGGTAGATCTACGCGCAATATATGCAGAAGGACTGCGGTACACATTGGCTCAGGTCGTGTTATTTATTTCTCAATTTCCTAGAGGCTTCCTCACGTCGCCTGGTAAACGGAGTTATATTCAACTGAGTCGTTGCACGAACTTGCTCAATAGCTCGACAGGGTTGGATATGTTTGAGTACTTTGACCAACGGTTGGTGTCAGCGCACTAAGGTAATGAAGAGACAGACTGGGTAATGCGAAGCCCTGGAGCTAGATTGTTGCACGCTCGAGTGAAAAAGCTCGCGATATACTCTACGGCGAAGACACGAAGTGACGTGACAGCCCTTATTATCAATTTATTCACTGAGAAGTTGAGACAGCTATGAGTTTGTAGCACGAGTGAAATGTACGCAGATATATATATATATATATAATTAAATAAAACTAGAAAGCACAATCGTGTAGGGTCAATTACCCTGTGTAATTGTGAGAGAGAATCAGCTGTGTAGCTTAATTTTAATATAATTAATAAACCTTTAATGGGATGAATCGAAGGAGCTTGTCCTCCAAGGAGGATGACACGCAGACACGAGACTATTACGACGAGAGACTGTTGAGTAAAACTTGATTAACTTATGCTTCTGTAGTTAAGAGTTTGCACGTTCTCTATGAAGAATAGAAAAGTTGAGAAGCGAAATTTTGTCCTAACAGAATGACTACATAATTACTTCTATAAGAGTTCAGAAATTGCTGGAGTAATTAGCTACGCAACATGTTTGTATTCTACGTATTCTACGAGAGGACAACAGAAATAGTTTAAATTATCTGAGGGCCGTTTGTATTATGGTTTTATGTTGAAGAGCAAGTTAAACGATGGCGTGAAAAGTTGTGACGGTCTGACTATGATGGCTGAAGCAACGTACATACTTAAAAGTTCAGCAGTTGTTGGACAATTGGGTACTGAAGACACAATATTACTTGGGGCTGTTAGTGTGCTAAATACACTGTGCATTATTTGATGCAATTTTACTTCAATAATTAGATCAAATTAAGTACAAGTGACACGCAGATAATGTAAGTCATGAATGTTGCCGATGAAACTAAAAATTACGAAAGATTTTTCTTTGTATGCAACCATTAGAGCAACATATAGAATAAACACTAGAATTATTCAGCAATTTGCTAAAAATTGACTAAAAATTGGATTATGGAATATGAAGACAGTTTGCCTCGAATCTCAACTACAAATGGAAATGAATAACCCTTCCTTTTCATAGACGAGAGATTCCAATAGTAAAGCAAAAGGGATGCCACTATTTAATAAACTCTTCATCGTCTTTACACTATTCAAGAACCTCTGAAGACTCGAATATAAAGATCCTTTATACTGAGAAACAATAGTCAATTGTTTCCAATGATACCAGCGGTTTGTGGACAGTTTCATTAGTGCGATTCACGCAAGAGAAAGTACATTATGTTTAAGTACTGCAATATCTAAATGACACATTGAGCGCCATTTACTTAAACAACGGAATAATAATTTTTGTTTCTAGAAACAAATTAAAATTTTTTGGATAATTTTACATAAGAACGTTACTAAAGTACCGAGTGTTTGGACATTATATGACGAAGATAGAGAAAATTTCATTTTCATATCATTCAAATAAGTTAACAAAAATGAAGAAATTCTTACATCGCAGTAATATATTTCTTGCGAACCTAATTTTTGGTATGAGATAAAAATAATGTAAGGGTAACATGAGAAAATAAGGCATGTGCCTTCAGATGTGGTAAATCAATTTTTAGTCGATTTTTACCGAAAAGATTTGAAAAAAAAAAAAACATATATCTGAAAATACATTTTCTGATGAAACAAATAATTTTTTTGGGGAGAAGATTCAAATGCCTATCAGTGAACAAAGGGCAGTACTTCGATTCTACAGAATCTATTCTACACAGACCAATCTCTACACGAGTTGTACATCTATTTTTTCTGCATATACTTTTTAATTGAGGTCGAAAAAAATTATACACGATACGAATAATATTTAAAATTTGTCTCTGCCGGACAAAGAACAATGAATTCCGTCTGAATGATATGGCTCCGACAACTTTTGCATATGAACCCGTACGTCTGTGGAATTGGCTTGAGAAGATGCGCGAAATGACTGTATTGTACGAAATGCTTAGTTATGCAAATTACGAGAGAATGCACTGGAGGGTACAATGGTCATCACGCAGGACATGGCGAATATAATGGTCCCCTTTCAGTTTGCAAGAGCTCTCGTCGAGTACTGTTGGCTGAGGGTAGAAAAGCACCAGGAGAAACTTGTCGAGAATATCCCCACAATACGTACTGCAGCCACTCCAGAAACGCAAGGACTTGTTCCCTATAGAGACATCCTGGATGCATCGAAGCAGCTTTAACTGTTATTCATCGCGAGCTTCCACTTATCATTGTTTTACAGTGTGAACCACATTAAATACGGAACAAATCTCAATCACCATGATGAAAACGAACGAGAAATATCTCACAGAGTATTGCTAAACGACTGCTAATCGTACGCGTAACACACGGAGAAAAATAAATAGTAATAATTCAACCAATGTAAAGTATATTGTACTGAAATTCGCGTTAATGGTGCGTCCAAGAATGTGAATAAAGAATTTTGATTTTTTTTTAATTCGTGAAAAAAAAAAAAATTACAGAAGTAAGACCTGTTTTTTATTTATTTTTTTTTTTTAAAGACGAATATATGGAATACATGAGGGCCATGGGCGGCACTTTATAGACCAGAGTAGAGCACGCTAATGAGTGCATTAGGGTGGTTAAAAAAAAAGAAAGACACTTTTTTTTTTTTGGCGGAACTGCTCATTAAGACCTTTGTTCCTTGGCACAAGAAGCCGTTTTATGGAAAGAAGCCAGCTTTCAAAAAATTGTTTACAACTCCCTCGAGTATTTAAAATTCGTATAAATATAACAAATTATTTTTATGTCAGGCATTCCACACGAAGTGGGCCACAAGATTAAAGATAAGCTGTCATTTATTAAATGATATGAAGGCGTTTAATGTGAAAAATGCACTTATTTCACGTTATTATTGCACGTTATTAAAATTAAAAAAATTCATATCATACCAGCAAACAATTTTTTATAAGTATTTGCATAGATCTGGTTTTTTTTTTACAGGTAACAAATAGGTTTATGAGCAACTTAACAAGAAAATAAAGTATTTTCTTGGCCACCCTAACATTTATACATATTCGGTGTTTTAACATATCATGTAAAACATACATTTTATTGGTAAACCTTTAACTGGTGTTGGGAAGTGTTGGCGTTGCTGAAAATAGTTATAACCCAAATAACGATAATGTTTCTTGTGGCGTACTGAATTATTACTAAACATATTTCTCCGTGCATAGTAAGAGACCTATAAGACAAAAGCCAAATAGAAATAACAACTGCGGCAACAAAAAAAACAAAAAGATCAGACATCGACAATATCAATTAGCGATTTCTCAGACGTGGTTGGATCGACGTATCGGCCATAAAATCTGCTGAATCGAATCCATTACATACAGCAAACATCCATCCACAGCGAAACGATAAAAATCATACATACGCACCACTCAATATACACAACAATCAACTACAGCAGCCTGGCATAGGAATATTCGTACGTGAAACAGAAAAAAAACTTCAAATGCGACGAAAAACAAATATATCGATGAAAGAAAAGAATATTGATAATCAATAACGACAATCAGCGGAAATGGTAATCGAAAAAAAAAAAAAAAAACAAAGAAATGCAAAGAAAAAAAAGACAAATAGTGAACAATGAATAGGATAGTAACAGCCAAATAATCAACGGTTGCACGTGTGTGGACGCGACTCGGGATCAGCTGTAAATAATCAACTTTGGTAACGAGATACTAAATTAATTGAGAAAAATAATAACAACGATAATGTATAGGTATTAATACACAATAATAAGTAAGAAATAAAAAAAAAAAAACAAAAAAAAAACAGCGACACAAAACACAGTGGCTATTGACGTGGTTGTACAAGAGCTGCAGCCGCCGGGCAATTCGTTGGTCGAACGGAAGCTTTCGTATAATTGTAATTAATGCGTTAATTAAATATATATATATATATATATATAATATAGGTTGTATATCTTACAATTAAACAGTATTATAGATAAACAGTAAATATCAAATGTATATTATATTTATATCGACAAATATTAAATGTAATATTGATTTGTATATGTTTTATGTATAAGTGAGTCAAAATATATATATCTGTAAATCGGGAGTCACAGAAGATATATCACACATCGATATAACCCACAAACCTGTTATCGCGATCTTCGCTGACCATTTGCTGGTACCGTCGAGAACGGACTGCTTCACCGACGTCATGTGGTTGATATGATTCTTGTCGTCGACCCCGAAGACAGACCTAAACTCCGACGAGATTCACATGAAGCTTGACTGAACTTGAATCAATCATCGCGTTGTATTTCAAGGGTTTTTTTTTCTCTCTCGTTCGATTGGCTTTTTTATTTATTTATTTTTTTTGGTTTCCCCCGGGTAGATGATGAGAGAATTTATACGGCATAGCTGGTACAACCGGCATGTTGCATCAAGCGGTTTTTGTCCGCATTGTGTTTTGCCCCGCAGTGATATAGAACGATTCGCAGATATATATGCGACAAGGAAAAATGCAATCTACGAGCGGTGCTCGACGAATTAAATATTTACATGGTGAACGTTGTCACGATGTATATATCGTGTCGTGTATGAAATGCCGTCGAGCAAGACACGAGAGCTAACAAAAAATAATAAAAACAACCTTTTTTTTTGCTTGTGTAGCTATGTTCCGCATGGATTATTCAGCGTGTGTATATAGGGGATAGTGAGCAAAAATGAGCCGCGGGATACAATGCCCCAATGGCGATTTTTTTGTTAAATCGTTGATTCCTAAATTGTGCAAGAGTTATTTTATCGAAAATGATATCGCGTTAGAAAGTTTCGAGAAATTTTTAGTTTTGTTTGTATCATATTTAAAACCGACTATTTTGTTGGTCCCAGCTCCAAAGTAAAATACAAAATATTTGTAATAAAATGTATAAGTAACTAACTTCATTTTTGTAGCTTAGTTCGTTGGTGCAAATATTCTTCTTTCCATTTTTTTAATTTATCGCGTAGTTCAAATTACACCGATGATCTAAATTCGCTTCGCAAAGTCTCATTCTTCTCGTAAGGAGACTCTGTTTGTTTCAAGTATACGAATTTCCATTTAAAGTTTTTACGCAGAAGGCACGAGGAAATATAGTGAAAAAGTTGTGTACTCGCACTGGATACTTTATTTGTGCAAAGAGAATAAGATCTTGTGAGACCAATTTGGTCCATCGGTGGAACTTGAACTCTACAACTAAAAAAAATTTAAAAAAAATATGGACCGATGAAATGAGCCACAAAATCAAATACATTAACTTTACAACATTTTTTATGCTTGTGTAGTATAATATAGTATAAGCTTTCGTAGATCCCGTGCAAATCAGTGTAAAATATATTTTTCATGTAACAACGATTACAACTCGCTTAGAGTGACTTTCAGTAATTGAAAAGCTTGTATATTTACAGTTTATTAACAATCGGGATATATCGAGCGGCAAAAATACGGAAGTTATGCTTTTAGCGGTGATCATTTTTTATCGCTTTTCTGTCCTCGATAATACTCTATAAATTCGGATTTTTTTCCAGCCACTTCAACATACATACTAAATAATGCTGCGTGAACGATTATCGTATATATGTTTGTTACTGCATAAAAATCAATCAAAAGCCAAATGATAATAATAACTTGGTAAATAAATAACTGAAATATGTTTATAGTAGGTTTACTGTATTGTGTGGACACGAAAAATTATTTACATTTAGCTATTAGTTAAAAATAATTAAAAACTTCGGAAAAATATGATTAATTATGCTCCACTGTAATCTACTATGGATTTATCTATAAATAAATATACATCAAAATGTCTAGGGTTTGTAATAATAGTAAGTACAGCGAACGAAATTTTACCCAATAATGAAAGGAGTGGGAGAGATAACCTGTCGGACCCAGCTTCGATTATGCTTTGTCGTGCTTATATATCCCGAGACCGCACTATGTGTTATCATTATCGATACTTCAATATCGGGTCACCGAGCACCGAAGGTAGTCTTTGGTGTATCTCTCTTGCACCAGTAATGGGGTTCTGTGTGCGGTTTTGGAGACCAAGAGGACATAGTCCGTTATCCATGTGCGATGTACCCGGAAGATGCTGTACATCATTGCCGTTCGATCGCACAGATTTATCGTCAAAATGATCATTCAATTACCGAACAAAAATTAACTCGCAACCTAAATTTCACGATTTAATAGAACCTTTAAATTGATTAGTTTGTGAGCGTCGATCAAATATCAGCACCCTTATTTTTAATCTCCAAGAGGGAAGGAAAAAAAAAAAAAAAATATAACGTACGATAAAATAAATTGGAAAATAGTTAATGATTAAAAATAACTTTTTTTTTTAACAAAAAATTATGGTAATTAGAAAAGAAATAAACTATAATTTTTTCGATTAAATTCGGGCTCTAAATTAATTATATTAGATCTAAAAAATATGTAACAATATATAAAATTAATTGAGAAGAAAAATATACATATGTAAAATGTTGATTTTGTTTTTGTAAAATGACAGCTTTAAATTGTGATTTTAAAAGCCTTTCACCAAATACGAATCACGCTGTACGTTAAGATGGTTTAAAGGACCATTATTTTTTTATTTCACCTTTTGTTTTAGTAATAGCTTATGGAGAAACTGGGGCCTGGAAAAAATCGGTCAAGTTTGAGATTTAGAAATGTTTCTTTATGATATATTTTAATATCGATGAGCCAGCACTACATTTTTTCTTTCAATTTTTAACTTCTGCTAATTTGAATGGAAAAAGTGCAAGAATTTCGATAATGAACGAAATCTACAAAATATTCTTTTCTTTCTAAAGCCCTATACTGTACGTACAAATAGTGACCGAGTTGAACGAAAAATATAAATGAAATAAAATTCGAAAATTTACAAATTCTAGAATTAATTATCCTTATAAATTCTACAAAAAGATAAACTAGTTTTGTGAAAAGCGATGACTGCATGCCAGCTGTACCAGCATTGACGCACTATACGTGTAGCCCTTGTGTACTTTGGGGTTCCGTTAATGATTGCCAAGCGACATATGCATACTTTTGATAATTAGCTGGCAGCCCGGTTTGGGATGCCGGATGCTGCCGCAGCCGGTTGCATCTAAAACCTTCTGGCATTGGTGCCTCGGTGGCGCATTAACCACGACGTTGATTGGCCGATGGCACCGTACCAAAACTCGATTCTCGAGAGTCAACGAGTTTCGACCTTGGGTCCCTTGCAAGCGTGTGACTGACTGGACGAAAGCTCGGGATAGTGAGTAAATTAAAAAGAAAAAAATAGTGTCGACGTTTTGGTGCAAGTGAAAAAAACAACGAACGCTCTGTAGCCATTCGTTTGATAATTTTCATTTCCATCGCCATTGCAAAGACACGCTCGCTTTGATTTTTCGCATCTCTAATTAATTTTTTTTTGTCTAATCTATTAGTATTAAAATATTCAAATGTAATCAGTAAAGGCCTTGACATGTATGAATCAGATGATAACTCGATCAGATGATCAACGTCAATAAATCAATCACACTTCGTGACACAATAAATTATCGATAATTTTCGCCTCTCATAGTTTCATCGTAATCGCTTTGTGTTTTAATATACATCCGCCACCGTCGAATTTTCTGTGCATAGATCGGTAATCTGATAGACTCTAACTGTGCAACCGCGATGATGCGATAACGAGAGCCAATTTGAAATTGGGCGGTGGCAAGCAATCGGTGAAAATCATCGCGTCAACGAGTAGCACATAGTTACACGATAGATAGACGAAAATTCGCATTGTTCGTGGTAGCAATAAACTCGTTACAATTCATCGAGTAAATAGAGCAGAGGGAAAAGTGATTTATTTTTTAAATTTTTCTATAGCTCTACTGAACGACAAGCCTACCTCTCGAAACATTTTGATATATTTATTTTGCTTTACGCACTGTTACACGTGACGCAATAACGGAAAAACCGTGCTGCCTGCCGTGCCCAGAGTAACCATTTTTTTTTTTAGAGGGCTTGCATGTAATATGATTTTTACGCTGACGTTAAAAAGAATTGTTAATTTTCATGATAAAAAATTGCCGTTGTTCTTAATTTTTACAGCGCGAATTTCGTGCTGTACTAAAACTCCTGGATTACACAGCCGGTTATGGGCTTCTGACCTTTCTTTGAGCTTTCTCATCTCGACCTGTTTTTCCATTATACTTCAGGTGTGCTACTCGTTACAAAGGACTCGGTTCATTTTATACCCGAATGCGGAGGATGCATTTTCACGAAAGCACCCCTTGCATTATATGGCCGTGCGTTAGCCCTGTATGAATCTGAAGGACTATTATTTTGAAAGGATATTATAGTGTTATTTTTATGTTTCTTAGCCACGTAACAAAACTTGACGACAGTCATTTCCTCGACAGCAAGTACGAATTTCTTGAAATTCCTTCCATAACATTTCAATCTTGTTGACAAATTAAAAAAAACCACATTTCTTCGTATTGACGGTTAATATAATTTCAATTTAATTTTTTTTTTAGTACTTCGCAACCAGATGCTACCGCGTGTTTTCCTAGCATAGAAAAAAGAATTTGATTTATTTAAAGAACATTCACTTACACACAGTAAAATATATTTGTTTATCCACCTAAAAAAGTTCTATAAGGCTTTTATCCAAATACATTTTATTTGATGCAAATAAATATATTCAATTAATACTTTATTGGGTGTAAGAAAAAAAAACACAGTATCAAAATTAGTACGAATACTTGAAATTTAGCGAATATTTTTTTAAATGAATGTGAGGATTCATTACGTATTTCTATCAAGGATATAAGATTACACTCCACATCGATTGGAAAAATCTAAATTCAAAACGTACGAACAACCGCCGAGGCGGTTCGTTCGTTCTCCATCCAATTAAACACACAGTGCCTTCGATTGATTACTATTAATTAATTCCGATCTTCTTTCGCGGGTTGTTGGCACCACTAACGATGTCCTTATAAACAACAGACTCGCGGTTAAAGCACTGAATATTCTGTCTTTGATAGAACAAAATTCTTTCACTATAATCCAAGCCCATTATACCTTTCATTCTTTGACTTCTATTTTAACTTCATGTTTTTTTTGTTTCAAGTGGTCATTAATGGAAAAAAAATATGACTGAGATTCGATAAGTACCGTTTGTGTCATAAAGCAAGTGGATATCCAATAATTTTTAATTCAAAACTCCGTCGCCCTGCGCCGATTATACGATGTACATAACGTATAATGTCTATACGAAATTCTACCGGTGTATCGTATTATCGATAATGAGTACACGCTATATACCATGGTACATATTTAACGTGGCAGATGAGCGGCCAAACGTCAGTTTCAGAGTGGGTGGTTGACGTTGAGCGAGATTGCTGAGCTCAGGCAACCAGAGACCAGAGAGTATCAACTTTGTTCGATCCTCCATCCTAACTTTGTACCTCTCGCTGAATAAGTTAAATCTTTCCAAGTTGGCCCATCAACGAACCACTCTCTATTCTACTCCAAACCCGTTCAATCGATTCTCTTTCATTCTATTTACCCGGCTACGACAATCGCGAGCAAACACAGTGAATACGAAACAAATGCGAAACAAACGAAAATTAAGATATACAAATAAAACGAGTAAAGTGATAGAGAAAAATTTGCATTTTTATGGAAATTATTTAAATTATGTATATTTTATGTAAATTATTTGTTACGAAATGTAACACTATCATTTTGCATTGTATTAATCAAAGCTAACTTAGCAAAAGCTCCGTAGTTTCGAATTCGAGTACCATTGAGTTCGTCCAGAAAAGGTGTTTTTTTTTTAAATTTTTAATTATAAATAAGTTCTCTTTAATTTTTGTGAATTACTCTTCTATCGTCCTGATTACTTGTTTTCCCTTGTTTAGTCGAAAGCACCAGCGACCTGATTCCATTTACTGGTTTGCCGGTCGATAGCGAGCTCTTTTTTCGTACCTATATAATTAATGCATTTAGTCGAAAGAATGGCGAACTATAGAAGCGTGAGCGTGCAATGGCGACCGAACGTGATACTATCGGCATAGCGTTTTGGAGTCGGGACGACACGCTCAACCGATCGATCGATATATCGATCGTTGCGCTAATTATGTAGTATTGTAATGGAACTCATCATCTCGGTGACCTCCGAGCTTTCGCCTGTTCAACAAACACGCGCTTTATACGAATATATAGATGTATTGAAACACACATGTAGGGTTTTGACTAACAATCGCGTGGTCGACACTTCGGCCTTATCGATCATCTGTCGAATGGCACCTAACGTACCTCGTGGAAATCGACGAACAAAAACAAAGTGACATGTTCGGAAAAGGAGAACAGAGAAAAACTTGTCGACTAGGCGACTCGACTCACCGGATGAGCTCGAAGATTTCCGGCTTCTCACGCTCTCGCTGCTTCATCCTCTCCTTCATTGCTGTTATAATGCTGTTGGCTTTATCCTCGGCACCGTGCTTCGAACTCTTCTCAGCCGCACCTGGAAAAAAAATGTGTGGGACAAAGAAATCCCAAAATATTAGAAAATGCACGAAAAAAGAAATATCATTTATTTAGACTAATAGCTGAAATAACAAAATAATGATGAACAAATATATAAATACAAAGTTTACAGAGTACAACGAAATTAAAGTTTTTGTCCAGTAACGACCAACATCTTTTTTTTTTTATTGAGAATTAAGATTTATATTTTTCATTATATTTATTGTCATTTGTACAAAAAAAAATGGTTATTTATATTTTTCCCCTAATCCTACAATAAAAATATGTCTATATTATTTTACTAAATATTGTTTGTCCTTAGAAGAACAAAAAAGTCAATTTTTCAATGTATCAAATTTTCTTTTCTCGCTTTTCTAATTTAACAACAAAAACCGTAAAAAAAGCTAAATGACTTTTTGCAAAAATCGAAAATGCTTTTTTCTTTTGCTGGTTAAATTAAAATTGCAGCTCTCTGAGTGACTTTGTGAGAGTATAAAAAAAGTGTCATGCGTATAACTAAATTTTTTTGATTTTCATATCACCGCAAAATCTTTAAATATACGTTTGCTTCGTTCGAACAAAAACCTTCCCGAGATACGTCAAATTCCATAGGCGAAAATCAGACAGACGTTGGATTTTATTTAATTTTCTACATATACGATATTTTTAACATACATAAGTGCAAAAAAAAAATTGCAGTAAGTAAAGTATTAAATAACTCTCGCAGTCTTTTCTTTTATCTAGTCGTTGACTACATTTCAGAGTACATTTAGTATGAGATATAAATTTATAGAGAGAACTCGCTTCACACTCTGCACAACTATTAACCGTGTTACTACTGCATACTTTTTGCCCGACAATTCGGGGGTATTTCGTGTGGGGACTTGGAGGAGGAGGGGGAGGGGCAGGGGGGGGATATGCCACCACCATTAAGCCGTTTTGTCTCTCCGATGAGCTTCCGGCCTCCGTTCTCGGGAATTCACGCCCTCGTTATCTTCCCCCCCGCGCCATACTCTTTTGGCCGCGTTCTAATTTTCCGGTGGGATCCGAATCCTATACCGCGAAAATATACGAGGGGCTCGACGCGCGTTCACCAATGCACCTGCTGGTGAAACCTCCAACCACCTGGCCTCTCCTGTTTGTGTTTTGCACCATCGGAAAAGCATCGTGACGCTGTTCAACTGGGTCAAATATATAGTGAGAGATGAAAATTTGTTGAAAATACGTTTGATGATTCGCGATAATTGCCAAGTTATTGTAACAGATTCGAAATTACATTACAATATTCAGATTTAGTTTCTCTCTAAATTTACGTGTCCGTATTAAATAATATGCAATAAAAAAATATTACACAATTAGGTAATGATTATTTAATGTACAAAAAAAAAAAAATGTGAACAAATATTTTAATCACTGGAGTAAAGAAATTCAATTGATCAATCAATATATTCAATTAAATTCTCATAAAACTTGGAATTTTAAATCGTCCTTTTGTCGATTTTACTGATCGAATTAAGGTGAATAAATTTCGTTTTCTGCCTTTAAAAAGTAAAAAGTAGAGCACGAAGAATATTCAGTGGTTGCGAGGACTATACACGGAAAAAAGATACTCTTTGTAAAATTGGAGTCTGACTTTTCGTAAAAAATCATTATGTCATTTACGATTGTATTATTAATCGAGAATTGAAAAGAGAACTGCAAATTTAGCGAATTCACCATTTTCTTGTTAAACTAGAAGATTAATTAAAAATAAAACAAAATGCAATAAATATGAAAATAAAAAAAAATTCAATAAAAGATTAATGCATTAGATGAATGCACACTGCAAAATTTTTCTCAATATTTTACAATCCAATAATGGCTTTACAAAAATTTTTTAAGATATCGTATTCTGTTTACAAACTGGAAAAAAATCGTTTCACAATCCAGCATATGTCCATGTATTGTGCTGTGTATAGTGATTAAGATTTTATCTGGTATACGAAAGAATGAACGAGAATGGGGAAGATATTTAGCACAGGATATGCTGTTGCTTCCTAATTACGTATTAATTGATATATCAGCATCAGATCTGCTGGAGTGACACCTTCGCCAGACTTGTTAACGAGACACATATATATATATATATGTCCCTAGCTATCGCACCTCGACTCCTCATTTATCCCTCGTGTTCCTCTCAGTTCAGCACAAAGTTCGAGTTGTTCTTGTGAATTCGCTTGCGCCCGCTCATCCCCTTATTCTCACTGTACTAATTAGCACGCAGCTTACTTACTGCGTCGAGGTCGCCCGAGCGGAAAATTAATTATTTCTGAACACACGTCGGCAGCGGAAAAGATATCTTCGTAGCTTATAGAGATATACATGTCGGCGATCCTACACTTCCAATTGTCAGATCTCAACTGCTATTACAAGCGTTCCAGTGGCACAATTTTCATTTTAAGCATACAATTATAGTAATAATATTTTTTTAATTATTACATTTTTACTTTATTCTGAATCCAATAAAATTGTTTTTTTTTTTAATGATGTTACATCAAAGTATATTTAAAAAAAAGAATATAAATAATTGATCTTGAGAACCGCATTTTAATATAATTTAAATCAATGTATTTTTTATACGCATTTTAATTCATTACGAGCCGATATTTTCGACGTGATTTTGTATATTATATCGGAGAAAAGTAATTAATCGCTGAAGATTAACGAGTAAAGTTTTCCTCGGTTACCTCGGGGTTTGTGATTGAAAATTAATGCAATAAGTGGTCGGTGGACCGTGAATATTTAGCTCGCGTCGAAGAGGGGTCAATAGACTATTGTTTAAAAGGTATTTTAACGCGCAAAGTTTCTCTTCTCTCAGCGAACACGCGATTAATCTCGTGTTCATTGTATATACGTTGGTGGGCTTTAATTTTACTGATTCAATTAAAGGGAACCGAGCGTTTGCGTGCGAGCGACGATATGCTGCCTATGCGGATTTCGTCGATTCACCGTTAAACGAACGAATGGGATTACACAGGGTTGTTTGCCGTTGAACGCACGGCAGTCTCTAACGTTATTATGTTGTCTCGACAATACATGGATTTTCGACCACGTATATAAACTATAATTATTTATTCTCATGTAATGCAGCATTAAAATATCTCCTACAGCTAAACTGGACGACGTAAATATAATAAATTAAATTAAAGATCTGTTAACAGTACAATTTGTAATAAATTACAATACGAATATAATGCAATTAAATAAAAAAATATGTACATACGAAGTATTTAACAGTGGTTTAAAGCATTTTTACGTTTTGCAAAAATCCATATTTCGTGATATGGATTTAAATTAATTCCTCGTGTGTTTCGTTATGAAAACTAACAAAAAAAAAAAAAAAAATTACTAAATATTGTACGAAATCATTTCAATGATAAAAACATCCAGCTTCACTCAGAAAAAGGATTCAATTTAGTTTTGAAATTGATTCAAACACAATAAAATGCCGTATATTGATATTTTATTTTATGCAATTAAATATGTATTTTAGTAATTTAAATCCTTTTATTATATAAAAAATATTTTGACTAACGTGCACTTGCAACAAAATTGTATTTTTTAAATGAAAGAATCTAGACTGATAATTCTGTTGAGTGAATCTAAACCACCTATCAGTAGGTCTATGATATCGTATTGAAAAAAATATAATTGTAACTTACGTTGAAGACAGTCTGCATTCAGTAGATCCTTGCACTTCTCGTGGCACTTGACACCGCACTCCATGCATCTGACGCCCTGACGTGCGATGCCCCATAGAAGTCCCTCGCACTCGTAGCAGTAGGTCGGCGACGTAGCAGTCCAGGTGACAAAGTTGTGAGGTGTGGTCGACGAGATCGGGTAGATCATCGCCTGGAGGGTCTTCTTGTACACGTGCATCTTCTGCGGGTGGCATATTCGATACGTATCGTCAGAGAACAATCATAATGTTGTTCATTTATCGCACATGTATACGTCATTGCACTCGGAAAGAAATATTCAACCTTTCTCATACACGCAACAAGCGTTACCCCCATTCATTCCAACCATTCTCACAGGCATGCTGCTGTGCTGCTTTTTATATTCAGCCAAGCATTTCTCTGGCCCGCTATATACTATGTGTGTATTATAAAGTTTCCTGCAGTTTTCATCGATAATAGTGTCTCTCTCTTGTGTTCGGCGCCAATCGTTTTTATGTGTGCATGTAACAATCCAAATAAGCGAACAAAGCACTCGAAACAAACGCGACAAAATGTTTCGATTATCATTTGATTCCGGAAGTAGCGTTAGCCAAGAGATTTAAAAAAAGTAAAAAAACGAATAAATGGGACAGAGGGTTTAGGGAATGTCGATTTTCATGAGAGCTTTAACAGCCATGGAGCTTTTGTGGGATTCGATGAAAATTTATGGATATTCCGGAATCTCCTGTGTGGTGTGAAAAATGCATTTAGATACAAGGCGAGCAAAGTCGTTTGTTCGATCGTTAATCCTTTGAGCCTCCCACTTGGAACACTTTGTAAAAGTTTAGTGCTGTCGTTGATGGTAGATTATTTTATTGAATTATTATTAATAGCCCCGCACGAATAAGGTCGTTGTAACTTGATTATTTATCATTCAACATTAACAAGGTGGCCGACAGACGCTCTGAAGTAATACGGAATGGAAATGGACTTTGTACACTGGAAATAGTGCATCGTTCGGGCTCTCTCGTGTACGCTATCGAAACATTCAATCAGCTTGCACACCCGAGTCATGCACAAGTACGTACTCTGTTGAATAATATATTGCTCTGTTGATATAGTATCCGTTTATAGCTTTATGGAAGTTGTATAGGCAGAAACAGTCAGGACACACTTACACACACTTGGACTCTCAGCAGGCGAGCATTCATGTTTCTCGAAGACAAACACCCGTGCATACTCTAGCTTCTCAACTTCCCCACACCCAACTCCCCCACCTAGGACCACAAACATTTATTCACACTGTTTTGGCATCCACTCGTCTATATACACGTACTTTGTATTCGCATTTTCATAAGCACATACTCCCATTTACTCTTCTCACACTCAGAAAGACTCGTTCAAGACTCCACAAACACTCGACGTAGATTTATCAAGCCAATGAACTTCGTGCCTGCAAATCCTAATGACATACACAGTCGAGTGTTCACAAACCATTCGCCAGGGGCTGTGGACGAAGAGATTCCAACGAGATTTAAAAAAAAAAAACATGAAATGCAGTCTACTTTAATTTTTGTTATCAAAAACTAACATATTGATCACGTTTTTCAGGATTCAATGAATCTTTTCAGAATTATTTAAAGAAAGATCTCATCGAAGTTTTGGATGTACTTTCCATTTATTGCGAATTGGAGGCCAACCATTTTGTTGGTCAAAGCAGTTAATTAAGATAGATGTACCAGTTATGACCACCTTTGCAATATTATATTTATTCAATGTTGGACTATTTCCTACGTTTTTAGTGTGATTCAAAGTGTATACGAATTCGTTTCATTAGTGTTTTGTATATATGTCTAGAATTTTGTCAAATATTATATTGATATTGAATGACCACTAATGATGGCGGACTCTGTGTTTTTCTTTCATTTCCTTTTTCCTGTGTGGAAGTTCGGTATTCTAATTAGGTTATGGAAATTTTATGCCGTCTGTATTATTATTCTCGAAATGAAAAGGCTTTGAAATTAAGTCTAAAGTGTGTTCTCAACCGGCACACGTACCCAATTATTTTTCAATTGTTGAACACTTTAGCTTTTATCATTAGCAGTGAATGAGACGCCTTGTTAAATTCATCAAAATCCAACTTATTGATCCCTTTTTTTGGGATTCAGTAAAATTTCACTGTATTATTTGAACAAAGATTTCAACTACCAATATAGATCAACGATTTTGTTGGTCAAAGTAACGAGTTAATGTAGATTTATTCGTCATATTATTTCAATGTTTAACTATTTTCCACGTTCTCAATGAAATTCAAAACATATGCGAAGTCTCTTTATCAGTACTTCGCAAATATATTGAGCACTTTTTCAGAAGCTAATTTTTAATGGTTTTTTTTTTCATTTCATTCTTTCTGATCGGAAGTTTGGTATCCTAATTATGCAAATAGAAAATTCTATTCCAATTTATAATATTCGAAGTAAAAAACCTTTTAAATAAAAAAAAAGCTAAAGCAAGACCACAACTGGTACATCTACCCAAATATTTTTCATAGAATGGTGGCCGAAGTCACAATTTTAGTGATAAATATTTTCTATCGATCAGAGAACTTCAGTAAACAGTACATTAAAATTAATTTTCTAAGTTGTGTATGTATGTTCAAAAAGTCGAAAACTATTTTTGACGAAGTTTACAAAAATATTCCATGGAAAATTATTTTACAGCTGCCATCACAGCGTTATTACAGTAAAGCCTTTGCGGATATTATATTAGTAGTCTCCTTGGAATCTCGTCGCGCCAAGGAGCTATTTTGATTATTTTAAGGGGGGTGAAAGCCAGTGAGCCCTCTAAGAAGCTCTAATAAGTATTTCCTCGAGCAAGAATAATCACGGCGATGAATCTTTATACCTAACGCTCTAACTCGTCGCCCTCTATCGTTTGATCCCAACAGTGATTTTACCTCGCCGGTTTGTCCTTTCGATTAAATATTTTCTTTGGACGAGAGTCTTGCACTAGGGGTTCATGTAACTTCGGAGATCCTTCGAAGAGTCTTAAAGGACCTCCGTACGGACAACATGGCTCTAACCTAACAAGCTCTAAGGATCCTCAGTCATGGATGCACCATCTCCTCGGATCCGAAATGCCTCTTGTTCTATTATATACCCCGACTTTTCGTGCTCGAAGAGCTTCAGGTCGATGCAAATATACCAAGTAATTCAGAAATAAGATATTTTATTTATTTCTTCGAAGCCATTATAGTCGAAGAGCAATATATTAAATCAGATTTCCTCTAGAATTTGATTTAAAAAATTAATTATGATCGTGATTCATGAAAGTATAATAAAAGTTATAATTTTATTTATCAATCGGCAGCAAGACAAACTTATGGTTTTTCATAGAAGCAAAAACTTTTAGGGACGAAAACTGCATAACAAATTTCTTGAACAGTTCTACATTAAAGTTCTCTGCTAGACTCCGAGGACATTTCTCTTTTCTGAATTACCCGATATTCTGAAATCTGGTCTCTATAATATTCGATATACTCCGGATGCTTCAAGAACTCTCTGCAAGGGGACTAGAATATATTTTTCGTGTCTCCTCGAAAGCTATATATATATTCTTTATAAATGTGGTACTAGAATCCAGAGAATTTCACCGAACTAAACTTCAGGGATGTGAAACCTACGTGCAGCCTAGGGAGCTCTAAGGATTGTTTGACTTTTTCTTTTTGGTGTTCCCTTCTTTACTTTTTTCTTTTCTTTTTTTTTTCGTACTCGATGCAAACTTTTCTCGTTTCGTTTCAAAGTTCTTTTGAATTCAAGCGTGTATCGATCTTTCGTAAGAGTTTCGCCGCGTTGACTCGCACTAGCTCGTAGCTCCAAGTGCACCTACTCTACGTACTGGGTGGTTCTGATCGGGGAGAGTGGTTAAGCATCGATCCGCTAAAAAGCACTAGAGTGGTGACGTGTCAGGACTCGTGCAGGATGTTCCTCCTTGTCAACCGAGACCTTTACCACAATTTTGTCGACGGTACTTCTCTTTTTCCCTCCTGACAGTTATCCAGTGATTGCGATTGCTACGGAACGTCCTGCACGTGTACAAATTCAGGAACTTTGACAGTCCCGGTGCTAGCGTAAATTTGATTTGCGAAAAATTCATCGTAAAACCACATTTCGAAATTAGCATTGATAAAAAAATGTGACATGAGTGACATTTTTTGGTACAGGTCTTGAAATTGAGGTTTTAAAAGTTAGTAAATTGTCCAGAAGGGGTTGGAAGGAGGCATTATCTGTCACAAGTCAACCACTTTTTTTTTTCAACTGTTTCAAATATTGCTCATAATTAACCATAATAATGAGTGAATAATCAGAATTGAGTAAGACTTGAGAGTACTTTTTATGCATTTTCTTCAAACTTTTTAATACATAACTTCTGAAAATACTGTACATTATTCATGTCAGCACATGGAAAAAAATGTCACGCTATAAAAGTTGTAATTTTATATCATTCAAACATTTTCTCTACAGAGTCTTTCAGCGTTTATTTTCTTTTTTTACTCCGGAACATTAATCGACTCCACGAATGAGAAAATAATCTTTACATCTTCTCGTAAAAAAATCAACATTATTATTTGATTATTTCCATTGAAAAGTTAATTTAAAATTACAACATAGCTGAGTCATTTTCTTTCTGTTATACTTATTAGTTTTTGAGATATGTTGAAAAAATATGTTCTAAAATATTGGATTTTAAAAACTACAAAAAATTAACATTAAATCTGACATACATTATAAAAGGATATCTGTAAAAGTAAAAAAAAGTGATAAATAATAATTTCGAACAAATGTCATTTACATAATATTATTCGATGAATGTTTTGCAAACCTAAAATTTATTGTCGATTATTTCGGGACTTCAGTACCAACTTGTCCTTCCTATTATATTTAATAGTAATAATCCTATACATATATATATGTATATATATTCTTGTGATCCTATTTTGTACATTACTTTTTTATGTACATTATGGTGGTGCGATTTGGGCATTTACTCAACTACTACACTCTCACCTATGTAGTATATGACATTATGTATAAATTTTATGTATGAGATGTATCTCGAAAAGTGCCTATATATGTATATTACAACTTATGCATTCGCACGTACGATCATATAGTATGTATTGTAATATGCGTCCTCGCTATATTATGCTCGCTAAGTTGATGATTTTTCTATATCGCTACACGTTGCTCTCATAAATATATAGTATAATAAATGTGAAGACAGAAACGGAAGAGACAGGTGGATAGAGATAGAGAGATAGAGATATAGAAGTAGAGGGATAGCGGTAGTTGCAAACCGTAAACGCAGCGAAAGACAGAGATAAGGAAAGTAAAAGGATAGCATAAAAGATCAAGAGAAAGAGAGAGAGAAGAGAGAAAGTAATAGACAGACAGAAGAGCAAGAGCCAGAGTGTGTGTGAGAGAGAAGAGAGAGACAGAGGCTGAGCCACACTTACGTGAAAGAAAATAGCGTGGAAATGAGGATAAAATGGCAGCACGGTGGATATGGAAAAGAAAAGAGAGTTCAAAGGTTAAATTTAACCCGTTCGTCGAACGTGGCCCATTATTTTGCAGGCTTCACGTTGAACGGGGGATCGTTAGACTTATGGAGGGTTGATACCTTATCTATATTTTTTTTACAAAGATTTTATAGATTCACACAAAATTTTTACAAAAAAAAAAAATAAAAATTATCTAATTTTGTGGTAAATACTGGAAATAACTTGTAATTTAAATAGACTTCACATGAAATGAGATTTTTTAAATCATGCCATTAAAATCATTGTTTTGACATTTCTTTCTTTTATTTTATCACCAATAGGTTTTCGTTTGAGATGAAAACCATTAAAACAATATGTTCTAGCTGACCAGGTGTCTCAAATGGTTAACTATATAAAACAGTCCATTTATAGTAGCTTTTTACATAATTACATTCGTTTTTACATTTTTTATGATAGATATCAAACCTCTGTAAGCCGTTTCCAGATGCAAGGCAATATTTTATGAACTCTATTACAGTATAGGTAAAATAAGAATAAAAAAAAAACTGCTCAATTTCTTTACAATTTTATGGTACATAGGCAACATCTGTGGTTAGATCCTTCATAGTCATATAAAAATATTACTAAATCATATCATCGTAGGAATATCGGTTATGTACTATCAGTAGTATTCACCCCTCGGGTACATTGCTTTTTCTCCTGAGATTTCGCAGACAAAGCTGTTTTGTCAAGAGGATGACGGTTGGCCAGCATTCGAGGGCAAAAAAAGGGCTTTTCGTACTGCTGCCACCGTCACCCTTGATGGCCCGTGGCCCACGTATGATTTATAATATATATATATATATTGTGCGAATAATATATTCCTGGGAGAGTCTCAACACAGCCCTTGGAATTAGTATTTTTTGTCCTAAACGTATTAGTCACATATTTCAAGATAACAAAAAAAAAAAGTGAAAATAAACATTGAGTAATCAGCGCGATATGCTATTTTCATTTCTTTTCTTTTTTTTCTTTTAACTGGATACACATTTTACCTATGCAGGCATAATTACTTTTACTTTCTCATCACATACGAAAGTATGTATTTATTTTTCAGTTACATCAAATTTATCGCACCAAATCAGAGGACACGCTTATATATTTTTTAATTATTTCCTATGGAAGAAAATCTGGGCAAAAGGCGAAGACATATAGAGAGAGAGAGAGAGAAAGAGATATTGACGTTTAATGACTAAAGTACGAGTCCTTACCAGCTCCTCGTCGTTCAAAGTTGCTCGTGGAACAGCCGATGTCAGTCCTACGTTCCGCTTCTTCGCGGCCATCGTCTGAGAAAAGATATAGATTAGTGTTCGCGTGATAAAAAGGCATTATATCGTTTACATTATTTACAGATAGACTGTGTGTGAGAGAGAGAAAGAGGTGAAGGTGTTGGACCAGTGGATGAAAGTAGTGAACAAGAAGAAGAAGAAGAAGATGAAGAAGAAATAGTTCTAGATGTAGTAGTAGTAGTGATGGTAACTAAACAGAGGAAGAGAAAACCATGAAATAAAACAAATTGTCAATAAACGAAGATACGAAAATACACTTTTCACGAAAGAAAAAAGAAAACATCAATATTGAATAAATTCTTCTTCAAAAACATGGTCGAGCAAGTAAGTCAACAAATTCGAATTACCACACAGTGATTAAAACACTAAAATATTTCTCATCAACAATTTACGTATTAATATTTACAACGAAAAAAATATCAACCGAAAAATATTTTTTACGTATAACAAGGGTTATTTATTTACATAGGATATTTGCTATTTTTTTTTAAACAGACTCGCTTCAAGCTCGTACATAATTGAAATTAAGAAAAAACCAGAGATTTGCGAGAGTTCAATTAGCGAACTAGAAGAGTCACATTGGAATCTAATATAAAGAAAATTGGAAAAATAAAAGGGTCTCCACTGAAGAGCGTCTAGAGATCAAGAAAAATCATAGTAAAAGTCGTTTGAGATGAAGAAAGAAAGATTATAGAGTGGGATTAGAAAAGGAGGAGCAAGGATTAGTGGGAAGCATTTTGGAAATTGAAAACGTTTTGGGATCTTCTACGTGGAAAATCTAATCCAATTAGCCTATGATATCTGGTGGGGTATGGCAGCTGGGATTTGCGACCGCGAAGATTTTAATTAAGATCTCGCACCCGTACCGGTGCTGCATAAGATCCAATTTCTCAATAGAAAGTATACAGTAAGTAGTGTCTGTCTGTATATATGTATATTCTTGTATATGTATATGTGACCAGCAGACACTTCGAAACTCGGAGCGCGAAGTGCCCACAATCTGCGAAGAAAAAGTTCTTCATCTGACGAAGTGCAACTTCGTAAGCGCCATCTTTTTTTTTTCGTTATATTTCTTCTCTCTACATTTGCATTCTTTGAATCCCGCACTTTCTCAACTTCTATCTTGAAGCACTGTTCGAATAAAGTTTTGCTTTAATCAATATATTTTGCGTAATCGAGATTGAGCGAAAGTCGTTGAGAAAAAGGAGGATTTGGTTTTATTGTGCTTTTTTTTTTTTTCCTTCTTTTTTTTTCATGGGAAATTGTTGCTCCGACGCGTCACGGCGCGCGATACGGATCGCCTTTCAGTGATGCGAGTTATATAGTATATACAAGCGAGGAGCCTATATCGTTTCTATTGATCTATTCATTCAACTACCAACTATCGAGCTACACACTACTTTATACGCACACACATATTATATAATATATATTAGTTAATCATAAGATATACATTAATATATTTAACGTGTATTATAGTCATTAGATTAACGTGCACATATTCAAATGTTAAAATACCACGCCGGATGCAGTCTGCGTGCTATACTCTGAGAAGAATTTTTTTTTTTTTTTTTTTTTTCTTTTCTTTTCTTTTGTTTTGAAATAAACACGTTTGTGGAAAGTCAAATTTGATTGTTGATTGGAAAAGCAAACGGGTTGTGTCGACCAGGCGATTCAGACAACTGAATCAATCTTTGATTCGTGTATTGCGTGTGAGGTGTGTTAATAGAAAAGAAAGTATTGCCAAAAATCATTGGTGTCGCCGAAGTAACAACACAACCCACGTGCGGTGGTAGTAGAAAAAAAAAAGAAAAAAAAAAAACAACGAGAAACGAGATAGTCGAAATAATGAAAAAATTTAAAAAAGACTTTCTTTACGTGGTTTGGAAAATAAAATATATCAGGAATTCTGCAAGCTTTGGGGAAAGCTTCACGATCACCGAGAAAGATGACCAAAAGTTTTTTTTTTTTTTTTTAATTTTCTTTTGGCGTGATATCACGTGGTACTCTCGGATACAAAGTATCCACGAGACAAGACATACCGCATGGTATGTATATATAAAAATATGAAATTTCCGCCATAAATCTGTTCGTGGATGGAAAAAAAGAAGCGAAAGCTCTAGCAAGCGGTCGAAGATATCCTTGGTTAAATAATTACCGCACAATCTCCTTTCTCTTTTTCTTTTTCGATCTCGAGGATTCGCGCGAAAGCGTGCTTGTGCGTAGAACAAGAAAACTCAAGTTAGGTCGAAGAGACTAAGAGAATCGACGTAGAAGGCGAGGATACAAAAAAAGTTTCATTATTATGAGACAGAATTATTTATCTCAGATGCAATCTTGTACCATCAGTGTAAGATTCGACGTAAAAATTATAAAAACGAAAATATACAAAAATCATGAGTATGTATATATTTATATATATAAATGAATATATATAATAAATATAGAATATTTATAATTATAGTTATAGAGATGAAGAACATTTAGAGAGTGAGATATGAGAGATAGAGATAGAGAAAACGAATGAATATAAAATTGCATGCAACGTTCGAGCAAGCCTTTTTAATTAACTTCACTAAGGAGGCATTTAATTAGTACCTTCAAGACCTGGACGTGGAGTTTTTGAGATTTTTGAGAGGTTCAGTGAGTGGTTTTTTTTTTGTCGGGTGTTCAGGTAGATACAACAACGGGCGCCACAGAGAACAAACAAAGAATAGCATTAAATGCCGGTTAGTTCATCATTTTTTTTTCTCTTGCATCCTTTGAATATGCAAAATGGTCATTAGTCAAAGGTGTATGGAGATAATTGCCGGTAACCCGTAGAACGATATTTCGACAATCGTTTAACTGTGCAAATAGTTTTTTCTTCAAATACTTTTTCAAATGAGCTTCGTTCTGAAAGCAAATTTTTATACGCTCTACGGGCTTTTCGATAATTTTCTCGGGACTTGGCAGAATTATCAATTGACTGCTTTGTAACGATTTTTAATTTAAACAAATCACCTGATTCATTAATCTACGAGCAGAGGAATAACGATGCATGTCAAAATTTCGCAGTAGATGAGAGATTTTGAATTACAATCAAAATTTATGAAGATTATTACATGTACCATTTCACGCTGCGTGCGTGCAATAAGAAATACAATATTATTGTCAAATGTTTCGACTTGAGAAAAGTCAAATGCTCGTTTACTGTAGATCTGCGAATAAAAATGTGTTAAAAATATTCTGTAATCCAAATAACTGAATAATTTTCTTAAACGATAAAATTATTAATGTACATGAATAAAGAAAAAAAATCTTCTTTTTAATTTTCCATACATTTTCACAATTTAATATATTCAAGGATTACTGTTTTATTTTTTTTATAATAAAGAAAAGTGATTTGAGATAATTAACGTTTAAAAAATGATTAGTCATGTTTGTTTTTAAGAATCATCCACGGTTATTTCAACCTAAAAGTATCTTGAGTACATTTTTATTCGAATATTAATCATCTCTGATCTATTACTGAATTATTGCATGCATCCATCACCCTATTCACAGATTAAAGTGATTGGTTGAAATTTCTAATCGTTACAGCTTTTCCATTTCATTTATTTCTTGTTTTTTTTTTTTTTAATTAACGGAATACAATTTTCCCGTAGGCTCCGAGGATTGGGGGTACAGTAAACAACGATTAGATTGAAACTTTCGACACTGAACATTCAGGGGACACAGATATTGGGCTGAGAGATTCAACGTTTAATATTCGTGGTAGAGAAAGACCAGATTTCTTATAGAATAACGACTAAACTGTCATCATACAGTGAGAAAACTCTGGTATTAGTAGCTATGAATTGTAGCTTATTAAAACCTCAATAATATTTTTCAAATTACCGTATTTAGTATTTTCCGTAACTATCTAATAATTAGAAAGCAGACAATTCCCACATAGCACAGAATTTTTGTAGTAATTTCATTACAGTTAAAATTGCAATTGCAATTGTTAAAATTGCTGCAATCATTTCTAAAAAATTGTAGAACAAGAATTTTTTAAAATTGCGTTTTTTTTAAATAAAAAAGTTATTTCGATATCTTTCAAAGTCATTCAATTCTTAGTGAATATTTCTAAAGATACAAAAGCAAATTACTTTTATTTTACTTTTAGCAAAATTATAATCTAGTAGAATTAAAAAAAGACTGCAATGTTTGGAACATTGTAATATCGCTACAATATTGTTAACAAGTTTCGAAATACTCCGAAAATATTAAAATATTTGTAAGAAATGTTATTAAACATTTCGGCGCTATGTGGGTTAAATATGAAAATAGTCGCGTCGACTAACATAATTGATAGTTATATTCCAGGACAATCACAATCTCTCTGAGTGCAGTAATCCGAAATAATTGAGGTATCCAAAAGAATCTTGGTCGTTCTCTTCCACAACAAGGCCGTTTTGGGAAACATCGATTTCGAAAAGACTCTTTTATTATCTTCATCCCCGAAATCGCGTGGTAAATACGGGTAATCCGAGTGAGAATTTGAAAAAAAGAGTAGTAAAAAAGGGTTGAGAGTCTGAAAAAAAAAACTAAGGAGAAAAAAAGTGTCGGCTGGGTCGAGTGGGTTTCACCAATTTTTCGTAAAGCGTGGGTAAACGGATTAATTAAAAGTTTACATCGCGCCGGATAGTTAGAGGCAGAGAGTGACGCAAAACCGAAAAAAAAAGTTCGGCGATTAATTACAAAGCTTATGAGACTATAACTTCTGTGAGATTCTTTTCCTTTTTATCTTAATAATGCTCGTTGAAATTTCATCATATGACGCGCTGCGGTGAAGCGAGCTTTTGATCATTTCACGAACATACATCCGTACAACCTCCGCAATTTCCGATTTAGTCGTGTCTTTTTTTTTTTTTTTTTTTTCGTCGTAAAACGAAAATCTAAAAAAATAGTCACGAACAGAAATAAAACTAGGATGGAATTTTTATCGCCTCTATCGAATGGTGTTCAATTCTGGTGTATATGCGGTTGGTTTATACTATGCGAGAATTCCCGTCTTCTCTCGCATCCGCACGCCAAAGCATTTACCGGACGGCAAAACGCGTATACACCAGCAATGTCACCTGGTCCGAGCTCGTTTTTGCGTCAATTGGAATACGAAAATTTCGCTTCAACCCCTCGACCCAGCCTTTCATCTCCTGCCGTTGCGTGTGTATGGCCTCGAATCGTAATCGAGGTCATCCCATCGACGTTCCTGCACGCGTTACGGGTCACAAAATTTCGATGCGTTATAACTATAAATTAACTGACGATGGGGCGTAACGAAATCGCTGCCAATAATGCTTAAGAAATAATATTTCACTAGTTTCCCGTTATTGGCGATTCTATAATTATTTTCATTATTTTAATATCATATGGTTGCGTAGGTACGGTTCTTTTTTTTTTTTTTTTAGTATGTATGTTTAACGAAGGGGATGTTAGTACGTCATACTTATGGAGGTAAATATGGAGGTTGAAATTATGCAGGGCCAATGTAGGCGTAAAAACAGAGGAGAATTGTGTCAAATTATATGCTCGGGCGCATCGCGATATCCAGTGACGTTTCGTTACCGATGATGCTGCTATGGATGAGAGAATCTCGTTCTCGCGGAAACCGCTATCGCGGCCGACACCACTGCGTGTACGTATTTCTGGTACAGGTTCACACGAACGATAATTCAGTTGCTAACGAGTGCTGATTACCATGACCGCAACGCGCCGGCAATGCGATACGTATGGAATACGGCGCGTACGATGCTTTTAAAAAAAAAGTAATGTTGATGAATGGACGATCGGATATCACGGGATTGATGTGCAAGCCGGTATACCTGCAGTTTTTAAAATATCGTCAATTAAAAATATTTTGCAAAATTTAAATTCATTTCCGTCGAAGACTTTTTTTTCAATAATTGTAGTTCGCTTCATCGATTTTTAGGCAAAAAATATGTTTTCTCTTTTTTTATATACAAAAATTGATAGTCATTCCAAATATAAATTACAATATTTGCATAAGTTTTCGTATTTGCAAAATGTTTGTTTCAATAAAAAAAAAATACCCTTAACTCGATTTTCGAAGAATTTAGTGTTCTAATTTATACACTCGAAATCAAACATTTCCGGAGTTCGAAGGGTTAACCACTGGTAAACTTTGGAATGGACGATACGAAAGTTTAGAGCTCGCAGTGGTGTGAAGCGACGATGGCGGTGCGGTTTACCGAACTAGTTAGAACAAAACAAGCGCCTAATTCAGGAGTACATTGATGATACACGATTCCATAGTGGCGGCACGTAGTTTTATAGTTTCGATAGACACGCGTTGCAATGATCAACCGTGCGAAACAACAAGATGATGTGAAGGAAAGACGCACAGGGTTAGACCGCATATAGACAACCACCACGTATCGATGAAGATGAGGTTTACTTGGTGACCATGACGTCGATGACTATGCTGATAACCGATCATGATGCCGATCATTATGATCATTATGTTAAATACGATAATCACGGAAGTGACATAGACAACGATGTCCTGCGGGACGTTAATCAATTCTGACGATTATAGACGGTACAGGCAATATATGTAGACAACGGGATAGAGAGAGATAGATATATATATATATAGGACAGGAGACGATAATGGGTAATCGGCTACGTACCAGCTCCGAGACCAACGGTATTGATTTCCGGCGTGGTCGTATGTCCGGCATACTGTCGATGTTGCTGTAAAACGGGTTGTCTCCGGGATGTCTGAAACGTGCAAAAAAAAAAAAAATGTTGTGTTTCCATTGAGAAATTCAATATCCAACAATTTATATCAATCATTTCGTTATTTGTATTGTTATATTCTAGTGAATGACTATCGTGCCCTAGGTGAGAGAATTTTCACCGTCGTATTTGTCGCTTTCGTCAACAAATGCTGACACTGAAAACGTGGTTGCATTGTTCATTCGCTTATTGAATTCGCTTTAAAGTTCAATCAGTCGGAAATTGGATATTTCATCTCACTCTTGGCTGTAGAGCCGCAAGGTAGAGCAGCTTTGTCCACTATATCGCACTTTCGCTTTCCACCTCACGAAACTTTGGACTTCGGATAAATCGGCCGATTAATCATTCCTCAATTGTTTCCTCCGAGCATTTTGCCTGATACTCATAATGAAACGTTAAATAACGGGTTTGAGTGAGATGGAACGATGCAGAGATGGATTGGCAGGATGTGGACGAATTGGAAATTACTCTAACTTCCGAATTAGATTGGAAAAGTCGTTCGGCGTAGGATCAACCGAGGATTCGAATGCTTCTCAAAGTCTTTTGTACTTTGGAGACGTCAGTTAATCTCTTCACCGAGGTTCATGAGGAACACATTCAATGGACATTAAAGTCAGGGCAAATCCTACAGGAAAATGTTAGCTCCAGTTGCACACTCTCCTTCACCAGAACTTTTCAGCCAAGACTTTTCTTTATTTTTACGTATCGTTACAAGGCCACAAGAATGTACAATGCACTTGCACAATGTTTTTCATATTTTCCGTTTCATAGCTTTCAGTCAGCACATGCATCTCATTTGAATAAAAAAAAATCCTTCACCTAGTATTCTTAATAATACCCTGAGCTCGCACTACAAGCGCCCCGAACGCCCGTCTTATTCTTTGGCTGGCTCCCTCGACCTTTTCTTACGAATTCAGCGATCTTTAATTATGTAAATTTTCTAGTCAGATGTCTCGGATAAAAATGTTACCAGGCAGGTTTAGGTTACTGTAAAGCATGAAACCTCGGCTATCGATCATTCGAAACAGGATTCGGAGAACGACCCTTAGGGTTAGCCGTTGTCGAGGGTGAAACTACATGGGGTAGCGCACGCGACTTTCAAAGCTGTTTCTTTTCGTCTCCTATTTTGTATATATACGCATAACAATAACCGAATATTTGGGTATTGATAAGCATCCTTTCACTGCCTGCGGTGGGTTTCACTTTCGAGTATGAAAAAGTTTGAATCACAGTGCTTATTCGTGTGCTCGCACGAAAAAATATAGCACTTTCAAGGAAATCGTGGAAATCACTGCAGCTATTATATGTGAAAACTATTATTTATTAGTACATGTGCGACTATTTTTACGTTAGCTATTTTTACTGAATTTAATAAAAGGTAGTTATGATAACAACAATACAAAATAGTCGCATGAATTAATAATTAATAATTGTCATTTAATAGATGCCGAGATTATCACTATTCCTCTGTGTGCAGGCATATTGATATCCGGATAGAGATCATATTTTAATAGTGTTTCTCTCGTTTCAATCGTTTCATTTTTTTAAACCGATCAAACTGCTCGACTCTGGTCTTAATTTAGTATAAAAAAACATTATTGTTATTTGTAAACCTAAATAAGCTTTGCCAATCATACAAATTGCTACTGAATTGACAAAGTTATTGGCCTCAAACTGTTATCGCTGGCAAATAAAATCTTTGCTGTCTTGAATTATACGTTACGGTCGAAATGTGTGTTCTTTAACTTCGAGCAAACATGTCATAGCGACACTTTTCTTAGTGGAAACACACGGATATCGATTCAGCCTCAATCTCCTTTACTCACTCCGAGGAGAAACACGGAAGCTTCTCGCCACCCCCTTTGATACGGAAGTCGTCGTCTCTGTCATCGAGCTGGGGTTTCCCATTTTCGCCCTAAACCAAACGCAGGAGGAAAGCTCGCAGCCAGCATCGACCCTCGGGGTCTCATTCTATAGCAGCGCAGAAGCTCAACGGGCAGGGCAAAAAGAAAGATACAGACAGAGAGAAAATGAGAGAGCATGTTGCAGTCGGGTTAGCGAAGGAAAAGGTAAGACGATTTTTTGGAGCGTGTCAGTGGCCGGAGGCGTAGCTGACAAAGTCTGGAGCTCGTTAACTTTTCTGGTAGAGAATAGGATGGACAGAGGAACTGGGAGAAAAATGATAAGGATACGAAAGTTGCGGAAGCGCTAAAGGAACCTAGTAAGGTTTAACCGTGATTCTCGCCGTAGGCCTAGCCTAATTAGCTAGCTACTGAATCGAACGAGGGAGCCCGTATTCATTACTGTGTACACATTTGTAAGTCCCACCGACAGAGAAGCATAAGAAATCGAGGCAAATTATCCGCTTTGTGTCTGAGGTCTAAAACAAATAGGTGGTGAACGAAATATACTAGAATTATTACGATGGCCGTGAAATAGCTGTGCACTTTACGATTTCTGTATGGATAAAAGAGGTATGATTGAAGTTTTTCATTGCAGGCAACGTCTTTTATGTTTTTATCCGTAAATAAATCATATACAGAATTCCATGCCTTTAATCGTTTGTAAGAAATTACTCGGATAGAATATGAAAAATTGTAGGAGAATATTAATTTTTATTAAACACATTTTTTCCTATACTTGTAAATTAAAAAATTCCTCCTAGAACTTTATATTCCGACGTGGGAATGTTTTTACGTGATCAAATCCCGTTAGGAGTAATCAAGTGTCTGGGATCTGGTATACGGACTTTTTACAGCTAAAATAAAATACGCTTTTTTTCCTAAAATGAGTGTGCCCTTTAGCTATCTGTGATATTGCTCGGAATTAAGTTGAATATTTCATACGTATTACAAAATATATTTGTTATGAAAAATATTTGTTACTGACCAAATTGGGTTTGCAAAGTTTCTTATCGGAACGAAACTCAGTTGATTGTGAATATAGAAATTTAGATTGCAAGAACTTACAGAGAAGTTGCGAGGAAATTTGGTAAATCAGTTACTATGTATAGTCCAATTTTCTACTGCGAATATAAATTCCTATATTCGTATCGGACAGAGTGTTAGTACAAAAAAATGATTTGTAAGCCCTACTTAGTCTGTTGGTGCAAACTGAATTCTACGAGTTGCAAGACAAAATATTTGCGCCGATAAGCTAAACTAAATTAAATTGTTACATTTTTGTTCTGCTTGTTCAGGGTTATTGTTTATTAAATTGCAATACCTGCAATTTTAATACAATTTTTTCCTCATAGTTTTCAGATGACTCGATGACTATTACAAAATTGATTGATTACTCACCCGTTCGCTCTTCCACCGGACTCTCCGCCAGGACCACTCCCGTTCTAACAAACAAAAAAACAAGTTTATTAGAAAAACAAGCTAATAACAGTTCTTAACGAAACGGAGAACACACGTTCCCGGGGTTCATAGTTGTGAACGACCAATTTAATTGATGTTATTACACATGTATGAGGTATACACAGTCTTCAATATAAAGTGCGCCCACGAATAATGAAATCACGCTTTTTTTCTTTTTTTTTGTAAACTTCATTGAGGACCTATCTCAAAGTTTATCATTCCCGTTGCTAATATTCTTGAATTATTTTTCTGTCTATATACTTGACCTCGGTGCGTTCAGTTTCGTGGGCGCACGTACACATTTTGTTATGCACAATGCTTTGCCTCGGTTCACTCTCTTACAATATTACGCTCTTTTTCTTTTCAACATTTTCTACATTTTCTTTTCCTTCGCTTCGTTATCCTTTCGAGCACAGATGTTCGCACTTCTTCGTGTACATCCTTACAATGTATTTGAAGGGTTGGGGTTGAGTGTTCCTGTTTCATTATATCTATATGTATTTCTGTCGTGCAGCATTTTCAATGTGAGAAGCAAACCTTCGTGGCTGATTGTGCTACATTCTATGTAACATGATGAAACGAGTGGTGCAATAAAAATAAGGAAAAATAAAAGAAGAAAGACGCGAAAGAGACAAAAGATGTGGTGATGTTAGGTGAGAAGGAACGGAAAGCTTCGGAATAAGAATTCTAACGTAGCCTGAGTATCTCGGACGTGCTAGTCCAGATTACGAGGAGCTATCGTGTCTCGGATCGTTGAGTCTTATATTCTTTTTCGCTCGTCTCGCATTCTCTTCCTTCTTCGCCTCCTTCACCGTTGTCGATTTTTCCGCCACTTGTTTTCCACTTTTTCATAAGAATGTTTGCCACTCCGTCGGCTTCCTCAATCCAATAGCCATCTTCAAAAAAAAAAACTGGAACGCTCAACCTTTTGCTGAATTCTCACGGCAAAATACTCTACGCCATTCACGGTGAACTAGATTTTTCGTCGTCTGACCAGCACAATATTTTCTACTTCCAAATTCGCGTCTTTACGCTTAAATGAAGATTTAAAATTTTCCTCCACTATCGCAATTTTTGTCAGGACAAAAAACTCGCGGTTTTCCTGTGAGTCGTGAACTTTGACATTACATTGTATATTTATCGAGACGAGAAACGGCGAGTTTCCGTTATATTCTCCCACAATTTTTTTTTTTTTTTTTTTTAACTTTCTACGTTTGTCTGATCGGAAAGCGGATATTCCACTTTAGTCCAGCTGCACCGGAATAATCAGCAGTTTGCTTTTCACAAGAATTTCTCACAGCAAAATTCGATATCGATTATTAATTTAACCTTTTAACCATAGAATTTCCGTATGGCCGGCATATTTCTTTGCATTCCACGTAGACTTGGCCTGTCTCTCGTCTGACTTCCTCATTGAATTTCGTTCGCCCGGTAATCGCGCGCATTTGGAAGAGTGTTGTATGTGTATATGTGTGTAATTTTTCTTTTTTTTTTCTGAATGCACGTATATTGTAGAGTGTATAACAGCTCGTATAAATATAATATCACGTACCAATTCTCGCGGACCGTTTGAACGATCGCCAAGAGATATAATATAAACTTATCGATAGCGTAACAAGTATAAATAAATATTTAGAGATTTAGAGCCGCGGGTTTCTTTACGTCGTTGTCACTCTCTCCTCCTTTCACATTTTTTCTTTTCTTTTAATCCTCTCACTTTATCGCGAGTACGCGTACTTTTTTGTTTCCCATGTGTCCCCTAAAAACTCCTCGTTCTCGCGGACATTATCTCGTGGAACAATTTCTTTTTTTTTTTTTCGTTTTATTTTTGTAACTCTTGTCTTGTCTCTCTCTCATCCTCATTCACGTCGTTAATCTCCATCTCCTCGTCAGCGTATATGCGCACGATGTCCCTACGAGCAGGTCACGGAGTGTGAGAAAGTGTGACTTTTCTGTTTTTTTTTCTTTTTTTTTTTTTCTTTAGTTGCGCTCATTGCGACCGCAAAGCGACGTCCCCGAGGGTGTCTTGTCTCGGGCACCATAAAAAATTTAAAAAATAGTCATAAAACTAATATCACAAAAAACGTCGACAAAAAAGAAGTTTGCCGAGTAGACTAGAAAGTACGAATTTTCATTACGACCCCTTAAAAAAGGGAGGGGTGGCGGGGGATTATAATAAATTATTACTTTTAAAAAAGGCTGATGGCTGGCACAGCTGTACGAAAGTTTTTACAACTTGTGGAGCGTTTGAAAATTTGTTCGCTCTGAATAGAGTCATAATGCCGTGGCGCAGGCTGCTTTCGGATATGGGCTATTTAATCCCTACACACAATTGGCAGAGTTTCGCGAATAATTAATAGCTTGGGCTCGCGGTCCGATCGATGATGAGTTGAAAAGTAATGAATGGCTCGCTATTCGTCGCACGGGATCAGTTGACGATCATACAATTGCATTGGGTAGTTAATAGCGCGGTGTCACCGAGGTTTACTCGATCGGTTTCGATTCGCGTCAGCTTTCGACGGCTCGTACGACATACAGCTAAACGTATGAGCCATCAACAATTTGAACGGTGAGAATACTGGACGTTCTGACAATACATGTGATTACATATGATTGACGTTAATCTGCGTAATAAACCGCGATTGAAAAAAAAATAGTCGTGGAAAAATCGTCAATAACGCATTACCCGTACATTCCTAACCAACATTTTTATTTGATTAGAATTTGTGTATTTTGAGACGTCAGAACAATCAACCTCATTGAAGATACCAAGAACAACGTGTTCTAATAATAATAATGACAAAACGTTATTAATGAATTAGCAAAAAAAAAAAAAAAATTGGTTTACATAGTTGACAGAAAATTTCACATTTATTATGTAAAATTAATTCTACGATTCTGCCGAAAACATAAGATTTTTTAAAGATAAATAAATCACAATTACATGAAAAATCGAAAAAAAATTCAATGTCTTTGGGAATTTACACGGCAAAAAAAATTTTCTGTAGAATCGGTTAAACTATTTTTTTTGTAAATAATTGTTTAATAACTAACCAAATGAATGTTCTTGATATTTTCAATGATGTTAATTTTTTTCGGATTTTTCTCTCGTCTAAAAGTATCCAAATTCTAATCAAATAGAACTTTTGTTTAATAATGTACGAGTGATGCATCCTTAATTTGAATGACTGCCATGAGTCTCACACCCTCGGAGGACAAAGAAGTATAAATTGCGTGCATTATTATCACACGCTAATTCACTAAACCTGCGCTTGCACCATCACTCGTAACGACAAGCAAACGCTTCATACATTTAAAAAAAAAAAACGAAAATCTTGTGTGTTTCCTTTTGTTTATCCCAACAAATCTTTTGTGTATTTTCCTCAGTGGTATCGAAGAACCGAGAGAAATGCAGTAGTTCGACATACGTAGAGAGACAATATGTCTAGGTGAATTTTTTTTATTTATCTATTAGGCCTTATGGACGTATTTACGCTACAACGTCCGCCGTAACGTAATAATAATAATCATACAGAGAATAATAGTAATCATATTTCATAATTAATGGTGACTTCTGATGCTTGCCGACAACTACAGTAGGTATGTGTAATACTATACTGTATATACTAGTACGAATTGCCTACGTCGAAAGCCCTTAATAACGTCTCCTATTTATATATATATTTTTTTGATATATATATATATATATATATATATATCTATTAGCTTTTTGTCTTACATCGATCGATGGAGTTCTCTTTTTCGTTTTTTTAATGATATGACATTTAATGCGAACACTGCTGACGATAATGATATGGAATTATGATAAAGGGACACACGAATCGAGACTTAAAAGTTGTATCATGTCTATTATCTCAGAATCATCAGTGGCAATGCAAGGGAAACGAGAAGAACATTTTTTATGTTTTCATAAAAATGCAAAATATGAAAGATTCAGATGATTTAATTCAAGGAAAGTCATGTTTTGACATACACGAAAAACATGAAATATTCAGACAATTAAATTCGGGAAAAATGTGAAGTCTCGACAAAGATGCGATGTAATAAATATTCAAATGATCCGTTTAAACAAAATTCGATCCTTCACTCTTTCCTCATTAACGAACCCCCTCTACACGAAGATAATTCATTAGTGTTTTTTGCATCGATGCGAACGGGTTCTCAAGCGCTATTTAATTATGAAATTAGTGGGAGCGTCGTTAGCTGAATGTTGGAGGTAGGCGAGCGTGAAACGTTTGAGCTACTCGTTCGCTTCACACGGTGAGGCGTGCTCGGGTGTAGAGAGGGTGTGTGCCGCGAGATCGATCGTCGACGTCGCAAAGCGAGAAGCCCTTGGGGATGTACGTAGCACGCGGGTTGCTATAGTACACGCTAATACCTTATAACGCCCGGTGATGCCGTATAATAGTGATCAGGAGGCTTGATATATACCTCGTCGAACATCCTTCGAGTGTTGCACCTTAACCCTCGAAGTCTTTGGACAAGTTGATCCCGACATATTACCGCGTTTCTCGTACATTGCCCTCCCTTTGAATCCGAGATGTCTTACAGGCCCAATACAGATAGAGACACCGAGATGAATATACAGTTGAACTCAGCAAGACGATGTTTTAAACGAGGACGAGTTTCACTCGATTCGAATGTCCCTGCGATAACGTCTAATGTTTACCGGTAAAGCCCACCCGCAGATATACTCCAATGGCCAATTGACGTCTGATGCTTCATAACAGTCGTCGTATCTACTGTAGTGTACATTATGGCGCTATAGTAGAGACGGCGCTGCGAGATTAGTCACATTACACATTTAAGTACCATGGATTCGATACAAATTGGCGTACTAAAGGGGCTCTTGACTCGAGAAACAAGAATACCTGTGTTTAAATTACAACGAATTTACTGTCGTGCATTTATTTGAATTTAATTCATATTTCGTTTTAGTTGATTATTCTGGGATAAAATGTTATCAAAGATGAGCCAATTAATGCAATCTCTTTAGATTAAAAAACTGTAGATTTATGTAAGTTTGCGTAACAGTTTGTAGAAATTGGAAGAGGTGGAGAAAAGTTGATCCAGCTGTAACTTTTGTTTGTATATGATTTATCATTCCCATTTGATCTATGCAAATGCAGCTAAATGCATTCGATAAATCTTAATTCATTGAGAAAATCACAAATTTATGTATCGCGTCTCGTCGAGGCCATCGTAATCGTAAATGCAGCACACGATAGCTCATTTTAAAGTGTAAATTGTATTCGGTACGATGTAGTATTAGCGGGTGAACTCTAGCGAGTTTCGTTAGTTCGTGATTTCGTGCTCAGTGCGAAACACCGTGACATGTGTAACGTGATGTAACGTGTGCGAAGATGATATGTCGAGAGGCATCATACGCTTAATTATAACATAGTATATTATAGCGCCCGCGTGGGATAATACATAATACCGTTGTCCAACGCGGCTGTAAATCCACGCCGTGTCCAACCCAATCTCACATTTCTCTCTAATAATTTCCCCTTCGTTATTCCCATGTTTAGTTTATCGCTCAACCTTGCCCCAATTTTGCACAAGCATTCGTGCATGCACGCACCTCTCTATCTCGTTTGCGTGAGTAATTATTTTTAAACGCATCGATTGTGCGCGACTTCGTTCCCGCTTCAAGATTTCAAATATAACTTACAAACAGCTCCAAACTTAAACATCTGCCAGGTCTTTCATGAATTTTTGTGCCTTTTGTTTTAGATGTTTTTTTTTTGTTCACGGAAAAAGAAGCAGGTGTGTGTATCAATAATTGGAATATATTCAAGGGGTGTGAAAAATAATAGTTAAGGGGTCTCTCTGACAGGGTTACGACGGTTATTTTTACTCGATGAGTGAACAGCGAAACCCAATATACCGGGTATGTCGGGCCCGGGGTAGTAGTATGTTTTTAGAAACGGAATAAGAGTATTCGATTTTTATTTTAAGTTTGCTATTTAAGTGAATTATTTTGTTGCATGAAGAATTTTAAATGTTTCTTGAATACATATTTTTGTGCAATGTCGGCATTATGGTGTATTTTTACAGGTTAACTTTAGGTCGCTATTAAAAGTGAGGCATCACGCAACTTTATATCTTGGATAAATGCATATAACAATTTCCTTCAACGTCATCGTATTTTTATCCTGAAAATTCATTGATATTACTTTGAGAATCCGATTTATTTTTTTCAATAACATTTCAAACAAATATTTCTCTACATTTATATTTATGGAACATTATTTAAGCCGTGAGGAACTACAGAATATTTTTTCAGTTTCATTTAATCTTTGAAAAAAGTAACAATCTCTGGGAATTGTGTACCGATGTATTGTATTGTAGGTTGCGAGGTGGAGGACTTTTCGATAAACTATCATATTGCTTCGTATGTATCTTCATGTAGATCTATGTATGTATTTGTTGAGTCTATTGTGTGTTGCTACGAGCTGCAGCTTTCACTGCTCCTGGTACATACTGAATATTCTATATGTGTATAGGACAGCGAAACAAGCTTCGGTCTAGCCGATCGGATGCCTGAGCACACGCGGTTTTGTGTATTTCTCTTCTCCGCATTCGCCGCATTCTCCTAGTGCCTTTCTGTGTAAATACAGCGCTGTATGTATAGGTACGTCGAGCGTACAACGAGAGGTGAAGCTGCTCGTTAAAACCCTGCGAGCCACGGTCGTCACGTATTAGCCATCTACCCCCGCAACACTCAAGTCGCGCGAAGAGGTATAGCAAGAAACAAGATTAATCGTTCCTGCAATTCTGACGAGCCTGGACGTTTTATAGCGCATGGTGCGAGTGAACCGGAAGCCGTTATAGCCGCGCCAAGGACCGGAAGCGCACCACCATAACGAACGAGCTCTCCAGCACCCAGTTCTCATAAATTCACGTACTTTTCTTCTGCATAGAAACATTTGTTATCTCGAATGAATCTTAATCGTTGGTGAGGAAATAATTCTTCTTGATTGAATAAACATTCAAGTTACAACAGATACTGTTGCGCATTGCCCAAAAGATTTTAATATCTTGTATCGGTTTTTCAATTTCCTTGAGTTAAAACTTTGAAGATTACAAGGACTCAAATTCCTAGTGTGAAGAGATGTTTGTAGGAAAATACATACTGATTCTGAAATTGATCGACAATCATTTGTATAATTGCTAGATTTCGACCCTTCTATAAACAAAACTGTAATTTCTGAAGGACACTTCAGCAATTGAATTGTGCCAAAAATATATCATGTTAAAAGTAAGAGCTTATAAGTAGAGTTACATGGCTTTATTACTTCATAAAATAAACATATATGAACATATAAAATATTAATTTCAGAATTGATATTTCAGAATAATAACAAACAGTTCTTATAAACAGATATGTGAATTTAGCAATGAAAGTAAGAAAATTCAATGCCAATAAAGTTTCACGAAAAATTGTGACAAATTTGCAAGACTACGTTCTCAATTTATTTAAGTTACTTAAACTGCCTTCCAAGAAGATCCCGATAAATGATTCCCATGTCGATCATTGTGAGTGCTGTCGATTCGTCGCGGATGTTGAAATGATCGAAATTGCAAAGTCATGATTTCAACATCGTCGAGGTGAAACGCGTAGTGGGCAATGTGTCGGGCGCGCGCTTCTGATAAACTCGTTAAAATCAACCCCTTGGCCTCACTGTCGCAGAATTACAGGGGTCGCGCGGGGGTTGCGGAACGTCAATTACGTTATACGTGACGTGAAAACGAAGGTATTACCTAGCAATGGGCTTCTGTGTACCAGTTCGAAAACTTTCAACTCGTGTGTTGCCCTCAATTGTAAAAGCAGAAATGTTTTTTTTTTGTTTTACTGTAAGTACAGCGCGGTTAAAGTAACGAAAATTTATTCCACTAACTTCAAGCGGTGTTTTCCCACCTCCCTGTCGCCCTCATTGTCGATAAACCCTGCAGTAATTTACGAATGGTACGCTATTGGCAAAGCTGCTTGTTCTTGAACCGTACAACCGCTGCCGAAGATGGAGTAGAGAAGATTGGAAGTTTAGAATGTGGACTGCTGTTGCTCGATACAACAGCACCACCACCAAATCGTTTCGGGTAGCTTGCGAAACCATTGGAACTAGTTTGTGTTTGAGCTTCAGAGAAATCTCTATTCGTGTGGTGTCTCTTACGGTGCGAGTTGGCGACTAAAATTTTCCTAAAGTTTATGTATAAGCAAAGTTTGATAATTCGACACACCTGCATTGCACGATAGTTTGTCACTTCAAGTGGGTCAAGATTGACGACAAAAAAAGAAAAAAGAAAGACAAAATCGTTTATTCCCCAATTTCCCAAATCGACAATCGCCAAATGCTTAATAATTTATCACGAAAGTTTCGATTATCACTATTTCCGTCTAGCCAAAAAACCAGACTATAAACGTATCGCTATATTTTATTAATTGACACAGACTACCGCGTATGAATATGCATGAGTGTGAATGATAAAGACGTGCGTCACGTTATTATCCCTCTCTCTCATCGTCGTGGTATGATATGAATTTATATAATGTATGTGTGAATTGTGGATTGTGAATTTCTTCAAGATGTGCAATAATTGTGTTTAATTGAGGTGTGTTCGAAAGAGAAAACGATGTGACGCGATTTCCTTGCGTAGATATCACGTCGATAATAGCTGCCTACGAAAAGCCCTAAGAGACATCTTCGTTCTGTTTCATTTATTATTTTTTTTTATTATTCATTATCATTCGTTTGATTCGAAGAAGCTCTTCGAGGCCGATAAGCTACCACGGTATCGATCAGTCGACTCTACAAAGTTCGAGTACCGATAGCACGAGGAAAAGTTGTACCACACGTCTAAGTACTTTACATGTACATACTATATTACTTAGTTACTCATAGCTCAGTAACAATAACAATGACAACAATGCTCATCGTCACCGCCATTATTCATTCTTACGATAATTATAAATAATAATGACAATATAATAGTATTAATAATAAAAAATTCATCATTAGGCGCCAGAACTGCTTCATATAAAAGTGAGAAATGGTTCAGTTGGTCTCGTGTTTACTCTTATTTCCCATTTTCATTTCGCTCCTCCTCAATGTGTTTCTGTACGTGTCGTTCTCAGCGTGTATATATCTCAGTCTTTATTCGTTTCAATCCCCTCAGTGCGTTTTAACCCATCGGCGAGGTTGTCCCGGTGTGCATTGGAGCTACCAAAGCTGCTTAGTCACAAAATAATAAAGTATTCGAACGTCTTTCTCGTTTTTCCAATACCAGATCTCTTGATACAATTGATTTATGCGAGCTCACGAAGGGATGCTACGAGATTGGATTGACAGCCCACGCCAACGGGTTGGCCAACCAAGCTAGGGATTTCAAGAGCCTGCATTTACTCCTTGTTATCAGTCTCGCTTCTCGTTCGTATAATTTCTCTGTACTCTCCCTCTTTGGGCGCGAAAACTTTCAGAAAAGCGAAGGAGGTGGTAATTTGAAAAAGTAATCGACTTACTTAATTTGTTATTAGAATTTTATTCGGCACTGAGAAAGAGCTTGATTAGTTCCACTAAATCCGGCAAACATGAGTCGTCAAATATATTTGTAGTCAGTATAATAACGTTACTTTAATTAAACATAAATTTGAAAGCTGGTCTTCCACCATGGAAATTGAATGTATTAAAAAATATATCTGACATATAGTTTATATTTCAGAAATAAATTTTAAGTGTATTTTGGTTTTTTTAGATATATCATTTGTTTCCATATATTTCGCGTGTATCCGAAAATCTTTCCAAGATATCGAACCTTCGTAAAAAAATATATTTCATAGTTGAGTCATCCAATTTTTTTTGTCAGTGTTTCAAGGTGAAAATTGATTGGCCTGTGGCTTCGACGGTTTTTAGAAATTATAAGCTTGTTATCAACCACTGATCACACATAAAAGTTAAATTTTGTCTAGTTGAGTATGCAAATTGGTTATACGCAGTTTCTATGAACGATAACTCTCGTCTACCACTGAGCTACCCAACGGGATTTCGTCAGTTACGCGGAACCTGGTTAACTGAAACAACTTTGAATGTTAATTAAGGCCTCAGGAGTTAATTGAAAAGAAACATCCGCGTTTTGGAAGAGCAACATGACCTACAAGAGCGTCAGTTACTGGGAAACCTGAGTGGTAAATTTGAACAAGCAACATGTTTGCACACTTTTGCGGTGTATGCAGTCATGTACAGGTTTTCTAGAGTGACTACAGCGTTCGGACTGTGTGTCGCGTGTTAAAATATTAACAAAATGAGCTTCAAGCCATTTTCGAGCTATCGCATATATGCGTTACATTATTGTTCAATAGACGCTTTTGAAATTAGCCTCGTCGACATGGTTTACGTTCAATAAAGTAGCCGAGGTTCCTTTTGATCGTGCGATGTTCTATCTTACGTCTGCGAATTGATTTTTTGGAAGAAGACTTTCGATGATAAACATATTACTTAGACTTGGAAGACTGCGAACTATCCAGGAACGCGTCTGAAGTTTTCACCCTTTTTTTTTCACTTTTTCCCGGAGTAAGTCGATTATTAGGGAGATAACGAACTTCCGTACTTGGGATATCGAAGGCCAGGCGAAGGTGCCCCAGGGTGGATTGCAAAGTTCACCCAAGGCGCGCTGCTACAGTGGATCAACAAGGATTTTGATCTCATGAATAATAATACATTAGACCTCGATAATAGATCGAGGAAATGGCCCACTCACGCTATCTACTCGAACGTCGTCTTTGAATAAAGCGAGTAAGTAAGGCGAGGAACTCTCTCCCATTGGAAGTAATCGAGAAAACTAATCAATCATACTAACGTAATGAAGATTTCTTGAAAATTGGATTTATGAAGAAGAACCATGGCTTCTGAAAAGCGAATTAAACTCATTGACTCACGCTTTTATTTCGTTACTTCCTTCAGTTTTATTTGACACTTTTTAAAAATCAAGGAACGGCAATGCGGAAGCCCTCACAGTCAAGGAATATTGTGCCCTCTCAAAGGCAATACTTGAAATGTAATTATATTTAAAAAGTCATCCCTTAAGTATTAGCGAGATCAAAAGAATTTTTGTTTCTTTAAGATAGAGTGTAATTGCTATTTTAAATACCTGTGTACAGTATACGAACGAGGAAGAAAACAATATTGGCAGTGCAGGCTCTTTGGAAAGCTTTTCTCACGTCAATATGTTCACTGCAACAGACATATTCTAAATGTACTTTTAACTCGAATCAGCATCCCTCTTTTCTCGACAATCGTATTCCTTCGCGTAAATTCTGTTAGCTGTATCTATCACCTGGCTCGCCGAAGCACCGAGGGGATGCCGACAATTTAAATTGCCGGTTGAAAACGAATTTCACTTTGTACCGCGTTCAGAGAGCCCAAAACTCTTTCGAACATGCCATGAACGAATTTGCATATTCGCCGTTCTGCCGGCCGCTCTGCTTTTTTCTCCTCTTACTTCTCCTAATGCAAATGGAAGTTGAACTTTTGTAGTTATCCTCCTCTTTTATATAAAACACGAGCCCACCTTTAATCGCGACAGGGTTCACGCCTTATTCTTCTTTTTCGCATCCATCCCGTCTATCGCCCCAACACCAAAGACAAAAGCACGATATTTCGTTTAATTTACGTTATTTTTCTGCAAATAACCTACGAGTATTAAGAGTACGTTTGCTAATAGCTTGCAAGTCTTTAGATACGGAAGCATTTATGTAGTTGGGGTTCTCCATTTTCTTTTTTTTTTTTTTGTTATTCTTATATATAACGCTCACTCTGTTCTGTATCGATTGTAGATAATTATATTTTTCGCCAGCCGCATATTTGGGCTTGCTCATGAATCTGCAAACTAGCATGGATCCTTACGGGATAATTGCAATAATTACAATTGTCTAACAAATCATATTTGCAGTTTAGTTTTTGTTTCTACTTTTCCGTTTGCTTCGGTATTTGTTTATTTATTTATTTTTTTTGTTAATTGGACTCACGGAGGGTTCTTTCAGTGGAGACCTATGGAAGTCCTTGATTCCCATTAATTCGGCTTGTTACACGCATGATTTGCCGGTCGAGTGTAGAAAACTCGTTCGCAGCAAAGTTCGTGCTGTGGGACAGTCTTCGGAAATATTGTTTTACATGACGAGACAAAAGACCCACGATATCGGTCATTTATCCGTCATGATTTGTGGTTTTTGGTCGAGTCAATGCATTTTTCTGAGTATCTGTTATAGTTCAAGTAATTTGCAAGTGCTTTTCAGTACTCTGGCTACAGAGCACAACCGCATTGAAAACATTTTCACTCGATTCATTATCATTTATGAACATTTATAAAACGATAATTCCTTGTGGCTTGTGCTATAGTTTCCATCGACATGATATACACACCAGTACGCTATTTTCTTGTTTTTACATTATGTACTGAGCATACAGTATCTGTTCGTGGGCTTTGTATCATGAGAGATGTGGTTTTTCGATCAAGTACGAATGGAATTAACCGACGGGCTATGTATAGGATTTCCATCTTGTCTGTGTGGCGATGATCAAAGCTCTATCTGTTCGCCGGTAAAGGATTATTTGCAATCGCGTTCGCGAGAGTATCCCCGTTGCATATTTGAATTCGATATCCTCCATTGGCCTGTCAAACTGAGTCAGTGAAAAGCTATGCTTGGGGTTCTGCCAGTACTTCGAATCGAAAGTTACACAGCACAGGGTACCTCATCGCGCTGTATCTCTCAACTGGATATACATTATTTATATCTCTGTTGTCGTAATGGTTGTGCAATAATTATCAGTAGATTTTCTGTAACCAACAGGATTCGACTGAAGTAATAATATTTTTCGTCGCGAATCGATGTCTTTCTGCAAGGTTCTCATTTTTGCTGATATGACATAGTAATTACACTACTTGTTTTTGCGTATTGGTGAGTTTATGGATTGGTATATTTTGGGCGTATACGAGTATTTTTTTACAACATATATATTTCGATGTAAATAATGCGCGAATAAAACGGAGTGCCTGGAATGAAACTCCGTCGAGTGTTTTTTTTTATCGATACGTAGATGTACGGTATAGGGGGCTATGAAATGGTCTTTTTCACCCGGAGAAGATCCTCTTAATTTGCGGTCGGGTCTTAAGGTCCGTCACTGTCGGCTCTAATTAATGCGAGGCCGTGTCAGGTCTCTGTTGGGATTTCGACGCATTAAGACGTTAACGTTGCCTTGGCTTTACTCACATTTCCGGCGAAAGTGCGAAAACCAACAGATCTTTGTGAAGCCGAAACCACAGAGTTAACGTTACTTGCAGAGAAATACCAACAAGAGAGCATTAACGTAAGTATGTTGGGCGTACATTTCTCTTTCCCTGTTTCGCTCTCTCCAAACAGGTTTCCTGAGATACGAGCGAGAACTCGCTCAAAACACAACGGCTTGTAGCTACAATTTCCAACCAAGTTCTGCCCAGGCATTTCGTCCATTTACTCTTGTGTAATTCAAGTTTGGTGTCGTATTGCAGAAGTTTACAGCACCATCCCATTGCTCTTAACTTGCTTTGATAAGATTTGTACGATTACAGAGCAATTACGCTTCATGCGCTATTTTGTTCGCGATTGTTTTTTAGTACCATATGAAAATTCATCCGGTTTTTGTGTGAATAAATTGAGTCCAAAAGGGCTTGACTTAGCCTTGTTTCATATTGTGGGATTTGACAGCTGCGTTATATGTTGCGCGTTTTATTTTATACGTAGAAGATGTATCTGTTAAACCTCGAGCGCACGAAGAGGAACGATCGATATTTTCTTACTTGTCTAGTTTATGTATAACCAATGGATGCTTACGCGTATTGATCGCCGAAAATGTTTTCCTGGTGTCTAATTGAATTGACTAGTACCTCCATTATATGTATACTGACGGTATACCAGTGTTCTGAGCTGTGTAATATGTCGACAGGGAAACACGCTCACGTTCCCTTGCTTTTATCGTACAAGCTAATCGCAAAGTCAGACTCTCACGTTCGCTCTACGCCTCTTACGCCTTATATATTATTGACTTCTTTGTGGGTTATTTGTGGTTTCTGTATCGTGTTTGCTATCTCATAGCAACCGCTCTTAGAATAATTAATATTTTACGCACAATATAATTGTTAGCTTACTTGAGTAAGGTTTTTACCTTGTAGTGACATAACCTCGTACAAGAAGTACAGTGTATTCGATATTGCGGGGAGAATTCCGTAATCCGTAACCTAGAATATTCGTCGGTAGTAATAATAGCATGGACGTTGTCAGTTTACATTATTTTCGGCGATTGTTTGTTACATATACGGTTAAAAGTTTGCTGGAATAAAAGAGTTTTTAGAGCTTCCTTTTTTTTTTATCGAGAAGCATTGGTTTTGTGTATAAATTTGTTTTGGTCAATTTCCAATCAGCAGCTTGTCGCTGATGAATGACTATAATAAAATTTAACGATGTAGACGGAAATTGTTATGCAAAATTAGGCCTTTCTCCAGCCCCCGAATCTCGAATACACTTTACAGAGGTTTTCGTGTCCTCACTTGATCATTATACTCACTGCCGCAGGTGGCGGAGGAATCGTAGTTTCCTTCGCCGTAGCTTCCTCGACTTCTTTGAGCTTCTCCTCGGCTTTACGTTCTTTGAGAGCCTTGAGGAGTTTCCATTTTGAGCCGGGTGGTCCTGGACTGACTTGACCCTCCTTCAGCGTAGTGTCGGAACTGCCGCACGATGACGAGTCGATTTTGATCTTTGGCAGGCTCAGTGTAGCGGTTGTACCGGTCTCAGCGCTACCAGCGCCCTCGCGTTCGCCTTCAAGGACAGTGCTTTCAGAATCCCAGGCCCCGGGGATACTGACTGAGACCTCGCTAGGTGGTACACTTACGCTACCTTCGCACGACAGTGAGTCCGAGCCCTGAAGAAGCTTCTCGCTGTGACGTAGTGTCGAACCGCTGGAGCTTCTGCGCGATTGTTCTTCCTCGAACTCCTTCTGTAACAGTTCGTCCTCTTCCAGCTCGTCCGTGGAGTGAACCGGGCTATCGGGCCCCGAGGTTTCACCCGATGAACCCTCTTCCATTGTTATTACCTGTAGAGTTTTTTCCTCCTTCTTTGCCTCTTCCTCGTGAGCCCAGGTGTGATAGTCGGTTACCCTGGCGAAGACGGCCTCCACTGTTTCGGCGTTCTTCATCTTTGGCACGGGTCTGCCAGCGAGATGGGCGTCGTGATCGGGGTATCGTCGATCCTTGGGCATCGATACAGTGCCATTGATCCTCGCACCTCTCGGCACCTCATCCCTTCGTAGTTCTCTTTTCAAATCTTCGTCCTTAGGTTTCGCTTTGAGTCTCAATTCTCTTAATACAAAGGACATTCGCTCCTTAACGTCTTCATCGGGTTGATAGGGTTCTGTACCTTCCGGTTCTTCAACAAGTACCTCGTTCATTTCAGGCTCCATTTCCGACTGTCTCTCCAGCTCTTGGAGTTTTCGCAATTCATAACAATACCATTCATCCTCGGAATCTATCGAGTCCTCGGTGCTCTGTCTTCTCGATGACACCCTTGACGTACTTCTGTATGAATGAGTACTCCTGTTGTCCTCGTCTCCTTCGCCACTTCTCGCACCACCCCAGGGAATCTCGAGAGACTGTTGGTGCCTTGGCAGAAACCTAGGACCACCTTGGGTGTGACCTCTTATACTTGAAGCCGATGGACTACCCTCCGAAGGTGGCGCTTCTTCAGAGACACTCGTCACCAACTCCGGAGGTTTCGTACTTCCAGTCTTTTCACTCTTTTCCGAAACTGTGTCTTCCGGAAACTCTTGGTTCTGCTCCAAACTCTGAAACTGACCGTCCTCGGATCTCCTGTCTCCGTTGTTGTCTTCGTTCAACCCTTGATCGTCGGACACCGTGGAAGACTGTCGCTGTCGATACTTCCCGAGAGCTCGTGATACAGCAAACTCCATACTAGCGCCGCCCATCAAAGCCACGCTTGGTAACTTTGGCGCTTTCTCGTTAGGGGCCTCGTCCGAGCTTCCCGTTGAACGCTTGATGTCTCCAACCGTTGGGAACATCGAAGTAGAGCCACCGGAACCGGAACCAGTGCTTTTGCCTGATGCTTCCTCTTCCGGGCCACCGAGATTATCCGAAAGTTCGTGTTCGCTGCCATCGAGCTTTCTTTGCTCTCTCTCCTTCGTCCAATTCTCCTGGGCAACCTGCTGTTGAAGTTGCTCCTGGTGTTGTTGAATTTGTTGCTGTAGAACTTGTTGCTGCTGCTGAAGATGTTGTTGCTGTTGCTGAAGATAATCTTTCTGCTGCTGGAAGCTCGCTTGTTGCTGTTGCTGTTGTTGAGGTGATTGCATACCCTGTTGAGGTGGTTTTCTCTTGGTGCTTGTTCGCACTTTCGCGAAGAAAGGTGGATCTTGATTAACATCCGACATCACGCTGTCCTCATCCTCCGATAGACCGCTCTGTCGTCCGCTGCTCCATTCAGTTTCCGATTGTTCCGGATCCGAGAGTGATTGTGAGTGATGACTTCGACGTTTGGCTTTTTGTAGAATACCCGAGACTGTCGAGACCAAAGTATGTTTTTTCTTCTTCCTGGTAGCCTGAGACCTTCCTCGTCCTCTCGCAGCAGCCATTTCCGCCGCAGACCTTTGCTGCGCAACGGTTTCCGGTGGCATGTCCAAGTCTTCTCTTCTGACACCTCCGGGCAACGATTGACTTCGATGCCTCTTGGTGAGATGAAGGTCCGGCAGCCAATTGCTCATGGAACTCATTGCACTCTTCAGGGAAGCACCGCGTCGCACTTTTTTCGGAATTTTAGCTTCTTCGTGGTCTTTTATATCAGCAGATATGCTGATGTAACCAGATTGCGAGACTATTACGCTTGAAGCATCGTAATAATTACCTTGCTGGCTCTGTGATTGCGCGCTTGCCGGCCTGCTACTCTCCTGTTCCTGCATGTACTGATGTTCGCGTTGCCACTGTCTCTGATAACCGTCGTTCAATTGAGCACTTTCAGAACTTGTTAACCGTTGATTGTACGGCTGATACTGTTGCTGATAATTTTGTGGATAATTTTGCGACGAGTAGGCGTGATGATACTGATGACTCTGGTAGGCCGGTGGTTGGGGATACCTTCTGTCCGTGTAAGGACTTTGTGCGTAACTACCATCCGACGTCAGTGATCTAATGCTCGAGGACGTTGAGTCATGCGGTATTTGACCCTCCATCGAACTCAGCCAGGATGAACTCTCGTTCGTCTCCGTACGTGGAAGATTCGCACTCGTTGGATAATACGAGAGTGCGTCGGTTATATTCCCGGTTGGGAACATGGTGCGATACATAGCATTTTTGTAACTCTCGTGATTCGTCATTCCTTCGCCGTAGGACATGGCTCTCGTAGGCTTCTTGCTGCCGTGAGAAAAACTCGCAGACATTGTTGCCTCGGCGTATTGCAAGGCGTTATATGCCTCCTGATAATTTGCATACTGATCGGTCGATTCGGGCTGGAATTCGGATCTGAAACCATACGAACCCGAGCCACTGGTATAGACACTCGTGATAACGTGTTGACGATTGCTACCGGCGACGGAATAAATAGCAGGCTGCTCTGAGCGATATAGGAAGTCCATAGTACCGGGTGGCACGACGTCGTACGTATGCTGAAGGCTCTGTTGACGTATGCGCTTCTTGGGGCTCTGACAAGTAGTACCCGAAGGCGCGGGAGGTGGGACGAAGTTGTAATCCTCTTTGGAAGCCGGTGATTTGATGGACGTGAACGGGGGCATGTGACTTGCCGGTGTTGGGTATGAGTGACTCGTGACCGCGGCAGATATGTTGCCAAAAGCATCTCGTCCTTCGGGTGTATCGTATAAGGGTTCGTGCGTTAAAACCGGTGCACTTGTGGTCGTTGTTGCAGTCTCTGGAAGCGGGGGAATCGGACTGGCCGTACGCAGTTGCTGAGTACTCGACATCAGTGCGGATCTGGCATGATCCATCGAGTATGAGGTGAGCATTTTTGTTATCGAACTCTTGGGTGATCCGGGTGACTTTTCCAAGCTACTCCAACCACTCATGGACGATAGGCCGGAGTCTGACTTGGCAGCTACAATGTTCGCGTTGGAAGGCTTTACAACGTGTTTCGGCGAGACTCTCGGTGATTTTGGTGAGTGAGGTGTACGCGGACTCAGCCTACCCTGTTCATGGACCACCATCTTTTCGGAATTCTTCAGGAAGCTTGGACTCTGAGCGCGCTTCGCTTCGGATTCTCTTTGTTCGATGGTGGGCATGAGGAAGGCGTCTGTCGAGTCTCGCGGTGCCGGTGGCGGCGGAGAACTCGGCGACGGACTCGGCGGTGTTCTGCTTTCGGGGAATTCAAAATTCAATCGTGCCGCACTCCCGAAATAACCGTCGCGACGAGTTCTCAGACTTTGCACGCTGTGAACACTGTGGACGCTGTGAACACTACCCGCCGACAGCGTCGGTGATGGTATCTTTTCTGTCGTCGTGTTGAAAATCGTGGGTGACGCGCATGTTACGGCCACGAAACTTTCGACCATGAGATCGGTGAGTTCCTTGTTTTCCGCGTAACCCTTGGCGAAGTTGCCAACGTCGATGGGAAGTTGTATAACGGGTTCAGGGCTCTTCTCTAAGAGCGTCGATGTATAGCCGAGTCGCGGAGGTGTATAGGTCGAGGATATCGAGTCGATATGGCTCTTTGGTGTTGAGCTCAATCGCGGCGAAATTGAGCGAGCGGTAAAGTCTCCGTCAGTAGCTAAGCCACTATCAGTGCTCACCCGGGAGATCGATCGTCCCGTTGAGCCAGGACTCTTCGAGTACGTCCAATTGTCAACATCCGTTTCGGCGTATATCTTTCTCAGTTGCTCGTCTATACTGCTCGCTTCCTCGGCAAGTTTTGCCTCAGCTTCCGAGGCGTATTGACGCTTAGGCGATTCCATCAGTCTCGTTTGTAGCTCAATGAGGTCCTGAGAGTCCTTTTGTAGTTTGCATGTGAGTCTGTCGAGTTCATGGAGTTTCTCGAGCGCTACTTGATCCAGCGAACTAAGCCTGGACAACTGTGCGAGATCCTGCTCGCTAACGCAAGGCGTATTGCCTCGGTAACTCTTGTAGTCTGCTGCGCTAAATATTTCCCCCTCATCTTCGTCCTCATCAATGTGTTGCTTCTCCTCCTTTTCGCTCAGATCCTGCTTTATCTCTTTCTCCGTTTGTTGTTGCTGTTGTTGGCTCGAAGACCTTTCGCTGTCTTTGTCCTTGGTCATAGTTTTATCGAAAATACCGTTGGCGTTTTCGGTGTCTTTCTTTCCATTAGAATCCTCTACGTCTTCGGCCTCCTCCCATATCATGCCTAATTGAGAAGCGGGTCTGGACGTTTCGCCACATATGAGATCCTCGCGATAGGCATTGTTGAGACTTCTATAGAAGGCCTCATCGGGTATATTGGATTCCTCTTCCAAGGTTTCCAGGGTTTCGAGGCTTCTCACGTTTCGATGCATATCCGTTACAGCTGCAGCTGCTGCGGTACTATCCTGTGTGAGACCGTGCATCCTTGCTAATTCCTGTTGCGCCAGTTTCTCTCTGAGTACACTGGTCTCCTCGACTCCTATAGCGGCCCCAAGACTCTTGGCTATCGCATCTAACTCGCCGACCGAACTCTGTTGCACCACCAAACTATCATCCATGACGTTGACAGTTTCGTGCTGACTGCCGCTACCGCCGGGACCACCCGGACCACCACCACCCGTATAGAACTCAATCAACTGACTGATGACTGTCTGCTGCTCGTAGAGCAAACCTTCCAGCTTCTCAAGTCGCTCCCACATCTTGATGTACTCCTGACTCAGGAGATCCAGCGCTCGCCATGCGTACTTCAATTCGGTCTCAAGAATATTCAAACGCGTGCCCAGTCGCTCCATATAATCGCTTATTATGTAATCGATGTTACCGTCGCCGGTGAGACCATAGCTAGGTACTGCGGAGGCATCCGGCCCCGGGCTTCCCGGAGCCGCCGTTCCATTCAACTTCGTTGCATCCATCATTCGGTTTTTCTATCTCTGCTTCTCCTTCTTCGTCTTCTTCTTTGTTCCCCTCGTTCTGTACTATCGTCTTCCTCTCTTATGTTCTCAAAACTTTCAATATTTTGTGAGCCCTCCTAGTGGAACGGCTGCGTTACTTTCAGCTGACCGAAAGCTCCTCATGATCATACAGTGACATAACGCTTAGTTGAATCTGCTGATTTAATTTCGGAGGTAGAAAGGGTAGAATGACGATGAAATCAAACTCGACCTTGCGGGCCAAGAAGGAACATGAATTTTGCCTTCGTGTCCAGCACCGATATCCTCTCGAACCCGCCATGAAGCTCCGAATTGTTCGACTGAACACCACTTTGAGTCCGCATGATGTCTTCCATCCTCCGCCGAAAAGCCACTTTAAGCTTTCATGACACGTACATCACATTTTCCACTCGTGCCTATACAACTCCAATCTTACGGCATCGTCTTTTTGTTTTTCTTGTACACACTTTAGAAAGCACTATCCGGTCCAATTTACGAGGTTTCTCTTGTTATTATTATTTTTTTTTTTTAATTAGGCACTCTCACTGGTATTATCGTCAACCTCGAAGAAGTCCAGCACTCGGTGGTGCACTTTACACGAGACAATGACAGTGTCGACTTCATGAGTCACCAGTAACCTTGTCCTCATGCTGCTTTTGCTATCTGCAAACAAGTTAAAGATATTCGTGATTTAGTGGGGAGGGGATATATGGAAAATCTTTGGCGCCAAGGTTTTTTCACACGTTTTCACGTCGAACAGTTTTCATCACTACATATATTGCAACATGTATACATATGGGTGTGGATCTTCTGGAAGAAAATTGACTTTTCGTTAGATATTCTCCGCGTGAAGAGTACGGTTTTCCGAAATGGGGCCGAAAGGATAACCCACCACCCCTGCTCGTATTCGCGATATCGTCTGTTGATGTTCCTATCCACCGGAAAGTCGTACTCTTCTCACAAAAAAAACAAGTTCTCTCCGCTTGCAAGTAGGTCAACACATGGATAAAATGTGATCTGCGGAATCCTGTTGAAATAACGAAATGTCAAAATATGTATATCCATATTTACTGCACACGTAATATATCGGAACGACGGAATCACCATTTTTAACCTTCGATAAATATAAAAGTGCAGTCGTAAGAAAACAGATATCAAGGTCTGTGATTGTTCGATAAGTGAGAAGAGAATTCTTGAGTTCTGCCGAAGATCAGTCTAACAAACAAGAAAACTCGGTCACAGCCGTTTCTGCTGCTGGCAATGTGACGTACGTACTCGAATATGACCATGTACATCGAACTAATAGCGGACCATCTCGACGGACTCGAGACACCTGAAGAGCCGTCCGACAATGCCACCAAGGCTTACCGAGAGGAGTGGGTCTCTTGGCGAGCTCTCTAAATGCGAGGTCGTAAATCGATTGTACCACGCGGATGACGGGAAGGACGTGACGTTGCTTGGAACAAAGTTGCCAGGTGCGACTTCGTCGTCTACACGGAAACATACAGACTGCTCCTGCTGGTATATAGTCAACTAGATGCGCGCCGAGACACCTATTAAAACTTATCATCGGAGCCCCACGTACTCAAATGAAAGTTGCACTGGGACAGCACTACTGTGCTTTCTGCACATTTCCCAATATATCGTACAGGGACTTCATATTCTCAAATAGTCTCCAACCATCCTTGAATAAAATAAACAATGTTTTCTTTTTTTTTTGTAAAATACAGTATTTCGCTCTCCGTGATTAATCTAATGTGCTTTTTTATCTCTATTCAATTGATTGAACGAGCACAAAACTGTCTCTTACATCGAAGTAAAACAATGACGGAATTTATAATCGATGACTCCGGTCTCCGAGGAAAAGCACGAGAACGAATAGAAAACGGGAAATGTGCGCGTATCCACAACTATAGACACCCAGGATCGAGTTTCGTATAATTCTAGAGGCGGAAGAGACGAGTCCCCTGGTGGAACTATAATCGTTCGTGGAAGCGAGCACTTCGTGCTTGACAATGTGCATTCTGATGGTTGCGTATACATATAACCGTTAGAAGCATGGTCGTCGCTCATTTCAACTTTTTTCCTGTCTATACCGTGCAGCAACACTGGCTATCCTTGCGCTCGCTAATACGGCCTCAAGTTTTGCATGAATAAATCTTGTCAGTTTTTTTTCTGCCTCCTATTATTCTAACACTCCGATTCTACTGACGTTTTCAGCACGATCCCATCAGTAACAAGGTTACCATCGTACTCCGAAGATACTTGGCTCTTTTCTAAAAACAAATGCTCCTCTATATAGATACTTACTGGAGATATATATTGTAGATGATTGGGGTTGACGTTTATTACAATTTATTATACGTGGAATATTTCTTATGCAGGTCGACATATATTGGCGATTGATATGCATACATTAACCTGCGATTGTATCAAAGGATACAATCGCAGTCGATACAGGTTTTGGTGAGGACAAGGAGAGGCTGTAGATTGAATATTGATATTATCGACAGACTGAGACCAAGAAAATCAATTATAGGAAACGTGGAAAACGAATCTTCATGTACGAGAGAAGCCAACCGGAGAGACGTTGCAAGATGCGAGTCACCGACGGAGTTGAAAGGACATATTCCAGTCGTTCAGTCTCTGAACTCTCACTCGAGGCTCATACATCTGCTACGTGATTATTGAATCTTCTGTAAGCGACATTTCCAATGGAGCTTATTACTAAGATAAATAGAAATCAAATGATAATATTTGTGTTACTATTAGAGAAGCAGCATCTAGCTTTCCTCTTAAATCATTCATTCACTTGCACCTGCTAAACTTTATACAGCGTAAATAATCATTTTTCGGTCAGACATGCAAGGCTGCATTTAATATTAAATACAGATCTGTAAATATTTTTATGCAATATTTAGTGAGGTAATGATAGAAGTTTACGGACGAAAGAAGTTACGTCTTTGGCTGTAATTAAATGTTTTCAATAAGTCAAAAGCAAAATTGTTCTTTGAAGGATTAGGAATTCGAAATATTGATACATATTGATACAGTACGTATTTTTCAAACCAATTAGATATAAATGGCATAATTTGAAGCTACTTTTCAGAAATACAAGTTCTTCGCTAGCACAAAAGTGCCTGGGTGTATGTCACGCAGGGTCACCTTTCTTGGGTTAATCCTCTAACGTGGTAGAGTCATCCTCGATATCGTTCTATAGCCAAAGCTGTTATCTGTGGCCATTTGTGTCACGTCGATCGTCTTTCGTTCCTCACCTGTTAATCCTCGACCAATACGAGTCACTGTCGTTATATTTTATGTTCTTAAGTCCTAAGCTCCAAATATATAACAAGATATATCAACACCAATTGTCACGTAATACGATCATCAATCAATTAAACGGGCAGTGTAATCATAGCTTACATCCGTTATTTGGCATCGTCGATGGTATATAGACAAATAATTGTGAAATAAAATGGAGAGCTTGATGGGCTCGTGCTGCGGGTAGCTGTTTCGGCGTTTGCAGAGCAGTCGAGCGACTATGAGGGGACGCGGGTAGACGACGCTTTCGTTGGCGTTCGATCGAGCTCTCAACGGAAGCCCTCCTCATGCAGCGCACACCGTATACGGCCTTGCTCTCACTCCAGACCACGAGTTTTCCAGTAGTTTTACTTTCACGTCTGAGCAAGCTGCGATGAACGGAGGGAACAAAAGGTAGTAGTATAGTACAGTTCAGAACTGGAAGAGGAGGGCCAGGAACGACGGTGGCTAGCCACGACGTGGCAGACCTCACGCTCACGCAAGGAACGAACCAAGTAGAAAAGGTCCGTTCATAGTCAGACACGAAGCTCGTGCTCAGCGAGGAAAAAGAGATTGGCCATGAAAAGAACAAATGAACAGAAGTCGAGGGGAGAGTAATAAAAGGGAAAACGAAAAAACGAGCCTACAATGCATTACAGTAGAGCTTCACAACAGATCTCCTCTCAGCTAAATCCCTCCCCACTATCCATTCTACGGTACTCTGTTAAATACATTTCGAAGGTGAATGTACTGCTGATTAATGAAAGCTGATTTACAGATATCATGTACGAAACTCTATTTCATATACGAGTGTATTGTATAATTGAAATATTTATATCGAAAACATGACTTTTATAACATACTAGGGTTCGTTTTTTAGTTTTGTTGTATATTGCATTAATTTTTACCGAAGCGTGATTGAAATTGGGTAAAGATGACCAGGTAATTCTACTCGAGCGGAAGCATCAGCATAAAAATGAAAAATATCCTAGCGGTAAAATAAGAGGTAGCATAGTGTAATTATTCCTGAGACCTCCGAGCAAAACACCAGGGGAAGAAAGATGATTGTTTCGAAAGTTTCAAAGCTGTCTCAAGCGCATAACTTGGCACCGTCTAGCTACGTACCGCAGAGAGGCAAGAGCGCGAGAAAGTAAGCAGCTTAACGTAATCATAAATTTTAATTATCAATTTCGTCATGGAGCTTCATGGCTGCAGTTTCACAACTGGGCTTATTCCAGATGCAAAAACTTTCTTTATCTTTTTTGCGTCACTCGTTTGCTGATCGAACTAACGCTCATAATTCTTGGACGCTTTTTCTTCGAGACAATTCAAGTTCTATAGTGCCTTTTTTATCGTTATCGAAAAGACTAAAGGTGACAAGAAAATATTACGATTCTAGGGCTCATAATATAGAAGATAAAAGTTCACGAAGACTTCAGAATATACCCGACCGGAACAAATGGCATTACCAGGTTTTTTTGCCCCAGTGTTACAAGTGGCATTTCACTGGCTCACTTCTACCTCTATCTTTGCGCACTGATTGACTCTGCCGGAGTGCTATGGAAAAAAACGAGGGCCGTCGAAGCTTTTCTGCACTTGGTAACAATCGAGTCAGAGTGTGATCAAGTGAGAATCTAATCCCAGAATCCATATCCTCTCGACCACTCTCGCTTTTCTTTCCCTTTTTTGCATTTTTTTTATCTCGCAGTTAGTAACCGTTGGAGGTACATGAGGGTTGAGTGACTGCTCGAGACCTTGCGCGGTGTCGGCACGAATAAAAAAGCACGGAAGAATGGTCTACCAAGTTGGCCGGATAATTGGCGCCATTGTGCAGCTCGTAGGGCAGGCGGCAGCTTCAATGGAACACTGAGTTAATCGACGACTGTAGTACGACCACTGCTACAACTACTACCAGAATGGAGAAATCCGGTCGACAGCTGTGAAGCTTTCCAGCTGTTGGTGCTGCAGCTTGTTTCAAGCTTTACCCTCTATTAACCCTCTCACACGTTGGGTTGACGTCAGGGTAGGCGCGTGTCACTGCACTTCAACCAGTCAGAGCGAAAAAGTGTTTTCCTCGTTACGCTGCTGGAGAAGCCGTGCGAACCACTTTACCGTTCCGGATCTTTTCCTTGATATTTCTCTTCTTTGTGACTCGTTTTTCCGTTGCTCCCATATCTCGTCTTCTGCGTTCGCTCGATGCTTCTCAGCTTTTTTTATATCTCGTATAATGCGCTGAGAACACTCGGAGCTGCCCGGACAGATATGTCACATGAAATAGCAAGAACGAGAGAGGTAAAATTGGACAATTTCATTTTTCTTGAACAAGCTCGGAGAAAAGTAGTGAGACTGCACGGTCATGATCTGTTACATCACCAGCATTCCTTGTTACTTACAACGTACATGTTTATAGATTTTATACGTAGTGCTCCTTGAAGTATCTTGTCTTCAGAAGCATGAGTTTATGAAAACAAGCTGCAGAAGCTCTACAGCGTGTATGAGAATGAATTATTAAATGTAATTTGTGAAAATACTTTTATATTAAAAGGAAAATAAGTTTTAGACAATACAAGGTTAATTTCGATTGCACCTGGAATGTCCCATGTGGAAAGAACGTTATTCACTCCTATGACTATAATATAAGCTAAGCTACTGACAAGTTTTCAATTTTTTTCATATAGGCAAACCCGCGTCTTATGGAAAAAAGGCAGAGTACGTGGACAACTCGTTGAAGAGGGTTAAATAAAAGTAAACGACTACAGTCGCAGGGGAAATGACTCAAGACGACGGTAAAGCCCTAGGAAGAATAAAAGGGGTGAAAAACGTAGTATATAGGGGGAGCGGTTGGGAGGGGTTAGGTTGAGTAAATTGGTCATGAGGCAGCAATAACGCGTGATCGAGACCATACCCTGATAACACCCATACTTTCTGCTTTTCTTTAGACATTTATGATCGTTATCTACACAACGGAACCTGCCTCCACAATTTACACAATTTTCCCACGAGAGATCATTTATCTTACCCCAGTTATGAGAAACAGTGTAAAGCTATTCTCACACTGATTTCGTTTGGTCATATTTCCTTAGTGTTTATTGCTGCTTTCAAGACAGACAGGTAATAATTCTTCTCTATTATCTGCTATAGCTCTTCACAATTGTTTTTTTTATAAAGAAGGTTTCAACACCTATTGGTGCAACATTTTTCAAACCGATTATAAGTTGTAAAAAATGGGTTCCGCAAAGTGGAGAAAAAAAGGAGCTTCGACTTGTCTAGACAGCAGGAAATCGTTAGAGGTTGACTTCATTCCAACGGCTTTTTTCCATCGCTTATTTTCCTCGCTACTACCCTATTATCCTGGCAGAAGCGACTCAGAAAATATATTTTCCGAAACAAAAACTGCTCGATCGAAAGATAGTCGACTTCTACAAGAAACGAACCGCGGTAAACCACTTTCACGTAACTTCGTAAAATCTATTTTTCAATAAAATACCTATTTCCAAGTATTTGTAAGTTGGAACTATATATAAAACGGAACATCACCGTGTTGGTGGTAGACGAATAAAAAAAGGAAGATTTAATTAAATTACTTGTTGTCTTCTATTATTCCAGATGATATATTTTCAATCTATTTTACTTGCACATTGCGGTAATGTAATTTTGATACTGCTGTACTTTTAGTTCCATTAAGGCGGCTCTTTGTGTCCTTAAAGTTCTACATTACTGAATGGCTATTCGCCGGTAGGATACCGTTAATTTTTCAAAGTTTAAAAATTACTTTTCATCGCGCGAATTGCATCAGTCGAGTTCAGTCAAGCGTCGGAAAAAACCATTTCCTTTAACGTGTGTTGGTGTATACTCTTATTCACTCGCATTTCCTTGAACGCGTGCACGTCTACCTCTCCTACGCCTCGTTAGGCGCTGGAACTTTCTCATTACCGACTGCTAGAGGGTAAATAAGAAGAAAGTCATGTTGAACCGTGCGTTGCGACCCCATTTTGCACTTTCATCCATCCCCAAGTACCGGCTTGCTCATGCTACCAGTCGCTCGACCTTTCGAGCGAGGGGTCCGATGGTCCCTTCGGAAGGTAATTAGTAACCACATTGATAAGCCTTGCCAAGCCGTGGTTTTACCAGTAAGCCCACGTATAAGTTTAACTGATTAGTCTGTAGACCACGTATAGATTACAAACCAAGTTACGGCATTCCAGGGACAATGAAAGAAAATGTCTGGAGGTCGAATCGCCTTTTTCTTTTCCTCTTCATATTAACCGGAGAGCGCGAAGAGTCTCGAGTTGAAGTCTCTGTGGGCATCAGAACAGCGCGGAGGTCGAGGTGAACGAACCTTCATGACCCTGCTTCTCCACAGGTGTTCTTCAAACTCTCCTTCTTATAAAATTCTTAGGAGACATCCACCCGCAATGCTATTAATCCACTGGATTTTATTGAGACTGACAGAACCGAAAATTCGATCACATTTCAGTCTCTGTGATTGCTTTCTCCAAAACCTTTTCGCTATATATACACAACTAACAGAATAATACTACCAATGTGGAATAAAAATGTAAAAGCATGTAATTGAGGTTTCAAATTATTTTCATGTTAAAAGGATTACGAGGCAAGGAACTCCGAATAAAATTGAAACTCGACGTGCAAGACATTAGCAGGACTGAAGTTTCACCTATGATTATAGGCCATAAAATAACACAAAGTTAATAGCAGTTTTAATTTAAACAATACAATCTTAGGACTTTATAGTTATTTTTAACATATTTTTCAGTATTTTCATGGTTCCTGAAGAAAATTTGATATTTTCTTGAACATTTCACATCGACACGAATGTGAAAAGGGCAGAGTACTCAAGTATTACGTAATTTCTTGTAACATCGAAATAACTTTCATACGCAAGCATTCCGACAAAAATACTGGTATATATCAGTTACGATTAAAACTTAAAATCCGAAAATGCATCAGATCTCCGACATATTCATGAGACTACGTATATTGCATAATACGCGGTACCAGTTTACTAATTACATTTTCATTAGTGAAAATTCAACTCATCGAGTTTCAGTGCAATCAGAAAAAAAATTAAAACAATTTACAGCTACATATTAAAACGCCTGTAATAAAATACTACATTTAATTATACTGAATAGCCAACGATATTTTATTTGTTAATAAATAAAGTTCTTCAATAAAATACCACGTTTTCACTCAGAGAAATAATTTTTGTATTTACATTAAAATTGTATAGCCGGATCCACTACCAGTTAAATTCTGAGTGCACATAGTACATAACAATACTGCCTCTAATAAAATACCACAACGATATGTGATTATATTGAATAGCCAAGGACGTTTTATTTGCAAATGATGTCGATAAAAGCGTTTCGCTATTTCAGAGCACGCTTCGTTCAAACTGTGTATCTGCAAATGCGTACAGTGCGGTGCATTTGTGGGTCTATCTCGTGGTTTAACGATGATGTACCCTCCGACTCGTCGGTAATGAAGTTAACTGGAATGAATGGTTATGTATTTAGAGTTGCTCGACTCTGCGAGTAACGCGTGTAAACGTATTACTTCGTCGTACTTATACGCACGTGCTGCAAAGCGACTCTCTAAACAATCACAATTATACGTGGCGTGTATGTACGCAAACCTTCCTCTGAACAATTAAGCCAATTACGCCTATCCGAGAATGGACAAACGATCATGCATTGTTTCACCAGCAGAAATCATCGCTCTCATGATTCGAGTCATCTGTTGGATTAGCATATCGATCGGATATACCCTAAAATTATCCCCCTCTGTCTCTCTTTCTCTCTCTACTGTACATTCACTTACTACGCCCACTACTTCATCCCGGATAACACGAGTTTGAATTAATAATGAGGCTGTTTTCAGGTCAACAATTTATTACAGTTGGCCTGAACAGTAGCTTGAACTTGCCTAATTTTACAAGCCACCACTTCATTTTCTTAATTGGTACACTTCACCGAAGTCTGCTCGTCGTATTTTTTCGTCACTGATTAGTGAGTGGTGTTGACGGGGATTTCAACCAGCAGCGCCCATACTTGTGCAAGCGTTGTGTTTAAATTCAGTTTAAGGTAATTGGAAGCAACTTCTCTCAAGCAATCCATTAATTGTTCAATCGATAGTTTCTAGAAGATTTTCTAATTGAATTCTGCTAGCAATTCACGCTGTCTATTGATATTTTGGTTAGAAAACAAAAAAATAACGATGAATATTTCAACTAATGATGTCACTAATAAGTCACCTAAAAAACGTGCATGGGAAGATATCTTTTGAATGGTTTAAATTTAACATCTTTGCATACATTGCATACAAAATATATATGCCCAATTCAATACATCGAACTATATATTGTGCATATATATTTTTTTTACCTGGGTAAACCTTTAAAAGAGTTTCCATTAAAACTCCACAAAGTGTATACCAACTATCGCAAAGGTTTTTGTACTTCTATTTTATATTTATATTTATATTTATTCAAAAGCAAAACATAAGATTCGAAGTATGAGTCTGAGAGATTCATATCGAATAACTTTTCTCATGAAATATAACATTTCCTTTTTTTTTTTATTCCAAAAAGTGGAACACATTACCACCTAAGAAAAGATCAAACTTTTTGTTTGTTGACAAAACAAATTATATTTCAAGTTTACAAGTTTGAACTATAGAAATTAAAAAAATATATATATATAAAAATAAAGAAACCCTTCGTTCGGTTTTTAAAATTTTGGTGAAAGTATGAAGTAGAAATTGCAGCACAGTGGAATAAAAGTATATATGTTCGAAGCGAAACAGAAGAGTAGGAAACTCGTGCCAAGACACGGGTGACGTACGCTCACTTCTCACTTACGACACCCTCAATATTCACGAAATGAAAAATTGAATTAAGCAGTTTTGTGAACGAATTTTCCGCGGCTTTAGCGGTAAAAAGCGAGCCAAGGTGCACCGGAGACCGAGAGCTTTGAAGTAAAAGTTGGATGCTTGTATATACGTCTGGACCCCGGAACTTTGACAGCTTTGGCGCTTGCGCTTGAGATTGAATGAGTGTGACGGAGAAAAGAGTACGGCACACTGGAGTTCCCGGCCTCCTTTCTCGAACAAACTACCCCCTAACTAGCATTCTCATCCATATGTAACTTTATAGTCTGGCATACCACACTGTATTTCATAAACTAAATGCATCCATTAAGACGTCGCGTGATTACGCCCAATGTCTTGATTATTCAAGGCGTTTAATAAAGCGCTGTGGTGTATCACATATAACGTGAGTTGCGAATGTCTCGCCTGAGTTTTCATCACTGTGAGCCTTCATCTGCTGGTAGCCACTCCATCGCCATGAATTTTCATTTTCCAAAGTGGTACACCGTGGAAATTGATCGTTCTTTTTAAACAGACAGAAGAGATAGAGAGAGAGAGAGATGAAAAGACAGTTAAAGCAGGTATTCTTGTATCTTTTCTCTTCTTTCTCTCTTTCTATATCTTTGCGCTCCTCGTTCTTTTAAACTTTTATTCCATATCGTTTTTGCTTTTTCCTATAAAGAACTTTTTTTCATTAAAAAACAAAAAAAAATTGAAAGTGATCTCAAGTGTCCTGTAAAGTGATTTAGAAAAAGAAAATGAATGGATCGATGTATTTGTGGTGTGTGTCAGACTTGCAAAATTCAAACCTGTGTAAGTTAAGAACCGATTCGTCGATCAAGTAAAAAATGTCATTTAATTAAATTAAATGACTTCAATAGGGGAGACCGGGCTACCTTGTGACATGCACTATGCACTTTCGTAGAGTTGATTTGAGTTGATTTTACTGGTTTAGTATAAGTATAATAGCCTACAATGCTCGGTAGAATATATGAAAGCAATAATATTTTAGAGCACTTTAAATATTTTTATTTCTTAACTACAAAAATTTCATTATACTTCACTATCTATATATTTTTTTAATGTCGTTTCAATCCAGAATCTTGTCTATTATTTCCTCGTTATTTTTCACCTTTCACAAAATCCACTATACGAGGAAGCCAAAATTGATCAACGTATTTTCTCATAGCGAAGGCTTTGTAAAAGGTAGAGAATAATGAGGAAGCAATGCGCAAGGTTCTACTTTGCATTATGTTTTTTCTGTTTATTTCCTCCTCCCAATTACTCTTCAAGTTCAAAGCCTCTGCAGCAAGAAAAAAGGGATATGAAAACCAAAAGCACGTTATACGTGGAGCAAAACAAGGCAAGAATAAAAGACAGAGTGGTGGGTTGATGGTGCTCGTGCGAATCCTGGGTTCGGGACCCGGCTTTCATTCCCGACTCTGTTCCAGACTGGGATCAATATTCGGCAACCCTCCTAAACTGTAAGTGAGTCTCCATCTCTCCCTCCATTTTACCTCCCAACAATCTATGAAAACCCTTGCAACCTCCATCGTGTCGTATTTCTTTTTATCATACATTATCATCTACCTTTTTCTATCGTTCGCCGCCCACTGCAGCCTGTAGACGCCTTCACCCCCTTCGCTTTCGTTTGCGTACTCAAATCTTTTCCATTCATTTCATTTCTTTCCTATTACCGCCCAACCGTCCTCTACCCAACTTCCGGTTGTACCCCTCATTTCCACCCCTAAATGGCATGTCTACTTCTCCACCCTTCCTTCTAATATCTCTCGTTTTTCCCTTCCTTTTGGTAACGCAATTTATCACTGCAGATTTTTTCTATCAACCATGACGTTTTCATTTCTATCTCCTCCCTTTCGATGTTCTTCTCTAGGCTTTTTTGTCCCAGACTAAAAATCCTCGCACGTTAATCAGCTTGGTAGGCGATTCGAACGTCGTGACTGCAGGCTTCCGGACCGTTGTTCTCTTCGGTAGTCCAGCAGGGTCGACACGAGAAATTCGGTGATCTAGAAACATCGCACACTGGTATAATATGCTGTCTGCAGGAACGAGAGAGAAATAGAGAGAGAGAGAGTACTCTCCCACTTCATCGTCATCTCCAAGTCGTACGTGTGCAACGTGTGGTTTCCACCAGTAGGATATAGACGTAGTAAGTCAACCGACGGACGAGGTAATTTCCGGCTGTGCGTTTCACTAATGGTCTACTCCTACCCAGGAGGATAATTGTATATCCACCTACATTGCCTAGGCTTGACTATACTAGAACTCTCTTATGGGCACTGCGCCTCTAGACTCGTCGACTCGGATGGAAAACCATACTGCAATCTTAATAGTGAAGCGGAGTTGAAGCCTCGATGATAGGAAAGTAGTTGCAGAGTTACATACGACGGTGAGATTTGACGTGAAGATTTTAATGTAACGCGCTTAGAGCTTTACGTATTCGGGTTTAATAACAACCAGTATTTGGAATTATTTATTGTTTCGTTATCCACAGAGCTTTCAGTTTATAGTATATATCAGTATATATTTAGTAAAAGCTTAATATTTCATTGTCGTAAAGAGTTTTCAACTGTTTAGTGTCTCTATTAAATTTGTGAAAAACTGGACAATGAGAGTTGATGAAAAAGCGTTTGTTCGAAAACATTAATGCAGGAACTGCGTGCTTAAAGGTATACAACGAAACACGTGTGGAATCGGAAGCTCTATAGCATACGTTGGTAATACACGGTGGACCAGACTTCATTTCTGGCCGATTGCCAATGCTGAATGTTAATTACCTTTCCTACAGATATAGTCTGTAAAGCTATATATGTGTGGTATCCGAAAATCAAAAGTCATGAATGACATAAAATTTTCAGTATGTATTATGCTTCAACAACGCAAATTCGGTAACACGCAAAGAATTCGCAGTGTTGAATTGAAATGTAACTCTATGACCAGATATGTCCGAATCAGAAATTTCGAAACTGAGGCCTCTGTACAATGCCATTTTTCTGATTTTTTCAGTGTACCAAAAGCAGTCGCGCCTGTAATTGTACGTCAGTATATGTTGTTTTTTCTTTTGAGATGGGATATACAAAGAGTATTTTGTGGGACACGCAGTACGCGGAAATCCCTGATACGGAAACCACCGAAGCCTGTGGAGAAACAGAAGCAGTCGGCGAATGAGAAGGGGGAAAGGTATGTATGTATAGGTATATACACTGTGTCTAAAGTTTTCCAACGTGTTATTCCGCTTGCTCGTGTAAGCTCACGATACCCGGAGATGCTTTTTCTCTCTTTTGCCCTCCACACCCAGCACATAATCCTTCGTGGTGTCGTCATTTTATAAGAGATCTCGAGCTCCCTCCCATTGGCTCTTCGCCTCTTTCAGTTGCTGGTAAATGTCGGGCGTTTCGTCCGTAAGCCCAAACTCCCGACGACCTCTCCCCTCGGCTTCAAGTCCTAAGCTTGCGCACCGACCCTAAATCCTGGCTGTGAGGGTCGTTGCGGAAATGGCCCACTTCCGACGTCGACTCTCCGCTGTACTGACATCGTTTGACGCACCGACATAAAGGCAAAGAGATATGGCAATAGCGACAGTCAACTGCTTTAATGTTAATAAGTATGAATAAACGGCAAAAATAACCCAGAAATTTGGAGTTAAATCCTTGAAGGTTTCCCTTGGGTAAAAAAGTGATTTCATTTTAGAACTATGCACGTCTGTAATCCTGTCGTGGTCCAGGTCCTTACAATAAATTAAAAATCGAAACAAGTTAGTATTACCAGCTTTGATTATATTTTTGACATGCTCTACTTTTTGCACCTTAAAAGGTAATACATTCGCTAAATCATTTATAATCGTTTACATAACGGTGATATCAGGTTGATGATTAATTATCATGACTGAAAGTGATGCAGGCTTAAATTAAAAACTTCAACTATAAAAAGTGGGTCACCTCATTTTGTCCCTTTTACAATCAAATAAAAGGTTAAAGGAAATACATCTTAAATTTTATATAATTTACAGCATACATTCTAAATGAATTTTCCCAGTCATGGGTTAATGCAATGTTTCAAGCATTTACTTTATATAGCAGCAATATAATATGCTTGGTTATGAATTATTACGACTAATTAATCATTCATTGACATTAAGTTCCAAATATTCATTCGTAGAATATTATCATGTACTTTATTGGAGTTACAATAATGCAACATTAACATGTTTTGAGCTGTATTTCAGCAACAGAAAATCGAATAAATGATACAACGTGACGGAAGCACCACCTTTATTGAAACTAGTCACTCTACTCGCGGACGTGTTTTAATATTGAAATTGACAAATAGCTTAGGGAACTCGACGATGAGTCCGTCGGGATTTGGAGCTCACAGAGCCTGAGCAGTTGTCATATTTTATCACGGAGAATGGACCAGATGCAATTAGCTGTTTATCCGGGACCAGGCTCTGTTACAGAGCTCTCAACATCTGCGTCGAGTGTCATACACGCAACGTTACAACCTCGTCCTCTGCGTCTTCTTTTTGTCTGGAAAATACTGCTTGCTTCGTTACGGTAAGTTCAACATTGCCACTGCACTGGTCGTAACTGATTGGCTTCAATCGAAAAGTCTCTGGTAGAGTCGCAATATTTAGACAGCTTCTTTCTTTTCAAACCCGTATCCAACTATTTGTGTTGGTATACAGGACGCCTAATGTCGGACTGGGCAAACTTTGAAGTACTGAGAGAAATGTTATGTAGCTGTTTTTTTTTTTTACAAACGTGTGTCTTTTTACGAACAAAGTAGTTGTAACACGTATCGCACTAATACTCGGTACTTGAGATTTTTTGAGGGTGCTAATAACGAATCTGAACTCAAAAATTATATATTATATTTATTTTGTATGATTATTAATGTTAATTATAATAATCGTCTCGACACTGGGCCCCTTCTAAAATCAAACCTGAATCTGTTCTAGCAAAGAACTCTGGCCCAACCTCGGCTAACTATACGCTGCCAGAAGCGGCAGTTAGCACAGAGCCGATATTGAGGGCCACGCATTGGACCAGTGCGATTATTTCAGAGTTATCCCAGTGTTGAGCCAGGGATTATTGTATACCTTCCGAGAGCCGTATGCTAGTACTAGCGATATCGGCAACAGTACTGGGCCAAGAATTAGCTAGTCTGAAACTTGCACATGCGTTAGACCATTTTTAAAGTGGTCAAAAGTTGAATATCTATTATGAATCATCCTTTTTACCAAGTAAAATAAATGATTGTATTATTTGTCTGTTTCTTTTTCGATACTTTATATCCGGATTTCGAAAAGGTGATGCTGAGTGATGTCCTAGTTATTCGTAAAATTCGATGTTCAATATTGCCACTCTCGTTGGATATCGTGGATATATGGCAGATACTTGGTATCCAGCAGAGAGCAATTTCATATTTTTCCATGTTACTGTTCGAGTAGAGAGAGCTTTTCATGGTGCACTCTTGTATCTCTTCTCCGCTTCCCTTTTTTCTACCTTCCATCCTCCTCCCATCCTTGTTTTCCCCCTCTCTAAGCTCGGTTTCTTCGATAAACTGGAGGTCACCACCGTTGGCGAGCCCGGATTTTCAAGAATATACTCTGGAAGAGGATGCCGTTAGGTTCCTTTTTTTATTTCCTTCCTCGACCCCTCGTTTCAAGGATGAGCGAAGAAGGGAGGGTATTGCTACTTGTTCATCGTCATCGACTTCTTTTTCCGGCGTAGCTTCTTGTGCTCATGCTATTCGATAATAGGGTTGTAAGAATGCAAATGAGGTGGATCGGTGTGGGGATCGATGGGTTATTCTCGTTCGAGGGAGTTTGAAGAGACAAGGGTTTGTCGGCGGAGGGTCGGAATCCCCCTACGGGAAAAAGAATCAAGGATTTTTTTAAGGATCGGAGACACGGGAGGGGGAACCCATACATTCATCAATTACCATCTAGAGATTCATCTTACTCGGACGTATGAGGCTTTGATTGCGACATAACACTAGCAGTAGAGACGTCAGTAAAGTGAAGCCATTGAATAAAAGGAATATGGAATACAGCAAAAACATTCAAGCCCTCGTGTGTTATGAAAGAATGTGAATGAATTAACGAGGCCACATCGTTTCCCACTAATAAAATCAGTATTATATTATAAAGTATTTTTCCCATGTTTTGAAAAGAAATTCAACTGGTAATTATTAGCGAAGCCAGAAACCCCCCGAGTACCATGTTTCATCGAAATCAAGTAACCTTTTGTATTTTCGTTCGCCATATTGGATCCATTCTAAACTTCTGAATTTTTAGTCCAAATTCGAAGTCAGCGACTCCAAAAACCGTTGATTACTAAATTTCAAGTAAGTTGTATGTAAGGAAAAATGTATGCTTCAAACGGTAAAAAGTTGCTATGTCTCGACGTGTTCCAGCGTTTTCAATCTTCATGAACAGTTTCTGGACATCTATTAAGATCCTGGAGTCAATATTTCTGTCGAGTTGTGAAATCCTATATATCATCATAGGACATGGCTTGCTAAAATGTGTGGTCAGAAACAGGTCTTAAGGTGCTATAATTGGATCATTTATTAGAACTGCTCTCGGAAACGTCTACGTGATGACATGGTTTGTCATTAATGCTTGTACATTTCTTAATATTTCCCGAGATCCTTTTAAACTAATGTATATACGCCATCTTGTTTCTTGAAGCAATAAAACCACGAGAACTACAAAATCAATACGGAATAATCGAAATTCCACTTTCCACGTTCACTATAATTACGCCCAATTACGAAGGTAGTGCGCAATTCCGAAAATGGTTTGCTCGCAAATACCACATTTTATCTATATTTGTATATTCATCAGCTTCTGATGATTCTGCTTCGGAAAAGCTTTTACCAAGTGACGAGAAATCGACCATTACGCTGGATTGAATTCGCCATCTTGTCCCATTGTGATTATTGATTGGAGATATTATTTAGGCGCGTGAAAGAAATACGAATATCCGGAAATAATGGAGAATCATAAAAGCGAACGTTTCTAAGGCACAGGGATAGGCGTTGTGGGAAAATGAAGAGCTTCGTGGATCGAAGCATCGAGGTGGAGTGAGCAGAGCTTTATTTAGAGACAGGAAATCGAATTTACCCGTCCGGGTTTCCCAACGGGAAATGATGCTGGTGGGACGCGAGATCGCACCGGCTTCAATCGGTATTGGCACAATTAGTCAGAGTCCCTGGAGGTCCTTACTACATTTTACAGAAGCTCCGCGTCTATAAACTTCATATCAGCTTCTGTACTCCAATGTGACGTCAGAGTTGTGTCCACTTGTCAAGCTTCTCTTCTTGAATCTACGACAAGCTCGATGAAACTTTCTTGCTATTAGAAGTGGTCTGAGTTTGCAAATAAGCTATTCCAACATGATATATCGTTTCTGTAGGCATCTGTCAGGCCATTTATACATCACTCTTATCTAAGTTAATTCCGGTCTCTTTTGCAATAACTGAATCTAAGTGTCAATTGACAGTTCAAATTCTAACATCTTTTCCATTTCTTGTCAGCGGTTTGTAGGAGTACTTTTATAATTTTGTCTTATATAAAAGTGAAAACAAATCCGATTCAAAAAGAATGCAGTCATCATGAATGTATTAAATGTGGGCAAAAACTTTCGGGCGGGAAGATTACATTTTCGTTAAGGAATGAATAGTGATCTACACACTTTTAAATCAACCACCTAATTTCAATCGAAATAATAGTCTATCTAATTTTGTTATGTTACAGGGTGGCCCGCTAGCTGTTCTCATAATGTACAAATGATTATCGTAATCAGCAGTGTAGCTAGTAACTTTTATTAGCATTCGATTTGGAAACGAAAATTCAGTCTAACCGTAATGAAATTAAAAAAGAAAAAAAGATTAATAATTTATAGGACCCCGAATTATATATCACCCATTATTCATATTTGTGAGGTCCGTTTGGAATAATTTATGTCGGTATAACATAGAAGTTACGAGGCTGCAATGTGACTTTTGTTTTAAATGATTCCCTCCGACATTTTTCGCGATAAATTGACCGGACCACTGCGACCGTGTCCTCTACTATGCCCTCCTTTTTCTCTTCATACTTGGTAATACATTTGGATTTATAGTCAAACGCGAATTCTACGTATATATTCAAACGTGATATAGGTTTTACCGCAGGCCTGCTCGTTGGGGAGTGAACAGTATTTTTTTACACTTTTGCGATAATCCAGTGTGTCAACGTTTGTCGTACTCTTTCCCGCCACTGTTCTATTCACGCGTACGCAATTTTGACCTTCCACGTTTGTTCAGTACGTTGGATGCTTTCACTTATGTCGGTCTTTTTATACTCCGTTTACCACCGGGAATGTAACAAATAAAAAAAAAAAAAAAAAGCAGAGTGCTAGAAACAGAGTGGTGGGAAAATTGAGAAAGAGTATGTGGAAGAGAATAAAAAAAAGGGAAGGCCAGATCGAAATAGAGGTAGCTTGAAAAGGAGCATAGTAGTGAGAGGAATTAATTTCTCTGACCGTCCCCCCGAGCGACCTTTTGTTTATGCGATACCCAATCGAAACGTTCGAGGCAATACAACGCTCACTCGTTCCTCTTCTATCTTTTTCAGTAGTTTTATTTTGTTTTCTACTACCCAGCATGCGCGACTGTGAACTCAAGTGTTGCCTTATACAGTTTTATTTTATACTCTCAAACCTTTCATCGAAGCTCTGTTTTTTCTGTTACTTTATTATCACATCTTCTTTCTCTCTGTAGATTGTCTGCCCATGAAGTTCAATTTTCGTTGTTGTCAATGTGTAAGCCACAAACATCGATACATAGTTGAAGTAAAAAAGTTCTACAGTACATGAAAGCTTTTATTACTGCCCTAACTCATCTATCAATGAAGTTTTATATGCTTGATTGATGAAATTGAGTAACAAGTTATTGAGTTTCTTTCCTGTGTCAGCAAAATGACAAAAGCTGGAATTACTTGTGATAAACTTAATTACATGATTACATATTGTTATATTTGGACCAAAATTTATTCTATTACGAAATAAATAAAACCTTGATGTATTGATCAAGCTAAAAACAGTACAAAGAAAGCTGCAAAATAGAACTTTGCAAATTGCTTCCTCATTCTTTTAGTCTATCGCCCACACAACTCCTCTATGAGGAAGTTAATGAATAATTTACGGCTTGGACCACTCTAAGTATCCAGGTATGAAAACCTCGAAATAAAAAATATCATAAAAACAAAGATTCCTCTACGTGGAAACAAAATATACACTTTTGACCTGTACATGCTCTGATTAAAAGGAGGCTTTACTATGTCATTTTACAATCTTGAATATTCGACAAGTTTTCTAACATATTTCAAATTTTCTTTGCCAGTTCGGAAGTCATTCATCCCTTTGAAAATTAATCAATATCATCAACTTTCTTATTCTCTTGTAAATGATAAACTATTTTCAATATAAAGATGTCCCATGGTGCAATTCATGCTATTGAATGGTATATCAAGTGATTCCTATTACATTATTTTTTTTTATCAATCTCTTGGTATTAAATAGTAAAAAAATACTCCCGCGACCGCAATACCGGTTGCGAACCGTTAATCAAATTCTGCAGGGTCCCTACAGTAAAATCTCGACGACCACGCAATGGATCTCGTTTTAACTCACTCGAAAAGGTTTGCTGAGTGAGCGAATCTGTAAAAGTTCTAGCGATGGGATACGGTGGAATGGCGAAATTGCCGGATATTTGGGGTGGCGGAAAAGAGGCGAGGGTAACAGGGAGGCCGGTGAGGGTCGTTCTGGCAACATCGTACAGGGAGTGAAACTCGTCGGTCGCTATCGTTTCCCGGGTTGAGCCGCAGCGAGGCCCTCGGCACCTCTCGGTCCATCGAACTTTGCTATACCTCCCCAAAACATTGTTGCTGAGAGCTTCGACCCTTTATTCTGTCCAACTCACACTTTATTCTTGGCATCATTCGCATCGTCCGGCTGAGTGTTGACGAGAAACCAAGTTTTCTGTTGCAATTTACTGAGCTTCTGTCGAACAAAGAACTATTTGATGCTTTCGGACACACACTCATCTAACCAACGCACCGATACACGAAAAAGATGGAGTGTGGGAAAGAATCCGTAAACCAGGTGCTGATCTTAGGACGGATGCCGAAGAAAAAAAATTAAGCTGAGAGTCTCGACGGCATAGAAATGAAAGAATTCTAGATAAATTTAGGTTGTAAGCGTGAGAGATGACGGGTGTGAATGAGAGTGAACGTGAAACGGAGAATGGAAGTAGGAAATGAACCACTCTTCAGTGATAATGAGGTAAATCAGTCTTTCAGGCTCAACTATCCGTCTAGTATTCGACCTCTCTGACGGACGTATCGGGAAACCACACAGCCAGAAGGCAAACCTCCTACACCTTTCTTCTTTATTTCTCTTGCCAAGTATAACCTTTCGATTCTTCTCGGTTCAACGCGATTGAATTCCCCGGTAGGCCGCAAATTTATCCGATGACCTAGCGTCGTTCACTCAAGTGGGAAAGCTTGTGATGAAAAGAGGAGTTTGAAAATGCACGAGAATCTATTCCCGGTGGCTCAGAGATAAAGAGTTTCGAAAAGAATTTCATTGCTTTCCTAATTTTATGACTCACTAGTGGATGGTCTTCATTTATCTTGGTACTTTGGAAAAAGCTATTTTTGCTAATTTATCCTATAATTTATTTACAACTTGCACATTGTAGTTGCTCGAGCGCGTCACGTCCTCGCGTCAAATAATAAAATTCGGTTATTTGCACTTGCGCTGTCTATCGAAAACGCGAAGTTTGATGACTTTTTTTTACAATTCGCTTGAATTGCGCGATTGAATGTCTGTATTCCGAATATACATTGCTATCACTTTAGCGTGATAACTTCATTTATCAATAGTTTAATTCTCAGTATCTATCCAGAAATGTACAAACTATGAGTGACTTTTTGATGGCAATGCACCAAGCCCTCAATCACTGAATTAGAATTGCTATTTGTAACACGTGAGCAGCGTAAAGTGAAATTACCATCGCAGCTGAGATTTAAATCATAGACCCCATGCCGTTTCCGGTAGTGCTGCTGTGTCAGGTGGTGTAGTTGTGCTGGTGGAGGATGCTCGATTCCAAGCGTTATCGCTTTATCACAACTCACGCCAGCCGTACGTGGCGGTAATACGTACACTATCTCCATCTCTACATATATATACGAGTGCACGTATAGAGCTTTATCGATCGCCCAAATAGAGTGAGAGAGTACAAACCGCCGAGTTAGAGGACCTGTGGTGGCAGCGATAAGACGTGTGTTTCACGTATACACAATTGGTGCTCTCGTCGCGCATTTCGTTTGGATGTCGACGAACGCGTGCCTCGAGTTAATGCGACATCTGGCTTAATTAGCATAACTCCAATGCCACAACCCAAAATTCCGAGGCATTTCCGGATTTCAGAGATGAGATCTCTGAAACAGGTAGTGCAGTAGGTGTACACGACTAACTACCGGGTCTTCTACCCCAATGTCCAACTATCCTAACCCAACTGGCATAGGCGAAATCGCAGGTCGAGGGAGCAAGAACCATAGCGTCGTGTCAGGGCAGCCAAGGGCCTGCCGCCACCGAGGCGTTTGATCAATTGAATTTCCGCGATGCCGAGCAGCCGCGCTTGTTGGCTACGAGCCCGAGCGATACACGCGAGATTCTCACTCGCCTATACGCCGATCGTCTCCGCGCGCACAAGAGTTGACGCCGGGCTTTTGCTATACTGTTGCGCTCTCTGCTCGTTGCTCTCACTATGTCCCGTAATCCGCTTTATGGACTACGTCGCATAACACGGCACACGTGTCCCATACACCGCAAATTCGCACCACGTCGGATGTCTCGCCTGTAGTGAATGAATGTACTCCCTAGAGGATTATGCCGCGGTTGCCTAGGCGTGGCTGTTATTAACTGCAGTTATTAATTAATAGCAATACATTTTGTCTAGGCGACCTGCTGTTAGAGACATTATATTAACGGATCAGATGTGAGGCTATCGTGAACGCTGCAGCTTTTCCAACGCTATCTCTTATTATTGGCTTGGATTAAACGCCCGTGATGAGCAATTTTCAACGAAATAACAAAAACAAAAAAAAAAAACAAAAAAATGATTAACTATAACGCGAAGCGAGGGAACGATCGGATAGAAACTGTAATTAATTTTCTGTAACTGGTTGCTGGTTTAATTCGAGGCAGAAACCTGTGATGACGTGGTTTTTGTATTTGCACGCGCGATGTTCGCGGTGGTACCGATAAATAAGCTGGATCTCCAACGCAATACAATTGGAGAACCTCGTCAACCAGCCGAATGAAAATTGCGCCGGTATATAGTCACGGTATCGTCGTGGCTCTTGCCAATTTACATTATATAACAGACAGTGAAATCAGGGGTAACTATGTGTGATATGTCGCTTACGTTCACACTCCAGTAAAAAAGGTCAGCGGGTAATCAATATCGGATTTTTATCTTCATAAAGAATGGATATTAATCTATTTCGTAATATTACAGTGGGAGCGAAATGTTATTTATCATTACAAAATTGTAAAGAGAGACATAATTTATGGAACTATATCGAGTGCCAGGATGGAAACAATGAAGAAGTTAATAATAATTATACTCATCTCATATATCAAATTCCAATGTTTAACTTCCGCCGAAATATAGGTCTCCTGTTGTTTATTTCGCGCGGCGAGTAATACGCCTTTTAAATGTACAAAATAAATTACAATATTTATACCTAACAAAAATTGTTATAATATTATAAAGAGCCTAATAATAATGCGAACGAAATCTCACATACGGGCGATGAAACGAAATTGAAGGTATTTTTAAAAAATAGCGTTAATTTATATTTTTCCCTAGACTCACCTGATCATAACGATTTTGTCAGACGGGATTTTATTTATTTACTCTTGGAGCTATAAATACTACCGATAATATTGAGAATGTTTCGACAGAGTTGAAAGAGAGGAAGAAAGAATAGAGTGCAGATAAGCTGGATTCAAGGAGAGGTGAAGGGGTAGCGCTAAAGAGAAACAGAATCGTCGAGCTTAGTAAATCGATATTTGACTCTCAATGCTCCAGCCCGAAATAATAGCGGAATAGACAAAGAGACGAGTGCGAGGTGAGGCAATGTATGAGCAGGCGGCACTGACAGGCCGCGCTCGATTTCGTCCGACATCGGATACCCTGGAATATCCGTGCACGTCCACGCTTATCCTTTTAGCCGAGAAGCAGTAGGAATGAGAGGACCCGAGACAGCGAAGAGAACTCTCTTTTCACCGAAAAACCTGCCCGGCTATCTCGGCTCTCAAGCCTGCTTTTTCACAATATTGTACGCTTTACATACATAATACAGCGAAACAGGGATTGCAGCAACCTGAGCAGTTTCATTCACTGAACTTGCTACGATATTATTGTACTATGCTGTAATAGAATGTAGTTTACTATAGCTATAGTACCTCATACGCTAAATATAACTATCACCAACGTACCATAACCCTGAATCATATCAAACCAATAACAGTATTTAATAATCACTTTTAATTGTCAATAATTTATATAAAAAACATTCATTTCTGTGGGGTCTGACATTATACTAAGGTAATAAATGACTTGACTCATTCTAGCGTAATATATGACATTAAACCAAATTTATCGAAAATTCGGCCTTGTGATTTGATTGTCATTCAAAAAGCCAATGTTGCGGAGGCCCCTAAAGATGGGAAGGGTCGCTGAGGGTTCCGTAACAAAAGATCCGATGACAAATTATCCATGACAAAGTATCCTATTGAAAATATCTGACGATGAAAAATTTGCGGATATTAACTTCAACAAAAGAATGTAGCATGACGTATTAGGTTCAAAACAAATATCTTAATGCCTTAAGAAGTCTCATTATTGTGATATCGTTGCAGATACGTGAGAGGGTTAGAGATATATGTGTTAGTAGAATTGGCCAGCGTCTTATATGTATGAATTGATATAATGTAATGTATAGTGTAAGTACTTAACGCTATAATTTTGACTTATTCTTTGTGTAGATAAGGTGTAGTAGTTTTGAGAGACCACGGATGGGAATTTATTCAATGAAAATATATTTAAAATTCTTTTCCATACAAATGACTATGATTGATGATTATGCAAAACTTAAAATGTTGAGATTTCTGCAACAATTAGGAATAATTTAGTTGGACTATTCTTACCATGAAGTCTGGTATTTAATAGGCGTAATTACCTATAATCAAGCACTCATTAAAGTATTTCAAATACATTTTAATTGAATGAATGGCCGTCGTCGGTGGAGGCTCGATAAATGTTAAAAAATAATGTGAAAACATTGTTAAAATATATTCTGCAGACATTTTTTACGGTATGCAATGAAAGTTTCAGGACATCTGTTACATCATGTGTGTATGTGTGTACTGTGCGGTATTTCTAAGTATTCGGCTACCAGAGAGAGCCAGTAATCCTCATTTGCAAACGGGGACTCTCAATAGTCTAAACGTGAGCGTTTGTAATGCGAGCTTGGTGAGACACTCTTTGACCGGTGAGAGTCACAAAGGCTTTCCCAGTTCACTGTCCTTGTTCAGTCGTGCATGCACGACCTACGATATACGACGTTAGGGCTGGCGACAGGATTGAAAAAAAAAAAAAAAAAAAATACTTTTTTCTCTGTCTCTTTCAACTTTTCCTACTAGGCTCTTCTGGCGACGAAAAAAGAAGAAGAAAAAGGAGAAGAGAGGCCGATAAGGATAGCTTTGATCTTTCCTGGCTGAGGACCAGCGAGAGACAGAGTGGAAGAACCTTTGCACGATCAGATCAGTAGAAAGAAACAGGGATTGTAACGCAAAGGGACAAAAATAAAAGAATGAAACTGAGATGGAGAAAGCACCGGTAAAAAGGAATCGGTGAATCTCTTATTGTTCGACAATCGTCTGTGCTGCTTCGAGGAGCTGTATAAAGCTGTCTCCTATCGTTGGAGAATTTCAAAAGAAACGTGAAAACCTTGATAGCGTGAAAGAAATTTTTGTCCTTTTGAAACATTCGCTCGAAGAGAATAGTTGACATTTTATTTGCTATACAGTTTTTATGTCGGTATGTTTTTCCGATACAATTTCTTCATTTCTCCGTGGATACATTCCCGTACATTTTTTTATAACTGGGAACGACGGTTGAAAACAAAAAAGTGGACACCAAGAATTAACCGCAGAAATGAAACGTAAGGACGGCCACTGCTCATATTTATGTATATATATATATATATATATATATATATATATATCATTGGCAGGTTTCATTATAATATATATATATATATATATATATATTATAATGAAACCTGCCAATGACCGGTTAGTCCCGTGCGCGCTTCTTGAATTGCAGAATGAACAATAGAGTTCCGACGTGGTGCCTCGACGATGACTTTTTTTCGTTCTCGCAAACCGCTGCGCCACGAGTTGAACCGAGCTACTTTTCAAGAGCCATAGAGAAGTGTAGAAGCAGCGCCTGGTTTTCGCGCGGTAGTAGGAACGGGAGTGTTGAAAGTTTCGTCCACTATAAGCATCAGCTTCCCAAATTTTTTCGTTTCGGCACATATACAGCTACGAACAGCATCTATATACACAAGACGTTCCTAATGGCAGAGTCGGAGAGTGAGCAAAAAGAAAAGAAAAATTAGCGAGCCTTTCGTGAATTTTACGAAAGTTCTCTGCTTTATTTTTGCCTCTCGTAGCGAAAAATATGAACAAATTTTCAAGCGTAAAAAGCACCACGAAACCAGCATAATTGTCGAGTTTCAACGCTCGTGGAATATTAAGACGAGTGCGGGATATTAAAAACGCTTCTGATTTTTTAGAATTTTCATATATTGCCGATAAAGTGGAAAGTATATTTTTTGGCTGCTTTTCAAACCTGTTGGTTTCTCTTTCACATGCGTATGAATTTAGTTTTTAAAAAACCTCTGCACGTGCCAACGTTGGAATATAATACGCGAGGATTGTTTCGTTCTATTTGTCTAAAACTGTTTATCCACGAAAAAAAAACATGAATAAAAAATGATCTCAGAAAATGGCAATTTTCTGTTATTAAAGCTCTTTTTTATTTATTACATTATTGTAACGGCACAATTTTAGCTACGAAATTAATTAAAACTGAAGGTAAAAACACAGGTTAAACAAATGTACACATTACGAATCTAGAACAAATAAATATACAAAAGTTGTTGCGTGTAAAGTCGATTCTAACTAGACGTAAAAATAAAAGGCGGTACAAACCATAACGCTTGTATGGGGAAACAAAGTTTTTTTTTTTTTTTTTTGCTTAGACTCATTCAACTCTCTGCGAGTATGCTTAATAAGTAAGGCAATCCCGTTTGATTGAAACTGCATTCACGTGTCGAAATGAATGAAAAAAAAAGAACATCACCCAGCGAAATAGTACGGAAAAAGCTCTTTGTGCTCGTTGATGAACATAGACGCCCCGGATTTCAATAGAAGTGGATATACATCCGATTTACCATTCGTCGTATCGTACAGTGTTTCATCATACGGTTTATTCGTCTACACACGTAGGTTACTCTCGTGTTGGACTTTGCGCGAGAGCACAATCCGTTTCATCGAAGCACCAACCTGGGGCCTCGTTCGATGGGATTCGTACCGGGTCAGTACCTGGCTCTGGAGAATGCTGGAGTACAAACTACATTCCTCGATACGTATAGATTGACGTACACGTCGCATACCTATATAGCAGTGAACAGCGTGCCAGTATAGATGTATATTGGTCGATATTACGGAGATTTCCCAATGGGAATCTCGTGACGCCGGACAACGCTCAGCGTCTGGATACAGAAGATGAATGCACAGTATATGCCTGTACCTAGAGAAGCCTTGCGCGTAAAACCGCACGCTTAACCCAGTAACATGAGCACACGCGATTTGCTACTTGCGTGCTTTGCACGCATGTACAATATTAACGTTAGGAAAATGTCATGGGAATTTGACGGTTCCTTTGCAAGCATACTCTGTATTATCGTCACTCAGAACGAGCACCGCACATATTCGATATGATGGCTTTCTGGGAAAATTTGTGAAACAATATGTGCCAAGAATAGTGAATTTCCCTGTGGACTTGAGGGCAGCTCATGCAATCGTGACACTAGCCTCGGGATATGTGTATTAAGTTAAGCGTAAACACGCGTGCGCTTACGGCCCAGGTAATAAGCGTATATGTACCATCAAAACCCTCAAAGGGTCGCGGAGTAAAACACATAGGGAAAGCCGAGGGGTTTGGGGAAGGGGGGTGTGCAAGTACTTTGGCGAGTGCGATAGCAATCACACGCGAACATAGAGGGTGGAATGGAGGGTCACGTTCTCGTTGCTGCTTGTGCTAAATAATCGTTGTACAGTCGAAACTTACATAACTTTTGTTTCTTAAACAGTTTTGAGGATACGTTAATTCTTAAAATCGTAAATTTTGCAAACATTTTCCAAAATTACGGAAAGTTGCTGATTGCAGAATTTCGATCTTTATTCGCGATTTTGTTTAACACGATTCCATTCAAATGGATAGTCTGAAACAGACATTAATTTAAAAGCCACGAAAGAATTACTATGATTTGATGATGTGGTTTTGAAAAAAAAAGAAGAAAAATGGGGAAATTAGAAACAAAAAGAAACTTGGAAATAATACTTTCCTGTTTTTGCTCTATAATTGTGGCAATTCATTAACCAAATTTTTAATACAAAATCCGTTCCATTTATTTGTAGCTACTTAATTTGTATGCATAAAAAAAGAATAAAAAACTTTTGATATAATTTTACAAGTGTTTCTTGAGATATAGTTTTAAGTAAATAAAAAAACACAGCACAACGGAAAATTGAAATTCAAGTTCGCGGTCGGTACCTGCCTTAAAAAAAAATGCTTGTCTTAAGAAGCCTTTCGAAAAACGGGATTGTCATATTTTTTTCGAATGTCCCCAACCCGTCTCCCTGAAGTATTCTCATGAAGTGCACTATTCGGATCTTTTATGCATATCGAGTGTTTTGGGGCTAATATGAATAATTCACCTAAGGGAAAAGTTCGGATAAAAAAAAATAGATTTTCTGTGGGTTACTTGTATATTTTTTCAATATAATAAAAATGCTGCCCCTGGAGAACTAAAATTATACATTTTTTTAAAACTTTTCGCAAAACTTTGGCATTTAAAGTGATATACTTCTTAAAGTTTTGAAAACATTCAACATTCGGTATACTTAAATGAAGCAGAAGGTTTACACGAAAAAAAATGATACGCCAAGGAGATTACTTGATCAAATCCCTGCAAAAGATCTGCCCCTACAAAAAAAGAAAACTCCCGATTCTAGTCGTTGAATAATGATTTCGAATTAAATTTTCCAGTGGGCATGAAAGAATATATAAAATAGAGAATAAATAAGTCTAACCTCAGAGAGGTTAAATTTGGCAGATCCGACTGTAGAGTGCTGCAGCAAGTACTGGGCTATTGCGAGTACTACTGCACTACTCTGTACTCTGTACTACTGCAGTACCATGGCAGTGGATGTGCTATGGCGAGCTGATTCGCTCTGGTTCGCGTAGCCGTTGATGCCGATGGTATAGTGCGGCACTATGTTCGTTGCCCGCTGGAGCAGCGCGACAACGACGACGACTACGACGACGAGTCATGTGACCGAGTACCTAATTATGCATGTTGAGCTTCGCGGAGAGTGAGAGAGGGAGCGATTTCCCCAGTTCCGCGGGTATTCATTGATTTATGACCACCGCGACCGTCACTACAGCCGACTCTCAGCACCACTATACCCTCAGCACAGATATGAGTTGGCTGTTTAGTTGGCGTTAGAACAGTAGATATGTATACTGTGCCATACATGCTGGCTATGTCTGGCCCCTTTGCTCATGCAAGGCTGAGAGTCCACCCGGCTGACCTCGTGACTGCTACTAACTACTTCGGTGTGAATTTTATAGTACGCACAATTGAAAATATTTGGAAATTTAAAGCCCCTGTACGATTTTTACCGTTGATTAATATTATAATGATAATATAGTATCTTTGAATATTATCACTGATAGCTTTTATCTACGCCACCGATGGGCTTGTCCATTGAAAACTGATATCCTCTCTGATGATATGTCTGAGTTTGTCTATTCGCTTCGTAACCCTTTCCACCGAAACGAGTACACTAAAAAAAGTAGTTTTACAGAACTATGGACACATGCGGTACATCAGATCTATTTCAGAGTCGTGAATCTGGATCATACGTAGAGCTCACTATATATTCTACGTGTATGCGCTCAATCGGAAGTTCAGAGACTAGAGATAGTAGTCAACGATTACGACTACGATGCTATTAGCAGTAGCTACTGTCCTCGGCTTTCGGTTAACCCTGCTGCCTTACACTATATACGGAAGCGCAGTAGTAATAAGAGATAACAGTTGAAATGTCGTGACTCGACTCTATTCACCGTTAACCCTATTCCTTTCCGGTGCCATTGAGAAAAGCTTAAGCCTCTTATTGTTTGGATTAGACGGTTGCTAATACACTTCTATAGAAAGCAATTTTTCCAGCATTTGTAAAAGCTGCGGTTTCAGATTTAATCAATGAAAGCTGAAGATGACGAGGCTGGAGAAATATAGCAGGTGTATATGTATAAGAGAAAAAAAAAAATTGGAGACGGTTATCAGCGCAGTGAGAAAGAATATGTGATTGAACCGGTAACCCGATAGATATATATGCGGCAATGCGTATATCTGTATGTAGGGTTTTCTGTTGCGAAACTCCAGGCAAGCTCGACGCAGTTGAATTCGCCGGAAAAAGCGATCTGCTGGCCACGGGTATTGTTCGGTCAATCGAGATTATAATTCCAGATCTTGAGTCTAATTTCATTTTAGTACACCTTTGTGCCCACTTGGACTTAGACGTTGTAAGGAAGACCGGGGCTATATGGACCACCGTTTCCTTTCGAAGTTGTTCTAAAATTCGGCTGAATACACTTGATTCAAAACAATATTTTTTATGGTATACTTAAGTTACATAATCTGTAAATTTGTATTCTTTAGTTGACCTACGTTCTCCCAGGGCAAACAGTAATTTAGAAGCTCATGATAGGTCACGAAAAAAAAAATTTCATAAAATCATTACAAAAATCATCTTTTGTATTATAATCTGTCTATGAGGATTATTAAAGGAAAGTTCAGATTTATTATCAAATTTTCATTCGACTCAACTCGTCCCTTTTATGGTGGTATTTAACTTGCTCCTCACTTCAGTAGTCAATAGAGTATAAAATCTCTCCCGGACAGAACTAAGTGAATGCGTTTGTAGACAAAGAGCTAAACGCTATTGAGCGAGAAACATTTCAACAGCGCAAGTTCAACAGTAGTAGCTTATAGAGAATTATGATTTTAAACTTTTCAAACGGGCTTGACTCCACTTGACCTAGCTAACCCCGGACTCCCCTACAGATAATCAAGCTGAGTCATTTTATCTCAACATCTTGGAGCAATTTCATCCAAATGCGTAGCCTTATCACTGTATAACTTGCTCTCCTTTTCGCTTCAGTCCCGGCCTTATATTTTCTGTATTTTACGCAGAGTTTCATTGATGAAAGCGTTATAGGTACAGACCAACGTAAGCGCTACGTTGCTGCAAACATTCGTTTGCGGACTCTGAGATGATATGGAGAAAGATAGCAGGGAAAAAAAACGAGGAGCTCAGTTTCGTTTAACACACATACCCTGTTAGGTAGATCCCCGACAGGGAGAAGCGTAAACTCGTCAACCGGAACGACCTCCTGGACTGTACGCTATTCTATCATACTACAGTGAGCAGGGCTGCCGAGGAAAAACATCTCTCTCTCGACCACCCGAGGCTAGACGAGCCAATCCACCAACGCGGAAAGCACTCCACCAACCTTACACTGCAAGCCACACGACAGCAGCGTAGTGCCATTTGCACTGGAATATATAGCTGAGACGTTCTATACCTGCTCATCGTCTCACTTTTTTTTTCTATGCATCTCCAACCCTCCTCGGTGAACTCTTTTTCTCGCTATTCCATTCTCCGTTCATCGAGCATTCGAGGCAGTTTTCCCTCGGTGCTTCGCGAATGGAAAGAAGCACCACCAAGAACCGCCACGCAACTGGGATGAGGCAGCAGGAGGCTTCCGTCCGAATGAACCCAGGGCAACCCTACTCTACTTTTTCTCTCTTTTTCTCTCTATCGCTAACCCATTTCAAGAACGCAAAAAGATACGACCAACCGGCAGGTACACTACACCTACTGACCTACATCGAGGCTTCTTCCTTAACCACACAATATACTGTCCTCTACGAACAACTTTTTCCTCTCTTTGTGCAGTTTCATTCTTTTGTATGAGAACCACGTAGTTTGCGCATTTTTTAAATATATTTACGAGTGGTGATAAAGAAAGAGAAAATACTGAATTTCAGAGAATTCAGGTCTTGAAAGTGGTTATCAGTTTAATGCTACAATCAATTTGTATAGTCGTGTGTGAATTTTTGTATTGAAATTTTTAATACTTCCATTTTATTCACGGGTTTTATGTCCAGGCAATTTTTGTCTTACAGCTTTTGTTCATCTAGCAAATTTTGTATCCGAGAACAAGTTTAGTGTCGTACATTGTATCGCCTTGCGTCCTCGAAGAAAAATTACTTGAGAAACTTCGCCAAATGGACCAGCTGTTCCCTTTTATTTCCCACAATTCATCATCCAAATGTCTCTGTGTTGCGATTTTTTCTTCATGAGAATGGACATAAGAAACACCTGCTGCTTCTCCTGGCGAGGATGTCTGCTTTTAATTCAATATTCGAAGAGCGAGAAAAAAATGTCTCTGCTCATATTTTCATAAGAATTTCAGTATTAAGAAAATAATCAAATTCATATCAAGTACTGTATATCTATTTTATGATATACAGTACTTGAGAGGTGCAGTTTCGGCGTAGATTGAACGAGACACAGTTTTTCATTGAATGAAAAGATTCGGAAAAAGATCTTAACTGAAGTATCAGACGGAACAGTCCTTATGTAGATTCGTTACAACCGGGTAACATGTTTGTACGTCGTGTACTCGTTGTTTATTTCTTCCATTTACCTCTCACTGGAAACATTTCGCCGTGTCCAGGAAGATTTGCAGAGCTCTTGTCGTGTTTTTCAACCCCCTTAGCTCGTCCGAATCTTTAGAAATGTTTCTCTCAATTTTCTATGTCTCTCGTATATCTTCATTCTGCTGTTGCGTTGTTTTGCAGCTCTTCGAAGTGCCCCATCGTTTTATCTTTAACATTTTATCTTTTTCGTTTCCTTCCCTTACTTGATTCTTTTTATTTCCTGACGTTTTAACCGACGTTCTGTCGAGAAGTAGTAGCAGGACAAGAAGGAAGCTCACGAGTCTTTTTCGGAGTTCTGCCCAGCGTCAGTTACGAACTTTACCGTCTGTCTCGCTCGTCAGAATGTCCAGTACTCGACGACATGAGAAAAACTGCTGACGCGAAGACTTTTTTTTCTCGGCTGCTACCTTTCTCACCAAAAGTTTATCGGGCTTTACCGTGTCTCTTACTTCACTTATTTTTGTTATTGACATTGCGCGAAGGGTAAACATATCAAACTATATCCGCAATATAAATAATTATTTCAACAAAAATTGTCGAATTTAGTCATTGGATCTAAGAATATTTTGAGTGGAAACCGTCACAGAAAACTATATTTTTTTAAGTCCCAATTACAATTATAATAATTAATCCTATAATATTATTATGATTAAATGCTGTTGCAGAAGTTATTTTGAAGCAGCTTGTGTTGCAATAATTACTGGATAGGAAACTACTTAAGCTGACAATCAGAAATTAGAAAAATAATAAATTATTATTTTACCTAGAGTTATTATATTCACGGTACTTATATATTTGTGTATTTATTATACGTTACATCATGAGTAACACCCAAGTTGTGAATTCAGAAAAGTTTTATGGCTTATATTTCGAGAGATCTTGAAGCTCCGTTGTATTTCGCACTGCAGCAATGCTACAGTTCCAATTCCATTCCCTCCTATGTTCCAACTTTTACTGTTCAAAGATGCACATCCTCGTCCGCAGACGTCTCCTTTACGGCTCAGGATTACGTGAGAACAGCGGCATTATAGCCATAACCTTATTTTACAGCCTCACCTTCTTTCGTTTGTCAAGTTTTGATTGACTTACCAGCGCAACACGGATAAATTGCACGACTTCATTTCTCGTCTGCTGGATTTATGATTGTGTTTCGTAAGTACAGTCTGACTTATACTGTGCACATGAATAACTAACTATTCTCTGACACTTTGATATTCGAGGGATCACCCGGCGTTGAAGATTTTCAAAACTTACCGATTTGTGGTACATTTTTTTTATTTTATTTTTAATACTTTTCATCATCATTTAAGTCATATTGGAGGCAATATCTGTCCCAAACTTTGAAGCTATACTCTCTTTTCACAAGTTTTTTTCTTCTTCGTCTTCGTTTTTCCGCTGTCTCGTTCCCGAAAGAAATGTCTTTTATCATTTTGCGAGGAAATTCTCAAACGCTTCGATACTCGGCGCGCAAAACTCTTACGAGACTCAGTCAGAATGCTTCGAAGTTTTCGTTTCACCTCGAAACTATGGCTCTTCGAAGACAAATATTAAGTGGAGCAAACCAAGCGTATCTTATATATACTGTGTACATGTATTCCGGCGGTTAGTACGCAGAACTATTGTAATACTGTAGCAAAGTATATAGATGTACGGTACTATTTCATACTGCTAGACTAAAGGTACGTGCGGTTCTTGTTCAGGCTCGTTTCGTTCAATCGATAGTCCCCGCATGCCTCAAACCGAACGACTTCTCTCTCGCGAGTTTCACGAACGAGTTCGAAGACAATTTGTCTCCGGCCTCGGCTCGTTCACTACCACCCACGATCCAGTTCCGCCATCCATTGGAACACTGAGTTGCACAACCCTATATATAGCTTCGTTCATCCCTTCGGGGCAACCCGGCGCTTCGCTCGGCTAGTCGTTCGCACTGCCAAACGTCCTGGGGTATTAAACTCAGCCTGAAATTACGCCGTCGACGGGAGCCGGAAGAGTTTCTCACTGCCGAACACGCAGCGGTTTGACTATACGGCGATTTGCGGTTTCACTGTATTTTCACCTTCGGCCTAAATCGTCGCGAAACTCAGCATGTTAAATAAAACATGAAACTTGTTTTTACGATTGCCTTTTAAACAATGACAAGCTCCTTTTGTAATTTACTCTTTTATTGCGCATCATTTACTAGTAAAGTAAGGAAAGAGAATGTTGCATGAGAAGGTGGCGCAGAATATAAACCGACTTGGTTATTTATTATTTATACAAATTTAAAGAATCTTTAAATTTTTGTTTCTCTATTAAAAATGTTTGACTTTTTATGTCGGTAAATTTGACGCTTATGTTTTTTTATTTTTAGGTTTAATTTAAATGAAGATGAGTTTTTTTAAATTTATTTGATATATTGGTTTTTAAGAGTCACTTAAAATATTACATTTATTTTTATTCTCCCTATGATAATTTTCTTTTTATAAGACTGTAATTGTCCTTACGCCACCCAAATATTTCTGTGTGTTACGAAATATTTATCTCAATATAAAAGAATATAGATAATGTAGAAAACATCAGTAGAGTGATACTATTTTAAAATAATTGAGAAGGAATCCAGAAAAGATTGTGGTCTTTGATAAACTTATGGTGAAAGCTTTTCGAGACAAACATTTTTTTCCCCTCGAGTGCAAATATATCTTCGAATAGAGATAGTCTCGGTTTTACGCGTCGACACCAGAACGTAAACATGTCCGTAAATTATCTAAAAATTTCGCATATATGCATGCCCTTGTGCTTCACGCCGTGTCTCAGACAGGACTGAGCCGGAGATTTGAGCGTCGCGAGAAAGCATTAAAATTCCAGCCGGGTTGAGAGTCTCGGGTTTGCAGCAAGGCAGGACGACGACCGAGGAGAATACAGAAATTTAAAGCTCCACGCTACCATGAAGCCTTCCATCGACGAAAAGTTCCGAGACGAAAGCTTTTTAAGCAGCGCCACAAAAACAACGAAGTTTCAGAAGAAGAGACTGGAATAAATGCGCACGAGCCGGATAAGATCTTGAGATGAAATTTTCAAGCAGCTTTTTTTTTATTCTAAGCTCACGAAACCTCATCGGAGTTAAAGTCAAGACGTCAATGTCAATGTTTCTTTCGTTTTTAGCGAGTTTAATAGATTATTGATAACAAAAATCGATAACACTAATATAAATTTAATAAAAAAATGATTTAGGTACATAATCAGATGCAATGAAACGTTAAATTGCCATTAAGCCTTACAAGAACGATGCAAATTTTGTTAATCTTTCAAAAACGGATGGTTTCAACACAACCGTGGAAACCAAGTAGAAGGAATCTAGATAGAGCTAAGTGATACTGAAAGTTTTAACGGCGCGCAATAAAAACGAGAAAGCGCACGCAGGATTATCCCGAAGTTGGTCGGATCTTACGATAGAGCAGTAAAGTCGATGGAATACAGAAGTCTCTCTATTTATGCAGCCACGTCAGCAGCCAGTAGACACGAGATACCGCGGTGGTGGGTATAAACGCGTTAAAAGAGAAGATCGATGAACTTCCCGTTCCGAAAGAGCACTCCAAGGGCCCTTCGTGCTGATGGTCGTTATCATTGTCGGTGCGAATCTTCCTCCTGAAAATCGTATTCTGAGAAATTCCAGGTGCGTTAAACGCAGCCTGTCGCCTCTTTAATATAGGCAATCTTGTAATTATGCAGAAACAACACCAATTTGCACTACGAATGTCCATAAAACAGTTTGTAAACAGTAAATTTTCATATTAGAAAAACGAGGACGCGGAATAATAAGTATATTCTGAATTGTGTATGTGCGTGCCGGAGGAAAAAAGCCAGCAAAAGTAGAACCTTGTAAATAATTTCCTCATTATTTTCCACTTTTAGCAAATTCACCTCTACAGGAAAGTATGGTGATAATTTCTGGCTTCCTCGTAGATAAAGCTTCGTAGTAGCTGGTAAATAATCAGGAAGCAATAAGCACGGTTCTACTTTGCTGGCTCGTTTAAATATTGTACTATATTTGCTTATGCGAAGCCTTTAAAAGGTAGTGAATTAACAATGTTTTTAAATTAAGCGTTTTATAACTTTTTATCCCTATTGTCAAATTCAATTAAAACCAGTTTTGGATGCAACTTCATTTCTGTAGAAAGATTCAGTTGAATAACTTCAATATAATTCGACGTCTTCCAACGGCGTTCAGCATTTAATAAAATGAATGAGTCTTGATGAAACATAAATGAAGTTGTTTTTTTTTATTTTTTGACGTTTTAACTAATTGTAGTAAAAGTTTGAGTTCCACAGCCTGTGATATACACGTGAGCGTATTTAAATTGATTTGCGTTACCAAAAATTTTACTCATAAAATATTGAATACAAAACCAATTCCAATTAAATTCATAACAATGGAAGCATAGAAATTGTTTCTGTGGCTCGTCAAATTTCAATCCGATAGTTCAATCAATTTTCTAGAATATTTTTTGTTGGCTACATTTCTGGATGTTTCGATTTTTCTTAGTTTTCTTTTTATCTAGAAAAAGAGCAAGAGCAAGAATCAAAGAGTAACAAAAAATGCTCTGATTTTTTACGATAATTTGTTATATTCAAGCTACGAACGAAACTACTTATACGCACTACTGGCATACGGGCAAGGAACGGTAAAAGAAAATGTCGGGTGTTCCAGGATACTTTTTCACAAGCACAACGACCCCATGCAGGAGGAGCAACATGGCAGGCTTGTCATAAAACTAATAGAAGCTGCGCAGTGGTCGTGCCAGTACTATTTTACACCCGACATAGTGGCGCCGGAAGTGTTGAAGGCGCCCGGTTTATACCTTCAACGTTACAAATACAGAGAAAGGGGTGACAACTCGGTTGCCGACATAATACGTAGGAAATGCGTTTCTCCCGTGCACACGCAATACTAAAGTTACACGTGGAAAGTAGGTCACACGAAGAGAATGAAAATTCAAAAAATACCGACTGGCAACTTTCGTCAGACAGACAAAAATGGGAAAATAATTCAAACGCATGCAAATAGAATAAAGTCGAATCAAAGGCATTATCCAGCAGACCTTGAATACTATGTTGAATAAGAGGAATTTAATAATATGAAGAAATCATGTATTCCTCACGACGTGCAAAAGAATAAAAGAAGAACATCGGAACACGTGCGTCGTAGTGATAGAACAGACTGTTCGGACTAAGACAGCAGAAACCACGTACTGAAACGATCAAGCTTCATGTTATTTTTTTTTTTTTTTTTTTCTTCTTCATTGCAGTGTAATTCACATCCTTGAACGGAATCTCCGGGTTTCGTGAAATCCCGCACGCAGACAACCCAGATAGCCGCGGAGGTGAGGAGGGGAAGGAGAGAGCGAAGGGAGGCAATTACGAGAAATCGATTTGTCGCGATAGCCATCGAGGCCGAAGGAGGCCACGAACCAATGACGAGGAGAAGAGCGACCTACAGAGTGAGTGAGATACCGAAAGTGTTCGCTAATATCGAGAGGAAGACAGAAACAGGTAGATAAAATCGAGTAGTGACTCTGACGAGTGGTGGTATAGTAATAATGGCAAATTGGTTACTGTGAGCGCGGGAGGGTAGGGCGCGATAGAGAAAAACGAGGTCGGAAGACATCCCGGTAGCATGTTCCTGGCGAGAGCCAGCAGCTTCGAGCTGCACCGGGGAAACTTGAACCGGTTGCAATATGCTCGCTCATCCCCGTGATCCAGTCGACGGTATCCACCATCGACAAGCTTGTTCCGACGAGAAATCGGAATTCGTGGAATCTTCGTCTCCGGTTTGGTAAATCCAAGTATCCGCTTTGTCAATTATGAGAATTGTCACAGTCGTCCTGCTTGCGAAAGCTCGGCTCTCCGGCTAGAAGCCTAATGCCGAAAGAGTGTCCAAAAGTGTTTAAAACACTAACAGTTTCAGTTAAGACAGTTCCATAGTTGATGATATTTATCATAGCTTTAATTTTCTATAATTTTTTTAATTCACCGTCATTATCTTCGCTTAGACTTTTTTTCTTTGTTCCCTGACGTGTGAGGCGGAAAATCTGTATTCTATAATTTAAAGAAATTACGGCAAATAATATTCGTTATTTGTCAAGACTTTGATTTGAATACGAAAAGTATCCGACAAGTGTCCATTATCGGATCCAAGTATAAATCGCCTGTCGTAGGTTTTGAAGTACTACATAGATGACGTGAATATATAGGTATTGTGGTAGGTGAGTAAAGTTACACGACAGTCTAAAACCGGATTACACTTAACAATGTAGGTATTAATCGAATAATACCAATCACTGGAGTACAAGCAATTCCAAAATTACTAATTCAATCGGCCAGTTCTGTGATTGCAAGCATTTCTACCAAGTATTCTGTGGGAGATCAACTTCGTTGCAGTAGCTTCCTATCGTTGACTTTGGCTCACAGACAGCGAGAGAAAGAGGATTCAGTTTCAAAGGATCCGCGTAGAAATGGATCGAGTCGATCGATAGTCTGGCGTAGAGATGCCGCAGGGGGAGTCAAACAATCATCCCTTATCGCGTCGAGGGGCAAATACTGTGAGATAGATACCACGGAGTTTGTGAACACACAGAAGGAAAGGATCGAGATAAACAGCCAACACCGTGAAGGGGGTTACATTTGCCGAGGAGAGTGTTCTCTACAATATAGTACACAACGATATCGAAGTACTAGCACTAAAGTAGTTCCCACACCGGGACTGCACTTCCGAGCGTCGACCGGTTTTACTCGTTGGTACTCAGGTTCTCTTCCTATTTCTTGCTCGCTTTTTACTCCCGTCCACTTGTGTTCTCTCCTTCACCCGCCAAAAGTGAAAAAGTATATCGACCACTGACGTGTTGTTCGCAAGCATCTAAGCGAGATCCACAGCATTACAATATCTTGGATGGAGCTAAATTTCATTCAAGTACAAGATTTAGCGATGAATGACCATTTCAGGTAATTGTATACTGTTAATACCACCAAATTATTAACAATAATTGAGTGTGTTTTGACAGATTTGTCATTCGAATTTATGTTTTCAATACATTTTTGTTCAGGATGAGTACATGAAAATTAATAAAATGTTAATTTACAAACCCAAAGATTTCATTGAATTTCATTTTCATTCGAAAGTTTGAAGGTTTTTATTGAAATTGGAACTATACAGTAAAAAGTAATTTTAGCAAAGTAGTTTCCGAGAAAATATTATTTAAATGTAGAAAACCAATTCATTAATTACGTGAATAAAAAATTATTTTGCCGTTTACGAATTCTTGATAAATTAGCAGACACCAAAAAGCGGCGGATTTAACAAAATTATGATTAAATGTATACTCTGAATGTAACAATGACAAGAAATATGTTATAAAATAAAATACAAATTTCAATTTTTTAAATTTCACTACCTTTTTCGTACAATTGTCAACTACATTTGAGTACATTTATGGAAAATATTTAATCAAAAGTACAACAACCAAAATGTAGAATAGCATGGCATTGATTTTTAACAGTATTTTTAAAATAAATCTACATGCTCATTTAAAAACTGGCTGAGACTTGAAGTTTTCCAAAAATAGATTTGAGCACAGTCAGAATGAAAGAAGCTTTTTCTTTTACATCAAGTGTATACATATGATATTTCCTTTTTCATGGAATAATGGAAAAAAAAAGAAAGGGCAAAAAAAGGAGAAGCCAATTAATGACGGTACTAATAATGAACGTGAAGTCTATTCCTGTATCTTGTTATTTTTTTTCCTTCACATTGTGTATATAGCGTCTCGTTAGCGTTCAACATGTCTATACAAACAACCCGTTTCCAACACTGCAACATCGTGCGGTATATCTGGCTTCAGTTGTTTCGTTATTATGCAGCGAACCGAGAGCCCGATGCTCGATATACCGACAAGATAAGGTCGACAACATTTTAACCATATACACTTGCATCACATCCGTATGCACTCGAAATACGCACCGCTGATGAAGCAATCAGTCTGATGTACATCCATATGCGTATACTCAACAATCTCTTAGTAAGTACAGTAGTTACAATCTTAGTAATTAACACTGGTGAAGAAAAAACTCGGTAATTTTCTATTTTGTTCCAATTTACGTAAAAACTAGGTTGTGTACGCTATTTATGAAAGCCTTCTGGTTTGTCTGGCTTTAGCAACCATGCACAGCACGAAGAAAGATAAAATAAAGACAAGGATAAAGAAAAGGATGCGAAGGCTTAAAAAAAAAAGAAAATAAATAAGGAAATAAAGCGGTTGAGAGTGTTCTTCAGAGGTGAGCGTAACGGGCAGTGTTGAGTAAAGAAAGATCGAGGCCGAGAGAGGGAAAAGGAAAAGAAAGGGGTGAACAGTAGAAAAGAAAGTTCTAATTTTGCGCGTTTCGCGAACCGTGCCATTGCGGCTCTTACTCGCGTGGAAATAGGGTGGGGTAATTCGGGGTAAAAGCACCGAGCAGGGATTACGATAAGGAGAAACCATAAACCGCAGAGAAACTCTTCCCACCTTCTCTTTCGCGAGGAGCATATCAAACTGGGTCTTTTCAAGTAAATATAGCTTCAGGATCTTTCCACTCCTGCACAGTCCCCCCAACGTTAAGTTCTGCGCTCGTTGATTATTTTTTTCCTCTTTGAGTATCGCAGCATCTTTGAGAAGATGCTTCGTTGCGCAACATTACGCGTAGAAATATTATTTATTCTTTTTTCCTCGTGTAATTATTTTTTTAAGCATTATGTTTTTACCTCATAGCCAAAGAGGTCCGACATTACATTGTGCATATCATAGCATTATGGCACTTTCTAGATATTAAAGCTTTTACCAGCCTCCACAAACCATTTAGGAGATACTACAACAAGTAGAGCTTTATTAGCCCTGAAAGGCTTGCATACTGTCGTTGAATAGAAATTTCTATTTGTTATTTACTTTAGTTGAACCGTGGAACTAATTATGAAATACTTTTAATAAATAGTAAATATCCACCAAAGTTGAATATGGGATTATAGAGAACGCAGATTCATTCATTATCAGTGTAAAAGTTTAGGAAATTGTGTGATACCTTTTTGAAAGCTATTTAATACTATTGCAGATGGATTAAAATAAGCCTTCGACCTCATGGCTTTTTGTCGCTTCTCCAATGTGACATCAATAAATACATTTTACTTGTCTCGATGTCTTAATGATAATTTGGCTGAGTAATGCAATTCCAACAACAGTCGTATTTTTTTTTTTTGTAATTCTGTGAAGAATAGAAGTTGCTAAAGGTAAATCTCACTATAACTTCTTGTTTGATAATAAATTGGTTTTAGCTTATAGTAACAGCCTTTTTTTTCTGGGCGAAAACAAAGTTATTTCGCTATGTCGAGAAGAAGTTTCGCCCCGGCTTCCTTTTTCTGTACCTGCACGTCTATAACCGTTCGAGCTTTTTCTGCCGCTTTTATTCCAACATTTTGCTCGGTTTTTTTTTCCCAAGGTCTTATACCTGACTAGGGCGAACGCGTGTTTGTTGCCTGTCTTGCCTACCGCGGCAAAATTGCCTCAGATGGGAATTAACGGGACCGGAGGCCGTCAAGAAGATGGTGGGATTTACGATGTAGGCTCCCTTACCGTATACATCTCGCCCTCTATTCTTCACTCAGGATCATTTATTCGTCCTGTTCGTTAGGCAGTAGCTGAACCAAATAAAACGTTCGTTGATGCCGCACTTCTACTCGACAAAATGCTCCAGGGCATACATTTTATGTCACAGTACATAAAGAGGCCGTTTTTCGGTCACTTTGTGATAGTCTTCATCATCTTTTTGTCTTAATTTGGCTTATCTTATCATTATGGCAGTCTAAATTGCTTTAATATAGTTTGATATGCGTTATATCGTAAATTATTATTATAAGCGAAATCGAGATTTAGGCAATAACCTCCCTTATTATTCTGGTACCCCCCGTTATAAGCCCCTTTCTCATCTTCCACCACATATTTTCCGCGAGAGTACAGAAAAAAAGCTTTGGCCCTATAGGCGATTTCTATCTCTTTTTATATCTCTTACACAGTTGTAGCTTTTATATTCTCACTTGAAGATTTTACGTTCTACCACCTTACCGAAAAGGGAGAGGCATTTTTGCCTCTTTTCTCTCTGGCAAGAAGTGCGAGAGCGGAAGAATGAAACGAAGCGAAGTAGCAGCCAGAATCGCCTCGTTATCGGATTCGACTATCGGGAATCGGGAGTCGGTCTCGCGCCTCGATTACTTTGCCAGTCTTTCGGACTGCTGCTATTCTCTCGGCGGTTTCTCTGGTTCGCGGCCTCGATCACTAATACTCTCGGAGGATCTTGATCGTGTATATAGATACCAGCAATACTTCTTTTCGTTCGCGAGTTCACCTCCTCTTACACTACGCCACGACTCAATCATTGGTCCAGAGAGATTTTACGATTATGACTACGTTCGTGGACACGTAGAGGACATTCGTTTTTAGGCGTGTCAGGTTTTCATCATTGGGCTTATATTCCTGCAAGGATAGCACTTTCCACATTTATGACGTTCTGCCCTCTGACCCATTGTCGAGCTTCTAAAGTTTATAATCCAATAATCACAGCATCTCACTTTAAGTTGATTTGCTTATATGTCAACTGGAATGAAATAAATCAAACGGAGGCATCCTCAAAAAAAGATCGTACCTTTTATAAGAGAGATCTTTTTGTAGACGATCAGATAACGTCGGCTTTCATAACACATTCTGTTTGGGCAGCACTTCCTAAAATTACGATGTTCACCTTCCGACCCTCCCTTAAGGATCATAAAATTGATATTGATCCAATAGGAGCATCAACAATCTACAATAATGGGGTCAAAAATGTGCCCTGCGTAATGTTTAATGTAGTATGAATTTAAATGTATAATAAATCTAATATTATCTATCACTGTATTCTGAAAAAGCTTTATGGTTAGAAGGTTGAATCGTTTGACGGTTTCACGATGCACACAAACAGTGTATTCCATTGCGAGCGATAACATATCTAAAAACTAGGATAAACTCAACCATAAACTCTTTTATTGCAAACATAGTATCAATGTAGTTGGTAATTCTCAAGAAGTGTAACCACAGTCGTTTAACCGAGCATTTTTCTCAGGATGTATCCGGAAATAAGACATCATGGCAGAGTTTGAAGTCGGTCTTCAAACGTCTACCTGGAGTCACTGATTTTACGAGTACGACAACGTAGTCGGTAGTTTTCTGTTCGTGACACGATTTCAAGTCTCAATGTCACGTCGAACACGTTTTACGATCACGGCAGCACTTCCGTGTGTGCTACCAGATAACGATCCAAGTTTTCTGGCACCGCAGCACATCGAGTAAACACAGACACCATCATTCCAGTGTTAGCCGATACGTTCAAATTGTTCGGAAAAGACACGACGGTTAGAGAGTTCGAGGAGTTTATTGCGATAATCTTCAGGAAACCATCGGAATGACCACATCGAGTTTAGTCGTTCGAAATATAGAGCTTAAGGGTGAACATCCGAGTAAACTGCGGAAAAAATAGGTGAGTTTTAGAAATTATTATCTCAAAAACTATTTGTTCGACTTTATCCACGTTTGTTTTATTCGAAAGTATACATGTTGTTGAAGTATGCTGACAAATTTATTTATAAATATATATCGACTGGGAGCGTTGCTGTCATGACCGGCGTAAAAAATGCCCCTCGCTCGTGGTCCGCGGTTCCCAAGATAAACTTCCATTCTGCGGGAAGATCCTTCGTGGTTTACTTTTACGATTTTCTTTTCTACTATCCATTTCATTATATAATTTTCAGAAAACGACGCACAAGATAATAAACGTTGTTCACTGCTGCACGACTGATGATAGAATGACGCTCTAGACGATCCGTTAGAATTCACAAAGGGTCCGACCCTTCATACTTGCTAGACAAAAGAGTCTGGGTCAGGTGGCACAACGGGCGACCGGTTGCTCGATTGCTTTCTGATAAATTGCCCATAACTTGCACGATGTTCTTAAGACTACCTTTAAAATGAGCGAAAAAGAAAATTGAAAAAAAAAGAAAAGAAAAGATTTACTCGGACATGCCCCCGTAAGTTCAACTATTGGAGAAGATATCATTCGAATAGAGAGACGTGCACTCTGCACTCTCTTATCAAATAACCGGCAGCTAGGATTCGGAGGACAGATGTAAAGGTAGGCGTCGCAGAAACCATCGTTGATCTCAAGCTGCTAATCACGGAAATGGACTTTCATAATTGATATGTTTAAAGCTTTGCGATGTCCCTTCGCTGGCTGTCATTTCGACAGCAGTACTTCAATCCTAATTGAATCGAAACCGATGGGCTCCTGGTGAAGCCGGTGTTGAAATAAACTTCGGCTTTATCGTGAGCTCTATAAGATTTCCTACGACTGTAGAGTAAACAAGATGTCATTGGCCGGCTCAGAGATCGAAGATAATAAGGCAAGCAAAAGGACGACAGTGAAATCCCTGGAAATCCAGCAATGTCGTTAGGATAACCAGACAAAGTGGTTCCTGTAGTAGGGCTGCCAATCTTTCTACACTGTCTGTTCTTTTGTTTTTCTTTCCACCACCTTCTCATCCTCATGTCTGACCTAGCTTCCACTTGTTCGCTCGCCGACGAGTATTCTCGTGTTTCGGTGGAGACGGAATTACATGAATAGAGTAAAACAACTCGGGAAATACAGTTCTTTATATCGTGGATCGAAAAAACCATAATTCGACTAGTCAGTAATTGCCTTTTCACTCTTGTTCGGAATGAATGGATAAAAAAAAAACGACTGGAAAGGTAGAGATGAAAAAAATGCTGTACACTATATTGAGTGTTTCGTGGCTGTAGTTTTGCGCTGGGATTTAGTCGAGAGCACGTTGTTATAGCTCCACCACTATTAACAATGCCTGTGTAAACTGCTGCACTGATAGAGCCAACGATTTTATGTTGAACGAGAATTGTCGAAAATGGTTCGCCTTTAATGCTCCTCGTCGAAATATGCAAAAAGTACTACGAATATCGAGTTGCGAGCTTTCTCTCGCTCTTTCACTTTCTCGACAAGTGCCCCGGACTTTTTCTAATTCTTTTTCATCTCTCCTGCCACTCAGTTTCCGGTTCAACGAACTACTTCAGTCAAGATTTAAGAAAAGAAGCCTTAACAACCAAAGTGCCTGCGTGTCTCTTTAGTTCTTCCCTGGACTCTGAATTTATTTGTAAATACACTTGGTTTAATTTATTTTTTATTTTTGAAAGCGTTAATTTATTTTTATTTACCTAATTCATTAAAATTAGCGATCTTTTTAAATCTTTTTTCTTTCCTGCCATTTTTTTTAAATGCACAAATCCTTTATTATTTGACGTATGAAGTTCAATGTGGAGGTTTTAATAAGAGTGGTATCTAGTTCCGTAGACTAAGAACGATGACCTTTTTTGTTTTATTACTTTTCTCTTCAGCTCCGATTTCCTTTTTTTGCTGCCCGGCGCATCTCAGGTTTCTCTTACAGAAAGGTTAAGAGTACTCTCGGCATTCATTTACCCTTTTCGACGTGAGCTTTCTATAGACCTCTGCACAATACTGTATGTTAAGATTGCAGCAACTCTATTATCTCGTTTCGTGCAATAAGTACGAAATAAAGAGAAAACCGAGAGAATGTGCGAGTACAGAGCCGGTTATCTCCTATTCGCAACGCCACGAGCTAACTCCCGCTATTCTTCCATCCCGTCTCGTAATCCCATTAAGTGCGCACCATGTGTAAGAGCTGAGAGCTAAGTACGGGTTTATAGGTATCTAACTACGTCTAGCTACCAACGCTGCTCCGTCAATCGTTACTCCTTCCTCTGCAGGTAGTGTCTGGCACCTGAAATTTCTGGACTTGGACTGACCAAGAAATGTTGCTTTCGCAGGAAATGTGAAAAATTAAATGTTCGATTAGGGCTACGATAAGAGTCCCATGAGAATTACTACTACCAAAAATAAAGTAAGTTGAAAAGTTCGCCAGCTCCGAATTTTTAAGCAAAACAAAAATAGGCTCGCATAAACTAAAAAATATAAAAATATCGCGTCTCTGCGATATATTTTAATCGACTAACCTACATGATAGCATATAATAAATGGACCAATTTTCAAAAGTACGTTTTATGGTACCGACTAAAAAGATACCATTTCACTTTTACGCGCTGTAATGGAACTCGTGAAGTGTGACGAGACCGTATTATACAATTTATGTTGTTTGGTTAGATCAACACAACAACTATATTTTACAGGCTCGTACCTGGTTATTATTATTGCCATTATTATTAGCTTCGTCGTTGCACGAACGCTCTTATGCCCCGTGAAACCTGGAGATAACGTGAACGGTACGATCTTTCATTTTTTATGTGCGAGCATGATAGGCATAGGATTTATCGTTCACCCGTGTGTAAGCATGCTGTAAGTCGAGCTTGACGGCTCTTTTCTAGGTGCATGCATAAAACGCTTTTATTTTTATTTAAAAAAAAAAATCATGTTGCATGCCCTTCCACTACAGTAGAGAAATGAAACCGCATAATATTTTGCCGTCGAGCGCAATCGATTTTTCTAATAATACGCTCTCAAAAATAGATATTTTTCGCGATTGAAATTCTATTTCATGATTTTTATCCAGAGAACGACTTATCGCACGACGCGTCAAGACTGTCACATTCAGGAGCATTCAGGAGCGATTGAATTTTTCCTCGAGGACCGAATGCCACCCTGTGTCACCCCCTGCAATGAGGCTTATATACGGAGAGCCCGCGAGCACGAGAATATTTTTTCAGATAAATTGTCTGAACATGGACGAAGACGGAATACCGAATAATCGATTATCTAAGCCTGTGTCACTGCTCCAAGACCTCCTGCAGAACTCACGCTCCAAGAAGATTAATCTTTTTCTAACGTGCGATCCTGCCCTCGAAGACGGATCTTGACTTCATAAATCTTTCCCGCGGGACAACCATCGCAGCAAACTCTCGCGTCTTAAAGTACACTGTAAATCCAAGTGTGTTACGAAATATGTAGTTTCGTATAACTTTTATTGTAGTCACTTTTTACGCCTTTACAGTGTGCTATTGCTACGTGCTATTCCTAAGCAATGGCCTCTAAAGGAACTTATCTGAAAATCATCAAAATTTAATTGTGTTGCGATTCCATATATTTTGCAGTATTATAAAAATACCACTTAATAAGCACAATGTAATTGAAGACTTTCATAAGTGATCACTTTTTTTTCAACGCGAACTCGATTTGAATAAACGATATTTTTGTTCGGTATACCTCTTTATGACTTGTCTTTTAAATTGAATATAAACGAGAAAAAGCTGAGAATCACATTACAAGGGTGTATCGTAAAACATTATATACGAAAAAAGTCCGAATATCTATATATTTACTGCTTAAAGATATCGTTCACTAAGATATTTTATAAAGGTTGCACAAAAAGATATGTCACAGGTCTCAACGTTGAAACGTATCTGTTAACAAATGTAGCAAAAGCTTGTTTGAAATCATAATACATATCTTGAAAGGTAAATAGGATATTTTCTTGTGATTACCCTGAGCAACCAGATCTTTCTTGTAATTATATATTCTGCTCATTCACTCAATAATGATGTAATTACGAATGCAAGGACGCTAAGTCCGCAAAGGGTATTAAGAATAATGAGTAATGAAAAAATTAAGGTCTAAGAAACGAGACAATGGAGAAGGTAGAAATATATAGCATATAGAAGCAACACGCGAGGCATGGCGTAGAAAATTCAGCGTAACTGTGATCTTCAGAGGCTCAACATATACAGAGAGAATTCGACGAGAAAGGTGTATAACTGTATGCCAACAAACGAACACGTATTCCTTTGATCTTGCTTCATCTCATCCCGCTCGCTACTTCTGCTACGGCTGACCTGCCGCCGCTGGTGATATTGTGAGACTTGAGTTTATACCAAGTCTATCCGACTCTGAGAACCCGTATTGTTCGTAAAAAGCTTTTGGGGTAAGCCACTCCTTTGCCTTCGGCATCAAACCCCCCCAAATTACTGTCCATATAAAGATAATGGGAGGTTCTGCCGAAACGTGACTCTTTTTTACATTTAAAACTTCCGAACGATCGATATCAATCCAACACCATTATTTCTTTCCAAACACGTCAAATCAGCCAAATCTATTTTCATCATGAAATCGATTTTTGTATGCTTATCGTTCCGTTAATCCCCGTAAAAAAAAAAAAAAAAAAAATTGGTGCCGAGATTAAAAAGTTATTTCCTTCTTATTGAAACTGGAGAAGATATTTAATTTTCTATATTAACCTTACGATTAAAATAGAGAGCTTTGTTTCTTTTATTTCTCCAACGATTCCATTCCATTAAAAAAAATTCAATAAAGCTCTCGCAAAAAAAGTACATGCATAACATGTATTTATTGCCGACGATTGTTTGACATACGTGCCCAAAATTTATAGCATGGATGAATGGCACACATACTCGTTTTTTTAAGGCTGCCTCAAGAAAAATAGTCAAAGAGCTTGTACACAGTATATCCGAAGTGTGTACTACATGGAAGAAAATATAATACTGTACGATGAGAAAGATACGAGGTGTTGGAAGGGGTGGCTGTATCCCAACCGTTGTAGTAACTCGGAGAGTGCGCGCGCTCTCGCGGAGGCTTTGACGTCAGGAGAGGGCTTTTCTCAACTCGAGTGGAGACTCACCGCAAGAGCGAACGAGGGAGAGAAGGTTCGACGCGTGTTGGAAGTCGCATTAGAGTACCAACGGGAGGCCCAAGAGGAAGGGGTTCCTTCGAAGGTGCGATGGCTGTCTGACAGAATGTGAGAGAAAGAGAGAGAGAGAGAGAGAGAAGTCAACGACTTGTGGACCGCTCGCATCGATTGCAAATATTTAAAGCCCTCGAGGTCAGATGAGAAATGCCAATGGAGGAGAAAGTCAAGCAGAATTCCGCCGAGCCTGAAGCCGCTTAGTGGCAGAAACAACAGAAATCAACGAGTTTTACAAAAAAAAAAAAAAATATCGAACGTCCGGGTATGTTCGATGGTACAGTAAAGGTAATTTCGTAAAAGGAAAATAAAAAAAATGTTATATACCTTTTCCCTCAGTCAAAAGTTTGCATGAAAGCCCCTTATACTTTGAAATCCGCTTATTGGAAAACAGACACGGTCCGAAAACAATAAAGTTTGCGATCGATGGATTCGAATGAATGTCGTAAATGGGATATTTTGTTGGATGCCGTTTTTCACGAAAAGTTCGATTGAAAAGGGTGATTATGGAAGCAACACTGTGGGAGTGTAGAGAAGTGCTGAAAATCCAGGTGCTCATTTTATTAATGCAAAGAACGGTGACATGGAGGATTTTTTTTCTTTCATTCGTCAATATATTCGCTTTTAAAATATACTATACGTAGCGTCACCTGGTTGAGTGGCTGACCTCGCGACCTGTGGATCATCATACAGTTGTGTCTCATAATAAATTCTGTTCTCGATGAACTGGAGTTCATTCGAAAAATGCTATACAGCGTACACTATACGAATTGAATAACATATGTCGTTGCAAAATCATATTTAGCAGTCATTTCGATGTTTCCCACGATGCGAAGAGGTGTATCAGCGTTAGTTTGGATTGAATATTATGACTTCTACGGTGACAGAGTTAACGAGTTATTTTTACCGGATATTTCCTGTCCTCGTTCAATTTAACAGAGGCATCCGAATTAATACTCTACGGTTTGAATAATTCATTGAAAAAAAATAGGCAGTACTATCGTGTGGAGCGAGGCTAGTGGAATAAAAATGAGAAAGTAATTGAATCAACCGAGATAAATCGTCATTCTCGGTCTCGGAATCGTTCGGACGAGCGATATACAGTCCGTTAATCCAATAACGTAGAGCGCAAGTCAAAAGCGAAGCGAAAAGCGACCGAACCGAGTACATATAAGTTTCCCCGCATGGTTTATCCAATTAGTGCGCTGAATACGAGCAGGAAATTTAGTGGTTCATTAGACTCGAAGGAACAGCCAAAATTCTAAATCCAGACAAACGGCATAGCGCTCCGCCATTTGGATTTCGATATGGTACAGGTGTTATTTGGCCATTGGAGAGAGCAAGCGGGTCTTGGTGTCGGATCGCGTGATTAGGTTTCGTTGGATCCTTCATGCCCTTCCACGCGATTACACCACCCCTGGAGTCTTTGCTCTCGTGGCTATGTACCACCTCGCCTTCGGGGTATCGAGCTTGCCTCGTTTATTGTCGTTTCTCATGCGATGTACACCCGAGCCTGCTATGAATACCTCGAGTACTACAGTAGGAACTCTCACAAGTCAAAACTCCCACTTCTTAGTATCAAAATCATTGGGGTTCATGGTGTGTGTCGTAACAGCAATGTGAGGATTCACCATGCGCGGATAGAAACACAATTTAAAGAGAAAAAATGAACAGATTATAACTGAAGTATTACACCAAAGAAGGACGTTGTTTTTAATGTGTCATCGAAATTTCAAATTTCTTCTTAAAAAAACAAAAAGTGACCTAACCAGTCCCGGTCTTCCCCAATGAGCATCTACAATTTTTTGTTCATGACATCCCATAAGGCATTCGTTGATGGAAACTATGGCTGTTCAGTACTGATACAAACTGAGTTCACAAACTGAAAATTATTACAGTACTATCAACAAGTTCGCAAGGGTAGACGTTAAAAATCTTCCCTCGTCCTATACAACAGGGTGAAGCACAGTGTACCGAGACATAACATTGGAAAGAGACGGTGCAATCCATCACGCTCGGATGACAAGGAATACAGCCTTCTGCTTTTGGTGTGGCTGTTACCTCGGTTCTCTCTCCATTTCTATAGCGGATTCTGGTCGGCTATGTTGGATAGGCCAGAGTTCTCGTGCTATGTATATGATGAAGTTGCTCTGCAGAGTCGCAGATGCTACACCACGAATGAGAAAGCAAAGGAGAGAGAGAGAGAGGGAGAGGGGTACAGAAGTTAGCATTACACAAGAGTGACTGCTGCAGTCACCATAGTGGCGACCACCTATTCGGCTATTGCATTGTTCCAACGGAGACTACAGTACCAACCTCCTGCATCTTCGGAACAATAAACAGCTTACGGGTAGCTGATGCATTGCTTCAAAGTGTGCGCAATGGGATGTACGTGGTCGCATAAGCTCCCTGGCCGTTCGCACACGTCAGTGAGATTATCGAATTGACTCAGGCCCAGGGGCAGTTTAACAATCAGAACATACGAGCCATGGCACCGCCATTCCTGGGTCGAATTAGTTACGACAGTGCCAGATCCACCGAATGTAATAAATCGGGCTATGAATAGTTACCAAAACCCAACAAACGCCTTTCTATATTCCAACAAATTCAATACACAAGACCATAAATCGCCAAATCGCACGCATTGGGGCTTTCACAGTTTTACTGCTAAGTGCTTCGAAAATTAAAAGAAGAAAGTTTTTAGCAGTGCTGCTGTGCGACACAAGGGGAGAATAATGTTGGAAGTTTTTACTTTGATGATACCAGACTGTATGTGCATAGTCGAAGCAATCCGTCACGTCACATGCCACAGCAAATGTGGGAATAGTATATACCAGTTGCGTGATTGTGGTGGTGTTGGTTGTGGTAGTTAGTGCTACTGTTGCCCCTGCTGTTGCTGCTACTGCTGCTGGAAAGCTCTAGCTGAGTCGGGTGGTAAATTCTGGGTTCGGGTGTGGAGCACCACAGGGAAAGATAACAAAAGCTTTGGGGATAGATAAAGAGGACGACACATGGTGAAGTCGACTGGCTTAGTACAGCTTACACGGTTACTTTCCATTCAGACGTTGCACGATACCGGTCAACTTAGCCATATGAACAGGTAGAGCCAGAGTCAGAAAAAGGCAATGAAACGAGGCGCGCCTAGAAAGAGGACCGGGGGAGGGGAGATTAAGCGAGACTGGAGCGTGTCTTTCCATAATCTATCGACTCGACCAGAGATGATGCCACAGGGTAAACGACAAGTTTGCACACCGTCATCCCCTCGATTGTATGGAGACCTTCGCAGTTGCCAGGCTGTTGCATTGTCCTAGCGAGCCTACCACTAGTGAACGTATGAGGTGGTGACGACTACCCAGGCTGCTCCTTCGATCCGTTGTGGCTATGCCAACCCATCAATGTATAGCACCGTCTATAACAGCTCAGTACTACGTAGTTCAACAATAAGCAACCACTGCCAAGCTCCTACGTATCGCGTGAATCCTCGTAGTAGACACGCGCCCAACCACATGCAAACATTTGAACCTCGCAAACGAATACTACCCATCAACCAAGTATGCACGAAGTGGAGGGTTGGTAGTGTGAGTTTAAACACATGCACAGGAGTCCCTCTTACCGCTAACGCTTGGACACGCACAAACATCGACCTGTTACAACGGCGCACGGAAGCTTTTCCCTAGCCACCTCCCTATACATCCCCATCCCTCTTCTCACCCATTTCACCCTCAGAGCTGCTGCTGGATGTGTCAACAAGTGTCTTGGCACCGGTTCTCACGCTCCACTTTTACTTGTCTCTTTTGTTTTTTGGGTTCTTTTTTTTTTGTTTTTTTTGTTTTTTTTTTTTTTTTGAGATATTGTTTCCTCATCTGAAAAGCTAAGAGACATTTCTGCCTAAGCGTTCTTTTTGGAATGTTGGCGATTTGATTTTTATTATTTGTCAGAGAATCAGGAAGAATTTTCAGCAAACACTGTGGCCCTGAGAGCTTTAACTTTAGGGATTCATATTTTCTCCGTATAATACGATAATCCGGTGAGACGTTGAAGCTGCCTTAACGGAGCTTGATGGTCGTCACGAAATTCGTATAACCATCACCAGCTCAAAACCTTGAGGTACGTTGTGAAAACTGATTCATGGATGATCCTCTAATTTAATGGAGACTGAACAAAGCCGGTAATCGGATACTCTCGCGAATATTTAAAGTACCAACTTCTCTTTAGGTAAAGGGGGATAATCGTATGTCTAATAAGAATTGTTGAATCGTTAACTTTGTGAGGGATATTGTACTCTCCAAGTGGCGAGAAACGTCATCCATACTCCATGAGATCAAAACAAACTTTGAGTGTATTCAGCCGATACGTTATTCATTTCGTAATACAGGCATATACTTCAGGCTTTATTGATATAGCTCGGCTTTCCGTCGTTTCGTATATTGAGACTCATCCTGAAAAGCATGGCGACTAAGGCGATTTAATTGTATGTCTAATAACAATTATTGGTTAATTGCTTTTGTGAAGGATATTATATACTCATAAGAATGATCATTGAAACGTTAGAATATCGTGACAAAGGTCAACTGTATTTTGCCATTACGTCGTGTATTTAGTAATACAAGCTTAATATCTAGCCTTTGTCGATATAGCTCGGTTTCATTGGGGTCCGTATATTGAGTGATAGCCCAGTAGTTGCTGCAATGTACAATACAACAATCATCTCCAATAAAATAGAACTTGGACTGAAAATGTAAAGAATTGTCTTTTTGTGTTAGTTAACCAAGTTTTATTGTACTTCCAATTTGAATCATTGGTTCATAGTTTTTCTAAGGAATATTAAGTCCTCCAAATGACAAAAAGAATTATTTGTACCGTATAAAATCATGGCAAAGTTAAAATGTACGTAGTTGTTACTTTAGTTATTCGGTAATACAAGTGGTTGCTTCAGCCTTTACCGATATAGCTGGAATTTGTAGATAGTAGTATACTGAGTGATGACCCGGGAGTAGCTACATTCTGCCGGAAGACAATCTGCTCCAATGAAGTGGAACTCGGAGAGCCAATGATTGCCATTCAATCAACTTCTCCCTGTTTAACGAGGTTTAATCGTGCGTTCAATGACAAAAATTGTTTTATTGCTTTTATGAGGGATACTATGTTCTCCTAATGACAAGAAACGTTATCAATATCTTATGAACCCATGACAAACCTAAAGTGAACCTAGCCGTTACGTTATTTATTAGGTAATACAAGCGGATGCTTTAAGCTTTATCAACACAGTTCGGTTTTTGTAGGAATGCGAATATTGAGTGGTATCCCGGTAGTTGATGCATTCTGCCGTAGGACAATCGTCTCCAATGAAGTGGAACTCGGACAGCGAATGGTCGCTTCGATTACGCACTGACTCGTTTCCGTTCATCCGGTGCGGCATAGAGGAGAGACGCGACCGGGGAAAGGAGAGGCGATTGATTTGATTGTAATTACCTCGATCGATCGAGTCCTTCTTGCTTTAGAATCACCAATCAAGAGGTGCCCGGAACAATGAGAGGGAATTTCTCCTTTACCGAGAGAGGCATGGCGCAGCCTCGTTTTGTTCGTTATCAAGAGCGCACTGCGCATATACTCCACTATATTGTCTAGTCGTATATTAGTTGTAGCTCAGAATCCTCCGGTGCTTCGGTTAAATTTCCTGGTACTGTGCAACGAGAGGCAACGAATAGACTGGTAACGATGCTCAGACTCGAATTGAGTGAACGAACAGCCCCTTCATGTACTGAAATGATTTTACACTTACAGAGAAAATGAGCGGAGGGCTCCAGGCAGTAGTACTACAGCAGTTTCTAAGTCTATAATTAATCCTGGTACTTCGGATGGTAAAGTGTAGTCCAGGGTAAAATCCCCGGATATCAACGACGTGGAATGAGATCCAAATAGTTTTGCCACGATCAGGTAGAAACTCAATTTTCACCCGTTGCCGAATACTACCGTGAAAACTGTTCGACGTGTTCTATTTGTTTCATGAGCGTAGGGAGTTGGGGATTTTGAAATTATGATGCACTCTCTTACCTCGTATGACCACGGCGTTAAACGTCATGGACGTTAAGCCGTGGTTGCGATTTTTCCAATCATCGAAGCCCACTGCGGGACCTCTTAACGCCACGATAAATAAAAGCAAAAAAATATATATGTATCAGGTACCACCTGTGACACTGAATTTAAATTCTATGCCGACGAAGTCTTCGGAATGAAGATCTTTATGGTAATTGATTTTTTTTTTATTGAGAACAAACTTGCGCACTTATCCTTTTCTTATGAACGTGTGTATTTGTAATAGGCCGATTCGCACTCTTCGTTGTCAACTATGTTGATGTGGTTATCGTAGGTCATAAACACCTTGACTAAACTGTAGATGTTTACTATAATTCACCCATCACAGTTAAAACGTTCACGATGATATATATAATATATATAATTTTTTCCATGTAATTGAACTTGCTTGAAACTTGAACGATTACTAGTAATTGACAGTATTCGATTGGTCGTTGAGTGTGGACCGCCAGCCCTTTTTCGATCAGATCCTGTGACGCCGTTATATATACTATATATTTGTTTAATTTTATTTTTCTTATTTATCCTCTCTTCTTATCAAGTATACATTTATATTGAATTTTTCTCCTCTTTAATATTCAACAACGAGTAGCACAAACAATGATGTAATTCACTTTGCCACGTAATTTTATTTATATATTTATTAAAAGTTCTTTTATTTTCGGTTTCTTAATTATTGGATTATCAATTAGGAGTAATATTAGACTTTTATTAATTCACCCACGAGGGTGGAGAGGATTTTTTTTTTTTATTTTTCAAAATTTATAACGACAACGTTGAGACCGTAGGACTTGTAAATGCGAGACAAGAGATGGAACGAGAATTAAGATGATGTTTTCACTTATATACACTGGCATGCACACGTTACACCTATTTATAATTATGTCCGTTTATCTACTCGATTTCAAGATCACTCTTTCCCGCTATTTTCTTTTTTACTTGCACGCCTTTTTATTCTTTCAGTTTGTCAAATTGACTACGTCGTAGTCCTTTTTAAGTGTCTTAGGCTGCGTTCTCGTGTTTCAGGGTTTCGTGACTGTGCACTATTTAAGTGGCCAAGGTAAATCACACCGAACCCTCTTTTTTTTTCTTTCCCCAGTCGTCTTCCTCGTGACTTAAAGCACCCTTAAACTTTAATCTTTCTCATTCTTTTCTTGTCTTCCTTCGTTGTCGACTTCCGCGCGCACTTCTCTCCTACTTTCTTCCTCTTTTCTCGTCTTATTCTTCTCACTCTCGAAATTTAGGTCGTTGGTACGGGCGCTAGATGTGGAAACGCTGTAACACGAGACGAGGGCACACACATCCCTCTCTACTTGAGCAAGCCGACCTCTCTCTGCACCTTTACTCGTCCTCCGTCTTCACTAGCTCGACTTCTTGAAGCGCTTCAGCGAGAGGGTGATTCACCCAACGTAGCCGCCGGTCGTGTTTCAGCTAGCGCTAAGGGAGGTTCGGGGTTAAGGGCCGAACCTCGTGGGCTCTGAGCGATCTATACCTGCCCGGTACTCTAACCATCTCGAAACAACTTCCACCTCTAAACTTCCTACTTTACTGTACATTGTTCAGGACTTTCGTATGCAACACGAAGGTTATCTGAGGCGATCATCGAATTCAGCCTCATAACAAATATTTTTAATAACCGAAATCCAAATTGTGTATACTAAAAATTAACATACTAATTCCAGTAATAAATCGTGGCTAACAAGCGATTCAGATTACCATTATATCTACCCTTGTATTTTTTTATATTCAGTAGGACCTCAATAATCCAAAGTATGAATTGGGTATCCTAACGTTCAACTATTCAAACGTTGACGCGAAGTTGCTGCGGTATTCCAAAAACCTAAGCCCGGACCCAACTGGTTCCGATAATCGAGGTTCTACTGTAAATTAATTTCGTCAAGGATTATTACATTCTGTCTAATTATCGGAAGGTTCTATTGTAGAAGAAGCAAACCACTAGAATGGATGGAAAAATAGAAATAGGTACTTGAAAAAGTTTGTATGAGAACCGAGCAAATCAAATGCACCCTTTTCCTTTTCCTCATTATATCTCTAGCTATGCCACAGCGATTGTTCTTGCCCGACCCAAGTCCCAGCGGACAACGCAGGAACGCTTTATCGCCAAGTCTATATACAGCCACCATGCTGCAGCAACAGCAGCAACGGTGATAGCGGTTTCAGGGGTGGTGTAGCGCAACCCCCTGGCTTTATTTATCTCCAACCTCGCTTTCCAACGATTGTTTAGCACCGCAATAGAGAGAGACAGAGTGATGCAAAAACTCCAGAGAATGGGAGGTGGATTACCGTCTGGTCATGGGCACGAGCCGGTTGCCATCCACGATTTTCACGAGATTTCCCTGAACTCCGTGGAATATTCGCATTCCCCAGTCAGCAAAACGGTCAGTTATTGAGGTGAGCTTTCGAGCGCGATAATTCCTACAACTAGATGAAATTCACCAGGAGTACAATATTTTAAATGGCATACGCGGCTGAACACTCTACCAGCTCTTTCCAAGCTCTGCTATTTTTTTTAACGCCTTCCGCAAGTAAACATAATTAACTAAAACAAATAAAATCTCTGTTATGTGATGCATAATATAATAGCGATGGGATAACCAAGACCAACAGACGGGACGGTATTATCTTCCTTTATTTAATTTTTTAATCTTCTCACATCGCACGCTTTCTGGAATAAAAAGCGGATATGAAACGAAGAAGAAAAGAAAGCTATATGCCCGGCAAGAAAATAGTAAGAAACAACCAGGCGTGGTAAGACTGTAAATAAACTTTATGGGAGCGAAAGGAATGATTTAATCTAAAAGGGTAAAAAAAAAAACGACTCTCTAGGTTCTCATTTCTGCTATGCATTAAACTTCATAATTTTGCGGTAAATTATTATTATATGAAAACCATACGAACAGCCGCAATGCTAGTGGATGCCGCCGGCGTTTTGCCTTTGCGGAAAGCCGTTTGTACGAGTTGGCGAATATGCTGTAGCAAAAGGAAGTCAGTGAATAGAGAAACTGACAGAGGAAATGGGTAGCGAGATAACATCCTCGACGTTCGAAATAGAGAGGGCGAGAGCTGGACGATTTAATTCAATTAAAGAGCGACCGTTGGCCGCAAGGGTTCAGGGCTTATATATCCAGACTACATACAGTCGAGGCTGGCTGTAAACGTGTATATTCAATGGCCGTTGACCAGCGCTACTGAATGCTGGAAAATTAACGAATTATTGTAGCGTAAGTGCGAACGAACCCAGTGAATAATTCGTTAAATGATAATTATTCCCCATTTGGTCATTAACGAGTAAAACAAGATGTCTAGACATTTGTTCCTCGGTGATTTCACGTATTTATTGCTTTACTCCTGTACCATTTCACAATGTTTTTTTGCCTATACTTTTAGTTTCTGTTAGTGGAACACAGGAGCGAAAAAAAAGATAGCGATGTGTTAGCAGCTACTCGCTCTTTCTGCCTCGTACTAGATAGAGGTTGAATCGGATCCGGCGGGGTTGCAAACAACCAACGTAGTAAAACCGAAGCGTGGGAATGCCGCGGGCATTCAGCATATCAGTGTAGCTTCTACACACCGCGCCATACGCTCTCTCCCTCTTTCTGGTCTGCACGAATTTATCTCACCGCGCCTACAACAAGCCCGGTCCTCGTTATTTTATAAACGGACACATACGTTCGATTCCCGTAAGTATTGATTCCAGCCTGTTAGATCAATATACATTTACTTCTCGGCTGTAGCCGACTGTCAAAGCCGACTTGAATTATTTCCGTGTACATTTTTATCTATTTACTCAGTCGAAATGATAACATGTAAACTTCAAACAAATTAGCATGGAAACCAAAATCCTTTTTTTTCAAATCTGTTTGGAAGTGGCCAGAATAAAAACATTGCGACTAGCAACAAGACGTGATTGTGATGATTTTTTTTACGTGTACAATGTTTTCGTATTCAAATTTCTCAGATTTCGAAATTGATTTTATGATTTGGAGATTTCTATCTATCTATTCACTCGGTCGAAATTATTTAAAATTTTAACTTCGATAGATGTTTGCTTGATAAAAGGACATTTTGCGACAAAAAAAAAAACATTACGATAATTTCATATCTTGAACATTTTCATTATATAACGTTGACAACCTTGATAAATATATTTTTATGATAAAAATCAATTTTCTAAACTAAAAAAAACTATGTTTAGCTCAGAAAAATCACTATTTATTTACATTCCATCTTTTTTTTAGAAAATAAAAGCCTTGCGATAAGCTACAACCAACAAGATCAAATCAAATTAATTTCATAATATTTTTCTTTATTAATTTTTGGTATAATCTTGAAGAAATGCGAGTATTGAGAAGTATATTTAAATGAAATTGCGCAAATCAAGACTCTTAATGTTTAGCACGTTTACCAAACGACAGAAAACTGGCGACCTTTCAATCGAAGGTTAGATTAAACATTTTTTATTCCTATTTCTCGTATTCGTTGACCGAATCCACTGCAGACTAAGAAACACGGGCCACGTTAGCTGATGCATATTTCTGCTACTTTAAAGTATACTTCCGTCACTTGGTAAATGCCTTTGAGGCACGTTCGACTCTCGAAACCCTCTATCTCTCTCTCTCTCCCTCTGCCGTTCTCCTTTGCCATTTCAAACCGAGCTTTAGGCCCTCTCTTTCACCCTCTTTCAAACGGCATCCTCGAAAAAAAAAAAAAGAAAAAATAAACGACAAGACGGCAAACGACACGCCGAGAGCCAATGCGAAAACTCGTGCGGTGGTGAGAGATTTTCTCCCTCGAAAATTCCTCTCTTTGCGTTTTACGAGTATAACCCTCGAACGTTCGGTTCAATGCTGAGAATATCGAGCGTTTCGACGTTTCCACCACACAGCCCTTCAAAACGTATGCCCTTTGCCATTCCCGTCTCGAATCCGTCGACTAACACTTCGACCCTATTTCCCTCTTTCTTCATCACCTATTATACCTGACCGAGAAAAGTAGACGAAAATAATATTGTCTAAAATACATACACGGCTTTCGATTTCGCTCCGTTTAAACATTGTGAGACCCCTTACAACCCTCATCAAATATTTGATGAAACCCGTCGAAATGGCCATAAGCCTCGTTCTGGTTAAACTCCTAACAAGCCTTGAGACTCCGCTTGTGAAGCCGCTCCCTGAAGAATCGAATTGGCCGGCGCACCTCAAGGCAAACAAACAACATTCCGTCCTAAGCCACATTATATCTATAGCCCACTAAAATTCTTGTCTTAACGATTGAGTTAACGATCTGTCGTTACGCCAGAAATGACCACCAACGAAAGAGCCGCTATAAAAACCGTCAAGCGATTAAAACAGCTAATGTGAGTCTCCCAAGTGAACAACATTTTTCCGCCAGAGTAAAAGCGCGTCTTCGTAGATGGCCCTTGAACAACCCTTAGCGCCGCTCCCCGGCGAGTCAAGCCGGTCGGCGTCCAAGAGGCCAAATCATAGCTCCAGCCTCTCTGAACCCTCCCGCTGAGTCGCATTCAAAACTGCTTCCATGAGAAATGAAAACAAAAAAAAAAACAAAAAAACTACCGATCCGTCGTTATTATCCTTTAGATGCTTTTGTATCCTGCTGACGTTGATTCCACTCGGTGGTTGTATCACCGCACAACTTATTGTCGTTAACATGACGCGCACCCACGTACCGGTAGAACGAAGGTGACAACGTAAACGCAGTAGGGATGGCGAACTGGCGCACCGACATTTCGCGATTTCACCCCTCAAAACTGTACCTCTCCTATATTCGCCTTCTTATATTTTTTTCTACAATGTTACATACGATTGGTGTTTTTTTTTTTTTAAATATGCAATTGCTACTGTTATGCACAGTTTATATTTCCTTTTTAGTGTATTTTCGGTATATAAGGGGTTGACCCGCCGTCGGGCCGTAGGCCGTGTAGCACGGCTCTCGCTACTGCCGGCTGGCACAACGTGTACCCTCGCTACTAACGTGATAGCCTCCCTCCAACGTCAAGCGTAGTCCCTACTACCTGCGCGCCCGCCAACCAGACTTCCCCCACCGATTCACCACGACGAACACAACCCCCAGCTCGTGATTCTCGGCCACCCCTTCTCACCAAGTTTCCGTTGGAAAACTTGCGCACGCGCACGTTTGATCTTGGTAGTAAAAAGCGTCAGGGCCGTACTACGAGAGGTGTCGAGACGCCTGGGGCACCGTTCGTTTTTCCTGCATTCTCCACAACCACTGCTATCCTGGCATGGCTATTGGTATATTCTTCTTTTTTTCATCATTTTTCAACCCCCTTTAAAGCTTCTCCCTTCTTGCTATCTAGTTCTACCAGTCTCGGTTCTTTTTCACCGCCACAACGTTGCTCTGAAATGCCTCAGGTATCTCTTCTCAGACTGGATCACCCGTTTTTCTCTTATTTCTTTTATTCATTCTTGATTTCTTTCATTTTATTTCTTCTTGTTTTTATTCTTGAAACAATTCTTGGAATATTTGTTCACTGCCGAGTCGAGGATTCCTGGTGGAGTCGAGGAGATTGAGCTCAGCGGCCGGATTTTCAATTTTTACCTTGCGCTGTCGAGGGCGAGGGTTTATACTCCATCGCACCGAATATAACTGAGATTTATGGACATTAGAACGAGCTGAAAGATTTTTTTTTTCTACCGAGCTGTGCGTTTAACTTCGTAGGATGTCAATTTTGCGGTCTTAACTGGGTGGATTTCGAGGTTCTAGTAGTATTATTGGGGTACGCGCGGGATTCTGAATAATGAGATTATTGAAGGTAAATGTTGTTTTTCGATTTTGTATGTGAATGTATTGAGATGAGGCTCACGATGGGAAGGTCGATAATTTTTGCAGATCCGCTAGACGATCTTAGCTAAAGTACTTAAGTATATGACGGAAAAGTTTGTAGAGTTGCAGCATTGCGAGAGCTTTCGCCAACCCTCCACAATTTATCGAAAATCCTCAATAAATCAGTGTGAAAGACGACCAAATGGCAATATAGAATATTTTATATTCCGCGGAGATAAATATAATCAAGTTTCCCTTATAACAATTATGTTACGTCAGGTGAAGTGAGATATACTATTTTCGATCGCCTATCGTTTCCCGGCTTAGACGCAAGTGACATTCACATACGGAAGTGCCAAAAAAAAATTCTTCATCAGCCATAATACAGTAATCATGAAGCCTGCCTTCGTGATAAACTAAAGATTGCCTGCATTAAAAGGACTCAAAATAAACATGCCTACTTCAGAAATTTTCACTGAATTTAAAAATCTTTATAATTTTTATTTATTCAGTAGAATTTCTTAACCAACCCTGAATACATTTTCGTGAAGCACAAATGTGGCGTAATCCAAACGTTAACTGTGATCACAGATGTGCCAAATAAAATGTTATGATTGGTATTTTGCAAAGAAAAAAAAGTCATAAATTGAAAATTATCAAAGTTTTATCTCCATTTCAAGTTTTTGTGCACATACTTTCGTTCATATTACATTAAGTTCGCAAGTATTTATATAGAAACCACCATGACAAAATTTTGAATATAATTATCAAAATTTGTGTTTGCAACTAATTAAATTTCGTATAATAGATACTTGCACAGATAAGTTCCCTTTAATTGCGTCTCTCAGCTCACTTCCTTAGAAGCTTGCTTCGTTCCTCCTTCCATAAATTCTTTTGAACCCTTCATCAACTTTACACTCATGTGTTCGTAAATAATCTTAAACTTCGACATCAACAAAAGATGGGAGTAATTTTCATTTTTGTGACGTGAAAACCGTAATGAATATTTCTTCCGTCAGCATGCCGAAAGAGTAGGAGAAGTGGTTTGTAAAGCTAGATAAACACAAACTACATGAGAAAGAATGTATTGAGAATAAAATAGTTGTGGTCAATTAAATTGGCTTTAGGCAACAACCTGAATTGAATTCAGTCAGCTTAAACGACATTTAATTTGTTTCAACTACTTTCTTCCCCCGAAGTGTTGGTAAGTGTGCTGAATGAGTCGAGAGAAAGGGTGTCAGAGAGTGCGCTGACTGGTAGAAGCGCGGGAACCGTTGAAACGTAGTAGAGACGCAATCCACGCGCCGTCGACACGCCGCTCTGCGAACGACGACGCCATATTGATTTTCCGGAGGGCCTCCGAACCGCACGCCTTTCGCCCTAACCCCCGTGGAGTTTCACAACTGGGTTTCTCTCATCACTTCTTATACCTTCGGAGAAAGCCATGCCTCGTTTTTACGTCATTTTTCGTGTTACAGCCGAAATGTTTAATGAACATCGTTATATTGATAACGATCACTCGTTCGGGTATCATGTAAAAGCATCTATAATGTCCTCGACCCATATTGATTTAACCAAAAGCTACTGTGTGTCGACGCTTGAACGTAAAAACTTTACTCTCTACTCCATAAACTTTATTCCTCATCCCGCATGCTTGCAACGCTAATGTATAATATATGTATTCGGGCGTACACGTCGTAATACTAGTTTCTTCCTCTATTCCGACCAACTTCCCAGTCACCCCATTTCAATCAAACTCCGCGCATTGAACTGCTAAAAAACTTTCAAATTACTCACTCGTGGTAAGATAATATTCAAATTGCGAGTGAAGCGACTTCATTTTTTGTTTAGATGCGGTTACGATATTACAATCACTTACAGTGGAACGTTTTGATGTAAGTTCAAACTTCCATCCAACAACTATATCGTTACAACAGAGAAGAAAGATAGCTTTTAGTAAATTAAAAAGGACGAATTTTCAGTCATAAAAATTCGCAAATTAGGGTGAATATCCTAATGGATTATAACGAGTATTACGTCAGGAGTTTATTGGGGCTGTAACTGAACAGGTGATCATTTTTTTCCTCCTTTTTAGACAGTAATGTGATTGTCTGGGACACGAGTGTCGAGTGATGTCAGGTAATGAATTAAACAGAGATAAATAAAAATGCAAACCGTTCATTTTTCGAAATCGGAATAATTTGGACGTCAGGATCAGTATGTGCTATTCGAGCAAACGTAAAAAGATCTTTAGCGTTTATTTTATGGTTTCAGGATCAGGATCGGGACTCAACGTCCGTTTCCTGATCCTAGATTATGAGTTCTACAGGACGTGTTACGAGTGTTAGTTGCAGTACTGGTCGAACCGGTACCAGATTGAGATACGAAAGTACTCCCGATCTCCGTGATGAAAAGCAGTCTCCGTATAAGCGGGCGGTCTTTCGCACACCAAAACCGATGCACGTGCTGCAGGGTTCCCCGCAAATACGGGGATCACAGAGCTTATTTCTCGCGTTTTTCCTGAGGACAGTATTTCGAATACTTGGAACAATGGAGCCGGCGACGCTCGCTTCCACACACGACCGAGTCTTTCCCGGAACAAACTCCGCTGACTCGTTATTTGAGCTTTCTAAACGCAGGGTTGTTTCATTCAAGGTTATCGACAAGTACTTGCGATTACTTTTTGTCAGAACGTTCCGTTCCTCTTTACCATATGATTGCGTGCTTACATTGCTGCAGTCCTATATATACTGAAAATACTTAGAAAGTACAAATTTTTGGGGGTGCTGAATTGGCGTAAAACATATATATGTGTTGGTACAGATTTCTTTCTTTTCCTTAAATATATATTTTGGAGTAAATTAAATGAATTTTTAAAATCATACAATTCCAACTGCTTTTACTGTCTCATTACATACGGAGTATGCAAAGGACAAAGTATTGCATTCCAAAAAAATGTCGGCGATCAGATTTTTAAAATTCAAATTCAAACCCATACATATTAATAAATGATGAAAAGATATTATGAATTCTTTCCTTTTGTTAAAGCTGCGAGCGTCAAATCGTCACATCGATATCTCGGAAGGCGAAATTTTTTCGATTATACGACTGACCTGGCAGAGGGTGGTCGTGCTTCTCACTCCATTCTGCCTTGTCGCTCTAACAGAACGTATTACGAACACCCTTGCCGAGGGTGCGTGAAGCTAGTAGCTCGCAAGGAACTCATCAACGGGGGCGCATTGCCGAGCGGCTTATTCTGCCATCGCTCCATCGAGCTGTTCCTACACTGTAAGTTCGTTCAGAACTGTGAGAGAACAAGAAACGAGAGCGGCTGAAGGCCTGGGGTTGTTGAGAACGCACGCGGCCACAACGGCGTCCCACTGCTACAAATACTCCCCTCCTTCTCGTACTCGGCTCCACTCGACTAAATTCGTCCTGCTTCGCTCGAATATTCAACTGCCCAACCACCCCCGAGGCTGTTACCATTTCTACTGCTATATTATCTCTTTGAAGATTATGAAAACTTCACCACGACTGATGAAGTAATCAATTTATTTCGGGATATCGACTACGTCTCGTCTGACCAAGAATTGAGCTGTTCCACTGCTAAAAACGCAAACACTTGGGAAATTAGATTCTGAAATTATCCTGAAGATCGACTCAATCACCTTCTTCCATAATAAGAATTGATCAAAATGCTTCTTTTTTCATATCTCTTTTTTAAAAATCTGATGCTGATATTTCGTTTTTAAAAAAATTAAATAATTAGTCTGATAAGAGTTTCGTACTCAAAATAGCTCGCCCTTATGGGGGATGAATAATAAGGGGAGGTTACACGGTTCTAGGCGAAAGCATGCATATGTTTTTCTTGTGATAAATATCGCCCTTCATTATTCGTAACAGTGTTGTGATCATGCAAAAAATCGTCAGGGTCGAATATAAAAAATGGCAGGAGGAAATTCATTTTTAATAATAATTTGTGTAATTCCAATTTTTAAAAATGAATCTTCTTTTACAATTTTTTTATATTCGGAACTGGAATTTTTTTCCCATTGTCAGAACACCGTTATGAACATTTAAGGATATGTGATTTATTGTACGATCTACTTCCCTATTCACATGGAATCGCATGCCAAATATTTTTTAAACAAATAATTACGACTTGCTGTAATAATCAATGAATAGCTATGGTAATGAATCATTCAGCGTAATTATTCTTTTAAATGGCAACATTTCGTAGGCATAATAATTCATAATCATTTAGTACAAAAAGAATATAAAATGCTTCACCAATAGTGCTTATCTCTGCTTTAGTACACTTGGTTTTGAAAATAGCGTTGGATATTAAAAACAATTTTTAGTGCGTTATCTGCGGGTAAAAGTAGGTTAATGTCTGCATATCCGCACGACTTGCTCGCTGCACTTTTATGGAAGATAATTTTTTTCATCTCGTACTAGTATTTAATATTAAAAAATCAAGTGTAGAATTTTTCATTTTTATCATCCATGTTTTCCTGAAGGGGAAGGCGTGGGATAAAGGAAGAATGGAACTTCCGACGGGCGTACATTCACGTATCCGCGATAACACGAGAGCTCGTGAAGGCACGTGCACAGGCTTCGTGATATTACGGGAGCGTTTTACCTCACTCTCGCGTTTAAAGTCTTCATTTTGACTTGGGTTAAACGGTTTCACGGAGTGTAAGGATGAGCAATGGAACCAGCGGCAGTACATATAACACGTAATATAAGGCTTTGAATTACTGCATCACAAAAGATGATTCAGGAAAAGCATTGTGGTCTGAGTGCATAGAAACTAATAAGCTCGTTATTCTCTTAGCTATAAGCCATCATATATCAGTACAGGTCGTCTGAATGATTCAACGAGTACACGATCGAAGCTATAAGTTCTTCTTGGAACATTTCCTCACTTCACTGGGAATAGGAAATTGCCCATCAGTTCAAATCGAAGATGTATTGCCCGTGCATTCCCAGGCAAAAGTTTTATTTCATTTAGATTTGAATACCTTGAAACGAGAGCAAAATCTAAAAGAAAAAAAGAAAAAAAAAACAATGACATCATTGAAAAATACCAAGAATATTATTTTTAAATAATAATAATTCTAATTCATAGACATAAATATTATACACACATGCGAAAAATAGGACTGAAGGACCCCGGTCGATGGCCCACTAACCACTCATCCAAGAGAAACCGTTTCTATAACCATGTACGCGACCTTCGTATCTAAAAATGGAACATATGTGGTGAATAAAGAACATGTACTACTAATAATAATTCTAAAAATTTATTGATAAAGTTGAAAAAAAAAAAAGTTAATTTTCAAATTTAATAGAAGACCTCATTTTTTAAGTGTAAAATTAATTCTCTGATTTTTCCGAATACATATAACTTTTTATTCATTTTCTTGCAATTACATTATTTTTATTTAAAAAATTCGAGATTTACTACTATTTTTCTAATTTCAAAACTACCTCTATGATAACACTTAAAATCTTGTTTCAAGGAAATTTAAAAAGTACGTTATATTTATATAATCATTTCTTGCTGACTTTCCACAATTTCTTTTTAAATAAAAAGTTCACTAAAGCCAATAAATTAATATTTGAGGTAGCGGCTTCAGGCCTTTTCGATGGAGTTTTCGGGCTTGTACTTTAATATAAACTGTGCAGATGACGTAGTTCAGAATAGCCGCATACTTGCTAATCCGTGTTGACACAGACGAAGGGTTTCGAAAACAAAGTTAATTATTACGAGTTTTGAAGGGTTTGGGGGCATGTCGACCCTCAGTTATTTCAAATAAGCTAAAACCTTATAATTATAATTTGGTAGAATCAAAAGACCAATTCATAAATCTCTCCTGTGTATTTGATTAATAAAAAATGTAAATTTATTTTGAATGTGGGTTGAATGTGGGTAGTAAAAAAATCCTTCCGTTATCCTAGTCTGTGATCTTGTTTATTTAATCCGATCTCTCGTGTATCACAGTCTCGTTAGGTTGTCTAAGTCTCACGTCTCAACAGCAACGCCACTAGCATGAAAAGCTCTGTGTGAGATAGTTTCGTGAACGAGGAGAGTCATGAGCACGACATTGCAGCCTCATGTCCTCCTTCATTTCACGTCAAGCTTTTCATTTCGGAAGGTATATCTTAACAGTCTCTAGAGATGGCGCATTACCGCGATGCCGCCTTTCAGCTACCTGAAGTTTCCAAAGAATTTAAGCGTGGCGTACGCAACTATTCAACAATAAATGTTCTCATTATGTTACAAAGAAGTTTCGTTGCACATTAATTTATCTCTAAGTTATTAATTAATTTTCCGATATAAAATATCATTCACGCTTAAGAAGTAGGAGAAAAAATGTATTTCTCTGTAAGCACTTGTCACTTTACTACGTTTTATATACAATTAAGGATTGAAGAGTCCAAATCACCTATTGACGGCAACGAGAATAAAGTTGCATTGCGTATATGAAATCTTGCAAGAGGATAAAAGAATGCCACTTGATAAGCAAAAAAAGAAGTTCGTACCAGAAATATTTTTTGCAGCAGTTTGCAATTTTCGTCGAGGCAACTATTTTGTTTTTTTCATTTTCAACCTGTTGAGTTCAGATTGCACCGACAGACCAAATTAGCTTTCCAAGCTCTCATTCACTTTGTACAAACACTCTGTCTGGTCCGAGTGTAGAAATTTATATTCTGAATTCTTGTGCAGAAGAAATACTCTCTTTGGTAGGATATTTTTCTCTACGTAGTAACTTTTTATGCCAAGTTTCCTTGGAACGTATGCGCTAGAAATTTAAGTGGATATTCCTGTTCCCGGACATGTCAAGTTTGAACTGAGGATCATCTGTGAAACTTAAACTCATGACAAGTTGAAAATTGAATAAGTATCTGTACCTACTAAGTGGTCTGAAAAAAATGTCTCTTGTGAAAATGTTTCATGTTTGTGACTGATTAAACGTCTACGACCATTGACTTCCCGAAGTTACATTTCCTACATTTTCATATAAGGCTTCTCTCAAACTTCGTTCGTCATCCCCATTCATGATGTACCTAGAAACAGATTTACCGGGTCACGTGTGCAATATACGATTTGATAAAACTACTCTTTGCCGTGGGAGTGAGCTTTTGCCTCGTTAGAGGTGAATTGTCTCTGCCATGGAATGTTCGTCCAACGATGAAGCACGTACCGTGTGCGACGAAACTTCGTGTGGCCGAGGGATGCCTAGATGCCCCTCTGTTGAAACCCAGGTGTGTGTAATCTCCCGTTATAACTCGTCAAACTAGTAGAGAGCCAACGGACTATGAAGAACCGAGCCATTCGCTTACAAGTTCTCTCGGTTTAGTTTAATAATGCTCAAGTTTTCGATAACGAAATATCAGAAAAATTGATAGAATTGTGAGTTAAAGAATAAATCAACGCCAGAGATGAACAAAATGTGATCGATATTCATTCGTTTCTTCAAAATCTATCAAAGCACCGCCGATAAATTTAGTTTTATTTTCGCTCATAGTTTGCATTCAATGCTCGATAGTAAAAGTATCTTTCATTTGAAAAAGATGCGAATAATGGTGATTATAAAGTTTTATCGTTAAAAGAAAAATTCTTCCCAAGTTACCTTGATAATAGCTGTTGCAAGGCAATATATATGTGCTCTCCAGAAAAGCGGATATCGAGTATTTTATTTGACGAGTATCGATGGAGTTCCGCAAAAGTATACTATTACCAGTACCGCGTTCAGATTTTTCTTTGCTCGCTTCGCTATATCTTGAGATTTTTCTTCAGATTCCGTCGGACTTTCGATAATATATAGTGGAAAAAGTAGAAACTGCGTGGAATAACGCCAGTAAAAAGGCTTTACGGAGCAGATGAATGGTATTCAAACTCCGGATTGACACGAAATAGAGATCTGTTTTTGGGCATCGATTTGTTGATAGCATCGATTTGAACGAGTATTCGTCAATTTGCTCTGCATGTCCCGATAGAGATAGACAGAAAAATAAAAGTGAAGCCAAACAAAAAGGTACGTTTTATAGCAACAGTTTACACAAATTCAGAGATACAGATTTCCTTAAAAAAAAACGGATTTGCGAATGCTCGGGTCACTGATCAGTCACTCTGCTACTGTGTAGATACGTGACATAATAAAATGTATATAACGACACGTTTTATTGTAGTCTCTCTCAATTTCGCGAATAATACTCAATAGCTCATGGAATTAAAATTTAAAGCCCAGCGAATAGAAAAAGAAGATTAAGTATATTATTGAAACCAATAGAATTAAATTTGGATTGTTTCTATTGGTTATTGAAAAAATGAGAAAATTGTATTGATAAAAAGTAATATTATGACAAATCTCACATCGCGCTTCTTCTTTTGATTCAAACGATGACATCAGTTTGACATAATAAGATTACTTTTTCGTTTTTAAAGATTCCAGGACAAAAGAACGTCGTCTATAGAAAGATATAAAGATGAACACTTTCTTTTTATTTCAAGAATTTCATCCCACCGAGATAACGTTATATATCCATCGGAAAGAAAATCTACCCCGGAGAACCGGCTCGTAAATCCATCCGACTATTATTTATTGATACAGAGAGGAGGTTCGGTAAGCCGGACGGATGTGGATTCGTTGAGCTCTATAGCTGGAACTGAGAAAGCCTCTCACACACAATGTTCGTGCGTTCTTTTACTCACGTCGAGTGGCGGATAACCACTATTGTGGCTTTGAGGATCCTAGATTTATTGCAAATTTTTCCAGCAAATCTTCGTTACTGCAAAGCAATTTTTTTAAAACAATTTTCTTTCGAAAATAGCAATTGCTTCTTTGCTATATGTTTCGCTTTGATGTCATATTTTCTAGGAGAACCATTTGGTATACGGGATGATTGAGATTTTGGGACAGTATACAAAAGATTGTATGGAAGCACTTGGTATGAAATAGGAAACTGAGTGTACGATACCGTCGTCAGAATTTCTAGCGTCGGTGCGGCAGAGAGTGATGATGGAACGGTAGAAAGAGAGATTCTAGCAGAAGGATGGCTTACTGAGAAAGGGAAAGAGATAAAGTGCAAGAAAGGGTTGAGAAGGACTTAGGGATGGACGAAAGGGATGAAGGGATGGACTGAAGGACAGGCGGTCGGTGGATTGTTCCGAGTTAAAGCTCGAGCCACCGTGAGCAAACAAAATTTGAATACGCTTCGTGGCGAGAGTGAGAGCTATATACATAGAATCTCTCTCCAAGAGTGCACAGTCAGTCCTCACCCACACGTTCATCAAAAAGGACGTGTACAGAAGCTGAATTTTGAATCTAGTGGATTTCTTGCCAACAGAGCTATACTCCCATTAACACAAGTGAAACTGATTACATACGAAATGCCCGGGCTTGAATTAAAGTAATCTTTTTACATATAACATTGCAAATTAACAATATTTCTTGCATTTTTTATGTGAAGGTTTAAAGTTAATTTACACCGAAGCAAGCCAATGTGACTATTTCCGCGTATGTTAATGTTTGAATTTCAAGAAATTAATTTTAACAGGAATTCCGTGAATTTTAATTGGAATGCACTTTTCGTGTACGCTTGAAAATTTTGTACAAATTCATCGAATTTAGGAAATTATGAATACACCAATAAAAGTACGGTATAATATGTCGCTATATTCAACGACAGCAATCTTTGGAATTACAGCTGAAAATAAGCAAATTACAAAAGTGACCGATAATTTATTTCAGGATCATCGAAGAAAAAAAAAAACTAAAAATAACCGCCATTAGATAATCAAAAAGTGAAAAAATCTGCCTTAGAAATAAATTAATTGAATGCAGAGATACAAAGTTATTGCCGGGATAAGTATCAAATTTGCATATCCAGAAATCTTCAGGGTCGTGAATAAATTAAAAGAGCAAGAATTAATTACCTATCACGAAACGAGAGTGCAGTAAAGTAAGATGCAGGTAGATTGCGTGCTGAGTGGTATAAAAGCTTGGGGAAATGAGGGTCAGAAAGCGCTGAAAGATTTAGAGGTTCAAACAGAAAAAAAAATTAACGGTTCGCCATCTCGAGCTGAACCGACATTTTATTATGATAGCCCACTGACCTCTTTTAAAGATAGGAAAAAAGAATAGAAATAAAAGTGATTCCGAGAATGTGCAGAGACAAGGCTCTTGTCGAGCCTGCCTCCCTGTGGGCATTAGATTCATAATTCAGATCAAGTTATCTCATATCTCTCTATGCTTCCTCTACTTCTCGGCGCTGGTAATTAAATACCATAATTGATGTGTTGGGAGTGCTGGGAAATAAGCAGCTTTTACAATGAAACTGACCGGATTTCTGGTATTTTTGATAATGAGAATTTTCTATACCAGTCATCTTTATCGTACGGAAATGGATATATACCATCATTCATCAGAGTAGCTTACTTCAGAGAAATTGGCTCGTGAGGGGTAAAACGCCGCAGGTTACTCAAGTAGAATATTTTTTGTGCGCCTTATAACTCTACTGACACACCGCAGTAGATCAGCTGAGGCGCTGAAACCCCGCCGGCTTAATTACGCGATAGCTACACCACAGGCGATTTCTCGCAGCGGGAGGCTTTGATGACAAAAAAGACATGTGACATATATGGAAAAGGATAGTAGATCTGATGATAGACACCAAAGCAGATGACGCCAGTTGGAGAATTGTGAACATCGTCTTGTTTCGCAAATGCCTTGTTGCAATGTAATTGCTAATTGGCCAAAGAACCGAGATATTAGATTAGGTTAATCAGCGAATATATTAGGAACGTAAATCTACGAGTAGACAAGGTCTACTCTAGTTATGTCTTATATACATTGAGTGAAGCTTTTGAACATCTACATTGTTCATGAGTTATGAAAAAAAATGTTGTTTCGTATACTATTTTATACATGATTTTATAATGAAATTGTGGAAGGTACGAAATTCACATGTTTGTCGACGACGGACATAATACGAATCAAATAGAATTCTCGTTTCTCCAGGAAACGCTCAACTTGGAAAGTCTTTAGAAATAGAAAAAATCTAAAGATACAGGAAACGTCTTTTTTCCATTCTTTTTTTTTTTCTTCCACTATATTATCTCCCATGATTTCTACATTTTTTAAACCTTTTAATCAGCATTAACTTGAAGTACACAGAAAACATACAGCTATTCCAGAATGCATCAGAATGAAAACCGATTTAATTGACAAGTTAATAGTTAAGCAATAAAAGATTAAGCAATAATAAATATTGATGTACGTTCTAACAATAAATAGTTGTCACTAGTATGGTTTCCAGGATTACCACGATTTCTCTAAGAGAGCGTATTAAGAATGCTAATACAGTATATAATGGTTTATAAATAAGTCATATACCGGTTATAAACGATTCGAGAAAGATATTTCGTTGGTTAAAGAGAACCCGAGTAAATAGGAAATCGGAGCTGAAATACCGTAGAGGATGAGACGAGCCAGATTGCCGGAAGCAGAGGGTCGGCCATGTGAATTTTCGTTGAATCGAGGTAGTAAGAGAGGCGCAGAGAGTGGGAGACTACAGTGACAGGGGAAAGCACTTAAAAGCCCTGGAAACCAGAGTACTCGGTACGTCGCAACCGGGCAAAGAAGAGCTGCTGGGCGAAAAAGGCGAGCTAGAAAAATAGACATGAACGTGAGAGAGTAGAGAAGAACTGTTTCGCAAAAAATACCAGGTTGCACTAGGGTATACTTGAAAGAGAAGTGTGTCTCAGCATTAGTGGTGTGGGAATAAAAGAACGTGTTGAAAACAACGCATACTATATTGGTGCACTGCGCCGTACGCGTTGTCTTTTCGCTACATAAAATCCAGCTGGTCCTTCTCTCGACCTTCCTATTCAGCAACGCCGGTTACTATATGGACTCGGTTGGCACGCTTTTCCGACGCTATCCCACATCGTTTCACTTGCAGACTGAAGGACAGCGAGTTGACGAAGTGCAGAGTTGCCAACAAGTTCTGCGCACGAATATGTACAACCCACACTCTCAGCTTACTTATTCGCTCAGCTCAGCTCAGCTCACTCTCTCACTTCCTTTTACGAAGAATAAATGGTGTATCAGCCAAGCATAGGCCAGAGGAGGAGAGCCATAATGATGTCATTTACGTGGCTGCTGCTCCATACACAAAAATATACGTTGAAAAAAAATTATAAATATATATATATTCGTACATATGTCAGTCATACCATTACTGTTACTACTACTATTATTATTATTATTATTATTATTATTATATTTGAGCCATTCCACACCACGAGAAAAGATTTAGTTGAATCAAAAAACAGTTATTTGTATCGCAAGGATGTGTAAAGATAAATCTTGACTAGTGTTATAAGTTTTGCATGAGCCAAAGGCGCAGCACTTTACACGAGTGACGTCAATAATTTAATTAACATCCGCGTCCCGTATCCTATTTTCTGTAGAACCTGTTGTTAAAAGTACAGTTTTTGATGTCTCTCATTCACTGGACACATTCTTTCTGTAACCCCATGTATCCGATCTTAAGTATACAGCAGGCATTCGCATATGTGTATCATGTCTATACTTTGCATACTACATTTACGTCTGCAAACACTTTTATCTCTCCTATTCCATTCACTATTCTATTTTTCGTGCCAAGTGACAACGGAACATCGACCATGCGCCGGCGGAAGCCGAGTCATAGCCGACACTGACGAGACGCTCGACGACTTGGTGCCTGACGCAGATCGGGAGTTTCCACTTGCGCCTGCCGACTCGATCCCAGTGCTATACAGACAGATCCCATTCGCTTCCCAAACTCTCCAGGTACTTCGTTGCAGCCTGCGAGATTTGCAGCTGCACCGCTGACACACACGATGAGTCTATGTGCCGTACGAACATCTCGTGCGGCACGATTGGTTTCCCCGTGCATGTGCCAAGAAAGAAAGATGAAGAAAAAAAAGGGAAAAAAAAAGTGGCGAGAAGCCTGCGGGTGTCCCGCGGGATGACGGCTTCCTTGCCGAGAGTTCTTCAGGAAAAATTCGTAAGGAGTACGAAAACGCTCGGGCGTCATACGTTGAAGAAGAGAGAAAGAGACGTCTTGTGAATCGTTCTTACCAGCACACGGTTACGGAAGAACGACGCATCAAGCACCGAGTGACTCGTTGTCCCAGAATGCTATACCCCTCCACGGTATTTCTCGCTTATGCTTCTTTTTTTTCTCGCTCTGGCCTTCACCTTCTCTTGGGAATTTGCTGAGAGGCTTCGAGATATCGATCACTTTGCTAGTCTTCGTACCCTCGGTCGTTCTCTCTCTTTCGCATGTTACACGGTGAATATAAATTGAATCTTCGAGGGCTCACATTCAAATCCCTTTTTCATTCGTATCCCTCATTCGCCAATGCTAACGTTCCATTTCGCTCTTCAAAGTGAGTTTACACTCGGTACGAAGGGGCAAAGCTTGGGGAATGCAAGAAAAGCGTGATAAACTGTTGCGTGGTGAGCCGCGAGACTTAGTAACGAGTATTGATTGCATGTTGTGTTTCTAGAAATTCGATAAAGCATTTTTTTTTAATAATTATGACTTGTTGTTGAGCAGGACTTTTTTTCATTTGGATTATTATTAACATAGAGTAAAAGACTGTTAAAAAATTAATGATACTATATCGTAGAAGTAATATAATCTATAATCATCTAATAAAAGAATGTTGCAAAGTGAAACCTTCTTATTTATTGCCAATTTTTCAAATTGCTCAAGTGATCCACAAACTGTAAACCTCTCATTTTACAAGCCAGAAAAATCTTGAATTTAATTTTCTATCAAATTTTAACGCCTCTAACAATTTTTGGCAAATTTAATATAGAACATTCCTTAATTTTATTAAAAATGGATACAAAGTTTTAGCTCGATTTTATTAACATTTTCAGAATTCTAGCGTAGATAAATTCAGAAATAAAATGTGGAGAATATACACCAAAAATTATCAATGTTTTGGTAATAATTCTGTTCATTCCAGTAAATCGAGAGTTATTTATAATCATAGATGGATATTTCTGGTTTACCGTACTTATTACTCACGACACTAATAACAGATAAATCGTAACTAAAATTACAGCATATTCCAGTAATATCTACGTGGTGACGAAACACTGTTCATTTATAGTTCTATTATTACGCTCTACTCTTGAAAACAAATCGCGTACTGAATCCGGTGTTATACCTACCCCCATCCCCCTTAATTTCCTAATTGCTCATCGCATCTATCACGCGTTGGCTTACGCGGAGCGATCGTGGGAGTATTAACGCGAGAAATTTTGCGGTAATGAAGTTTGTTAAGAGTAAATTGAGTAACTATATATCCATTAGTTTGTATTCTTAAAAAGCCTTTTCACTTCCCTCCTGTCTCCTTTATCAGCTGGATGTGGATGCCGAAATATTACTGGAATAACTCAGTAATTTTTGTTCAACATTCCGTATATACACTCGTGTATTTGATTTTTTTTTAATTCTGCGTCATTCCAGTCATTTTTAGCTTTGTCGAATAAGAAACCGGAAAATTCCTGTTCCTGCACACGATGAAAGGAATTTCGATGATTTATTACTTTTTTTTTTGCGTGTATAAATGAACTATTTTGTAGTCGACGTTAAATTATTGAGAAGCAAAAAAACATGCTAGTTCACATGTACAATTGCAGTTTTTAATTGCAAATTAAACGAGTGACATCAAAGATTTATAGATAAGGGGTGGGAAAGACATGTAAAATTGTTATGAATACCGCGTCGTAGAAAGCTACTCAGTGCCACTGTTGTGCAGGCGGCATAGTGTAAAGGATTTCTGCAAGCCTTTGCTTTGATTAATTTAGCAGTATCAGACATGCGGGGCTTTACCACTGGCGCGGGGCTAAAGACCTCGACAAGTCTCTCCGGTTCGTCATGCACCCTGTCGGGGAGTGTGAGGGAGAAAGCCGTGCGATGCTTTCGCTGTTATCGAATGAAAAACGAGTGTAGCATCGATTAGTCTTGATTGATTGTACCATTTGAGATTGGAGCATGTAAACGAACTTTAATCCCATTTTCCTATCTCTCCTAGTCACTCTTTCTACCAACGATTTATCATTTTTAATTAGAAAAACGAAAAAGATAAATAGAAATAAAAAGTAAGAACAACGAGAGAGAGTAATTATAAAAGCATCGCGAAAAGTGGAAATAGCGCCAACGGATGTCGATTAAACCTGCATTTGTCCCAGCTCCAATTAATTAATAGTAAAGCAGTTCTTTATAATTCAATGAAAGCAAACCAACAGTGCAACATGTGATTTAAAACTACTGAACAAAATGTTTACTTAAAATTTATAGTACAGATTCTTATGTCTCTTTGAACAACTACGCTTATTGTATAATACAAATTCCTATTATATATGAATTAGGAAAGCTACGCCACCTTGCGCGATTCGCGCGCCAACCCTCCATTCCACGATAATTGTACATTTTTCTTTCGGGGTTTTGTAAATTTGTTCTATTCATTAGAAAGGGGTCTCACGGAAGACTTACAATTAGAAAAGTCAGACCCAGGGAGAGGGTCTCATGAGGGACTTATCGAAATCTGGGCTTTGGTGTGTCATTCAATCTCGGCCGTAATCCGAGGATTCTGGGTAATCCGGGAATGCTGGGCAATACGGGAATTCTGGGTGATCAGGGAAATTCTGGATAATCCTCGATTGCCCTCCACGGCGGCAGCACCGACAACATATTTTTATAATATAAACTTCTAATTCAGGCCACAGCAATTGGATGGCATTATTTTTATTAAAGCGATTAATATTTTGAGTGAACACAGTAAAAAAATTCTTTTGTAAATTCAGAATGCCTCTTTTTTTTTTTGCTTTCTACGAATATATTTCGTTAAGTTATAAGAGACAGAAAATATGGACAAAGAGATCTTTTTCTTTTTTGTAAATGACAAAATATACATTAAAAATGAAAATACCAAATCCTTTGTAAGAAATTCCAAAAATATGTTTTGTAAAATGAAAATACAAATTTTCAATAAACTATTTTCATATTTTCGTTTTATTTATTTTCTTTTTAATCGACTCGAGCTTTTTTTTATTATAAAAAATGTTGTCGATCCTAACTTTGCACTCAAAGTACAAACATATTTTTTTCATTTTTAGTATTCAGAAAATATGAGGGGGCTGCCATGGGAACAGAAACCTCGTTTACGAAATATTCCATTTGATTTCAGGTCTGTTCGTTCACGAGCCGATTCACGTGGAGTCCTGGGACTACTTTTCTTTTCCCAACCCAACGGTAAGTGGATTCAACCCCTCCACCATTTCAGACCAACCGTGTCGATACCCAAAACGATTTGCATAAAGTCCGACTCAGCTATTTCCAAATTCACTCCGGATATGGGAGAAGGCTGGGTTCCTGATGATTTGTGCAAGGGCTTGCATTGGGATATATATATAGTCAGATCGCTTCAACACACTAGAAACTGAGCAGAACCAACTCAATTTCCGGCCTACACCATTCGCAATTTGCGGTCCAACTATAACATATTACTATTCCAATTATTATTACAGTGCAATAATCAAAGTACACACAGTTCGAGTGTAAACATAAAAATAAGTGTACAAAAATGTGCAATAATTTGCACGTTACTCTTCGCAAAGACAATGTGTATTTCGCTATAAATTTTTAGTGAGCTAAATGAAAGAGGTTGCAACGAAGCTAAATGGAGAAAAGTAATCGCGGCACTTCTGTCATGCTCAGCCATCTGGTAGCGACAAAGAGCTGCAACTGAACCAGCAGGAAAAGCCCGCAAAAGGTTGGAGTAACTCTTACAAAAATTAATTAACGTCCTTTTTTCTTGTTTCTCTTCCGCAGTAACCCCTTTCGACCCAGCAAGCATTTATATTATTACGCAGAGCCCCTTCGGCCAAAACCCTTATCGTGGACGTTCGTTTTACTATTAAATTATAGGGTGTCGGATACTTATAATACCCTTAACTCACACGAAACTGAGATTTTTGTTCGGTCTGATCACACAGCGACTGAAAAAAAAACTTCAAAGTTCTTGTTTTTCATGCGGTCACACCTGCCATAGCCAGACATACACGCGTAATTTTAACAACCATGTTAGGGGTTTCAACCACGTCGTCGTCGTCGTCTCAAGGGATCCCTTGACTATTTGCGCGGAGATCCTTTTACTCGACAAAAGTCGCCGGCAGAACGCAGCACGACGACCCGAGGTTTTATTTTTCACTGTGGTTACACCATGCAGTGGAAACGCCTTTACTCGTTATTTATTTTTTGGCCTTTGCAATGCAAAGCTCTCTGCTTTTCTAGTAGAAAGTCGTAGTAGCTCTACATCCGGTGCAAGTGAGGCAACGGCTAAGAACCCTGTTAAAATCCTTGTCTGCTCTGACACACAGTAAAAACGGAAGTAAATTTTTTTTTACGTTCTAGGGAAAAAGCAAATGGACTTTGTCAACAAAAGGTTAAACAAATATTTCGTTTTTTTCTCTCAAGATGAAAGTCTGTGAACACATCAAAAACGAAATATCCCAAAAAATTATATACTCGTGTCGAAACATCCCATTAGCGTGACTACAATCAGAAGTGCATATTTTATGTATGTAAGGATATGAAATACACCATTCTAGTTTTAGTCACGCAACATATCTGTTGACAGAGGATTATATGTAATACGTATTTACATATATATTATAATAATTATAGAATGTATATTTCAATACAATTTCCATTAGGTACGTTATTATAATCGGCTGGTATTGCAATGGTTTGGTAATTTGAATAATTATTATAATGGAAATAATTAGTGTATTTTATTGGGGGTTTATCTGTTGTAGAATGTTTTATCGGAAATCCAAAGGTGTGAGTTCGGTATTTTTATCATTATGATAAAATAACTTTTTGGTAAAAAAAAAAAAAAAGGAATACCGACATGAACCGTCCATGCATTTACATGGAGACTTAAACAGAATGTTTACGGTTGATGATGAAAAAATAATTTGTTAATTGTAATTTGGAAATTATATAGATAGATTTTAGATTTGGACAAATCAACAACAAAAATTAGTAACCGTAATGCTTCCAAATTATACGAACAAAATGTGATTTTTTTTACTTCAGATTTCCGTAACCAACAACTTCCATCACGGCTAGCACACGTTAGTTTAGCACGCAGTATAAAGACAGAGCGTGTTGATAGATGATTTGTCATTTGTGGCGTGCTCGAGGATGCTATTTCACTTTTTATTCACTTGCTTTTCTTCTTCTTTATCTTCGTCTTCTACCTGGCTCGCTTACCATGCCGTGAGGGTATGACATAAACTATGGCACTAAGAATTCTATTCCTAGCCTTAAAAATGGTAAAAGAACCTACTTGTTATTTACCAAAAGCTCTAAAACGAAGGGATTTTTTGATCGCTATCTCTCGCGAGTTTTTAGTATAACGTTCATTTATTTTTACGTTTTTCCTGCGCCATGGAATCCTGTAACGTGGATGGCAACTACATAGACAAAGAGGGGGTATTGTATTTTTCAAAGATGCCTCGTTCGCCGAGCTTGCGGTTATGACGCGGTTATACGCGTTGCAGTACAACGTGAAAAACCAATAAAAACGTAGAATAAAGCGAAGAGAACGTTGTAACACTAAGATATTTTTTTTTTATTATGTCCGGATGGAGTAGAGTTTTCTTGCAGCTGCGTTTAATGGTTTACACGTCGTTTCGTGACCGAGCGATTACCCGAGACGAAAATAGTGCACATGGATCTACTTTTTTAAACATAAAATTTGAAAAATCTAATTAATGACATAATTTTTTTTTTTTCGTAGAGTAGCAGAAACTACAAGTGCATTTCTTCTGATAAAGTTGTACTGATATAAATCATTTGAAACTTTGCTAAATTAGAAAAACAAAGTTAAGCTAAAACTGGCAAAAAATAGTTCTCAAATCTAACATTTTTTTATGTACAAAAAAAAAAAAGTAGCTTCTAAAATAAAAGTAAAAACTTGTACTTTTCTTTGCAAAACTGGAAACACATCAACTTTGCCTTTGTATCATTAGCAAAAGACATTGTAGACATTTGGACAACAAATTCTTTTTTAATTCATCCCACGTTCTTAGCATTTTTTCTTCCTTGTTGGTAATCTTTGCGGTCAACGAGAACGGTAAGAGACTTTGTGTAACAATACTCCCGATAAGCCAACTGTTACTGTCCAACGTTCCAGTCAGACGATGCCCAGATTCAACGCTCGAACTTCCTGCCGAGTGTGAAACGAGTCAAAGAATGTGAGCACGATACTACTGGTTGGGCAGCTACAACAAAGTGGCACAAGAGAGAACTCTAGTGGAGTTGGATGCGGGTCGACCTGGTTGACGGAGTGGAAAGGATGGTTCCAACAGGGAAAGAGGATGGCACAGCAGAACAAGAAAAAGGCACATTTATTTTCCGGGCTTTCTACGGGTTCACCGAGATGCCCTTCTTCCTTCCCTATTCTATATATATATATCGTTGCTTCCGTGTCTGTAGCTCGAAAAAATTCAACGTAGGTGAGCAAAAGTTTTGTATAGCGTGTTGTTGCCGAGGTTTCTCGAGTAAGAATGTGTTGCACATTCATTCATATATCCTCGGGAATGGCTTCCCCCTCGCTTTCTTTGCCCATTCATTCGGCCATCGCAGTAACCATGCTTGGCACTCCACGTCTGCCACAGAAACCTTATTGTCGAACTTAAGCAAGCCACACAGAGACTCTGTTTTGTTGGTATCCTGCCGATGGTGGGTACAAAGTTTCAAGTCCAAAAATCCGTGAGTTGGGTGATGAAGAATGAGTTGAACGGTGAATATGCAGGACAGGTAAATAAATCAGTCGCAAAGAACTCGGATAACTGAGTTCTAGCAAACTGAGTAAATTTTTTCGAGGCACTGGGAAATACTGCTATTGTATATTGTCCTTGGTTATTTTTTTAAACATTTTTTTTTCTTTTGAAACCTTTTGCTGAAACAATGATTGCTAGTAAGGCATTACTTAAAAGGAAATCCACAAAAGAAATCAAGATCTAAAATACTTTTTGATGTGAACAAATCCTTAGCAGCACTTTTCCCTGATCAAAGTGTCCTGAAAAAGTATTACGATCCTTCTCAAAATCGAGTTAACTGCTGCGAAGTATAAACTGCTTCAGAAGACGTTACAAAGCTTTTAGAAATCGAGTGAATTCGTGCTAAGGGTACTCAAAAAAACGTTACGATTCTTCTGGAAATTGAGAGAATTAGTGCAATGAGCACTTAAAGAGCGTTGCAGAGCTCATATCTTTATTTAACAGATAATTACTGGTGATGATCGTAACTGACAAATTAAGTAGATTTACATATTTCATACATCAAGAAATGTTATCACAGTAGTAACTACAGAAAGATTACCCATTAATTTTTTTACTCTAGAAAAATCTAAAAGTTTGAATTTAATAGGAATCAATCTTTCTATTACAAAGTGGTAAAAAATCAGGAACTCAAGTTGAATAAACAATATCTTCCCCAGCCAGGCATTCAAGGTAATCCCTTGCCGGATAAAAAAGTGAAACGCTTTAATGATCAAACAAAACGCCGGTTGTTGAATATATGGAGGCACAAATCGACCATGAGGAAGAGACAAAAAACGAGACTAGGAAGAAGATCGTTGAGAACACAGAAATGCACATAATGGTTTGTGTTTTGGCACAGTCAGTCGAAGATAGAGAGCATAGGGTGCAACAGTTGTAATTCTGGCAACAGTTGCTCCATCGCGATTCGCAGACCATTAATCGTTATATCCCTTTCCACGTGAAGCCTATAGTTATGCTCTATCCAACGAGATATCTCACATTGTAACTCGTCTGGGCGTTTCATCGCTTGCTTCAAAATTTATGATAGCCCTCGACGACCGCAATAGGACACCAACGATGATACAACCCTTTTGTCAATTCGATATACTAATTCGATCAAATCTAACCACATTTGTATTGTGACATTGTTAACCGGGAATGCGATAGCTTCATGCGTGCGTAACTTTGTATCCTATTCGGCTTGCTCTTTGCCCCCCGAGCTTCTATGCCTTATGCCTGCCACTTGGTCATTAACGGCTCGAGTTAAATCGGCAGTAGACCCTGGACACGCGAGCTCTTCGAGCCCCCGTGGGGCTTCGGAACACTTGCGGGCTATTGCGGGCCATCGGTACGATATTTACTTCAACACTCGAGTGCTATACGTCTTATCAGACCAAACTATTCACCTGAGAATATGTACATCTTTTCATTCACTGATATTTTCAATGTGCATCAAAAAAATGTAAAAACGGGGATTTCAAATTTCTCTGATATTCACGTAAATTGAAAAGTAATAAACCAAGGATTTTCAAAGTTATTTTAACGTGTCGATCTCGGTACTTTAGAAGCAATAAGAACCGCGAGACTTTAATGGTTCACCGATAATTTCTTCCGCGTATTCCTTCGAAACAATTTTTTCTTGTTTAATAGCACAATCCTTGAAAACTGCGGAAGTAACGTAGGTCTTAGACGATGGGAGCAACACGGTGTTACGACTCGAAAATGAGCGTCGGAAGTCCCGGTGCGCCGCACGTCGTGGATGAGGGAGACGCGCGGGGCTTGAAAAGTTTGCGTGACCAACCAGCGATTTAGTGTAATGGCCAGGCAACGCAAGGGAGACTAAATGGAGGCAAACGCAATTCGGAAATCTGATACCAGAACCAACCACCGTTGGTGGACGTGATGCTTTAAGTATCCCCCTGCGAGAGCAACTACACCTTCACCACCAGACACTTTCAACTTTGACTAAAGAAAATTGCGTTGTACGACGTAATTTTAATTAGCTCAGTCATGAAACTAACAATTTCTTCGGTGCGGTCGATTGTATTACGAGCTTAGATAGACTTTGCAGGGGAACAAAGTTTTTTTTATTTTAACTTTCAGATGGATTATAGTAATAATAATAATATTTGTTCCTTTAATTGGTAACAATTTTACAATTCTACAACAAAATTTTCTTCAGTTGATCTTGAAAAAAATTGGTAATTTTTTAATAAAATGCCAAATATTGTTCATTCTTTTAATGCTTTTGAAAGCCAATTTTATCTTAAGCTGTCATTTTTCTATTATAGTTTCGGAAATACTTATGTTTTTTAAAAAGCACAGAGTCTCTATAAAAATGGCTAATTAGTTGTCACGAAATTCTAGTAAAGTTTATACTAAACCAGTGGCACGGTTTGATTAATCAGGGTTTTTCTTACATCGATATGATTGCGTCGATGTAACACTGAATAATAGATTGGGATATTAAATTTGCAACCATTGCTAGAGGAAATGGTGCTTCCACAAGGATTAGTCAACTGTAGTAACCAGGTTAATGGTATTTTAACGAGTACACCTGCTCTCATGTTTCCCTGTGTCAGGAAAATCGAAGCAAAGCCCAGCGGCCAATATCGATATTACTCTACGGGGTTTGCATCTGGTCTCACGCATCGTACAGCCTGGCACAACGCTAAAGCAAAAGCTGTTCACTCGTCCTTGTCGGCCTCCCGTCGTCAGTTCGACCAGAAATGCACTAATACGCTCTATGTCAGTCGACTGATCGTAGAAATATTCATGACATACTCGGGGCGTATGACATCAACACTTTACGAGAAGAGATTTGTTCTTGTATTGTTGCTTACAAATCCACATGCTTCTGGCGCTTCATCCAATTCCTCGGAGTAAAATTGATCCAATACAAAACCAAATTCTCATAGTTACCTTTAACAACAGTGAAGTCAATAAAATTATCCACATTTAACACATTTCTGTTCTAATTGAATAAACAAATGGTTGTGGACGTTTATGGGAAAAGATTTTATTATATCTATAAAAAATTAAGTTTTATTTTTACCATGTAAATACCAGCAGAAAAAGTCTATTACCGTGTTTAAGTCTTTACTCACCAAACATTCGTATGCTCGCTTTTAAATCAACCGTATATCATTTTAATCAGACAAAAAAATGAATTCACCCAGGAGATTGATATCACTGCAGTTGGAATTCCTGAAGTCGTCAGAGTCAACTAATGCTTCAGTTCTAAACGAGTACCCACGGAAAGAAATGGTCAACAAAAAAAAAAAAGAAAAAACAAATACAGAGGTTTGAAATAATATTTATCATTCCCGTCACGACGAGCGCCCCTCTGATTCGCGTGCAAGAACAAATCCCCTAAAATTCTCATACGCGTCATTGCGCTCGTCTCGTTCAGTGTGACAGTCACGAAGTTAGTAGAATCAGAAAGATTGACAATACGATTAATCATTTTCTTTTTTCACATCTTTACGATTCGTTCCCTCACTTCATGCAACTGAGATAAAAACCCCCGAGGAAATCACTTGTATCTCTTCGTTATCACAAACGATTAATCAAATGAATTTGAGTCGAAGCTTATTGCAGCTACGAGAAGAATATATTCTCGAGAATTCCAATTCAGTGAGACAGCAATGAGAGAATCGGTGTTCGTCCAGCGAACCAGTTACCAGGATAGAGCTTAAAAATGAGTAGAACGAGAGAGCAAGAGGAAATATATATTGTTAGGAGTAAAAGGGGCGTTGAGGTTGGTATATAGTTATCATTCGCGTCACGTGCCTCACGAGCGAACAATCTGTGAATTATACGAGCTTACCCCTGCTGGTGTCTAGCATAGCGCGCCGACGATAAACCGTCAAAATTCCAGGGGTGCCGAGTACGTACTATAACTGCTAGACTGCTAGAAAAGAGAGATGGGGTAGAGAAAGAAGAGAGAGAGGAAAAAAAAGAGCGGCAAGCAGACAGGAAGGGCCGTGGAACCAGGGCGAGCGCGCGTAAAAGCCGGCATATTGCGGAGCGTCTTATGAATATTTAAACTATACCCTCGTGCCACGGCCACACGGGATGGTTGTGGCACGCTGATTGTGTGTGCAAGTAGTATACGAAGTACGGAAATGGTCCGTTGACGTATACTATGCTTCAACAAGAGCCGTAATATAGCGCTAGGTAAATGACACCCGGACTCGCGGAGGGAAAACCCAGCTCTCTCGACGAATTACAGACTCGTCAAAATGTCGTATCTCATACGTCCAAACACATTCCGTGCGTGAAAAAGGCACACGCACGTCGCAAACGGTGTTTGGACAGTTTCAGGCTACGGAAATGGTTTCTTGACAAATGATTCAGATAAAGCGCAACAGAGGGTGATAAGGTAATCAATTCGCAGAGGTAGAGACCAACGGGCAAATGTAGAAAAAAATGTTAATATTGTACATTATATAACACAGAAATGTCCATTAATTAGTTTTCTAAAAAAAAAAAAGCAAACAGTATTTGTATAATTTGTAGATCTTTTGAAGATAACTATGTAATTAAAGTTGTTTATTATTACGAGCTTTCGACTTAACTATAGATACTATTTTACGAACTGGAAAATAATTACCGAAGTAACATCTATGTGTAAATTATTGGCCGCAGACTACAATTAATTATCGGTAATTAGCGAACGTGAGGTCTGACCGTAGATTGCCATGTTTTTAGGCTGTACTACTTAAATTATGTTACATTAATTAACTATGTAATTTAAATCTTACAGTGTAATATAATTTCGAATGAAATTATTATCGTGTGAGGCAAAACATTGTGTATGATGGATGAATCGTGACTCACCTGACAGCATTGGTCGTTCAGCAACAAGTTTTTCAATCGTAAATGTTTTTCTACTCACCTGTAACAAAAAATAAAGAAAAAGCATTTTAATTTTATACGACGTTAATGTCACCGTAGTATTTTTTATATTAAAATTTTATTCATATATATTTGGGGTTGTAGGCTATATTAATATGGTCATGCATATCTTTCATCAGGAATGTGATATAGTTTGCGAGTTTGTCTCACTGTCGCGTCGTATATTTTGCGGTTGACGTTACAATATACTCCCTTTAAAATAGACCGCATAGACTTCCAAATGTATTTCCGGTGAACCCGGTGAAAATTCTCCTCCGCCCACCGTCAACCTCTTTTCATCCCACCAGCCGTGCACGTCTCATATTTATTCATGAAAACTGGAGAATAATTAAAACGTTTTCACATTCACCCATATTTACACTGAGTACACGCATGGCGGAACATCTAAACGCGGTTAATTGTAAATAATAATTACTATGGGCTTCAACTTCTTGTTAGGCTCCTCCAATATTGCATTCTGGAATCCTGACAGTAACGCACGATTAACAGCTCAGGTGCATTATCGCTCATTTAATCTAGTTGAGTCAGCCAAAAAATTAAGATTTTTTTGTATTACATTTTTGTTTGTCCTAATAACTGATAAATATGATTAGAAATCTTTATTTAACGACTGGAATGAAGAATTTTTGTGTCCATGATAGAACGATTTTGGTTAATCAGTTTCTTGGTAGAACAATTTTTTTATTTTTGAAATCCCTCAACGGATAAATGTCTAAACATCAAAATTATATTAAAACTCTTCCATTTAATCTGAGTTATATGTGATGTGAAGGAAATAAGACGTCTTCGAATTAAGTTTTTGCACGTGAGTTGGAACTTAACTTCTTATGTACGAATAGATTATCTATCGAGCAGAATAATTTACAAAGTCGAAAAATCTCAAAGATAATTACGAAAGAATATTAGTACACAATTGATAGAATTTGAATCATATTTGTTACTTGATAGAACAAAATATACAAAAACTTCCTTCTTTAGCTAACTCTGCCTCTTAAACTGTTACTTTAAAAAATAATAGAAAAATAGCAAGCAAATAAGTTAATTGACTCTGTAAACTTATGCGTATTGTTTTGAGGCAAGGACATACTGTTTCAATGGAACGGAGAAGTTTCGGACTTGAATGCACAACCGTATTTGCTTTTGAAATTTCCAGTTGATTTTCATTTTTGAGTTAAAACAATGAAATTAATAGAACTGCAAAAATCCTTTATTTCACGCCAGAAAATATGCTTTCAACGAATAAAATATAAGATCTTACTATATTCTATATTATTTTTATAAAAAGAATGGTTCGTGCTTTACGATTTTTTTTTTATCATGTCAGTAATATGTAGTATCAGCACCAAAAGAAATTATTGTGTTCGAAAGCTTTTTGTTAAAAGTGCAAAAGCACGAACTTGCATTTTTACTGTGTAAGTATGATAGATTTTCATACCCGACCATTGCTTTTCTTCAGGCGCGAGAGTGCCTGATGGATTGGCAAGAACAAGATAAAAGGGACAAAAACTACTGACAATTTAGGTTGTCAACAGTTGATTTTGATGGTTGGGCAAATATTCGTAGCAAAGTGTAAAATATTTATCACATATTTTTTTTTTACATTTAGGAATCACTTTATTTTTGTAACGCCCCAAAGCGTATGTTATAGGTCACCAAAACTGGCAAGTGACACGCGATTTGCTTTTTCATACTATATTTACAGTCTGACTTTTTGCTATTTTCTACTTCGATTTGTACTTCTTGCATTCACACAGGCGATTCGTTTCCCTTCCCTTTTGCTCCTTTTGGCGTCAAGTTTCCTCGCACGCTTTCAGTTTTAATCTTAAAATGTCAAGGGTTCCCGATATCGCGCCTCTCGCACATCGACAGGGTTCGATCTATTGTCGGGCCACCGGCGATATCGGCTTGCTACCTGACACGTGATCGGAGGCATTTTTTAATTTGAAGGAGACTGCACCAACAGAATCCGCTTTGTAAGCGAGGCAGACGGATGTGCGGGATGAAAAAGAAAATCGTTGAGTCTTCGATTGCGAAGTCTTTCACGTTCTCGAGAAGAAAACTAGGTCGTCGTAATACCTGAGCTCTTCTTCGCTCAATCCAAAGTTGAAAAAAAAGGCGAAAGACAAAAATTCATTTCACCGACAATCTAAAAAAAAAAAAAAAAAAAAAGGTAAAACATTGTTATCTCGCTTCATGAGAATCTTATGTCCGTGTTTGAAGGCGTTATTTGTAACTTGGGAAACTGCGAGCCCTTAGGAAAGTCTCACAGAGAAAGCTTCTACATTTTCTGAACCTGAAAAAGAACGAAAACATATGAAGATAACTAGAGAAAAGATAAAATGAAAACGACAGCTTGATCTTACTTTGAATGCCATTTACTTGCTAGATAATAATATTTTAGTAAGGAATGAGCAGGAAGCTTTAAATGAAAATAATAAAAATAATATGGTGATTAGAATAGCGTTGGAAAAGATATGCTGGGTCTGTAATTTCAGTAGCCATAAGGTTCGCTTATCTTAAGTCATACTCAAGCCGGGACTGTGAATGCTACCATTAATAAACTCGAGGCAAATTGTTATTGTTATCATTATTCGTTTTTTTTTTCCGCTTCGTTTCTTTTTCTGCATTAGCGAAGGGGAATCAAAAAGAAGTCGCAGGCCCTCAGAGTAGAATTCATGGCACGGTCAGGCTGTCCCGGTGCTTGGCAACGTACCAAAGTCGCATAACGTCTGGTACATTGAACGCCCCAGGCTTGACTTCCTTTGCTATCTTGCTGGGCTAGGGGAAAAGGGACGCGAGAAGAGGCCGAAAATCCGGAAACTGCGTTCGTATAACCTACTCTCTATCTCTCATATGTATCATATTCTCGTGTTCAAAGAACAAGAGGCGAATTACGTGAAACATGTTGCCACTCGTTTAGCGGAATAAATCAACGGCGGTAAAAATAGTTTTAATGTCTTTCGGTCTATTTTACTGTCAACTTCCATTTATCTTGAAAGACACGCTATAATAATTCGAATTTAATAATGCAAGTCGGGAAAACTGTTTTCAACGCTGATTTGGATTTAACACTGTTTTTTCTTCTTTTTTGTTTCCAAGCTAGTTTTTATGATTTTCTTCTATTAAAGAATAATTATTACGCAAAATAATATGGAAATCAATTGTATTTCATTATTTTATCATATACGTCTTATATTTTAATTTTAATAACTTAAATCGAAAGAATGTATAGAATAAAAATGAAATTAAAAATTGCGTAGTTTTAACAGAAAAATGGTGTCCACAAATATTTTATGTTAATTTGTCGCTACTTTTTTTTGTCAATTTCTAGTTTTACAGTAGAAGTCTATAAATAATTAGTTAAAAACTGAGTATTTTTTTATTGTTGTTCTCAAATTTTTTATCATTATAAATATTTAAAAAAAAGACTATTATTAGTGCTATTAAACTGTCTTTCCGTATATTCGACAACTTTATATCATTTTTGTATAGCTTCTAGTTCAACGGAAACAGATAACTTAACAGAGAAGTCTGTAAAATACGCAACATTTTTATCAAATTATCATACCACGGTTCGTTACTTCGAAATATGGTACTCCGATTTTACACACACATGTTTTATTTGTAAAGTACGGTCGATCATTTCCAATTAGTACATGCAATTACCAATGTTTGAACAACATTTATTCTTTTTTTTTTTTTTTTTTTAAGTACACCTAACAAACTGGAAAATGTTTATTTTTATAATTTTTGAAAAACACAAATTGATTCGTAGGAATATTTATACTGCGTAACACAGGAGTAAATAATGTTTATTTATGAAACGCAGAGCACAATAATATTTTGTCACGGTGCTCCTGCGTTTCCAGTCGCAACTGCAATTTAACAGTAATAACACGAGTTGAAATAATATTTTCGTCCGTGCGGTGGGTTTAATCCATTAGCCCTAGTTTCTGCGGTAACGGTAACTAGTCTACGTTTCCAAGATACAAATTTGCATTTCACGGGTCGGTGAGATCGTCGGTCCGGGGCCCCAACAACTCGCGCTCGTAAACGCACGGGGAATTCACAGCAGAGAGGTTTGCGAGCTTACGCGAGTGAGCGCGTATGTTATTAAAGAAATACCAGAAATTCCCGTGGAAGATTCCGCGAAACTCTCGGCTAGATAGGGCCTCTATAGCTTCAGAGATTCTGGATGAGACCCGCGGCTGTTTCCCCGCATTCAGCACGAGCTCGAAGAGAATATTCGCCCGCAAAGCCACCAGTGACTCTTTCAAACGATTTCACGTTCTTTATTTCTCGTCTGTCTGCTTCGGACATTTTTTCCCTTCTTCACTTCTATTCTAAAAATCTGCGATTCAATTTTAAAATTATCCACCGCGAGATATGAGCTTACGCCTGCAAAATGTTCTCTAATATCCTTTGATGAATTAAAAAGATGTAGATACCAATTAAAAAATTCTCTTTGCACGGTTTTTTTTTCTTCTATATGATAATTTCTGACCCTTCAAAGGGAATAGATAACACCACATGTTTAGATCGTGAAGAAATATAAAATGCGTATAATAATTTGACATTTCATTTTTCATATGATTTATTGAAAAATATTTAATTATGTAAAATTTGTATTTCTGTGATAGCGAGATATAAAATATTTCTTTTTGAACAAGGTTTTTAATGTTTGAAACCCTTTGACAAAATATTTGCTTCTAAGTCGTGAACGAATATTCCTTTAGGCATAATTTTTATACTTTTTGTTTCCCCAAAAAGAGAAAAAAAAGATTTACTACTATGTAAAATGTGCAGGGAGCAAATTTATGAATTTATGAATTTATTCTAAATGTAGATTCCATGATTTTATTTTTCGAAATGAATCTTCCTGTAACGATTGAAAATATAAAATTGTTTATAGATAAAAATGCTGCTAGTGCATATCCTCCGAGTTCTGATTGGCAACTTTTTGCCAGAACATTCGGTTTTAGGCCGTAAAAAAGGAAATTGAAAAAATAACGAAAAAAACACAGTAGTCTGTTTCATAACATTTGAAGAGGGTCAATGTGCGATATTGCAAAAAATCGAACTGCTAAATCACTTATTTAAACTTGAATTTTATTATTATTATTATTATTATTTATTTCAAAGCGGCCAGGATATTATTGCACCTCTATAAACAGTACAGGCGAATTGTCTACCTGACAAAAAATAAATAAATATTTTTTACTTAAAAATAACTAATTGGCAAATATGAAAAATGAGCATTCCTGAGATAGCAAAGCAACAATACACGAAACAGGGGTCCCCAGCTGTGAAGATGATCAAGTGCGAGATATAAACAGGACTTGCATCGATAAAGATATAAACGATGTGTTTAAAAGTCTCTTCATTCCTCGGAAGACGTGAAAAGCACTCAGAGATATCGTTTGAACGATATTCTTAAATCAATCCTCGTTGAGTGAATAAGGAGTCTTTGGCCTTTCGCGTCAAAGTGCTACCCTGTATACTCTCCTTGGGCTCTCCGCGGAAGAACGGGACACGAGGAAGATGAAGTTTGAAAAAAGAATAAGAAAAAAAAAATTAAAAAAAGGTCGAAGGAGCTCGTTTGCTGGGCGCTTGGTGTGCACTGCGATGGATAAGGTGGAGGAAAAGAACGACGACGAAGACGCGACTAAAGAGACGAGAGGAAGGAGAAGAGGAACAGGATAAAAGTAAACTTGCGCAAGCGAATTCCCCGTTGGTCTGAAGGACATGGCCAATCCTTCGAGAAGCACGTCCACCTTCGAACGGAGCGATCGCACTCTATAACTACCCTGATGCTGCATATATATATATACATAGAAATATATATATATACCCCAAAGAATAAATCCGCTTTAATTCGCTTTTGCACAGAATAAAGCTGGACGATACAACACACACGAGGTAGCCCGACGTTTCCAAGCTTAAGGAGGCAAAGTAGCAGTAGTAGTTGCAACAACCCCACTGCTGGGAACGCTCCCGGAGGGAGTTCCACGGTCCATTTCTCTAATCCGAAATTTATGTTACACTGTCGAACTTCTAAAAAACAGAGAGAGCACTACAGCAACGGCGGTACCGATAAACATCAGCATTTGTCGATTAAAGTCGAGAATTTGAATTCTGCAAGGTACTAAATAATATATTTGTTTAAACTGAAGTAAAGCAACTCGAATATTTCCTGTTTTCAGTGCTGATGAAATACAATTCGCTATGACCGGATATGTAATAATTACAGAAATGTAAACATGCCCGATTATCTTTTTCATCCGAATTTCGACCAATAGAATTGCGGTATTTGAAGAAATTTTCTGCAACCAACACGATACTGCCTACATGGTTTTTCGATAATACCACATTCGATGTTAATAATCAAAATACAATTGCGAATTTCGCGTTGGTTTCACCAACTTTCGATGAATACCGCCATTCTGTAGGTCGAAATTCCGAGGGAAAAAGTAAACCAGTGAATAACCCTCAAGCTCCGAAATGAATCGGCGGTTTGCCTCGAGTTTCCCTGCATGACAATGAGCGGGTCAAGTTTGGCCAGAAAAATCTCTCGTGCTTCACGCTCGAGATTTTTTAATCAGCGAGACTTGGCACACTCGTTGCCATGCTACGAAACTTTCGTCAAACCGCCGATCATTTTGGAGCTCTTGGGGTATTATAATTGATAATTTGTCGCTGTAGCTTTCTGATTCCAACACTGTTGAACGAATATTTTTCACTAATTACAAATCTGGCATAACAGTCATGGGTACTTGTAAGAATTGTTAATTGTGAGGGGCCCAAAGTAGATGCACTATTATCGGGAATTTTCTGTTTTTTTTTTTTAAACAAGAATCGGTACGATTAAATCTATAATTACAGAAATGAAAATTTGGCCGATAATTTGCCACTCTGGTATTTTCTTCCTTGGGCTGTTTATCATATATTTTCCAGTGATTACGAATTTAACAGAAATATCAAGAGAGTTTTAAGATTTTTTAAACTTCGAGTCTAATGAACAAGCACAAAGACCGGTAGTTTTAAAAAATTCAAAACCCAAAGTAGTTACGACCAGATCTGTAATAATAATTACAGAAATGGAGATTTAATCGATAATATGTCACTTCAGACTTTCAAAGCTGGTGTTCCTAATAGGATTTTTTTTTCACTGATTACAAATCAAGCAGAACATTCATGGAAATTTATAGTTTCATTAATGTTGAACTGTTCAACACACAAGCAAAATTATCGAACGTTTATTGACGATTAACAAGCAAAAGTACGACCATATCCGTAATAATTACAAAATTATACATTTGAGTAATAATTTATCCCTTTGATCTCCACATTCGAGCACTCCTAATCAGACATAATCCACACTAATTACGAATCTGGCAGAACTTTCATAGTAATTTTAAGATGTTTTATTTTAAACAACCAAGCTTTTGGTCCATAACTCAATTTTAACATTGCATGTATTCAGTAAACCCGCGACAAAATTTGTTCTGCAAACAGTTGCCAGTATTGTATTTCCAGCATAAAATCCGGCAACCGATAGAATGACTTCAAGTATATTCCAATACAATTGAGTCACGTACTTTTCTATGTACGGATTTTTTGTCCAATACTTTTTTTCTTCCTTTTTTTTTTACGATCCAGATTCTCCTCTTATGTATGGATTGAGAAAGTGTTTTTATGTCCACTTTTGTATATATTTTTTTCCAAAAGGGTGTGATGGCATCGAGGATAATATGACGAAGGACCTCGGTTTAGGTTTATTTATTATTTTCAGACTTCTCAGCGGAAATCGAGATCCGGCTTCTTCCCGTTCGTCTCGACCTCGTAAACTATACTTTATATCACACACATACTCTCGTAGCAAGTTGATGACTATGATACACATATGCACCGTCGGTACGAAAACTCGAAACTTACGGAGAAAAATACTGCCTACACATACATGTACAGTATACACAGTATTATAGGAGGCATAGAACTTTACGTGTACATGAGCCACCGTAGCATATATACAAGGCGACGTCCCAGTTTTCCCGTTACGCAATATATTTCGACGCTTTATCGGTTCGTAGCAGGTAAACTCTGCTGGCGGAGCAATAAATCCCCCTCGTGCAACGGTTTTCCGCTTCGGTACTATAGTTGTTACAGCCAGAGGTAAGTCAGCAGGGCACCTTCGTTATTTTCGATCGACAGACAAGCCCGACTATACGGCACATCGATATGCAAATCGGGAATTAACCTTTTAAGCGCCAAATAAAATGTTTCTATCGCTCATTTATATATTTTTTGTGCTCTTTTAAAAGGAGCCCTTTTCGGCGGTAACGAGTTGCTCTTAAATATCATGAGGTGAAATTCGATACCGTTTCACAGATTATACATATTTTGCTAAATATCTTTTGAAGATATTTTTGTTTTACGTAACTTGGTGCTCGTCGAGTTATTTATTCGTATCAACAACAATGATATTTAGTAAATTTAAATTTACTATTTAAATTATTTAGTAAAATTTGCGTAGATCGATTCATTCAAAGTCAATGACGAAATGGGTTTAGGTAAGAGGATATTCGAGACTCACTCTGCAGTGGTTTATGGGGGTTCATGTCGTCTACCGGAAATGATTGTAAAATGTTATAATTTTCGTGCGATGCATTTTAACAAAATAATTTTGTAAAATGAACATTATTAAATATCGATATATTTCATTGCCCTGCTTTCAACTAATTTTAATTAATTAATTAAGAATCTCTGCAAAATTTGATTCCAGCATGGTAATATTTACTATAGGGCCTCATCAATAAAATGTAATTATAAAGAAATCCTTGAGACCAAGAGTTGTAAGGAACATGTTATTTATTAATGAGATCCTACAGTAAATATTATAGTACAAGTATCAGACTATCGAGTCCTCTTAATAATTAAAAACTGAGATTGATACTAATATTGATAATTTCCAAAAAATTATTTTCTTTTATAAAATTTCAACATAGACGGCAGCATTACATATCATCGTAAATGTTTAAACGTTTACAAATAACATTCATCCGTGATGAAAAATAAATGACTCGATTATCACTAAATTCCCGAAAAATAAAAATACTCTATAAAAGTTATTTAGCAAAATCTGAATAATCTTCACGGCAGTAATAAATGTAATTCCGAAATTAACAGCCATCGCGAGATTATTTTCGAATCTCCATATTGTCAAATATGTACGAGCAACTCGTTAGCGCCAAAAGGTGTATTTTTCAATCGTCCTACTGCATACATTCCATCGGCTTAATTCTACTGACAGTGAGACCATGAATTGCCTCTGTAATCTCGTTGACCCATCAATGACAAATACTTTTTTCGTAAGTCAATAGCTCGTCAGTGCAGTTGTGTCGCAGCGAACTGAAGAACTTTATTGAATCACATGCATACGCAGAACTGACTGCAGATTTCGACAGATGGTCGAGTGTTATGACAGATTACACAGATTTATATCCGGAGATCACATCAGCGTTCGATTGCGTTATGTCTCTGGCGTGAAAGCGCTGTATTCTAGAACTCAGCTATTCTAGTCTAGATATTGAACGTAAGCGAATGAGAGCGAGCGAAGTAGCGAGAATTTGTGGGCTCGTAGAGTGTAGGGATAACGGAGAAAGAACTAAAGGATTTAGTGGGACGAAGGAGCACAAGCAAGAGTAGATATGTATGACATAGCACAAATGCACTTTGCCAATGGCAAAGACGCCATCGCCTAGTTCGCACCATGAATATTTTATACTCCGTAAGTGTCTCGGGTTCATGACACTGGCGTATTTAAGCAAACAGCTAGGAGCTTCTGTCGTTTTAGTGCGAGGGATGTGAGCATATTGTCTCTTAACAACAATCGAATCGATGTCGTGGGTTTCCAAATATATCCTATGAATTAGATCTCAATGAACAAGAACCATTGAAACACAAACATATATGTTTGCAGTCCTAGACAACTTCTGGTCTATCGTTATGTATTTAAGAATCGTTTAAACTTTATATTATAATATACTATGCATCTAAACATTTGTGTACTTTGACAAAAATGTTTGGTCTACAAATGACATTTTTTTGCTTCCTCATAGAGGGAAAGGAAAGGTTGTGTTGTAACCCGAATTGCCTCAAATCGGTTAAAGAATTTATAAGATATGAATATTTACTTTTAATAAAAAATTACGTTTCGTAGAAGCTGCTGCTGGCAGAAATGTCGAGGTGTCGAGCAGAGACTTTATATACGAGTCGAATTATCACTAAGGTTGTTTGGTATCGAATTTCGATACCAGTCAAGGAAAAAGTTAAGTAATTTGTCAAAAGCATATGGCCATAATTGGTGAAGCTATGAACTTCGTAAAGTTTCCCTTATTATATTACTTTTCGGGGAAATATTAGCATTTTAATTGTATCAAATAAAATCTTGTAACGAATTAGGAATGGGAAATATTCGAAACAGAATTATTTCAATTACTATGTAGCAACTATAATTTCGAAAATCCATTTTCGTATAACTGTAAAATCCTTGATACTCTAGCGACAAGCGAAATATTAAAAATAAAGATCAGAAGACGCGTAATACAGTCTCCTGAACTTTCTGAACCAGCGAAGTAGATAGATATATAATATCATATACTACATAGCAGAAAAAATTGAATTAGTGATCTCCTCTTAATGCGACAAGTTTAATACTTGAAGGAGCCCAGGGGAAAGTCAATTTTTGTGTCGAAAAGCTTGCAAAGGGATGAGAAACTAATATCGAAGGGAGCGAGTCTACTGTGCGGTGTAGTAACGATACAGCTCAGAGGGGATGATGCGAAAAACAGAAAATTACCAGGGCGAGGGATTGGAGAACTTGGAGGGTAAGCACGCCTGCCGCTGGTAGATATAAACAAAATCAATGTTCCCGGAAAACTTGTCAAAGTCTATTTTTCTTAATGTCTTCAAGGTCGAACCACTTTGGCCGAGTTACATTCCCTGTGCCGTGGAGTTTCTGCTCGTTTTTCTTTCACTTTCAGTGACTCCATTTAGTTGCTCCGCGTACCATTCCCATCACTATAGACTGATCGTGTGTGAGACTTGGATGGTAGAGTAAAGCAGTGCACATCCAGTAATTCTATTTATCTGAAAGCACATAGAGCCTCGAAGTGTCTCAGTATAAGTAGAGCAGGTGGTAACCATTTTACCGGAAGCATTCCCCTTTCTCCATCGCGGCGGAGATAGAGTGTGAGTTCTTCATCAATGCCTGGTACTTACTACTGCTATTACTAGTACAGCACCAGCTGGTGCGAAAGAAAATTTTCTCCTTGGATTCGATTAAATGATAATAACATTTTCCCCTCTCTGGAATGGGTTAATGCATGTTCGATAAATCGACATATTTTTTAACACCATTGATGCAGTGTAAAGGAGAAAAGCGCTCGACAGTAAAACGCATCTTTCTCAACGTCAAAGCTTTATCGGCGTACACGCACCAGCACTTAATAGTACGATATACCTTCAGCTATATCCGACGTATATACCACAATGTTGAACTACGTGTCGCGTTTACGAACTCATATATTTTTTTTGTAAACGTGTCTATTCGCAAACGCAACGATACTTCTGCACCTGAAACGACAGAGACACTAGACCAAGATTGCGAGAGCCAGATAGAACTCGGAGCAACCATGTAGCAGCGATAATTTACAGCGGGCTCTCGTGTTTCGCTGGTGTACGGATCACTCGTTCTTGGAAAGCGGTATTGCTGCACCTCACTAATTGCCGACGTCGATATTCGTCTATGCTGTTCTATGTTCAGCTTGTATAATTACTTGCGGATGAGGAGAGGATTGGATCAACTAGTCGTGTTCTCGAGAATATGAAAGTGAAGAGCGAGACAAGGAGAAAAGAAAGCTTTATAAGTGAGTTAACGATGTAGCTCGCTGTTATAAAACCTGAGGATAATTAGACGTGCTAAATTAATTATAATTAAAAATAGCTTGTGGATTCCTTAGGGCATCTGCAACGAATATTAACCCCTTTGGCGACTCACAATCCTCCTATCAATTACACTTACGATTTCCTTCTTTAAGTTGCATGGACTGAGAACCTTGTTGCGCCTTTGTCGTTTGATGAGTTTACTAAGCCTTTGAGTCCTCTGCGCGCATGTCAAAGGTCCACAGGTACGTGTTTCGCGTGCTGCTGATTCTTCCAAATCTCTGCGGAATTCGTCGTCGCTCTTTTCAACTGGAGGGCTCTGTTTTGGCGTGACTGTACTGAGTGGCACAACTTTGGCTATCATCGTTTCACTTCGGACACTCCAAGTTGATCCACCGTATTTTTTTAGATTCATGAGATCACCGATGCTTCCTCTAACTTGGCTGCTTGTGAGCTGTAGATTAGTTCGCGAAAATGCCGGCGAATGCGGCAATGAGCCGGTGCAACACTTTTCCGTCGACCTGACGACATCCGGAAGTGGCACTTTAACGTGAAGCTTGTCAAGATCCGATAATGATGAACCACGTCTTATTCGACTTCTGGTCTGAGCTGTAGGTGCTGAAAGCTTTTCCTTTGCGAGTCTCTCCTTCTCGCGATTAACGCTCTTGGACGATATAGAGGATCTCATCGCGAACAGGCCGGCCTTGAGAGGAAATAGCATAGCCCACTCTGTCGACTTCTCACGAGACTCCATCGCCAGCCGGCAATGCTGATCTTTCTTCTGTTAAACACTCCAAGTTTTTTTTTAAGCAAGCTCACGGATGTAACTTAAACTAGATGTTGCTTTTACGAATCGAATTCACTCGATTCACTTTTAATCCTGGAAAATCGATCGCTACAGGTACACACCACTTTTGAAGCGTTTGGTTTTATTTCTTTCTTTCACTTCTAAGTCTTTTCTGATCTTTCCAACACAAGATCGCTCTCACTTTAAAGAGAAACTTGAAAGCTGGATACGAAGGAGCGTGAACGAACTTTACTCGTAATTCGTCAGACTCTCACTGGTCGAAACATTGAAGTTGACCAGCAGTATGCGCGAGTCTCTATGCCCGGATTCGTGTGAAATCAACGACTTTATCTGTGACGATTGTCGACATCCGGCCCGACACGTTCGGCTCTAGTGCCGCAACATATACCTCGACACTTGTACACGTCCTCCAATGCTTATCGAATACTGTTGGTTATATTCGTGATAACTGACCAAAGGCCATTAAGCATCACCACCAACTACAATCAGGCTGCGGTTAACCCGCTATGTTTTGTATTATTAGCGTAGAGAATAAAATATAATATTTCACTTTCCGACCGAAATAGTTGATTGATTTTACACCGCTTTTCAATGTTTATCACAGCTTTATCTTTATTCCTAATGTCTTGTTCATGATATATAGATGTGCAGACAATGAATATAACGAGATCGACGATAAGACAGTCACTTGGGGATCAATCCACTATCCCCGTCGACCGAAGCCGCAATGCCACCATCAACAGTGTCGACTACGACGTCGACAACGAGTTACCGGTCTGTTGGTAGTATTAGTCAGTTCTCTGGCTTTAGACTTTCGTTTACTCCCAGTACAAGCAAGCTAGCTGGTTGGTCGAACGTAGGTAAGCTCGCCGGACCTCTTGCAGCTTTTTTCACTTAAGTTAACACGACCCCCCGCGAAGAATCGTGCACCCCCTTCGCTCAGCCGTGTTAATGCTGGTGGTCCCCAGACCGAAGATCCTATACCTTTCGCGCACCGCAACAACCACCCGACACTTCCGTCTAATAAAAGCTAATAACGATCGATAATCGAGTTTACGAGAAACCGAGAAAGTGAAGTAGATGCTTCCAGGCTGGAATATCAATTGAGAAAACTAAGTGATGAGAAGGAATAAAAATTGTAATGGTATAAATTGTTATAAGTAAAATGACTCAATAGACAAATCAAAATCTTTGAGATATATTTTGATACGACACCGAGTAACTGAACTTCTGATTAAGGCACTCTTGCTGGTGATCGTAATGAAGATCGAAAAGCGACTGAAGTACGTTGGCATTGTTGAGCAGCTTCAAAGTGGATTCGGATGACAGACAGGGAGTTGAGTAGTAATCGGGTGCGGGAAACGAGACCTTGGTGAAGAAGGTGATACCTAGTGGCATATGATCGTCGGAGTCGTCGTCGCCGTCGTCGTCGCCGTATTCCAAGCTCGTCATACGGGCTTCCGATGGCCGTACATAAAACGCGGCACAACGACTCTTTGACTAGTACAAGAATCACTCGAGTATAACGCAGTTATATGCCATGTGGATATATATTCGTCTGGCCTACATAGATTAAAATGTGGCAGCCTGACGGACCTCGATGTACTGGTCTCGTCAATGTATCGTAAGTTGTCGTCATACTTCGTCGATAAATGGTTTGAGGAAAGGACGAAGGAAGGCTGCACATGATGACAACAAATAGTTATCAGTTTATCATTTCTTATTCAAATATATTGAATAAATGAAGCAATATATTTACGTAATCTTGTTTATGAGGAGCTTAGAAAGGTTAATCAACCTGCAAAATCGTTTTAAAGGTTCTCATAATAAACCTCTGGCCTTTCGTTCAATCGGAGGCTTATGTGGCTAATAAAAAAAAAATAAGAATCGGAGACCGGTGGGGTCAGCCTGGAATATTGCAAAGCCAACCGGAAAGCCGCCTAATCGTGTGGAATAATAGTGCGAGGTGCGGTGGGCTCGTTTGGTCGTTCGAGCGTCATGTCTTCGTGGATAAAATTATAGCGTTGTTAATCTTAGGGTGAAATAGAAGGCCAAACGATGTGGGAATAAAATGTGGGCGAGCGACAACAACATTACACACCCAAAAAAAAAGAAGTAAACTCTCTTGCGGGGGTGTTGTCATTTCAAGATAACTGCGGAATAAAAATGTGGAGAAAAAAAAACTCTAGAAAAATTTCGTTCTCTCTGGGTTGTGAGGAAAATTATTATTATTCGAGCGTCCTTGTCGTTGAACAATGCTAGATGGTAGCGCTATTCATCTCGACGTTTTCTCAGGTATTGTAAAATTCCTCTGCTTCGCTCTCGATGCAGAAGAACTCAAGTACCGACAATGTAGACGCAGCCACTGTACTGCTATGACTACGAGTGGAGTGTATAGTGATAGCAAATGAGGAGCAAGGTTTAGCAGTAAAGAAGAGGGAGAGGCGAGATGAGCAGTGATAAAGACGGCAGGAGTTGAGAATCAAGAGAAAAGAAATGGAAGGCGAAAAGAGCAAAGTATCTGCATAATATGTAAAGCAGAAATTGTCAGTGCATAGAAAAGTTCGTTGGGCCGAAAAGATATATAAGCGACTGCGCGACGTCGACGTCAAGTAGAGAAGAGGGTTCGAGGAGTAGAGAGACGAAGAGCTGCAGAAGAGAAACTCCCTGAAGAGAATCCTGTCGTAGTTACTAGGAGAATGTCCTCAAGAAAAGTTGAACTCAACCGGAGCGAATGAAAGTCTCGACGTTTGGAATATGCCAAGTGAATCGAAAGTTGTCTTCACAACTACGAAGAAAACGTGTTTTTTCGACACCACCACAAATGTTGCGGGTACCGATTTAACGTTGAAGTCTCACTTGTTACTGCGCCACGGTTTATCGATATTGGAAAAACCATTCTTTCATAATAATGCCGACCACTCATACACCGTTCTCTTCAGCTTGTATCATCCATTTTCTTGGCAATATACTTCGTAAACGATCAACGTAGTTTCTTTTAAGGGTGAAAGAAAAAAAATCATTTCTGCCAGGCTATATCATCACGTTGCAAATTAATTTCTCTACGTATATCGTGCCGAGTATCTGCGAGAACAGATTAAATGAAATTGGGATCAACAAATGAATCACTAACATATATAATATATATATATTTAGGTGCTTGACTTTCCTTGCTATATTGAATTACTGAACGAAAAAAATGTAGCACTTAGAACATCTATCATGACTGAATGCTCCGAGTGCACATTAATTTTTATTTACAAATTGAAAAATTCTGGCGTCATTCCTTGTTGAAAAACAAAATTGACATTGTAAAAAATAATTTTTCAAAGAGTATTTTCACCGCTATTTAAGATGGTCCTCCGAAAATCGTTATTTCATTCGTTTAAATCTCGTTATCTTGAAGTAAGAATGAATTTGAAATTTGATGAGATCTAAAAAATAAAACTTTTGAGTATAACCGTTTATGTTCCTGCAGCATCCCTGATTTCAATAAAAATCATTAGTATTTAAGTTGTAATGAATTGCGTGATAGTATCGTCAAATTTCCATGATTGTAATCAAATTCATAAGCGAAAAAATTATGTTAATAGATAATATGAATTATTTCAGTATTTAATGTCCTTGGAAATCCCCTGAATATTTATTTAAACTGATAAGTTTGTTCTATATCCAAATCGTCATTGATTGACGTTAACAGGTTCGTATGACGAAGTATTTTTTCCGTTGGTAGATAATTGGAGAGCGTGATATCTGACATCAGAATCTTGCTGATGTCAGGAACTGCTAATTCGAATCCGTCCTATTTAAGGTATGAAGAGCTTAATAATTGGTATCCCACGGGACTGGAATTACGGAATTCATTGAAATAATGCACCTATAAAAAAAGCTCTCGATATCCCTTTGATTACCAGAGACGACGTTACACATGAGGAACGTGATGTCAACGCAGTTGGTAGCCTTGAGTACGTACGTAACACCAGACTGCATGCGTACACACGATCTCACAATCAGGTGGTATCCGGCACTCGACCAACAAGCTCGTGCTAATGGAAGTTTCGTGTAAGCCATTTCGCTAATCCTGAAACTAGCCAGCGATTTCGAGACGAACTCTTCCCTGCTGGTAGGTAAGTCACTATGTGTCACAATCCTCACCATGTTTATTTCGCACCCTCTTCGTGCTCATATTACAACCAACAGCTTTTATAAATCATATTTTCGTGAAATTCTATAACTAGACGGCGAAGAAAAAAAAAAGATGTTTTCCTACATAATCGTAAGTTTTACTCCACGTGGGTTCAATAATCTGTCGACCCAGACGATGCTCTAATTGTCCTTTAATTTATATTATACCAATAGCTCAGTATTTTCTTACAAATTGCTCTCGCGTCATTCTACCTTTCATAAAGTGTTATGAAAGCCACGAGCTGTTTGCCAATGCAATTTACAACTTTCGCGGAATAAGCAGGTGAGAGATAAACGAGATTGCACGATGTTAGCATCTGATTAGGCCGCTTACCCAATCCTTTGGCCAAAGTTCAACGTTCGGCGCGGTCACGACCCGGTAACCCTGAAGACGTGCTTAAGGTCACAACGGCAGCACATACAGAGGTACAAAAATAAAACAGCGGCTACATTCCTGATCGATTCTTCAACCACGTTCGTAGTGCTTTCGCTTCTCTATATTCCTAGCCGCTACATGTATAGTGTATACATATGTACGACACGCGGACGGAGGGAGGGATCGATTACCTGTCGAGGTGAGTACCGACGACACGTGTCTGACGCGAAGGACCGTAAAGAATCTTGTTCTCACGAAATGCGGGTCATGTTTTTAACGAATGTCACGAGGTCTTTTTTTTCGGAAGGACACTACAGGTCGTTGATGTTTTCTTTCGTAGCGCACTACTTAATTACATTTCCGATGTTCGACATCGAAGTTTCATTAAATGTCTAGGAATATTGTAGATAATGATCGCGAAGAATAATGATAAAGTTACTCACGTTTAACTGCATGATGATTTTGTTGTAGGCCCAGTGCCATCGCTGCTTGGCAGTCATTTCCGTACGTTCCTTTAGCTGCGTTGGAACAGGGGCTGCGCCAACCATCTCCAGAAGCTCTTCGTCTGGTGGTGGTTCTGGTGGACTCCTCGGTGGAGTGTCCATCTGGACACTTTCGTCCAACGATGCTTGTTTCGTTATACTTCCTATGAAATGTCAGAAATTCGTTAGTATACATTTCTTTTTTTTTTTTTTCTTCATTTCGCAATATTCAATTTGTATAATATTTGGGTACCTCTTGGGCTGTCCGATCTTGATAACGGTGGGGTTCCCTTGTAAGGTTCAACCAACGAGTTCTCCCGAGAGCCTCGATTAAGTGCTTCCTCGCCTCGCTCGTACCTGCAGAAAATTACAATTTCGTTAAATATCGGGTTTTGAAATTGTGCACGTGTACTGTTTACGAAATCCCTATTTCCATTTCGGTACATTTATAACTCTATATTTAATTTCTTAAGCAAAAATAACTGTAACATGATTTAATTCCGAAAAGGATGTGATGAAATCTCTGAATCGAACGTTTATGAAAGAAAAAAAGAAACTTATTTTTTTTCTGATCTCACTGTAGCGCAGGCTTTAATTTCAATGATTATCTTATCAGACGAATATATAATCGTCTAACGTTTTTGTAATCATGTAACTATCCCACTATCGGGCGATTAAACAATCACGAAATCCTCTGACATTCAATCGAGTATGAGATATAAGGTCCGACAAATCGATATTTTGTATACTTTGTATCTAAAGATTCCTTCTATAATAACTTTAAAGAATCTGGTGTAGATATAATTTTTAAAGGGTTCTTATAGATTAAAGTTTAACATAAGTACGTAGTTACTTTAGGTTAATATGTTAGTTTAATATGTACATTTAGCTTATTTTATTGAAAAATTTTGTAAGTTTTGCAGTAAAGTTGTCAAACGAATAAATAATCATGAAAACGTTCGATCATCGGACAATCAATTTTGTAGAAAAACAACAAAAACACTATTCTTTAGAAATAGAAATTAATCAATTAATATTTTTTTTGCAAATCAATCACTATTAATATTTCTCTAAATTAAGTACTGATGTTGTAATACAAAAGTATATGACAAGTTTGAGTAGCTCTAACTTCCTTACGGATGTATTGCGAATACGTCTCAACCGAAAGTTTGATTTGATCAGAATTTGAGTACTTTGAAAAGAATGAAAAATATGAAAAAATAAACTTTATTAAGGACATTGATTTAGAATAATAATAATAATAATGCCTGAAATTTATTGAAGATCTGAGAAATTTAGTAGATAAATTAATTTTTTAATATGAAACAAATTCTCTGATATTTCTAAATATATTTTTAGAGTCCGCAAAGAATTTTCTTATAATTGTGAATTTATTGTAAACGGTTGAGAAGTCGAAACTTTTGGAGAGATTCAGAAAAACAGCCTAAAAGAAATCTAGGAAACGGAAATTTCACAGTTACAAGAAAATTCTTTAAAAAACGAATTCGGAGAAATCATAGAAGTCATTTGATGTAAAACAATATAAAGTTCTTTATCGTATTTCTTAAATAAATCTTCCGTTTTATGGATGTCTTCATAACTTTTTTACATTATTATTATTATTCAAATTATTGGTATTTTGAATCATGTTATTTCTTTTCAGATTGTTCTCTCGTCTCAAAGTTCTAAAATTCCAATCGAATGAAACTTTTGATTGGAAATATATGTATACTTCACATCTATACAAATGTATCACAATTTTGTAGTCAACAAATCAAAGCAAATACAAATATACCAAAACAAATATCTTGTCACACTGCCACAATTACCTCTCGAGAGTCTCGTCCCTCATTTTGTATTCTCCATTGATGGCACTGCTGAGGACGATATCAGTATCATCCATCGAGTCCTGATCCTTGAAATATCCACGTTGGCAACTTTCCGCTCTGGATATCGGTTGAGGTGTCGTAAAGCTTTGCCCATACGGGCCGCCTCTTGTAATTTCTCTCTTCTGATACGAATCCGTTCTACTAAGTGGCGGTTTAAATCCATCCTGATTGATAGACGAATACGAATCCTTTCTCGCAACTTGAACGAAAGAATCTCTCCTTCCACTAGAGCTATAACCATCTTCATTGTAATGATCCGAGGCATAAGAATCGCCGCGTATTAACTTCGGTTTTTGCGAGTGTGTCGAGTGCTGACTGAGTTGACTATGATGTGACAATTGCGAGTCTTTTCTATGAGGTTCTTTCGGCAAAATTTCTGGATATTCTTCATCGTCAATAACATCCTCTTGATAAGAGTCGGTTCTCTCAAGAGGACGTTTGCTACCATTGACGATCGCAGTACCACCGTGTACCATGGCTGTAATGGTGACTCTGTTATTACCGGTAACATGATTCGACAATGTCGTCGAAACTTGTGTTGTACTTTGTGGTGAATCGACCAAAGTACCAGGAACAGGGCTCGATTCTCCAGCAGTGGAGTATTCGCTAAATCCTTTTCTCGGCTGGCTACTACCCACGGAGCTCACGGCAGTTTCAAAAGAGTCTTTAAGCTCGTCGTCCCTTGACTCCAGTGAGTCTGTGTTCTGCTGAAGAAGAGTGTCGCGCTTACCAGAGAGCTTTTTCCGTCTGGACGCGCCTAAAGCCGACACCTGTTCCTGTTCATCCTGACTTGGATAGAAGTACTCGGACTCGCTGGACTGATACCCGTTGGTCCTAGTTTGACCCCTGGGTGTCGTCACGGAGAGTTCGGGAACTTCGCTTTGTCTTCTATCAGTGCTCGAGGGCGCGCTGCTCTTGTACTGATCGTCGTAAGAGTCTTGATAGGACCCCTGATACGACTCGTTGCCATATTGTTCAGGATAGTCTTGATAGCTCTCGTCGTATTTGTCTTTATATTCATTTTTATAACCCGTACGTTCCTCCTCTTTGCTGTATGGCACATGATAGTCTTGATAGTTGTTATCTTGCTGTGAACTAGGCGGTTGCTTTTGCTCCCTGTAAGGCTCCTGGTAATTATCCTGCGACACTGGAACACTCGACTGTGAATGAGTGTCCTGATAAGGCTGCTCGTATCCGCTCGATGTAACGTTATACTTATTGTCATACTGATTCTGCGGATACTGTTGTTCCTCATAGTTGGAGGTTGGTACGTTATGATCGTAAACCGATGTCGGTACATTCTGATCGTAGACGGATGTCGCGACAGTCGCGCTGTAACCATTGTACTGGCTATTGTCCTGTTTGTAAGGCTCCTGATAAGGATCTTGCTTGTACGACTCGGGTATTGATTCCTGATAAGAGTCCTGCTTGTAGGAATCCGCATAAGAATCTTGCTTGTAGGATTCCGTGAAGGAATCCTGCTTGTAAGTGTTCTGATACGAATCCTGCTTGTAAGAATCGGCGTACGAGTCCTGCTTGTACGATTCGGGAAAAGAGTCTTGCTTGAAAGAATCGGGATAGGAATCTTGCTTGTAAGAGTCGGTGAATGAATCTTGATACGAATCTTGCTTGTAAGCTTCCTGATACGAGTCTTGCTTGTAAGTTTCCTGATACGAGTCTTGCTTGTAAGCTTCCTGGTACGAATCTTGCTTGTATGGCTCTTGATAGGAATCTTGTTTGTAGGAATTCTCATAGGTTTCCTGTTTGTAAGGCTCTTGGGTATAATCAACGGTGTTTTGATTGTAACCAACTGACGTTTCGTAGTTGTCACCTATCATTATAATCCCGGAATTGTCGTACTGTTCTACTGCTTTTGGATATGTATTTGTCTGATAAGTGTCTTGATAAACCTGGCTCGTCGGTGGCACGTAAGACTGTTGATTATAATCGTCGCTGTACGAATTATCGATATACGTATGATTTGGATCGTATGTCTGATCCTGAATTCTGTCAGGCTCCTGATAAGGATCCTGCGCGTACTGTTCGTCCACCTGGGGCGAACCGTACGAACCCGGCACAAACTGATTGTCTTGAACATGCACTGTGCCGGAGTAAATGTCTTTTGCACCACCGACGTAAGCTCTCTGTTGCTGTTGCTGCTGCGGCACAACTGGTTCACTTGTCGCTATCGGATTCACGTAAACACTGTCAACGTAACTTGTATCCTGCGGCAAATTGTCCTGGCTACTTCGATACGCGTAATTATAGTCCTCGTTGTAATCCTGTTTGTAGTAACTCTCCTCGGACGGGGTACGAGTGCGTGGCAGTTGACGTCCGGGAGTTGCCGGTAACGAGATTGGCTTTCGGCCGAGTATCACCGAACTCGGCTTTGTCGGTGTCGGTGGCAGCTTCTTGCCCGTTCCTCCTTCCTGACGGGACATCGGACGTTGCTGTGGCTGCAATCCTTTCCTTCGCCGACTACTGTGCCCACTGAAAATTATAATTTAAGTGTTATAGATATATTCAGTAATTTCTATAATGACAGTGTTTCTAATATTTTTTTATGAAGCATTAAATACGATGTCTGCCAATCCAGTTCCGAGGTTATTTAAATTATTGAAGTCAACAAAATTGGCACGATGGTTCATTCACGTCTTCAATTTGTTTTGTCGTGGTTATTTAATTAAAAACTTTTAATAAATTTACATCTAATGAATAAAAACAATATTGGTCTTTGTTTCATGGGATTAAAATATTCGAGCGTTATTATCTAAGGTTCGTCATGCACTTTTATAATTTAAAAACCATTTTTTTACATCTTTATCCAGTATATACTTTACGAACGAGATCAAGGTTTTATCCATTTCGTTTACTTCGTTATCTTTTGTTCTATGACGTATTAATACATTTCTTGCTAAAAAAAATGTTTATATTTAAATTAGTACCTGTAATCGAGTTCTTCGGACTCGTAGCTACGTTGTCTAGTGACAGTGGGCTTATAATCGGGCCTGTGAATACCGATACTCGAGGCTGGCCTCTGTGGAAGTGTTTTTCTATTGCGTTTGTTCTCATTATAAGTGCTAGAGCCAAGATACCACTTCCCCCCGCTGTCCCATTGGCGGTCCTCGTCGTCCTGACCATACCTGTTGACATTCAAATCCTATATAGTCCTGGTACAAATCCCTGCAGTTGCAGTATGTCACGAAACTTTATCCACGACAAACTGTAAGCGCTTGTATTCTCAAAACTTCATGCATAGGTTTCGCGAAATTTACCTCTCGTCTTGGTAAACGTATCCCGTTATACTGTCATAGTAATCACTGTGTCGGATGTCCGTGTGACACTCGGGATAAGTCGCACTCATCCTGCCGGCTCTACTGTCACTTCCATAACCGTCGGTACCATAGTGCATCTGCTCGTCGTACAGAGTCGTTTGTCTCTCCAAAGAGGGCCTTCGGTGCGGACCTGTGAATACAAGAAGAATTATTTTATCTCCAACTTTTTACGTGACGATTTTATAAATTGTACACTGAGAAGGGAGCATAAAAGTAAAAGTACGTTGCTCATTTTTCGGCTTGCTCATGAAGGTAGATTTGTATATAAATATGAAAAAGCAATGTACAAGATACTTTTCAACTTTTTTGAAAATGCAAGACAGTATCTTCCATGAGAAAGTAAAAAAGAAAATACCCACCTCTTCTTCTCGAAGACGTGCTTGTCGTCGTGCTCGGATAATATTCCGTGTCACTGTAAATTCTCGTTTCGTCGACTCTCGTACCGGGATAATCGTAACCTTCGCTGTACCAACCATCTTGACTGCAATTACAAAATATTTGCGTTAATAAACAATCGACGATTACGAAAAAAAATGATAAACGGGGTCGTTGCTATGCCGCAATGATTGATGATGGCTGATGACATCCTGCGTGAATATTCTTGACGAATGCAGCTGTAAATCATGCATCTATTTCTATTTTCACGTAGAAACATAATTTATTATAAAAACTATTGTTTAACTATTTTATCCTTCTTCCATGACATATCATTTTATACATTTTTTTTTGTCAACAATCCACGACCTACCAACATAATTCACGATGTTATTGTAATGTTGCTATAATCCTAAAAGTATATCGTGCCATTATAATACACTAATGTTTCAATATCTAGTCATATGAAAACAACCGGAAATATGTGTTTCATACAGAACAAGAAAACATATTCACTGATCGAATGTGCGATGAGGTGTGATGAATGTGTGAAATTATGAATGCATTTGGCACGGTCCGCACGCAGAGGCAAGGACGATAGTGATCGCGATAGTAGAACATGATTAAAACGGTGGGATGTGTAGCGTGTGCGACCGATATTCGATGTCGTGATTGATAGATCAATGATAGCGGATGTGTCGAGACCGATATGTGTGCATAAACCCGTTTACATATAGTGTATATGTACAGAGCGTTTAGAAGGCAATCGCGTGCGACGCCACCATATAGCAAAACCGACTAAATTGGGCATCACGTTAAACCCAAGTCATATCATCGTGTAAATCATCGCGACAACTAATGTACGAGAATCTACGAATGAATGAGAGAGCGTGGATATGTATATAAATAACAGAAATTCTCACGAGACTCGCCCGTGACACACTTCCTCGTACCTGTCCTCGTAATCCCACGTGTGCTTCCGTCGTCTGTATGAATGGGAAACAAAAGATTGAAAACTCTTGTTCTATCGTGTTGGGTATTTCAAGTAGTCGGTATTTCAATGTGTAGAAAAACAGTACAATAAATAGAAATGGTGTGTTTCAATTGTTATTATGTCGAAAAAGGAGAAACAAATAAAAATAAAGGAGGGTTTGAATATTGATTACCTGTATTCCTTATAGTGCCTCGGTCGACTATTGTAGAAGAGTGGCTCGGAAGACTCGGCACTTTGCTGAGTGGAATACCTCTGAGGAGGACCTTCACCGGGATAAGGCTCATCGTATCTAGGACTGTGGCCCCGGCCACTGTATCCGTAACTACCCGCTGCCAGTCTACCGCCTACGGTTGCGGGTATCTGAAATACAAATTTCATTAATATAATTGCAAATGGCGACAACTAATTCGCAATAGAAACACGAATATTAATATATTAGTACATTACATTTAATATAGCTCTATCGAATAAAATAAATTTCCATAATTATATTGACTATTATTTTTAAAACACGTTAAATAGTGTATACTAACGTGAGGTTTGTAAATTTTTTTAATTTCTTTTTAAACACAATTTTAATACCTTTCTTTTTCTGTAAAACTGTGATAAAATTAATGCCACTCTTTATATATAATTGAAAAATTTACATTCTTATATAAAAAAAAAAGTCTCAGCGTTTAAATGTACATTATAAAATATTAAATATTTTATTATAAAAATCTTGAATAAAATATTAAATATTTTTTAGTAATAAAATAATAAAATAATTATAATAAAATATTATTTTATTATAAAAATTTTGAATAAAATATTCAATATTTTTTACATTAAATGTCATAATATTTATAACAGTGCAGTTAATAATTTACTTGCATGACATAAGAATTTTTTAATTCATATACCTGATGATCATCCCTCTCATAACTATTTTCTCTCGACGTTTCGAGCGATCGCTGAGGAGTTGCAAGCTGATTGGCAGCCGTACGAAACTGGGAAGCTGAGCTGTTGGCACCTTGTCCGCCAACAGGGTAATTCAGATCCGACGTGTAATCCGAGTCTTCCGAGTAACCCGCTAAAAAATTTACAGAGCTTGTGATCAGAATGCAAAATACTTTCTGCGACTTGCCTGCGCCACCCCAATGACCCGTTCATCCCGCGAGAAACCCTGATCTACGACAACCGTTAAGGTGGGTCAGCACCCTCCTAAGAACTTTGTCGATCTCTTATCTCTGACTTCGGGAACCCATGAACAAAAGGTTTTGATGGTAAAACAGGCGAAAGACGATGTGCTGAGAAGAAGGTGGAAAAGTAGGATAAGAATCCTTGAATGCCTTAAAGTGTATGATGGGTGAGTTACCGACCGTTAAAGTTTTAGAGGCAACGTCGACAATGTAGAAACGACCGTTGCTACCTCAAAGATAACTGTCTTTGCAGAAACAGGAAATTAAAACAGATAAATTTTTTCTCCCTCTTTCCTTGATGTTACGTTTGAGCTATTTTTTTTTTCTTAATAGTTATGAACGCTCGGTATTGTCTTGGCTTTTGGGATGGCTGTGAACATCAAGCAAGTAGATTACACCAGAAGCAACTGATGGAAGGGAAGAAGTCTGCTAAGGGTGATGAGTTTTAGGGGTCGTGGGTGACTTCTCAACTGGAAAAATTGGTGTATATTGCGTCTTGGGCTCACGATCGAAGTAAATCTAATTGTGCATCCACGCTACTTGGCACAATATGGGTATATGTTCACATGTGCGGAAGACAAAAAGGATTGTAGAGGAGAGGGACATAAAAGACCAAGAGAAACGAGCGTTACCAGGGCAATAATAATACAAGAGTGAGAGAACCGAAGCGTGTCAGCATCGTCACCTCCACGAGTACTTACAGTGGCCTATATTGTACAATATCTGGCGACGCGCTTGTTCGGCCCTTGCCTCCTGATCCATTGTGTTGTTCAGCATTTCCAGCTTTCTCTGAAGATCCGCCGCCTCGGTGTTCTCCGGATCTACAGTTAAAAAGCATTCGAAAAAAAAACTAATTAGTACAAAGCACATTGACAACTATTCCTCTTTATCATTCTTTACAACCCACTCGATTCACGTTCTAACAAACGTGCATAACTTTGCGTGTAAAACATTTTATTTAAAAACCCTGAACTGAAACCTACATGGGAAATGGAATGTATACGAAAATATAATATAAACTTTCGATGATCCTTTTGATTTAGTTGTTTTGATTAACATTGAAAATATTCGATAATGCACGAAGCAAATTTTCCACACATTCCAATAACTTCATTTCTCCATGTGGTAAAGTTCAGTGATTGTTTTAATCATGCTACTAAAATCGTTCATTATATCAGTTAAGTTTATTTTATTCTTGAGGATGTGTTATCTTGGGATTTTTAATCACTCACTTACGTACTCACTAGAAGTGTCGACTTTAACAATGGGTAGAATAATTGAATGCTATTTGCTGAACATATCGATATGTGTCGCTTTCCAGAGGAGCCTATCCGCTCGAATGGAACGTAAAACAGAGTGTCACAGATAAGTAAAGAAGAAAAAGTTCACGAGAGTGGAATAAGTATATGGGATGAAGATGAAGGTGGTGGTTTAAGAAATGGCATGGCGTAAAAGAAGAAGAAGAAGAAGAAGGTGTCCACACTCGAACGATGTGCCACTTCGACTTTTACGTACGTATGAAGTACATCAATTTTCCACGGTCTTGGCACATACAGCCTCGGCGTGTAAGTGATACGTTCTTCACGTAGTATCCCCGTGGCTGGTTCGAACTTCGAGTACCTACTTCTGACTCGATATCCATTCACAGCGCATATCCGTGCTTCCCGGGGCGGCAGCATCAGCCTCACCTCAAAATTGGATCCCGCGTTCACATACTCGGAACTCGCACTATCATCCGCTCTCTTATCCTCGTCCCTTACGATCCAACGTTCTCCGTGTCCGGGTGTCTTGCCCACTCTATTTCCGCCCCCCCCCCCCCCCCCCCCCCCCCCCCGCCCCGTCATACGTCCGTTTCTTCTTCTCTCTCACTCGCTATATATACGACGTAGTCGGGCTATCGACTACCTAGAATCTTGCAGCGATCATCCGGAAAACCCGTGTGTCGGCATGAGTGTAATATTGAGGGTGAAAAATTGAGTAAGGGCATGAGTCGACTCACCATAAGCCTTATTGAGACTCCACATCGAGTATTTGGTATTATAAATGGATTGAAATATAAATGGATTGGAGAAAAAAAATTGTATGAGAAAACGTTACCAGATATTTGAAAGCGTTACCAGATATGTGAAAGCGAAAAGTAACATAAAAACTAAAAATTAGTTAATATTCGTTGTAATTTAAAACTATATTGTAAACTTAATGAATATTCTTTTTTTTTTTTGGAACTTTATACTAATTAACAAAATTCTTAAAATGCAAACTATTTTTTTTTTTTTTTTTCAAAAACTAATAGATTTACTGCTTATTTAACGAGATTATTATTTACTACGCAATCCAAAATTAATCTAAGTTTAATCATCCTTGTTAGAATTTTTGATTATCTTGATAATGCAATATTTTGGAATTCTTAAGCTACCACTCTTAACACAACGATCGAGATCAAAGGCGAGAATAGCATACATCTGACGTGCGGATGCTCTCTCTGTATACTCGGTAAACATTGTCCCAACGATGAAGTCGACGACAACGTCTGAACCAACATCAGTGTCGTCAGACGAAAGATAAAGAGAGGGGAATCTAAATGCCCAATTTCATACATTTTTTCGGCTTTTAGCTGGCGGCCGTCACACTACTATTCACGGATAAGCACCATATTAATAAAAAAAAAAAAGCATCTGAAACAATTTTATAAACAAACAATTGTGACTAACTATTGGAAAGAAATACAAAATTTCAGGCTTTTGAAATAATTATCAACAAAATACAGTAAATATTTATTGTTACAATAAATAATAACGTTGGTGCACCGATCAGTAATTATTTAGCCAAAAAAAAAGGTTTTTAAATATGCTTTTTTACTCAAATACCCATCCTTGGTTGTATTCAAATTCCAGTAGTTACACGAATTATCTTAATTAAAATGAATTTACTCGTATAGTAAGTTTTTGTGCAAAAATTGTATAGGAAGCATTCTTCATCAACCGGCCCATTATAATATTTGAAAAAATTTGTCCATCCCTCCGTGCAAGTACTTCAATGTTGCTTTGTATATAAAATTTATTACGCGAATTTCAGCACAAGATCTCCCAATAGAAATAAAATAATTTTCGAAATGTTTTCAACGATGTAGCTTTATTCGAGGTAAGATTACCGAAATCAAGATAATTTGGAACTAATAAACAACGAACTACCTTTTTCAAACTAATTTCCTTAGTATTTATTAATGACAGCTGCGAATAGAAAAATAAATGGTTTTGCTTAGTAAATCTCATACTTTTAATATAAACTGAGCCTGCTAGATCAACCCTCACGGGTACTCTAACTCAGTGACAGGATGCAATTAAGAAAAGGGTCAAGTCTTGTCAGACCAGAGCGAGCGAAGGCGAACAGAAGACCAGGAAAAAAAAAAGAGTGACAAATATACGAGAGCAAGGAACATAGAGTCTCGGGTTCTACAGCGGTAAGTTCTTGAAAACTCGTCGACCCCAGGTCGTGTACAATCGACGAGCCACCTACAATCTCACCTCGGTGATTCAACGTCGCGGCTGAAAAGCCCTCGAAAACTTATGGTTTACAGTCCCTTTCACCCGTCGCCCCTTATTTTCACCTCGATATCTCACTAAACTGCAGATGCACTCCGAAACTCGAGGGAATATTTTGCACTTTTGCCGGCTGCCGCAGCCCGCGCGTTGTTTCACCCTCAACAACCCCTCGGCTCACTCTTTCCGCGCTTTTCTCTCTCTCTCTCCCTCTCTCCTACTGTGCTTTTGCATGAGAAACGTCTCGTTTTCCTTCCGGTTTCCGGCCTCGCTCGGGCGCCGAGTTCACACGGTAACGCGAGCCAGCGGAATAAAGCAGTAAGACCGTATATGCGCACTCTGTATACACACACATAACGGAACAGAGATGATGGTGGTCGAGGCGAGGTAACAGCTGCTCGTCCATATATTGACAAACTTCTAGTTTCAACGCTGAAAACCACTCGCTTCAGCGAAAAACTATACAATTTTCGTTGGTATTCCTCTTTCAACTGCAGCATGTCACGATTTTTTTTTTTTCTGCTACTGGCGCACTGATAGTAAACGAGAAAAAAGTGTGATGTAAAAAAAAAAAACTTCCAACGCTCTTAAGCCAATGTTCGTGATAGAAATTGCATCGTAAACGCAGTCTGCCGTCGAGTGTTGCGCGAAATTGTTATCACACGCTCCGAAAGACTCTAAAGTCGAAAAGTTTCGTGTGGCGTGTATATATAGGGCAGCAGAAGCGTGAGAAGGGAACCGGTGGGGATCGCGAGGAAGGCAAAAACATAGATAGTTAGGAGAAGAAGTTTAGAAGCCGCGTGTGTAGAAAGCCAGAGTTGTTACGGCTGGTGTATACGAGACACTGGAAAGATGAACAGAGGAAGAACCCTTCCCGACGCTAACCCTTCGATGTTGGCCTCGAGCCATCTTTCACTGCTCCGCAGTTCCACAACTTTAGCGGATGTAATTCCGAGTATTTTCATATGGGAAGTACATGCGAATATATAGTATAGCAAACCTCAGCGTAATATCTGTGAGGATATCTATGAGATTACTTTCTTTTTTGTTTCATGAAGAGAGAAAATTATACTGATCAGAATTTTTCGAATTTTTGAGGGTCCTAGTAGGTAAGATAAATTATCGTTGTTTAGTCATTTTTTCTCTAAGTAAAGTACAAAATCAAATAATTTGAGGATGGATAATTTCAATAATTTCAATTTTAAAGACACGTTCATATTGATCTGACTAATATTTTGACGATTGACTTGTTTCATTCATTGATTTCTGTGAATTACAGACATCAATGAAACGTTAAGAACCAAAAGTAGAAATGGGGGAAAGGATTATTAACGAAAAAAATATATAGTTCAAAGGGAATAGAATCAACGTGCATATGAAGTTTGGAGAAGTCGCAGATATGTGTGTAACTATGTGAAAAGGAGCGTTAGTAGCCACCATGAAGAAAAATGTGAGTATAGAGCTTCGTACGTAGGTTTCGTATACGTGCAGCACGATGGCACACGGGAGATCGTTGCGCGGGAAGTAAAAGTTTAAATCCCTGGAAAGTCGTTCCCGTTCCGCTAATCACCCGGACGGCCCTTTATCTCTAACAACCCCACGGTCCGTTCTCTCTTTCTTTCTTTTTCTCTCTCTCTCTCTTTCTCTCTTCTCGTTCCATACGTCTGTTCGCCCGTCTATCCGTATACGTTTCGCTCCTCTTTCTCTCCTCTTCGTCGGCATCCAAAGCCCACGTCAGTTCGTCGCTCGAACTTTTAGCTTTACCCCTTCGAATGGAGGGGAGGTCACTGCACAGCCGTGCGTAATTAGTCCATTCCGCAAGTTCAACTTTCGTCTCTCTCTCGTCTCTTGTGCCCGCAGTTCCAACGAGGGAGAGAGAGAGAGAGAGCAGAAAAGCTCGAGTGAACGAGAGCCGACTGCAGCTAGCCTAGTCGCTTGCAGTCCGTTCCACTGAAGGTGGCTTTCACTGAGCTTCAAGATTTTTTCATCCCTATCTGAGACACAAGGTACGTCGTCGACGGTTTCCAACAATCACCACTCATGAAAGACCTGATTACCGACGCGCTTCATTCCATTCATTGTCTTTTTTATCTTCTTCTTTAAAATTAGCGAGAGAGAGAGTGAGTCATATCGGTAGATGGAAATTTTATTCATGAATTTTGTAATATGAGAAAATGAAGAAAAAATTCACCCTGGCGCCATGAAGCGATCTTTTTAAATTTATCTGAAGTATTATTTGAAGCCAAATGTTATTTTTTTTTTTTTTAATTATGAAATGACAGACGCCACGATGCTTCTACATGCTGAGACAAACTTCTAGCTATTTTATTGTATGTAATTATGGCAGTTAGTACCAGAGATGCGCAATACGTTAATTGAAAACACAAACCAAAAGTTTTTCGAAAAAATGGCTTTAAAAATCGACGCAAACGTCTGCTCACTCTGGGTCAAAAGTTAAAAATTTTTTTATATATAATGCAGGATTTTTGATTATTTAAAAAAATTATGAAAAGAAATGTTTCTGTAAAAAAAATTCTAGAAAACAAAATAAAAAGTATTTTTTCGAGCATATAGTGTACAAAATTATGGAGCGAATTTTGAGTTGACTTTGAATTTTCTTTTGGATTATTTTTTTTTTAATAGTCTCATCTCGTCAAACTTGTGGTTCAGAATGCCTGAAAAATGCATATTTTAATCCCATTCAAATCACTTTCATAACAATCAGTTTAATAATTATTCTGTAAAATAATTATAAACAATTACTCCAAATGATATTTTTGATTCAGAGTTTTTGGTTACAATTATTTTTTTAGTATTTTTATCATAACTATTTTAGAAAAAAAAAAATATATATATATATATACAATTAATTTTATAAAATACGAAATTAAAAAGTTTTAATTCGAGCAGTGTTCATCTCTGGTTGGTGTAGTAACAGTATAAATTCAATTCATTCTGATTAGGAGAGTAATATCATGATATATGCGAGATAATCATAATGTCGTGATGTACCATTCATTTATGGAGCATTTTCATGGATATCTAGGGTTTAAACTGCTTTTTTTTTTATACACACATATGTATATTACATGTAATGACATAAAAATTAATGGATAGACAGTGAAAATAAAGGGATATATTCGGGGCAGACATATTGGTATTTACAGTGTCGCAGCCATAGCTCGATGCATCCACAGGTACCCTCGTGTGTTATTTTTTTATTTTATTTTTTTTCATTGTCATTATCCGTCGATAATAATGAGATTTTCATTCGTAGTATTAATCACGTGAACATCAATAGAAGAAAAAAAAAATTGAAGAAATTATTGGGCGTTTTTGTACCCCCCCTCTTTTGCTATCGCCGCGCCACTGCGTGCACGTGCGACGGTATCATTGGAAGTGAGTGTCTGTGCTGTAAAACCTCTACACAGAGGACAATGTACATTATTGGTTCATTGAAAAAAAAAAATTATAACTTAAAAAAAAAAAAATAAAAAACGATAATTCGATTCTTGCATATTTCGGATTTATATGATGTCGATTATTTTCTTTTTCATGAAACTCGCAATGCCTGATGAGAACGACATCTACTCTAACTGAAACGGAAAATAGAAAAAAAGTAAATGTAAACCATAAATTACAAAAACAAACAACGGTAAACTGTAAAATTCTCCTTATAAGGAGGATGCTCTCTACTTCGTGCTCTTCATTCGTAAACCACTGCAGGTAATTATTATTGCAAACTATTTTCATGGAACGCGGTGTGCCTCCAGGTGGACTTGTGCAGGAATGCTGAACGATGTAAAAAAAATGACGTACAAATCGCTGATGATAAAAATATTCATAAAACCTCATTAAAAGAAAGTCGTATCGAATATCGTTGTCGAAACTGTGATTTTTTATGTATCATTGTCTATCTCTGATATATGCCTTTAACAGTGAGAGCCATACAATAGCCATTGCACATTTAGAAAAAAAAAGTGTGTCTGTGAGAGAGAGATAGTTGTAATATCGACACTCGAACACACATATCACGAATATATATGTGTATTATATATATATATAGTTAAAGAATATAATATTGATGCCTCGTTAAAATATCGACAATATAAGCATAGAAACATCAAACAACTCATCTCATTTGACTATATCCACACGATGTTAACACACACAAACGCCAGGTATGTATATATAATAATAAAAGTCGTATATAATGGTATGTATATATATATATATACTTATAGGCTGTATGTACTATATAAGATTTCGGAACGAATGCAGTGCACGTGTGGGCCATGGCTGGGTGCTCGTTGGAAAAACTTTGTGCGGTTCGGTTGGCGCGCTGCGGACGGAGATGCGATAAATCGATCTTGCACCCCTTCCCTCCCTCTCTCTCTCTCTCTCTCTCTCTCTCTTTCACCCTCTCGCTTTTACTCTTCTCTTCTTGTCATTCGCTTACGTCACACGCATCGACGAAAGGAAGTTAACACGATTTTCAACGTATACGAACATTCACTTTCCCAAGTGAGGAGCGTTTTCAATGAAGTGTAAAGGGAAGCTAGAAATGGCAAATGTACTAAAAAAATATATATATGGAAGATCTAGAAAGGATGGCTTATAAATAAACCTCGTATACATTGCTTCCTCATTACTTACTTATTATCATCTTTCACAAAGCGTTCCCAATGACGAAACATGTTAATCAATGCTTACCTTACAGAAAGGCATGATCGGCAACACGAAAATAATGACGACAAGTATTTGGAACTACTGATATCTCAAAAGTTATTAGTAGTGATTTCGAGGTGCCAATCTTCTATAAGGGTTGATTTAAAAAGATTGATTATGAAATATAGGAATCATTTCGTGGTCGAGAAATAATTTTTTTTTAAAGTGTTCCAAAATTATATGGCTTTATAATATATCTTACCAATATTACCGAACAAGCCAATAAACGAGAACTTATTGCGCAACCGGGGTAAGTTTTTTTTTTTTTTTAATCATTTCCTGAAGTCATTTAGGAGTTTTTAAGGCTTCCTATTTTTGCAAGCAAAGACAATCGTGAATACAAAAAATCAAAGCTCTATAAAACTCGAACGTCCCTAATCGATTTTCACTACACTTGGTACCAAATATCCCTAAACGTTATCCCGTTTCATCAAATGTTTAAAAAATATAAATGGTTTAAATCTGGATTTTTTACAGGTATACGTCCAATCGTCCATCCAGATCATATTTTTCTATCCAACTTTTCCGGACCTTTCAACTAATTTTAGATATCCTAGCAGAAAAATCTCGTTTTTTGCCTCCTGAAAACAAAGCTTCATTCATGAGAGGTCAAAGATGATAAAAAGTATATAAAACAAAAAAATTGTTTGTCGCGGCAGCGCGACCGCTTAATGCGCCATGAAGACTTCCCAACGAAGGCTTAAAGAAAGAAAAGCTCCAAGGTGCTCATAGAGTAACCGTGCTAAATTCCCTCACCTTCTCTGATAATTGAACAATTAGCTTAATTGAACGATCAAAGTGTGTTCTCGTGGGACAAAGGTTCCCAGCTACTAATGGCTCGCGCTTAAAAATTACTAACGGACGACCATAGTTTTCAAAGCACGTAAATCTGAAAGGCGTCAAGAGCTCGTGAAATCGTGTGAAAAACTCCTGGAAACATTTTTTTGTTTTCTAAGGGTTTAGTGTTTTCTTTCATCTTCTATATTTCCATACCTCGGTGACCACCTTTTGGATATTTTTCAACCTTAGATAATATCCGTTGTAAACGAGTCAGCCGCGCGCAAATGGCACAACCAAAGAGCACCCAGTCTGGAGTAACGATCATTTGAATGTAAATAAAAAGAAAATGACAAATGTATAGAGGTATTATAATCAAAATGTTTGGTGCAGTGGCTGGCGAGCAAGAAGGGGTTGTATCGCTAAGTACGGATAAAGCGTGGGCCCGTAACGAGCACGAATGCGTAAACAGCAAAACACGTATTCCGATAATTGACAATTATTGATTGATAATTGATAATTATTAGAGCTTTACTTTTTTAATATACTCTTATAGCTGTAGCTGTGAATCGTGTTTGTCGAAGCAAAATCAATTGTCACGCATCCGCGATTCGCATCGAGCCACGATAACGAGGCAATGATAAACCGGCTAATGTTTCGAGCTCGCAAGATCGCTGGGGATCTTGTTGGGCTCGGGGCACGAGATGTGATCTTGAGGGTACCTGAGCCACATGTGGGCCGGGCTGCTCGCAACTTCATAGCTGTTTCGCTCGTTAGCAGGGCTTTCCATCCGGTCGGTGGATCGTACTTTCCTGATTGGCCAACGTTTACACACGATCAGACACACCAGACGTCGGTAAACTCTACTGATATTAGCTTAGGTATACATCGTGTTCGCGTATATAGATTATATATATATATATATCCAGGTGTGTATCCGTGTACATGTCGGATACGATCCGAGAGGATTTAAAGCCTGTGTATATTCTCAAGTACTGTACAGCTACTAAGCCAAGAGAGAGAGTTTAATCGACTTGACCTACGCTAAAAGCGAACTCTCGTATTAACGTCGAGCGATTGTTAAAACCGTTGTGACTATTAAATCTTGATTGCTTGTAAACCGTGAATAATTACCATCGTCAAATATGATCAACGCTATAGAATGTCCAACTTTTACTAAGCCGCACGATTTTAAGGTGAGCTGAAATTCACAGAGATTATTAAATATATCCATATTTTTATATTCCAATTATATGCTTGACTTCCTTAATTTTTTTTTATCGCGTAACTCGATTAATTTAAAAAAAATAGTCTGGCAAATTCGATAGAAAGCTCAATTATTTTTTATATGAAATTAATTCTCTGATTTTTGTGAATACATTTTTTTTCAGTTTAGAAATTGCGAATTTTGGATATGTCTTCGTAGAAAGGTGTCACATAACACCTGAGAAATTTTTACGAACATTGAACTTGACATTTTCACAAATACAATATAATCATAAAAGAAATTATATGCCTTCGGAAAAATCATGGAATTAAAAATTAAACACTGATTTAACGAGTAAAGTCATCCATTTCTCTTAAGAAATAATGGCTATGTATGACCAGCTCTTTCCTAATCAACTTCATACGTAGCTAGTGCACAAAAAAAAAGGTAAGATTTAGAATTAGAGAATACTTCTGACGTTTGCTTTATTTATTTACCCTACATTTCCTCCAGCTTAATTTTCTATTTTTCGAAGCCCGTTCATTCGTATAATAAGAATGAAGATTACCTCGTCAAAGATTAATGAACTTCTGATCCGTTAAAATTTCAAATGAACGTCTGCCAAAAGGAAAATGTCCTGTTAAATAGTAGAGTAACCGTAGATCTGGAGAAACGTCACTGCAGGAACGTCATCGACCCGAGAGGTCTTTTCGTCCTTGTTTATTTTTAAACGTCTCCGAGAATCGCGAAATTCGTAGTGACGGTCGACGTCGGACGATCGAAAAAGCTGGATTATAAGCGAGTGTTCTAAATGTGTCCCTGCAGCCTTTACTAACTTTGAACGATCACAAACCGTGGGTCGGTTATTATATGAAACGCGTGCGCTGACGACCCACAGGCGCAGGATTGTGAAATCGAGACCACCAACAACTCATCCACAATAGTCTCCGCTCGCGGCTTAGAACTTTGAGGAAAACCTATCGCCAGATTGCTTCGAAAAGCGTTAGTCGATTTTTCGTTGGGTATAAATACCGAATTTTCTGACTCTAACATTTTCCCTGACTTCTGAACTTTTCCTCGTAAATGGATGTCGCATTCTCTCGTGACCTCCACGAATTTATTCTCAAAGGAAAAATAACACATCAACTTGATATCTCGTTCACGGTGCGGTAACTTCATACCGTTATTTTTCATGTGATAAAACATTTGATAAAACGCGTAAACAAGGCTCGCCCGGGGCGTCAAGGTTAGCAGTTACTCTTCAAAAGAGCGTGGGTTCGATTCACACGATGATACATCGAATTGAGAAAACGCGCTGGCGAAGAAAGCTTCCCTTGGAGGAATGTGTTTTCGCGAAAAACGAAAACACGCCAGAGTGTAAACCCGACTAAAAACTCACTTCACTTGTCCTATATATATATATATATATTATTTATGTATACGTGCACATAGTATTCACTGATATATTACAAATGGCCTGGTTTTACTTCTCTGTGAATTGTGAAACACGGTCAAGTGGCGCATTGCGTGGATAGAGCAAATTTACTCCCGTAACTTTAAATAAATATCAAAATTATGATGGAAAAAGTTCATTGAGCGTGTCACTACGTGTTTGCAGTTGAAATTATTTGAAAGCTAATTTCTGGTCTGTGATTAAAGTGTAATTAAAATTTAGGTATTTAATTGTGTTGAGAAACATCAAATTATGAATATACATATAATTCACGAAATTATTAGAATCACATTTTGATGTATTTAATGTCCAAAAATAAAAATCAGTAAATTACATTTAGCACATTTTAGTATATATATATATAAAAGCAGAATACGAAAAATCGATTACTAATTTTTGTATTGCAGTCGTTCTTTTGAAACACAAGATAATTGTGGACCTCATGATTTTCGATTGCCCAAAAATTAATAGTGCAAAAATCAACGAGGACTACAAGGTTGCAAAAGAATGCATCATGTTATGAATTAATTTTTATTTTTAGACACTAAATTTATTTTATCAGTCATTAAAGCGCAACGTTTACGAAAAAAAAAACAGCTCAAATATATTAATCGACCCTCAATACATCTGTAGTTAGTGCATAAGATTTTTTTCTGTTTTATCCATTTGCAACAACATCGATAATGTTTTTTTTTTTTTTCATAAGTTCTCGAATAATATTCAAAGCGTTTATTCCAGCAAAGAAATCTGTACAAGTAACCGGGCCCGTAACCACAGACTCTGTTAGTAGTACGATGTACTCAATTAAAACTTTGGGTCACCCTCTCACAGGTCCAAGGGATTTTCTTCTTCAAGGCGCCGTCAAATCAGCGAACCCGCTGACGTAACAAAACTATCATCCAAGGACTCATACCTGATCGAAGATTACAGACCCTTGAAGAACATTTTTCATCTGGCAAAATCCAGGAAAGGGGATCTTTGGTATTTATATAAGAGTAAACTTGTCCCAAAGTTCAGATCATCGATCGAAAAGGCTTTGCGATAAAAATTGAACTTTCAAACTTTCTAATAATTACATCCCTGTCCTTAATATTCTACCGCCTATTTACTTCGAAAAATAAGATCACTCAATCCGAATAATCCTATTTTATAAATAATTATTCACGGTTCAGTAATTAATTGACAATCGCTCCAAGTATATCGAGACTTTTCTTTTATGAACAGATGCTCCTAAATCATATTCAGTATCAATTCAATAATATACGCAACAATTGTTGAGCACGATGTTCTCAGTGTTTCTTATCGATTTTGGCAAAGCAATCGAACAAAATAACGATGTAATATCACGGGTTGTTACGAATAAGCATGTGTAATGTATACAGTATACAATAAGTATATAGTATTGTGAAACATTTAACAGTAAACGAATAGGTTTTGGTGTACCAATTGATATATTGTACAGATGTTCGAGAGAGTATATAAAATAGGGTCTCGTCGTGCACGAGAAAATTTTATTTGGCAAGCATGCAACTCGATAATTGAGCTATATATGTATTTGTCTGTCATCTCAATGGATTTGGGTTACTTTGAGTGTGATACTTTGTTCCTGTGTCATTGTCTGCGTTAATTTACCAGTCTGAGTCTGATCAGCTGTATATTAAGAGAAAGAACTGGCAAAAATTACCATTTTGATGTAAACAAAAAAAATACCATTTCTTATGGAAATCAAGCAGGAATGTCGATTTTCAGTCAATTTTACTAGAAGTTCTAGTAAAATTTCTGTATTATGCAAACATTCTTCCTGTAATTTCTAGTAAAATTGAGTAGGAAATTTAGTAGGATCCAACGTTAATTCTCGACTATCGTAAGATACGATTTTTTTTTTTTACATCGGAATGATAATTCTTACCAAATTCTTGCCTACAATTATGTATATATATCATTCACGTGTGTCTCAGTGACTGTTTAGTATTATCACATCTTCAACGATTCACACGATTCCATTAAATGACTTACCGAATGGTAGCTCGAAGCGACAGGCTATCAGAAGTGTGTGACCAGTCGGTGCCTTTGTGCCGACAACTTCGCCGCCCAGCATCTCCAGTTCCGAGTCGAGGCTGACCCATTGGCCGGAATCATCCTGAAGCAGAGATTAAACGGACAAACATGATGAATCGATTCTCCGCTCTATATCCATCTTCGAGTACTTTAATCTGAAGATCTGCAATGTCTAGCTTGAACGAGAAAAGCAAGAGAGCTTTAAGCAAAATCCTGGATCAAGACTGCAGTTCAGACTGAATCTACTCGTCGGAGAATCTGGTAGCGCAGATGCTACCGGAAGGCACGTACACTAGGAGCATAAGTTGTTTTGTATTTCAACTCGGACCTGGTACATCTCCAAACTTTTCGAGGACACTCCGCGGTGGTTCAGTCTATATAATAAATGGGATGAGGTTGCAAGACCATCCCACTATGCAAGACGCAGTGGTTTTGTACTGTGGAAATTTGGGATATTACATCAATTTCGTGGTTTACAACTGTCTACGATGTTACGCCAATTTCGTGGTTTACACTAGTTACGAGAGATAAATCTAGCTATCTAGACAGCCCACCGCTTTAAAATGATACAACTCAATCCCACGCATTCTGAATTACGATAAATTTTCGTAATTTATCGTTAATTTCGTTTCGTAATTTAACAGACACTAAAGGTTTAAAAATCCAAATACATTTGTTACCAAAAATATTGAAAAAATACTGCGCAATTATTTAGCAATATGCAAACAAACTGTCAGCCGTACAATTCCATCATAAATCTATATTTCAATCCCATTGAGATCTTCATCCATTTTATGGAGATTTCCCAAAACGCGATACCCTTTTATTGGAACGACTATAGATCGATGAGTCTCGTTTCCTAAACGAGCGATCGAGATCCTGGAGAATTTCGCGAACGAGTCAAGCGGGTTAGTCTGAAAACTATCGTATATCTTTCGGCAAACTTATTAATTGATCCTTCAGAGATATTGTATGATAAAAAAAGTTTCAACCTTGGTATACCTATATAAATTCGATATTGGGTTCAAAGACATCGCGGGGTCATTCGGGTTCCTACTAACTGAGAGTTTGTACACGTAATAACTCTTACCCGCAAGTTTTCACATTTTTTACTAAAAATAAAATGAAATCAGGAGCGCACACCCTCAAAAAGATTCATTTACCGAAAAAAAAAAGCATAATAGGTATCCCTGGGCTCTCTGGGCGAGACACATTATTTATTCAAGAGTCGACGAGCTTACAGAACTCGTATTTTTCCCGTAAAAAGAAGAACAGCTGAAATATCTCAGTATACATACTTTTACAGCACGCCGGGAAAAAAACTCGAGGTTTTTCAACGTGACGCGAATTTTCCGGGTTGTTTTTGTCTAGCTGCGATAATTCTCTAGGGAAGGGAGTTTCGCGAGCAAGTTCTGTAGGCGCAATCGACTTTAGCGAGCAACCGAGCGGGTACACTGTATATACAGAACGCGTACTGCATGTAGAGCGTTCAGGCAATTTTCTTTATCCACGTGCTTCATCGCTTGCTCGTTTTTCTCATAACCCGTTCATCAAGTCGCCACGTACTTCGTGCGTCACTCGTTGACACGGAGAAACCAGAAAAATCGATAAAACCTCGCGAATCACGACTGTTTTTGCCTGAAAAAAATGGTTTGTTCAAATATATTTTAGTTTCTGTATTTTGCGAGAGAGTATCTTTACCGGACGGCTACGTTGGCATTCGGAGATTAACACAATTATTTTTACAGCTTAAGAAGCAGATTTTTTGTTGTTGTTGTATAAAACGGAATTGAAGGATGAAGAATAATGTAAATTACTTTGCATTAGCATTAGTCGACAAGAATAACAATTTTCGACTGAATCGAACCAGGACTTTGTTGGAGTAATAACACTGTTCATCGGACTGTAAGAAGTTTCTGTTTGACGATAGTTCCTCTTTTGGTAGGAAAGAATTACCGATTTCTCTGCCACAAGTAGAGATACCACATAGAGAAGACAGACGAAAAGGGAGCGAAAAAAGAGGAAATAGCGGTAGATGGAAACCGATAGGTATACTCCTCGTGTTGAATCGGAGATACCGCCAACTCTTTTCTATGTAAATTCGATTCAAACGAGTCGCGGTGTGGCCCGGAGAGTTTATACGAGTCGGTGGGAGAGTGTTTACCCGACACTCGTCGCGGTCTCGTACAGTAGTGGGTCGCGGGTTTCTCTCTCGTCTTTCGAGAAATCATCGATTGCTGGTGGGTGCTTGAGCGATAGGCGAGCACTACTGCACTGCACTGCACTCTCTCTCTCTCTCTGCTGCATCTGCTGTTGAGAGACCTCGTTGTACTTGCCTCGATAGAGCTACTCGATAAAACGGCGGGCAATGTAATGAACTGCAGAAGCATAGGAATACATTGCTCTTTAACCCTTTCAGTACGAGTCCTATTTCTACATGTTAAAAAAAAAACAGCTTTCTGAAGCAATCAATTTTATGTAAAGGCACTAACAACAAGTGCAAGGCAATTAACTCTGCAATAATAATAACTTCAATTTTTATTTCCATATGAATTAATAAATTAGCTAATCAAGAGTCGTGAATGAGCTGCAATGCAAAGAATTTTGTTTAATTAAGAAATGTATTAAAAGAATCACAACATCTCAAGCAAAAAAATTACACAACATTTTCTGGTCTAAATCTTATAATAGATTTTCTGACCAAAGGCTATATTTTTTCTGCATTTTTTGTGCCCCTTATTGAGATGACATGGATTTTTCCAGGTTTATTCTAGGCTTAATTCCATTTTTTATGACTTCATACAATTACCGAATTAAAAAGAAAGTTGATTTTATATCATTTTTTAGCTGTTATTAAGGCCAAGAAACATTTTTTTATAAAAAACGTATACCCAAGTAAAAAAAATTCCCAGATTTACATAGAAAAAAAAGTTACTTCGGAATGTGACCTTCCCAAACTTTTATTTATTTTATTTTTTTAATTTTTATTGAAAAGCAGAATTTTAATGTTAATTAAGTAATTCGTCACAAAAAAAATGTTTCGAAATTTTTATATCAAGAATAAAATAATTGTATTTTTGTTAAATGCCTAAATTAATTTTAAAAAAAGTTAAATGGATGTCAATATAAAAATGATAATAAACAGTTTAAACTTGTGTTTGACTTAAAAAAAAAAAAAAAAATTTTTGACATCTCCCTGACTTGGCCTACTAAATCCCAAACTTCTCCAGTGTTTTCCGGTTTCCATGTTAAATCATCGCTCTGTAAAAACTATTTACATAGCACTTTCAAGAACAGAGTAAATCGATGATAACTTTGTAATTTCTAATTTATACATATAAGTTTTTCACTTAACGCGAGAACACTGAACAATATTTTTAGACACCAATCTTTAAACGTATTTCAGTCCCATCAGCGGCTAATGGGTTAAGAAATACACGGAACTAAAGGTAAAGACACCTCGGATTTGTGATATTACAGTTGCAGATTATAGGGAAACGAGAGTCGGTAGGTATTGGCAACGTTGGATCGATAAGGCAAAGTCGACGTTTCTGAATTAGCCAGAAACGTGACGTCGATTCGTCGCGCGACTTCCGTCCCATGGACGAAAATAGATATAAAGCGGGTTGACTGAGCGAGCCGGATGGCAGTGGTGAGTGAGGGCGAATCGCGAGGGTGGAAACCGAACCGTGACGTCTGCTAGGGTGTGCGAGCAAAAACGGGGCAGTCGGTTGAGCAGGACCGATGTGCCGCGTGAAATCCATAAAACTGTAATTTCGCGGGCGGTCTCGTTAAAGCGAGCGACACGAATCCGATGTGAAAGAGAAAGGTAGAACAGAGGAGAAAACCGGGGTTGTATGCTTGTGTGGCGGGGAGTAAACGTTTTGTGACGCCGCGGAACGATCGAATCAGTCACGCTTCACGTGATCCTTTGTCCGGCTAATTCGTGTATTTTGTTTTATTACTTTACCCTTTTTTACACCTCGTATTTTATTTCAACGTTCCATTCATTTATTCATGTCATCGTGACTGAACAGCGGGGCTAAAAAATATCTCTGCAAAGAGATTTTTTCAAACAGTCCGCAGAGGAAAATTCTACAAGTAAAAAGGAGATGGCTCTGCGGAGGAATCATTGCCTATAATCAGATCATTCGGGAGACTACTATTTTTGATGTCATACTTTCTTAGACGAAAATTGTCTGAGGTTTTAATATATTTGAAAATGTGTCGGTATCAATGAAGAGTGAAAGGAGGTAAGAATATGAAAGACGCCTAAAAATTGTCACATTCGACTTCAGCTACTGTACAGCTAATCCGTGAATTTCATTTTATTACACCTTTATATTTTGTCTTTTATTCCATAGCTCTATCATTTTATTCGTATCGTGGTGACTGTGGAACTTTATCTTAGTGAAATCTCTAGAATCTCCAGGACGAAAGGGGCTTTCAATAAAATGGAGATAACACCCCCAAGGCTTGGTTGTTCATCAAGAAATCAATCGGGAGGCAATTATTTTTACTATAATTATCGCAATTACTTTGTTGAAGATGGATTGAGGTTTCAAGGTGATTGAAGGTGCAAGGGTGGAAAACTGTAAAGGTAAAATTGCAAGTGTGCTAGTTTCATTGTAGGGTGATTGGGGTTTTCAGGAGATAGGGCAATAGAAAACGTTGGAAATGGGAATAGGGCTCTTCTCTTCCTATCCCATCGTGCAGCTTCTCCTTCATTTACTGAACCAGCTGCTAATGAGAATCTCGAGAGGATTCGACAGCTGCCAACGCCAGACTCAATTCTTAGACTTCGAAGCTTCCGCCGCTACTGCTGCTGCTGCTGCTTCTGATGCTTGAGAACACCCTTTCCACTTTGGAAAACAGCCCGCAGTGCGAAAACTTCAGTGAAGGATGAAATAGGGAAACGACAAATAAAACACACTTCGTAATTCTGGCAGAAATATTAGATAGAATAATCTCAGATCTAAACTTAAGACAGTTAAGTTCACTAAAACGAATAATATAGAATACGTCAGACATTTCTGTTTGTACAGCAGAATGTCACCAACTGTTCTATTGATCCCTAACTATGCAAATGCTAGATAACTATCATATATTTTTATTTTCTGAAATATTAAAATCATATGAAAAAAAAAACCAATATATTTCACCTGTCTCAGTAATAACGTGTCTTAGTTCTTCTACAAAAAAAAAAACTTATCTCATGGATAACAAGTCATTTCAAATAGCTATTGCCGAAAGCCTTTAACAATGATGTAACGCTTGATTATATTCATTAAGACTCCCATCAACAAATAATGTAGATTTTGATCAGTAGTTGAAACACGTTCATGAATGGGACATTTACCTCACTCGTAATCTTAGTTAAAGTAAGAACCGGAGCAAAAGCTGCCATCGCCAAGTATTATTATTACTAGCGATATGCTTGGCGTGTACTTAATTTTACGAGAGCACGCTAGCCACCCCCTTCGTGATACGATCCGTACCGCTGTTCTTATCTTGCGCTCGCTCGCGGGACACAACTTTTTTTTTTTCAACGCTCTTGAATAAAGAGTAAAAGTAAAAGAGGTGGAAAGATTTTTATATAGAAGGAAGGTAAAACATCGAGGTAGAGAAAGAACGAGAGTGACAAGCAAAAAAAAAAAAGCGTACGAGTTTGCAGGTGCAGTCGAGAAGGTGAAGATCGCCCTCCGGGGACGTACAGACAAGTTACTAGGGAGCTGAGTGAAGCTACCGTAATACTGGACGCCTCTACGATTAAGAGTTTATCGTAAGCATAAAAGGGGTTGGCTTTATTTCTGCATTAAACTATAAAGCGCGCAACTAATAATCATAGCGACGCATGTTTTCTGTTTGCCAGAATTCGCTCAGAGGTTTAATTCATGTGTACAGCACGATGAACCTCGTATCAAAACAACGACGAACCTGAAAATTCTTCACGTCGTTAAGCAGCCCCTCAAGGGAAGGAGACGCGTAACGGGCTATACCGAGACAAGGGTTGAATATCCCTCTGAATTTCACTGAATTTTCATTGCGTTAATTCGCTGGAGCTGAACAAGAAGGGAACCACTCTGTATCACGGATCCGAGAATTAGTCAGCTACGAGACTCATTGTTACTCTCCACACCCTTTGTTAATTAATGAGTTAATTTAAACCGTTCGCAACCTAATGTCTGAAACCTCAATAAATTTCGTATAACCGAAGCAAAAGTGAAAATGGCAAGTCCATTTCTATTTCGCAATGATCATTCGTTATCCTTGTAATAAATATAATCGTAAACAATATCCATGAAAAAGAATGTATTTGTTAAAATTACATTTCAATCAAAAGCTAGATGACGCGTTTAATGAATTTGTAACCCAAAAATAAACCGAAATACACAGAGAGAAAAGTGAGATTGGTTGATTTATCATTTGAATGAAGAGGTATTTAAAACCTTCCTATGAAAAAAAAACGATTGTGAACTATTACATCTACGGAACACTACAATATATTCAATGAGAGAAAAATCCAATTTCAGTAATCATAAATAGATGACTAAAAAAACTGAACTATATTTTGTATAAGTTACCACATCCAGTTAGTCATTAAAACTATGTTTTTCAAGTAACTTAATAAGAAAGTAAAAATTGAGATTGCAATGCAAATTGACACTCATTGATACGGTGTGGACTTTACGAATACCGCATAGGATTGAAAATTGTCTTCTTGACATTAGATTGACTAACCAAACTGAGAGCAAAACTCGTGATTCAGGTGGTTCACATTTCGGTTCGGCGACGTGTCGATTTGATAATTGGAGGAAGAGAATACTACCGGAACGCGAGAATTCGGGGTAGAGGAAAGACGCGAGGGAAGGGGCGTGCTGGGCTTGACGGTCGAGGGTGAAGAAGAGGAGGGTGAGACGATGTGGAACAGAGGTACTGAGATTCAAGGGAGAACTACTTACGACACCGGGAGTGACCTCGTTTTCGTCGTGTAGCACGCGAGTGCATGCCACGGCTAGTGAGTGCGCGACATACTATACATCTATATACATCTATTAATATACTATATATATATATATATTTGTCAAATGAGCATGTGTGTTGTGAACAAAGCGAGAGGCATACAGAGGAAGATCAGACTGGTACATAGGCAGTACGTCTTCTACGCTGTGAGCGTTCGGCTACCTTCCCTCTTGTTTTCCATCTCTATCTATCTTTCCCTCTGTACATAGGCTGCTGGTCTGTCGTCGTTTCTTCGCATGTACCGCTCTGCTGTCAAGTTAATTGGCGTCAAAGCATTTCGCCTAGAGTGCTACTGCTGCTGCTGCTGCTGCTGCTGTTCTGACTGCGCTCAGTAGTACTGCTTCTACCGCCTCTGCACCCTCTCATCTTTACTACTCGCTTTCTTGCTTTTTATTTCTTCTTTCTTTCGTTCTTTTATTTTTCTTTCTTTTTTTTTTCTTTTTTTTTTTGCTGTATTCGCTCTCTCACTCTATTTATATCCGGGAGAAAAATTAGAGTAGAAAGTGAAACACGTTGTTGGGTGCGCGAAACAACCAAGGGCGACGATGTGGAACACGCGAGAGCGACACGTTTCCATTTGTCACCCTTTTGAGGTTTCTGGCATATTATGTGGTATGTAAGTCGACACTTGCGACTAAATACTTTTGGGAGAGGAATATATATATTTTTTAGAACTATTTGGGGGACTACCTTTTGTTAGTTTTTAACGGGGCGTGAATTTAAAACGTGATTCAGAATAAATATAGCATCTTGCAGAGATTCTTGAAAAGTAAAAAGTTTGAAATATAAGTGGACCATTTTGCTGCCATAGCTTTGTAGAGGAAACTTTTTTCTTCTGATTTTGATTACAATTCAATTCATCATGTGCTTAAAAAATATCCATAAATTTGGTTTAGGAAGAACTATCTTTCGCACAGGTTTTTTAAAGTTCCATCTCTTTTTGTGGTTTTCCTGAAGAATATCAAGAGAGCAACAGGTTTTTCATTTCCACTTTAATAAAATACTACAAAGCGTTTATTAAAATAATTCCAACGAAAACTATAAAAACAAACAGACTTTTTACTTTTTACTTATATTCATCATTTCTGAACAAATTTAAGAAAAACAGTTTGCAAATAAGCCATTGGTGTCAACGTTGAAACTTGCGGCAGTGGCTATAGTTTAAAACTCTGTTTCAGATGTAGAAAAAGCATCTTTTCCCAGTAGATTAGCTTTCAAAAATGCCTAATAAAATAATTGGCACTTTCAATAGAGTGAATAATTGCGATAAAGAAATGAACCGAAAGAGTAATACTGGAAGCTCTGCTTTCAGCACATTTTGTTCTGCATTCTCTCAAATTGTCTCGTAGCGATAAATTTTCTCGTTCTCGCGGTCGCTCCCTCGGTTTCCACTCCGCCAGTTTGATTGGCGTCCTTGTTATGGTCGACCGTGCTAGAGAGGCGGCAGGCGGCACAGAGCACCCAGGACTACTCGTTCCCTCTGTTCTCTGTTCCTCGGCTTGCGCATCCGTTTTACCTATCTCTCGCTTCTTCTCTTACTCCGACACTCCACACTCGTGTACCCTAATGTATAACTATACATGCGACCGCACGTACGGTGTGGCAACGCTTATGCATTTATCACGCGACCGTCACCCCACGTGCATGAATTCTCGTATATACACGCGACGAACCAACACACCGACATACGTTTATCGCGTACGTCAGTGGCGCGAGCCGTGTCTGACAGCGCAAGGACGTATCCACTGACACGCACGTTTGTTCAAGCTTCGGAAGATGAACATCCGCGTCGACGACACAGCCTATGATATGTCCTATACACTGTTTAATGCATCTAACGAAAAAGCAGTGTAACGTTTAAAAGCTTTTTCTTGTGTGCATCTTCTCAAACTATTACTCTTCGTTTCGGAGAGTGAATAATCATTAAAAGGCCAATGGAAATTGCAGATGACGTATATTAAGATTTAGGCATTAATGCCATAACACTTTATGCCGAAAAAGAAATAAAGAGTTTTTGCCAATTGACGAATCTATTCAAAAATGTATTGTTACGAAACTATCTCTACGAGGAAGTATCTTGATCAATTTTGGCTTCTTCATAGAACATTGAGAAAAAAGAATATAAAAAATTCTCTGAATTATGAACTCTTTGTTCGCAAAAATTTAGATGAGGTGTTTGAACTGTTTTCGAATTATAACATTTTCAAAAAAATTACGACGATTTCAAAACTCCATAAAATCCAAAACGCTTTTTCGATTGCTACCAAATTCAATACCAAACAATACTAAATATGACATTAAGGAATAGTCTCATTATATGTATAGTAGAATATTCCGTATATTACTAGATACATTTATGTGAGTGTACATTCATTTGTTCATTCATTCATTCATAGTCTAATGTCATAAGCTTTTCTTTTTTTATTTTCAACTAACTTCAGCATGTGGTTGGCTAATAGTCGTTAGATTTCGATAAACCTGAATGATAAAAAAGAAAGTGCCGAAGTAGGGAACAGACAAGTTCTATCCCCCTAATATCAGATGATTTTCCACAGGGGCGACACACGTGTGAGATAGAGCGAGAGGCTCGCACATAAGGCGTTTGTCACGTCTTGGACACGATCATATATCACGAGAGCATAAGGCATAGATCCGATTTCTGGCCGTCTGGTCACCGTTGTCCCTATCTACTGAGTCGGCAGCTCGGCTCCCTGTGATACTATATACATATTACGGTACTTCTCTCCTTCAATACTTGCTATATAATCTATAACTATATAGCACATAGACGCTACAGTCACTACTGGAAGGAAGGATGTGGCTCGATTTCTATCTCTGTCTCTTCCATCTTTGTCAGCATCTCTGGTTCTTTTGACGGCGATATTTCGTTTGAACAAATCATCGGCATTACAGAGAAATATCTTCCATAGAACGATGAAACGTGAGTTATCGTATATTATCAAAAATATCGATGATGTAAGAGAATATATTATGTACCAATATATACGCGAAAAAGAGAGTAACCGATGTCAGGAGACAAAGTGAAATTGAGAAGAACGGAAATAAGTACCTGAAAGGAGAATCGGAGTGATAAGAAACAGAGTTGAAAGTAAAAATATGTCAGTTAAAATCAGCAATACCAATTCTGTACCCAACTGTGAGGTTCAGATACAGCTGGACTAAACCGTCTGTTACATAACGGTTTTTAAAAGCATACATAAAATAAGTGGTCGTATTCAAAGCCAGAAGGAATGTCAAAACGATATCTTAAGTTATTTACGAATTTTGACAAGTTTTTACGAATACAGGAACATTAGTTGAATTCTCATGTTCAGTTACGCCTTATATGATTTTCTGGGATATATATGTTTTTTTGTTTATCTGGGATACTTTCTTATCAAGAGGCTTCGAAGCAGCAGTAGATTTATTGGCTTCGGGCAAAACAGAATTACCAACATATCTTACTGCTTCCTAGAGGCGCCGTCGCTACTTTTTTTTTTTTACTTTCTTCAACACGATTTCTCATCCTCCTTTTGGTCAGGATAAAGATATGTTCTTTAAAAAAATGATGCAAAGTAGAATTTTGCTCTCTGCTCCCTCATTAAATTGTATTCTTCACAATGTTTCCTCTATGAGGAAGCCAAAATTAGTAAATAAACGTCCGCATAGAGGCGGCTTGGTGAAGAATAAAATTTAATGAGAAAACAGTGTGCAAAGTTCTACTTTGCATCATTTTTTTTTAAAAGACAATCTTTCGAAGTACCGTCAATGATCGAGAGGATTTAAGCTCAAAAATCTTTGCTAAAGTCTCGCGAGACTTACTAGCAATCTGACGGATCGTTATATACCTAACTAACGGGCTTGCCACTCAGCTGAAAAGAAACCATAGATTGGAGAAGGAGAGATTGAGTTGATCCTCTCGATCCTAGCGCGAGTAGAAAGAAATATACTTCGTCATTGAAGGTTATTTCAGCGTTACTCTTTATTCGAGGATAACTGAGTAGAATTCTCCGGAGAGGAGAGACGGTGCGAGGATCAATGTCGAGACTCGGATGATATATAAAGACGAGACTTTAGGAGAGTGAATCTCCCCCGCCCAGACATATCTCTTTCTCAATTCTCAACCCCCTTCTTCTTTTCTGCCCCCTCAGTTGTGAGAAACTAGGCGTAATCTTTAATATAATTCTTTCTGTGAATACTCGAAGTTGAAACAAAAAATCTTACTTTTGTGTCATTGTTTTGACTCTGTTAGAAAAATACATGAATTTTAGAAAAAATGTAGATCTTGTGCTAGGTGGATGAATAAATAGGCATTGAAATTCGTAGAATGTATATCAGAAAGGTCACTCTTAGATTAAGCAGTTTTATCAATTTTCAGTGGAGTTGTCGTTTATTTATTAAATTCTCTACTAAAGTCTTTAAAATATTGATCAAATATGAGTTTTCCAGTTTTATGCAACATTTTGATGTTTTTTTTTTGTTGTTGTTTTATAATCTTTCGAATTCCAATCTTTTTCTTTGATAATAGTTGTATTTATTCATTCTTTTCCTAATCCTGTTTCTTTCAATAATTCCAACAATTTTTATTTTGCTCCTTATTTTATATTATCTACAGTGGTATGAGCAGAACCTATTCAAAAATTGGCAGCTGGTCAAAACATATTTGGAGTAAAAAGAATGTTTGAAAGTTGTAGGGCCAATTTGATAAAGAATGCCTCACATGGAACTCTAAGAAAAAGAGGAAACTTTCCTTGAAAATGTTTTTAATGAAAGTGATATCTTAGTTGAAATTAGGAAAAACCTTTATTTTTAATATTGAAATTTCTTTTTGGTTCCAAACCTAGTTTTATGCCCTAAAACTAAAAGGAAACATAATATATATAATAGAGCACAAATAAAATATTTAAAGTACACCATGTCGATTTGTCCTGGAATGCCTCTTATACGATTATTATTCAATTGGTTGTTTAACGACAGATAGTCTTGATCTAAATCTTGTTTGTGCTTGGAGTATCGTGAGGATGCTTTTGTTGGAAAATATTAGCAAACGATGTAAAATAGAGTTACAACTTTCTAGTAACAGCTCGATTAGAAGGGCTATCTACTCATGGTTCTCACGTGAGGCTGACTTGTTCGCGGATTGTACTACTCACCACTACGTCAAACCACTGGCCCTCCAGAGTTACTTGACATCCCCCAGTCAGCGCATTTCTAATGTGAATCGAACCGCTCGTATGTAGATCTCGCGTGTGGCTTTATGAATATTTTAAGCCAGGCCTGACCCAGATTGTCCTCGCAACAGGAAAAGCACCCCCCACTACTTGTCGCACCCCTCACGACGATGACGTTGCTGCTGCTGCTGCTGCTGCTTCGATGTCTACCGAGAAGCTTGTCGTTCCGCTCTAACTCACTCTTTCCCAGACGCCCATACATCTTTCTCCTTCACTAGTGCAAAAGGATTCTTTTCCGGACTCTTCTCGCCTTTTTTCCTGTTTTTATTTGTCATAAGCTATCGTCCTTTCTACTCTGTCCATCTAAATCTATCGAATATAACACCTAAAGCTTGCAGAAATGTTGCGTTGAGAAAAAACATTGTTTGTTTTAACTAAATGTTGCTGTTGGGTAACTGTGGAATTAGAGTTACAATTACGCTCAAATTGCACAATTCCCGTCAAGCAAATACCGGAAGAGTATGAGTATGATGGAAGAGTATCCTCTTGACACTTTTAATGAACAAGAATGTATTTAAATCAATATTGTGATTATCTTACGATTAGTTAATAATGCGGATTTCACGACACAAGAATAAGATAATAATTAGAAATATCAAGCGAGTTTTGATAATAAATATTACAGCCTAAAAAGAATTTAATTTAATTCTCGTCAGTCTGCCGAAATGGCAATTATTCTTCTTCGGCTGTTCATTAGAGTTGGAGGCCAGAGAAGGGATTGAGGGTTTCTCAAGAGGGTGAGTCAGAGTGATGTGGAGAGGGATCCGGTGTGGAACGCCGAGGGTGTATAAGGCACGCACGTACCGGCGAGGCGCGTCGCCGGAGAACACAAGGGGATGAAACAAATTGAAGTTTGAAGAGCTTACGGGCAACCCCCGCGGGGAAGACAGGAAGAGAGTATGGTCGAGGCGCGAGGCGGTGAACGCGCCTCAAAGCCTCAGACCAGTTAACCCTCGTATATGCCGCGTATACCCTCCGAATCATCCCTCTGGCTTGTCTCCGCAACCTTGCCCTTATGCTCATCTCCCTCTGCCGTTGGATTCAAGTGAAATTCCCGTCTTCGAGTGTGAGAAGCTTCAAGACTAACCTAGGAAATGGCGTTACTAGCGGTTTTGTCGAGAAATAGAGATAGAGATAGACGTGACTGAAATCGACTTTTCTGCTAGAAGCAGCTTCCGCATACGCGCTATCTTGTCACCAAACCATAGCACTACCAGCCCAACGAAAATCATGTCTACATCCGAGAAGAATTCAGTTCGATTGCATTGCATAATGCATGCAGCTTCGCAAATTCAATCATGGTCTTTCAATGAAATTTATTTATAAAAAGTGCATTGCAAATATGATTACGTTTGAAATGAAATGTTTAAACATTCAGGCTCATCGATTAGATTTGGATAAGGATCCATTCCATACCAGATTGCTCGCTGAAAAAATGATTATATACTTAAAAAAATATATGGAACAAATTTTCTTACGTTAGTATAAAAAAAATCTTACTACTCTTTCATCCGGAAATAATGCTTACATCTTGTTCTTCCTCAGAGGCAAATATCGTTAAAGTTTATAAAGGTTACTGTTTTTTTTATGCTGTCTTTTAAACGACTGGGTTATTTCTAACATAATGCTTAAATTGGAGTCTAAAATGTTTTTTTCCCCGGGACCATTTATCCGGATAAAATTTATCTGTTATAAAAAATAGTTCTCGGAATCAAGCAATGCAATGGAGTAGCAATACTACAAAGCTTCTGCAAAATCGAACAGTAGCCGTAACGCTACCGCCTCACAACTCTACCATAATACAGATAGAGATGTTTTTTACAACCCTACCATATTATAACTATACCGTATTTCAGTAGTTCTACTAGATTATAACCCTATCAGAATCCATGTCTTTCAGCGACTCTTTGAGCGATCTCCAACATTGTCCGGACGGTAGTAGCAATCTGGTAGATCTGTAATAATGGTAGCGTCCTAATTTCATATTTCTATTTGGATGAGATATAAATACCTGAAAATTTAATTTCTATACACAATATTTTCCTAGACAACTCCGTAAAGTAATGACCAAAATAATATGTATACAACAAAAGTAACTAAACCCGTGGAGCAGACATGTATTGTACTCCATTAGTCATTAAGCTTTTACACGGTATAATTCAATCAGGAAAGTGCGAAATGTCTGCCATTCGTAAATATAACATGATGACATTCATATCGCGTGACAATAGCGTTGACTACAACGTTGAGAGGTGATGTCACTGTTTTATAGACAATTGAGGTACACCGCGGAGACAGGCGTCTCTACTACGCTACTAAGGATTTAATTATTCCGTCAAGGTCGTCGTCCTTGCAGAATCACCTATATAACGCTGCTTGGGCATACGAGAAGCGAAGTGTATAAAGGGGTACGGCACCGTTCGCGTGTGTTAATGCAGCATAACGCCCGAGACCGTAAAGCACCAACGAGAGTTTGGGCGCACGGATCTCTGTGGTTGTTCCCTTGGCCCCTCGGCACTCCCCCCTGTCCAACTGTTTCATTGAGCGTTTCGAGTTGGCGTGATGCCAGATGACGTTCATGGGCCAGCGCAAGCAAACCTCCCGAAGACGCGACGCAGATCGCGCGGGTTATAGGAGAAGAGGGAAAGCCGGAGAGATCGGGGGCAGGTGGTTGGGATAGTCGAGTAGTGCACGAGCTTGCACCAAAGAAAGCGGACATATACGAACAAGCGCGTCCCCCAAAGGCTAAAAGTTATCGTCGTCTTCTTTTTGACAACAGCTTCTTGCTATCGTCTTCTCCCTCTGAACATCGGGGAAACTCTCTTGGCCTATGCCCGATGCCCCAATACCATCACATCCCTCTTTCCTAATCTAATTTGTTCGAACCCACCCATGTCTATAGATATACGAATGCCTATGCGAAAATGCAAAGCTATCGACGCTAGCTTCCCACTTTACTCTCCTCGGCAACCAATATAGGAGGCACCCGTTCTCTTGTCTTGCCGGAGACGTCTGAATTACGGATTGGAATGCTCAGATACACATTTTCATTTCGTTGTAAATGACATGAAGATTTATAGGAAAACGGTAGAGATAATGAAAAGAAGCGGAATATACTTAGAGTTCATTTCAAATCAATAAGATGAAATGTAAAAAGAATGGAAGAGTTTATTTAGACGAACGAATTTATTTAGGTTGGTAGTAAATATTGGAATATTTCTTGAAGACAATACTGGAGGGGATTGAGTCGGCAAGATTTTCTGTATTTCTGTGCACAAATTAATTTATACAACAATCAGTAGACCGGATACAAATTTATTATAACAGTTTAATTGTCAATCAAATCGTATATTCATTTTATTGGACTATTCTCTCCTTCTAGAATTAGGTTAACGATCAAAAAGGGTTGAAAAAGCTAGGGCACAAATGTTCGATAATCGATTGCGACTAGAGATGAGCGGTAGTTGTTTGTAAAACGTCGAAGCGTGAGGGTTTCAGTCGCATCGAGCTAATAGCAGCCGTGTTCACGAGCGCACGTGCCAGAACGCGAAGAAGCAGTGCACCCCATCGAAGAGGTAAGGTCGTAGGGCTCACAAGCTAATTGCATTTCGTGCGGTGACCCTCGCGCGCCGGAGTAGCCTCGAAGAAAGCGTACGCACACATACATACACGACACTATAAGCTTGAAATATGTGAACACCCGACTTTTACTTCCAAGCTTACTCCAGGAAACTACTTTTTTCCCTCCTACATACCATTTTCAATAACAAAAAGGGGAAAGAAAGAGACTATGCGGTTCTGAGCCGATTATCTCCAAGATTCCTTACCGGAGGTATTACCTTCTTTAACCCGCTGCTTTTTTTTTATCTCGGTCGGAATGTAAGAGTCTGGAGAGATTAAGGGACTACCGGGACGATAAGTCGGACTCCCCCTTTGCCATTCTTTTCACTACGATGCTCCATGTTGAGCGTTAAATTTTTCTTCTTCCACGTCCGTTCGCGGTCAATGGCGGCATACAAAAAAAAGGTCAAAGTTCAATCGACTATGCGACTTTGTCTTGACTTTTAGTATTTGAAATATTTCTTCCATAAAGCCGAGAAAAACATCGATTGAGCGTGTATCCAATGCCCCGAGGGTTCGTTAATCACTGTTACCCCCTTCTCACGATGATCAGACCGTGACCCTCGACACGTTATTGCACTATAGGTCGCAACTCCCTCCCAATCACCCCACTGCACCTTTCCAAAGCTTCGGAAAAGCTATGCAGCGCTGCGTTGGAATATAAGTTAACGCTATATTTGTATTTATCGTGAACTCGGCTCGCGAGCTCTCGTTAATCGAGTAACGAGTGGAGAAAAAGGCATGAAAAAAAGGAGTAGAGAAGGGCGAGCATAAAAAAACCCCTCATAGATTTGTAACATATTTTCCCTGTACCGAACATCCATACCACACCTTCTGACCTATAGAATTTCTTTTTGCCTTCCCTTTGCATTGTTATTCTGGCGCATACCATATTTTTTTTTACGGGAGACTATAACGTATCTTTTGATAAATACATAAATATACTTTTAAAAATATTTTTTGCGAAATGTTTTTTACAATACGTCCGAATTATTTGTAAAAAGCTAGGAACTGTAGATTATTTTTCAGTTAAGAAATAATAATAATTCTATATTCTCAACATAAATCTTTTACAATTTGTAAAGACAATTTTTTATAGTTTATAAAGAATTAAAATATCGTACAGAAAATAATTACTAATTTACAAAATCGGAAACAAAGATTTGTTGGAAATTTTCTTACGAAAAAAATGGTTCTACATCAATTAAGTATTAAGAATCCGTTTTCCAAATTGTAGATAAAGTTTCACACTAAGCTCTTAAGCAAGCCTAATTCAGTATATCAACTAAATGCGTTGAACAAGATTTCTTTATTAATTGATGCCGTTTGTTGGTCTATTCGTGGACAGTACAGTAAACAAAATTTCAAATGCATTCAAGTATTCTGAAATCTGAAGTGAAAATAAGGAACAATGAATGTGCAAGATTGTTGGAAAATGCTTGCCAAAGTTAAAAAGTTCAAAAATCACTATGGTCGTCCGTTAACTAGATTCTGTCGTAAATTGAATAATCTCCGAGTTTATAACCCTCCAACATTTTCATTTTCCCGAAATCATGTGCACGCTCTCCGCAGCTGTAATATTTCAACGAATAAAAGTAAACGAGGTGTAAAAACAGTTTGGCGGTGATATATTTATCCTGAGAATAATTAAACCGTGGGTGTAACGAGTGGAGAAGTGGAGGCAGTCGCGTTTTCCTCTAGCTGGAGCAGTGTATAAGATGCTAATTGAGGGGATTTTGGAGGAGGGGTACTGCAAGGCCGACCGTTAATTGTCATTAGGGGAGCATTAATTAACGACGATTAGGGTCTCCGCACCGTCTCACGATAGACCACGAAATGTCTGCGAAGTTGGTTCTCGCTTCAACGGTCACTAGGCGTGATATTCGTGGCTTCAAGTTCGTCGGCGCCCAAAAGTACTTCTTCTCTTGCGCGTGTTACACGTCTTGCAATACTTCTTGTTCGTTCTACAACACCGTTTGCCAAATGTAAAACACTTCCGGACTCATAAATCATTCCTTGCGAGAAACTTTCTTCTCTTTCCTCTTTGCCACGCCTCCTCTTCTCCCGTTCTCCTCTATGATAATCATTATCATTTAATTAGTATTTCCCTCCGTCCTCAATCTCATATTTCAAACACGATCCGTTCCTCAGCAATTTTAACGATCACGTATCTCTTGGTATATATTTTGTGCTTGTTACAAGCCGTTGACATCGACTCCGCTAACAATCCGGACATGAGTAGAAGCTCTAGATCGTCACGTCGGAGAAGCACTGTCCATTCTGAAGCATACTCGCTGGAGCGGCTTCCGGTCTACGAGTTCTCTCGGATTGACGCAAACACTCGTTGAGTTCCATTTCACGTAGTGCGAAATCTCAACGTCAAGAACAAAAAGTTTCGTAGTTGGCGGAAACGGGAGGCGGCACGGGAATGAAATAGTAGGACAAGAGAATTAACTACTTTATTACGGAGTCTCGAAATCATTACCGCTGTATCCCAGTTGTCAAGCACTGAAAACCCCGTAAATCCACTAAACTATCTTGACAATTCCCGATATAATGCTCAAAATAATTTGTGATAAAAGCAAAAAAATCTGATATCAATTTTGATTCAGCATATCCAAGAATTTTGGAACACCCGTTTTTATAAGGAGTTTTCCAAATTACGATCCACTATGTTGAATCCAGGATTTTTAAATTTTCGGATTTTAATCCTGGTCACTGCAACTGATAGGCAATCTAAAAAAAAATCTTGGTTCCCTGAACGAATTCTTTTTATCTCTCCTAACTAAACTGAGCTGTAACGAAATTAGCATAATCGATTGTTCGTGTAAGGGGATATCTTTTTTTTTCGTAAATTCATTTTCACATTATGTCCCATTTTATTTCTCATTATTACGTTCATTTAAAAATATCCACGGCCATCCGGATCATTAGAATGCTTTTAATCTTCAATCTATATGTATATATATAATCTCCTATATTTCGAGCGATACACGATAAAGCATCAATTTAGAATTCATGAATAAACGCAATGGCTACAGGCGGAACTGGCACGCGCGCTCACGCTCCGTGATCGCAATCTTCTTTTATGAAATCGCCAAGCGTTTAAAGGATTATGGGCTTAATCGATCAAATCCGCCGTATCCACTTCAGAGGTTTCTGACGAGAGCGATATAGAGGCAGTCGGGGTTTGCCTGTATGACCGTTATACGTGCGTCGCCGAGCATATGCAATAAAACAACCACCGATCCTTAAAATATCTCGCGGCCGTGTATGGAAAGAAACGAGCTTGACTCTCGTTTCTACAGTGCCTAGGATATACCGTTAGGCAGGCAGGTTGGCCTTCGACCTAACAACCATTTTTTTTTTACTACGCCATCTACATCCACCTAATACCCAGGATTTTTTTAATCCAACGATTTTATTCACCTTTATAACAGCCTCAGTTGCGCCCGTGTGATAATCATGCTCGAACTGGGAATTCTGGTGAAAATTCCACCTCTCTAAACGTACGCTCGTGCAGCGAAGTGGATTGGTTGACTATAATACTTGGAGTTTCTACGGCAAAAACCGTAGTCATCCAGTCAACTTCAACATGAGCGCCTGGTAAATAGCGGTTGAACGCGTGACCGCGGGAATCCAGTGGATGAAAAAAGAAAGCCTCACAGTGGCGTGTAACAGACACACACATACATTGACTGCGACCCTAGTCCGATAATTACTGGTGTCGAAAAAAGTTGGCCACGTACCGTCCGGCAACGATTCCTTAATTAATATGATCTCACTACCATGTCCCTCGTGCCCTTTCTCTCTCTATCTCTCTCTCTCTGTCCTTCTATATCCCTGCCCTACCCACTCATTTCATAGACCTCAACTTTTCCGCAGACCAACCCACCTACCGATAATATTATTAATCAAGGTACCAATAACCGCGACATCCCTGCATATATAAAAAGAATTCTTCGTTAATTCATGCTATACTTCATACGTGTCTATATCATGCAGAATCTTTGTAAATTAATGGCTTCCATATCATCGGTATCGTTATTCGATAGCAAGGGAGAAAATACACTAGTATTATTGAGAGTGACGATGTGCGAGGGGATATAATGTAATGATGAAATATCGTTTAAGCTGCGAGCGTGTCATGCCTTGTTTTGTTTCGCCTTTCGTAGTCGCTTCGATAATTATTATTGCATTGTAATCTGGTAATGTGGCTGAGAAATTAATAGAACGGTTATAAATGTGCCTAAATTACGGTAATGTTCGACAATTTGTAAACATATCGATCATACCGAATGAGTAACGGACTTAAGCCATCTTGAATGTCTACAAACAATTATTTCTATATATTTTTGAAGTTAGGCCAACTGTGATTTAAGTGATCTGGAAATTTACAAAATGATAGCTTATCACATGATAATGCTAATTAACTTTAGACGAGTTCTTTACGAACAAACATTAGACTCTATGATTGGTCAGAAATTATGTACAATTTAAAAGGACAGAATCAGGATGAAAACTAAGATTTTCTTTGTGTTATATTTTTGTTACTTTTTTGTTAATTCGCTGGTAAATATTGATAAAAATCTGTCATTTGAAGACTACAATAGAGTATTTTCCTGTTGTTGTCAGAATCAATTCGGTCAATTGGTTACCCTCATAAACCAGTTTTGTATTTTTTTAATCGTGTACGTGATATAAAAAACAAGTATCTCCTTTGTCTTTGTAAGGATATACTTTTATTAATAATGATATCATGAAACATAATTGAAATGTAGCAAATTTTGTGCAGAAATTTCCTGTCCAAAGATATCGACTGATTTTTCAGTACTCAAATTATAGATTTTACATCAAAATCTTCAATGAACTAACAACAAATGTTAGAATAGAAAATCTTAGTTTTCTTGCTGACATTCTCACTTTAAAAATATTGTAACCAAATATTTTCTACTGAATTCCTTAAGAACTGACGTTGTGATGTTAACCAGTTCTTTTGGTCTTTTTACTAAATGGCAAAATGCTTTATTGTAATTTAAAAGGGAAAGCGATTGGCGAGTTGAACGATCCTACAGCATGCAGTGTTGGGTGTACCGTGTCAGTGAATAAATATTCCTGTGTGTTGCTATTGGTGTCGGCTAAGGTATCTGATTCGTGAGGTATCTCCTGGTGTTGTGGAAGTGCTTGTGGATCGTGTTGATCTCGAGTGCTGTTAAACTCTCTTTCCTGACTCGAGGATTCTAGGAACAGCCGCGGCGGCAGGGTGACGTCTGTATTTCTCTCATTTCTACCCTGCAGCTGCTGCTGCTGGTGCTGCTGTTGCTCTTCGCGTAACTCGCTAGTTGTGGTTACCTCGCTCGCGTATGAAACTCCAGGCAGCGGGATGTAGTGGTAGCCCAGTGCACGATCCCACAGCATTCCCTTGCTCCATACTTCCACCAGTAGACCGGTGTTGACGTCGTTCGTCTCGCTGCGAAAAACAAGGTTTTAAATCAAGCGACATCTATCTATGTTATATGGACCGTTACGACAATTCGGGAATGAATGAAAAAAGTATCATGCTTCGTACACAAAGTTAACGAGGTAAAAATAATGTACTGCATATATATTGTCGCGGAATAAAACATTTTTATCCATTTTATAGCGACAATATCGTTATCACGTTTTTATCACATAGATAGTTGATAAAAAGTTGTGCGATTTATGAATATTTGATCTTTACATGAAGTTTCTCGTGAATGAAACTACATGACTCAGTTTTAAAAAATGTAAAAGAGCGTTAGTGGGAAATGTGAAAACTTCGTGGTTTTATATGTATATTAAACTTTCTTTCCTTCTTTGGCTTACTTCGCGGTATACGGCCGGTACAATTAATTAATGTTAAGGACCGTTCGCGACTTTCGTGGAATAAGATATTATCTTTGCCGAGTATTCCGTGGAACGATGCTTAATTTTTAATTTCGGTATTTTTATTCGTATAGTTTCTTTTTGATAGCACACTAACAAAATTTAAGCCTGTTGTTATTGAAAAGTACGTGAGTTATAGAGAATATCATCGCAAAAATACGTTTTTCATAACTATCATGTTGAAAATATTTTTAAGCTGTTGCATTAGGAATTTACCCCAGCACGTGATCTCAGAGTTCATATATATATTTTCAGCTTTCATGGAAGAAATAAAAATGTAAAGACAGAATGTCTAAAAAAAAATGACCATATAAACGAGATAAAAAAAATGAAGCTTTTTGTAATACCTAATTGAAAACTCTAATTTAAGGGGAAGTACACTTCCAATTAACCGTTTAAAATATTAAGTAACTAATTTAACATTTGATGATTCAAGCAACAAAAAATAAGTTACCTATATCGATTTTATTTAGCCATGAATAAATTTAAATGTGCCAAAAGACCTATTTATTACGTTCGCAAAAATAATAGAATTAATGTATTCCTATATTAAATGTAAATTAAATTTCGTGCCACTTCGGCAAAACTTAACCGATGCTTGGAAAAAAATGAATAAACGTTAAAAGTTGTTTGCGCCTCTCGGAGGGCGCCAATGTGATCATCGCTAATAGAAAGATAGAACCGCGTGCGTCTCTCACCTCTCGGACGTAGTACCCTATGCTATGTCTCCCGGGAAATAACTTGGCGCACGGCAACCAACCACCTCACGACCTTTAACCCAGTTCTTATTCTCGTTCTTATTCTCGTCGCGTCTTTCCGCAGTTATCCGTGAACGCTCTCGCAGTTAGTACGTATAACTGCACCGACTGCTATATATATGTATACAGGACCTTATAACGTAAGTTCTCATTGTCCGTCGAGACATAGGGAAGAAAGGGTCTCAGACAGAAGTTGAAAAGGCCGTCTAGGGCTCGCTCGGAAACCTACGACAGGAACAAAAATCTCAGCCCAGTTTTCGTACTACACTATACGATCGCTGTTTCCAAAGAAAAGAGAAAATAAAACCTTTTTCCTCTCGAGTGCACTTTTGAGGGGATCCGGGACCATTTAGTACACTTCCTTCTTACGACACAATACCTTTTTATATTACAAAAAGTCACGACCAAGAAATAAATTAAGTGGGACTTCACCGGTGTCAGGCAAAAAGTGCGTTTAATTATTTTATCAATAAAAAAAATTGTCTTAAAAATTTCATGCGACTGATGTTTAGCAACGGTATTAAAATCAACCTAGGGCTGCATATAATAAATTTTAGTAGTTCCATTTTTCTTAAAAATAGGACACATAGAATATTTAAGAAAAAGAATATGGAGATTTATACACATGATCTGAAGACAGTAGAGCCTTAAATTTAATGATATGATATTGAAAAAAATGTCTATCACAAAATGTGTTATAACGATACTGTAAATGTCGAAAACATATCAATAGGAGATTCATTTTTCCGTATAACATTTTATATTATTGTAAACACCTACATTTTTGAACAAATCATAAAATTACTGCGGACTGGTTTTTGAATACCACCCTAAAACTAAGAGAAAAAAAAATGTGGCCTGAGCTGCCCAATATATAAAGTGCTAACAGTTAATTCATGGAAGATGATACGAAATATCAGGGTCGACCAAAATTATGAGATATAAAACAAGTCCATTTACCCTATCTCCTTTTATTCCTAAAATGTCACTGGATTCTTCTGGAATTACAATTACAAAGTGAAGAAGAGCATCGGCGAATGATGGCCTTATTAATTCTTGAATAATATTTAAAAACGTAACCTTAAATCTACTTATACGTATTGTGATTTTTTTTGCTTCTAATTATTTATTATAGAATGGTTCAAACGACAAGAGTTTGTTGTTGTCAAAGTCGAAATTGTGGTGTTTTAGCTTAACATGCTGTTCGAGAGCTGACGATTTGATTCGAGGTGGTTTAAACTATTTTTATGTTCTTGTATTCGAGTTTTGAAATATCTTTTCGTTTACCCAAGGTATCCCTATTGAAAAAAAACGAGGTCTCACATACAATCCCACATGGGATCTTATATGGGTCTTCGTAAGAGAATTGGTACGGGTTCCCATGGGAATTTCAGACGGGGAACCCATGTGATTTTCCGCAGATATTGCAACCATCTATGAGGGAATTTGTATGGTGGATTGTGTTCCTACATGCGTCCCTATAGAAGAACCTACATTATAGGTACCCAGCATGAAGTGTCGGTCCAAAAATACCATCGCACCCCGTGCTGGAAAGTCTTATAGCAAATCAATAAGACTTTCCATAGAAAGTTCAATCTTAGAATCCCATCACGGGACACGATTGTGTCCCGTGTTGGATTTTGTATGGTCTCCCATACGAATTCTCATACAAGTGATGTCCCTTATGGGATGTCACAATAAACTACATTTCAGTGTGAAAACAGTAAAATCTTTTAAATAATTTTAAAAGGGCGAAACATAAAAATTATTCAAGAATTAATAAGACTGTCGCTTGGCCGAGCTCCTCTTAATTTTGTCATTCACGACCACCGCATCAACAACTATTACAACTACAAATTAAGATGTTTTGGCAAATGGAAAAAAAAAATGATTTCATTACATTCCAGATCTGATTGAAAAATATAAATGTTTTACGTGACATACATCGTTTTAAATTTCTCGTCATAGTCGTAGTTACGAAAAAGTTTCAATTGACATTATATTTTCCTTTGTCGACAAGTGAAAGAGTCGTGTGGAGTGTCTCAAGCGTACTTTTTAAAATGTCTGCTGCATGTAACCCATCCCTTGTCCCTTGGAAACGCGAGCAAAGCACTAAGCAGAACTACCGTCCTCCTGTGCGTTCCAGCACTCGTCTTGAATCACAGCGGAAATGCAGATGGGACCGAGCGTTAGCTCCCGCGCTCAACTCAAGCTTCAGGTCCCCGTAGTTTCCACTCACGCTTCACCCTAAGGCCACAATTCTCCAGCATATGCACCACTACTACTTCTAGTTCTCCGTAGAATCTCATCCAACTACATGACGAGCACGGTACTGCCAACCAACGCGTTCTCAGTAGCCAACACTTTGGCGTAGTGGACGTTAGCCAGCAGCTTGCCGTTCTCGTAAACTCAAACTAGTACGGCAGACTACTCGGACAGAGAGCTTTCAGCTTACACCAAAACCAGCGCGCGTCCCACCGAGGGTTGTCGGAATGAACTAAGAGCCTAGCAAGCGAGCGAAGGTTCCTGGGTACTACGTCACGTTCGAGGAAAGACGAGAGAGATCCCGGAAGATGTGAGAGGGCAGAAAAACGCAGTGAAACACGAGCAACATTTTTGTTTACAACACTGATCAGCTACTGTTTGTATGTCAAATAGCTCGTAAAAAATTTCTCGTTTTACGACCATCTTTACATTGTTCAAGATTGTGGATCTCTGAGGTAAAATCTTGCGCGGGTTTTATATTTTATCTTGTATTTCGTACTTGCAATCTTTGTCTTAAGGATCCATCGTGGGTACATTGCCAATAAAAATGTTGATTTGATTAAAATTTAAGTATTTTAAAACGAGCGAAATCAGAACAGAAAAATCAACGGCACTCTCACCGTCATACCAAAATCATTATTTAATTTTAATCATTCGACTAACAGTAAAGAGATTGATGGGTATTATCAATATTTTAAAAATTGCATTTTTTGCATAATTTAAAAAAGCGTGTCGTAATTATACGAAAAATAACTCGAATATATCATGCAAAATATCCGCAAGGTGAAAATCAAAAATTCTGTGTTGTGTCTCTTGATATGATATAATTAATTGGTGAGTAAAAGGGCTAAGCTCCGTTCGCACATTTGGCTTTGGTTATCATTTTTTCCTCTTTCCTCGACAAATTTAATCCACTATACAACTATTAATACTAGCAATTAACGAAACTTACAAAAGAAAGTCTTGCTCCCAGCATGGATTGGCCCCCTTCACGGTCACCGTCGTAGATTTCACATTCTGCAGCTTAAGCGTCACGTACGTGTTGAATTGTTGTGCTGAAAATTACATACGAAGTACCAATTTTTAGTGACCCATTGACCCGGTAAAGGGTGAATCCTACAAAAGTTAAAAAAAAAAACACACACACACACACCAAGAGTTCAAAGGTTCAGGCGCTGTCAGGACAATTCACTGTATGACCTGATAGTCGATATTATTGGAGTTCTCAAGTTGCATGATACTTCTTTATATTTTTGGACGACCTACATGTAAGCCTCTCGGCGTTTCCGTCTTTTGCCTGCCACAGTTCGAGACTCGCGGTTATGCAGAGTCCCAAAATTCTCACAACTCAGAGATTTTTACGAGCATCACTCGGCTCTTATTTCTACGTCATTTAACCAGAACTATATCATGCTGCTACTGCTGCTGCTGCTGCTGCTGCTGCTGCTGCTTTTCTCTATAACGCGACTTACTCTCGTATATGCAGACGCAAATTTATTCTGGGACGGATGAAAAAAACGTTGAAAAAAAGGAGAGACGGTAATAAAACATAACACACGCATCATATAATATACTGTATATCTTGGCAGCAGTACACGCTTACGGAAATTCCGCGTGAAGCTATGTTCCACATAAAGAAAATAACGCTACACTTGTCTCAAAGATTCATATACACCGCATACAGTATTCGCGCCGTCAACGGTTCACGCTTCGCGAAAATTTACCAAATAAATTCTGCATCTTCGTAGAAGACTTCTCGACCACAATCGATGTGAATGTGTTTCTATACAGAGATGAAGAAATAAGTGTGCGCCAAACGACCTCTCGGCTGACCTCTTGTACGCGACAGTATTCACGGCTCTAGCAAGCTATTTCGTGAATTTTACGAGCATCTAAAGTGTCGTTATTTTATGAGCTTTACTAGCTAAATAAATGTTGTATTCATCGATCTACCAGTCTACTTATAGCGTTATTTTTAGCACTAAAAAAATATATATATATATATATAGCTCTATGTTCTGCACTATAACGCCTTTTGTGGAATACGTTACCTTGGACCCCGACGAACCTCGCCTTCTTAACTGAAACAAGAAAAATATCCAAATGTCAGTTACAATGCTTTATGGGAACTTATAGTTCAATTGGGTATTAAATACATATATTAGATAAAACGGAATACAAGAATTACGATTCTACACATTGTCAATGAAATCGAATTGAAATCTCAAAAAATATTAGGTATTATTACTTTAAAAAAGTGATGCAGAAGAGGCGTACTTCCTCAAATTCAGCTTTGCTTCATTTTTGGATACCTCAATAAATAATAAGAAAAATGCTTAATATTTTTTCGAGATTTTAGGTGCAAGTTTAATAAAGGTTTCAAAAGTATACCAAATTTAAATATTATTTACTAAAATATTCCAGTGTGAAGAAACATATTCTTCGTCGCACGAAATTCGATAAAAAATGAATCATTTTTTCAATACGTGCGATTTTTCGAATATGAACTCTCATTTTAGTTGTCATCATGAAATTTATTAATATTTTTGTTATAATTCTTCTTATTACCATCCAATAGAAACCATCTTGTAGCTTCAAAATCACCTAGAACAAATTCTCATTGGTTGATTTGAACTCACGATGTCTTTAGAAGCCAAATTAGCACTAATGTACCCTCCAAAGAGGCAGCCAATATGTGTAAGGCCTCGAACGCTCAAATATGATTTCTAACTTTGTAACAGGCAACAGAACGTTGCTTATGAAGAGAATAAATATATACGTATGTAAATATAATTCCAAGTGGATGCTGGAAGGGACATAAGATATTCCGGATAGAGATTGAAACGGAGAAGCTGCTGCTAGTGCTGCGTCTGGCCAAATGTGTTCGATAGAGCTTTTCGATTGAATCGAAAGCGCACTGTCGGTGACGTATTTTCCCCGTTCTTTTTTTTTCTTTTTACCGTTCCCCGCACACCGTATCGGCATCCGTGCCGCCGGGTTTACGGGATGATTTGACGAAAGTACGGATAAAAGAGAAGTAAGCATGGCCATCCGTATCGGAACGTCATTTCGTCCTATATATCCATAAAAGATTTCGAATCCTTACAGCCATCATGCTGCAGCATATTCCCGTTCGGTATTGCCTCTTTCTCTTCAAATCCTTTTCGCCTCTTCACAGATCCACTGGGAAACGTTGATTCTCAGTCGTCTTCTGCCTCTAGTAAGACTCGACTAAGGACTCTGTCTCGACTTTCGTGCTCAAGATATATCGTGAAAAGATTTCACAGAGATATAAATAGGATCATACAGTAGCGATTTTGGGAATACATTGTTTAAATCTCGTCTTAATTTTTGTTTAAAAATTCATCAAGAAATTTGCATGAACGTCGTGGAGTTTTCTCGACCTACAGATTACAGAAAAAATATTCCAGTGGCCTAATAACATTTACTCTTAAAATATCGTGGTGGTCCAAGTTAGACGCCAGTCAAAAATAAACGACTCTCCCCTATACCGTGTATTTAGACAAACGAGAAAAGCAGAACGGTGCTCATTGCTTCCTCATTATTTTTCCACCTAAAACCACAAAGCTTTCTCCTCATCAAGGATGCCGAGATAATCACCATATAATTCCCCATATAATTGGCTTTGCGAAAAGTTAAAAATAATGAGCAATCAAAATGTGTTCTACTTCACAGACTTCTCGTTCCTAAGGTTCCTGTTCAACGCATGGTCATTATTTTCCTATACATACAGGCGTACCTCGTAGTTCCGAAAAGTCAAGCCCAAATCACGAAATTTCCGATGTATTTGAGCTCTATAAATCTGTGTTCCACGAAGGAACTTGTCATCTTCTCAGGATTTCGGGATTTCCATTTTGCCTGTTCCCGCCACACCTCATTCCGATGAGTTTCACAGCGCATAAGCATTGGCATCGTGCGAGGGATCACGGGACCACCTTTTCAACCCTCGGGATGGCGGGGACCCTCATATTTTGCGTGTCTGAACGGAGAGCGAACGAGCAAGCAAAGTTATGGTAAATTCATTGCACTTTCGAGCTACCTGTTGAAGTTCGTCGTCGTCGTCGTCGTCGTCGTCGTCGTCGTCGTCGTCGTCGTCGTCGTCGTCGTGCTAGCATTACGAAGCGTCATACGTCAGACCGGTGCGAGTGGCGAATATAGGAAGGGTGAAAATGGCCGATAAAGGCAAGAGATGAGGGCGAGGCGAGGAAACGAGAACGCTATACATCTAGCCTGGGTTGTACTTGCGGGAATAGAGCCGCAAACTCAGCGTTCTCTGTGCTGCTCAACGCATATTATAGCACCATGTATTATAAAAAGCAAGATCATTTTTCCCTAAAGATTACTTCCCAGCTTTGCGTGGCTCTGACGTCTTCAATTTTTTTTAAATGATTTAATATACTTTTTGCAAAATAGTTTTCCTATACACATGTCTGATGTTTAAGTTACTAAATTGACAAAGAAGAATCTATGAAATTATTAAATATACAAATCAACTTTTATTTGTTTGAGAAATAAATAATTTTCGAAATAAGTGTTCATTGTAATGTACCCAATTATCCATCCTTTTTACTATTTATGATATTGTTTTAGGTGCCTGTGTGTTTATTTTATTAATGACTATAGTATAAATGAAAATCTTGAAACAATTTATTGAGAATTTTTTTAAAGACCAATGAATCATATACCAAATTAACGAGATGGAAAAGATGGTAAAAACGACGTGAGAAGGGCAATTTCTCTCAAACCTATTTCCGCAAGCTCAGCTTCTTCGGGAAAGTATAACTTTTTGTCACTTTAAATGAATTATGAGCTGGGGTTCAAGGAACACTCCATTATATTCTGCTTTATAATCATTCATAAATCACGCTTCTCACGATCTGCAATATGCCTTTAGAGAAAGCAATCGCGCTGTATTTCTTCTCGTCATTGCGAATATTCGAATAAGCCACGTGGTGACCTCAGCATCGACGACCTAGCAGCCGTGAGAGGCGACGGTCAGCTAGATACTATACGAGAGGTTAAGTGCACCCGACTCCCCTCTGTAAGGTTTCACTCCTTTAATGTACTTACAAGTCGCGCCGCGTACAACATTTTCTCACCCCTTGTAATCCATGTAACGTAGAAAAATTGTGTTGTGCGATATTGGAATACAAAAAAAAAAAAGCCACCCTCGTATAATTCTCACTGATCCAGAACATTATCCCCTAATCCGCTCCGCACTTCGATACAAAATCGGTCTTTAAATTCTCGTGGTTAGATAGAAATTAAATCATTCATGTTGACTCTGTGAAATAAAGCGAAAGATGAAACATTTGTTTACATCGGTACGACTAGCATGACATGATAAGTTACATGACATTCACCTATTTAAGCGACCAGTGAAAAAGGAAAATTCAAAATAATCGTCGAGTACAGCGAAATTAAGGTGACCGGTATTAAAAAAAAATTATTTCTGTCTGTAAAAAATAAGCAAAAGAACTGGCATTTAGTCAGATAGCTCAAAAGGATATCAAATTTATATTAACAGTGAAGTATAGTGTTAGTGATTCGAAAAAAAAGAGGTACAAAAATAAATAGCAAGGAATCACTAAGGGGCCCTTAACGCGCGAGTTGCGATCTTTTACCACCGAACAATTCGTGACAATGAATCACAGGGGTGTTCGCCCACGAGCCGAGGACTCACCCTCCCGTGTGTACTCGAAACAGACGAGTACGCATTGTCCTCGTCTGATGCTACGCTTCGTTCACTCCATTCTCATTATAGTCTCACCTTTTTCTATTTTTCACCCCCAGATGAAAACCAGCTTGCAGCTTCGCAATTCGCGAGTGTATACGAGGCATTCCAGGTCAATTCGGCTATCTTCAGATTTCCGGTCTGTGGATTATTCTGCGTCCTAAAATAATCCGTGCATCCATATTCTGCACTTAGAGTATTTCGAAGTATGCGATCAGGCAACATTTTTCTTATGTATCTACGAAAATAGAAGTTGTTGATAAGGTTCTTTTTTGTGTATATTTCAGTTTATCGAAAACCGGCTTATCAGTAGACAAAAATTTTAAAGAACTACTTTCGCTGTATGAACAAATAAATCGTGGATCAATTTCCGACATTCGTAAAAAAAAAAGACCGTCAAACATTCAAATGATTCATTTTCCTTTTTTCAATTACCACATTTGTAAGAATTTTTAAATAATTTCTCTTATTTATTTTCGATCTTTTGAATTTATTTATTTCATACCATCTGCAAATCAGAGTTCTCCATCTCGGGCTGCCTGTCATTTTATGAAGAAAATATCAAAAGTATTAAAAAAAAAAAAAAGGTTCTAAAATAATTGTATAATTTACAAAAATTATAAAGCTATCTTAAAAATACGGAGTATTCGTCAACTCCGTGTCATGTTTGTCGAGTTTCACCAAGACCAAAATGCTTCGACTGCACAGTTGTCAGGAAATTGAAAAATTCGAATAACCAAAATTTTACAAATACAAGAAACTAAAAAACCAACAAAATACATATTTTATCGTATTCTATAAATTTTGCTAAAGTACTCAGATTTAATTGAATCAAAATTTCAATTGGGAATGTATGTGTGCATTAAAAATGTATCAAAAATTGCTAACAGTTCCCTATACTTGTTACAATTATGCTGTGACATGCTGAACAAATGTGACATACTCTAAGTGCAGAATAATCCCGAGACACGAAGAAGTATGGACGTGTGTCTGGATTGACCTGTAATGCCTGGAATACCGATTTTTGTGAAACAGTTGTGTGTGTGTCACGTGTGCTATTACGGGTTAGTGTTCAAAACTCCCTTCTCCTTAATCACTATCACTCGGCTCTTCCAGTTTGTCTCGAGCCCTCTTCGTTCCATACGCTTGTAGTCCTGACGTATAGTTACATCAGCTACACTAACAACAAAGTGTCTGAAAGTGTGAGGGACCGTACGAAGGAGGTGGTGCACTCCCATTACGTGTGCGTTCGGAAGGGTGGCTTTCTACCCTCTCTATAGCTGGTCCTCTCGTTCTCCATATTCTCTCCGTTTCTCCTCGTTTCTCCTCCACGAACCCCTGTATTTTAGCGTGCTTCGTGCTAGCCGGGGGCTGAAAAGCCTCGCGAACGCGCCAGTGGGACCACTGGTACTGCATGAGTTATTTATAGCATCTGGTTCGTATTAGGGCCAATATAAAACGCAATACTGGCGCGTACGTCACCTACCTCGTGATATCTTATCTCGATCTATATACAGACTATTTTTCACCTCTCACTCCATATTATTCAGGGTGTAAAGTTATCATTGAAATACAAACAAGTCTCAAACACAGGATTCAAAATTAAATATCGACAAAATGTGTTTAAAAAAGATTTTAAGTCGCGCTATTTTTATGTCCATAATTACACAAAAATCTGCTGTCAATCGATAACATTTTTTTAAAATAATTTTTTAAAAATTATTCATGAATAATATAAGATATTTATTCAAGAATATTTTCCTTCACTTAAACTTTTTTTTTGTGAACTCAGATAAAAAAAATTAGGTTTGTCGTATTTCACACTTCTTTTTTGGTAAACATGCCAACACATATATTGAAAAAGAAAATAACACTTTTTTTTCGTTCTATGCGGAAGTGAAAATATGTTGAAATCACGAAAAGGGATGAAGAAAGAACAAGAGGTGACATACATTACGTAAAAAGTTCACGCAAGCTGAGAAGAAATAGTGGCTACGAGTGTCAAGTGGATCGCGTGCGTCACTAGCTGAGCACTCGCTCGAGACCCCGTTTTTCCTCTTCATCAACGGATATATCCCTTTCAAATGCTCGGAATTCTTATCCCGAATTGCGAACACAGCTCCGTTCTTTACGTCGGGTGTACCGAAAAAAATGTGTAGAAGAGAATAAGCGGTTCAGAAGAAGAGCGTGTGACACGAGTCTGGGGCCTCGTTACCGTTCTTTCGACAATTCTTTTCTCCCCCGTCCATTTTGTAGTATTTTTTTATTTTTTTATTTTTTTTCGTCTACTTCTTTGTTCTTCCGCTGCAGATTTATTCTGTTTCCCAGTGAGAAGCACGTGGCGGTATTTTCTCTGGGAGATAACGAAGCTATTTAGAATCTTGTAGATACATCAGTTTCCTTTTGCTGAAAAAAAAAAAAAAGCTTCGCAAACTGTACAACTTCTCCTACATTATCCATCTACCGTGTAATTTCAAATGTTTGCAGAAAGAAAAAAAAGGAAAATGTCTTGCGCGAAAGTAGAGATGAGAATACAGAAATGTTAATATACAGTTTCGCTTTTCAACTCGTGATGAAAATTTACAAAGGGCAAAAGGTAGATAGTTGAAATTCTATCCGGAGAGGTTGTTCGAGCGAAAGGTTCAGCGTCAACGTTTCGCAGAGGTGGGTGAAAGCGATGTGAAGAAGGGCAAAAGCCCTTTGGGACCTACGTGCCCCTCTGAGTGCACTTCGGATCAAGCATTGTCTATCCTATATTCGCAACGCCGTCAAGCTCGTAACACCGTGAAGGACTGTGAGCGGAAACGAGAAATCCCTACGGGGAAAACGTAGTACCTGTATATACGTCGCGTATCAAAGCCCGAGCCCTTTCGAGCGCGGCTCTTACTCTCGAGGACCGATGAAAAAAACGAGTGGAAATGAGAGATACCTTGAACTGTTAAATGACTTTTGTTCTCATGTTCTCGGCGAACCCTTCAAGTATCAACTATAAAGAAGGTTGTTTTGTTTCTAAAGTAAAAAAGGAAAAAAAAAAAAAAGGAAGTTCAAAGTGGGGAAAGAAAAGAAATACAACGAAAAGAAGTCAGCAAGAAATCAAAAATCGACTAGCAAGGATGCCATTTTCACGTTTATTTAAATTTAACAATAGCATTATTCATACTTTAGATTATTTGTATATACGAGATCATGAAGCTGTTTATTGTTCTTTCAAGAATATGTAGAAGTGTAATAAAATTCCAATTCCATTTATATTTTTAGATGGAAACAATCAACTTTTATGATAAAGCAATTTTTTATCGAAATTCAAAAGTTCAGTGCAATATTAGTTAATAAAAGTGCGTTTTTTTCTTAAACCGAAAAACTTGTGATTTTAACGGGAAATCATTTTTTTGTAGAGTTTTATACAGATTCGTTTAGCTAAAGCGCGCTAATAATTTTTTTTTATTTGAAAAATTACTTTTTAAATTAGTACTTTTTTCTGTATAGAACATTTTTTTTTTTATTAAGCTAAAAACAAAAAACTATTGTTATCTAGAAACATTCATTTTTCCAAAGAACAAATTTCCGTTCCGTATTGAAAAAAAAAGAAAAAAAGCTCTCTTTTTTGTGTGGTAAAAATGTATCCCAACATTTTCATAATTCTTATCCATTGCCCGCAATTTTTTACCTTACAGTTGAAGCTTCCAGACGGAGCTAGAATCTAGTGTTGTAGTTAAAATCATGAAAAAGAAGTATTCACATTTGTTTTAGAACTTTTATTATGGGGGTACGTGTGGACGTGGAACTTTTACCTAAATGTACTTATCCTATTTGTGAAGTTCAAGGTACTGCTTTGTGGTGGCTTTGAGTCCCTTTATAAAAGTGATCGACTAGAAAATTGGGGTCCCAAAAACTTTGTTTAAGCTTTGTTTAACTTCGTTTGACGCAGGCCAACGACGACAACGAATATTGAATATATTTTCGCGTTAATTAATACTTTACTTATTAAAAAATATTTCGGCAATACGTTTCGCATAATAAGCACTTGCTAAATTTATGAGCTCATGAAAAAAAAAAAAACACCACCCGATCAACAAGTGTGTCCAATTATGAAAGACCCCTCTTCGTCTGTCTTTTATTTCTTATTTCAGTGACTTTAAGAGCTAGTACAATTTATGAGTAACCAATTACTTATATCAATTTCTCCCCAACTAGATTAATAAAAAAAAAAAGCCCATAAAAGCCTTGGGTCCCAACCGATGACAATTTTATTACATACAATAATAATATAATAACAATTAAATTAATTGGTATTCGCATGCACAACATTTTACTTGAAGTCATCTGCTAACGATGTTTTTGTCTTGTTTTTTAAAAAAGACCACGAAGCTTAGTGATAATAAACGAAAGAGAAAAAGTGAGTAGATGAAAAAAAAAAATGCTTTGACGTTGCGCAACCTCTGTCACACGCACAAATTTTACCCCACGACTGTTGTCGCTTTCGCCGAGAGACTACCGTGTGTAGACGTCGGTATTCTCTAGTCCACAGGCGTTGCAACGCTTTGTCGTTATATCCTTATGAAACGACGTTCTGCTGTCCCCTAATGTCGCACCTCACCTCTAGCCAGCGCATGCTACAGCGTCGAAGATTACTGTATACCTCGACTCAACCCTATACAAGGCAAAGCACCGTGAGTCCAGAAATTCTTCTGCATCCACATGTTCGCGCGTATAATACGCAAAGACATAGCTGTACAAAAGCCCCTTACGCTCACACATAGCTTGTACATACGTAAAAGCGTGTTTCTGTGGCCGCCAGCAATATGAGGGAAAGAACATGCCCTCGTGTACACCCAGTGTGCAATTGAAATAAACCGAGTTCCAAGCACCACGCTTTATTAGAATTCCCAGACGTGCACAGACGTGAATAATACTGGACGACCACACAAAGAGTAAGATGATTCACTACCAACCCTCACGGAAGTACCTCCGGGCTCAACGACACGAATATTAATTATCTAATTATCAAAGAGCTTCTCTCACGAGCTTTCCATTAATATACTCAACAAAGCATTTTGCTTCTCAGAGACCGTGCGCGAGGCTGTTGCTGCATTTTTGCTTGATGAAAAATTAAACGACAAACAATTTGTCGTTACACGCACGGTGAAGAGATTTACTTGTGTTTGAACAAATAGATTTTCTTATTTGTACATGGATTTTTACTGGTGTTTTATTTGTAGATAGTATATTTTCTTATAAAACTGCATATTGATATCCGCTCAGATATTAATATGCATTTATGATGAATTATTATTTGAATATTTAATTTTAAATATCATGTTTGTTCGATATCTGAATAATATTTTTTTGCTTCAATAAGCAAATGTAAATTTGTGTAAATTTATTCTATTTACACTTTGACAAAGATTACATGTTTGTAACAAAAAAAAATCTGCGATAATTCACATACATTTTTCATTTTCATGAAAGAATGCAGCACGAACAGGGATATAACAAATAAAATGCCGCTCCGTTGCGTTAGAGTTTCGATTAATATTAGCAGACCCGGGAGAGTATAAAATTAATTGAGTAATCTTCACGGATTTGCTACACACGAGTGAGGATATACTTAATTATATCCCCCAGGAATTCAGTGAACGAATTTCGTAGCAAAAACAATTTGCCGCACACCTGTGTGATGTGCTTGGTGTGCGATTATATAAGTGAATCTGTACGTCAGTTTGAAATTCTCGCGATGACGCGAAAGTCTCTTCACGATGCATATCCGGGGCTGAGGAACACTTCGCGTTCGAGCGGGTAGCTCTTTTCTAGTAATTATCCCGTCGCTAATGAGAGAATTTAAAGAACTCGTACTGTTCCTGGAGGAGAAATTATTAATCGTCGCTTCCGTCGAACGAAATTCAAAAGAAATATATATATACAAAATATATGTATATTAAAAATTGTATTTTACTTAAGGAACATTTTATTTCATGTCATCGAAGCTAAAGATTCAAGAATAACATTTTCTCTTTAAAAAAAAATCTTTATACCGATCGGATTGTTCACTATTAAAAAACGAATTTGATATATATTTTTGTTAAAGCTTCAGCTGTTTTGTTAGACTTTATTACTTTATTACGTATATATTAATTTTTACATAAATCATACATAAATTGCAAGACATTTTCTAATTTCTTTTCAAAACTTATTCTTCAACAATGTTTCAGTCAGATGCTATTTGCTCGAATAAAATCCGTTAGGACAAAGTCAGTGGAATTGCATATCGTCAAAGGGAAGCTCAATCGATTCTACAGGGATGAAGAGCAAAGTGCACCGAGTATACGAGTGAGCTATCGATTGTCCATTTGGTATAAAAATTTCACAATGTCGAAGGCCCATCCCATAGATTGCTAGCAATCATCGTGTTTATGCATCATAGTCGTCGCCCATCGGCATGCTGATATCGTTCGCGTTATACGCGGAAAAGACATGTACAATCGGAAGCTCGACGTATCATTCCGGGATCGAGTAGCGAGCCACTGCCGGTTTCAGTCTGATCGAGGCTTCTCTCGCAGGATTATCGATTGTCGGCGTCGAGATACCGGAGAAATAACGTGCAAAAGCGGAAACGTCTATCGGACGGGCTGCGATAAAAGCGAGACGGTACAGCGCGGCCGTCCACCCACGGCACCTCACAGAGCGACAGCAACACTATTGCTGCACTACGTATATCTGTGTTTAGTTATATACAGCGTGCTTATACGTATAATACCTCGATATCGATTTGGTCTAAGCGTCGCGAGACACTCGAGAAGAGCAATTGTGAGGCATCTCTACTATACTCGACTAGCACTTAGAGAGGAAAAGGGACGACGAGCAAGAGAAGATAGTTCGCTTTTAGATTGTAGATTCATCCTATCTTCCGGGTTCAAATTTGCATCGCCCACTATTAAAACAATAACTATTCAAGAAGCAATAGCATTAAAAAGAGCGTAGCGGAGAGAATAAAGTTGGCGAAGGGAAACTGGAAATTGGCAGTTTGCAGAATGGTAACGAAAAATGTATTGTAGTAAATAATTCATGCATATGCTAATTATGGGACATTATGCTTTATTGCTTCCTTATACAGGAAGCTTTGTTTTCATGAAAAACTATTTTTTTCGAGATTTTCACGTCAGCATACTCAGAATCACCTAAAACGCCGAGAAAAATGGTCTTGAAAAAATGTCCTCAAAGATCAAAATATAATTTGAGGAACACAAGTCCGCCGATTTTTTGTGCGCATCCTAAGACCTTTAGAAAACAATATTTGTTAATGGACAAGTCATCCTATACCGGGTGCTCGTATAAAAAATCATATTATAATTTTTAACTGAAAATAATTTATTTGGTGCAATTTCGTTGTCAGAACTGTCTGTCACTGTGGTTTACAAGTATTTTACTTATTTACACTCTTAAATCAACTTTTATGAATAATGCTGGCTCCTCTACTACTGCAAATTACGCTTCGAGCTCCGCGCAACTCTTTTTTCTACCTCGGTAATATTTTATAAATTTTACTTAAATCATATACAGAAAATAATAAATGTGACTGGTAGTGACTCTTCTGAATTGAATATTTCAAAAAATTTAAATTTCCGCTCTAATTTCCGCAAAAGTTCAATGGAAATATGATTCAACGGTATTAATTGCGGAATTATTCGTTGTCATATAGAGTTAACGAAATTTAAAAAATGCTAATTAAAATTGCTTCCTCATTAAATTTCATTTTTCACAAAGCTTCCTCTACGAGGAAGCCAAAAATAATAAATACGTGTGCTCATAGAGGTCGCTTTGTGAAAAATGAAATTTAATGAGGAAGCAGTGTTCAAACTTCTACATTGCATCTTTTTTTTCGTTGTACTCTGCTCGTTGAGATTTTTCTTTCTTACTATAAAAAAAAAAAACGCAGGTATACACGAAAATGTAGTATTTGCGCGCGAATCAAAATAACAATTTTTATGGTTAGGCATTTGTTGACAAAAACTTGATATAAAAAGTACAAACGTTTTTGTTTCGTACTAACTGATGTATAAAAACTTTGAACTCCTCGTGTTTCTATCTTTCTCATATATAATATATACCTCATATTCTTAAAGTCGCGCTGCTCACAGGATCCATTTCATATCTACGTTTATTTCCGGTTATCTTTGGTAAGAGAGGCGGTCGCAGGCAAGTCTTTATCGTCGTCGAGCCGATGAAACAAAAGCATATTGCAGTACGTATAGAATACTGCAACCTCTTCGCTTTCAAAGATGGGAAACTGGGATATTATTACCGAGAGAAGTCCGAGAGCTTGAGAAGCGAGACTCTGCGCTATCTTTCGGTTGTTCTCGAGACGAGTGAATTCCTCTGCAAGTTCTAGACTCGACAACAAAGTGAACCGGAAAGCGCCCGAGAGGAAACTCGACGTTCCCTCGCGCGTGTATATTCGAGCTCTTCTGCCTTTGGTTCTCCGACGATATTCACGCCCGATCCTCTCTCTGCGCTCCTGCTTTTCTTATACTGATCTCGATTCCCTTTCTACGAAGATTTCAGCCAAAAACTTTTGGAAAAATCTCGTCGATCAGCTGCTTTAACTTCAGAGTTTTATCGATTACACTCACACCCAATCGCGTTGTCTTACGTCAATAGAATTTTCGCCCACAGACGAATAAAAAAGCGTTCAATCGTATTGTGAAAAAAAAAAGTGTGAATAGTATACAGTAGAAAAAGACTATTGTAAGATGAAGTGCTTATTTTTGTAAATTCCAAATTTGTTTGGCCATTGTCCATTTGAATTTCTTTTCATTTTACCTTTTTGCAGATTTAATTTCAATTAGTAAAGTCGATTCGTCAAATTCTATAAAACGAAGAAACAATTTCTTGCCATTGTTTTTTTTTTTATGAAATTTTGCTTTTACTTTTTTTTAGGTTAACGAAAAGTTCACAAACTTCTTTTTTCTTACTGCGAAAATAAATGATGGACACTTGTAATGAGAAACTATGAATTCAGAATACAAAATAAAAAGTTACATTCGTTTTTACTGTTTACAAATTGGAACAGCAATTAACTACAATATTTTTCTTGCCAGCTACATAAATAAATATATTTTACGTTGGAGAGATTTTTTTTGAGTCTAGGAGAAATATTTATTCGCCAACAGTGTGAAAGTTAACTATAAATATGGACGACGCTGGCGGGGCGATTTTTTCTTTTTTCGCGCTGTTCATTCCCCTCCAACGTCGGTTTCGTCGTCTCGCTCTCGTTTCGAGATGGAAATTTGATTTGCGTTAATCCGTCGTATCGCGAGAGCGGGCGCGCAGCACCGAGCTCTCGGTGATGTTGCGGATGTAAGTTGAGACCGAGGCGGCGTCTCGACGTCTCGCCGAAGGTATAAGAAAAACCTTTTGGCTTCCTAAGCTCTATCCCATCCTCCGCCAACCCTTAAGCCCCGACCTACCCCGTCGTCTACCCGTGCTGACACTCACTCACGTACAGCACTCTATTCTACTCCTCCTCGCTTGTTATCGATTGTCAGGATAAAGAAATATGTGCATACCTACAGCAAGACTATTTTAAACAAGTAATTGTTTGCCTGGAGGAAGCTTTGATTTTGTCAGAGTCAGAGTACTTCAAAAATGCAGAATGATCGAAAAAGTAACATTCACAAAAAAAACGTCCGGTGTTTGAGTGTGACATTTATTTTTTAATCCATTTTCAATCACTGATAAAGCTATGTGAGAAAACCAAAATCTGTTCTAATGCAAAAATGAATTTTATTTTAACTATTTTCTTAATACATTTTTGTGTGTGAAAAAAATTAGATTTTTTTTCTTATTGCAATATATGTGGCATTTTTAATTTTCAAAAAATAATTATTGCGTTTTATCTCTGTTGTTAATACCTGGGATATTCTGACCATGAGCCAAGCAAGCAATCTTAGTCAACTTTCAATTTTGTTCACGTTCTCACTTAAGTGAAGTGTCGTCGTGAAATTAATACTTCTGATATTACGAAGACGACGCAAAAAGCGTCTTGAATACACCAGAGAATTGCGTATTGTATATTCGTGCAGTACTCATAAAGAGCGTGTATTATCGTGCATGGGAAGCGAAAATATTATGATACGTCGACTATTGTTTCAAGGAATTATCGCGCACATCGCCATAAGTACGACATTACTGTTTCCCTATTCCGAGCGCACATCTCGTTCAGTATAGTGTAATCAATGAAACCAAAAGTATTTATTCCGAGTCTAAAGCAAAGTTCAACAAAGTGAAATTGTGCTATTTCATAATTACATTTCTATTACTAACAGTGCCCTTAATTTCTGGTGAGTATCAGTAGTTATGTTATTTTTGCAACATTCAACCGTCCATCATAATTCTAAATATAATTATTTTAATAATTATTCTCATAAAAAAACGCATGACATATATATAGAGTGTAAATATAATAGTGCTTGGCACAGCTAGACATATTCGACTGTATAGTATACCATCGGCAGTTACACCAGCGGTCGGTGAGTCTCGCCAACTGGAAAAGTGGATATAGATATAACCGTCCAATATCTACAATTTCGCTGGCAAATCTCGCTCTCGAGGTTCTTTTCCGCTTTCGTCGTCTGCTTCTTTCCTTTTTTTTTTTTTTTTTTATATCCCTTTATTCTTCATCTTCGTTTTACTCTTATTTGAACTCACGGCGCCATTCTCTTTGCTGTCTGGTCGACCGTTGGAAAGACGACGAGAGAGACGACCGTCTCATCCTGCTGCTACCTTGGTAGACCAACGCACGGATGTTGAAATGGAATAGCAGCGAACGACAAACGGAACCATAAATCTCAACCCAGGAAATGTTAATTTATTTTCAGGAACGATCGTCGGCGTCCGGACTGTGTAGATCCCGGACTGGCACACGGGATTTCAACGCGTAGAGACTTGCTCGACGGGATAACCGGTATAAACCCTTACAGGGATATCTTAGTGCCTGGCGTCACGCTAACTCTTCGTACTTCGTCTTTATCTATATGCTATTGCAAGCAGCAATTCTCTTTCGGAGCTTTCCAAAACGACAAGAATCACGACGCAGCGAGGAGAGCGTTTGAATATTTTTGCTATTTTCAAAGCTTTCGAATTTTTTTTTATCAAACTCTACAGTCAGAAAACAGTTTTGGTAATAATACCAATTATACAGATATTAAAACTATAATGACCTGCGTCTTGACAGCTTTTATTATTAAAAAAAAAATAATAATAATAATAATTTGCGTTTTTCACAGACATGGATAACAATGATGTATCGAAAAAATGAACACTGACAGTATGTAATGTTAATTGGAAGTAACGATGTAAACAATGCACATACTTATCCGTTGGGAAAAAGGTTTTGATGGATTGGGTTACAAATTGGCATAGATCCTCCCAAACATATAATTTACAATTTGTATTAACAGATACTCGATATTCAATGGAAACCAGATATTTGACAAGATTAAACAAAAAAAATTCAATACAATGTGATATAAAAAAAAATATATATATATATATCTTTAGTTCAAAAATTGAAAATTCGCTAAAAACATTCTGAAAAGAATGCGCGAGTTAGGGTTGAAAAATGCTTGACAAGGATAAAGATTTTAAAAGTAACTTGGTATAGTCTCCGTTTAAAACGGATTATCGACAAAAACATAGCGGGTAAAATATCGCTACGTCAAAAATCTTGCGACAGCAAGACCATGGCAATGCCAATATGTTTTCATCAGCGACGTTTCGTCCGAGATATCTCTCACGGACTCGAGGTTGAATCGACAAAATGCTTATTGCTTATTGAAGGCATAAAACATTGGTCCCGATGTGCATTTTGCCCTGTTTGTGTCTGAAAAATCTGGTGGTGCTCCATTTTACGGCTAAAATACCGCGCAGACCATCGTAAGATTCATCGCTGAAACATTTTCACATATGTTACGCCCGAGACTTTGAGGGCGTGTTAGAATGAGCGCACACATCACCAGCAAGCAAAATAAAAGGAAGCAAGAAGGTAGGCGATCAGCCAGAGCTTTTCCCATAATTTGCCCGTTAAGTGGAAGCACGCGAGGTCCGAATCAATCACGAGTCCAAAGAGCAGCCTCTGGCTAAGGTACTGGAACTATACATCAGTCGATTTAGTACTTGCGAAGTATTCTACTGTATGGGGGGTATATACAGTGGTCGATTCAAAGTCGTTAAGGTGAAGCGTCGTCGTTGTGGTTTCCATCGCATAGCATCACGGGCATCGCGTGAGAACTCCAGGTGAATATCCTCGTGTTTGTGGCGCTGACGTAGCTGGCGGCAGGATCGAAACGGCGAGCCTGACAATAACCACCTCCCCCAGCCCACCACCTCCATTTCAGCCGGCACGAGTTTTTGCACTGGTTGGCTTCACCAGGGTATAATAAGGTAAATTTTCTTTTTCCACCCTTTATCACCATCGTAAAGCCAAGACGAAAGAACGGCGAAACAAACGACCCTGTTACTTTCGACTTTTCTTTCTTGGCGTAAACGCCGTTAGTACTATGACGAGTATAGTATCCAGACTCTTACCCAACGTCGTTAAACTCACGTTATAACCCAACCCCTTTTCCTCCCCTAGAAATCGATTGGAGACGCTCGATATTCTATGGTTACCGGTAGTAACGACCGAGAATTCATTCTTTTCACTAAAACTTGTAAATCAGCCTCTGCCTGACTCTCGATTTCTCGAACCTATCTAAATTCAATTTAAATTCCCATCAATTCAGAGAATATCTTCTTTTTTTTTTTCTTTTTTGTTCTTCATTATTCATTAGTTTGTGCTCATGAGACTAATCAAATTTACTTACTGAATGAGAAATCACGGTAATGTTAAGTAATAGTAACGTTAAACCAAAAGTAATTTAATTATTTAAAATTTATTTTATTATACTTTTACGAATAACAGATTTTTCTACTTAAAAAAAAAAAGGTTTTCTCCTGAAATTTCCATAATTGTAATTTTGTTAATTTTAATTAGCAAAAAATGTGTGTTTCCATTTTACCATATATTTATTGTTATTTTTTTTTAATTAAAAAAATGTTGATATACATAATAAATATTTACAACGATTGAATAATCATCTTTGCGACGATTTACGAAATATATTTTTTGTCTATTAATTTTTTCTCTGTGTGGTCTTGCTTTGGATACTTATCAGACAGCAGAACGCTACGGTTGCACATTCTTTACTTTTACTTTTACGTTCAACCCTTAGGGTGACATAAATCCAGTATAATAAAAGAGCATGTAAAACAATTAGTTTATCTCGCAAAAAAAAAGCGGTCCCATCACGAAAACCCTGCAATCACAGTTATTCGAACCACCAGCAATTATAAAGCCGTGTATCGAAAGAGCAGGGCGACAAGAGTTTATGTACAGGAGAAGTAAAAAACTTTAGTAATTATAGAGGCGGCGCAGGATGAGGCGAAGAGGATTAAGCCACTTGGCGGAGCAAGTGGTGAGCCGGACTGATGCGGAAGAGCAGCCCGACCATGCAGAAGAAGCAGCAACAGCAAGAAGTTTAGAATGGAATAGCAGTGCAACCACCAGCAACATCACTGGTAGTAGTAGTGTAGGCAGTTAGTAGTGGCAAGAACATCGGGATCTTATAATCCCGAACGCTGAAAGTAGCGAGAGCTCATGCTGTAATTGCAAGTACGAAGCACACTAGAAGTTTGCGATGGAATCTTTGCGATAATATGCCGCACTGTCGGGCTCTCGGTTGGTAAACGCGACGAGATATCCTAGGTTAGTTATACATATACATATATATATATATACATATATGTTGTGGAGCAACCTGTGCAATAAATGTCCAACGGAGCCAGTCGAAAATCTTACATTGCGAGATGGTCGAGCTTTTCCGTGGTATTGCGATTACCGTAACGACTTTTATTTCCTCTGAGTGTGCGATATGCGAAATCTCCGAGCGATTATATTATCCCGGCTACTGCTGTATAACCTGGAGTTCGCGATAGCACGACTGTTTCCAATTACTACAATATTCTCCGATTTCCCAGCAGCGCTCTAAAGCGAGACGTGAGAAAAAAAAAAAAAAAAAAGAAATGTTTCGGAATGAATTTCATCCGGCTATGTTCACAAATGGGTTCAGCGATCCCTGCGCGTCACGTTGTGCACGGTGCCACGTATTACGCCCTCTTCCAGCACGGTGTGTTAAATCCGTCAAAATACATTTTCCATCGTATCGTAGCACCCAACCTCGACGATGGTAACAGAGCGGAAAATTTATTAACGAACCATCGACCAGCCGTTGTCACGTTTGTAAATTGATGGAAATTAACGTACAGAGTGCTTTCCGAGGCAATGCATTTTCGCAATAATTAATAATGGTAATAACTGTGTTTACATACTGATATGTATAAGTTGTGATTAATTAATAACAATGATTTTCCAACGATCTATAATATATAGTTATAATACTAAGTAGAAACTTACAGAACCCCAGTTTTTTGTGGGAAATTTTAAGAACATAGGTTTAATAAAATTGTAGTGGTCGAGAAAAAATAAAATGTTGATTTTTTAAATCTTACAGTTTCAATAGATTTGAATGGCAATTTTAATTGTTAACATTAAAATGTACTGATCTATAAAGTACGAAAATATATCCGAAATCCGTGTTTTTTTCCAATACTCATTTTTTTTAAATCCCAGTTTAAAATGTAATGTCATAAAAAAAACAAATGATATTTTCTATCTAATTTGTTAATTTATTTTTTTTGCATTATTATTCAAAATCAAATTTTCTTGGGCTTGAGAATGTAGCTGAAATGAATTCTTAAGCGCTTCGACTAGCTCTCGCGTCACATTAAGAACCGATAATCTGATCATATTATTCCATTTGTGTTGAACTATTTAGACCTCTAATGGTCTAATAATTATAAGAGCCAGCGCGCGAACAGTTATTTTTGTCACAATTTACAAAACGTCTAGAATCCCAACGATAGCAAGCAAGAATAATAATGAAGTATAAAAAAAAGAATTCTGTCATTCCTTTATCTTTCGATAAACGTGGATGTAAGGATTACCGTGTAATCTTGATTTACGGAGACAATAGACGTCGACACGTGGTCTGTACCGTCTGATGGAGTCTGAACGATGGAACGCCAATACCACTGTGTAAAGCTAACCAACAGCTGCACTGTGATATATCAGTAGAGGGGCTGATGACGGGTCAGCCCAGTGTGTGCGAACACGTTTACTTCGCGCGTTCATCTCGTTGCTAGGAAACGGTCGAACAATTCCGACGCTCGTACGTCACTTTTAGCGAAGCAGGAGAAGATAGTAGATAAGATGAGAGCCTCTATCAAACATCCGTTATCGTGACGATACATAGTGTAAGCGTGTACGTTAGTCGGATCACGATCCAAGAACACGACTAACGTACAGACACACACAGAAGTGTTGAACATTGACTGCCAACCAGACGCGCAGTGTCCTAATATCCGTTGACGTAATTGTATCAGAAGCATTTCCAGCCAACCCTATCAAGAAATATCGCGTTAATCGAACTTCCAATTTTCTCATTTCCGGTGAACACGGGTGGTAGATGCATCGACACTATCAACACGGGAAACCATACACCAACAGAAGACATCTAATGTGGCGTTCCATATCATGTTCTGTTACTGAAAAAAGAAAAAAAAATGTCAAACCACCAAATTTCAAATGAAAATAAAATAATCTGGACGATCTTTTGAATTATTTATTACCTTTCATTAAAACAATTATATCTCGAAAACGGTTTGGGTAATCTACAATTTAAGAAAGTGAAAATATGTTTTTGTCTATAAGAAGAACATAAAAATACACATACTTTCATTTTCTTAAATTGTAGATGATGTAAATAGTTTTCGATATACAAATGTTTTAGTGAAAAGTAATAAATAGTTCAAAAGTTCAACAAATTTTTTTTTAATTGCTAATTTGGAGTCTCTGCTGGAATTGTATCATCTAATTTTTAGATTTTTTTTGGGATTTTCTTTTTTTGGGAGTGGCTGACTGATATGGAATGTCTCTTATATGTATAAGTAGTCGAATCGTAACAGAGTAAAAGCGGCAAGTCTGCTCCCGACTAGAAGTTTCCACTGTCTACCTAGCATTGTAATTACTAGACTTTTCTGAACGAACACTCGCTCCCTGGATTGAGGGAGAAAAAAAAAATTCGTACCAAGTTCGTCGGAAATTCTTGCTGATGCAATCAGCGTGGAAGAAATCCGTACGACGGGAGAGGTTAGAGGGAGGTAGAGCGCGGGTGGTACGAACCGAGTCTGCCCATTAACTTGCATTTCTACTTGCAACTCGACTCGCTGTAGTTACTGTTTTCTCCGACACTAGTCCGTGCTTTTCGTAATAAATAATTTACCGAATAAGCAGTCACTGGCAAATGAAGTTGAAGTTATTATGGATTTCAATAACGAGGGGCGTAACTTTACCTCGCGAAAAAATGATACTTATTTAAAAAAGGTTTTCATTAACGGCCGAGCCACCGCACAATTAGTATAATTGCCAGAATAATAAAATTCAGTTAATGAATTGAAATGTCAAAATGTCGAAACATTACAAATGGTTTCTCCGACACAGTCAAAAAAATTAAATTAGGAATGACCAAATGACACAAAAATTGTATTCAAAAGTTGTACGATTCATACTGAAATTCATTTTCGCAAGCCCCCTTTCCAGCTAGCCGGCAGAGGACAAGGAACAACAGACGAGGATATGATTGGTGTAGAATTGATCACTTGGCGCCCAATGAAAAAAATAAAATAATGATAAAGTTGATAAAGTGACTCTCGAACAACGTTGTATTCTTTATTATATTTGAACAGGTGACTCGAGCCAAGTCAACCGAAATATACGAACCCCTCGTATATAGTTGATCACAAGAAGCTCGTGAGCAAATGTTGGTATGGCAAAAAACTATATAAAATTCGTTGTAAATTGTGTGAGAAATTGGCTTCGGCCTATATATCAATGTTAACGGAAGCGTTCCCTCGTCATCTCGACTACCGGTCAGCTCACGGGTCTCTGCGAGAGAACACAGATGCATGTATGGACCACACGTTTCCCTCTTCTCGCTATGCCATACACACCGCTGTGTATATCAAGAGCGTTATTGCACGTTTAACAAGATTTGCGAGCAGGCGTTCGCGTAATTCGATTGATATTGTTTCCACAGGTAATTAACTTACTCTGTCTACCCATCCACGCGTGTTGGTACAACATAAAGGGGCCTTCACGCAATATTGTGTGTGGACCTTGCCCACGGCACATCTGGCTCGCACCCCTTCCGTTTTTTTTTTTTTTTTTTTTCCATTTTCTCTCCCTAGCTTCAGGCTACGTCATTAAATCCTGCATTCGTTCTATACATTTCACCCTTTCCTCTCAACTTCTCGACTTCACTGTCTCTCGCCCCTTCAGCCTGTATCCGAAGCTCGCTTCGTGTTACCAAAGCTTTTAATTCGTTTTGTAACCCAGAAACGCTTGACTTTAATATACCATGAGGAAATTCTATTTTCACTTCGCAGAGAATGAGCCGGAGTAGTTCGTAAAATGTGTTAGAACATACGCATTACATTAGCACATGAATTGTGTAATTCGTTTTGGATCGCTTAAGGAGCAGACATGGTTAAGTTCATTTTCCTCATTGAAGTTAGATGCACTTGTGGCATTGTATACATTAAGAACGTAACTAAAATATCTGCGCTTCTATCAAAAGTGTTTTCATGAATAAACATCCACAACTTTTTTTTATATACTAAAAACATTGATGAGTTTCTAGCTTTACAAAGCAAAGGAAGAAGCTCGTAAATTGGTATCACTTCTGATTGAACAAAAAGAAGCATAAAATGGCCTGCAAAGTGGAATCTTGCACATTGCTTCCCCGTCAATTTTTCCTTTTCGTAAAGTTTCTTCATAGAGGAAGCTTTTCAAAAGGTGGAAAGTAATGATGAAGTAATGTCCAAGATTCTACTTTGCAGGCTTGTATAAGGCGGTCTTCACCGAAAATAATTAGAAATTTCATTATTTTTCATAAAAGATTTTCATCAGTGATCCTCTTAGCAAAGTTACGGAGTGAAAACATTGATATTTATGAAGAAATTAAAAGTCTTATAAAATTTTACCTGTCTTGACGCGATTATGACGAAAATCATGTCAAGCAAAAAATGTGAATTTTACTTGACAGCTAAATTTTGGGTGGATCCATCAAGTCGCTTTTAAAATTGTAAGCGCTTTACTTAAAATTTTCCACAAACACCGAACATTTAATCTAAACAACTTTTCTGAATGCTTCAGACTATTTTAAGTATATCCTGACATTAAAATTTCGAATTCTCTCTTCATCCTAAAACTAAATCTTCCTGTACGCAAAATATTCGCAATATATTCTTTATCTTAAAGTACAAAAGTGTAAACTCCACACATTTCGTTTCTGTAAATAACAAACGGGATTGTTACTAAAACTTGGATTTAAGAAAATTATATTTTACTATGTAAGAGTCCAACTGTATTGTGTATTGTGTATGTATAAAAAGACATAAACGCGTAAGGGCTTACGCGGAGTTTATCGGAAATACGATAAGGGCACCCTTCACCCACCGACGACAACGACGTCTGACAAAGGTCGTCGGTAGAAACTACTATACCCCGGGGTTTCTGTCGCTCGGTTGTGGTGGTGGTGGTGGTGGTGGTGATGGTCGTGTGGTCGTGGGGCAACGTATAGGCATGGTTGGTACATCGGCGGGGGTTCAAAGAACTCTATTTATAACGACGGGAGCAGCGTGGCTCGAGTATCGCCTGTTCATGGAGCTCTGGAGGGTTACTCGAAGACGGACGAGGATAGACCGGAGAAGGCTACGGAAAATCCGAACAAGTGAGATAGACTGCGCCCTTTGCTCTGGCAGCATCAGTAGCTTCCTCTCTACGTTTTAGTATGGCATAAGCTGTATATCGAAATGCCGGTGACCCCCGGAGAGTTTCGCTCAGCAGTAGGTAGTCGATGCCAGGCTGCGCTCAGCCGGGTGAAAGCTCGTTGCTCTCCGCTTCGTCCCTTTCTCCCTTCATCCTCCCCCACCCGAGAATAATATTCCCGGGATGTAACGTGATATAGTGGGTCGAACGGCGCATGGTGAAGTTGACCTACGTACCGTCATGTCCGCCAGGTATTCCGGGTAGCAAAAACTGTAACAAGCTGGTTTACTTCACCGCAAGGAATATGTTTTATACACACTGAAGCGCCACGGTTGCGCCTGGCGGGAAGCTTTTGCAATGATAAAGCCCATTTCCCCTTGACAGAAAACCCTCAGGTTGATGTACTACTCCGCTATACCTGAAACTGCAAAGCTCTTCTCTCGTTACCGTACCTTTTTACATGTACTCTCGTATATAACTTTGGAGAATTTGGTGGAAACGTGTACCGCAGTATTTTTAAGTGGAAATATAGAGGTCATATTTTTTTGAATGAGCCGTATATATTTGAAAGATATATTTGTAATTAGATTTTCGTGCTTTCAACCTTTTCACATTTTTTTTGGATGTTGGGTACTTCAATGTACTGGAATGCGGAAAGTTGAAATATTTTTTAATACAGAATTTTCTATAGTGTACTAAAAATTCGAATCTTGCAAAAATGTGTTTTTATTCATTTTCAAATTAATTTAACAAGTGAAATTTATCATTTTTGTTAATCTTGATGAGTAAGAATTCATTTTATTTGTTGAATAACGCACTGTCGTTGGAAGGCATCAACAAAATGAATCTCATGAATAGAGAGGCCAGACGTTTTCACAGACATGAATGTTCCATGTGATCGCAAAAAAATGTAAACTAGCTTTCGAGCGTATATGCGAGGAAGAGGGAAAAGGCGAAAAAGAGATGAGAGACGAGCAAGCGAGAGTAGGTTAAAAAGAAAAACTGGTCGATCGAAGGCACCTAACGGATCTGTCAAATAGCAGCTACACGAGAGTTATAAAGCTCCTATGACGAGATAGTATCAGAGACTCCGCGAGAATACTCGCACACAGAGAAAAAGAGAGAACAGATCAGAGTGGTCAACGATGGTACTTCCAGGCTGGGGACACTGGGACTGATCAAAGCGATCTCAGAAAGTTCATTCCAAACAAACCCCACAGTGCGATAGGAGGCGATGAGCTGAGAGAGAAAATACTGGAGAAACAATATCATTGTACTTTGAAAAGATCTGGTGACTGGATCGGTATCTATACAGGGTCTTATCAGACAGGATTGGAAAGCTGACTGAATCCCAAATGACAGTTCACAGTGAGTTTACGTTACACGAAAGTACTCTGTTCAAACAGTACTAACCGAGAGAATAGCTTGTTTTATCTTGCCCAATGTTACTTTGGAGCAGCCACCTGGGATTTGGAAATGCGATCATGTAGTATCAATGAAATCCGGGACAATCCTTTCTCATTGATAGTGCTATCAGATATCGAAAAGAACCCTTTCTACATGCTTTCAATACGATTTCCCAGACTACGGTGAAATGGACAAAATATATTCCCACTTTCCAAATTGTTAGGATGGTCTTCGGTGTATATGAACAGCGAACAGAGCAAACGACAAATCCGAGGAATTCAAATAGGGTATAGCCGGATAATTCGGCACTGAATAAGAAATATTGATGTTTGGATGCTTATTTCGCGGACTTCTGTACGGAGGCGTACCTTTGTGATTAATTGATTTGTCTAGAAACAAAAGTATCGGGTAAGCAGTGAAAACCATTTTTTCCACCTTAAAGCTCAGTTCTCAACTTACTTTTAAATACACCATAACATTTGCGTGTTTATACTGGAATTGGTAATACTAATACAGCATAGAGCTTTAACTTTTATCAGTGATTGTTCCGATTAACTCACGAATACTTTACGAATAAAATATGGCCTCGAGGAACGCAATCTACCCAAGCATTTAATTTGCAATCATGTATAAAATGGAAAAACTGAAAACTTTAGTGACGACAGAATAAATAGAGGAAATTGACCCTGCCATGAAACGAAATATTCTAATTTTAACTAATATAATGAATATCCAATTTCTATATATCGAATCAAACTCTCCCTTCGTATTATGATAGGGCAGTCTTACTGGGATTTTACTAAGTACCGTTCGAAATTAGAAGAAAACGAGGCAATACCGGTTAAAAGTGATACAGTATTTTTTTTTAATATTTGAGAAAGGACAACATCCTTTTTTAAATTGCCATTTTGTGGAAGCACTACCCAGTTTGTGGGTGAATTTTATCGGATTCTATTTATTCATCTCTGCAGGACACTTGTTCATATTATGTTAGATATCCGGAGATCGGGAGCAACAGATGAGATCAATAATCAGGTTAAACTGTAGTAAAGAAAACAAGCTTTTGAATGAAAAATCAAATACAGCATATTTCCTGCGGTAGACATCTACATCTACAATTCACATTCATTTTAATCCTATTTCAATGGTGCACCTATTTCAAGTTATCTATTATGTCAGTTTATGAAACAATCTAATTACAGTTGTTGTTCTGTCAATAATAATTAATCCTACAAAAGAATTTAATTTAAAACGGTGGATTTTTCCTGTTTCCTTTTCTCAAGAACACGCAAATGAGAAATGTAATTTCTTCCATTTGTAGGCTACATCCACGTCAAGAAAATGATCCGTCGTAACGTGACTGCGGACTACAATACCCTAGGTTAATTATAAGTTAGACAGTGGATGGGTAAGAGGAGTCCCACCAGCCACAGTAGCGGTAGTTGCGCGATACGAAATGGCTTAGCTACCCCAGCACGCCATCAGTAAATCCAGTACACCAGTATCAGTCAGAACAATAACAAGAACATAGGACATCAAGAGTGCGCCACATTGTCGGACATTGTGTTTCCTCGGCTTCAGATCCACTGTCGCTAGTAGCGAAATTGTTGTTCCAACTGTGTACGAGGGGAGGGAGAGCCTGGCAACATCTCCGTGTACACCGACACTTATTCATCCAATCAGCCTAAGTGAGGAACATCAGCAGGAGGGCGAGTGTTGAGCTCTCAGCCTAACCTCGAGGCCAGGTTTCTCCCTTGGGATTGCCGTGAGCGCGGACTCCAAGTCCAAGGCAAGGCTGTTGCGGGTTAGGGTATTTTGAAAGGCACTAGCATGCAGAACACGTATAGGATCTGGTAACAGTAAGCTTGTAAAGCTCTCGTCAGCGGGAAAGCAAGAAGATACAAAAGCAACTTCCATTCTACAGTAGCCGTCGAGCGACGCTATGTAGTAAAAGCAAAGCTAACGATACAACCGCTTTGGTCTGTCTGGTCATGAATGAATTTAGCATTTTTATTCTATGGGTTCTACAATTTTCTTGCTTTCCTTCTCTCTATATGTGTATACATATGTGTACACATATGTGATGGTGGGACGAGGGAGAAAGAGAATAAAAAGAGACTTCCGAGCGAAACAAATGGCAACTATTATTGTCACGATTTGTCTCCATCAACGGAAAACATATTTCCACTCGGGACCTCGAGAGTGAGAGGTGAAAGCGCGCACGCCCGGCGCTCAGTGCATGCAGCATTTCGGAATTGGTGGAAATTATTCGGACCTGTACGAGAGTATATGTGAGAGAAAATAAACGGAAAGGAAGATGGATATACAGGAAGGGATCTCATCCACTCGCTCCGGCCTCGATGACCTGTCCCGTGTGTTTTACTTACTGTGCCGCTTCATGCAATGTTGAATCTCTATATTGCAACGTACAACGCTATCGTACGACAAGTGTCTGACATATCATGTTTATTATTCGGGGTATATTAAGGGAATCGAGTTACACGAAAAAATGAGATACAGAATTGTGTTGCGATTGAATTTATGAAATCTTGCAGCTTGGTCAGAAATACCACATGAATAGCACAAAAACGGACACAAAGAGGAGCCTGGCACGCTATTTCACATTATTTTACAGATTTCACACAGTCTTCTTTATGAGAAAATGTGTTGATACATTTCTTGTTTATTTTCATACAGAAAGCTGGAAAAGAAAGAACAATGAGCAAGCTTCTATTTTACATTCGGCATGCAAAATTAGAACACAATTTTATTCCTATTGATGTTTAGATGACTGAGCCTCTACAAGGGTTTTAAATTTATCGTTGGTAACACATATACTTAATGCTTTAATTACAACTGCTCGGATATATTGAATTCATTGTGAATGTGTGAATATCACAACTGTAAAAAAGACATTACCATTCGACCCTTCGTCTCAGTCAGGTAATAGTTAAGTTGCGAATGGCTTATCAACGAACAACAGTAGTATATACGCACTCAGAGAAACATTTCCAACATGAATAATGGAAAGTAATAAAGCAGCAGTAGCAACTAAAAGACGGTTCGATATTGCAAAAGTAACACCCAAACACTTTAAACTATAGTAGCCAGTCGAGGTCTCTTTTATCGTACAATATGACGCGAATCGTTTATTCGCACAATCGAAAAAGCAGCCGACTGAAAAAAAAAAAAAAAAAAAAAAAAAGCGTGTCGAGAGTTAAAACGAATGGAAAATTGTGGGTTAAGTGAAGGGTCGTAAGTACATCACGGGGGTTGGAGGGCAGTACGGTTATCGACTCTGCTAGTCTACAAGCTAGCATCCCATCCCCCTTTCCTTTCGTTCACGTATACCTCGTACGAGAGAGTTTGCATACTCGTAAACGTGGCTTTTATTACTGGCCAGGTAAACTGTATGCAGTGGCCGACGATGGAAAACGGGGGATATAGGAGCAACTCTGTACAAGCTCTATGATCCTGGGAGGGGCTCGGAGGATATTCCACCTCTTTCTCTATCTCTCGGTGAACCTTCTCCTTTTGCTTTCAACCCTCTGTGTATCTATCTATCTCACGCGCTCACTCGGGCTGCTCGGCTCTAGAAAGTGGGGGCTGCGAAGTGCTGTGAGCTCTGCGAGGGTGGTGTGTCTGAGAGAGGGAATGACCCCGCTCGCTGGGGTCAACCGGTGCACTGTGCCAGCGCAGTATTCATAGTTGACTGCATATAGTCCCAACAGCATAGTCGAACCCGCCGCACACAATTGATACACACACATACACACACACACATGTATGTATAAGCACCATACATACCAGCTATCCAATCACGCAAATAATAGTACACACGTTAAATTTTCTCTCTTGTGTGTGCGTGTGTGTGTGTGTGTGTGTGTGTGTGTGTGTGTGTGTGTGTGTGTGTGTGTGTGTGTGTGTGTGTGTGTGTGTGTGTGTGTGTGTTGCACATTCGGCGAACGAGCAACCAGGCTCGCTCCCAGGATATTTATGAATTCTCCGGCCAATATCAAAGTGCACCAGTTCTCATTACCACTCCGTTCCACCTTTTCCTTCTTTCTTTTTTTTTTTTACTTTTTTTCGCCACTGTGCTTTGCCGAGTATTTTTGCGCCTGACGAAATTTTCTTTTTTCATGTTTATGTATACGAGGGGGTGTACACTAAGTAATCAGGTTACTTGTTTTCGTTTTTCTCAGCCGTGTAAATAAATAATAGTAAGCCATGTCAGTTCAGGCACACAGAAAAAAAAGTTTGTTTTGAAAATTGTGGAAACCCAAGCGGTACATTTCCAACAATTTCAACATGGTATAATCTTTTATTTATTTGATGACGGAATGACATGAAAGAAAAAGAACCTAAATTCGATTTCCACATAAAGAATTTGCCATACCTTCAAAAAAATGTTTAAATGATTTCGCCATAAAATGTCGTCCTCGAATTGTCGTTCATGAATTGAAACCTCTTGTCGATTTGACATAAACAAAAGGTTTCAATTCATGAACTTTGTTCCAGTCCAAGTGCGTCTGACGACAGCGACGGCCAATCACAGGACGAACAAAACGATGATAATGGTTCGATAAAGTTTCGTTACTCATGAACTTATTTGGGCAGGATCAATAATTCTCGAGATATTACTGTTTTGAATAAAAATAATTCTAATATGTATGAATGAAGTTCGATTTCTTATCGAGTCACGATACTTTTTCCATGTTAATAAAAAAAAAAAATAGAAGTGATGTATGTATATCGAATGGCTTCTCGAATATTAGTGTGCAAGTCTCGAGAATTCTTACAATGGAGAACATGGACACATTTTACGTACATTCGTGTAATACAATGTGTATATGCATATTTGAATTGTGAATATCAAGAGAAACGATATGATTCGGTGGACTCCATAGAATTCTTTTCGACTCCCATACCACAAAACACTTATTCATACAACCACTATTGCCAGCCTCGCTTTTCTGCCTTATCGTAAAATACTTTTGGGAATAAACTGGGCCACAGGCAGTGGATATAGTCGAGTCGAATAGAAACCTCCACCGCCAATCTCTTCGAGTGAGTTTCATGTGCACGTAAAAAAAATAGAGCTTTTGTTGGCGGGAGTAAGAATGCGTAGTTTTGTGGATATTGTGCGAAATGGGATAATTTGTATGATGTATTTCGTAAAAGCTAATAGAAAGGGGAGGCGTATGCACCCAAACCCTACAAATCTATTGATTAGAAAACAATCTGAGTAGTTTTTTTTTAAACATCGTTTCCTATGATTCCACTAACTGCTTTACAAAAATGTATTTGTATTAATATTACCGTGAAGTCAATATGCAATTTAGAAAATAGATTTTTCTGTTGTTTCTGTTACTTATAAAGAATTTCATGAAATTTATTAGAGTAGATTATTTTATTACAACACTTAAAAATCCTAATATTTATGGTTTTTTAATTCATTTTTTTTTTAATTCGTTTATAAATTTGTATTGTCTCCTAAAAACTTATTGATTTTCATCTACTTATCGCGGACATAAATGGCATTAAAGTTTTGAGGTGTAAACCGAATATTTTATCACGAAATTTGAACATTCACTTTTGTGAATTTAACACTGTAAAAAGTGTTAACCAACCGCGATAAATAAGTGAACACTTGTCAAAAGTCCACATTAATCGTCTTTAGCACGCTGAATATTTAACAGTGTGGTGATATGGGGGATATTTGATGGCATAAAAATCAACTTCCAAACACCTTTTGATATCTGAATTATGAATACGTAGCTCGAGGATTAGGGTGTGGTAGAAAAGCGTGTAAATCATCGGGAAAAAGGGGAATCAAAGTCATCATCGGATGTTCCGGTCGTATGTCTGAGCTATGAATGGAACGAGGTCGGATCGGGGTCGAGTAGTTAACCTTTTCTCTCTCCCTCGCTTCCTCAATTCCCTCAGTACCGCGGTTTTTCTCGTTCCCCAGAGTTCACGCGAGCTTTTACGTTCAGTCGACGAGAGAAAAGCTCCGATTCTCCGTGTTCCGCAAACTCTATATTGATATTCGTTGAGTAAGCTCAGTCAACGTTCATCAAGATTTAATAACATTTTCACAAAAGCCCTTTGTAAAAGCCGGAAAATAATACCGCGAACATCCACACATGCTTCTCTCGTCTCACACGGCGACAAGTGACGCAATTATTCTTTAATAAATCCTGTTCTACACTTCTAGACAAACAATATGGCCTCAAAATTGGGAATAATTATCATACAGTTTTCGAGAAACCACCAACCTGTTTTAAAGGCTTCGAGCAAATATGGCGAAATTCGTTGAACAAAATACAATGTTCTCTAAACGTTTGGAATATAAATTACGGTATCTGTTAATTTCTAAACAATTTTTTTCTTTTAAAGTATATTATTCTGTAATTTTGACTGGTAATATTACTGCAATCATACTCAATGTCTTTTGTCGATCTTTGAGTTTTGCTTTCTTTTTAAAAACACCGCACTGGAATAGAACCGCACTAGAACATTTTTCAAATTCTCGTCATTTTTTTATTCCAAAATATCTCAGTAAATAATAAATAAGATGCATTTAAATTTTCAAAAATTCCTAGTGAAAACGATCTAGAATGAATTTGATAGAAAATACGTGACAAGGTCAGAAAATTGAGAAGTCACTATAATCTCCCTTTAAATAAAATATATTATTTCTATTAGTCAGATTTATACTAGCTCATCTTTAACGTGTGATCGATATTCATTGATTTACCATACATAACTGTTGGTAACTCAATCACAACAAGATGTCGAGGTGAGGTAAAAGGATATTTTCAGCCAGTAGCTAAAAAGCGTGAAACAGGTCGATCCAATCCGCGAGCCCAGGTTTCGATATCGGCGAAATTACCGCGACGGGTCTTAATATGGCTCAGGTCGATGGTTTTCCAATAAAAGAAGTTCATATACTCGAAGCCCACTAGAGGAAATATAGGCCCTCTCTCCATTCTCGTAGTACACTCGCGTTTACCCGGCGTACTTTTTCGCCTCTTTTTCAGCTCGTCGTTCACATCGCATGCTGAGCGAGGAACAGAAAAAAAATAAAAAAATTAAAAAAATACACAGGAGTGAGCCAAATTTCCTTAAGAAGAGAAAGACCGCACTCACACAAACCAACGTACTCTACCAAACTGCAGCAACAGAGCTATCTGCATTAATAACGTAATCAGCGACTTCATTAGTGCTAATTAATACACGAGCAGTGACGACGCACTCTCTCGCTTAACTCGACGTATCACGCTAGCTAAATGTCCCCGGCATATATGCTTCGGTGTCTCGTTTACGTTCCTCTCCTCCCACTACCGCAATGAAATAATATACAAAACAAACTTAAAACCCACGAAAGCGAATATACCGGAACGAGAGTACCGAACTTTTTTTTTTTTTTTTTCTTTCTTTTTTTTTCACCTTCTGATGAAATTATAAACGTGAAAAAAGAAAAAGTAAGCAAAGCGTGTCAAGAGCCTGGTTGAGCAGCGTAATAACACAATAATCGATGAAATTTGGCAACGATGCCAAGTGGCGGTATAAGGATCCTTGTATTTAATGGGCTTTGAGCAAACGATGATGCTTTTGAATAATTAAGTTTCGATGCAGGACTAAAAAGTACAATAATTGCCAGTCGTATTTAAAGCATTGTTGGTAGCAATCATCCCATTGAAATTTTCTATTGGAGAAACTTCGAGTTTCATTGTCATTGAATACCCTGAAAATATTTTTTTATGTTTTACAAAGCATTAAAATGGAACGATAGAGGTCGCGATATTTTTTGATACTCTTTTCCTGATTTTTGTTAAGCATGATCTTTCCAAATGGATACATGCCATACGGCAGGTTTGGAATTATTTACGTATGTGAGGATTTCTCTGTAAATTCAGCCACTTTTTTTCTGACTCGCTCAAGTATTTCTCATAATTAGTCAAAATTTTACTATTACTACTACTCGTAAGTACTTTCTGTGCATTATAATTACACTTTTTTTTTCTTTAAAAAAATGTGGTTGCATTATGTAATACTACTTACATCTCGGAAAGTTAAAACAGCACCTGATAAAGAATTGAATTTTTTTAAGGAACTTTTGAATGTAATAGTTACATTTTAACTTTTATTTTTAAATAGAAAAAAAATAATGTTGCTGAAGATAATCAAATGAATTGTTTATTCGACTATTATTTTTACAGCTTAAATATTCGATTTTCACATTGCCAATTTTTCTGTGGATTCACACACATCCCTGCAAATTCTGAAAATTTCAAGTAAAATCGAAGGTACCACATCGGGCGAAAAAAAAATGTTAAGCTACAGAGAATTAATTATTTTGATAAAAAAAAAAAGTTAAAAAAATTTTTTACTTGAAACATACATTTTGTTTCCAAATGAAAATAAAAATGTAACTACTACTGCATTTAAAATTTAAACAAAAATTTATTCTCTACCTTTTATTTGTCTTATGCTATTTTTTGCCAATTTTTGCTGTATCACATTTACATGCGAATTGTACTTTCGAATAAAATGTTCAATATTGTACTAAATACATTTAATATTGAGTCACGTTGAATTTTTTTTCATTTGGGTGATTTTATCCGAAGGGAATTTTGCCCTTGTAGATTTTGTGCTGGAACCCAAACGTCTGAAAGTATCAGAAAAAAAAACCGATAAATCAGGACTCATAAATCCCCCTTTGAAAAAAAAATCGATGCAATGTATGCGCAAAAATAAATTAGTGCGTAGACAGCATATAAATCGTACATCAATTAGATATATTAAAAATAATTTCCTTATAACAATAAAAACCAACTATTTCGAAGAATTCGACGAGACATTCTCGTCTATAATTTCTTGCGAATAATAATAACAAAGTCCTGCAATAAAATATAAATAATCGAATATCGCAAAATTTGCAATTAAATCACCAAAAAGAATACAACAAAAGTTATGAAAAAAAAATGAATAAATAAAAAAAAATTATCAACTGCTTACCGGTAACGCTGAGAAGTGACATGGCGAAGTATATATGTATATATATGTATAATATATATATACATATATATATAAAAGTGGAGTAGATCCGGTCCACTTCCGGTCTGGCCTCCCCTCTTCGTATACAATCTTTCAGTGATCCAAAACGCTCTGCGTAGTCCGAAGGTTAATCGTATTATCGGTATTCGTAGCCGATAGATATAATATATATTTTATACAACAGCATATATATATATATATATACGTATAGCACATTTGAGATGCTATAGCGCATGATAGTGCATAATGCACATCGAGAGAATTCGTATCAAAGGGATATATTCTCTCTATCGTTTTCTCCCTCTCTCTCTCTCTCTCCCTCGTTGCATCCGGCAGTCGTATACCCGTAAATCGATTTCTCAGAGTGGGATGGCGCGTGTCAGTATATATGTAGCCTATGTATCGGTTCTGCCTCTGCTGCTATTGCAGATTCCACGGCCAGCACCTGCTCGTGCGTGTGTGTTGTACTCTTCCGTCCAAAGATTCTTCTCTCTCTCTCTCTCTCTCTCTCTCTCTTTCTCCGTTGCTTCAAAGTCAAGAAGAACGTAGATGACAATAAACCGTAGACGATGAATCGTCAATGTCTTGTTCTTCAGCGATCGTCGTGCGAATCGATTCGAAGCGTGGATAGAAATCTCACACGAGTTTATAAGTCTTATTGCACTGGCCTTTCCTTTCCAGCAAAGCCTTTTTATCTCGCTTAGGACAATATTTCTATCCTTCGTAGTTTCCTTTTATTTCCTCGCACAAAGTGTAGCAAAGAAAATAAGCAATTCTCTTTTCACCCCTTGCTACTCGCTTTTTTACCCTGACTTTCCCCTATGTCCCCGTTCCGCACGTCTCCAGAATGTGAAAACGTGAAGTCAAACAATGAAGGGAAGTTTATCTCACGCTGGCAAGGAAGCCGTTCTCTCGCTCTCTCTCTCTCTCTCTCTCTCTCTCTCTCTCTCTCTCTCTCTCTCTCTCTCTCTCTCTCTCTCTCTCTCTCTCTCTCTCTCTCTCTCTCTCTCTCTCTCTCTCTCTCTCTCTCTCTCTCTCTCTCTCTCTCTCTCTCTCTCTCTCTCTCTCTCTCTCTCTCTCTCTCTCTCTTTGTCTCTGTCTCTTTTTCGTTCCCCACCGGGTGTTTATATGATGCGTTCCCTCGACGGCACAATAATACTATATTTCCCTCGTGCACAGCCTCGTCGTTAAAGGTCCCCTTTCGACGAGCATCTAAAATACACAGGTTCAACTGAAATTACACCTGCACACACCTCTCGAAAAGATTTTTCAATTTTTTTTTTTTTTAGAATTTCAGTTCAATATTATTTAACGATAGTACTTCTCTCTCTTTTTTTTTTCTTTCTTACTTTTACGATAGCAATCAATCGTCTTCGACGAATTATATTAATTCGTTTTGTAACATATTACTCGCTCGATTATATAATTCGCATTTATTATTGTATATTTATCAGTATTATTATTATTATTTATTTATTTATTTATGTATTTATTTATTTATTTATTTATTATTAAAACGTGTAACGATGAGAACGTCACCGCGGCATCTCGTCCGCACTGTATAGTAAAATCACGATAAACAGTGTTGTCTATACTACAAAATATCTCGTATTTTTTCTTCGCATTCGCGTTCTTCTCTCTCTCGCGTGAACAAAAGCGCACCAGCATTCGTATCTAAAACGAGACTGGCTCTTGGTCACGCGCAACGATTGCAGCGCATTAAAGTGTAGCGTGTCACGTTGTCCTGTGTACCGCAAATCCCGACACGTCCGTACCGCTGACAATGAAACGGCCAAATCGTCAGATTCTCGTAAAAGCCGCCGCAGCAGCAGCATGGCCACTCGTGATTTTTGCAAAATTTATCATGAAACATTTTCCGCACGTGATCAATTTTTCTTACGTGGCTTATGAGAGATTTTACGAATTTTTTCATAAGCTCGCACGAGCGCATCGTCCTATATCGCTGGGGCTCCTCGCGTTTATTCTCACACCGGTAAACAGACAATTCCCGTGTAAAACAGTCGCCAGGCTTTCCACCGTTTGTCGCACAAACCTGTGCGCCGATTATTGTTATTATCATAGTAAAAAGCCGCCGTGCAAAAGCTTTACAGTCGCTGCTTGCCACGAGCACTTTTTACCCAATCTTCGATACTTATCGGCTCGTTCACGTTTTCTCTTTCTCTTTTTTTTCTATTAAGTTTCATGTAAGCCTATTTTTTTTCGATAGTTCGATGCAGCTAGTCGTCAGGGACAATGAGGCATCATTCCCCGTCCCCGGCACCGCGAGTACCGCGACTCTTTATCCGACAATATCATAGCAACGGTTTCACGATATACGTTTTCTGTCTCTCTCCCTCCCTCTCTCTCTCTCACTCTCTCGTTTTCTCCGCTAACTTCTTCGTTCGCGTACTTTTATTGCGTTACTATCATCCGGCACGCGATCTTCCTTTTCTCCTCCTTCGCCTTCTCCTCATTTACCGTAATTGCAACGAGTCCCATTCAGTAGAAACCGAAAACCGAGTGATACCTTCGACACTGGAAGTTTTCTTCGAAAAAACGTAAAAAAAAAGCACACGATCGAAAGAATATATGTAAATATATGTATATAGTATTGTGTAGAGAAGTTACGCAGAATTCACAGGAGGCCACCACTCACGCACGCTTGATCTAATACGGACACACTCCACTTCCCGGCCCGTAGTACACTGTGTTATACTACCTATACTGACGATATGCTACTGCTGCTGCTCTCCCTTCTACTGCTGCACTCTCGTCTTGCTTCTCTCTCTTCCACACTTTTTTCTTTCTTTCCTTTTCTGCCCCTCTTTTTCTCACTGTGTATTACTATATTGTTCACGTGTGCTTCGGTAGCGAATGAACAACCCCTCCGTTCGTTTCGTCATGTATATTACGAAGTGGGGGACAAAGGCGGAGAGAGAGAGAGAGAGAGAGAGAGTGCATCAGAGTGCATCACCGAGGTCCTACACCGATATACAGAGGCAAGGCGCTCGTGTCCACCACCAAACAACCCGGAAGCTACAGGAGAGATCCGGGACTTTAACCAACACACTTATACAAACGTTTCTATGCTAGTATGCTCGCGCATTCACAGTGCTCTGAGAGCTTATGAACCTTTTTACGCGATAGCCTTTTGTCACTATTTTGTTCACTCAATACTATGTGTGAATGTGTCTATATATATATATATATATATACATATATTATATATAAATGTATTTGCATGATAACGAGGTCGAGACTTCCGGTAGTAAGTTTTCTTTTCCCCTTTTATTTTTGCTGCTCTCACTTTGTTATTATATACTGTCTGGTTGTGCTTGCACTTTGTAGCAACGATGCCTTTTCTATTCGGTGAGCAATGTTCCCACAACTGCCGGATCAGCAGGTGAAATATCGTGGAGAAATATCGCACGCGCGATTTCAAAGGGGGTGGTGAGTATTATCGCAGAGTGCATGGATTTTGTGTGATGTGAGGGGGGTGGCGGGTGGTGGAGGGGTTGTAGAAGAATATTTGGGGATTAAACTCGCGCGATTAATCCACGAGAAAGAGACGCCGGAATGACAACCGATTGCTCGGATTGTCACTTGAACGTGGAACGTTGCGAGCGTACGCGTACTGACCGACGTCGAGCACTGTGCGGACGGAGACGCCTCCGACACGCCGCCGCCATCTTGCTACGTCAACGGGATACCAGGACGCCGGCGCCGGCGAGAAAGCACGAGCGCGTAGAACGGAATATACCGAAAGCTAAAGCAAGCCACCCCCACCCCACCTTTGGGACACTCGCGCGCTTACGACCCCTACACAAGCTCGTAGTTCTCGCGCTAGCTTTTTTTTTTTTTTTTTTTTCTAGTAGATGGGCTTTCATGGATTCGATTGCATCATGCTATGGACGATTTTTCTTTTTTTCAAGGGGTGTATTTTCGGTGGGTGTTCGACTGTGAACTCACGTATGTGGCATTCTCTTTCAATTCAGCAACTTTTTTCACTGAATACTGTTTGAGCGTACTTTCAGTGCATTTTTTTTTCAGATTTTTATGTTTAGCATTTTTTTAAATACTGTTTTTTTTTTTTTTTTTAAATCAAAGTATTACGAAAGCTATAAATTACGGGAAAAAATGGCTCGACATCAAATTTGTTTTATATTGATTTTCCAATAAGATTTTAGTGGTAATTTGTCGATCCGATGACGCTAAGTTTCTGACGTGAAATGTAAAGATTTTTTTTTTCTTTTCAAGATAAGCTGTTTTTTAACTGTAAAATTTACAGCAGCTTTAAGTTTTACAGATGATTCCTTTTTTTAAGTTGCTAGACTGAGGTCGACATTTCGGAAATTAAAAATGAATGAAAAATGAATCTCTCTCTCTCTCTCTAATAATAAATGGTCTTTTATGGGTTCGACTGCGTCATGCATACTATGAACATTTAATTTGGAATATGTAATTAGATTAGTGTACTACTCTTTTAAATGCAACGTTTTGGAAAATACTGGGTTTTTTAAGGCAGTCCATGCATTACAGTCAAGTGAATCGGCTACTAAGACTCAAAACATACGATAATTTAAACAAATTGCAAATGTAAAGATTTCTTAGGTTGAATTAGTTGAAATAGTGTTTCGAAAGAGTTGGAATTGCTGGAAATATTTCACCTCGACATTACGATATTGCCATTTTAGAGATATCACATATTAAGTTACATACATGAAGTGTTAATTAATTTTCAAAAACCATAAACCAATATTTATAAATTGCCAGTCTACGCCTAAAGTACACCCACTTTTCGGCCGAATTGCCTTACTAGGCCGCATAAACCAAAACGAAAATTGGAATAAACGTAAAAAGATACGTTAACAGGTAAAAGAGATCATACGATAAAATCGGATAAAAAATCAACATAAAAATAATTGAAATTTGAAAGGTAATTAGGAACTTTAATTGAACTACGCTAAGCCCCTTTGTCCTTTATCGAATATGTTCGTATTAATGAACCGCAGGTATCCATTAAATTAATTCCCTCCTGGTATTATGTACTGTCCAATAATATTGATCTAAAATCGATTCATAAGGCTGGTCCTTCCTCTAATATATTGTTATATCCCTATTACTGTATAATGCCTCTGTAGTCAACTGGGGTACTCCAGGAATTCAAAATACTTGCGGCGTGGAATAGCCAGCCGCACTATATACTTGCCCTCTATACCCTGTATGTCCTCTCACCCACAACCGTCGACGTTTGAGAAACAAGCTCTCTGTGCTTTCTAGCTTTCAGGGCTTATGGTACATACAAGCCAGAGATGAGAGAGTGAGAGGGAATGCCATTGCTGTAGTATGCAGTTATAGTAGGATGTAAGCTGTATACATTTATGCTTGTCTGTGGAATATAGTTTCGCGTGAGAAGTTGCAGTAACGCCGAGGGTAAACGAGCTGGCGCTCGTGGTATTACACACGCAACGTCTGGAATTCGAAGCGCTGCTATATAGCACCAGAGCGAGAGCCAACCCACCCACCATATACGCATAAGGTATAACGAAGGGCTTGGTGTAGCTTCGTATGGATCTTAATGATGAAGGCAGCGTTATGGATTGAAGCGGAGTATAGCCTCGTAGTCTCGTATAATAACCCTCCGAGACCCGTAATAATGAGACCTTCTCATTGCTCACCTATATACCGTGTAATATCCTGTACCTGTACGTTTAGTACAACGTCGACTGGCAGCTTTTCTGCTGCTTCGTCCCGAGACCCAAAGCTTCATCAGAAGTTGAAGCTTGGGTTCTCTTCAATATACAATGCTGGAAAGGATCACAAGAGGCAGAGCGCATCCACAGGTACTTCGTACTTATCGAACCGACAAATCTGTACGACTCGAATCATTAGTACAATTAATAATGCAACACAATAGAGTTGGTTCAAAACTATGGCTCAATTTGAATATCGGGAACTGCATCAGTAAAGCTAACAAGCCTGGGATTCGATTGAACGGGCTCGTTATATTTCGATTATTAACGTCAACAACAGCCATGACCAAAGTTATCAACCAAAGTGGAATTGAGAGAAAATGAGGTATTTACTGTTCGGAAATCTTAGTTAAACGTGTAACACACAATTTTTATATTTTTAAACTTATCTACTAATTGTACGATTTTATTAAGCATTTCAGGTTTTATGATGTCTCGGGTAATTGTCATCTATTTATTATTGGACACAAATGGGCTAAAATGGTCTTTAACACGCTGAATTTTTATCAACTTGCGTGGAAAAATTGAATTTCAAAACCGAAGATTCAGCATCATTCGTCTCAAATTGAACATGATGGAAGTTCAGTCGATTTCGAACGAAGTTTACCATCAACTCAAGCCAAATTGCCATATCATGAGTACCGAGAAACGCGGGATTGACTGGAATTGAACATGCAGCGATTTTGACTGGACTGAATCTGTGATTGCTACAATCTATTCAACACGATCTGTGTTAGAAGTGTGATCGACCGAAATTGGATGCTTTATAAAAGTTAGGCACAATCTCCGCAACCACAGCTAGGACTTGCGTTCATCTGTCGACAAAACGAGCTTAACTTGCGATAGTTACAATGGAAGTTGGACACACAACGAGAGTTGTGATCATATATAGAAATGCAAGCGGGAGTTTGCCACAGGCGATAGTTGGGGAAAAATGGGACTTGCCACCATCGCCAATGTGTACTACGTGTATACCGAAGACACCTCATTGTAATGCATAACGTGCTGTATCCCTTGAAAACCGTAACGTTCCGCGATACATATTTTCCTCACGTACACACAATGCACCGCTGCACGAGCCTGCGGGTTTGGCCGCGTAGGCGAGTGTACCTGACGAGTTTCAACCACGGGTTTCATGCCGCCGCCGCTCCATTCCTATTTCATGTTGAGGGATGCTGAGGAAAGGCGGATATGATGAACACTTCGTACAGTTATTGGCATTTGAAGATCCTGCACTTCCACCGTCAGCTGGCATAAACTTCTGTCTCTTGCAGTGTGTAACATTACCGATATATTCCATTGACTCTCCACTGTCTCAATCTCCGTCGGTGTGTCAATGACTGTACGAGTTGTTTTATGAGAAGAATGAACTTTTGAGATATCCCACTGAAGTAATATTGTCTTCGCATCGTGAACTAGTCCCACCATGACTCATAACTCTGTTGCAAAGCTTTAGTAACATCAGATGTAGAGACAGGAAGTTGATAGATTATCTTCAATATTCTACCTTTAACTGTTTCTTCGTGACATTTGTCTAAAGAAACGAATGGCAATTTTATTTTTCCATTGAAATTAGTTACGGATTAATAAAAAATAAACAATTATTTAATTAATAAGTATAATAAGCAAATGAATAAATAAATATGATAAACGATGTGAAGCAACGAGTAGACAATTATATTTCATTTTAAACACACGTTTTATATACAATAAGTCAATTGATTTAATCATAAAAATATACATTTTTCAATTGTGCATACATTTCCGACCAACAGTTATTGATTTTCAATAATAAGGGGTAAAGAAATTAGTACAAAAAACGTATTAAACTATTTCGACAGAAAACTTTTCGAAATGAATTGAAGTCGAATTGAATTCTATGTTTTTTTGAATTCATATGATTTAAAAAAAATGTCTTACTGTTTTAGAATCTTTGGTTTGGTGCATTTTTGAAGGCACGGAAACTCTTTAAAAAATTAATATAATTTTAAAAAAATAATAATATTTTGGCATTACTATTATTAAAAATCAATATTCTTGCTGAATTCAATCACATATGTAAAAAAGTAGGTCTTGCACTACTGAAATAGTGAAATCGTTCATATTTTGGCATGATGCGATCGACCCCGGTCACTCATACAATTAAAAATAAGTACACGTATTTGCAACTGGAATCTCATGTCTAGGCGTATGTCTTGAGCCCACGCATTTCGAGCAAGCGCAGTCGGAAAGCCTCATTGAGACAGTAATGTTGCGAGCCTTTCGCCCACGTCCAAGCTCTGTGTAGAACTGACGCCCTGTCTCGTCGCCCTTTCACGTTCGATTTCTCATCGGTCCTCTTACCCCACAGCATTAGACTCCTACATAGTACAGTGGGCTCACTATAATGCAGAGGCAGGACTATGTTGAACGGTATTATACGTGTGGGGGTTTCATCAGTCGCTCGTAAACGAAACGCAACAGACGACGTTATGCGACGACAATAGACAATGACAATTTTGTAGGTACTGAAAAAGTAGTTTCGAGCCATGGAAAAGGTCGTAAAAGTTTTCAACAAAATTCCCTTGACATTTGCCGTCATGTGCAATCCACTCGACATGATTGTAAATTTACAAGATGTTTACAGAAATATATTAAATATTTTTGGAGTTTTAAAAATGACTTTAAATCGAGATATGGCTAATCGTAAGTCGTGTCTGAGTAACAACGTTACCAAAAATTTCGACGTTATTGATTTTTCTATACAGAAAATTTTGAATGAATTTTTGAATCCCTAAATTTGTACGCACCTAATTGCTTCGCCAATTCATTAAGAATTTATGAGGCAATACGAACTAATGATTTTTTGCCAATAAAAATAATCGTGAAGAAATATCGCTACAGCTCGGGCGTGAGTCACCAAGCCCAGAATTCTAGCTTAGTACATTAACACACCTGATTCGAAATTAATTATGAAATATGTAACGTTTATTTACAAGAACAATCGGGAGACCAATATACATTAAAAAAATCAGCAACAACGATTCATAAATGAAACATTTAATAAGCACAGCTGTAGCCAGTTGTATCAGAATGGTTAGCATCCATACAGCACGTTCTGACAATTAATCTGGTCGCCAAGTAATCGAACCACCGCAGAATTCGTGTATGCTCCACGATGTACGTTCCAAGTTGCATAAATGAATAAATACAGCATAAAACGAAGAAGCAATGCGTCCTGAAAAAAAAAATGAAAATTAACCCCTCAATTAATATTATATATTCTGCATTGCGCAGAGGTACAGCCTTAATATTCATTGTAGACTCTCTGCAAGCGAGAAGTCTGCATTAAATAATTTAGGAAGAATATTTTTGGAGCACCATGGTAACAGCAGAAGAGTACAAGCCAAGTTGCAATGGGAGGAGTGCAGCATAGAGAAAACTATGCCGGTCTCGTTCGCCGCTATATCAGGCGTAATAAAACACGCTGAATTCCCCGCGAATGCGTGGAAAAGCTGACAAACTGAGGGAAGCGATAGCGCACACGTGAATCGTGCCCTCGTCTATGTACGTGCAATCCCGCTGGTGGTCATAAAGCACTTCGCGCGCGAGAAAGAGGGTTGAAAAAGAGACAGAGAGAGAGAGAGAGAAAGCAAGAGATGAAAAGAGCGAAAATGCGAGAAAGTAGAAAACCGACAAAGTCACAAAGAGTGAGAACAAGAGAAAGACGGAGAATACCGGGCTAACTTCGTATATAAATATACAAACGATATATGGTCCAGTCCACGTCTATCCATAGTGGAGATAAAAGTTTAAAATGCATATAATACTCAATGCGCACGTGCGATATGTGCGTGAACATATATATATTTTTTTTTTTTTTCTCTGCGTATATAAATATATCTTTGTACACGCATACATCTTGTACACATAAATGGCAATACTACGGCCCCGTCTGTTTATCAATTCATTCGTTTCGCTCGCCACTCGGGATGACTGACGTTTAATCCACAATGCCGCGCGCGCGTCACGGAATAACAATTTCCATCGCTCTGACAAACCACAGAGAGAAAGCGAGAGAAAGAGAGAGAGAGAGAGAGAGAGAGAGAGAGAGAGAAGGACTTACATCACAATGAGAACATTGTCTACTGCGATATATAAGATGCTAATCCGTGGATGCATGAGCTATTCTCTGTCAATTAAATCACTTTTATTCGGAGCCTCTCTGATATTTTTCATTATTAGAGAGATTTGACTAATACTTCAAAGTACCTACTTTCTGTGATTTTTTCTTCCTCATAGAGGAAATTTTGGTCCCGTGAAATTTTTTTGTTTTTTTTTTTTTTTTTTTGTGACATGGGTTAGAAAAATTTGTCACGCTTAAAGAGATTTTACTTCCCTTCCACTGTTGCAAATTTAATTAATATTGGTTACTTCGTAAAAAAATTGTTGAAGTTTACATTTTTTTAAAGATCTGAGCACGCTAATTTGAGATAATTTCAAGCTATCGGACTAAAACGTTGACAGAAAGAGTAGTCACGACCATGGTTGGTTGGTATTGCACTTCGGTGAAATTTATAAAGTCGTTTCGAAATCAAGACATTAAGGAAACTGCGTTTTTAAAATTTTTTAGTTCGAGAACTCTATGTATCGAGGTGAAATTTATTATAACACATAAGTGGAGTAGTCATTGTCCGGATATTGTGGTGAAATTGTGATAAAATTTCATATCATAAAAATGGTATATCTTTAAAAAAAAATGTAAAACAAAGTAAACATGTTGGCTCAAATTTTTACGGAAAGTGTGAAACTTTTAGCTCGATAGGAACAAGAATGGTTGGTATTGCATTCAACCAGAATCGACAGAATGGTTTCAAAATTGACATCTTTTTAAAAAATGCATATATTTCATTAAATCTTTTAACGAGTAATAAAAATCTATATTATTATAAAAATGTTATAAGTTTTTTTTTATTAACGAAAAACTGAACTTCATCAAAATGGATTGTAAGGTTTTAAAGCTATGGATTTGTAATTTTAAAAAAATTCACAACACATTAAATATTCAAAGTTAACGAATGAATTTTTTAATTTAATGTATATATGTATATATTTTTAACCTTGCACAAATGAATTGTTTTTTTATCACCCTCAAGATCTTTTGCAGAAGTTACAAGAAAATTTAGCAAGAAAATTATTCTACAGGGAAAATTTTACAACAATTTAATAATTTATACATAAGTATAAATTATTTTTAAAATTTACATCAATGAACTTAGCATACGAACGAAATTCTACTTACAACATTTTTAAATCTTTGGTGTTTACTCAGTAGTGCTTTTTATCAAGTTATTTTTTTTTGCGTGCACTATTTAATTTTCATAGTTTTTAAAACTTAGTTGATTTATATTACTTAATATTGTTTTACCTTGTTTTTTGTTCCATCCGAGATATAAATATTTATAAAAAAATGCAATCCTACATTTTTGGAAAAAAAGAAGTGAGAATATTCATAAATGGCAGTCTCAAGTAGTGTAGTAAAATCTAGCTGATTATGAGTGACATCTAAGAGGGCCAGAAAAAAGGTGGCTCAATTGACAGAGAATGCCTCATACGCGTATATATATGTATATATATGTTAGGATTCATTGTTCTCCTGCTGGTATTAACCCTTTAACGCTGTCTGGGAATAAGGGGATCCCTGCACACTCTATGAACATTTTATTGTATGAGAAGAACATTTGTAACGTTATATACATGACCTGTAACACTGCAGCATTCTGTCCTCTCGTTAAAAATTGTGACAATTAAAATAATGGAACACTTGGGAGAAATTATATCCAGTGAGAATTCCTTCTGTAATTTATTTTTCCAGAATTATGTTATTATAATGATTATTAATTGTTGTTATTATAATGATTGTCAAGTGTCGTTAATAAAACGAACTTTATCGAGACGGTAACGTCAAATGTCAAGTCACAGAAATAAATGAAAATAATATAACGTGAGGCAATAAACTTTTCATTCAATTGGCTTTTTAAACTCGATGTCGACTAATAAATTAATTTGTTTAGAAATTGATATCATTTTGACACAAGAAAAATGTGGAAAAAAATTGTGATTGAATATACGAAGAACATTGATTTTGAATAATAATAATAATACCAAACACTTATTAATAAATTATTTTTGAAAACTTATTCAACAAATTTGGTAGAAAAATGTTTTTTTTTTTAAATATAAAATTAAATAATTTTCAATCAGTTAAAAAAAGAATGACAATTATAAGAAAAGTGTAAAAAAAAATCATATGTATTCGGAAAAATTAGGAAATTCATTACGACAAAAAATAAGGTTATATCTAATTAGTTAAATTATTTTTGTAAATAATTCATTACTAAAATTTTGGGATTATTACTATTATTAAAATTCAATATTCTTGGTGTCTCTACTATGATGTTGATATCTTGCAGATTACTCTCGTCTCAATGTCACTGAAATTCTAATCAATGTTTAAAACGCTCGAAAAATCAAGTTGAGTTGTAAATGACTGATGAAATTTAATTTGATACAGGTCATCGGGATTGCTAAAACAGGAGAACAGAAATAGTTAACCAAAAGAAAATTACAGATTTAGCATAATCTTTGAAATAACTGTATATATAGGAATGTAAGAACCGAGAGCAGCCGGTTACTTATAAATAATAATCAGTTCACTTGCCGGGTTGATGGGCGTAAGTGTACCAGTAGTTACAGGTCGGTATTGATCAGACGCTAGCGCCAACAGACCGGCAGCACACCACCCCGTTCTCAGCGATGTATATTCGCATATGTGCGGCTGCAGCCAGCCGGGCCTGTGACCGATTCTCCAATACTCTGTATGTATAAAGCAGTTCTGTACATTTGCCATTAATAGTACCTCATCGGAGGCTCAATAGGTTCATCTATTTCCGGAATAAGCTCTAAGATTACTGGAAAATATTCGAACTGATTTCTTTCGCGACGTTTCGCTAATGCCGATGACGCGTCGTGTCGTACATCGACTACCTCTACTGGCTGTCTGCATTCCGTCCGTCTCTTCCACCCGATAATTTATTTCTGTCATAAATATATACGAATTCTCAATTATTTTTTTGTAAACCACGATCACCCGATTTTTTTCATTTACAATAAAAAAATACACATTTTTTAACAGGCTTTCGAGCCTGTTAAGTTGAGCCTTTTAAAAAATGGTGATATTCACATAACTCACTCATTTTCCTTGTTAATTTAAGTTTTAAAAGTACAAAAATATTTTGTTAGTAACAAGTCTTTTCATATTACAATTTAAGAAAAAAAATTCTCTTCTTTACTGTTTTTAACTTTTTTACTGTGTGCGATTGACGATTTGACCTAATTTTTTTACCTCTCGATTCAATTTTTTTTTTTTTTCGATTGTCTTCTGAATTTTAAAACAAATGGCCGTTGCAGAAACGCGGGAGGTAGTACGAGCGAATAGGCGGCAACATTCGCTCGAACGACCCTTTTTGAACGAGCTCTAATTGTCTACCACGTGCCCCACCTGATGGCTCCAATCTATGCGAACCTTGAAAACAACGTGGTACAATATACAGCGACGCCTGCATACACAATCTCGATTTTTCAAAACATTATTGTCTACGAAAACTCGACATGAGAGAAATATTTCACGTTTACAAGAGTAATTTGCCCTTTGGAAGAGTTCCAGAATCGATAGTGATCGATTTGTGAACTGCTGTTGAATTAAAAGAGAGGAGATTGGTGTTTAAAAAATGCAACGCGGTATTGAGCGATACGTTCGCGTAAACACATTGTAAAGAGTTCGGGGAAAGCTAGTCGAGGTTGAGCTATGAAAATAACACGAGAATGTGAAAGGATATTCCATAAATAAAAGTCATTTTGGTTTATTTCTACTGAAAATCGGAGATTTTATAAAGGAATGAATATAACCATTTTTTAAATGAATTTATCATTTATTATTGCCTACATGGATTCTAATATATATGAGCCTAAAGTTGACACGTTAGCACAGGTAACGTAGGATGATGAGTGAAAACTATCATTCGTGGTGTTTTAAAATATACCAGTGATCAGGGGCTCCGGACCTGCCCTCGGCCAGATTAAAAAAAATCGAAAATGGGTTGTAGTTATGTATAACAAAGATTAATTTCTCTTATATGCATGATACATTTGAGCTTCATAACTTAAACTACTCCATTGGGATTTGATAATGAAGATTTGTAAACTTATTACTCCAACGCAATTTTAAAGTTTGAAAATATTTCAGCAATATTTTTATCCATTCGAATATTACATAATATCTGCGAAATATATGAAAAAAGTATTTGGAAATATTTCAGAAATGTACTCGATCTTTCATTAATTTATAAAATATGTCGAAAATATTGTAAAAAAATATTTTCATAATATTGCACCAAAACACGTTCAGGATGCTCTTTGACAATATTATAACATATATTATTCTCAATTATTCCATTATTTCAGAAAAACATTTTTAAAACATCTCGAAAATATTTCCGTGCTTTGTGGGGAAAAAAAACTAAGCACCCTGCCTATAAGTCCATCGAAAAAAACGTGCCATTAGAGTTAACTGTACCTGAAAAAAAAAGTTATAGCCATTTTAGTAAAAACATAAATCTTATGTAGTTTGAAAATCGGTAGAAAAATCGTTTGGTTTCCATTATTTCAGCAAAACATTTTTGAAACATTTTGAAAATATTTCCGTGCTGTGTGGGACGAAGAAACTAAGCACCCTGCTTATGAATCCATCGAAAAAAAACGTTCCGTTAGAGTTAACTGCTCCTGAAAAAAAAGTTATAGCCATTTTAGTAAAAACATAAATCTTGTACACTTGGAAAATCGGTAAAAAAATAATGCAAAGGCACCGTGTAGTGATGTTGGAGAGTTAGAGACTGAAATAGGAATGGCAAATCTGGAATATCGTATGACACATAGCACGCTGGCAAGCACGACGACAACGTCGACCGCATCGATCATAATCTCCTTGGTATTGGTATATCCCTTTCGCAACTCGTTTCTACCACTTCGTGCACCAATACTATAAGGCCGGTTATTAGATTTCAGTAACATCGAACGGGTGGGCGTCGTACACGAAAGTTCGTCCCCAGGATAAAGTAAATCGTAAAGGAAATGAAACTTCGAGGATAACGATCGTTTTAACACTTGGAAACTCGGTAACCGCGTAGCTTCATCCTGATATAAAGTAGATGTCAAGAAGAGGAACTATAAATACATTAAGGTAGTCACCCTAGCAGAACTGCAGCAAGTATTATTAAAGAAAACTCTGAGCTCCTTTTTGTCAGATATCATAGTACTACATATGTAGCTGCGATGATATTACGCACGTAGAACAATTCCACTCATATATTTTCGAACTGCAGTAATAAATTTTATTAATTACAGAAATTAAGATCTGTAATCAGGTTCGTAATGAGTCGTGGTAATTAAATGATAATTGCGAGATCTCGATCTCACGGAACACAGACTCATTATCATCGCATGCTCACAGAGAATAACAGTCGTTTAATGTGATATTTTTGCGCAGATATAGCGTTTTAAAATTTCTGTGCGTAGTATAATTATCGTGAATTGCTTTATCAATGCGGCAAAACAAATACGATTCTTTTTCTCAATTCTTTCTGAAATGCTAAAAAAAATCGAACTCAGTATTTGTCCTCAAACGTATACGAACATTGCAATGCATTTGTTTAATTAGATTTGTTAATTTAAAAACGACAAAAATGGTGGATTTCGTGAATTTTAGAAACAAAAAAGTTGTCAAATCTGCTCATTTTTGTTTGTAAAATTTGAAGTGACAAAAAAAAATGTGTCAGATTTAAAAAAAATTAGTTGTTACATTAGAAGCGAGAAAAAAATGTAGAGATTTATATTTAAAAAAAGATTGTTAAACAAAAATCATTTTCCAGAAGTTTTGGTTTCGACAATCGGCCAAAAAATGTTGGTCTCGAAAAATTATTCAAAAAATATTTATTGGAGGTACTATCAGTGCGGAAATATACCACTTAGAACGAATGGCGAAGGAAAAAAATATCGATATCTCAATTTTTTCGAAAATAAAAGTTGGTGGCCGATCGCTAATCCCTGTGATGAACTCTATCCCTAGGGAAACCCCTGTCCTTAAAGAACTCCGAGAGAAGAAGGACAGACAGACAACTGTCTAAAATAAATTAGATACATACGATTGTATATTCAAATTTATGTTAAGTAATCCTCACAGTACATGCTATTAATTATTTTGAGTTTAGTATTTTGCTATTTATAGACGAGCCAGTGTTGCTTAAAGGTCCGGAGACTTACTAATTTAGTCTATTGGAAGGGAAGACTTTATAATGAGGGCTTGATCGAGAAGGGAGTTAGGAGGCATTTTGGGAGTTCTCACAAAGTTTCTAGAATATATAGTGTTAGTCCAAGCGTGGCAGGTATATGGCTAAAGAGATTGTTTTGAAAGGGATGGTCGTAAATAGTCCTTTGATCGGCCATTTGGAAGAGTTGCCAACGACAATGGTGCTTGAACAAGCGGCGGACAACAGGAAAGCTCGGACAAGCGGTAATAAATGACGGAGCACAAGCATATACAGCGAAAAACGGAAATAACTGGATCAACCCCACCTGGAAATAAAATATATTCGGGAATATATTTTCGGTTATATTAAATATACATATATATGGGGATCTATATTAGATATATATTATATATTTATTATATATATCTGAGATATAGAATTTTGATGACCTTGAAATTTTCTGGATCTGCAAAAAATGTATTTTAGCAAGGTCTAGCGCCTAAACTATTAACTTGAGAAAAAAAAGTCTGGGGACTTTTCTTTTCCTTTTTCATTTATCTTTCAATGGATTTTTTTCAAAAAAAATCTTTAGACTGTTCTTCGAAAAAGTTCCCAGACTTTTTCTTCCCAAGTCAATAGTTCAGGCGCTACAGCTTGCTGAAAAAAAAATTCGGAAAAAATATTTTCGAAAAATCCGTTGTTAGGTAATCGAAAAAGAAACAAAAAAGTCTTATAAAATGTTGTTTTTCAAGCAATATCTAAGATGTAACCGCGTGACAAATCGAAAAATTGACTCTACTTTTTCGAAAAACAGTCTAAAATTTTTTTTGAAAAAATCCGTTGGTAGATAAATGAAAAAGGAAAAGAAAAGTCCCCAGACTTTTTTTTCTCAAGTTAATAGTTTAGGCGCTACAAATTGCTAAAGTACATTTTTTGCAGATGCTGATAATTTCAAGGTCATAGAATTTTGGCCGAATTATTTATCTAAAAAGTATAGAATAGTTTCAATTGTTCAATCAATTGTTTGACCAATATTTTGGATAAAGCCCGATTTATAGAGAACGCAATGTTTGGAATGTTATAGCAAAAAAATAACGCCAAAGAATTTTTGTCGTTAAACAGCTGTAATATCCCTTTTTTTTTAAATAATCGAAAGATTATTTTTTTATTAACAAAAAGAATAGACACCGTTTTCCCTTTGTCCTTACAGTGTGATGGGCAGAAACAAATTTTTAGACCAAATTATTTCGTGGGATTCGTATTTGATCAAAAGGAAAAGCCATTATTATTATTATTATTTTCAATTAAAAAATAATAATCTTTTGTTTAAATTCGAATCCCACGAAATAATTCCGACGAAAAATTGTTTTTGTCTAACGTAATTTAAATGAAATAAGATGGTGCCAATATCCGATGTTTTTCACCTTGAACATGTGATTCTTTTGTTTTCTTTTTTGGCATAAATTTCGTTCAAAATTACGTAATTAAATTTGAACAAATGTTTTTTCTTATAGAAAGTCATAAAAACGCATATTTTCATTTTTTTCAATTATAGATAGTGTAAAAATCGTTTTCCAGATATAAATGTGAAAAGGAAACGATAATTAAAAAGTTCATGAAACTTTTTTTTTATTTGACGTGTCTGTTGGTATTATATCATCTGATTTTTATATATTTTTTGGGATTTTTTTTTCTTAGCCTTTTATCCGATATGGATTTTAATATCGCACTTTACTAGTAATATCTTCTGAAATATGTGAGCAATTATCAATTTTTCTTTTTTTTAATACCATAAATACTCTAGTACTAGTTTAGATAAAAGATTTTGTGGTGAAAACTCACCAGAAATATGCTTTTAGATGTCACGAGTGATAGTATCTAGTTCACTATCTCTTAACTTTAGCCTCATATATCTCAACATCAAATATCTCTTTTTTCGGTAATAATATCTGCGATTTCCGGTTCAAATAGTTCAACATGACTTAATTATGAAATATCATTAAAGGTAAAATGACCGCTCGTTCTAGAATTAATAGACACGTGCACCACAATTCTCTTTTTTTTCGTAAACAAAACCTCGAAACATCACCAATTACAGTTGGAGTTACCGACCGCGGTCATTTCTCACCATAACCTTACGTCCCTATTGTTCCTCGGTTCACGCCAATTCCGCTAGATGTCTCGCTTACTCTCCCGAAATTCCTTCATCCTCAATCTCTCCCAACAACCGCACAATCTCCATATAAAAATTCGCCATCGTCGTTCGTTACTGGAACATTTGGATCACGTGGTCACGTTATTTCGACCAACGAGATAGCTCCGAGTCGCCCACGTGATCATTGAAAAATCGAAATGGCGGACGTATCGGGACGCAGGATCCCGATAGGAGTCGCAAGGACGACGGATAACAGTCCACTAAAAGCTTGCCATCGTATCTCTGTAAAATCCTCGGGTTTCTTAACTAGACGAAACAGTCTTAAAAATCGTGTGTGTAAATAAGCATATAGTGCGAATTGCGACAACAGTGACTGATAAGCCGTGGTGACAGCCGGTGCGAAGTGTGTCTCGTTGGAGTATTAAGTGTCAACCAGTCGTTCGGCCTCCTCTCGGCACTGCTCTCTTCACTCTTTCTCTCTCTCTCTCTCTCTCTCTCTCTCTCTCTCTCTCTCGTTCCCACCCTCGCTCCTCTCATCAGGCATAGAGGCATCTCGCTCTCTTGCTCCATCCATATATATACATATATATTTCTCTGCCTCTCTCTCTCTCTCATTCGCTCTCGGTTGCGCGTCAACGAGAGAAAACAGGAAAAACAGGTACGCGACAACGGCCACGGGGTGTTGCACGATTCTCGGGTGCTCTCAGTGCTTTCCTCTCCTCGCGTTTATTGTCATTTTTATTTCGTAAGCTAGTACTGTGTTTGTGTCGAGAAAATAAAGTGTGGCGCGGGAATCCACAAAAAAAATTCACTGCGCGCCAATAAGTTTTATCCCATCGTGTTTAATTATATAGTAATAAAAAATAAAAGAAAACGTGTGATAGAAGACCAAGAGCAATACAAGTTGTAAGAAAGAGAGAGAGAGAGAGAGACACGCAGTCGAGTCGTTGATAACGTGGAGTAGAAGGCCGAGAGTCCAGGTCGGGGGTTGGGCACCGTGTGCGTGTGTTATAACTACTGACTACTCACTTCAATCCGTGTTGGTTGTGTGGTCCGTTCGTGGACCGTGGAAGCATGCACCATTCCTCAAGGGATTCCTGTTCTGCTGCACCGCTACGATGTTCATTTATCATTGGCAATATAATCGAGATTTTCAATTGCAAGGTAAGCCGCCAATAGATATTCATTTTTCTAAATATTTTCGAGAGACAACAATTGCGGAGTTTGTCCGGCGTAAAAAAAAAAGAAAAAAAAAAAGTATTTCAGGAGTTGATATATAACCGTGGTTAGACCGCCTTTCTTGCACCACGGATCTCGCATCGGAGAGCGAACTCTATCTGTCTCTCTCTCTATCTCTCTCTTTCTCTCTCCTTTTCTCTTTACCCCTCCGTTCCTCGTTAATTCCACGGGGCCTTCTCATCGCTCTACATTACTGTTGACGTTCCTCTCGTATATGTACAACGAGTGCACGGTTATCAAGCCGATGAGAGAACCAGTAGTGCAATTTCTCATTGGCGGATCTTAGATATATTCTACTCACTCACCTGGGAATCGTTCTGATATCATGACAAACCAGTAAGTGCGATTTAGCCAAGTCGCTAAGCAAAGCTAATGTGTCAAACGAGTGAAAAAAAATCACGAGCTAATGATTTACTGACAATTTTTCCATAATTCTTTTACTTTTCTCCGTCGTTCAGCGAATAATTCGCTGATAAGTGTACATTGAGTGATTGTGGTTTTATACTTTCCGATTTTGTTTCTCGGATTAATCACCCGAGTTAGTCATCGTAGAACGCGAGATTTTGGTGACGTGAAAAAAGGAAAAGAAAAAAAGAGAGAAGTTTCGTTCACGTGTTTCTCTTGGCTATTTAGCACACTTTTTACAGTGTTTTTGGAGGTTGTTAGCAGTGGATATTATTAATGGATTTCACCTGACACTGCTGGCAGAAACCTGCTACTGATATACTTTCATGTGTTTGGTATTTCTTTCATTGATAAGCTTTGCAACGATTCTCAAGTGTCCGATTACAAGAGAGGAGAATGAATGAGCTCATAATCGAGAGCTCACCGGACTGCGTGTCTTTGTGATCTGATCGTTGTATCAAAGTTTATTTCATCTCCCTGACTGCGAATCTGGGAGAGAGAGAGATTAAAATAAACTCTGGCTGAGGCCTCAAAGCGTAGTCAGGAAGTGGAGGAGCAACAGGGGATTTTGATAACCCCACCTTGTTGCGCAAATTGTAGAAATATCAAAATAACTCACAGCATACATTATACACCAAATTTCCTGCCTGTTTTACTTATGTCTTGGCTCAAAAGAATTATTTCTAAGCCTATCTAATTTTTTGTTGTTGTTTTGTGTTTCAGATTACTGCAACATCGGACTCGCGATAATTCTACTATACTGGACTATTGTTATGACTAAAACGCACAAACCAATGAAATTAATACGGTAGAATACTCAAGGAGGATTTAAAGATCTGGCTGTAGTAATTTGTGTTACTTTTTTTTTTTGTTTTTTTTTTCTTTTTAAAAGAATGAAACTAAATTACTGCCTGCTATCACAATAAATGATGATTTTGCGAGCTGTGAGCCAAAAAAGTACCATGACAATAGTTTAAAAGCTGCAAAAAGGCGCTAATGTATATTTTGGAACTGTTACAACTGACGCTGTACATGTGGGTTCTCCTCTGATGAAAAATCTTTATCTTGGACTGCCTAAATAATTCTCATTGCCTACCGTCGACAGTTCTAAATATCGACTAAAACTCTGGCCAAGTACTCAAAAAAGCTTATTTTTATATGGTACGCAGTATTTAAAAGAGTTTTTAAAAGAATATACGTGTGTCGCTTTCGAACACACAAACTGCAAAACTTTCAGTGAAAACTGCGAAATATTTGTGATGTTTGGATTAAAAATCGAACGACTTAAACAATGGCTTAATAATCAAAGTGGCATAAACAAGATTGATTTATAAGTAAACAATAAATCGGAGTTATAATAGTAAGACCAAAAAAAAAAAAAACAAATGACAAGTTATCAGTGGAGTGGAGACTCGAACGTTTTAAAACAAGATGTGTAAAAGAAATTTTAAATACTTTCATCACTTGGTGCATGTAACATCAAAGAGAAAAGCAGGAGAGGAAGAAGGGGCTGGTTTTAAAAATCTAATGGACGACAGAGGACAAACTTGTTAACCCTAGGAAGTGAAAGGTCAGTTTTCCCCACATCTTTGTATTTTGATAAACAATCAAAAACTTTGCTTGAAGAAAAAAAAAAAAAAAAAAAAAAAAGTTTCAGGAGCTAGAATAGTTTCCCTCAATCATGTGCTTTTTATTTACTCTTCAAAAACGGTAGAACCCGGCAAGAGTCAAGTTTATTTTTACATCGGCACACTCGCAGCTGTCCGGGACTCGGTATGATGCAGAGAAAAACAAAATATCAGATATACGAGCAGTTCAGTAAGATTGAGAATCAGAAGGAAAGTACAGGCCCATCGAGATAATTCTGCGAAAATTTCGTACGGAAATTCATCAGTCTCACGCGAATAATTAGGAGAGAAATACGCTTCCTTTTTAAAACATCGAATCTTCGGTATGAAAGCACATATAAATATCACAATAAAAAAGAAAAACTCTCGGAAATCGAGAACTTAAGAAAGAATCTCGAGTAATAAATTGCGAACATACGAACAATTTTAAGGATTTTCGAAGCATTGAAAAAAAAAGTGAAGTCTGTAAAGAATATCGGGAGATTAGATCGATTACCATTTTTCAGGGTTTCCAGTCATGGATAGTAGCGTATCGGGTGTGGTGCAAGTATTCGTGGGCGAATGGAGTCCCGAATACGAGGCACTGTCGATCAAAGCTACGAAGCAGACATCGTCTGCGGAGATAGTACAATGCATCATCGAGAGACTGGGATTGGTGGACACGACTCTATCAAACGGTTACGAGTTGGCGGAAGTTGTCGGCAATTCGGTTGGACAAGAGTGCAAAGAGAGGAGGCTCGGTCCGACCGAGTGTCCTGTTGCCCTAATGTTGTTGTGGCCGAAAAATGCAGCGCAGCAAGAATACTACAGGTATCATTTTTTTAACAAACGCAAATTCTGTGAAGGTAGATTTAATGTCGCTTCAACACTAGTCAAATCGATGCTTCACTTTTTGTTGAATGTGTTATGCAAAACTTAATGAATTAAAGAAGTTGGAGTGCTTCATATTTTTTATTGTTTTTTTTTACGCTATTTTACGAATTAATTAACAGCAGTGAAGAATGATTTGTATTGCAAATTGCGTCTCCACACTAGAGTAACATTTGGGGCGATAAATTTACAGAAATATTATTTGATTAATAGCAAATTCTAATGAGATTCATTTCATATCAGTTTTTTTGTTCCAAAAGAATATCTAACTTTTTACCAGTTTTAATGCAGCGTTTTGCTACTGTGTACAAATACAATTGTAGACAATTCACGATAATGGAAGGCCATTTGTATTAATGCATGTGTTCTTAAATAACATTTGCAAAAAACAGTAACTGATAAATGCAAATTTCATATCGGTCTGTAATTTCTTACCGTTTTTAATACGTCATGACTAATATTGGTTTCGGATTTATCTTTCTATGAATAATTTACCTCGTAAATTTCTTGTCGTCTCTTCAAAAATTACGAAAATTTCATTACAATTTTTGTCGTCGATTATTCAATAAGCTATAATTTTTAAACTTACATACTACAAAAAAATCAGTTCGGTGAATTCGTAAAACAAGTTCCACAACTGTTAAGTAATTCACTAAACTTTGCATAAACATTGTTAAAAATGTAGCAATGATTAGAGTAGTATGAGACGCTGTATTTACCATAATAAAGGTACTAAAAATCTTTTGAATTTTCAAAGGACTAAACGCTTGTATCTGTATAACTCTGCGCAGGTTTTATCTGAGAAAAAAACAGCCGGACTATCTGTGGTCTGACAGTAGATTCCCTATGGACCCGCAACTCCTCAAAGACTACTTCAATAGATTTCTGTATCAGCCAAGAGACAAGGAATATCCGGATCTGTGTCAGCTACCGGATCTCAACGAGCAGACACTTTTGGACAATCTTCGAGCTAGGTTTTTGGCCGGAAACATATACACCTATGTCGGGAGCATACTCATAGCTCTAAATCCATTCAAATTTTATCCAATATACAATCCGAAGTACGTGAAGCTTTATCAGAATCGACGATTAGGACCTGATATACCTCCGCACATATTCGCGATCGCCGATGCCGCGTATCACTGCATGCTGAAGGAGAAGAAGAATCAGTGTATCGTGATAAGCGGCGAGAGCGGCTCCGGAAAAACAGAATCGACGAATTTTCTCCTTCATCATCTTACTGCGCTCAGTCAAAAGGGCTCACACGGCAGTGGTGTCGAGCAAACGATACTCAGCGCCGGACCGGTTCTCGAAGCATTCGGCAATGCCAAAACCGCGCACAACAATAACAGCAGTCGTTTCGGCAAATTTATACAAGTTAATTACAAAGAAAATGGAATGGTGCATGGGTAAGTGAATGATAAAAAAAACACAATACTCTCCTCGTGATTAAATTATATTTAAGGGTATGCATTGCACACACATTACCAATTAAAAGTCTGATTTAATGCATTTTATTAGTATGTACTTTTAGCAACAAAGAAAAAATCGGCAAATAATCAACGTCTATGAAAATACTAAGAACGTTAATTTTGAATAATGATTATTTCGAAAAATTATAAATATATTAGTAAAAAAAAAAAAAGTAATTTAACAAATTCCACAGGAACCTTTCTTCTATACATAAAATTACTTTTTTGATTTTTATGATTACTTATAACTTTTTAAAAATAATGTTCTAACTATTCTAGAATTCTCGTTTCGAGAATTATTTTTTGAAACATATATTGAAGGCTTTCTACTTTTCAATCATTTCTCAAAATAAACTGACTTCTTTTCTTTTTTTAAGTTCGAATTTAAAAAAAAAATCATTTGTAATAAAAAATACCGTAGAATTAATTTCATATTTAAAAAAACAGTTTCTTCATCGATTTGATTAAGCATTTTTTAAACTAATTTACTAATAACTTTGTCACATTATTATTATGCAAAAACAATGTTCTTGGTATGTTCAGTGAAGATGATTCATTTGAGATATTTCTTGTCTCGAATTACACACATTTTTATAAAATCGAACTTTTGGTTGGAAACGTGTGGAACTACTTGAATAGTATCAAAACTGACGATTTCTTAATTTAAAAAAAAATGAATCACTTTTTTAGAATAGACTTTCATTAACATATATGAACATGGTACAAAAATATGATGAAAAGCGACGAATCTACTACAGTCTTGCAAAAATAAAATTGTAACTAAAAAATAAAATTCTCTGTTATATAGGGCCGTGGTACAAAAGTACCTATTGGAAAAATCGAGAATCGTCTCGCAAGGAATAAACGAACGCAACTACCATGTGTTTTATTACCTGTTGGCCGGTGCGAACGAGCAAGAAAGACAGGTATTGCATCTAGAGAGCTGCGATCGTTACAACTATCTGAATAAAAGTGGCTGTTATGGCTTGGAGAACATCGACGAGAGGCACGAGTTCTCGAGGCTCAAACAGTCCATGGAAATGGTTGGATTCACACCGGAGAAGCAACGACGACTCTTCGCGGTCCTTTCAGCAGTTCTCCTTCTCGGTGATTATTCTCTTAAATCATTCACTAAAATAACAGTAACTTCTGTAAAATACTCTTAAAAGAGTAAGTTTTTTCATCAATTGAAAATTCCTCTTGATCTACAACTATCAGAGAATTTTGTGACTTTGCCGAGCTTTTGCCGATTTTACTAAACTATACTTTTATTTATTGCCTTTATATACGATTCTTATGGCCTCACATAAAAAAATCTTTATGCTTGGTCCTCAACAAACATTTTGTCTCCAGCAAAATTAGATCTCAAAAGCTAAAATCCGTTCACCGGTTTGTCCTAAAAGTTGCGATAACTAAATAATTTTATATTTCTTCGCACATAATTCACTATACAGGTCATGATTATATAAAATTATGCTTTACTAGATGTGAAATCTATGAGGTTTAGAGACAAGTTTATACAGACAATAGTATCATCATTAAAAAAAATGTCTGATGACGTTTTTAGGTGACTAGTTCTCTCAAGTATAGTTAGCTTTTGGCTACTAAAAAGATATTTTATAACAATTAGTCTTCTATTTTTCGTGACCACTTTCTCCCTGCAATATTCGTAATATCTATTTGAAATACATGGAAAAGTCAGGGAACTTTGGAGCCACCATTAGTAACATCGCCGTTGAAAGAAAATGCGCACTAATAAAAGTAATTAATTGAAACAGTCATTCGTTCGAGTAGATCAAAATATGTTTCAGAGAAGTAAAAATGTTGAGTTGACTTAAAATAAATTTGACAGCCCGTGACCGCCAGATTCATTTGAACCAAACGACTTCTATTCTTAGTGCATATCGAGTATTCAAAGCCCTAATCTAATCTAATCGAACATCTCCCGTATTTCAGGTAACGTCGAATTCCAACCAAGAAAATCGTATCACCATCACGACGAAGCTGTCGGTGTAAAGAATCCGGAGGTGGTAGCAATTATTTCGGAACTTTTGCGGGTGAAGCAGGAGACTCTTCTAGCTGCGTTGACAGCAAAACGAGCGCGCGCCTCCGGCGAAACGTTAGTTATAAACTACAGGCTACCAGAGGCGATAGCGGCTCGTGACGCGATGGCAAAGTGCCTGTACGGCGCTCTCTTCGATTGGATCGTTCTCCAAGTGAATCACGCGTTGCTCTCGAAGAAGGATACGCTTCGCGATCATCAGGGCAACAGCATCGGTGTATTGGATATATTCGGTTTCGAGGATTTCAAGACTTGCAACAGTTTCGAGCAGCTTTGTATAAATTACGCGAACGAACAGTTGCAGCATTACTTCAATCAGCACGTATTTCAGTACGAGCAACGGGAATACAGGAGGCAGGGTATCAGATGGACAGACATCGGATATAGCGACAATTCCGGCTGTCTTAATCTGATTGAAGCCAAGCCAAATGGTCTTCTATGCCTTCTCGACGATCAGTGCAAGTGAGTAAAGCATTTCCTTAGATTCTAACTTTGAGCTCGTTTTAAGAAACCGAGAAACGAACGAGTCCTAGGCAGCGTTAAAAAGCTAATCGAGTGATAGTTAGATTAGAAAAATACTAAAATTTCGCGACATGTCAATTTAAAAAGATATAATAATACGATAAGGTATCATTTTATATGTGCTTGAGGTATTTAATTCCATTCTTTACGATCTGTAAAATATCAAGGAAAGATGTGTTTTTATACGTAATGTTTGAAATTATTTTATACGTATTGTTTAAGAAGCGCTCTGAAAAGTAAGAAGAGAACACCCACACCACGTGTATATGTGCGCGTGCTTTAGGAGGGGGGTGGGGCTCCTAGTGGGGGGCAGGGGCGAAGCCCCGCTAGGGGATTGGGAGTAGAGCCCCCCCACTCATATTTTTTTGACCCTATATATTTTTCTTACTTTGAATATTTTTATGTAAAAATTATTGAGTTGAGGTCGGGTATTTTCCGGGGTTTTTTTCCAGGTACTTTTTTTCGGGATTCATTACATCACTTTCATTGAAGCATTCGGTAATACAAATTTTTGTCAATATTGTTTTGACCTTGAAATCTCCGGAATATTTTAAGCTTTTTGTTCCTATTTGTATATAAAAACCGCGAAGCACAAAGAACCACGTTTATTCTATAGACTTTGGATTTCTTTATTTGGCTCAAACAGTTCGTAAATGTTCTTAAATTTTCATTCATCCGCTTCCCTATGCATTAGTTGTAGGAAATAAAAAATTCAGCAACATATCAATGAAGAACGCGCCCATGCAACCTTAAAATCTTGATGTTTGTTTATCACTTCATAGCTTCCCGGGCGCGACCAACGAGACGCTGTTACAAAAATTCAACTCTGTACACAAAGAGAATCAGTTCTACGAAGCACCGCAGAGGCGCGAGGCAGCGTTCGTTGTTCTTCATTATGCCGGTGCGGTTAAATACCAAGCGGCTAATATGAGAGAGAAGAATTTGGATCTCATGCGACCGGACGGCGTTGTTGGAGTTCTAAAAAATTCGTCGCTGGCTTTCGTGCGGGAACTTGTGGGAGCTGATCCCGTGGCTGTATTCCGATGGGCAATTTTGAGAGCCTTCTTTAGAGCACACTTTGCTTTTCAGGAAGCCGGCAGAGCACACAGACACGGCAGAGGTAAGCTAAAAATGGTTTATTCTACTTACGGCAGACCTTATATTAACTAGTCACCATTATCTAGACTTGAGCATTAATTGAGATTTCTTACTGAAATTTTTAAAAAGATCTTTCAACATTTCAAAACACAGTATTTTTTCAATACGGTTCGCTGGAACTATGAGTCACAAAAGAGATTATTTTTTTCTTTCAAGAAAAGCCACTTTTTTTGTGTCACGTTTTTTGTGTTTGCACAAAGTAATTTATTATTTTACAGAATTTTGATAACTACCTGACAGTGCCGAATTAGTCGTCAAAATATATAAGTAAAAAATATATATTTTTTAAATTTATTACAATGAGAAGGAATTCAGATGGCAGCCAATCTTTAATCTTCCTTATCGCAATAAAAACTAACGAAACAAAAATGGAACCTTCAAAGTTCCGAAACATCGATTCCTAAAGACTACCTTAACATTTCTATTTCTGGCTTAAATACACAAAAAAAATGAAAAAAAAAACTATTGTTTCGTTTTTTTTTTTTCAGCGGATGGCAACAAAACTTCTGTACAGAACAGATACAGGACACCGAACGAGAATCTGATCAGGTATGTCTGACGATGCTTTTCTTCTTCTGCCCCGAATAATCCGTTGACATTTACACATTTTGTACCGTCAAGACGTAATTTTTATTCGAGAGACCGCAGTACCTCGTTACACGCAGCGACAGTTGCCTCTTTTTTTCTCCTGTTTTCTCGCGTGAATGGAATTGACACCGCTATAGTTATTGTTAGCGCGTGGCCGAGTGTCTGTGCTGTCTCGAAACTACCGCTGCCGCACACCACGTGTATACACTCTATAAATGCGTGCAACATTGTCGACTTCTGTGTATACAAATCAGCGGCTATAACCGGAACGACGAAATCAATAACGAATGCACACAGAAAAAGCCTGTCGAAGAGTTTTGTCGTTTTGACGCCCGACGGCACTCTACGTAACACGCCAAACGTTTCGATCAGATTTACATTGGCTGCATTGTCTTATGTCCCTTGTAGCCATCTTGTGACGTTATCGGCTGTCAATCTAACTATTAACCGAATTGCGTAAGTGGTATTTGCGATCCACTATGTATGTTTTCTCTATCTCTCTAACGAATTTAACGTTTCCTTTATTAAATATACTTTTTTTTTGTTCGTTTCCAATGCATTATGGATTTACAATGAGAGTTGTTGCTATACATTTTTGTTATAAATCTTCCAAATTGTATGTTGTTCCATTTGCTCGTACAAGTGAAGTTGTTTTTCTGTCTACATTTTTTTTTTTTTTTTTGTAAATCCATATCATGTCATTAGAGAAATGTATGTTCTTTTTATTTTATTTCTTTTCTCATTTTTTATAATGTCCAAAGTATACTGTTATATTCATAAATGTTGGCACATTTTTTGTTCTACTAGATGTGATTAGAAATATGCAACCCTTCATAATTCGTTCATATTCACTCCATTTCGTCACTCGAAGGTTGTGCATCGTATATCCAATCACCTACCCATTCGGGCATGAGCGTTTACGATGCATACAGCAAATCAATCTGTTCGAATCACGATCACCCGTTGGAATCTTTCACTCCCATTCATAATCTTTGTTGTATCATTTCTCGTCAGCGTGGTCGTTACGAAAAGTAAATACAATAGTGTGCAACGTGTTCGTTCGGTCGCGCCGTGATTTAATAAAAATCGTTCGTCGAGATCGTAATTTTCCTTTTTAATCGATAAACTGTCTAATTTTTTTTTTTATTACAAATACTGAGTAACACCAACGTTCGGGCAAAACGGCTAAGCATGAAAGCATTTTTCAGTTCGCACAAACATACTCGCCCGCCAAGCTATCAGAAGCAGCGCAGTGTCTGCTTGCCACCAACAACCCCGACCGCCACATTAACAGCAACACAAATCGAAAACAACGACAATGTAAACAACAACAACCGGCTGTCGTGGCCGCAATTTAGAAACGTTAATCAGACGCAACACTCAACGAATGTAACACCAACGAAGGGTTACGTGTTAAGGGGAAGGGAAGATCAACCTAATAGTTATTATAAATTCAGACGGGATACCGCTCACACGCCGCTAGAGAGGGTACTTCCAAAAGACGAAGCGAACGTCATGGAGCGTGCTAATCAAATTGTCATGTATGTAAAAAAACAACAAACGTATCACCTATCTGATATAATTCAATAACTTAAATTATATATTTTTATCGTTTAAGCTACGTCAGAGAGAGAGAGCTTTTTACTACTGTCACAGATACAGCTGAATACGATACGAATAATAATACTATAGTGGTTTGCTCACATAGTGGTTTTTTCCTGGGTAAAGGTTCTTCTTCTTGTTTGGTAGCTTTGTCGCATTTTTTTTTCTCTTTTTTAGGAAACTTTATCATTTTCGATTTTTTTTTTTTTAACGGTCTTCCCCTATGGAAATCGATTATTATTTTCCACGTTCTGAAGATGCCTCGGCCTACGTTCTTTCTCTCCCCACACCCGACCATCTCGCACCGATCGATTTGAAAATCGTCCTAACAACCTTCCACGCAATTCATAAACGCCGCAACTCGCTCTCTCGCCTTTTTCCCTTCCCCCCGGCGGTCACCCATCATACATCAACGCTGTACTCCATTGTCTCACACTTCGCAACAACAACCCACACTGCCGTCGTGATTTGTGCATGCTCAATTGTCTTGTTGCCGTAGGTGGATAGTAACATTTATTAAACTTGTCACATCTCGGACTTGAAAACCTCTCGTTCGTAGCCTAGGCTGCGCAAGCAAGGGCACTTATCTATTAATTCACACGATTATTCACTTTCTTCTTTCACAATTGCTCATGTACACTTTTTACGTTTGGGTTATCTCTGGTGGAAGTAAACTAGCGCTTCGATGCTTTGAAAATTCTGTGCCTCGCGTGAATTTATGATTCAATAAAAGCTAACATTTAAGTCGATGTGATACACGCTCCGTTTATCTATTCTGGGCTCGTTTGGCATTAGAGCTATTCACCATTTCATTGCTTTCGTACTCACTTTATTTTTCAAAGTTAACTTCATAAGTAATTTTATTTTATTTTTTAAATATAATATTAAAAAAAATTGGTATAAACATTTGAATAAAAAGTACGTTTTTCTATAATTCATTTAAAAATACGACGAAAATCAAAGAAATGGCAAAAATGGTGGGCCTTTACTTATGTCTGGTATTTTGTACGAATTCACGAGAAAAATTTAGATATTTAGAAAACAATACGATGTTTATAAATTTGCTTGGCCATAGAAATCAAAAATTCTAAAACTATAATTAACATCATGCATTTATGATATAAATAAATAGATACAGTCAGTTTGGAAGCAATGGGTGTTCTTATAACTGTTTGGTATTAAAAACTATAATTTAATCTACTAGTAGACGATTCATGTTTAAGAAAAAAGTAAACACAGCTCGATTTCAAAGTAGATTGACGAGTGAATTATAATACAGGCTCCATTACCAATTACAGCATCTAAAAGTATCTCACATCGCCTTAATGGACTCTAGGATTATCAAGCCAAAATCAATCATCTTTTTAAAATATACGCTTGTTCTACACTGTAAATTCTGAAAATCGAAAAATATCTTGATACTCGCATTCTTATATTACTCAAGTTGCCAAAATTCTCGAGATTACTTCGATTAAAATAATCTTGCGAAAATAATGCAATTCGATACGACAGGAGGGCTCGCATTCGAGACATTCTGTGTCAATTCAACTACGTTTTTTCTGACCCTCAGTTTCTCAAAACCAGTCAGGTTTGAGTACCTTATAATAACTTTTTTTAGACTTTTAAATTCACCATTAAAAAATGCTGTGTATTTTTTGCATGTCAAGGTGTCCCGAAATCTGTAAGTTGCACTTTTTTTTTAATGTTAATTTTTCATCAAATAATGTACATTTTTTATTATTAATTCGAAAAATATCGTTTTTGTCAAGCTGCAAAATTTATAGAACTTTTAGTCGTTACTGTCAATACCATAAAAAAATGTAAAGTCTTATGGGACTGTGAGTATTATCTGGCTAAAAATATTTTAATCGCGGAAAAATATACAGTCCGTACTGTTCGCAATAATTCACATGATTTGGACAACAAGAAACTTGCAGATAACCGCGATTTCTAAAATTTCATTGTAAAGTTGGTACAAATATGCAACTTTTATGGTAAAACTTTTTTTTTCTGCGACTACAAGTTTTCAAATTATATTGACTTGAGAAAATACAGCATTTTCTGAAATGTTGCATTTAACATTCCGAAGAAATTCGCAGAAAGTACTCTCCAGTAATAATTAAATCCGACTGATCATGGGAAAAATCTGAGAGGACTAGAAAGAAGGGGCTGAATTGCCAGAGCATGCCTCATAGATCGATCATTCGATCCTGCAAATTCATCAGTTGCTTTTTTAAATCATTGCCATATTCATGCGCTTATTGTGAGAAATCATCTTGTAAATTTCTCACCGTACGTTAAGATTATCATGCCATTAAATCGCAATTGAAACGCTCTTTTCTCTGACTCAAGTATAACTTGAAAGTACAAGTAGCAAGTAAGTCTATATTATAAAGATAATGTCAGAGAAGAGACTGGCACATATTTGCGTATAGAAAGGAAAAGTGTCGTGCAAGTTGTTTAATCGTTCTACTCTTGCAGGAAAAACAAATCATTTCGCCCGCGCGAGCGTGGCAAGAAGGGTTTGAAGAATCTTCAAACGGTGAAAACGCTGGCGGGAAGGACGCAGAGTTACGGTACGGGTGGTCCGGGAAAGGCGCGAAAGCAGCCGATGACGGTGTCGGCGCAGTTTCAGCAGAGTCTCCACAGTCTGATGGATACGTTGAACCAGGCGAATCCATTTTTCATACGATGCATAAAGAGCAATTCGAACAAAATACCAAACGAGTTCGACGAGGAGACGGTGCAGCGTCAGTTGCGTTACACGGGAATGTTGGAAACCGTGAGAATACGACAGGCAGGATTCAACGTTCGTCTGACGTACGAAGAATTCATTCAATTGTACAGAATGTTATTGCCCAAAGGACTTCTTAGTTCACAATCAGACATCAGAGACTTTCTTCTCACGTTAAATCTAAATCGTGACAATTATCAGCTCGGCACGACAAAAGTCTTTCTCCGCGAGTCGGAAAAGATAAAACTCGATATCGAGCTTCATCAGCAAATAATAACGAGCATAACGACGATACAAAAGTGGTTCCGGGCATGTTTAGAAAGGCGAAAATTTCTTCGAATAAGGAACGCTGTGGTGCAAATACAATCGTTTTGGCGTATGGTTGTGGCGCAAAAGCTTGCACAAGCATTGCGCGCCCGTGTTGAAGCCAGTGTTCACATACAATCGATGTGGCGCGCTTACAAGCAACACGCGTGGTTCAAAAAATTCAGATCGAGCGTTATTACATTTCAATCTTACGTACGTGGCAACAGAGCGAGAAAAACATTCCTCGAGATGAAACAAAAAAAGAAAGAAACTTGCAAATCACGTGGCGATGATTATCTCTTCGAAGAACGAAAAGCCTTTGCGATTCCTCGAGAGGAATCGTCGCACGAGACAAAATCCAGTACCGTGATTACGGAAGCATCGCCAAGGAGGCTGGAATCTCATACGGTAACATCGAGAGTCGAAACGGTACGTCACGAAACAACGATAGACTCGAGTATTTCGTATTCAAAGCGAAAATTAACGCCAAACAAGCGTTCACTAAGTACGCATCCAAGTGGAGCAAAGACACCGGAAGTTTTCGAACCAGCGGACAACAGCGAGAGAAAAGGCAGTCTCGAGAGTCTTGCGAGCCTTAGAAGCTACGAATCTCAGGTAAGCGTCGACAGCTCGGAGTCACATTATTCCCAGGAGAATCTTAATTCGAAACCCGTGCCGAGCACGCGAACAAAGCGAAGCGATCAATCACCCGCGACATCGATTAACACGAGCGTCGTTAGTACCGCCAGTCGATTATCCTCTATAAGCAGAAGAACCGATAGCTCTTCAACAGGCTATAGCGACGGTGACACAGACGGCGAAACACCAAATGCCGTACAAAGTGCACCACCGATTTTCAGTACAGTTCCCTCATTTCCCAGTCCTCGTGACATTAAATATCATCCAAATGTTAATCTCACGCACAGTCCTAACGCCGATATTTGGCGAAGAAGACCGGATTATTCATCGTCCGCGAGTTACACAGAATTTGTAATGACACCACCGCAAAAATCGACGGTTACACGATCGCCGAATGTCGCGCAGTATAAAAATCTCACTGAGAGTCTTTTGGAACAGGCGAGACTCGAGAGACTAAATGAAGCGTCGAATTACAATGTCAAAAGTGACGCTAACGATCGCCTAAGCAAAAAGGAGAGTCCCATGGGAAGGGATCAAAGAAGATTAAGCGACAATCCTGTAGCGAGCGATCGAGTGGAGCATACGACAAATTCACCCGCAAGAAGAGATCCTTCTTACATATCCGACAAAGATTTGAGAAGCGAATTTAATTTCCTAATGCGACAGAATTCCGAGGGCGATACGTCAATGAAGATGGACATTGGGAATGACGAGAATGCGGGAAGACGCTCGGCAAGAATGATAAGCAAAGAAGCGGATCTCAGGCCGAAGGAGAAAGCCGAACCTGACGTACCTGTGAGAAGCGCTAGGAGGAACAGACCGTCAAGAGAGGTTCAATGTAGATCGATGGGAGAGAGCGTTTCCGAATCCGTTCCGACGGAAGCGCGTAATATATTTCTCGGAACGATTAAGGAGAGCGATCTCAATAAATCGCCGAGCATATGGTCGAAAAAGGACTGCGCTAACGAACTGGCATCAAGATCCGTCACTGATTGGCCAGTCAACAAAAATGAGGCGTCTTACAAAGTTCAGCAAGTAGGTAAACGCGTGAGATCCAACGCAATTACGACACTGGAATTGCGACGTCGAAATTCCGATCCGGCTACAAAAGTATCTGGTTTGGGTGACGATAAATCGGGTGTCGACACAAGTCCAAACGATCTTAAACTCGCGCCTGGTATGAATTTACTCGAGTGGAAGGGCAATAATTTGTTCACACTCGCGGGCCATCGTTTTCGTAAAGTCGCGAGATTCGCCAAGGATGATGTTTGCGTTTGTTGTCAGGAGAAAATGGATGCATTCGTTACGCAGGGATACAAGTGCGTCGATTGCAAACAACTTTATCATGTCAAGTGCATACAGAATGGTGGAGTTTTAAGGATGCCATGTATATTGGCCAATACGCCGAATAGAAGAAAAAATCGTAAACAACCGAGAACACCGTACGATACGGCAAAACAGGCTGTTGTGTCGAAATTCAGTTTAACCGGTACTTCGGCATTCTCCGATAGCACTGACAAAATAATATCAGATGCAAAGGAGCTCGCGCTAATGCAGGATTTTATTACCAAAAAGATCTATATTATGGAGGGTCAAGAAGTCGGAAAACCCAGTGAAGTTGATCGTGTTTTTAAACAGGCGCTCAGGAAATTTAAGGACGATTTGGTGATAACGTACAGTGTCGCTATTCAACAGGGCGTTGAGGGCAATATCAAGTATACCGATCTTATTGCGAATTTTCTGCATGTCATGGAAACAGTTTGTAAACAGGAGAATACGCGGGAAGATTTTCCCGTTACTATGGGTGTCAACGCGTTCCGGGGATTCATGAACGAATTCATGACGCTAGTCAAAACCGAAGCACCGGAAAAACAGAGCAAGAGCAAACGGAAAAAGGAAAAGAAGCGCAAGCAGGAAGAACCTATTCGACACGGGAATCATACGTTCCAATTAACGATTATCAATATACCTACCGCTTGCGAAGTATGCACGTCATTCTTCATGTGGCCGATCGAGCGGGGACTCGTTTGTCAAAGTAAGTTAATCATCTGTGCATTACAACAATATTGCGAATTTTTATATTCACGATTGCTAAAGATTGCAAAGATAAAAGCCCTGTGGCTTGTAAATGACTCAAGTGATTGATTTAAAATTTGTCATACCAGTCGAACCATAAATTCTTGCATTTGGTTAAAAGTGTCGTTAAAATATATCTGAGTAGTGAGATTTTAGAGTATTTACATTTCTCTAAAAGTCAATTTGTACTTGGCAGCGTCGCGCCTGCCCTGTAGTCGCGCGCTATTCAAACGAAAATACTTATAACAGCATCCCAGCGACAGGCATTTCTCGGAACTTCAAAAATATACACTTTTTATTTATCCAGTAATTCGTTTATTATGAAATATTAATCAAAAGAGCACCTTTATTACCGATGGTATTTACAACAATTCTTCTCTTATTACAGATTGCAAACTTACCTGTCACAAGAAATGTTACATGCGAGCAGCTGCAGACTGTGGAAAAGACGGTTCATTGCACGAGATGAATTCACGCAAGGTTTTCGGTGTACCTCTGCACAAATTGGATTGCGGCGACGGTAAAGTGCCGCTGGTTGTTGACCGATTAATAACAACAATCGAGATGCACGGCCTCTATACCGAAGGTCTCTACAGAAAAAGCGGCGTGAGCTCGAAAGTCCGTGAGCTAAAGATGAAGATGGACGAGGGCGATCTTGAGAAAGTGGATTTTGAAAATTATCAGGTTCACGTATTGGCAGCGGCGCTCAAGAGTTTTTTCAGAGATATGCCTGAGCCGCTTTTAACATTTGAGTACTACGACGATTTTCTTCATGCTGCAAATCTCACCGATCCCCATGACAGGATAAGCACGCTTTTTGCTATTTTGAAGAAGTTACCGAAACCAAACTACGATCTGATGGAACGATTGATCGTTCATCTCGCGCGAGTAGCTCTTAATGAGGTCGACAACAGAATGTCGTCTTCGGCGCTGGCAATCGTTTTCGCCCCTTGCATACTGCGAACGAACAGGACACTTCCGGCTCAGGATTCGTTGCAGGACGTTGGCAGACAGACAAAGTGCGTGGAGACGATAGTGCAGGAAAAACTTCGTGTTGTGAGAGCCACCCTCGCGGACATTAATACTTTAGAATCGGCGTGTCACACAGCCACGCACAGATTGTCAAGCCTCCGATCGTCCAAGATATTCAGCCCGGAAGAGTTGAGCGTTGCGACATCGACTGCAACGAACAGAGGAGGTACCGGTGATCGCGATCGCGGCGACGAAGAGGAGGCACTTCTCGTCGGGCATATACAGGAGATACAAAAAGAAAAGGCTCTGCTTACTTCGACATTACCGAGCCTCACGAGAGCTTCGTCGGACGACGATCTTCTACTTTCCGCGACGGATCTCGACGACGGATCTCTCGATGATCTTATGCCACCTTCTGCTGGTAAGTTTGCAAATGGCAAAAATATGTTTCCAAGATATTGAGAAAACTGATTACGGATGGTAGTGCTTTTTTGGGTACATGTTTCATGGTTATCCGGAGGTTCAGATTTAAATGTTATTGCGATATATGATATTTCCATCAGTGAAAGTTTCCATCAAATTAAATTATTTGGTTGAACGAAAATAACTGACTTAACACTTTTAGTCATAAATATATATTTAAATAATAGATTTTAATTTTCGGATCTTAATTATTTATAGAAATTAAATTGCTCTTTCGATAACATTATTTTTATAAAGTTTAAAGGGACTTTCTCGCCTGTTTTACCCGAAAGAGCTTGACGTTCTTATAAATTTCATTGCAAATTTAGGAAAAATCTATCGAGAGGTTTGAATTTTATCAACAATCCGAATTTTCCGAATTCTAAAAGAAGACGTGTGTATTAAGATAATTTTTGACGCCGAATCTCTGAATGAACGAGCTCACGGTCGGAGAATATATTATCGAACTGTCCGTTAAAAGTAAAAACAACTGCAGCGTAGATTTTTGCAAATTGCTTTCCCATTTTTTTTATGCAATATATAAAGCTCCCTTTACGAGGAAACCAATGTCGAGTAACTTACTTTCAATCAATGGAGGCTGCGTTCAAAATAAAAATGTGGGAGCAATGTTTCGAATTTGCAACTTTTTTACCATCGGACGTTTTACCATCAGCAGCGCCGATGAGTTGTAATGGGGTATAGATGTTTTCTGGAATTAAGGTGATCTGATATAACTCGATCGGTAACAAGAACTGTAATCTCAATTTCTTTGCCACAATTGATCTATTGGGTAAAAACTGAGAACACTGCCCTCCGTTCAACAATTCTGCAAAGCACTCTTCTGGGTTTTTATGCAACAGATAAGTAGACGCAGTGAAATTTTGGATATCTTAAATGACCGTAGAGTTATTTTTCGATAGAGGAATAACTGGTATAGTTAAAAAAATTTCATATAGTAATATTTCGAAGATCGGACTCATCTCCTGATAAGCTTATTTGTTCTCTATATTATTTTTTATGTATGAAGAAAAGTATATTCTTTCATATAATTTAATTTCAAATAAACTCTAATTTAACGATCCGCAAAAAGGTTTTAGAGACGAATACTTTCAAGAACTTGTTGGTTGGTTGATTGTCAATCCTGAGGCTATTAATCAATTTCCGGGTTTAAAAACACCCCTTTTTACATGAATAATGCAGCTTGCATTTTTTTTCCTCCTTACGCAGTGGATAAAAAAGGGGCGTAACTCTCGAGTATAGAGTCATCATTTTTCGAGTTCTTAACGCCACTCGCTATGAATATTTATACTTTATCATTCGGAAACAATAACTTGTTAATGAATATGCATTGAATCGTTAGAGTGCAGAATGGTCAAATCCTACCTCTAAAGATAAACATCAATGTATGCCTTCCAGTGCAATTACTTAATTCCAATAGAACTTTAGATTCATACTTAAAAAAAAAAAAAAAAAAAAAAAAAAAAAATCTATGTTACAGACGGACTAGTCCGAAAGAAGCCAATTCATCGGCAGAGCTCGGCGGACAACTCCTATCCTACTATTATTAACGTAGACGAGGACATGGTAATGGTATGACCGGTGGATCGTGTTTCCGAGCAGTCATACCGTTGAAGCGAGCAAACCAGCAGGTAGTAAGGTTCCCGAAAACCGACGAATTCAGGGCCAACTACCGGTGTCGCCCGGCATCGGCGAGTCGTTAGTAATTTAACTGTTTTAGCCAACACGAGATTAGATGAGCTTAGAGAGAGATACATGTCGACTCCCGTGCCGCGTTAGGACCGGTGAAAACAAAAAATGGAGACTGGTTTATCCGTCACTCAGTGGTGATCAATCGAACATACCTAAATATTGGTGATCGCTACTCGCGGTCCCTGAATTCGTCGTTGCCGCAATAAAAAAAAGGTATATATTAGCGGTTTAACCGGAGCTAGGCGACTTGCGATAGAAAGATATTAAAGAAAGAGAAACCAAACTTCCACTCATGAATATCGTTTATGTTGAAGATGCATTCCTTATCGAAGACTGTTCGTTCGTGCGTGTATGTCCATCTCCTAGGAATCGTACTCAACCTGGGAAATATTGACTCTTCGTTCGTTTATTCTTCCTCTTCTTATTCTTCTTCTTCTTCTTCTTCTTCTACTACTTCTTCTACTTCTTCTACTTCTTCTCAGTTATCGGTACGATCTCGTGATCTCGGAAACTCGAATCTTAGTATAAACAAAATATTCGGTACACGTTGTCACCGTCATTCATTTAATTTTTATTTTCTTTTTTTTTTTTTTTAACCGACGAAACGATTAACGATGAATACTGTATTTTAAATACGTAGGTACCGGCTCCTTCGTCCATATATATTCGGTACGAGAGTATTATTTTTTTTACGCGCCAGATCGACTGATCTTTACTCTTCGTTAGGAATATCGATATAACTGTGAATAAAATAGCGACGTTGTTTAGGAGAGCTCGTCCGATCGCATCGTCGCTGAGTGTAGAGAGTAGACGACGCGAGGGCGATTAGAGGAGCGCTTTGCAGCCGTGACGCGAACAAATCTAATTTTCTAATTGCCATTCAAAAAGATATTTACAATTGTATTTTTTAACCTCTTGATTGATTATCTAATTCTTAAGTAAGCTGATCGATAGTTAGAATTCGAAGTTACATAGCCGCGCGTAATGCGCTTAAATTATAATTGTAAAATTGTGTAATTAGATGACAACTTGTGTAGAGAAATGGTGTTTGCAATTTTTTTTTTTTTCTTTTTCTTTCTTTAGAGTCAATTAGAAAATTAGATTTACGAACGCCGCTGAAGTTTCGAAGGAGAGCGAAGGCCGCGAATAAAGACGGCAAAATCTTTGCTTCTTCGAATAAACGCCTCTTTAACTTCCCGTTACGATAATCGAGCAGCGAATATAGCTGATTATCGAAAGTACTAGTTGTTTAGCATGCGCGCGCGCGCGCGCGGCGAGTGGGAAACGATGGAAAAAAAACGAGATAAACCAAAATCTAGCGTGTACATATTATTAGCGAAAACAAAACAAATCAACTATATATCTCGTAATTAATTTGTTATTATTGTTACGTTTATGAGAGAGAAAAAAAAAGAGAGAAAGAGAGAGAGAGACGTTACCAAGATTATATTTCTTCTGGTAATATCGTTGGTAGGGTTGACATTGCGATATTGCTGGACATGTACGCGAACATGTGTACTACTCTATTACTACAACTGCTACTAACGCGGTTTTCAGTTATCGAAGTTTGTTCGAATATTACGTTTTTTAAAACGAAAGCCCGTTTTTTTGCATATATATATATATATTATAAAAAATTACACTTTTTACCGTCCGGACCTCAACGGGGGTTCGGCAATGTTTTTTACTCGGGAAAACGACGTTTTAGTTTATTTGGTCTCTACTCCAACCCCCTCCGCTCATCTCATTCGAAGCTCTCCCTCATTATCGATTTCCGAAATTGTTTTATTACTTCGCTTTCAATGTTTATTATCTCTAATATACAAAAGCACAGAATTTCATGCTTTGTTTCGGATTGCCAGATAATCCAAAGCGATACGCGGATAAAATTGTAGACAGAGTGACTCTCGACGAAGACGCTCGACGTTCGATCAAACTAAGTTATGATGCAATTTCAAATAATTAAATATAAACCCAGTGCGCTAATTATTATTCGATCAAAACATGTAACGTACGAACGTGGTAGAAAAGGCAGAGAGAGAGAGAGAAAGAGAAAGAGAGAGAGAGGATTCGAGTTTACTAGTTTATCCTGCGACAGATTCCACCAATCGTGGAAATTCTCGGATGTTTCGTTGATATACTGCCAATCGATTCGTACGATTCTCGACAGAGCCAATTACGTACAATTCCCAATGGCGTAACAATATTCGTCCGACCATTTATCGTTCATTAATTTGTTTATTTAAGCGAGAGGCACACAAACACAATATCTTCGAGCCACGACGAACATTTCGGCATTTTTATTGACTCTGTCCGTACGTTCCTCATACAATTTTTCTTTTTTCTTTTTTAAGCCGGAAATCCATGTACAGGCAGGATCCACAGTTCATGATCTTTTTTTTTTTTTTTTGCGACCTTATTGTATAACCGTCGAACATTTTTTTATACATATAATCCCACCCACCCCCTCGTTTAAGCGTGAATCGTCAACGACCGAAGGTCGAAACTTTTTAAGATATTTTAATCGGCCGCTGTCTTTTAAGTCGTCTCTATGATTTTAGCGATTAATAAAGATGAAGAACGAATTGATAACATTCTTTTTTTTTTTTAATCCACGATGGTTCATATTTTTTTCTGATTTTCTTTTTCTCTTGTTTTTAAATATGCGATAAATGAGACATTTCTAGGAACAAAAAAAAAACGACACGTGCCTACTCCCGCGCGGAACAAAAGATTATTCACGTTTGTTTTGTTTTTTCTTTTTTTGTTGTTTTTTTTTTTTTTGCTTTTTTTCGATTGTTACGGGAAACAGTAGCACGAGCGTCTCTTTTTTTCGTCCTTTTTATTTTTTCTGTTCTTTCAGCAGTATAACCATGACATCGGGGGCGAGTGGTGAACCAATTACGGTGACTCTGTACTGGCTATTTCGCAGAGATCCGGTCATTACAGTATTCCAGCTTCGCTTGCGTTTTCTTCATCAGTATTTTTCCACCCAGTGCTTGTATTTCTCTTTTTTTTTTTTTTTTTTCGTTTGTTTGCTTCACAGTATTCTTTTCTGTTTACATCGTGTTTACTTTCGTCTTTTAATGAGTTTACACGTTTCCATTTTTTTTCCCCCACTGAACGCGATTGAACACACCGATTATTCCAACGGTTTATGCCACAGTCCAAACTTCACTAATAGTCAACAGAGCGGCTTGCAGTCATTGCAGAGTCATTCGTAATTTATGAAAATGCATTTATCGTGAAACGCGTGTAAAAACGATTGCCGAGCGACGAAATTATATGCTTAGATATTGCAAAAATCCTGCTCCCTCTTTCCAATCGCAATGCCGAGAAAAATCGTTCTTTTTTTTCATTTCTGCGTTGCGTAGCTTCGCGCGTATCGCGATAAGAGGGGTGTTTGCGCGCAGTAGATAATTCGCGTCTAGATATATTCGTTGTCAAGGTATAATCGTAACAGTAATGATAAAACAATAATTAAGCATTAACATTACTATACATACACACATTTATATATATATATTCATGTATGTGCGTGCATGTATAGGAATATATATATATAATGTAATCTCTCTATAATGTATCGTTATACGAACGCATACGCTTGAATTGTGCACAAGGTGCTTGCCGAAGAGTGCCCATAGTTCGAGCAGTTTCAACCTACTGGAATCCGATTTAACATACATCTGGTTTACCTCTAAAATCGTGTCATATGAAATCGAACTTTAACCGGCTGAATTGATTGTCTACCAATTAATGAATTTACAAGCAGACTCCAGAGCTTTATACTTGACAAAATAGTGTTACATTTTCAACGTCATGTTAAAAATGACTTAATAATGGTCGACCGTATTTCAGAATAGAATATACAACAGCCTATATCCTTAATCTATAATTAATAATATTAATTTATTTGCAAGAATATATTCTAATTTAGGCCAATTTCTGGTATGAAAACATTCGATTTTTTTTTATAAGATAATCCAAACTGTTCGTTAAATTTGAATGCTCTAAAACTTAATTTCTTGTTGAAGAATTACGTACCAATTCAGCGTTGTCAATGTTTTGAAGAAATTATTAATTATCGAACAACTTTCTCTCTTTTAATCGAGCTACATTTTATCTCCAGCAACTCCTAAAAGGTATATGAATAAAAAAAAATTAGCGACGAAATATTCTTGATTATTTATTTCCATATTATTTATTTTAAAAATCCAAAAGAAAGGCTTATTAAAACTTGTAAAAAAAACGGACAATCTATTTGCAAATAAAATGCCATTTATGTTTCCATTAGTTAAGGATATGAGGTTTAATGTAGCACTCATTTTTCTACAGAAAAATTAGTGCTACATTATTAGTGCAAAAATTATTAGTGCAACTAACTAAGTACTCCCGGAACTTTATTGATAAAACTTATTTCTTTGCATTGGTCTTTGACATTTGCTTGATTCTTATTTGATATTCCGACTTGCAATTGCATACGTAGAATTCATACATACAGCTGCTGCAAATATTTTCTTCTGAAATCAATTAAGTAGTTGGCTCCATTTGCGAAGGTTCATTAAGTGGCGCATCTGCTGAATTCGGAGCCGATAAGTTTGACTTCCAATCGACTTTATCAAAGGAAAATTTTCACTTGAGATATTTCGAGTCTATCGTGAGCGTATCAACAGCCCGACAAGTGCGTCTTTGTGACTTGTCAGCATCTCTCAAGTGGTTTCATCGCTTTCACGCGTATGTACCATCTCGATAACGAGCTACGTACCCGAAGTTTAACTTCGTACTACGAAGACTCAAGGACCTTTGCGGGGAAATGGATAAAGTAGTTGCTGCTCGTTCAGGGCACTCGTGTCGCGCCCAGACGCGCGGTTTGATCTCCTGCTTGTCCGTTGATACATGGAGTAGCTATGTCCCTCGTCAAACCCCGTGCGAAAAGTTCGAGATCAACTGCTCGGTCAATCGCTGGCCGCTGAGGGCTGGCCCAACTATATTCGATACTCTTATTGTGGTTTTATTGTTGAACCGCGCGTTTGGAGTGTTTGGACCATAAATTCGCGTTTGCCCGATTACGCGAATTCCTTCTTTTACGAGAAGTCAGCGAATTATTTTTGTGCCCTACGGTATTTACTTAGCAAAATTCGTGAGACGTAATGGAGGAACGTTATTTGCGTAAGCCCCAAAACTCCCTAAAGTTACCACAAAATTACTCGAAAAAAAAAAAAAAATCATTCATCTGGTTCATATATCAAAATTATATGGTCAATGAATAAAGTGTGTTTTAAATTTAAAGACTAATTAACAAGGCTTTGAGTAATCAGAAAAAAAGGATTCAATGAGGGATTTTTAAACTATGTGCTTTAAGATTTTATTAACTAATGTTGCTTTTAATAAGAGGGTGCACCTTTTTTTCATGTACGTCGCGGAAGTATCTGACGATGGTGACTTTTTTTCATGTGTAAAATTTTATATTGAATTTAATTCTAACAACCGAAGTAGCAAGTTGGTATATTTTAAACGCTTTTTATTTTATTCTATTTTTTAAATAAAGAAGAATATTGTAAGGGAGACAAAAAATGCTACATTTTTCGCACCAGTTTTACAAAAATATATTTAAAAACATGATTTCTTAGGTGAATGTGTAGATGAAAAATGATTAGGAGTACATGAAGTTACGTAAAAGTGCATGGCATATAAGTCAACAAAGTAAACGTCAAAAATCTGCGTAGCAAAGAAAAAAGGTTTAAACTATGTATATATATATCTCAAGTCATTTGTGCGAGATGCTTTTTACCTAAATACAGTCGCCAACATTAATGTTTAAATTTAGTAATTTTACGATAAGCCTTTTTAAAAAATAAAAAACAAAAACCGTTCAAAGTACATGGATTCATTTCTGCGGTTTTTGCAATGAATTCTGTAAAAATTTACACACGAAAAAAAAATGAATTTTATCAGAAATTTTCATAATTTACTAAAAAAAAAAAGTAGGTGTACCCTTCCCTTAAAACAATGAATATTATTCGGTATTCCCTAGTTCACTCGTTCATTTTTAAACATGTTGATTAAAATGTTCACATAATACCCAAAATGGAAAAGTTACTTCTACGAAAGTCAGGTGTAATTACAGCATAACTACGGCTTTTTATTAGATTTAATTACATAAATGGTGCATTTGAAAGCTATATGAGATTCACGTTTACCGGCCCACGAACACGTGCGTTTAATACCGATCCACAGAATCACTGAACTGAATTAAAAAAAAAAAGAAAAAATTACCACATCGAAAAATTGAGTGAAATTGACTGATTACCAATAACCAGTATAAATTGCGCGGGTATACTAAATATAATTCCTCCGAATTCGTATAATAAACCGCGTGACAATGAACAATGCGCAACGAATTCTATGTTTAAATTCCGAGTATAATGTGCACCAGTGTTACACGTGCAGTCTCGTGGTTTTACTAGAAACGGAATTAACATTGGCAACCATAAATTCCTTCTTAGCGTACGTCTTCCGGTACGTCGAAAAAAAAAGAAATACAAAAAACGAAAAAAAAAAAAAAAACAATAAATAAATCAGCGAGCCGTGGTGCATGAGAACGAATTCGCGTGTTTCACGTCCGGGCAAAACGCGCCTTCTCGTAAATCAAATACAAAAAATAAGTAAAAATAAAAATGAGGGTGAGAGAAAACGCGCGAGAGAGAGGGTGAATGTATGCACGAAAGGTGTGAAGAAAAAAGCAAAAAAATTGTCCGAGAAAAAGATGATCGGGTTAGCCCGCAGTAATCACCGAAAACGTCGCGATATTATGCTCTTCCCGTTTGTGTCTTGGCGTTAAACTAAGCACGATATACATATATAAATAAATATATATATATATATATACCTATTATTTTTCTGCGAGCGTGTACGAGTGAGATGAGTGCGTGTTACCAGGGAATATGTTTTAGAAATATACATATATAAAAACGTATATATGTATAAAATAATAAATATATGTTAGTGAAACGCGAGTGTGTCGAGGCGTGGCCGGAAATTTTCAGTGACTTCCGGTATACGCCGGTGGCACCGACTTTTGAGCCAAGCAATCTCATTCGCTACATAGTGAAACTGCGCTATCGCGACGTCCTTCTCTTACTTAAACGAACAAGGACGAAAGCGCGCGCGTGTGTGTCGCGTGAAACGAGCGATTTTTATTCTTTAATTAAAAAAAAAGTAATGATAATAATAATAATAATAAAAAAAACAAACCTGCAGCCCTATTTAATGTAATAATTTAAAATTTATAGCCCCTTAACGCCCAGTTAACTTAGACATATCTTAATTTACCGATATACATTTCTCATTCTCCTGTGGAACGAGATTTAATCCTAGGCGAGACATTTTTTTTTTATACACCAGAAACGCCCAAACTCGATTTATAAGTGGCATTTATTACTGCGTTACGATTTTTCATCCTTCTGTTTTTTTTTTTTTTTTTCTTTTTTTACTTGCGACAAGTTTCGCCTTGGACGAGAGTGCGAGCGAGAATGATTGAACGAGAGTAAAGTGCGAGTCGCGATGTCGATTGCGTGAATGTGTGTCTGCCTATATATGATCAAAGATTCTTTTTATCAGCGCGGATCCAGACGGATCCGATTTCCAATACGGTTCTAAGTTCGATCTTGTAAATCGGTGGACTTGAAGATATAAGAAAAAAAAAAAAAAAAAAAAAAAAAGGAGATATATAACTGCAACTCTCGACAAAGTAATATACATATATACATATACATAAATACATATAAATAATATACCAATCTTTGGATTCACCAAAGAGACAGGCTTTCCCTTTTTCCCGTTATCTCTCTCTCGTTGACCGCTGTCGCTCTTCGTTTATTCTTCCTCGGTGGCATCGACGCCGTTCCTACCGGGGATTAATCTAATCTCGAAACCGCAAACGCGTGACTGATGTACGGGGACTCTGGGCGAGGCCCAATAGCAAGAGGAATGAGATCGAAGGAAGAAGCGAACTTCCTGAAATACAGGGATATACCAGAATCCCTCCCACACCACCCCCTCCTCACCTTAAAACCCGTACCGTCGTTATCTATATCGATATCGAGGTCGAAACTCTGTCGGAAGATTCACCGCAGTTCTCTTTTGACTTTCGTTTGATAAAGTACGAGAGTGGCTGAAAGAAAGAGGTAAAGGATGACAAACGCTCTGGGTGTCATGATGTACGATTTGGTGTCCGCGAACACACACACACACATACAGCCCTTTAACATACACAGACCACAGACCACTATCTCCATTTACCTTATGTAACTATGATCCTAAGTTTTCAAGGTTCGAAGAGATTTTTCGATATTAAACAGCGAGCCTGTAAAATTTCCGAATGGGAGTGATAGGATAGTGAGATTGGGAAGATATGAGTGAGAGAGATGGATGCAAATGAATTATATATGTGAGCGAACGAGTGAATAGTGCGAGAAAGTTGACTCTTCGCGATTGACTGTAATTTTATATAATATTTGTAAGGCAAATGAAATATTATGTACAGCATACCTGATATTAAATAATAAGTAACTATCTTAAAAAGTCTATATATTACCGTGTTCATTTTTAAGCGCAATATTTGTCATTTTTAATTACGTTGGTTCCACACTCCTTTACCCTCTCGTTGCGAGTTTGGCGGACTATAAAAAATAAATGTAAGTATAGTATATACATTTAACGATAGTGTGTACAGTCTATTTTGTGTAAAAAGTATTTTATTGATAATTCCTTTATTGAATCGACTAGGGGGACCAAAAACCCCTGCGCGCTTCTCTCGCGAACCCCTTCGTGCCATCGTAAATATAAATTTTCCTTTCGTTTTGTGAATTTTTTTTGTAATTTTTTACTATTCTTTAGAAGGGAGGCTTCATGGGGGACGTAGAAAACAAAACAGGGCCTGATGGGGACTTAGAAGAATCAGGGGAGAAGTGTCTGGATTTAGAAAAAAAATCCGGGCTTCGGTGTGTCATTTGACCCCGAGCAGATGGTCTTACATAACGACGACAAATTTTATTTTTATAACATAGAGAGATATACAAGATATACTTTATTATTTATTGCTCTACCGACAAACAGACTACACCACGATTTAATTCCGGAAAAGGTTTCTACAATATTACAACTTTCTTATGATCTGATGACTTTTTTCTGTCAGCCGCGCAAATTGCAATCTGGTAATATTGTATTATACAAGTAAAAGAAGCCTGCAAACTAGAACCCTGCACAACGTTTCCGCATTATTTTTCACATTTCATAACGCCAGCTCAATGAGAAAGATTTTTTGCTACCTCACGAAGGAAGGTTTGTGAAGTGTTAAAGATAATAAGGGAGCATTTTGCAAGGTTCTACTTTCCAGGCTCGCTCGAATACTTTATTTATTTATAAAGTATTAGACAACTAATTTTTTGATAATTCGCCTGATAATTCATAAATTGTAAGAGTTAACTTGCAAACAGACATTTTTAACTAATTTGAAAATCGCATAAAATCCTAACAGCTACATAGATTTTGCTGAAAATTGGAAGCAACGATGAGGTTGGACACCTTAATATGAAAATTTCAGCGTGATTACTCTGACGCCGTTATCGAGTTATAGCAGTTTGAATTTACCGCGACACACACACACACACACTCATACATCCAGACATTTTTTCTGGACCACTTTTTTCGACGTTTCAGACAATTTTACGCAAAGTCAACATGATTCCGACATTTGGACAATTTAAACTGACCCTGAAATCTCGCACATATTTTTTATTGTTCTTTATAAAAACATAACTTTCTTATAAGAATCCAAAAAGTCGAGGGTCTGACCCTCGACTTTTTGGATTTTCCCCAGGATTTTTTAAAATTATTGTCCCAACTCTAAAAAGAGTTCGACATTTTTTTTTCAATTTTTTTTTCAAATTTGAATTAGTCACTATCCAGGTCGAATCGGTACAGAATGAACCATATATTGGTCTGTATTTGTATCAATGCAATCTCGCAATTATTTATGCTCGTATGAAGCCTACTCAAGTGAATGCCGACTCTTCTGAATTTGCAATGACGATTCCCGTCGTCAATGACATCAATATTCATAAATATGCACATTAATAATATAACCAGTGTGCGAATTCATATTTCAATCGGCGATCCAGAATATTACCGGTTCGTATTCTCATTTACGATTGCACTTTACAGTTTTGTATATTCGCATATCAGCTCGTCAGAGCGAATTTATTTTGATTTTTCGTGGTCACTCCGATTCCGATAATATTGGATTATTGAAATTCTACTCATCTTCTATTTATAGAAATGAATATATTATCCAATATTGATTTAAATATAACATAATACATATTTGTATGTGAATCCTGCGATGAAACATGATTTATTAACGTGTTTTAGATAGCTGATTAGGAAATTGAAAATTGTGGATCCAATATGATGAATCAAAATGAAAACAGTGACTACATTTCGATGAAAATCGATAATTGAGAGTTTTTTTTTTTTTAAATCACTGATTACGAATCTGATCTCAAAATCTAGAAACTCGTCAAACAAAATTCGATTTACGCGAACGGCTTAAAAACTTCTTAATCAAATTTCAATTAGTTTTTAAGGCACTTTCATTACGTTTGAGGTATCAGAAAAAATGTGGCATAAAAATTAAAGTGTTGTTATCTCACTTTAAGTACTATTTTTATTTTATTTTAAAAACATTGATTACTTTTTAAGGTACTGTGTCGCCGTGTTATAACGTGCTTAGCGCGTCACCTGGCCAAAAGGACAGGTTCCGTATAATATGGACTTAACGCATCTCCCGTTCTCTATGAAATGGGCCATTTGATGGGCCATATGGCAATTTATCTCAACAGTTCATACGGACTTTGTACGATGAAAGGTTTATTCGTTTTAATATGACGTTAATCTCGCGAATAGTTTCTATAAATATTCACTGCTAAAGAAATTCCATTTAAACAAATTTTTGAAAAATAATCCGTAGTATAAATGATAATTAATCCTTATACAAATTCAACGAATTTTTAATATTCCTATAACTCATATAGAATTGGAAAATTTCTAACGAATTCACCATATGTTGGAGGAAATGTTGGATTTAGACGAATCTAGTAAATTTGTGTTAATCCGTTTAAATAATACATTTCATTCTACTGCAATTCGGAAATTCTGGTAGAGTTGCTACCTGGTTGAGATAACAGAATGCAGATTTGGATCTTGAACAATGTAGGGTACTCATAGTCGACAGAAAAAAAAGTTTTTGTCAGATCTCCATTTCCTAATCGGACCACCAAAATATTTTCAAAAGTACAGAAATTGCAGTCTGTTTCGAGGTCATAAAAAAAAAATGATCACCCAATGAAATTCAGTGCTCAAAGTAATGTTACTCATTTTTCTAGAACCCTCGCAATCATTGTCGAATATTTTGCCATTCAATAGAAAATCAAGAACTATCGAAGCATATAAAAACGACTTTGTCCAACTATTTCTTTCTTTTTTACTGTGATGCCTGATTTCTAGTGCAGTAAAAATGATTTCCAGAATTAAACTGCACTAGAATCGCTTTTTGGTCGAATACGCCGAGGCTGATTATACGGTATCAAAAACTTAAAATTATGAGTTCGTGGAATCGTGTTTTTCTTATCGCAAAATTTATCGCATCTCAATTTTCAAATTTCTCTATGTCAGTTAAAATGATCTCTCCTTAAAAAATATCAACTCAATGTAACCCAATGCACAATGTAATGTTCTCTGCATTTTTCAAGGACCATCTCTTCATCATCGCAAAATGTTTTGCCATTCAGTGGAGAATCAGGAGCTATCGAAGCATATGAAAACGACTTTTCGTCTGCTTTCAAGATCGTCAGAGTGCGCGGGCTCTTATATTCCCCTCGGCGTCCGTCGGTCTTTATCTTTCCGCAGCATCGATCACGCAGTGTGTCCAGTGTCTTGCTCGAGACTTGTTACGGTTATGGGCCTGGGTATTCGAGCGTGGTAGTTTCTTCCTCCGCGGACCGAAAGACCGAAGATACGGTATCCGAGAAACGAAGAGTCGCCGGTACCTATGTGACATTGGAGATAGAGAGGGATACGAGGAACGATAATGTCCCGAGAGCCAAGACAGAAATGAAATTCGGGTGATTTAACAGTTCGAATCTTGAGCGCGTACAATCGAGAGAGAAAGAGAGAAAGAGAGAGAGAGAGAGGGGAAGAGAGCGAACGGACGTCAGTAAATCTTGTCCGAAAAATGGGGCTTCCCAGCAGACAGGAGAGCCTTGACGTAGAGCTTCGAACGTGGCTTCGCCTCTTTTCAACCCCAGCCAACCCTTTTTACCCCAGTTGTCCTTCAGCAGGCCGAGCTACCGAGCTCCCTGCGGCCCGAGGAAAAGATGTATAGAGATATACTTCAAAGATACGCGAATATATATATATATATACATGCATAGAACTGTAGTATTCGGATAGCCCGGAGCCTCGATATAGGCGATGCAGAGACCGAAACTGCGAATAAATAGTCTTGAAGCTTGGCTTCGATAAACACATCGTCTTTCGTCGTTCTCCTGTAAACACAGTAGAGAGGTCTTTTGAAAACAAAATTTAAATAATAGTGAATTTAAATCCCGTGCCATTAGAGGATACAAGTAGTATCGGACTTTCGTCCGTGGAAAGCGAATCCATAGAATGCTTTATTTGATTTTTATTTTATTTTTTTTTTTTTTTCTGTTTCTCTAGAGATATTGGAAAATTCACGAAATTCCAAAGGCGCTTTTATTATTATAGTTGCTAAACAAACCGTGCAATTCACGATGGGTGATCGAGTGGAGTTAACGTTAATCGCGACGAATTGAGTATAAGGAGACCAACGCGGAGCGCGATGCTTGATGCCATTCGAGAACATGAAGAGAGCGACGCGGAGGGCGGGGTTGGATTTCCCAGCAGTAGCATTAGAACAATTCGAAGACTTTGTTCGGGAATTCCGGGCACGAGCGTGGCATTCTCTCGACTAATCGAACAGAATTGAATTTTCGGGTCTCTCCTATATCAGGGAATCTCCCGAAGGATCCACGGGTTATTTTCCAAGCCCTCCTCACTATTATTACACCGCGGCAGAGACGTCAGTGATAATTAAGGCGAATCACGAGAGGGCTTGCGTTATACTCGAGTCATAACACTTTACGTAAGGTGGTTGAGAACAACTTTGCCGCTGCTATCGCTTTCATCGTGAGAGGGTACGTGTGCGGCTATATATGCATTGTATACGGGGCATTTCGAGCCGGAACGACTGGATCCCAAAGCTCTGGTATATTTTTTTCTTTTCGTATGATTCAGGATGGTTAAACAACACTGAAAAACAATTTTTTAATTTTTTTTCTCGATATTTCGTTCGTTCGTAATCTCTCACGGAGAATAAAACTTGATTAAGACAATCGAGTAGTTGGTTTTGAGAGAAAAAAGAAAAAAAAAACATATATATATATATATAATTAAAGATAAAGAAGGACAGATATGGAACCATTACAGATTATATAAGGTCGTAAATTTGAATTCTTTTACAAAATTCTATGCACTAATCAAGCCTTTTGTTGAATGCTCAAGTGGTGTAATTACCAGTGTGACCGTTATCTGGGGTCTGATCGAATTTTTCATCGGCTCACCCCCAAAACGGTTCCAACGAAATAAAAACAAATCCTGGAATTATTTCAGATTTTTAGATTTGAACATCCAACGCCTTGATCACGAGGGTTGAAATCTCCCATTTGTAATACATGGAATTTTTAAATCTATATATCAATTATTTAATTGTACGAATAAATACATCACTTAATAAAGAAAAAGACTGATAAATCAAATTTGAGAATTTTCAAACAAAATCAATCTCAAAGTATTAACACAACTTATTAAAAATTACTTTTCAACCGATATTTTTTCATTCCCTATTGTATTTCATCCCTCCTACATTGACTGTCGAATACAGCTTTTTTAATCTACAAAAATAATAAAATAAATTGACAAAATAAGAAAAGGTAGGTAAAAAAAAGGTAGTGAAAACTTTTTTATAATTTGTAAAATTATTTAATTGTCTTTGTGTGGATTACCAATTTTTCAGATTGACGTTTCTTTTTGTAACGCTCTATAAGGTAATTAAAAAAATTGTAAACGAGAGATGCAAATCGTTCAGCTTGGCACGAAATGTCCCATACACATATGTATATATGTATGTATGTATGTAGGTAGTAATACAGTTTCCTTCCGAACGAGAATTGTTTCCGCGAGAAAGAAGTTGAATAGCAGTTGCGCCTGGCATAAGTTGGCGACGTCCCTTTCAATATGTCCTCCAAGCACGCGGGTCATGTGATATAAAGCTCTAGACAGAATCCGACCACAGACCATCGTTCTTTCTCGCCTCGTACAACTATTCCTCTTCATCACGAGCCATTGCGGGGGATGATGGAGGGGGCGGGGGGGGGGGGGAGGATTTTGTGCGAGTCTGTGGGTTACACAAGTCGAGCTTCCTGCGATCCGCGAGTCCTATCAAGATGGAAAGTGGCAATTAACTGTTATCTCGAGTTTTTTATGCTAAGTCGACTCTACTTACTGACCCTTAAACCTAATTTCGGGTTGCTCGAAGCATTTAGATGGAAACATTTAACCCTTATATGTGCCACGCATGTCTCCGGCAGTCACTATATACACCAGTATACACGAAGAGGTGGTTGTAAATGTTGCATAAATACGTAATAAAACGAAAGTAGAGCAGATATAAAATTGCAGAATATATTAAAGTAATATCCAATTACGAACTTCTAATGGGCTGGGGAGGAAAAGAAAAAAGACATTAATAAACATCACTTTTAGGTACAAGTGAATCCTCGGACACTTTTGTGGCGCTTTGACCCCTCGAGTGCTGCAGACTTTGTCCTGGCAATGAAAAAATTTTACTTTTTTAAAATTATGTAACAAAAATTTGGGCAGAGGTGATTATAGATGAATAACGTAACATACATTTTCAACGGAAAGTTTGATTTGTTATGAATTAAGAGTACTTTGAAAAATCTGAAGTTAAAATTGATTTTGAATAATTATATTTGCCAGAGTTAAATAAATTAGCAAAGAAATACTTGTTTTACAAATTTCATGTGCAAACATCTTTAGCGATGCTTCTCCAGAAAAATGTACTTAAAAAGCGTTACTCCCCTTTTTTCCGATTTACTGAAATGTAATGTAATACTCACTAGTTTTTTTTTTTTATTCGAAATCAATTCTACGATTTTTTTCGAATACATGTAATTTAAGAAATAATTTTACTAACGATATTTTCGTTCAGAAATTCGCGACTTTAAACAAAAAAATTGCAATATTACAATTACAAAAAAATTCTTTTAGTGAAAAGAAGTTTTCTACCGAATTCAAAAATAATGTTTTTGAAAATAATTCATTAATAACTTTTTGGCATTGTTGTTATTATTCGAAATCAATGTTCTTCGTATTTTCAGAGAGAGTTCAGAAATTTGGAGAATTGTCGAAATATCGATGGTACTTGAGGGGCGTTGGGGGTTACAATAGGAACTTGGGGATTAATCTGGGTGGTTGTAATCGATCTTAATGTCTATTCTCGGTTAGCCTTAATAAATAGTTACGATTAGTAATGGAGAATTTCATGTGAAAACTGGGACATCCGCCTTATCCGTTAGAGATAATATTCAAAATGAAAATGTTATTTTCGGCAAGTGAAACGGAAATTTTTGAAAATTCAAAATATCGCAAAGAATCGTCAATCATTTGCATAGCAGCTGCTAATTTGGTTGCGGTTTCAATACTCATTTGAATCACACAGTTCGATACAAATAAGTCAAAGTATTTTCGAAATGAAATTTTAATGGGTTTGGAGCACATACGTTAGTCGTGAAAATTCAAATAACCAATTTAGTGAAAGCTGTCAAAGAGTCGATGATGAATGTCATTAAATAGCATACAGGATCATCGTAATTAAACCGCGAATTTCTCTTACCTAAGATATTCACAAAAATACTCCCTTTTCTGTTATTTTACTTCGCCATCTTTGTCTTCAAGATCATTGTTACACATTCAACGTCTATATTTTTTAAAAGACTTTTGTACCTGTCTTCAGATTTCAAGTGATATCCATGGGCATCGAATGCTGTTATCGTCATTCTTCTATTGTGTGCCAGATGAAACGTACGTATTTCGAGAAAAGAGGTAAAGCAGAGAAGTTGAATGAAAGGAAAACATAAGATTAAGCACAAACTCCAGTTCAGAGTCAAGCAGATTTACAGCAAAAAAAAATTGGAGAAAAAATTACAAAAAAAAAACGCAGCAAACGAAATCAACTGAAAATAATGAAGTACAAATAAAATACGTAATTGTTAACGATACGAGCGTCGTCTCGATCGATATGCAACAGGTCATGACGCCTGTGAGGTTCAACCTACACGGGCAGCTATGTCTCATCTCCTATGAAACAATTAAAATAAAAAAAGGTCAAAAAAGGGCCCAACTATTTTGCTGACCTATGTTGCAGACAAAGGAAAAGGAAAAAGTTTTTTTTCAGTCAGAACTATGGTTCGTTAAAAAAAAAAGAAGAAAAAAAGTATACGTATAGATTACGATTCTCACTCAACTGAATGTGAGGGAAAACTATACCCATAGATGGCTATGTTTCTCCGATGGAAGTGACTGCAGATCACAACGCGCCAGATATCGTCGCTCTTGCTATTCACAAGGACATTGTTATTCGTTGGAAAGAGATCCTTAAGCAAAGTTTGCCAACAGAAGAAATGTACGAAGACAAAGAAAAGTGTAGTGAAGACGTATCTACCGCCGGAAGATACTCGCGTCATCAAGCCACCAACATTAAATCCAGAGATAAGCGTTTTCTTTCAAGGAAACCATTATTAAAAGAGATGATCGTCGTTAAACAACGAAAAATCGCAGTGTATATTGCCGCTGGGTAAAGCGCTAATCGTGACAATGGATCAAGAGCGAGAAGCGAAGATACTCTTCTTCGAACAACTCTGTGACATCCTACGATTTTTGGTAGATTTGCAACTCGATGAATGTTCTGTTTGAAGAAATCTCATTCAGCCGAATGTAAACGCATCCGTTCAAGATACGTTGAAGACTACCGACGAGATACTGCTTGGAAAAGATTAGGGAGAAAAGATAAAATCTACTAAGAACATACTGCAAAAGCTTTGAAGAATCTGAAAGTTGCGCAAAAAGCTCCAGAGAATAGTTCAAAAAAACTACAAAGGGTCGATTCGTCGATACTCAACACGAGCGAGCAGAATAAATATTTGATCTCATCGTCAAAGAATTGGCACAAGAAACCGAGATTTCAGAAAGACAAGTCCCGAAACGGCGCCGCTAAATGTAGAAACTGACTTGTGAGTAGCGAAATAGCAGATCGACTTAACTATTTCCGTAACGGTGGGAAGGGGGGATGACGTCTGATGCAAATATTTTACAATGTTTTCAAGGGTTCGGAAATTTCCTTCCGATAAAAAAATGATCAAAGTTCGATTCTTCCCGAACCTGAATTGTCGCGAAAAGTGGCGGCACCGATTTCGTCACATATAAATATGATCTCTTACAAACAGGTACGATTGACGAATGTGAGACAGTCAAGGATCAATTTGTTTTAAAAAATACCAACGTACCAATTTTTATTGAAATCGAAGTAAAAGAAATTATAATTGCTCTATCAAACGATGATTGCAGGTTAATCAGCGCAGACATGTGTGTTAGTTTGTAATGTCCAAACTGTCGATAATCAATACGAATCACAACGTTAAATGGTCATAAGCATTTTTTGGCTCCCACTTCAAAAAGTTTAACGCGATTATATTCGTAATGAGTAGATGAAAATGAATAAATCGTCAGCAATCAATGCAGAATTGCGGCAGAATTAAAATTCAAAAAGCGTCGCTGAATTGTATTCACCTACTTAAAAAAAAAAATGTGTTGAAAGTTTTGAGATTATATTGCAATTTAATATCAGCTGTTAAATACCGGCCATTGATACATTTCTTTATGGAAACTGGTACAGATAGTGTAGGGATTTGTAGGGATTTTTTTTACAAGGCAAAATACATTGTTTTTCGTACAAATATGTTAGTTGCCTCTTGGATGACCCATTTTGGCTACACGAGGACGTTTTAAGGATTTAAAAATTCAGCAGATGATGCTTATACCGTCCACAGCGCAACCACTATATAGTACTCCATCTTCGGTTCGATCTTCTCTATATATGTAATCCATATAACAACTAGACCGTATATAGCCGAAAATTCACCTCTGATTCAATCTTGTCATTCACTAAGGTAATCTTGTCTTCTCCTTCGATTTCGCGTGACACAACCGTCGTACACACACACACACACACAAAGTGTGAGTGTCAAGTGTGGTAACAGCGTTCAGAAATACTCCCTCTGATTTTATCATCTACAGTCTCGCTACACCCAAGAATTCAATAACCGATGCGCGCCAGGTTGGTCGTCGCTCGTCCCTCCCTTTCATTCTCCCCTTGCCTTCCTTTGCCAATTTCTCGTCGCCCACCTCTAAATCTAACACAAGAATCCTGAAACAATTCTCACGATTTTTTTATTTATCAAATCAGGATGATCTATCCACTCAACGAGAAATTCTTACAAATCTTTATTAGTTTTTATTTTGTTAAGCAGAGGCTATAGTGGATTTTTTACAATTTTTTTTTTAGTTTCACTAAATATTTGTGAAAACATATGTATTCGAAAAATTCAGAAAATTCTTTTTCTATCAAATTAAAAGTATATTATTGCAATTTTTTAAACACTGATTTTTTTCAACTAATCTGTTATTATCAGACTCAATTCTAAAGTGCCATGACCATACCAAAATTTTGTTTCGATCTTAAATTGGCCGTGTTCAGAAATCACGCCTGAGTAACTCCCTCAGAAATGCCTTCGTCGGAAACTCGCGATAGCGAAGCACTCTCACACGTCCTGTCTTGCCCATGGACAGTTTCTAAATTGGGCTCGAACTGACAGGACCTTGTTAGAGTGTTGGAAAGGCTACTTGACGAAAATGTAGTCGAGATATTGCATTTTTCACCAGTAAAAGATATTCAGCAAAATTTATAAATTGTAAATAAATTACGGCCAAATGCGGATTATTATAACCGATGTAGGCAATAACACTTGTTGCCGGAATGGTCTAAAATAAAATGAATTGTTGATGAAGTTTTATGAAAAAACTTAAGAATTTTTGTTTTTCAGATTTGAGTGAAAATTATATGTATAATACTGAATGGAAATATCAATGTAAACATTGTACATAGATAATGCTGAATAAAAATATTCGGAAATATATATACCAGGAAGTAATAACATTTGAAATTACGATTTTACAGTCAAAATTATGATTTTCCTTATAATACTTTTGTCGGATTGGAAAACTGTCATTCCTGAGACCTTTGATTTTCAATATATATTCAAGAAATTCCTTGGGCTTTAAGTTTTGATGGATTTGGTTACAACTTGTCATGGATCTTCACTATCTTGTTATCTGACATTCCTATTATCAGTTTTCAAATTTTAATGAGACACCCTAAAACGACATTTATATAAACAGGCTTCTATAATTTCCAATTTGGAAACAAAAATCTTATTTGACATTTCGGTATGAAAAAAAAGTACTTCTAGATTGAATTTCGATAATCCGAAAGTAGGAATTATAAATAAGGATTCAAACTAAATCCCCAAAAAAGTTTAAAACAGCACAAGAAATGTTAAAAATTGTATGCAATGTTTTGCTCTGTCGTTGAATATCTCAGAAAACGATACATAGAGTGAATTCAATTAAAAAAAAATTCTAAGTGAAAATTACGTAGAAAGAATGTGGAATTTTCATGGAAATTGCTTCACAAGGGTGGAAATTAATAAAAAAAATCACTATAACATCCTTTTAAGAACAGAAAAAAAGATGACCGAGCTATTAATAGACATTATTTATTCCGATAAAAGTTTTTTTGACCCCTTGGGATTTAGGAAGCTGTTGGCGAGCCAAAACCCCTCAGACTTTGCTTGTAAGGATAAAAGCTCGGGAAAGCTTATGTCGAGACAGTTCGACCTTCCACGGAGTCGCGGACGATGGAAGGGGTCAGGTTCACCCCAGCTTACTTACGTCCTCCACAACATTCCTCATAAGGCTAGATATGAAAAAAAAAAAGTAGAATAAAGGAACTATGTACGTAATAGTCAACATATACTACATCTTTATTTCGCGGTTGTCGGCAAGTCCGACCGACTACCCCCCATCGCGACCTCAGTAACCCCTCGAGCATCACGACCTTGCTCTTATTTATCCGAGGCTCATACAGAGTGCGGTAATCCACACGATGCTGAAGAAATATCTTCCGTGGCGGGGCCGAGTTAAAATATTCCAACCCTTTTTTTTTCAATTCTTGCCCTTGTCCCGCTGTTGTTCGAAGGATGTTAGAAAATATTTTCTGTTTTCTTCCTTTTGTAGTTACTTTTTACGCGTCATCTGATGAAAAAATGTTTTTTTTTTTAAATTGATAATACTGTTGCTTTAATTCCGTTAGTTTCGATCTTTTTAATTTCTTTATTCACTACATAAATAATTTGGTAATATTATTTTTTATAATATCTTACCGTGTCTGTAAAAGAAAAAATTTCAACACTTTATTGAAAATCAACGAAGGAATTTATGGTGTAAATTAACAAAGTGATGGGCAATTATTTTTTTCGTTATCGATTATCCCACTGGATCACTTTTTATGGATTTTTTTGACGAATATGTATGCATCACTGAAATATTGTTAAACTTCAGTTTGAACATTTTTTTAAAAATAAATGCGAAGTAAAGACTTGCATCTTGGCACCTCATAATTTCCCATCTTTTTACAGCTTCCCGTAAGATAAAGCCATCATTGACAATAAACTACCTCACATATGATGGCGTTGTGCAAAATATTAAATAATAAAAAAAAGCGATGTAAAAAGGTATTACTTTGTATCTTTTTCAGTTATTACATCCTTCTTAACGTCGTCCTATTGGCACAGTCAAGTCAATTGAGCACGAAGGCTTTAAAAAAAAATGTTGTATACTTTCTAAAGTAGAAACTAGTGTAAAACTGGATCTGGGTTAAAGAGTTGTTATAGAACCGAATTACAACAGTGTTGAAAAAAAAATACTCAGTTCACCCTATTAAATGCATGCGCATATTTTACACAGCTTTTTTTTTTTTACTCAAGTTTCTAATTTTAGTTTGGCCTTCACGAGCGAGAGCTCATTTTGGTTCTCGGGTATTCTATAAATTCATCGAAAAAACATTTATAATGATATTCATCGTTATCAAATTAAAGCTATTTATTTTTTAAACTTTAATTCGCATTCAGAAGAAAAACAAAGTAAATTATTCTGTTTATTCGTGAAGCATCTGTCAAAAATGAACAATAGCTATCATTCGTTAGAAGCGAAAATAAAATAACAAATTTACAAAAAAAAAAAAAATATATAATCTGCATAAAAACATGCCTGAAGATTTATTGGCGTAAACCAATTTTTATATAAATTCATTGTTATCATTTTTGCTTTCAACATCAACTAGGAACTCTTTGATTCACATTCACCTTAATTTATAATTAATTTTTCTTCCTTTAAAAAAATGTAGAAACAATTTTTAAAATCTCATTAGAAGTGTGTTAATATAACAGAAAAATAGTACAGAGCAATATATCACTATAAACGTGTAAAAAGTGACTACAGAATGGATACCGAACTAACATACTTCGTAACAGACTTCATAACACACTCTGATTTACCCCCATCCTATTTTCTATATCGGCTTCATTTATGCTGAAAATCTGGAATCGATCGGGGTGCGCGTCCTCGCGGGGGTGTGTGTGTGTGTGTGTGTGTTAGGGGTGGAGAGGTGAGTTCGCAAGAGAGAGAGAGAGAGAGCGATAAAGAGAGCGAGAGAGTACGAGCGTCTGCGCGCCACGTAGACGTCGACGCAGACGCCGCGGCTGGACGCCAGGTCGATAGTCAAGCCCTGGTTAAACTCCCCCAGCGAACTTTGCCGATGTGCTGCTATGCCGCCGTTGCTGCTGGTGGTCCTCTCCACCCCTGTTCTGGGACCTCGAACGTGTGTAAGAGAGACGCGATAACAGCTATATAGAAATAGAAAGACAGTATATTATATATGGTATAGTATAGGATGTATAGTATATACTATATATATGTGTAACGACGGAAGAGGCTGAGACGACGGTGAATAAGGGGATGAAGCAAACAGAGCACAAGAAGAGTGAGACAGCAGTGGCATCGCTGCGTTTTCTCCTCCCTTTTAACCATCCGAAGGACGCCTACCGTTGCGAAGACGAATTAATTACGAGCGATCCGTAGGCCTCGCGCGTTTAATGGCACTTCCGCTGTGAAAAAAAAAAAAAAAAGAAAAAAGAAAAAAAAACCAGGTCGTCGACAACGACTTGTCGGCTAGCTACGCGGATCCCTCGAATCTCGATAATCCGCACGGCACCCCCCAATAGCCCAGGGGAGGGATAACTTCCTCTTAGACAGAATCCGGTACAATGGAAGGAATTGGACTTCCGGTTATGGGAATAAACGAAATTACATTATATTGCCTCAATGAATTCAGAAGGGCGTATATGTTCTTTTGTCAGGTTGGCACCAACATGAACAAAAAAGTATATGGTTTTTTTCGTTTAAAAAATAAATCTCGTGATTATCAACAGATACGCTTAGAAAAAATTGCAGATGTGCTTTGATTTTTGTTTATAATTAAGGAATTACATTTGAAAATCTGAGGAATATCACATTTTTGGGTGATAAAGTTTCGACTTTCTGATTAATGTATTACGATCTTTATATTAAAAATTCAATTAAGTAGTGACAATTAGAAAAATGTATAGAAAGTTTCAACAAAAAAAAGAAAACATATTTTTGCGTCATTTGTACATTTTTTTACATTTTGGCATGTCCTTGGATTATATAATAATAAAATAAAATAAATATTTTTTATTCTCTAAATGTGTATTTTATTTTGTAATCAGGCAAATATTTTTATGTATATAAATGCATAAAAACCTTTTTTTTGACAGTTTCTTCCAAATTCTTTCATTTCGAGAAAAAATGTTTTTCGAGATTTTCATGTGAGAACATTCCAAATGGTTTAAAGCGCCGAAAAAAGTGATTTAGAATAAATGTCTGGATAAATGTCGACAAAATATCAGCGATAAATTATCCGACGGCAAAATAGCGCGACAAGAGATATCCACTGTCAAATAAATCGGAGGAAGTGGAGGACGATAAACCGGATGTAACAATTTACATTTCTACAAATTAATTTATCTCATGTTACTGATGGTATCAGCAAAAAAATAGCCGATGGAAGAAAGGCCTACAGCAACTTTTACGTAGGATGTATTAGATAAAATAGATAATTCAGTGTTGTGGCTGAAATTGACATGTCAGCATGTCCTCCGAAAGAACATTACAATTTTTTGAAAATTCTAGAAAATTATTATTAAAAAGAAAAATATATTTCTTTTGTTCATCCTCCTGTAAATATTTCATAAAGCGATTCAGTTATGAGAATGAAGTACTTTTATTCAAATCATTTTTATATTTGTTTGTTTCGGTCACTTTTTATCACATTTATTCAGCCGCTTTTCTCCACCGGCATTCTTTTTTTTTTTCCATTTCCACTAACATCTGTAAATCGGTGGAAACAGGCGGGTTAGCCAAAAGCAGATGATCGGTGGCGCTCAGGGGTGCGCTATTAATTTCGTTGAAGACGTTTGGAGGCGGATATCTTGGCCGCGGATATTTCGTCGCGCGACTTTTCTGGCGCGCGGATATTTTGTCGTCGAATAAATCGTTGTGTAACCTTCAAGAACTGCTTCATCAACCGAATTGTAATTTGGTATACATTTGCGGCAGGTAGACACCTTTATTTGTGATAATATGAAAAAAAAAAAAACTTCAAACATGTGTTCAAATTTTGAACAGTCTCGTTTTTTTAAAAACAATGTCCCCTATAAAAAATAGTATATTCTTACATACATTAGTTATATTTTTCATGAAAAGTTCAACATGTTCAATATATTTTGAGATATATCTAAGGATATATTAAAAAAATATATATTCAAAATATTATTCGACAGAATAAAAAATAAAAATTCTGTACATACTTCTTTTTATGGATAAATAGACACGTACCTTTTCTATGAAAAAAAAAAAAAGATATACGAAAGTGTACGCAAATATATTTCATGTGACAGACATAAAAGCTCCAAACACACCATAAATCACATATAACATCAGACTGTGAAATGTATAATAAAAATATATTTACGTTAGTACATTTTGTTTTTAATAGAAAGTTGAGTAATCGCAGTACTTTTTTTTTTTTTGTTACGAAATCTACGTGTATATTCGGGATATTGCAAGTCCGGATTGATCGCTATTTTCCTGAATATACAATGACGAGATTTATTAGCACAGAAAAATTGATAATCGATTATAAAATTTTCATACAGTTTCACAATGTTTAATCGGCTTATAAATGTAAACGTGAGTTTATGTGAGGTTTTAAAGGGGAAATTTGTCAGAGCGATTATCACACCAATTGGTGGGCTGAATGGCTATATTGGAACAGAAAGCAAAAAAAAAAAAAAAAAAAAGAAAAAAAAAGTGTATGATCAAACGGTGCGTCGAACTCATTCGATTTTTAATGACTGGACTGATTACTCGGGGTTTTCAGGAGGAAGCTCGACGAGCGACATGGGCCGATGTAGTCCCCGAGCCCGAGAGAGCAAACTAAACTCAATTTCACTAACACGATATAGTCCGGCGCTCGGGCTCTATCGACGCTTCGTTTGAGCTGGCCGATGGTTCTCGATTTAACTATGTTTTTTTTTTTCTTCTCTCTACCCTCGGAAAATAAAATCAGGCGGTGAAAAGTGGCGAACATTGTTTTCCCGAAAGCAATTTTTATTAAACTTTGTAAACGGCATTGCAGCGGAAATTCTAAGGCGCAAGAGGAGAAAAATCGATGATCGGTGAGCGCTGGGTAATGTCTTTTGCGACGGACATAAAATGTTATGCTTTGGGAGGAAATTCTCTTTTGCTTCCAATGAGGGCCAACATGATTTTCAGTAATCATTGACGCACAGCTTGGAAAATCTGTAAGTTAAGATAAAACGAAAACGGGTGACATCGGGTGCTCCAATATGGTATTTCAACAAAACTATTACTGTTTTATTTTCTAGTAAACAAATGACAAACAATTGTTAAGGAGGAAATCCAGATATTTCAAGCAAAACATTCTTTTTTTCAACATTTCTTTTTTTATTTCAAAAATCACCAGATACGTCTATTAAAAAAAGTTTCCTCAGAGAAGAAGCTTTATTTCAATATGGTTTAAAAAAAATATATATTTTCCTATTTTGTTCGAAATCGGTGGAGACAAAACTATAAACTATTAATTTATCGGTAACATATTCTCTCTCTCTCTCTCTCTCTCTTGATTGCTGAAATATTAATTATACATTTGCCTTAATGAAAGTCTCTTAGTACCTTAAATATTAAAGAATTCCAGAGACGGAAGGTGATTTTGATTAAGGATTTACGCGACAACCACGCAGAGTCGAATATATTGAATAAAATATGAAAGACATCGGGAATGTCAGGGTGAAGAACGTATATGGGATGATCCAGCATCATTGAGAAAACGGGAATGTAGAAAATGGTCAAAGGCCTCGCAATTTCATTTTACGTGTTACACTAGCCAATTTCTGAACGCCCGATTACGTCCACCTGCAAACGACAGCCATATAATTTTTATGAATTCTCTCCGTCGTCGTGACTACGCCATGCGCCGTCCTTCGTGAGATCTCCAACGCCATATATACTCATTCCCTTCGAAATTGGCACTCTCCATTCCTAGGATTGTTAATCGCCCGGCGCTCACGGGAAAATTCTCACCAGCTGACGGGAAACGTAAGAAACTTTTTTTTTTTTTACAACTATCAGAAGTCCCTCTGTTATTACGATTTGGCGTATCACGCACTAATATTGCCGATTAAAATTGAAAAATTTGAGCCTAAAAATATTGAAATTTAATAATTTCAACAGCTAACTAATAAAGTGTAAATTCGAATAATAATGTTAGTTTCGAATTCTTGATGCAGTAAGGTACAGACTTATTTTTATTAATTTTTACAAAAATAAATTTGCGCGTTACTAGTTTTCGAAAAAAAGGTAGAAATATAATTTGCAATAAATTTGTATTTCCATTTTACAAATAAGCAAAAATGTAAATTCGACATTATTTATGTCACCTTTAATTCTGATTTAACAAAGAAAATATTGTAGAATCGAGAAAATCACAATTTTTTATTGTCACTTTAGTAATGTAACATAAAAACGCTGGTTTAAAAAATAAAAAAACAAACGAGTTGATATTAATAATTAATTTCAACGTTATTTTTACGTTAACCACACGTAAAAAGACATAAATCATCTGTTTTCGTTTATGAATATTATTCGGTGTCCTAATATGTAAATATAACTCGTATATCAACTGTTTATACTATCAGTGCGGTTTGAATTTTGTGTATTCGTGTCACTGTGTTTACCTAATTTATCGGTAAACATGATTAAAAAAAGAAAACCTAATTTACCGGTAAACTCACAATACTGTATACGGATGAGTGGTTCAACAGTCTAAATTTGCATCGTGATTAGATTTTCTGAGCATCGACACATTTTCTGAAGAATTTTTTTCACTTATTTTAATATATTACAATTCAAAATTCTACAGCTGAGATTATATATAACTATATATAACCATTTAAAATTATATATGAAGACTTTATATGTAATTACTTATAATTATTTTTTTCAGGGTAATAATTAGTATCAGCTAACATGTGAGATTTCGATATTTCAAATTTGAAATTACAACCGTGTCCCTCAAGTAGGGAGTGTTTCCATTGCCATGAGATCGCACAATTGAGCCTTTTGAAAATAATGGAGCAATACGAATAAAACATATTGTACAAGGTCGAAAAGTCGAGCGATTCTTTTGACCGAAAAGCTTGTCTTCTTCTCCTTTCGATGTTCATATAGAGCAGACGTGCTCCCATTTCACTCCGATTATCCTGATATATCTATTTAACATTCAAACCGACGTCGTGAAGCCCGCAAAGTCTCACGACATATCTTTTTCTTTCTAAAAAGTATACGTGAATTTTTCTATCTTTCACATCATTTCTTATGGGTTATTTGTTTTATCGACTGACTGCAGCAGAAAGATAAGTTTTATAGAGACATAGATATTTTATATACTGGCAATGATAGAATTATTTAAATTTTGAGAAACGTGAATTATTTTATATGCAATGATTTATTCAAATATTAATGTCAAAAGCGAAAAGAATAATTTCGAGAATTAATGAATAACGACCTGTGTGAAATTAATTATATTTTCAAAAGAAATTAATTACAAAAAATAATATTTATTATGGAATACATTTACAAATGATGTTATACGAAAATTCATACGTGCTAATTATTGTGACAAATACTGAAATCACGTTTATTATTAAAATTTCGAATCTCATATAATTTATATTTGTATACTTATTATTTATCTACGTATACATTTAATCGTAGAGACATTTTTTAATTAAAAGCATCCGCATTCTAAAAATAATAAAAACAAAAATTATCTGTATTATTAATTTTTTGTTTTAAAATCTCTTCATTTATAATTAATTGAAATTTTACAAACGATCGCAACGGAAGTGACGCATTTCGTCGCTATTTTATTAGCGTATACCGATAGAAGAATTGTAAACCTGGTTTTGGTAACACGCTGTTTGTACCAATATATCGCAGCCCATTAAAAGTCGATATTTTAGTATTTATTTTAGAACCTGATCCCGTGTGAAAGAGTGTACCATAAAAAAAGCTCGAGTTACACACGAGCGAGCGAACGAGGCTCATCGCTTCCGGTCAGTAAAATTCTTGTTCCTCTTCGTCTCACCAAACTTGTCGTATTCTTCACGGCCCTCAGGCGTACGTGATAGCCTGATAGCCCTGAAGTGTGCGAGCGGTTTGTTTACGAGGAGAGCATCGAAGTGGATTTTATCGAGAGGGGTCGAGAAGAGAGCTACACTCGATATAACACATATCGCGGAGGCCCACGATGGTGTGACGCAGCAAGGGTCGAAACGGCGAGTACACTAACACGAAAGCCTCAACTTCACCAACCACCATCCAAGCGAACCAAAGACACACTCCAGGGTGCGCGGTTCATCGAAGCTAACTTTCATCGTTCGGAGAGCTCGCCAACCCCCTTCAACCCCTCTGACTCTAAATCTTGGAGATCGGAGATCTCGGCACCCTATTCCTTCCTGTACTATCACCGGCCGTACAATCGTTCTGGTTGAAAGAAAGCCACTAAAAAAAAAAGGATAATACTTCATCCGGTGACGGTTTTTCCTATTGGACTGTCGGATATACCAGTCGGTAAAAAACGAGTCTAGACAAGCTCAATAAAGAATTTTGTGAGCTTCCAATTTAATGACAATACAGTTGGTTGTGGATGAGTCAAGGATCACAGTCTAGCAGAATATTGATCATTAACGCTTTTCGTAATTCACTATAAATCGTCAGATGAAAACACGGATTAAAAGAAAACTAGAAATTGGCGAGAAAGAAAAGATCTTGAATTCAAAAAGGAGTTTCTACATAAACATCTCGTGCACAGAAACTTGTTCTTAAAACTACACAAATGTCAATTTCAATTTTACAGTTTAAAACACAACAGGCAATGCATCAAATGTTTAATATAAATTCACATAAAAGTCAATTTACTCAGCAATGTAAAATCTCTGAAGCAGTGAAAGCATGATCAAACCAGCAAGTTGAATGAGATTGAGCAAAGAATCAAAAGCCTCTCTTGAAATCCAGATAAATCTGAAGGAAGAAGATTAGAGAGAGTGAGAAGAGGTTCACAAGGACGAGTATAGCGAGGTAGCGAGCCAGTTGAGTTTTTGGAGGGAGTAGTGGCGAGGGAGGTTGGGGGTTACGTGCCTTGCACGTATAGAAGACTAGCGACCCACCCCCGAGTTAACGTCCGAGGAACATAAATATCGTCGTGGAAGCAGGACGTTCAACGTCCAGAAGCCGTTGCTGCACATCTGGCGCTGTCGCCATGAATATAACCCGCTCTCACCCTTTCCACCCTCTCAGCCCCTTCAACCCATTCCTCCGTTCTCTCGTCCTCCGCACTCTCTCCTACGCCGAGCTTTCGCACTCTATTCCGTTCTGTTGCGGATCCTCTCCTCTCTGCTTCTCCCTTAACCAGCTATGAGAGAGAGAGAGAGAGATTCGAGAAAGTTTCATCCTGTTTTGCACTGGAGGTATATAGTTCGGTAACGTGGAGGTTGCATCTACGGGGATGGAAGCAACGGAGTCTGCTGTCGTGTCGCATGGTCTATCCAGTCGCCTAGCCTTGGACAAGGGCTTCCTCGACGCTGGCTTCCAAACTGGTATTCGCTCTCTACAAGCCAGAGAGAAGCTGAGAGAGAGAGAGAGAGAGAGAAAGAGAGAGAGAGAGAGAGAGAGAGAGTCCTCGCGTTACTTCTGTCCAACCGTGCGTGATGCTGCATCACCAAAGTCGAACGTGTAGGTTATAACTACTACGAACCGACCAACAAACTGTGACTACCTCTTATGCATGTACGCCAACGATCCCTGAATCATATTCATTGATAGTTGTCCTCAAATACTGAGAGTTTATAATGATGCGCGAGCGCATAATTGAGATATTCTAACTCTGTATGTAACTTCTACTCGTATATGGACTCTATAATCGAATATAGAACCCACGGTAAATTACTATATATTATGAAGTACTTTGCAAGTTGGCACTTTATTGCTATCCGTCCTTCACAAAGCCGTCTTTGCGTTGATCTATTTTAGCTTTTCATAGAGGAAGCTTCGTGACAGGTGGAAATAAGCAATAAACAGGAGTCGATGAAGCATTGATCGTATATGAGAATATGTGTTGTGGGAGCTTCGGCGAAGGACGGAAAGTAATAGAATAAGTAACTTGCAAGCTTTTTTAAAATATTGGATGGGACAATTCAGCTCAGTTTTTTTTAATCATCAGTCCTCATTGGCCTTTATTTAATTTAAATTTTGTTTAAATGTTCGTTTGTTTTTGAGTTTTCACAATAGATGTTCATCTCCGAAATTGGATAATTTTTCAAATTTCAATGCGTGGGTCAACTGGTATGAACCGACCAACAAACTGTAATAACCTATTATGCTTGTATGCCCTGAATTATATTATATTAATTGATACAGATTCAAGCACATAGCGAGAGCTTATAACAATGCACGAATGCGTAATCGGGAATTTCTACTGAATGTAACTTCGAAACTAATTTGACCGTTATAATCGAATATAGCACTCGTGTAAATTAGTACGATGAAATTAAAAAGTGGAGCATTGCTTATTGCTTTGTTATTACTTTCCACCATTCACATAGCTACCTCTAATGCTGATCAGTTTTAGATTCTCATAGAGGACATTTCTGAAAGGTGGCAAGTAATAATGAAATAATATGCAACATTCTAATTTGCATTATTTGCATTATTTTGTTAAATATTCTTAGAGTCCTTTTACAGGAGACATTTTTCTTCTACCAATATTCCATACGTAGCTAAAAATGTAAAAATATAAAACAAATGCATATCGTTTTGAAATCGGGATTGTGCAGTATTTTTTTTTTTTTTCAAATTCATAGATGCATTTAAGAAAAAACTAACCTTTCCTACACAGTTTCGATACGTTTAATCGAAAACGTATGATTTGAAAAGTCAACAAATTTCGAAGATTATTGACTTCTACGAATGTGTTTAAGTTTAAAAAATAAATGTTTAATCTGTACCCATGTGAAGTTGTGAACAAAGTTAATGAAAGATAGTGAGGGCAGATTGTCTAAATAATTTAATTGGATTTACCTGATACACCGCTCTTATCTTCCAGACGTTTATAAAAATTATCGAACCAATTTTCTTTTTTGCAAATGTGAAATTCTATAATAGCTTTTAATACCCGATGCAATTTCTAGACAAACTCACTAGCAACAATCCTTGCTCGTAATTGTATGCACAGGTGTAAAATCAATTAAAACTTTGATATGATTTTAGGAATTTCCTAAATGTTAATTAATGCTGTTGGGGGCGCCCGACAATCTTAACTTTGTCGCAGTGAACGAAAAACAACTGTTTCACGTGTTAATAGTTGGGTTTACAAGTTAGCTGTTATTAAACAGTGTATGAAATTCGATTTAGTGAACCTTTCACAAAGTTTTCACTATGTGGAAGTCAATATCAATCAACATACTTCGTCATAGACGTGATTTCATGAAATTACGAAAATAATGAGAAACCAATAAACAAGTTTCTAATTTCCAGGATTTTTATAAACTCAAATAACTAATAAAGTTTACTGAAAAAAAAATCTATAACGATAATTTCAATTTTTGTATCAGAATATTCAATCGTATACTCTTTTTAATTCATGCGGTGCTTTGAAAAAATGTTGTATTATGTAATTGCATCTCAAACATGAATGAAGTTGACACAGTTCTACGTAAAGTTGTAGTAACAGCAACTGTCCATGAAGTAACTTTGTCTCATGCAATTATAACTTCGTTCGCTTAATTGATACGCACTATCAGATGAACAAATTGTGGAAGATAATTTTCTATTACAAAAGCTTTCAGAAATTACCAAGTTTTAATGAATCCATCAAATCAAAACGTCTACATTGACAACTATATTCTATTTGTATTATGGAAATCGTTTTATTGTTTCGACAAAATAATGTACTGTTTATAAAAAATTGTATTGGAAAAATGTTTGTCTTTATTTCAATGTGTAGTACATATGTGCACAGTATGCTATAGTAACTGTATATTCCCAAAGGTTTTCCAATAAATCCGCGATAAATGCATTCTCTCCCCTTTTCTACCGTCACCCAATAACATAAAAATCAGGTTGAGAGTTATTTATCGGGTCCGTAAATATTGTGATTAATTTATTAGTGCGATGAGATTTGAGTGCGCGTGGTACAAGAGGGTTCTGAAATGGATCATTATTTTATGGACCCTCTCGATGAATTTCTGGTATAGCCGATATGATCATCCACTCGTCCATACAAGGAACTTCTAGGCAGTCCACTCGGATCCAATATACACATGACGACGACCAACACGAGCAAACGGCAGTTCAGTGTTGAGCGGTTAGGTGCAGAGGATGACCCACGCATAGTGTCATAGATTCGCATCGTTGCCACACGTGATCCGAATCCCCATTGCCTTTTCACGCTGTGTTTGGGTCTTCTACTCACGGCCAAGAAATGACCGCCTATAACTTCGGTTTACTGTCCGTGTTTACTACGATACAGTGGATATGCTGTACGATTATTGACGGACATTTCGAACGTGGAAAACGTTATACGAGGACCAGCCATGTGCCACGTTCGTAGAATGTATTCGTCCCCCAAAAACGAATAAAAATTATGTGGGACGTTTTTTTTTCTTCTTTTTTTCCTCCCACTCTTTTTTTCTCTCCGTACTTTTTGTTTGTCTTGGTCAGTTTTTACCGACGACATTGACAATGTCGACAGGCATAAAAGTCTTTTAAATGAAATATTGAATTTTCAGAATAACGAATTTTCAAATTGAAGAAAAGCCCATTTTTCGAGTGGCTTTAAAATAGAAAATAAAACATAAGAATACCAAGATGTTAGAATGAAATTTATAAATAATCTGCAAAGTAGTAGGTGCCGCACTTGCTTCCACATTATTTTGCATTTCTCACGCAGCTTTCTTTACAAGAAAGCCAAAATTAATTAACATACTTTCTCATAGAGGTAGCTTTGTGAAAAATGGAAAATAATGAGGAAGCAATGGGCAACGTTCTCCTTTTACATGCTTTTTCCTAATTTTTCACCAGTTTACATTCTCAGAATATTTGGTTGTATTACAGTTTACATTCACCTGGAGTTTATCGTCAACTTATTAAAATTGAATAAAAAAAGAAAATGCGTTATAGTAAATTAAAATGTCTTTTTCTCTCCTGGCGTATAACTGAAAATAATTTACCGCTGGTTCTCATTGAAATATGACTGTGGCGTTAAAATTTAAAGGGTGCCGCAATGAACTAAAAACAAAATGATCTTTATTGCACTGCGGCATCCCTTACATTTTATCACCAGAGCCAGCTTTTTCTGAGAACAGCGGTAAATTATTTTTTTTATTTTACTCATGGAAGGCCGACGATATTTTATGTTCTGTTTATATGTAGAATGCATTTTTTCTATTAGATTTTTTTTTTTTCTTAAATGATGACACTTTCAATCCTACGAAAATTATTATACATGACATTCATACATTTTTTATTAAAAAATTATTGTATCAATTCTTTATAAAAATAAGTATTTTTATGACATACAAAAAAAAGTATGAGACCTATTCGTACTATTATTATTTAAAAAAAAGCCTTCCAACAAAATTAATGTCTTTGTTTTGAATATCAATATTAAAACCACTCAATTTCACAGACAAAAACCAGCGTAAAGAGTTAGATGAAAAAGATAAATAGCAAAAGCTGGCGAAATTTCATTTGTATTCTCAAGTCTGAAGTCAATTGCCTCATTTCACCTTGCCTCTTTTATTCTCACTTCAATCTTATTCTTTCCAATTCAACGTTGAAATGTTGAGAAATAAAACGATTTCCACGTGGGAGTGGGAATTTCTCATTCCGCCGAGTAAATTTGCTTGAGAAACCCGTCCAAAGTGAACTTATTCAACAATATCTCCAGAAAGAAATATACGAGTGTCCGTGAAGAAGAGAATGAAGAACGCTGGGTATAGGTAGAAAGCGAAAGATCGAAAACGACACCGGACCATTCCTCTTCGTACGTACCGCAACACGAAATTTCATTTATAATTTCCTCTACACCCTCTCGAAGCGCCGGCAACTTTTCCTACGCTTACGGGAGATACTGTATAGAGTATATGGTGCATTCCATACCCATCCGATCTGGGTCTGACTCTCGATCTCTCAGATTTCATCCACGATTTTTTAATGTTACTTTTCTAATTCTAAAAGGGAACCAGAATTTTTTTTAGATTTTTTAAAACATTTGATATATTTATATTGTTATCTTAAACCAACATATCATTAGCCGGAATCTGAAAATTTGAAAAACTCTCAACAATCCTGTAGCAGATATCAATATTGTTACTCTGGGATCAAAATTCGGTCGGACCTCGCTTCTATTTTTTTTTTTTTGTTGAAAAAACGAAATTGGTAAAAATCGTATCCGTAAGTCAGTCTACTGCGGGCAGTTGCTTGACCATTTTTATATATAAATCAGGACTTTTGATTTGTTTTTCAGATTTTTCGAAAGCGTTTTTTTTTTGTTACTTTAGAAAATCATGATTATTAAAGAACTTTTTAATTTTTTAAGGCGTCAGTAAGAAGGAGTACATCTGAATAAAAACGACGACGTCAGGAGTCTTAAAAATGAAGTAAATTTTTTTTTATTTAGAAAAATATAGAATAATTTCATAGTTCTTAATTTTCAATGAGTCTTAAAAAGTCAATGTTCGGCAGTTGTTGCCAAACAATTCAAAAAGCTTTATGGTGTTGCAAATCAATTTTTACTCACATAATAAATGTGCGCCCATCTTCACTCTGAGGTTAAAAATTTCGACCGTATTTGAATTACTAAGTTCGATTACTACCGACCTAATATCGTTTTTCAACAGATGGGGCCTAGGCCGAATTGGTATGAAATGACCCATGTATATCGGTCTTTCCTCTCGCTCCCCATACCCCAACTCTTATTCTACTAGATGTAGTAGTCGCTTGTAGTACTATAGCCGGCACCCTGCGTCTCGAGAATATACATGTAGTTATCTCTTCGGCGTAGCTGAGGGCAGGAGTCGGGGGTGACTAGGCAAGCAGCCAGTACAAGCCAGCGCCCCATCCACTCTTCGTTCACCCACCGGCTCGCTCGGAGGGTGACGGACCCGGTGAAGCCAGCCACAAACTAATTACGACCCGGGGCGCCGTCGAGAGTGCACGGCGAAGAACCACCAGAGATCGAGGGAGACGGAGAGAAGCGCTAAACCGAGATGGTGGAAGCCACAGATTGCTCGGAAACGAGCGTGGAAGTGAGAACGAAGAAAGAAGACGAGGGAGATGAATGAAGAGAAATGGATAAGTAGTTCGAACAAGAAGAAGAAGAAGAAGAAGAAGGGAGGTTTGGGGATGGAAAACGAAGGACAGTGAGAAGGAGAAGAAGCACAACATGCCCTGGCAGAGTCTTCTCTGAATCGTCCAGAAACGGGCGCCCCTTTTTTCAACAGTGAATACTAGCATTGCGTACCGTATTGTATATGTATGTATGTATGTATGTATGCTCTATGGGCATAAAAGAACGGTTTTTGCTTTTGCAGCATACGAAAATACAGATATATATTTAGATGTTTTTTTCGCGTCAGTACGAAATGAGCAAGATGGAATGGGAGGCATGATTTTCAGAGGAATTACAATCAACCGAGCCAAGTGTTATTGCGTAATTCATTTGTATTTATAGGGGCGAAGGCGGAGCTGAATTTGGAACTGGGGACAATTCCGAACAGAATTATGGATATATTGATCTTGCGCAAAAAAATGTAATGAAGCTGGGAAGCGGTCCATATTTTTTTTTTCTTTTACTTTTCCTGAAATTATGTCAGGGTTTTAATAACTTTTTTTTTCAAATTTCAGTAGTTTTACCACACAAATCAGTTTTAGGTTTTACAGAAAAAGTCGAACTTGTGATATTGCCTCCTCATTATATTTGAATTTTTTTTCAAAATTTTTGAAAATTTTAATGAGTAAGTCGAAATCTATAAACATACAACAGCATGGATATAGCATTGTGAAAATTAAAAAACAATGACGCAGCTAGAGAATATAGACAGTTCTACGTTGCATCCTTTTTGATACACCAGCGATTCGATGTATCACTAAAATCATAAATCGGTATTTAATATTGGGTGAAATATAAGAAAAATCTAAAATTAATTTGTACACATTCGACATATTCTACACTATTCTTAAGCAAATTATAAACTCTTTTTGTGACTTCTCGAAACAAGGATGGTTCATTTCATGCGAAATGTCACAAATATATATTTGTTTAAGTGCCGTTCTTCGCACAGAATTGGATGACGCAAATTCTGCACTATACCTATATAGATTCTACCCTATATATACCGACTATGCTATTCTCTCGTGTTATTTACTCGCAAGCTCCCGTCCATCTCCCTATTGACTGTTGTCGAGTGACGAGAAACTTGCAACACCCTTGCAGAGCTCAGTGTACGTGGGACAATGATGATGGCTGTCGGGAAGCTACCCCCGACAAATTCTCATCTTCACATCATATATGGGAGTATACGGCGGAAGCACTACAAACGATATATAGCAGCAGAAGAGATCTTGCACAGCAGTGAGCGAAACGAGACCGAACTATGTATAGCTAACGCTGCCTGCCTACGCAATTAAATTCGTTGAGGACCTAATTCGGCGAGGCCGTCCGAGTACGCGCTGACACGCTCAGTCCGCTGTTGCACAGAACCCTTAATTAAACTGCAAGCTCACTGGACTAACGTCCTCTGCTATTTATAATCCTGTCGAAGTATCGAATGATTAACGTGCACCAATCAAGCAACATTCACGTAGAAGAAAAAAAAAAAAAAAAAAAAAACAAATCTGTCACGTCAATTATGGGACACAGTGAAAAATGATCTGTATATTTTAACTTCACAATGGCTGTTGCATTTTATTTTTATGTTATTTTTATGATATTTTTATGCTGGAAACTTGTTAGATATTTTTTGGAAATTGTCGATTTTACCACGTTTTTTTTTTTTTTTTTATAATCCCAGAGATTTTGTGTGATTTGAATTTCTGTAATTATTACTAAAAAAATTCTTGTAAAAATGTCCATATAATCGTTTAGGAAAACATAAGAAATTGAAAATTCCTATACTGTTACCGATTAATGTTATAGCCACAACCTTTTTTTTCGTTATTGAAAATTCAAATGGGAATTTAAAAGTAGCTGGGAAAAGAACGCCGTCGGGGAAAGCATTAAGCAAAACGATAAGTTAACATTTTAACTTTCTTTAATACTTGGCCTCGAGGCGCTACTGTAATTCTTGAGAGTATAAGGGTAGATTGAAATTTTGTAGTCTCGAATTTTGATATTTTGCATATTACGTCAGTGTAATCCTTTAAGAGTAATTTTCTTTCGCATTACCTACCCGATTGCTTTTTTTTTTTTTTTTTTTTTTTTTTAGAGACTTGAAAAACTGAAGTGAAGACGACGAAAAATGTGAAGTGGCGCATTTTCTGGGTATAATCGATAGAAGGAAAATAAAAAATATTCCTAATAAATATCGAAAATTTATTCATTCTGCTGAAATTGTAGCAAAACCGGATTTCACATAATTTACCTGATTAAATTAAACATCCGACTTTAATAAAAATTCTACAAAAATAATTGGTCAAAAATTTGTATTTTGCGTTTTGTCAATTGTTTTGCTTCTTCATAGAGAAGCTATTTAGAAGGTATTTGCTTTCGCGAGAACATTTTTTTCGAGATATTCGTTTACTACATTACTGGAGTGACATTAAACTGTATTTGGTGTACAATTTGGTGAAAGTCCATAGAGTAGTTAAAATTTTATCAGAATTTGCAATTTTCATGTTTTACTTTTGATTATTTATTCGCTGATTTGCACAAATAGTGTACCGATAAACAAGTGTATGCACCATTTCAATTAGCCTGCAAAGTTGAACCTTGCCAATTGCTTCCTCATTATCCCTTTCATAAAGCTTCCTTTATAAGACAATATTGATCAACATTCTACCTCATAGAGGTGATTTTGTCGAAGGTACAAAATAATGAGAATTTTTTACTTTGCAGGCTTGTTTCGTTATTTTTTACAAAAAAAATACTTCCTCTTGCAATATTCAAAAGAAAATGACAAAATGTTCATTAACATGACAAATATTTGTTGTGTCAATTTTATTTGTTTTATGGGACACTATTCCCGTTGCAAAAAGTGAACCATATATAATAATTATACAGAATACAGTTTATTAAACAGCATACGAAAATAAAATAATTAGTTTCTTATTCGTAAAATATAAACGCTTTTAAAAATAGTGCACTGGTCATAAAATACAAAAGAGCTTCTTCGTGGCTGCCAGCTTGCCATTTATAATTATAGTTAGCACAGATTATTCATTGACAGTAACCGAATTGTGAATTCGAACCCCGGTGAATTTGTTTACTATGCAGAACAGTCATCAGACATTTTTAACAGTTGATCGCTTTTTCAAGAGGTCAACGTGTCTCAGGCTGACTAAAATGACATCTAATAGCTACCAGTCAAATCAACGAAGACACTATTGCAAATATGGCTGATCATAATATACGCATATTCGTATAATCTCCAAGCGTAACATCTGGAAGATGCAATTGCACTATTGGAAGTCTACCAAGAATTAAAAAAAAACGGAATGAGTCTCTCGAGAGAAAGAACCAGATAGGGCAAAAAATTCGACAGACGTTTTCGTCCAGGATTCGCCATGACGCTTAATTTATTTTCTAGCTTCGAAAGGAGCCCGAAAAAGGAAGAGAGTGAAAAAAAAATGAGCGCCCGTGTATTGTGCTGTATACACAAAGCTAAAAGATACGTGAGCGTAACGAACAAAGAGAAAGAAGGGTGACGAGGAATGGTTGAGGCCCGAGAAGCAGGAGTGACGGCAGCACAGAGCAGACGTTGTATAGCACAGAAGAACACAAGGAGTCGCGTACAACGCCAGAAGAAAAATGAGGTTTCGAGTGTCAGGACTTTTCCTACTGTGTGCTTCTACTTTTCTGTACCTATGTATATATATATATACACAGTGCCGAGAGAACAGAGGCGAAACGCCTGAGCTTCAACGCTCTCCAGGGGATCCCAGGGTACACTTTGTAATAAGCGTTATTATCCGAGGTCGGAGAGTCCCATTGCGACGATGAAATAATACTCACACGTATAACCCTTTTGTAATTAATAGATTATTGCGAGCCGTTTCGTGAATGTTGAAAATAAAAAGTGCGTCTCCTGGAAAGAAGAACCGTGAGATATTGCATCGTTAAATATTAATACATTTGATATATGTGTGGCATTCCATACCCATTCGGCCTGGGTCAGACCCTCAGCCTCTTGGACTTAATCCACATTCTTTTATGTTACTGCTCCAATTCTAAGAGACAACCAGAATTTTTATTAGATTTTTAAGAAAATTTGATATAAATATGATTATTTTTAAACCCAACATATTGTTAGACCGAATTTTAAAGTCTAATAAAAATTCTCAAAACTCCTGTATCAGATATCAATATTTTTAAGCTTGGATCCGAAGTGGGACGGACGTTGGCTTTATGTTTTTACGAATTTTTTTTCAAAACGAAAATTGAAAAATGTTTGATGCGTAAAAATAATTTCACTGCAGGCTGTTGCCTGAACATTTCTATATATGTTTGGACTTCCGTGAATTTTTTCAGATTTTTTTCAAAGCATATTTTTTTTTAATTTAAAAAAGTCACTTTGAAAAAATCTGGGAAACGGACAAACGGTTTCTGCGGTTGAACCGTTTATTAAAATGTGAAAATTAACAGTATTTTACTTCATGGACTAGAATAAATGAAAAATTAATCTCACTTTTTACTGACTAATTTCTGAAGAGGACCCGGAAAAAGGGTCGAACCGTAAAAAAGTGTCTTTTATTGACAAAATACACCATCCAAAACTGAAATGATTCTCGCAACGGTACCATGGTATAGAGTGGTTAGTGTTCTAGACCTAGACGTGCCGTAGTCCCGCTGGCGTGAAAAACATTGGACGTGACGGAGCTCCAGATATATAGGTCGATATATATCAGCAAGACCTGAACTCCAGTAGCCCCTGCAACGTGAAGCGAACTCAAGATCGACTGAATCGGCACAGGTTTTCCGTCGTCTCTCAGTGCTCACTGGCCAATGCGATACAGTACCCCGGTACTGCGGATGCAAACGGTGGGGAGATGGAAAGAATTGAGAATGAAAGAAAAACGGTGTTGGGGAACGTAAAAGGGGAACGAACCCGCGCGATGTAACACCTATTGATTAAAAAAAAAATTGTAATGCTAATACCGATATAGATTTCGTTCTTTTGAAATTATGAACATAATATATATTTTATATTCTATTCATATTTTTTCCCTTCTTGGTTAAAAATGTCTTGTAATTACGATGTTATTTTTTTACTGGAAAATTTTGCTATATATATATATATATAGTTCTTTGTTAAAATTGCGTCTGTATAATCGTCTGGGAAAAATGTATGAAAAGAAAATCCTACTGGTACAGATTAAATTTCTATCCGCAACGTTTTTCCATTAAAAATATTAAATAGCGATTTGAAAGTGGTTGAGAAAGCCTTCGGGGAAAGCATTTAAAAAATCGGTGGAGCCTTATTTAAAAAATACATAAACTTGACAGTGTAACTGTCTTTAATATTTGGTCCAGAGGCGCAATCGTGCTTCTTTTTCAAAGTGAATTTCTCGAAACTACATTTTTAACGGTTTTGCCATAATACCTCAACATAAAAAAATTAAAAAAATGTACTGATATAGATTTAATTTGATCGTAATGACCAAGAATGTTATTAAATAAAATAAAACTACGATTTAATGAATGCACAGTGAATTTTTTAGTGAAAATCTGGAGAATTGTGGTGTGATGAAATTAAAATATAATCGCTGATTTTCAGAATTAAATCATGATGGAATTATTTCTTGATAAGGAAATGAATAGTACAGCTATAGATGTGCGAATTAATTTAGTTGAATCAGATTAATTCGCTACAACAAGAAAAAATTAATCAATGAATATTATTCGCGTTATGACAAAATTGATCGACCGGTTCATGCAAATTTGGATGATCACAGTCTCGAACAAATGTTTCGTTATAGCGTGACAGAATTTCAGTTATTTTCACCCATTATTCGATTAACCACTCTAACATCAGATAAGCAATAATATTGTTGTGCTGATAAAACATTTATTTGATCGTCCGCCGGATTTAGTTTTGATAAAAGCAATCTCCTGTCTCAGGATATAAACATCATTACGCCTCGAGCGGAGAGCTCTTCGGCGTAAGAGTATTCGGCAAGTAAATGAAGACATAAATAAAAGTGCTGGGGTCCAAGTAAAATCGACTGGTAGTTTCGGATAGTTATGTGATCCTAATTTTTTTTCCAGGCTTGTCTAATCGTTAGGACTCGTTATACTCCCCAACCTCGGTTACGTTTCCGGAAATGTCAAAGGGTCCTTGGATGGCACTGCCGTTTCGTGGGTGTGCTGCAAGGAAAAGAGGAATTGAAGGGCTCGGACACAGCAGCCACAAATTGCTAAATAATATAGCAATCAAGCGACAATTCGCTTTCCCAGGGGTCCCTGCCTTTTACATCGTTCGAGGCACACGTATAGTAACGAGTTACGCACGTGTGCCACGTAGATACGTAGAAAGTTTCAGTCGGAAATGTATATATATATGTGTATTCGGTTGCTATAACTACTGCTACATGAAAGGTCGATCCTCTGAGCATGGATGTCGTCATTCTCTTCTATACGTGTGCTTACGTAGTTTAGTTACTTTGCTGTGACAAACGAGCCTCGACAGTGAACAAGTCGTTTGGCGCACTGGCGCACGTGATCACGTGATACCATATACAGTTTCATACCTTCATATGTATGTACTTGGTATTCAGTTGACGAGTATATCTCGCTCGGGCACGCCACTACTTTGTGCAAATTAGAGTTCATGTGTCTCGCCCAATCGTTTTCACGAAACCGTAATTTCGAAAGTACCAAATGTCAATGGATACGAAAATTTCGGGAGATATGAAGTAACAGAAATCTAAAACGTTATACGTTTACTGTGGAAATCTTTAAATACCATTTAATTGTATAATATTATTCAGTATAATATTATTAGAATATCTATTTAATGTAATTTATACATTTTCAGTCTGTAAGACATTACACGTTATTTTAACACGAATATAGTTTCCTGAAATTAAATGTTCTTTACGTATTAATTATAATTCTATCAGGATATAATTCTCATCTTGTAATCTGACAGAGATATAAATGTGATGTCTAAAACGGGTTTTTGATGGCTGGAAATTTGTAGACCGTTAAATAAAAATGTACGAAATCTAAATTAGAAAAATAGAAGATTTCAGAATAACATTGAAAAAGAAATAAACTAGTTTTACAATTTATTGTATTCAAATATCGTATTACTTGATTGCATGATCAGCATATAATTTTTTACACGATTTTACTTGATGCAAAATCAATCGCATATAATATTTTACACGATTTTTCATCTCCGATAAAGAAGAAGACAGAAAAGTAAAACCTTGCAAATTATTTTCTCATTATTTTCCACCTTTCGCTAAAAATCACCTCTAGAAGGAAGTAAAGTAATAATTTTCGGCTGCGCCATTGAGAAAGCTTTGTGAAAGGTGGAAAATAATGAGAAAGCAAATGCGATAGATACGACTTTCCAGTCTCATTTAAATTCTAAAATTACACATTTACTAACTTTTCATACCTCATACAAACTCAATACTAACCAATCTACGTTATAACTTCATTTATGTTGAAAGTATACCTTGATAATTGCAAAAGTTAGTCCTGTAACTCCTTTGGCATAGAAAATAAATTTAAATCTAAATAATCTGCAAATTAAGACAAATCTGCAAATGCAGTATTTTTCTTTATTTCATTATTACGGCTCTCTCGATAGTGGTCAAGCGCAACATCAACCAACCTTGGTTGTGATTACATCTGTATTAATAGTTATTATTATTTAATAGTTTTATGAGCAACATTGGTGCTCTGGCCGCAAATAGACAAGCATGAGAAAAGCTTCATCGAAGAACGACCTTTATTTATTTATTTATTATAATATTTATTTCTACCTTCAAAACCGCGGAAATTAGGCTGTTCATGTTTCTTTATGGCAAAAGTTATGCAATAAGTTTCATTCAAAATAATTGCGTTTTTATATATGAAACTGATAAATTGCCACTTTTCGAACCCTGCTTTGGGAGGCTGTTTCACCCCCGTAAAAGTGTTTTTCAGCAGGTTAAAAAAAAATACGTTCAGCTTATTATTCGATATGATATAAAATATTGCAATACTATTCAAATCGGCGAAAGACACTTGGGATACCATCCTTTTGTTAGAAAAACCCTACCCCTCCTCCGAAAATATGCATTTTTGTAATTTTTTCAAAATACCATAATTCGGGAACGGTTCAAGCAAAATCTAAAATGATGCATAAAATTTAAATGGAATGTGTCAAGAAGAGTTCATATTTTGGAGAATTTCAAACATTTCAGTTTTTTTTTTTTTAAATTCAACAATTTCCCAACAGATTCAAATCATTGAATGCTTAATAATATCTGGAAACATTACTGTTTACAAAAGTATATTATAAATAAATAATCCCCAAAGTTTCTTCTATGAAGAAAGCCAAGCATTGACGAACGTACTTTCTTATAGAGAAGGCTTAGCAGATGGGGGGCTAAAAAAAAAAAAATAAGGAAGTAATGTGTAAGGTTACACTAGCGCCCTTCTTTTTCGCGAATAAATTCACCCTTATATTTAATTGACATACAAATATTTTCAAATAACTGACTGAAAATCCTGGTGGTTGAAATGACCCAGTACAGATTACTTATTACTCAGCAAGATATTTTTTCCCGACGAATTACGCGGGTTTTAATAACAGCAGTGCTTGTCAGCAATGGGGAATGAAAGATAGAAAAAAAAAAAAAAAAAAAAGGCAAAGAATAAAAATAGGAACGAGTGAAAAAGATAAAAAGCGCAAGCGTTATAAATAATTGGCCGCCGCAGGAACATAGACACGCCGGAATACAGGGTGTGAGTGCGCGAGGGGGTTGCGTCAATGCCGCTGCTGGCCCAATTCCTCGAAAGGGATCGATGGGGGTGAGTAGAGTACACGTACAGAGGGTACCCGGCGTGCACTGTAGAAGCGAGGGCATAGGATGAGAGGTAGACTGGAGGAAGTGGCGAACCAGAAGAAGAAGAAGTGCTGGGAAAAGGGGGGCTTGCGGGGGTGGTTCCAGGGGGGGGGGGGGTAAGGGTATGAGGCACGTAGCCGGAAGGACGCTTCGGGAAAATTACCGAGCGCCGGAGATTCCGGCGAGGCACACGCCGAGAGTAAAGGCATGAAAAGCGTCGGAGCATCGATACGGCCAGGAGCACCAACTCAACTTCGAGGTAGCTCTGGCTTCATCGATGAACGAAACTCCAGAAGCATGTAAAGCTGTGAGGGATCGAGCGAATCACGAGAAACTTGGTTGGATCGCCTCGATGTTTGGTGAGAATATGCTTCAACGGCATAGCGAGTCAGAGATGAAAGAGGATATGGCCAAGATGGAAAACGGAAATAGAGCAGTGAAGCTTTAACTAGGTAACCGTGAGAATATTTATATACGTAGAGAATAAGGCGAACTCGGAGACGAGTGTATTTGTACCGTTCGTTAATTGTTCCTTCACAGTTGTATACTATTCATATCGGTGCCGATGTTTGGAGATAATTAAATTGTTACCACCTGCAAGAAATCTTACCTGTTTTATTCTAAGAATAAACGGGATAATTTTTTTTAAGAAACAGCTATTAAACTGGAAAGTCTTTTTGATAAATAGTAAATAATATTTTTTTTTAAGCAGCGGCGTTATTGTGGATTGGAACTTGAAGGCAGTTTGTCAATAATTAACGCAATCGAGATTAGGAATATTTGAATAAAATGTATTCAAAATACTTTTGGTAATTATGAGTAAATTAATAGTAACTATGAGTAAATTATACGAAAGAGCTGAAGGTATTAACTTTTTTTCGTGAGATAAGAAGAGTAACTTGGGGTAATTCATGTTTAAAAATTGTATTCTTATTTTTTTTGGTTAAAAATGATTTCCAGTTATTAAATCTTAAAGGGGCAGAGAGAAATCGAATGTAATATTTGTGTACTTTTTGTCTGACAGAGATCCACAATTTTTTGTTGTCGATTTCACAGTAAAATATTTTGGTCCTAATTTTTGTTTTAATTAGAAGACTGCAACAATAATAGTTTATTATCATTCTTATATTTAAAACATTATGTTTGTATAATTTATTACGTGAATTAAACAGTAATCGGTGCAGAGAATGGTTAAAATTAACTGAATCTTCAACCAAGTGATTATCGTTGACTGACATTACTTTATCCTCGTTACTATTTGCCCGCAAGCGAGATACAATTTCTTGCTTGGAATTGGCGGATGTGAATTTTCATGTAGAGCAAATAATTGAAATTGAGTTCATAAAAAAATCAATATTTAATTCTGGGTGAAGTACTTGATCAAAAAATGTATAAATATTCTTGATACCCTAAACAGGTTAAAAATATTTATCAACCTTTTTGACGCCACACGAAGTTTTAGTGGCTATTTTCTACATGGAAATCCGTATATTACATACAATTTCACAATATCCTGAATTTCACAGGTCACGCAAAATTTCGTCTCATGAAAAAAAATGTACACAGTTATTTCAGTGATATGAAAGGAAGATAAACAAAAATTTGGATTCATTTTTTAAATTTTCTTTTTTTCAGATAGGTCGTTTTTGTACAGACAAGTCGTGTTTTGCGAATGAAGGTTTACTCCGGGGGATTCTATTAGGAGAAAAAAAATAAGGTGAAAATCGTCCAACGTGGCCAACTAGTTTCCCTTTTCCATTTGTGACACGATGTGCTAAGTACTGCTAAGCATTAACACGATCACCTTTCAGTAAACTCTTTTTCAGATAAGAACAAGAGCATAGCAGGGAAGGCACCCTAGTTGTTCGTGCGTGTATACGTTTAAGTATTTTTTTTTTTTTTGTTCCTTTTTCAATCTTTCGCTGTCGAGCGTGTTTCTCACCATCAATCGTTCGTGACTCGTAACCTGGCTTTTACCTAGTTCACGCTATATTAGATAAGCGATGGCTCGTGTCAGTCGAGTTGTCCCGCGGTCATTCAATCAGTCACGTGAGTGCCACATGTTCGATATCGCCTCAACGAAAGACTTGGTGATCGCGATCAAGGAGGCTCGCAAGCAAAGAGCGATAATTGGACGACGAACGTACCGTGACGATAATAAAAAAAAAAGCCCACGGCGATGAGTTCCGGTTTTTTTTTATCACGATATAAGGATATTGAAGAATATAGAAGGAAAAATGTTATGATTGAGTGGCACGATTACGATCGGCACCACATATCAATGAAGTGAGATCCAAAATGGTAATTACTACTCAGGAATTCGGTGCGTTAAAGGTGTAAGATATGAGAAATTTGTGTAGAGGATGTAATGGCATTCCGTCACGGACACAATGTATGAGTGGAAAAAAGATGTGGAAAATATGTTTGACATGTTGCTTAAGCATTTTCGCAGTAAGTATAGGCATGAAGGTGCTTAGTAAAGAGCTACAATTTGAGATTTATCACTGACAACGGTTATTAAGTAGGGCGCGAATGAAATGGTATTTAGCTTCGATATAATCGAGCAGCAGGGGATAGATGGATTAAGCGGAAATTTAAATTTTTTATAGATCACTAATTGTACGTCGAATACCATTTCGTTGAAAGGTTCTCTATGTGAATTCTCATCCATTAAAAACTACGCATTCAGTGCTTCTCTATTTGGAATGATGAAAATAAGAATACGAAAAATGGAGAAAGTCCATATTTGCGAAATTAAAAATGTGGCGCGACTAAATAGCGAATAGAAAAAAAAGCAAATCCTGAAGAAAATGTTTTCATGATAACAAAGCTTTTTTTTTGGGGACGTAAATCGAAAAGGATTTGACCGATGTGACTTTCATGACACATGAAACTTTGATATCAAATTAGTAAGTACGCCAATATATTATGTCCACTCTTTAAAGGCCTAAGCCTCGTAATATTAACACTTTTTTAAGAATGTATATGTTACGATAATTTAAAAATTTCCTTCCGGAGTTTTGTGAATTTCGTCTATTCATTAGAGGGAGATCTTTTTGGGAGACTTAGAGAAATCCAGACGTCGGTGTGCCATTTGATTCCGGGCAGTTTCATTATATTTTACACGGCGGCGGCGAGATATTTTTATAATATAAAGTGATATGGCATGCCTCCGAAATATTCACGAGCACGCCACTCTCAATTAAGTTCCACATAATGATCCAGCGAGTTCGTAACGAATTTAACTTTCCGCAGTGCTCATGTACCATTCATGACAATCATATTTTTATCGATCTTAGTGTCTCCAGCGAGGATTGTAATAATTCAATAAGTTGGGACTTTGACGTGGCATATCACTCGGTGTTTTGTATTGAGTGATATTTCATTCGGATTCGGACTGATCCAACGATGTTACACGGCATTTTTTAAAATCGACAGTGAATAATACAATAATCCGTCGCAAAGGCGAAGCTTGCGGTAAACATGGAATAAATATGTTAAAATTTCCGAGCACGCTGTCCAATATGGACCATTGTGCTTGTACCCATCATGGTAGGGTTTCCGGTTATGGAGGATTGTGGGTTAGGTGAGTGGACTTAGAGGATGTTGGGGTAGGTGGTCTTTTACATTTTCCTTAGGAAAATGTAAAAGACCGTCTACCCCAACCGCCTGCGGCTGACAGATTTTTCGAGACGTGCTCACAAGTTGTTGTAAGACCCCAATTTGATGTTGTTGAGCCTGAGAAATGTATTAAGGTAGCCTTTATGGATTTTGTAACGTGGCCCTAGTATGGAATCGCTGTTGTGGAAGGCCTGACAAAATATAAATGGGGCTCATTCAGATGTCCTTACTGGGTCCCGATCTGAATGGCCCGATTTGAGCCTAAAATGGTATTAGGGAAGCCTTTATGGGTTCTAATGTAGCCTCAGTATGGAATCCCTATTGTGGAAGTCCTGACAAAAACTATCAAGGCTCCACACTGTTTCACGGTCGCCCGACTAAAAACTTCTGCATGAATATTAAAGTCGATTCTTTTTTTTTTCATGAAAGTACGGTTTTATTTGCGTGTACCAAAAATATGAAATTCCAATGATTTCTCTTAGCAATGTTTTGTGTCCGATTTCTAATCAGGTCAGCGCGTAACGATAAAATATCGAAAAGCGGCCAACGCGTGCTCTTCTGCATTTGCCGGTGCATGAGTTCCTCCTTTTTTTTTTTTTTACTCGCTCGCGTATAGAAATTCACAGGCACTGTGTAATATGCGCCAGTCACAAAGAGCTCAACTTACAGTTCCTCGAAACGTGAAACAAAATGTGAAACAAAATGCTTTTAGACCAGCATTTACCCGTTTACTGGTGCTTTTAGAAGCAACGTTTTATTGTTTCCAGGAATAACAATGAAACACGCAAAGGCCGTGGCTTTAGCCAAGGTAAAACTATTAAAGACTACTGAAAATAACTCAACTACTCCTCTTATATCTTATAACCATAACTAATTATCATTGTACGAATTGTCACTGTAAAAATGTTCGATTACAGTGTAAAAAAATTATAAAGAAACCGCAGTTTTTGTAGATTCGAAAAAAAAATTCTTTTCATCGACACATTTTTTGGTAACTTAGAAAAATTTCAAAGTTTCTAATTTTATAGAAAAGAAAGTATAGAAAATGGAAAAAAAGGTGAAAACATGGATTTTTATTTTGCAAAATATTTTTTGTTATTCATATTTAAAAAAAAAAAACGAAAAATTTGGCAAACTGGTTTATTACCAATTAAAGAAAGTTATTTTTAAAGTGAAGTAGAGAGAGAGAGAATTCTTTTTTTGCAAGATTGATTAAGCGGAAGTATTCTGATTGATTTTTTAACAATTTGTAAATCATCTTTTTTTCTTACGATATACATTCTTTTCGTGTTGCAAACTGATGCATGAATAAAAATATTCATTTTCGAATGATCCACGGTTATTGTATAAAGCAAATTAAAAATAATGCGAAAAATCTCTGATTGAAAAATGGCTACTATACAAAAATTATTAAATAATTTTACAAAGTAGAAAAAATATCCAATTACTCGGTGAACATTTTCGAACATTTCGACTGTAAAAGTATTTTAAATACTTTTTCTCTAAATAAGTACGTATTATTATTCCGATGGAATATTTTAGTCAATTGTACAACAACGCTTACTCATAATTATTTATCACTTTCAATTTTCACAATATTTAGTTACAATTATTTATTTAGGAAAAATATAAAAAATGCTTTTCCATTGGACTATCGCCCATCCCTGACTCCGAGAAGCTATTAAAGGTCAAACATAATAAAAGGCAACTGAAAGTTGTATAATAACGGACTACATTTTTATGCATTTTCTCGAAGGATACAGGTACTACTGCAACGTGACACACACACACATATAATTATAGTTGTGGTAATGCTACGTAAACGAAGTTCCAAATAGTGTTAGATACTAAAGTGTGACAACATATCGGTGCGCCCATCTGTAACTTGCATGCCAGCGTGTTCCCCGTGGTCTTGAAACCTGAGAACAGGGAAGGACAGTAGTCGACGTGACGATTAGTCAGCCAGTAGCTACTGTCAGTATAATGCTTGCCTCGCAGTAGTAAATGCCCGATAAAATCCGACATGGCTGATGCTCTCTTATTGCAGGCGCAAAACTTTTAGTAATTTCACCACCCGACTCAATCACTCTTCCCTGTCCAATATGTCCCTCTGTCCCTTCGCCTCCTCCTCCTCCTCCTGCAAGCGTTTTTTAATTCTTTACTGTCACTTTAGTTGCTGAATTATAAATATATAAATAAATACAGTACAGCATGATAAATCTAGGCATCAATTTTTCATTTTCATCATTTTCATGGAGTTTTTACTAAAAACTATTACATAAACTCATGGGACCGCCACCACAGCCTAATTTTTCTAACTCCCTCATGAGATATCCCTCCAAAAATAAGACAAAATTTACAAGATTTACAAAATCAATTGAAAATTAGTGGTTAATTATTTATAATTATATTTTGGAGAGGGGCCAAATTTTAATTTTTTAAATTTATTTTTAACAACATCTTTCGTTGAATTTTCAAAAATTCGTGAAACACCCTCTAATGTCTACACGTCCCTTCTCTTCTCTCCGGCAATAATTCTGTTCCTGTGTATGCGATTTTGGGGACATGCGGCACACAGCAAACCAAGCCGTACAAACAGCGGCCTACCCATCACGTCCATCGGATTAGAGATTAATCGAGGGAGCTGTTAGGACACTGACAACCACTACCGACATTCCAGTCTATATATATATATATATATATAAAGTAGAGTTTATACCCGTAAACCGTACTAGAGTACGGTTTAGGAAGCGAAAGGTTTTACGGGCAGAAACGCCGGATAAAAGAGAAAGAGAGGAAAAGTTTTTATGACCAATATAATCGATTATTGAGGGATGTAGAGGTGTATACGTGGATGGGGAAGTTTCGCATTGGTGTGAAGGCAGTTTCCTGGTCTCGTGCAGCTCGTTCGACGGCATTTTCGTTCGAGAGATTTTCTCGAATCGAATGTACGAGCTCTTCGGCACGCCGCGTACACCTGGGACAACCCGGCACCAGGAGTAGCGGCAGAACTAGCATCGAGGCACTATTCCATGACGTCTCACTCGCACCATCTAAACTCCCTTTAACTCAACCCCGTTCTCGCTCGCTCTGTGAGCCTGCTGCGACACCGAGGACTACTGCAACTGCTACTCGATCCTCCCTCTCTCTCTCTCTCTATATATATATACATTTACTCTGCGCTGTTGGCGCTCACATACTAACGAGGATATTTGTATTCCAGCGTACATACGGTACGCGCGTCTGACCAATTCCTGGTGACACTACTACGTATCTGCTGCGCTTCGACATTGCACTCAGCTGTGGCATGTATATATGCCATACAGTAAATTTTCACATAAAGGAACACATACTTTTGTGACCATCAATTTATTTCTGAATATTTTTTTTTTTTGTTCAGTACGATTAATTTTTTAATTGCTTTCGACGGAGCATCAGAATATATAGAAAATATTATAGGTAGTTCTTTTAAATATTGCCGGAATATTTGAAACCCTGGTGACAATATTGTTGCTGTTAATTATTTATATTATCGTTATTATTATATATAATAATCTTCGTAAATCCGACCTCCGCGTTTCCGCTTTTTTTTTTTTTTTTTTTTGAACGCGCTCGAGCTGTGACATCATGAATATCGTCGTTGGACAGCTGTCAAATGAATATTTTCGAAAATAATTGAGATGAAGTGGGTTAAAATAATATGACATCAAATCTTTTTCATTTGCTACATAATTGTTTTTTTTTGGTATTTTCGGATAAGCTCCAGCTGGACAATTACCAATATCATCACATTTTGACAGTTCTCAAATGTATGTTTTCGAAAAATTATTGAGATTTAAATTGAGATTTAAAAAAAATATATGCTGCTATTTCGAACGGTGTCGAGGACAGACGCGGAGCGATTTTACATAAACATTTAAAGTTGTTTTTTTCAATGTAATTTTGAATGTCTTGAGACATCTTTGAAAATATTGAGATAAAATAATTCGTACGAAATCCATTGAAGTATTTTTTCAATCAAGGAAAACGCAGCCTTTGAAAAGAAATTATTTTTTAATTTTAAATTTCACTACATGAAAAATGTCACTTGGCGATAAAAACTGTCCATTCAAAAGCAAAGAAAAAATTGGAAAATACAAACTTGCACATGAGTCTTTAATTTTTGTTATTACACAAAACACACAAATTTATCATAATTGAGCAACGTATTTTCCGATAAAGAAGTTTGTGGCAACTACGAACTAAAAAAAACTAGAAGCAACGTAAAATGTAAATGCATTCTCAAATTTCGTAACCGATAATAAAGTTACTATAAAAAAAAATATACGTTTTAAATTCCGTTTCGACTAATATTATTTTTACCCGCTATTAATACTAATAATAGGCATCATAAATAATATTTTTATTCACTATTGTTTTAGGAACTTTTTTCCCATGTTTGACACCGTTTTCTAATTAACTTCAACGTTAATCACCGAAACGTGTATTGTACAGATGTATTGTATGTACCATCTGAGCGAGTACATTTTCATTACAGTCGTAAAAGCGACCTTTGACCACCGCATTTTAACCAGTTGATGTGGTTATGAGATTCCACTTTTAATTGTCACGCTCATTCATTTTGTAGAACGAGTTTGAGGGTTATTCTTTTTTTTTTTTTTTTTTTTAATCCTAAAATAAAAAATTAATCTATTTCAAATTAAAATAAGCTTCAAAAGTGACGATGTGTACATCATAACAAGCAATTGTTCGGTTGTAACGCTTTCGTTATGGATTCAAGGACATTTTTATGCACTACACTCAACTTTTACCAGGACAGCAATTAATGTTCCCTCGTCATTTGTTTCCTTCTCCATATGTCAACTTCTATACAATAGCGTAACAATATGTCACATGGATGTTATTGCTGTAATCTGAGCTATTTTTCTGCAAATTTATTGTTATACATTTTTTTAAAACTTCAACATATAATACCAGTTTCTTTTTGAAAATATGTGCAAATAATTTTCGAAATCTCGGTACTCGAATGACGTCTGACTACCGCCAAAGTATATCCTTAAGGGTATTAGTAATAAAAGTGGTATTAAATATTTTCATCTCGACTGTTCATAGATAGTAGAAAGTAAGAAGGATTTTTTGTATTTAAAAAAATGTTCACTAGGTAGCCGATATATGAATTTCGAATGTTCGGTCATTTTATATAAACAGTCTCTGTGTATGTACATCGAAGTCTCAGCTTCGCGTAATAACTGTAAAAAAACATATATTTATAAACTAGCTGATGATTTTGGCACGTGCACTTCGCACCCTCATGAGCCCCTCTAGCCCTTCCCAGGCTCCGATTTTTATGAGTCCCTCAAGACCAACCCCAGCCTTGATTTACGTAAGTCCTCTTAATAGACTCTCCAGGGCTCCAATGTTTCTAGGTCTCTCATAAAACCCCTCAGACCAAATGAGTGTCCAAGGTAACATTTCGCCCTTTGTTCTATTGTAGAGGAAACCTATACTTTTCAACATTCCTGGACATTACAGTTATTCTAGTTACACTTTAAAAACAACTTTTTAAATACTGAACGGTCAGATGTTAAATGACTTAACAGTAGGGGATGAATTCCGTTAATGACAATAACACATTATTCCTCCTTACACTGCAAATCCAAGTGTATTATTTCCTATCCTTAACATTGTAGTACGTTTTAACACATTTTAAGTGTATTGCTTTTAATATGGGCAAAACCGAACTTTTCAATGCACTTAAAGTGTGGTAAAATTTACTACAATGTTAAGGATATTATAAATAACAAACTTGATCTACACACTTAGATTTACAGTGTACTGTCGATTTATAAGAACTTCTACTGTACTCTACCTGCATATGGGGTACGCATACGTGTCTACAAGTCTTGCCCCAGCTGGACAACTACTACATAGTTACCCCAATCCATGTACACTACTGTGGCTATCGGTTAGGTATATCCTCCTATGCGATATACCCCCGAAGTCCCAGTATATCTGTAGCCGGTAAATTGGGATATAGCACATTTGGACAGTCGAGCAGTGAGGCCGGTTGGCCTACATTCCGCAGTTGCAGGGAGAAACGAATGAGCGAGTGAACCATAGCCCAAGCTATATCCAAGTCGAGGAGACAGAGCGATTCGCAGTCATCCCACCACTTTGCTGTGATTCGAGACGACGAATCACAGGGTGCAAAGGGATTTCCCTCTCGGAGACACGTACACGCAGAATCTACACTGTGGACGATCTCTGCAGAAACCCCAGAGAATTTCTATTCATTTTATTTCGATTGGAGCATCGAGTGCGCTGGCCAATGAACTCGCATTGATCCTTTGAGGCAAACGAGGCGAATAATGACGCTCAGGATACTCGACTGACAGTCGAATGGGACGGAGAGAAGGCAACGAGCGTGAAGAAGGGCCAATAAAGAGAATAAAATGAGAATGAAAAGATTCCGTAAGAAGAAAAACTCTATTACGGAAACATTTCGGGCTTTTCGTCGATCAAGATATCATTAGATGATTTTTGATTGTATGAGTATATCGGTCATTGCTTCAATCGTCTGACAATTTTACAGGATATTTAGTTTTTGGTGTCATAAAGGCTTAGCATATTTTAAACACAACGACTTTTTTTTTTTAGAAGTTAAGATGAATTGATTATTTGATCGATGCTCGTTTTTTAGATGAATTTTTATAAATGTTCCTTTTTGTAAAACAGATGAACGTACAACAATTTTAATTCAAATCGTTTATGGTATCCAAATTGTCTAAATAAATATTGGTTTTTGTATACAAATACCATTTACCTCTTAAAAATACTATTTTTATGTTTCTCTTCGCGTTCCTACGTGCTTTATCAAAAGTTGATATTTCCCTCGAAATGATGATATTCCCTCTGAATAGATTGAAACTGAAATTTGCAAAGTGGCATATTAATGCGGATTTCATATTAAATTGAATTAATTAACTGAAGTCAATAATATTCAAATAAATGGGAATGCAATATAATTACTTCACTAGGTGGATGATTAATTATAGAAATATTAATTACGTTCTTAATTAGTTTTCTACAGTCGCCAACCCTTTTTTTATATACATTCTAAAATTGTTTTTGTTTTCTATTTAAAAAATGAATACAATTTACAATGTATTTTATGGAAAATGACGTTTTACGCAATAACTTTAATTAATTACGATATATCCGGCTGAAATTCAGTACACAGTTGGACAAACATTAAAGCATGTTCGGTGCTACATTTGGCAATAATCGATAGAGCGGTTCTAATATTATTGCAATTTCAATCTTTTTTTAAGTGTCTTAAAATACTTTAAATCTCTTTTTGAATTCTGAGATATCCGGCTGCAATTTTTCACGTGATTTCACGATTATTATCAATAATGACTTTAGTCAAAGAAAGGGTAGTTATGTTAGTAAATTTCAATTTTGTTTAACAAAAAAGAAAAAATTGCTGTCTTGAAAAAAAAATTAATTTCTTGCTGATTTATCTCAAACTTAGTTCACACATCATGGAACAAGTTTTGAGTAAAAAATTTGATGCTAATCAGTTTTCGCCGTTAAAATTTTATGATATTTCGAATATTTTTTTTTAAAAAGAGGCTGCAAAGTGTATCTTGTTGTCTCCCAGTTATACCTTTGGCAAAGCTTCCTCTACGAGTAAGTCAAAATTGATCAAGATACTTCGTAGCTTAAGTAAAAACAAAAATGCTTTGTCAAATATACCAAGTAATGAGGAAGCAATTTGTGAAAATTTCTACTTTATTGTTAATTACTATTGGGCGTTATTATTATCAACAAAAATTCCTGGTATTTTTGATAACGTTGAGCTTTCTTTCGATATCTCTCTCTCTCTCTCTCTCTCCTCAAAGGATCTAAATATCTAATAAAAATCAAAATTTTCAATTGGGAATGTATGTGTAATGCATTCTTAATCATCGTGCGTTCTCGTCCCTAGTATCTTGCATATATTGCCCCTAGTCGTTTCAGTGTGCTCCGCTGCGTATGATGAATTCTCGGGGCTCATCGGAAAAGCACGAGCTTCATAAATTTCACGTATACTCTCTCTCTCTCTCTCTCTCTCTCTCTCTCTCTCTCTCTCTCTTGCTGCCTTCGTCCGTAGTGCTGAAATGAAGAGGAAATTGCCTCGACGTAATTACCGTACGCGACGACGCGAAGACTATGGTATAAGTCGTATAACGATTTACGATCGAACGAGAAAAGAAGAGGTCTCTCGGTACAGAGAGAATTGTTGAGGATCGACGTCGCGGGGCGTTGCGGAAAAGGGGGCTCTTGCTTTTTTTTTTTCCCTCGGGCTAACCGCCCTTTCCTCGAGTCTATTAGGAAGTTTTTATGCGGTAACTCCGTCTACCTCTGACACACGACGTGAGGGGATATAACCCTCGGGAAAGTCCCCGAACGAGGAACCTCGCCAGGGGGATGATCGGAGTGCGGACTTAGGTGTTCGTTCAACCACACTCTCTGTAGCAGTGAAATTTCGCACGGGGACTCGACTCCTTACCCTTCGATGAGTTTTTGCGCGTTTCGGGATGCACCCTTGTAAAATCCCTCGTTTACCGAAATTGAACGAGCAGCGCGTGACTTGAATGAGTACACGTTGTTTGGTTTAAGGAAAAAAAAACACACACACATACAATCGCGGGTAGCTTATATAGTCTTAGATAGTTGCATGGCTTTGTAGATGATAATATTGGAAATCTGTCCCGCAGGATCAATTTTATATAATAAACTGCTGAGATAATGAGATATTCTTAAAAGTCGAAACCTGACGGTGTATACAAATGTCGAACGTCACTAGACTCCGTTAACCATTCACGAGAGACAGTCTTTTGAAAAAAGAGAATTCTCTGGTATGGAGTGAAAAATAATTTTGTAAAATCGGCGTACTGCGTTTGGTTAAATATCATTTTGTTAAATAAGTGAAGAATTCATTTGCTACTTAAATATGAAAAGACGTTCGTGATTTATGATTCTTTTTTTACCACTAAATTGACAAGACGAGCCTGGAAAGTAGAACCTTCCAAATTGCTTCCTCATTATTTTATAGCTTTGACGAATGAGCCTACGGTATGAGAAAGTATGTTACTGTTGGTAACATATTTTTCATGCACTTTTTTTTAAACATAAACGTTGTGTGATTGTGGCAAGGAGACATTGTCATATCGAGAAAAATATTTTTACTATAATCGCAAAGAGTTACGGTTAATTTTGTTTTGTGTAAAAATAACTGTAGTTATTTTGTGAAATATTTATATAAATTTGTCGTTATTTTTATCGTATTAATGACCAATGTTTCTGGTACTTTTGTACTTTTGTACTTTAAAAAAAAATTAAAATGAAAAAAGAAATAGTGGTTTTATGGACAATAGGTCATTTTAAACGTACAAACATGTAAGTTTCGTTTTTACTGTTTATCCTAAGTAAATTGCAAGTCTTGAGATTTTTTGAATAGATCACTGAATGCTACGGAATAATTGCAGAGTAGAAAAAACTAAGGTCCATGAAAGAAGGCGAAAATTGGCGGAAACACGTTTTTTTTTTAACTGTAAATAAGGGTCAAGCTTTTAGTTAGTGAGAATATACTACTAAAGACGATTACAAACCGACCTGAAAAAAAATTAGGTCGATAGGACGAGGTCGAGGAACCAGTGAGGTAAATCGTTTTTCCATTTACTCCTTCAACTGATTAAACTTGTTCGAGCACCAGTTGTCTTTCAATAATGAATGCTGGTCTTCAGAAAGTATTCTGGTGCTCGAACTTACAAAATTAATGATTGTTCTTGTTCCCAATGTAAGAAATACTGCGAAAAATCAGACCTGACTTCTCGACTATTCAGTGACCACTATTAACAGTCACACTTTTATTGTTATCTTTTTGTCTTCATATGTTTTGGATTGGAAACTTAATTGGCAATAACAAAAATCACATTTTTGTAGCATTATGGAGTATGTGAATATTATACTTATTACAGTTACTCTTGATACACAATTTTCGAATATTGCATTTTGAGGCCATATCACACAATATGAATAATCAATTAAAAAAAAATTAATTACGATTATATTGATCAATTTGCATAAACCTATTTTCTTTAAACAAGAAAAAAGACTCTATGAGCAACTCAACGTAAAAACAAAGCGATCTTTTGTAGCCGCCTCAATGTATATCTGTTGAGAATCGGAATGGTCGAAAATCCTATTTGTTTAGTTTTTCAATTCCAGCCTCTTGTAGATTATATTCTGTCGAACCGATTGTATCTCTGCAATGTGTGATTTTAATTCCATGGAATGGAATGTATGGACCTAAATGTGTGCCGTGTCCTCGTATTCACCACTTTTATCCTATCTGAAGTAATCTTAAACGTCTGTACGACCCAATGATCCACGTCTTTAAGAACACATACCGATTTTTTTCCTTTTTTTTCTGGAAGAAGATCTAAAGTACATCAAAGAGAAGGGGGTCTCGTAATGTCCCCAAGAGTCTTGAAACATCATTTACGATCTTCCCAACAATCGTGGCTAAGATTATCTCTCCAATAGCAGTAGGTCTAGCTTTGCCACTGCTTTGAAGACCAGAAGGACAGTTGTAGAGCGATCACGGTCGAGCAAGACGAAAAAGAAAAAAGAACCAACGTAGTAAAAGGGAGAGAAAAAGAGCGCGAATTCTCTCGCTCGATTGATTCGATTTCGGGGATATCCTAGGCGGGTATAAGGTAGTGGCTAGAAACACGATAAGAATAAGGAGTCGAAAACGAAAGGATCTCGTCGTCGTCGTCGTCGTCGTCGAAAAAGGCAAAGAGGGATCTTTCGAACTGCTGGTAGGGACGTATATATATAGTGATAGCGGGGTTATGGTGACGGTGGTGGCGATACTGCTTTGGTATACTGCTGCTGCTCCTTCTGGCGTAGTCCAGAGGGAGTGTTTTCTCATTCCAGGATACTTTTTCCTAGAAATCCTCTGGGCTATCCATACCAGCAGCTTACTACGTCGGAACGCTGTACTCCGCTGTGGGTTTTCCCTGAATTTGGCTTTACCGTGAGGTAGAGCTCGCTTTCTTTTATACCTACACTATTCCGTCTAGGGAAAAAAGTCTGCAAGAGAGTCTGGGATATTCATACTATGAAGGACTCTTGAAAATTTATCCCGCACGAGAGCTGAGCCTCGCTCGCATGCTTTCAAATGTGTTTTAGACATCCTCTAATTTATTCATATTAATTGGTTTATTAAATTGAAGATAAAATTCGTTTTTATTCAATAATTTATCCGGTCGATTCGACGATAAACCGAATGTCCCGAATAAACTAACGATTAACTTATTTTCGTTACATTTTTGTATTTTTTGTTTTTTTTTTTTACAAAACAAGAATCATGGAGGAAATTATTCTTATTACAAAGTATCGACAGGTGCTCAATTGTAATAAGTATTTGCAATTTTCTGTAGATGTGTATCGGATTAAAAATATAAAATGTGTCTTGAAAAAATGAGAAACTTATTCTATTTTAAGATATTTTTTCAATGAATTTGTGGTTTTATTTCTGGATTGAAGAGGCGGATCAATTTATGTATGGTCTGCTATTTTAAACAATTTAATCCTTGTATTTTATTTGCCATAGGGAACAGATGTTTTATTCATGAGACTTTTTAAACTAGTATTAAATGTTATTTCACAGCTAAAAATGCGATATAAAATATGTATTTATGAAGTGATTAAAATAATTATCATCTTCTAGGATATTGAATAGTCGAAAGTAAATTGGTTTCTTCTGCTTGAAAGTAAATTAAATGCCAAAGAAATTCGACTTTTAAATCCTGTATTTTTTATTTTGTTGCTATATTCTATTTTTTAAGCCTATAAAATGCTTCCTGCCTCGTTTTCACATAAAGATTCCGTCTAGAAACGTCCGCAGAATATCTTTGTTAATTGGTCATATATTTTTTTCTCAATTTGTAGTTTTACAAAAAATATACAAATACAATTTGTCAAATATTTTGCATTAATTTTAACGAAATATTTGTTATATTAACAAAAAAAAGTGTTTTTTTAACATAAATATTATAACTATTAATGCAACTTATTTTTTTCTAAATTCGACAAAACATTTGTTGCCACTTCTGATTTAACAATTTTAGTATTACTGCTAATTCAGCAAACAAAAAATTGAAGATTCGACTAATCTTTTTTGGTCCCTATTAATATAACGAATAAAAATTCGTATATTTTACAAATTTCTTTCTTTTCAAATGTAAAAAACGAATCAGCAAAATATAAATTACAAAAGATTATCCGTAAAATTAACAAATCGGAGTTTCTAACTTCGAGTCCTCTCTTTTTTTCTAAACCCCGAATGCCAAAAAAAAAATTTTACTATGTAACAACATTCGGGAACAAAAATCGAAAAAAAAATCGCTTTCATTACTACTCATTATAAATGCGTAATTTTAATCCATGTTCCGTATTATCCAACAATGTGTAATTCAATCGTCTATCAAGGGTTCCTCTTGCCTCTATATCCGTTCACTCCATTTTTTTTTTCGTCCTTTCTTGCAGTCCCTTTTCTCCGGCTCGATTCTACAGATTCTAGAGCGGAAGCGAAAAAAAAAAAAGGGAAAAAAGAAAGAAAAATGAAGCGTAGTAAGAGGTTGAGTGAACTGAGTAGGGCCGACAGGAGCGAGCGACTCGGTTGGGGAGCTCTCGGGAAGCGGCCTCGAGGAGACAGAGAGAGCTTACATTCTCTCGACGCCGATGGAATTTACGAGGCACCAACCAACAGCAGGCAGAGAGAGCGAGTGAGCCGGCAGCGAGAACAAGCACGAGTCTGGAGGAGAGAAAGCTCGGTGTTCTCTGCGCGCGGTGTAGCTCGCTGCAGCGAAGAGAATCGAGGTAAGGCGAGACGCGCGAGCAGCGTCTCGCCTTCTATACCCGCGTACTCTCGTGTATATCCCGCAACCGTGAAAACTCGTTCGAAACACCCGCTTCGTTGAAGCTCCACGGGATAGTTCGCCATCTCCTCTACATAGAATATAGTGAAGCATCCCTCGTATCCTGCCTGCGAAAATACGCGTTTATGCTATACACATCACGTTCTACGATGCCAAACTATATATGCTATAGAGTATGTCTACATAACGCATACATGCCATTTTCCCTATCCTGCAATATGTATATACATATAGCATGTTCCCTGGAGAGCTACGACAAATATTCAGCGAATGTTCGCTTGTTTCGCGTCGTGTTGCACAGTCAAGCACAGTACTAGATTAATATTGCATAAAAATGTCCGCAGCGACTCGCCAACTACTAACATGAAAACAAATCCGCAATGGATTGATAGAAATACAACAATATTTTTTTCTGCCGTGGCTGTGTGTGTTTTCTTTTTTTTTTTTTTTTTTTTTTTTTTCAGATATATATACGCTATGTTCGGCCTGGACGATATGGTATTGTATCCATATTCCGGAAATACGTCGCCACATGGATTTATCACTCTATGAGGTATTCTCTCTCAATTCAAATTTTTCTTTTTTTTTTTTTTTTCTTCTAAATTTGTAGATGTTTGTCATAATGAAATAGGTTTTATTACTACTACTTGAGAATACATTCTGGCAATTTTTACAACTTTTTTTTTTTCGGGTATTTAGGATTTTCTATTTTTACTATTTATAAATTTATAGGGAAAAATAGTAGAAGATACATATACATAGTGAAAAATGTAAAGTTTGTATAAAATTTTCAATGCAGCAGTAGTTATATTTATTATTTTTACTAGTATGTATACGAGGCACTCTTTATCAACTGCGCCACTATAAATTTTATAAGCATTTTTTTATCCATGCAAATATGTTTCGTCCACTCTGCTCATATTTCTATGTCGATTGTCAACATAGCACTGTACGTTATATAATGTTAAGAGAAAAAATGAAAAGTGTGGAAGTTAGTGAAAAAAAATATTATTTGAAAAAAAGTGGCCCAGTTGATAGAGAATGTCTCATACGTAATTTGTATACATACTTTTACTCATTTTTTTAGCTTCTAACTGTCTGCATCAATTTTGCTTCTTCAGCCTTTCTGTCATTACGTCTCTATCTCTACCTCCACTGGAAGAAAAATTGCACGAGATTTAATGTTGCGGTACTGGAAGTTTATATGCATAAAATTGTATATTGAATTTCATACACAAGTGTGATACACAAAATTAATTTACAGTATATTAAAAACTTTGAAAATACTCAAATTTGAATGATTCAATTTTACTATGATTACAAAAAAATATCCAGTGACGAACATTAACATTTTTTTAACAGTTCTCTGCCATTGCCTCTCTGCCTCTATCATTTCCTCAGTTTCATAAGTTTCAGGTACATATTACGGCCAATCAGAGAGCGAATAAAATGGCAACAATACACATATCGAAAATGCGAGTTGTATTGGTCACTAATTTTTTGAAGAGGGACTTTGTAATTAAAGGTGAGGTTGTCAGGTCAAATTTATGGATATTCGAAGAACAACATCTCATTTACGTGGCTGCTAGTAGTTTAAATAAATAGGTTCTATCGACCTATCGAAAGAAGAATTTTTTCCAGGCGGCGAGACTATGCGGGTAATGGGGATTACCTATAAACATTTTTTTTTTGTTCGTTTTATACTCTGCAGATTCTTAAAATGAAACCAGTAGGGCTCCTAAAAATATTACAGTTAAGCGTAAGATAAACCCTTATAGCATGAGTGTAGCTTTTTATTTATTTCTTTATTTTTTCTTGTAAAAATTGGTAAAGTTATCATTTATTTAAGAAAATTATTTTTTAAATAATCGTTCAAACCTTGTATCATCTTGCCTCTACCTCACATCACTGTGCTTGTGCCGGAAACCCTAATCTCAAGAACAACAGAGAATCTGAAAATTATTTGGTAATATTTGGTATAACTTGAATGGCAGATAAAAAAAATTTACGAAATTACGACGTCGGATGTTCATCGTCCCTTAAATACTAGATTTCCACTCTGTCGAGTTTTCTATGAATTTTGCACAAATCCCTGTAAGTATTGTAAAATAAAGCAACATCGAACTCCCAGTGGATGAAAAAACTATAATCTTATTGTTTTCCTCGAAAATTGATTTTTTTAAAAGTTAATTTGTTATTGCATTCGAAACTTCATCAACAATATGAATATTGCGCTTTTCATTATCTTCCTTTGAAAAATTTAAATAGTTTCACAAAAACCTGTAACGTCAAAAGTTTTCAGGGAAATATCTGAGGGCGTTACCTCGGGGGGGAAAATAAATATGCTTTTTGGTCTCTAAATCAGTTTCGTTCAATTTAATCCTTTAACTCTCAAGCCTCTTTCCCATCGGAAAAAAATGTCACCGCTGGACATATTTCTAAATCGAAACATTTAAAAAATAGCAATTTCATAACTGTTACTTTAAAAATTATTCACTAACGAAATTTCTCGATTCGTTGAATATTTGCAGAATGTTTCCATCTACTTTGAAGAAAATGTATTTTTAAACACATTTAAACACAGTTCCTCTAATGCAGCAAATCTGCTACGTCAGTTAGACTGATGGATTAAAATAGAGGTTAAAATTAATTTAATAAATAGTACACCCTTAATTATTTACTTTTCAAGGTATTAACAGTTCGAAAAGAAATGCAGCTCCAACATTTTTAGGACAAAAAAAAATCTGATATACCAAAAAAACGTCGCTGAAAGCACTCTAAAGTAGTATTAAAATCTGACTAACAATGAAAAATATCTGAGATGATCGGAATAAAAGTGTTTCAATTGATGGAGAATGCCTGATATACGTTCCAATGTACCTCAAATTTTTTTCTTTTTTTTCTTTCTTCTTTTTTTCATTTCTGTTATTCTGTTATCGAAGCCGTACTTTCAACAGCTTTGCGGTGGTTAAAAATCAAATGAATGAGAAGTAGGGAGGGAATGATGAAAAAATAAAATCAATGGAAGCACATGGTCGGGGGAGTGATACTCGAGGGATGAATATGAATCGATTCCACTAGGTATCCGTTGGCGCGAGTGATGGTGGTGGTGCTACTGCTACTACTGCTGCTGCTGCTGCTGCTCCTCGCGCTGATTGCGTTGTCGCTGCAGGCTGGGATTGGCTCACTACGGATTCAGTGTGTGTACGACAGAAACGAAATGATGTTCTGTGTGTATAGAAGTTGGCGCTCTGTTGCTGCGGGCTTTCTTCTTCCCATCGCTTCAAAAGCCTAGTTCCACTACTGCTTGAATCTCGTTACCTTTCTGGAAACCAACGAAATAACTCCCTCTCACGCTTTCGTTCAACCTATCCCTTTTCGCGCTCCCACACTTTTGCCTATATCTCCTCTTGGAAAACCAGGGCATCAGACAAGCGGATTCGATTTGTATCGAGACTGAACGATATGTATAACTACAATATGGAGTACATAACAGTAGGCAGACGTATGTATAGACATAGATCTAGTCCGTGCGTAAACAGGGGAGCCCAGAGGTGGCTGCTGATGCTAGCACACAATCCGGTATGGAGTATTTCGCGTGTATATGGGGCAAAACACGTCAAGTCGGCCACCCCAATTTTTCATGTCATCAAAACGTCCTCGGATTTCTTCAGGATGTTGGTCCAGTTGAAGAAAGAACGTAGGAATTTCTTCAGATTTTTTTATTGCATATTCCAACCATTGGAAATCGCTGAAAATAGTCATTGTTTATTTTTTAACGCCAATACTATGGCTCGCAAAAAAAAATCATAACAACATCAGACTTTGGATTTTCAGTGTACTTTCCAACAAGATTTTTTGTAATATTCTCCGGTTTCATTTTATGCTATTTTTCAATTAAACAAAGTTGTCACTTTTTTCCCCTCCGAAACGACATTTCCGATTTAGTTGACATTTTCATATTTTGTTTGTTGAAATGTCTAGAATCTTAGAAAAAATTGGCGAGATGGGCGGCAATTTCGCTCCAGAGTTACAGCTATCTAATACAAAAAACAAGAATTACATAATAAAAAAAATGTAATGCGGGCTTTAGAATATTTTCCATAGACATTTTCAGCCCTCTTGAACGCAGAGAACAATTACACATTAGATTACCACGATATTCCATCTTTCGAAGAGCTGTAACACTGGAGTGAAATTGCCGTCCATCTCGCCAATTTTTCGTAAGATTCTAGATATTTCAAAGAAGAAAATGTGAAAATTTCGGAGGGAAAAAAGTGGCAACTTTGTTTAATTGAAAAATAGCATACAACAAAATCGGAGAATTTCACAAATTTTACTCATTTATTTTCGTGACAAGTGGATGAAGATCAATAAATTGTGAGCAATCAATGCAGAATTATGGTACAAATAAGGTCTAAAAATATTAATTTTCATCGAAGCGAGGCAGTATAAAAGTATTATCTAGATTTCTGGCAGTGTTCAATATTGTACATTAGGGTGAAAATTAGCTATGGCTAATTTTTTTTTCTTAGTCACACCCCAGAATTTTGTTTTTAGTCATGAAATAGAGATTTCAATCAAATCAGGCGGTAAAAAAGTATTTAAAGTTCGCTCTCAAAGTCTTACAAATATTCAGACTTAATTAAAAATCGATTTTTTATTTCCAAGCTATCATACTTCTCACCCCCTATACTTTTTTTTCCTACACCGAAGACCCGGTAGTGTGCAAACTTTCAGTGGAAAATATTGATATTTAACGTCAGAATCTTCGGGATTGATGTCTCAGACCTGAGTGTGACTTGCAAAATAAAAAAATTAAAAAAATTCCATCTACAATAATGGCCGAACGACAAAGCTCAATTAACAAATTATTAATATTTAACGGTCGTTCAAAGGCTTCAAATATTATTTTTTTTACGAATCGCAGATTAGTGACCACTTTTGAATTTTTTAGAGTATCGCTGACGAAGAATTGTGTTTTAAGATAAAGAATGATACGTGGGGAATAAAAAAAATCTCGGATCAACCTTTTTTTTTTATTGTTGGTAAATTTTCCGAATTTTTATAATTTTCTTTCAATTGTTCAATTGAATTTATAGCTTTTTTGTGCTAAAGAGAATATTTTGTCTTCGAGTATGTAAACTATACACAGGAAAAAAAACGTAATTCTTGAAAACGGTCAATCACTAATTTGCATAATTACCAATTTCCCGACAAAAACCAACCATTTCAACGAAATTTATTATGATACATTCTGTGAATCTGTGTTCTGTGAGAAAAATTTATCTCTAACTTACGACGAAAATGTCGGTTCAAAACCTCGGACACTATTGAAGTAATGCCAAAAAACACAAGGTTCCTCGTTACCATTCGTAATTGGTGAAAGCTATAGCCGATGTCGCCGTGCTGGAATAATCTTACTATAGAAGTGTACATAAAGAGTTTTTTACAGGAAGAACCGAGTAATTGGGAAACAAACGAAGATTTCGTGAAAGGCTGAAATATCGTCCGCGGATTGAACGTAGTTAACGATGCAGCTGAAAGGATTATAGGGGCATCCAAACAATATAAGTTTGTATACCCGTATAATCCAGATCTGAGTGAAAGCTCAAGTTTTTTTTTTTTTAAAGAAAAAAAAAACTATATTGCACATAAAAAGTTTTATGATCATTGATCGAACAGTTTTGTAAAAAAAAAAAAATCAACATTCTCGAAAACGAAAGCTTCACAATTACAAAAGAATTCTTTTTAAAAAATCATATTATTCGGAAAAACCAGAGAATTCATTTTATTTTATTTTTAAACAAGAAAACATCTTTTTTTTTTAACTCCGACCCTTCTCACATGTTCGGAATAATCACAGAAACATTGTTTTTCAGCGAATAATATATCATGAATTTTCGAAAAAAAATCTCGAAATTTGTGTAAAAATACGAGAGGGTCACGACACCCCAGTGCGATTTGCCCTGGAATATCCTGTATATATTAGTATGTACATATATATATATATATATGGTATAACCAGGTTGAGACAGGGATATATAACAAGGGCGTGCAAATCCCTAACGGATTTCAGAACCACCCACGCACACATGCGTGGAACATCGAGTACATGCCCGGAGGCAACGTGCACATTTGCTTGTACGTTAACCACAAGTGCGTCTCTGCCACGTAGGAGGTACACATGGTGTATACGAGACTCCCGTGTATTTTCCATGAATTCGCAGCCAGTCTAACGCCTTCTAACCTTCCCCCTGAGCATTCAGCACTACTAACAGCAGCCAGTTCGTATAGAGGATATGCCAATTTGTGGCTACGAGGGTAGAGTTACGTAAGAGAGAGAGAGAGGGAGAGAGAAAGCAAGAGAGAGAGTATGTGACAAGCTTTAATGTCGCTTCTGTTCACCAAATATGTTTGGGGTTTCTGGTATATGCATAGTGTATAGTACTTCTGTCTATGTGTATAGTGGTATTTACTGGGTTGTAAATGCCCAGTACTGTGTACCCGTTATATATCTGTACATTAAGCTGTACAGATATTCCAATTCATTGACTGCTTTGATCGTAACATGTGTTGGTCTGAAGTTTGATTTTAAATTGCTGTTTTGTCTACGGAAATTAAACATTTTATTTATGTATAATGGATGATTTCGTCAGTCTAATTATTGTAATACTTAGGATTTTATTTGTCATCGTTCGAATGGGAGTAATATATTTAACAAAATGAGAATAATAATTAATGGAAAATAAATCCTATAGGAACACACTGAGATTTTAGTCCCTAATCAGACTCTGGAATCCTTCGAATTCAACAGAATCGTTTTTTGTTTCCAAGAGTAATATTGAATATGAATTTCATAGATTGGATTTTTATACAAGAGAATAATCTTGCGATCTCTTTCCTCGACTTTAAGCACAACTAGAAACCTCGAGCGTTTGGAAATACATAAGAAAATGCCATATTATCCAGAATTCCCGTATTATCAAAAATTCTCTGATTACCCAGAATCCTCGGTAGACCGACTAATTATCTCACGACAAAATATTCGCCGTGTATTGTTTGAGGATTAATTGGAGGATAATTTGAAAAAAAGTCATGAGGAAAAGAAAGTCAGCATTGTTGAAGAGCGACCCAAAGATAATGTGGCAGTAAGTAATTTTTTACCGTTTTCGAGAACGTACCGGACAAAGAAATCGCTCAAATCGGCTGATCGCCCTGAAGCGAATAACTACCGTTTTTGCCCCAGAGAGGCAGTCGGGAGCTAAAAAGGGAAAGGAAGTACGTATTGATGATGTGAGCGCTCTCGTTGATTTGCGAGCGGAAATGAGTGAGCGGAAAAACGATATTAATATCCGGTGAAACTGGATGCGCTGCGTTTGGACGATTTTTTTCGGATATTGGGGAAAATTTTCTATCGGAGAAAGAGAACTCGCAATAGTGTATTCAAGGAATGATTAATTAAATATCAGTAAATTGGAATAATGAGTAGACATTGAGAGAAGCTTTTTTTTTGTTATCGCGAATCATTCTTAGATATTATATTCATACCTTGAAAATGGGAGAAATTTTATGAGTTTCACTTTGATGTAAAGCTATAAGTTTAATATCTGTGGCTTCGTAAACATCCAAATCGATAAAAATACTAATATATCCCACAGACGAAATGTTCAGAATTTCTCGCTGAATAATTTTAGCCTAGTAGTTCGTCGATAAATTTCAGTTGATATCTTATGTCACGTCCATTTTTATTCGAGCATGTCAGTCACAGTCGGTTATAAAAATAACTTGACGGAGAACGAATTTTACCAGAAATTCGAGACGAAAATAGGTAAATATCCAAACAACAATAAAAAAAGGATTGCAAAGTAGAAGCTTGCACATTGTTCCCTCATTTTTTGAGCCTGTCATCCCCAAAGCCTCCTATTTGAGAAAGTACGTTGTTCAATTTTGGTTTCCTCATAGAGAAAGTTTTGTGGAATATTTATTTATCATATATTTTTATAAAAAGAAATCTATCCAAATGGTATAGAACATTCAATGATCCAGTTTGACGAACGTGCAAAATTTCAGGTCATTTACTTGAACCTGTAGGAAAATTGTTGAGTTCTCAGAAAAACTGAAATGCGTGGACCTTAAAATATGAACTCTTTGTTGGATTCGCACTAAATTCAGTATCGCACATCGGCACATCCTATAAAATTTTTATGCAACATTTTAGATCAGATTCTCGAACCGCTCTCGAGTTACAACATAAAAAAACGAAAATGAGAATTTCTCTATAAAATCTGAGCTACTTTATCGATTTCGTACAAATTCAATACTAAAGGTCGCATAGCTCCAATAAAGTGTTATTCCGATAGCTGGAAAATTGTTCGAGTTCGAGGGATTGATATTTGCAGATATTTTTCAAAATATTATAAATCCGATGAAATCAAAATGCTTCAACCGGTTTTTATAAAATGCGTGTAACGAAGAAACATTGGACTGTACAGTATACGCCACAAAAATTTGCGTTGATACGGTTGAGTAGTTCACGAGCTATGCTTCGTCACACACATCCGGAAACTTTTACTAAACCATTTTTCTCGACGTTTTAGACCATTGTGAGCAATATACTCCTGAACATCTGGAATAAAAATGTTCTCACGAAAAAAAAAAAAAAACGTTCTCTATAAGGAAACAAAAGGATAAAATACAAAACTAACATTTTGCAAAAAAAAAAAAAAAGCCCAGACTGAAAAATAATAAATGTACAAAAATAACACAATAATTTTACACAGAAGGAAAAAGTTCGCTCTCAAAGTTTCACAAGTATTCAGAATTAATTAAATATCGATTTTTTATTTCCGAGCTATCATACTTCTCAACCCTTATAATTTTTTTCCTACACCGAAGACCCGGTAGCGTGCAAACTTTCAGTGGATAATATTGATATTTAACGTCAGATGCATCGACGTCTCAGACCCGAGAAAACAAATTCCATCTACCATAATGGTCGAAGGACGAAGCTCAGTTAACAAATTATTAATATTTAATGGTCGTTTAGAGGCTTCAAACATTAATTTTTTTTATAAACCGCAGATTAGTGACGCTTTTGAATTTTTTAGAGTATCGCTGACGAAGAATTGTGTGTTTATCTTTAAGTTAAAGAATGATACGTGGGGAATAAAAAAAAACTCCGATCAACCTTTTTTTATTGTTGGTAAATTTTCCGAATTTTTATAATTTTTGTTTTCAATTGTTCAATGCAATTCATAGCTTTTTTTGTGCGAAAGAGAATATTTTGTCTTCAAGTATGTAAACTATACACAGGAAAATTTTACACACTTTACACAGAAGAAAAAAAGTTCATTGGATTTGGGATATTCGCATCCCCCAACTGCAGCGGATACTTTATTATCCCAGTTCATAACATTATTTAATTACCCAGTTGATTAACAATTTTTCGGTTGCGGATATTTTACAAATTTTTTTCTTCTCTTTCTTCGCTCTGTGTTTGAATATTTTTTTTTCTCAAGTCCGCCTTGACGGAAATACGAATAGCTCTACAATCCTTCTTTGAGAGACTATAAGTACGGAAGTAACAGTCTATATAAGTGAGTGTGGCGGCCTTGAAGATAAAAAAAAAGGATCAACAGGAAAAAGAAGCAAAAAAAAAGAGGAAAGACGCGCGTGCGGTGACTTTAACTACCGGTACGTCGTGAAGCATCTTCTGGTAGTTCCGGACGTCTCGAGCTTGCCCTGAACACGTTTGGACTGCTCCGAGAACGCCGACGTCGTAAAGCAAAAAAAAGAAAGAAAAAAAAAAAAAAAACGTAATTGAAAATCACTACTGGCGCTTCCTTAAGGTCGTATAAAAGTCCCGTTTACCGGTGAACGCGACTGAATATCGCTTGCACTTTCTGTATACTTAAACTGTACTAGTTCGGGCGCAATATGTTCTGCCCGGAGAAGAGATTGTAGCCACCCATTTACATCACTATGTATGCACATATGTATTCCGCGTGGAGCGGCCTAGTTTAAACTGAGGTTCCGCATCACTTAGCGTGAATCTATGTACCCATGAACGAGTACCGCCTACATTATATGAGAGAGTATAGTAATATCCACGTAAAATGTACAGCAGGTACGCTCTGATAGTGTAATTATAATTATCGTTTATGATAATGTCGTCATCGTAAAAGGTGAATAACTTCAGATATTTTTTTTTTTTTTTTCAGTATATCTTGACATTGCAGCAATGCTTAAATCGACAGAACACGCACAAAAACAAAAAACACAATTGTACAGTAATACTTCACAGTACAAAATAATTTTGAAATTCGGAATATGCTACATTTGATAAAAAAGGATTTTGTTGAGAACAACAGAAATACATCGTTAAAATTTCGTTAAACAACCATTTTTATTATTTGATGAACCGTCGTTTGTCATTTACGATTTTTTTTTTTGTAGAGCTAGTAAAGCCCCGAAAAAAAAAATGGTAAAATCGTAGTTGCACGTGATCTAAATAAAACTTTTGATAAAGAACTAAAAAATTCGTGATGTGAATAAAATAGTGAAAAAAAGTTATCTCAAAACCGAGCTGGTTTTTGCCTCATATATAATTTTATGATGGTTTAATTATAAGCTTCATCTACAACAATAGAGTATTACTATTTTAAATATACACTCTGACATTGAAATGTAAAAAAAAACGTTCATTGAAGCAGAGCTTCGCGATCGATAGAACGCGCATAAAAAAAAGTTCGAAACTAAAGCAAAAAAAAAAAAAAAAAAAACAAAAAGGAAGAGAATCTCATCTGACCAAAGGGTGGGGTAGTACAGATTGATTATATTTGTTCTTTTCATGAGCGAGCGCGCCTGCCTGTTATTTATGGACTGTACATATATCTGGATAGCGCGGAAAAGTCCTGTTGGATATACGTATAGTACTAATGTGTTATATATAGGTGATATGTACGCTAGTATGGCTCTAGTAGAAATAGTAACCTATACATAGGTCCGATCGATTACCCGCTCGCTCTATTCTGCTCCGGGGCTTTCCGTTTCGACGAAGCCGGCGCACCACGTTCGTCTTGCTTCGAGCGCCGGAGAGCCAGGACGCCGAGAGAGAAAGAGCCGGGCGTTTCACCGATCCATGGCCACGGCGTAGCCAGAGCACACCAGCCACAGGGAAAGTGGATTACCGCGGGCAGATCCTAGGGATCGTTTCGTTCTCTCGCCAATTGGCCGGAAATTCTCTCTAACCACTCGGTAGTGGTGGATATCGCAAGCCCCACATTTTCCCTCTCACCCTATCTCTCTTTCTCTCTCGCTCCTTCATCCACTTCGTAATACCTCTTATTCGTATACACCATCGGTGTACACCACACTCGCCGAACGGTGGCTGGATATTCGTGCAGGATTTCGTAGGGGGAGGCGATAACGTTACTTCGCGAGTACGGAGCAAGCTGGAGCTATCCAACTTGGTGGGATATAGCAAGACTTGTCTCGCACCCGCGGAACTCACCCTTCATCTCATTTCCTGGTTTTATATGTGTAGAACTATATATATACGTGAAAAGAAGCTTTCCAAAAGAAAAGAAAAAATAAATAAATAAATAAAGAAGAAATCAGAACAAAAAGTTGATTAAAAAGTGTGCAAAGTGGAAACTTGAATTTTGCTTCCTCATCGATCCTTTAAGGAAAATTTTGGGATTCTAGATTTTTATGTCAGGATCATCAGAGTGGTGTAAGATATATCAAGAAAAATGATTTAGAAACAATATTTGCATATGCCAATTTTTTGTCGACACGATTTGCCTTTGTAACTTTTTAGATTTCGAGATATCTAAAAAATTATGATAAGTAAAGTCGTTCCAATTTTATGTTACGACAAATTGAATTTTTTTTAAATGTCGTTAAACGTTTTAACTTTTGTATATGTTGGGATATCTGGCTGCCAACCTTCATGTGAAATTACGATAATTTTTATTACCTAGGATTACTGTAGAACAAGATTTGGGTGGAAATTTGATAGTAATCGATCGAGCGGTAAATTGGGAAAATCCTGGCCTGAAGATGGGGACATATTGTGGGAGTTAGAATAGTCCTAGTTTGGAGGGGCTATTTAGAAAAATCAATATAATGGTGATAATAATGGCTGTTACAGAGCAAATCAACTTTTTACATATTAAAAATGTGACTCAAAAGGTCACTCGCAAGCTTGACAAGGAGTAGCTAGTGCGATTTATTCCTGACTATCAGCCAATCCACGCTGGCATATTTCGGTTATTGGAAAAATCATGCATATAAATATGCATAATATTTGCGATCAATCCCCGGAACTGCAGTCCATCTGAAAATAATTTAGCACGTCCCAAACTGTCCCGGCTATCGATTTAACGCAGTATGTAGAAATGATATTTATTTATAAAGCGAAACTATTATCAAATATTTTGAGGATTTTAATGTTCGCAGTGATTCTGTGGCAATGCTTCATAAAAGACGTTTTTGGTCAGGCGCATCTTGTCAATGTGTATTTCGTGTATCAAGATTCTCTTCCGGAAGAGCCACTTAACAAAGTGGTGACGCACGAACGAGAATTTCGCCGCAAAATAAGTGTTATTGGGTTAACTCTCCAAACATGCGGTCCACCATGGATAATCGGATCGAAGAGAGTATCGTTTTGATGATACAGTCCCCCGGAGAGATTGGCAATTATATGATTGCTGCGATGAGTTGAGCATTTGGTGAATTCTGATACCTGAAATGACCCTGACGTAATGTCAGGCAACGCGAATAAATTTCTACTCGGAACATGATGGATCGGAATGCGAAACAAACGGACTTGTGGGTTTGTGCAATAAAGCGAACGTGTAATACCAACGGTTATGTGATAACAGGAATGTGTATAATTAAATTGTGTTGTCATTGAAAATTATTAATTTATTGTCTAACGAGAACATTATGAATAATTGGCTTAAACTCATATTTATAGATATACAGAGTGTGTAATACATTTCAAACTCAACAAATTGATTTGAGACATTTTTCAAAAGAACTACGATTATCCAAGAAATTATTGTCTCTCAAAAAATAAGTATACCGAAAAATGTAAAAAGTAAAAAAAGAATTCTGTCAAAAATATTTGTCGTAGCGACTCGAATAAGAAAAAAGTGTCTTTTATTTCGCAGGATACATTTCGAAATATAAAACCTTAATGCTATTGGAGAAGATCAGGTTCGGAGCATGGAAATTTAAGCAAGAATGCCGCATAATATTTCTCACCTTTCAAAAGAAAGAAAGCCGAACTCCCAAACGTTTACACCAGCAGCAGGATTTGGATCACTTTGGAAACTGCAATAAGCAACACCCTAAGTAGGAATTTTTGAGCGAATAAGAAGAAAAGAAATAAGGTATTCAAGTCTGAAGAATTATCGTTGGTATTTTTGCGAGCTCCCTTCGAAAAGCTGCTCATGGTAAAGCGAAATAAGAAAAAGAAAAAAAAAGAAAAACAGGGAGGGAGGCGATGAGCCGAAGCGAGGCACTATTTTTCTTCGACCTCTCTCGACAACCCAGAAGACATCTTTTCTCCGATGTCGAAAGAGAAATAAGGGTGAAAAGCGACGAGTTGTCGATTCTCAGAGTCACGGAATTCGTTTCGGCAAAAGATTCCAATGTTTTTGGACAGTCGAGCAGCACCCTTCGTCGATTTCGCGCACCCCTTGAGCGCCACGCGAGAGCACGTGCTCGGCTTTAGCTCCGTCCGTGATCGAAGACCGGCTTGGCGCCATGTATCTTCCTAATTTTTCTTTTTTCTCGCAATATGTCACTTTTTTCGCCGGACACAGTCGCGAGACTTTTTATTTCTCCACCTTTTATATTTCGAAAATGAATAACAATATTCATGGCTAAACGTGTAAAAAGAAATGTGTCTATGGTTGATCAACTGGTTGATCAATCATTCCATTTGCTGGAATTCATTTATTCGGCTAATGTCCAAAAGTCTGACGTCAAGAGAAACCTTGGTTTTTGTGGCAATTGATCATAAATCTAAGCATCATTTAATTCAATAAGATTAAATTCGTCTATTCCAGACAAAATATTAACTCAAACACGAAAAACACCATTTTAAGTCAGAATAATAAAGAAGAAAATTAACGTGAAGCATAATTTGAAGCCAGTTAATCACATAATATATTGTAGCTTGGTTCTACTTTTCATACACTCAGATATCAATAAAGCGAAATTTAACCGCACTGATTAAACGGGAATTAAGGTCAAAGTTCACGATCTTTTCACATTGGCTTTATAGGGAATGTATCTAATGAAGAGAGTTTATCGATGATTGCGTCAAATTGACTTATGCGAGGGCATAAATATATACTCGATAAAAGTAGATGAACAGGCTGTTGAGAGTCTGATAAACAGTAAATCAGAATTGGAGTGAGATATACCGCAAAGAGATTCGGTTAATTTCAAATAAAGATTAACATTAGCCCACTTTTAAAAATAACAACGTGAATCGTTATTTAACGTAAATTCAGCAAATTAAATACTATTTATTTCCAAAAAAAAAATTCAACAATTTATCGACTACGTTAAGGATTCCTATTAGAGAGCGAAAAATAAGTATCTAATATATTTTTTGTTACCAATGTGTCATGTTTATTCGGCTCTTTTTTCATTAAAATGTGCATGATATACGTAATATTTTTTTTTTTTCAGTCAAATCTCAAATTCAGTCTGGGTTATGTCGACTCTTCGACGAACCAGTACGTAACATTTGGATAATTACGACCAGCTAATAGGTAAAAAATGCAGTGTGTATAATAAACTACTCACTTACGTGAGTTTAAATATCTTGGGAGTTCAAATGGGAAATACAAAAGTCCGTTGTGGCATTTGTAAACATTTTTTTTTTCGAAGCTCTCCTATCAGGAGGTTCAATATTAAAATCCAAACTATAATTTCATGATGTGGAAAAGAAAAAAAAAAAAATGTTTTTATTTTAACGAGTTTAGTGTATAGTTGCCATCGCGCAGAAAGTAAAGGATTTTTGTAAATGCTATAAAATGTGCACATGATGTATTAACGTATACATAGTAGAAAATACAGCATGACATTTAGTGTGAATATTAACGAACCGAGACACAAACTGGCGCGGACTATATAATTCGAAAATAAAATAACTAGGAGGCGGATTTAACACACCGCAAAGCTTCCTCCTCTCTGTGCGGCTTTTCGGTTTCCCTGGCAGCAGAGCAATAGCCGTCAAACGAAGCAAAAGGGGGACGAGACCGAAATGGCTCAAGCTATATAGAACGAAATCACAGAATTGCGTTCTGATTATTCTGGATTATGATGTTGTTGGCTCGGGCGACCCTTCACGTCGTTGATGCTCGTAAAAGCAATGAGTGAGGGTGATCAGGCGCTCGCGGCATGAATTCACGTGCCTCGCATTTATAGCATTTATATTCAAGCGCCAAAAAGAGACAAAACGCTAAAGCGAAACGAAAGATAAGGGTGTGGTACAAAGTTGGAAGGGTTCAGACGCGTTGCTAAGATTAAATGACAAGCTTTGAAAAACCCCTCTCATCACGGCGTAGCAGTGGCAACAGCAGTAGCAGCAGCAGCAGCAGCAGCAAAACGCCCGTTTATTTGTCAGCTTGGCTGCCTGTTCGCCTGGAAAAATTCAAGCCTAAAACGGAGCTACTGAAAAATAGATGTTTTGTTTGCCCTACGAATTATGGTGATGCGGGGGTTCTGCACGACGCCCGTACGTTGAGGAGAACGACGATGAGGGGTTGCTACTGTGATGCATCAAGACTATATGAGAACACCCTCGCGCGGCTCGTTGTTCGTAATTGCGCATACTATAACACCCTGGTAGAGGCTGATGTATAGTGTGTCCCAGTGGAAGATGGTAGATAGACGCTATCCTATTCCGCTTCGCACGTGGCTTCACTATGTACACACGATACTAATCCAGAATCCGTGTGCACGGGTTTATATAAACAAGACGACATTTGTTATAGGAATATGTACCTTGTAGGTTTGCCGAAGACCAATCATAACTGATGCGTGTAGATACAGTTACGACAGTGTAATTGTAAGGTAGAAGAAAAGTGTAAGGTAATTTGCGTTCGAAGGTAAAAGAATTCGTATATTGTCAAAAATAGATTTTTATTCGAGCTATGGTTCAACGATGTCTCCATGAGTTTGCTACGTTTTAATTTTAAAAAAATTCTTTTGGTATATCTGAACTTTTTGATGATTCCTAGTGGAGATTTTTTTATTTGGAAAAAAAAAATCACACAGTGACATTACAATACACGTCCAAATAACAGAGTTTCATTCATTATTCTCTGCAACAAATGAATTACTAACTACTATTATTTTTACAGATGCAATAATTGGTTCTTGAAAACTCCTGTCGTTTCTTTTAGGCTCTTCAGGATTCCTCAGCAGTTCTTTTAGTCGTCAAAATAATCATCAATGCCATGGCACAATCATTGCGTACAAAAATATTTGTGCGTGTATATTTTGTGTTTTATTGTGTTGATTTATAAAAGTAAAAAAATTATTTATGGTTTCGAGGCAGCGCGCAAATTAATTGTACTCAAACTTTTATGGAATTGATGGTAACGCGATTCATCGATAATATTACATGGTATTTTGTATATTATTGTGCGCTATTTTTATTGAGAAATATTATCGTAACGAAAGTTCATATCTGGTCCTTGATAGGCTTTAAACTGGTATTGAGGATGTTTTTCTCGTAAACAGTTCGCAGATACATTTTTTATTACTTTTACTAGCAAGAATTAATAATTTTATGGAAATACACGCTTTCGAGCGCAAATGTCCTGTTTTTTTTTAATTGTCGGAATTATTGGACCCATACATGATTCGTGTAAAATTGAAAAACCCCAATGCCATTTTGGTAGGTAATTTGAAATTCGATGCGCTTCACAGGAGTTTTTGTATTTAACCGTTTCGATTTAATTAATGTTTAACGGTGTCGTAGAAAATGAAAATGAGTGTTCACCGTGCTACAAAAAAATTATATTCTCATTGCATTTCAAAAAATCATATGATGTGCACCGCATTTAAAAATTTGTGACAAAATGTTACTGTGTTTTCCCGTATGATCTCAGATATGTGTGAAGCTATCCTATCCTGAGCCCTCGAAAGGGGCTCAAACCAAAAGCAGAAACGTCATTTTTTAATTAGTTCCTGTGTTTTTTTTTCTTTCATTTCTGACAAGCCGTACAGGCTCTAGGATTTCAAGTTCGAATTAAAAAAAGGTGCCTCACGTGAAAAATGTTATATCAGAGTAGTTGAAAAAACGTTTCACGATTTCATTGCGCTGCTCATCGATTTTATATGTGTTTTGTCATAAAAAAAAAATAGGCTTTCACAAAAGAGGGCCTTACAAAAAATAAATACTGCCGAACGATTTTTTAAAATATAAAAGCTTGTGTTATTTTCCAAATTTAAAATGTATTTACGAAAGATTTTTGTTTATCTTTGTTTAAATATCAAATGTAAAGTATATTGCAATATAAAATAATTAAACTGCGAGTATGCACTGTCGTATTAAAACAATAAAATGAATATTGATTACCAGTATAACCAAAGAAAAAAAAAAAAATGAAATATTAATTTATTCCCGCTTTCCATCATTAGAACGCATGTAAATATTTCCAGTTACAATAATTCACATAAACTATTTACATACTTAACGAAAAAAAAAAAAAAAGCAGAATTACCTTCCTCTGATGGAAATCATGCTTCGAAAGTGATAAATAAAAAAAAAAAGTAACTTGAATATTACTACTCGAGGGTTGTAGCGAGATGCTAATTCGACACTCGTAACATGTCCGCAGTGGATTAATACTCGAGTGGAGTACAAGCTACACCTACGCAATACTATGTTTGTTGAATACAAGACGCCGGGGGTAGCTGAGAATTACCTCGAAGGCATTAACTGAGCCTTACTTAGGTAGACCTCTCTACTATTATATTACGCTGTTGTGCCATAACGGCAGCTATAAACAGTTGTCTGAATGGGCACGTTGCACACACAGCATGTACTACTACAGTGCTATACATTGAGAGTATAACCATACTCGCAACCGCCTTCTTCATCGACTGTAATCAGAATCAATTGTACAACGTAATTCCAGCCCTCCACTAGGAAAACCGTTTGCACGCTCGAAACATTATTGCCACTGTGGCCGATCGTGCGCTTTCTCTTACTCGTGGAAAACTTTTCAGAGTCTCTCGTGTCTTACGAGAGACTCTGCGGCGTGGAACTTTGAGAAATTCTCGCAGTAACTCTTCGGGCATTTTATCGTTCAGTTGCACTGTTCACTGTGTGATAAAGCTGCGGGCTGCCTCGCTGCGTTTAAACTACCCGTAGTTACACTCTACTGTATATAGTTGCAGAATATGCACACGGTTATGGCATAGTGATTTTCTCCTTTCGGTATAGGTAAAAAAGAAAAAAAAAAAAAAAAAAAAAAAAAAAAGAAGAGAGAAGAAGCCTTACAGAGGACGAGAGAGCAAAGTGCGCGGCAACTGGTGTAATTTCACGCGTGAGCTCGTTCAAGATTGTAACTGTACATTATAATATTATAATAAATACATACCCTAGACTATATAATGTAAAGTTGAGCGGTATATATCGTGTACATAATATACATATATAGATGCTCTTGTTACGCGCTCTGCTTTCGTCGTGTAAATTTATGCGAAAGCACGTGTAAACGCGAGCGCATCGGGCGCTTCCTCGAGAGTAAGCGAAAATACGAGTAAGCTCCGCTTGCGCGCCTCACGGAACACCGAAATACTTAGGGATGCAAACTAGAAACAAAATACAAGTGCAAACGGCCTAGACACGGCCGTATATGCGTTCGTACTTTACTCTGTACGTATATATATATATATATAGATATGCGCGTGCCACGTAGAGAAGGAAGGACCCGCGGTGCCCAGTGAAATTGAAATCCCCAAAGGCTGTCCCAATTATCCTCCCGGGAGCTCTCGCCATAACAAAGAGCTCTTCCCCGCGCCTCTGGTTTCCGACTGCATATACAAATTCTACACGTACCATGCAGATCGCTCTGCCACTGTACGAATGTAGATATGAGCACTTCTTGCTACTTTGGAATAGGTCTTCATTTTCGGTGTACAATTTTTTTTTCTTTTTTTAAATAAAAAACAAATTTTAAAGTTTGTGAAAAAAACACTCTGACTGAAAGATTGTTCATCTACAAAAAAATTAAGTAATGTTTTAATATAGGCAATTTTTTTTTTTTTTTACAAAGATTCCTCTATGAGGAAGCCAAAAAATTGATCGACATGCATCCTCGTGGAGGTAGGTTTGTAAAAATTCAAAAATAATTACGAAGCAGCGTGCAAAAGTTCTAATTGCGTCATTTTTTTGTACAAATTTTCAACTACGATACAAAGTATACTGCAAGTTTTAAGATCCTTTAAACTATTTATTTAAAAAAAAAAATTCTGAACGTCACATTTTTTCCTCTTTACATAAGTGTCCACCCCTTAAAGCTCACGTTCAAGTGAACAGTCATCTTACTTTTCCAAATTATAAATCCATTATTCTTCCAAATGTTTTAATAGTATTTTGAAATACTAATAAAAATATTATTTCGAAAATTGATATACTTTTTCTTTGCCAAAAACGTATGATAACCCTTAAAGCGATTGACACGTATGTTTTCACTGGGCAGCGATTTATTTTTAACGGTATTAGAGAATGCTGGGAATTATTATATGGAATTTAGCAAATATGTCGGTATTAACTAGTGCGGATAATCTAATTAAATGTAATGTAATACTAATCGTTCTCTATTTTGCTCGCGTAACGGAAATTAAGCTAATCAGGATGGCGTACACACTCGAACGCGCTGGTGTAATCGTCTTTGTTAACGTTGCGTTCGATATTCTGCATCCCAGTCGATCTCTCTCTCTTTCTCTCTCTCTCTCTCTCCCTCTCTGTCTAGTCCTACGTTTCGTCATGTCGTTAATCGATCGTGCATGTTATAGATCCGATATATACACATATACGCTCGCGTTCTGACTCGTTGGAGCGTACCGAGTCTCTAACAGGATAAAACCGTAATGAGGTTGATGAAAATCGTCCGTAGTTGGTTCAGTGGTTTCACAATGTTTTTTAACACCCGACTGCAATGAAGGATATTGAATTAAAATATATATTCCCGAGATCAGATGTGCAGAATCATTCGCTGAGTAATCTCAGTACGATTGTTCAGCGATTCATTTGGTCGTTCGTTCACAAAGCTGCATCTGGTCATGGTTCAAACATGGTGCAAACATAAAAATTGTCCATAGTCAAATTTTCATGAATTTTCTTTTTCGCGATTTTCGTGCCAGGATACTTAGGATTGTTATAAAGTTGATAAAGGTTTTGTAGGAAGACGGAGAAAGGCCTATGTATGTGTGTAAGTGTGTGTGTGTAGCTTTGTAAAAATTCGAAAATAATGTCGAAGCAATGTGCAAAGTTCTACTACACATATAATATACAATAAATGATCTAAATATAAATACATAGTGGATTTTTTAATTTATTTTTCAAGCCAATTCACATGAATTAACACATTAAGTTGTGACTCAATGGTAGTCAGGCCTACGACGATTAATGTAAAGGCGTATGAACACCAGAATAAAAAAAGACAAGCTGACATTAAAGACTGATTAATTTTTTTTTGTTCTCATTATAATACATCTGATCCATCATTTACTATTTCGTTCAACAAAATCATGCAGTGTTTTCCCAAGCAAATGGTTTTTAGCTACCACGACTTTTTGTTCTCTCGCAGTTGCATGTTACGATATATTCCAACGATTAATTATTAGGTTAACGATCTTTTTGGGTCATTAGAAACTAGTGTACCCGGTTCGGTATATTACAGTTCAAATATAGTCGCCCATTTCCCTAGGCGAAGTTTTTACACCATTAGTTCATGATCAGCTAATCGTTCTTGTAATCGAACCACGACAACAGCGCCAACACCATCGAATGAGCCAGAGCAGCGGCACCGGAGTTAAAGCAAAGCGTACGCTAAAGCCCACAGGAGGGTAGTCGAGAGCATGCGACGTGTCCGAAAGGCGGGACGAAGGAAGAGGGGTGGAAGGAGAAGCGGGACGGGGGGTATGAAAAAGTGGCGTAACGAGAGCATCGCGTGTTCGTGCCCCATTAATCGTCACTCCCTCTCGTTTCGTCCGTTGGTTCTTGGTTCCCCGTTTACTTCCCCGCGACCCTCGAATCACTGTCACCGGGGGTTAACGCGACTCTGCGCCGAGAGGATTTTCGAAAGTGTCAATGTCACCGGGGGCTCTGGACTATTTCGCCTCCGCCTTCTATGTCATCCCTGAAGAATCGTCGGCCGCGTTTATGCTCGAATATATGTATATATATACATACCATTTTGGCCTCCAACGTTCCGTGATATCCAACGGTGTAATTATGACGGAAACTTCCGAGGCCAGAGAGAAGAACGCGGGACGCGAATCCGGTGAGACACAGAGAACCAGATTTATCGCGAGCGCAATGTCGGAGCAGGAAAAGTTTGATTGCCCAACGGTATTCCTACACCGGGAGAGGAGAGCAGCCGATTCTTCCTTTCTTTTATTTTATTTTATTTTTTTTTTCGTCGCCTCTCTTTCCTCTTCGCTTTCTATACTTCCGCTCATCAATTTTCCTTCGCCCCATCTCACCCTCGTACCGTTCCTCCATTCTATTGCCCTCTCCCTAGTCTTCGTTCCGTCGCACTTGCCGTTTTTTTTCTTCTTTTCCACCTACATACTATTCATCTCTCTTCGGCATCAGTCGTCATCGTTCATGCATTTGCCTTTTCAGTCTGGTTCTCAGGACCCTCCGTTCTATAGTTTCTAAAACACTGCAACTAAAGTAACATCAGTAACATATATTTGTAGCAGGCTACTTTTTTCCATTCAGAGCTTCAAGGACGTTAGAGAAAATTTCTACACACCGGTTTGACATTTTTTTTTTCGTTTATTGGTTTCATCACAATTACAAAATATTTGTATCACATTAAATGTCGTATTCCAATATTTCAATCTTCTTTTTCTGTAGTAAATTAATTGTTGAAAAATAGTTTTTTTTAAATGAATACTCAGCAGATGGGCGTGAAACGAGGGTAGCAGAAAAGAATTCTAAAATAATGCTCCAGAGTAAGGAATTTTTCCCTATTCCCTGGGATTTCCAATTTATGCCATCTTTCTCTCCCTGCTAAAAGTTTTTATCGGTCGAAAATTCGAATGATCTGTAGAGGGAGCTTGAAGAAATTTTGATTGGAAATTAATTCTTCTCTTATATGAAAAAAAAAATTTAAACAATTCTCAATTTATTTTTAATTGGAAAAATTTAATTTCTATGGTTTCTTTGTATAACGTATATGGAACACTGCGAAAATGATGGAATCTTAAATAATTTGGGTAATTAATCAGAATTAAACATTTTCCCAATTTTTAAGTCTTTTAAAATGCATAATCTGCCAAAATAAAAATGTCCTTCTTTTGTAACGATTATTTATTTTATTTCAACAAACTCCAAGGGGACGCTAGAAAAATATCAATTGGTATTTAATATTTTAGTGGCAATATGACATATTTAAATTTATACAAATTTATTTTGAAATCCTCTACATTGAATTTACAATATTTTATATTGCTAAAAGCTGTATTCACTCGTACTTTTGTATAGTACACACAAGATTGAAAAGTTGATAAAGTCTTTATTTATTCGGTAATTATTCAGAATAAGAATTTTACTGAAGCTTCAATTTTATTTTTTTTAAAGTGTAATAACATTCATAACTTTTTTATTAGCTTCCAATAGATATTCTAAAAAGGATCGAGTAAATACTGTATTTCGGATAGAGATAGATTCGAAATTGAACATTGTGACATTCTTAATGAAAGTTAAGCTTACTAGTAGTGTTTAATTATATTAACGCCGAATACAGTTTTCGGCAAAGAAAAAAGGTCGAAACTTGAGAATTCTGAAAAGAGCATATTCTGAATATTTTATTTACTTATTTATTTATCTTTGCTGCTATTCTAATTCAGAGTAGTCTCTACATTTTTATTTTTCAACAAAGAATTGAATATCAATATTTTCAAAACGACATAAACGTAGAAAAATGTTGTATTTTTGTTGTTGTAATCCAGAACTTGATTTGGAATGCTTTTTTTTTTGTAACCTGTCTTACACCAAAATGGAAAAAAATGCGAAGGTCTTGTCCCCAGTCGATTTGTCCTGAAATGCTCGATATACGCATTTGATCCTCAATCTATAAATTTTGTTTGAGCTACGACAGCACAAAAACGTTCGTGATCGTCGTTAAAGCGGATTCAGCCCTTCACGCAGCTCTCTATATCTTCCGTTCTGCAATTACGCGAATTTATTTCATCCTCCGAACCCGCTCAAAAATATAAAGATCCGCTAGAAAACTGCTTCTCATACCAGCAGCTAAATATCTAGCTGGTACAGCTAAAGTTAAAATTCAAATTAAAGGCAAAAGTTTTGTATTACGTCACGTCACTTTTAACCATATTTCTATACGTTATCTCTGCCTGTGTTGTCCCGCTTGGATATCGTCACAGTGCTTTGAATTACGAGTGAAAGAGGATATTAAAAGAAATCGGGAATGAGGAAGAAAAGGTTAAAAGCTTACTTTTGCTATAGCACGATGGCTGATGTCGCCACTAGGGTCTAATTAGTTCTTTGTAATCGATTGATACCGTGAAAGCCGAAGAAGAAGAAGAAGAAGAAGAAGGAGCAGAAGAAGATGATGCGATAAAGAAGCAATGGAAAGGTTGGAGGTGGGGGAAGAGAGGAACATATGAAGAGTCACGGCAGGATTCTCGAGACGTTCGAAACAATTGGTCCTTTCAGAGAGGTAGTCTCCAAGGACCCAACGACGTTGGTGGACTGCTAGCAGATTCTACGTGGAAGACTCTCGAATACTGTCTTCATCTACCTCTCTCTCTCTCTCTCTCTCCATTGGTGTTCTGCTTCCCTTCTCTCTGCTCCCTCTAGTGTCTCACTGTACTCATACTATAGATATATAGCAGCGTACAACAGTAGAGGAACTGTGAGCCGAGAGAACAGCACAGGGTGTGGGGACCACCGGGACGATAATACGGACGATGAAGTGGATAATGCTCGTGCTGGAAGATGGAGAGACAGAGACATTGAGCGAGAGCAAAAGCGAGAAGTGCTAGGCGGTGGATAATGGGAAGATCATTATTTCCAGGAACAAAGTCGTCGTCGGTCGTCTCCACGTCGTAGTCCTCGGGTCGGTCGCGTCTGAGCGCCACAGCCTTAATTAACATTTGGCCAAATCGAAAGATAGGTATATGACGGTTCTATGGTATGAGCGAGAAAACCAGAGCCGCGTCTTTTCATCGTACAGCTCACGTCCCTCTGCGATATTCAACCTTAACGTTTATTATCTCACACCGGCTTTCACCCAATTTCTTTGAAATACTCCGGTTTTTTTTTTTTTTTTTTTTTTTTTTTTTTTTTTTTTTAAACCGTATTTTATTATTCCTCGCGATATCACGATTCACTTGAATTTATTACAATGGAGATATCGAGTCGATAGGCGAAAGGCAATCCTGAGTCTTACACTTGGGATTGAAAATTGTGTCGCCGATTTTTAATTTACATTTTTCATTTAATAGTAACATGATCATTAATTTATATTATGAAATACATATGAGGCAATCAATTTGAAAAAGCATTAACTCCAATTACCGAGTTACAGAGTAAAAAATTCAGTGAGTTAAAAACGAGTGGCTTGAACTTTTGACCAGTTTTGACCCATTTGGGTGGCAATAGTAACAATTTTTGCAGTAAAAATTAAAACAAACTAACGAGTGCCTTGACGCTTTTATTAAAATCTTTTATCTTGAAACTTTTGACATGTCTACATTTCGGTTGTGTGGATGGAAATCATTAAATTTTTAGCAATTTGCTGTTGTAAACATTTTTAAAAGAATCGATATTGACTCACTCGTGCAAGAGGTTCGCGTCAGGATACTTCGAGCATTTAATAAATGTAGATTATACGTCGAGCAAATACAGATATTCGGTTACATTTGGAGGCCGCGTCAAATTCACCCTATTTGACAACGGAGAGTTAAGCGAAATTCTATGAAAGTTAATTATAGTTAATTATATATAAAAGTCCTAACTATTTTTCACATATGAGTGTAGACTCATATGTGTGACCCTGTGTAGTTATAATTTTGAACATCGGATTTTTAATAATGCACGACTCAGAATCAACTTTTCATTCCAAATAATGTTCTCCACCAGCTAATGTAGAAACTTTTTGCTTCCCCGTAAAGGAAGCTTTCTTTTCGTGAACAAATTTTCTTTCGATAATCTTAATTCAAGATAATCAAAATGCTTTGAAACGTCGAGAAAAGTGATTTGTACGAAACGTCTGTATGTGTCTGTGTGTGCGTATGCTCGGATCTTGTATGCACGATAGCGGTCGCAATTTTTAAGAATATATCCTTCAAATTTAGTACACAAGTGGACTGTCATATAACAACGTTTGGGATTGTATTTGGTGCGAATCGGTTGAGAGGTTCCAATTTTACAGCATTTTAAAATTTAAATAAAAATGTCTTTTTACGCTATGACTTGTTATAAATTACAAGATACCAGGTTGAAATTTTTTAACTTGGAGACAATCGGTAGAGTGGTTCCAATTTCATTACAATTCCAATCGCGCATTAACTAAATTTATTTATTAAATTAAATTTGTTTCAACTTAAATTAATACTTCACAGTGACCTACAATAACAGAATTTGTATGAAAAGAAGACAACAGCGGGGAGCCAATGCCGCAATTCGAATGGCCGTCTTTTTTTTCTTACCATCGCCTTGTCGGTGAGTTTATCGTATAATAATACATAAGCTCCATAAAAGTTTCCATGAAATTTGTCAAGTACAAAAAAAAAAGCCAGAAAATGAACGACGCGTACAAAGTATATTTGCGGAAAGTTTATAATACGGCGTATAATAATTTAACCGTGACAAAAATCATCTGCGATTGTTCCACTCGATTTGTCGCTTACAATTAATCTCTTTTCGCGGGGTCGTGCGGGTGGACGTTTATACATACAGCGAGGGGCTGAGGGAACGAGGACGGGCGCTGTGTACGCTGTGCGATAATATCGTTACCGGGGTTCCACAACTACGTCGAGAGGGCGGGATGACTTACGACACCGATATGCGCACGGGTCTCGGTATCCTCGGGATCCTTGGGAGTGCGCAAACACGTATTTCGGCCGGAAGAACGCATTTATCCTACGTGTTTCGTACTAGCAAGTTTCCACAGCAAATTAGCTTTCCACGAAAATGGATCGGCATAGGACGCGAGCGTATAACCGAACGGCCAGTAGAGGGTGAACGGGGGTGGTTTGGCTGGCAGGATTTCGAGATCCCTGGAAAGCGTCGCGTCGACGAGAGCAAGAGCTCTCGCGAAAATGGTGGCAAAGTCAGAAACAACGAAAGAGTATAAGACACAGAGGCGTGAAAGGTGAAAAGCTCGTTGTAGCCCATTAGAAACTAAGATAACAAAAGGATGTAGAGGAAACAGTAACGGTCGCAATGTTTTCACTGGATTAAGTTGAAAGTTTCTGCTAAAGCAAAATGGATATACAAATACTACGAATATTTGTTATTACCGGAGGAAACTCTGCGATGGTGATATTTTTAATTAGGATTTTCAGTGTCGATAAAAATATAATCTCATTTAGGAATTTAAAAATCCGTTTCTGCAACAGACCGGACACTTTTACTAAAGAAATTACAACAATAGAAATGTTGTATAGTTAGAAATGACAAGAAAGCAGTTGTACAATTTACAAAACAAAATTTTCTCTAACAAGTCGTAACACTTTGTTTTTTTAAATACAAATGATGAAAAATATTTCATAAAATAAAAATACAACATTTTTAGCAAATTGTTTTCGTACCTACACTTTTGTGAAACTGAAATAAGAGTGAAAAAAGAAAAAGAAATTTGTGTCAAATTAATAAACCGGGTCTTTGGAGATTTGTGGACAAGAACTTTATGTTAAAACTAGACAAATTATTACTTTTCTAAGGCTGCATTATTGGAAAAAGGAGTAAGTTCATTGAAGATCATTTCAGTAGCTGATTGCAAAACTTTTGCATACGGAACGGCAGCAATGACGGAATCCTGATTAAAAGAAAAAAGTTTTTAACCCGTTAACGTACACTGGAGATGGGTATTCTTACCTAACTATTATTTAATATGCCATAATTTCTAGAAACAAGATAAAAGGCTGCCAACTTGCAGGTACTGTATGTTTTTGCTCGCAGATCTGACCAGGATTTAATTCATGGCCTTGCTGAAGAGGAGATAGGAAAAATTATTCCAAGAGTCCTGAGAAGGGTAGCCTTTTTACTCTTAGCTTGCATAATAAAAAAGTCTTTGATTCTTTCAATGTTGATCCAAAAATTTGTCACACCAGAAATGCAATACGTTCTCGTTATTGACTATACAATTTTTGCTAAAATACACTGAATCAATGCTATTTACATTTCTTCATTTTCGTATCACTCAAATCTGGTTGAATTCTGAGGAAGCTATGTGTAAGATTCTACTCTATTTTTAGTATTCCTTAAAACATAAAATAAAATTAAAAAAAAAAAATTATGCATGCTAACAATATTTTCGACAAGACCAGCTACTTAATTTAAAAGTATCGCAATTCAAAACGCTGCGAACTTCAAATTCACCGACTAATGCATTCATAAATTTGCTTAAAACATTACAAAACATCACCAAAAAGTATTTAATTTTCCGTTAATATTAAAATGCGTACGGGGATTGGAAAATTTGTTGACAAGTACAAGTGATAGAAGTTTTTCGAGTAACCCTCGCTTCGAGCGATGATACAGAGTCAACGAGAGTGATAGAGAAACACCGAGTGGGAACGAGCATCAAAACTTTTCACCGTATAACACGTTATCGAATTAAGCGAGTCTCGTACCCGCGCACAGTGTAATGGAAAATTCAAATTACCTGTTAAAACGGACTACTCTTCCGGATGAGGTGGGTGTGCAAGAGGAAAGGAAGAGGGCTATCGCTAATTGAAGGAGAACGAGTGCTCGAGCGTGCCGAATAACTCCGACAGCGCCCAGGGCAGCCGGAGGGTGCGGGCTTGGATTATACGCCATCGTTGAATTCAGGCAACCTGCTTCTACCCTTGTATTCACCTGCTGACGGGCTTCATTACCTGACTTCGAAGGTTAACTCTCCCAACCCCCCTAAACATCAGCTTTTATTGGTAGTTCCAGTTGCTTGGTTTGCTTAATGAAGTGAATATGCCCTCGCGAGACCAATGAAACTAGATTCTATTATCAATTGCATTCTTCTAAAGGAATGTACCGAATGTCGAATATGTTTTCCGACATTCCCGAATATGGGAAACACTAACCAGTATTTTCATAACGCTGCTTCATTTGTGGGATATTTTCCTTCTTCATAGAGGTGGAACTATTCCAATGCGCGAATTTCAAATATTATAACGGGTATCTAAATGAGACAAACCGCGGACATTGTTATTTAATTACAGTATCCATAATAGATTGATATGAATTTGTTTCGCTCATCCATCCTCCGAGGTAGTGCGACGGTTATTTTTCAACCCCTCTATTGAACATAGTATTGATTGAATTCAGTATGTAATATCGATCAAAATCAAATCGCGTTCCTTCGTCTGTCTAGACAGTGACACTTGGTCTGCATTTCTCACCCCCCCCCCCAGTCTCTTGCTCCCTTGGCCCACCTGCACTTCCCGATTCTCAAGCCTCCTTCTGTTTGCGCCTCCTTCCTCAAATTTCTTAGAGGTACGGTGTATTGTTTGATATCGCGGATACATCGCGTATGCCGATCTTCGATAAACCATCAGCCGTATGCATGCAAAATCTCCTTCTCCAGTCCGCATTCGTCAAATCAAATAACCACCCAAATTCCTACCAAGATTACCATTTATCTCTCTTCCTTCAATCTTCAAACAGGAACTTTCTGACCTGCTGCACGTTAGATAATGTTATCATAGTGAGAAGGAAGAGGGTAGGGAGACTCGCACCGAAATGACCGGAAAATTTCGCCCATCATGACGACGCTCGAGGAGATCGTAGTGGCAATGTAGAAGGAGACAGGGGTAAAAGCCGGAGAATAACGAAAAGAAGAAGCGAGAGGCGAAGATCGAAGTACAAAATGATAGGGAACACGGCCGTGGGAGTGAGGGATGGAAACGAGAGAAGCAAGGGGGAAAAGTGCAAAAGCAAGGGTTGACAGTGCGCAGAAGAGTGAGAGCGAGAGCATCAGTTTCCAACCCCCCACTTATATTCACCGCCAATCTCGCTTTCACTCACCTCTTCTCGTGTTTCTCTGTCACTCGCATCGCGGAAACCGCGACGAGGGGCTGGGAAGGGTGCAGACTGTACGCCGAGTGCGTGAGATTGAGCGAAGTAGACAGCCACGAAGAAGGCGAGTGAGAAGAGGATGGATCACGTTGGAAACGGGGATAGCAGAGGCGCTTGCGGAGAGAGGGCCGAGGGTGGAGAAGGCTCTGACTGATCGTAGACGAAGAGCACGCTTGCGCGGATCCCGGGCGGGCGCGGGCAGTGCCACTGGAGCCCGGCGGTTCAGAGCTTCGCCCGGGCGTCGGGACGACGAGAGCGGCCCACCCGAACTTTCGTGTAACCCGTATAAACCGCGCGCAACCACCGCGATCCTACGGAATTATTCAGGAAACAAATCAGTGAAGATATTTTCCCGCGGCACACACACTCGGACCCACTGCGTGATCGTTCGCAGTTACGGTCACAACGTCCGTTATAAAAATAGTCAACCCAAGGAGCCCCTCGTTGAGCCCTCTCTATCCGTCAGTCTATAACGCACTTTTCCCACAGTAAACTCTGTGATGAATACTTAGTAATAAGTAAAAAAAAAAAAAACAAAAACAAAAAAGAAGATAAGATTTACAAGGCAATGTGTAACGACAAGTGATTCGAGTAATACGGTTTTGTTTCCCCGGTAGTTTGAAAAACTACAAAGAAGGGGCGCCACGGTTATAAAGTGGATACGCGAAAAACCTGGGAATAAGGGTGAGGACCGGAAGGCCGAAGAAATCCGGCGAATATGTGAACTATGTGTGTGTGTGATGCACGAGGCCTGCGGAAGTGTAAGGCAGCGACGACGTAGGAGACAAAGTGGAAGTGGTGCTGTCAGAAGTTGCTGCGGACGAGGTGGAATCAGCGACCGTAAGATCGTCACGTTTATTACAAGTAACATCGTTATAATCTTGGAAGAATATCGCACGAGTGTTATCGTCGGGGCTTCGAGTACGGGATTACGGATGGACCGGCGAACGGCTAAAAGGGTGTGCAGTCGTGACAACAACGATTATAATAAAAGTAATAATTATCATTGGTGGACGAAGCACTGAAATGGTAGTCGAGCCATGGTCCTCGTCGTCACCATGAGGACTCCCTCATACGTAAACTACTACGTACTCTGCCTCGTATGTTGGATCCTACTTGGAATAACTGGTAAGATAACGTTTACTGTGAACACACACATTCCTCGAAGAATGGTTACGAAAGAAAGAAAACAGAACGTCTTTTTTTTTTGTCGTGATTGTTGAATTATGATGGGAAAGACATAATCACTTATACCGGTGCATTGTGAAAGGTTCTGTGCTTGGTGGTTGGAGCAATAAGGGTACACGACGGATGTCCTTTCCTTTATAAAGTACTATGCTGTATTCTAACTATATATATATATATATATTTATATATATATATTGCACGGTTTCATATATAGTGCAACAGGATATATCTACTTCTACGCGATGGATCAGGAGGATAGTGTAAAAGATCTTATATACACTATGTAGTGTACGGTATATATGTGTGTATACTATATGGCGTATGCAGCGTAAGATAGGGGCACAAGTGGATAGAGGATGCGGGACGGTTAACATGTATAGTGTGACGAGACAGAGATAACACACAGTAGCCATCGTCATAACCACCGGCCATTAGCACAACCACCCCACCCACTCGTAAGATCAGTGCACTGTGCTAAATACAGTACACTATGATACTGTGCTTTGCATTTCGCATTGGAATTCGATAACAGCAGTGAGGAAACCGAGGTCATAGGGTCAATGAATTCCATTTCTCATTCGTCAATATTGCAAAACCGTGTGATCCCGGATTCTGAATAATTGGCTCAATGTGTAAATCAGTCGATTTTCTTTTTCAAACTTCTGGATAACTTGTCCATTCGCTGACTGTCTATTTCTTTAGAAAGTATGAAAAAAAAAAAAAAAAAGTTAAGTGGGACGTGCTCTCACGTTTCTTTTACTCAAAGTACAGTGAAATGGAACGATAGATCGATATTGTTATATCGAGGAAGACGAAGAAGTGGAGGTTGAAATTTCATTGGATTTTATATTGTTGGAGTTTGGTTTTTTCACACAGTTACCAACCGACCCATACAACACACACTGATAATGTACTGGTATGACATAGTATATCTGTATTGTATTGAGAGGGGAACTTTCGGGGAAGTCGGGTCGCCGGACAACACAGTCGGTATTCTCGTATCGGATCCGAGGGGGTCGGGTTGGAGAGGATGGAAAGAGATTGTTAGTCGACGGATTTGGGTCAGACGTACGTGGCTATAGTCCAGAGAGAGATAGGGATATAGAAAGCGGAGAAGGAACAGGGACAGAGAGAAAGAGAGAGAGTCGGATGTTGGGAATCGGGTCGGATTGATCGCGGGCAAAGATTCGATACGCCCTCCTCTCGCTTACCCCTCTCGCGTCCCACACGTTCTCTTGAGTATATCAGAACGGGGGGAGGCCGAACGTGGCAAAGCTGAAGAGAGAGAGAGAGAGAGAGTGTGAGAGAGAGGGCTGCGTAGCGAAACCGGAAAGCAGGAACGGAGGGAAACGGTTCTTACAATTTTCGACAAAAGATCACAATATACTCGGGGTGTATATGAAAAGATTTTTCAAAAGTGTTGTTATACCTTCATTCTATTACATTCGTTTTCTTAGAGTTAAGAACTCGTCGTGCCATATTCACTGTGTGTGAACATCGCGTGAGGGGTTGCTGCCCTATTCTTTGCTTATTTCTTCAGCGACAACACTTGCCACCAGCAGCACTTGAAAATGGAGGCTGGTGTGTACTGTGTGGCTTGGTTTGCTCGTGCCGCGAGGTGTCGGATCTGGACCAAGCACCAACGTCAGCAACCCCACGACCGGCACCCTCTGGCGTCGATTTTCTCGCTTCCTCGCTTCCAGCCAGCCTCCCAACGCTGTTTTTCTCTTTTTCTATACTTCCCTCTTGCTCCCCCTTTTGGCTTTCTATACTTTTCTTTCTCTTTGGTTCTTTCTTTTTTTTTTTTCTTTTTTTTCCTCTTTCCCGCTTTTCCTGGCCTTTTCTGCTTTCACGCGCCTCACCCCGACGGGTTTCGTGATTGAATGGATCCTGACGGGCCTTTACGGCCGACGACGAGCTGCCAGAGCATACTCGTGAATCCCTGACGCGATTTCATCTTGTGTGAAAGGTCATTTACAGTGACGACGTTGAGACTTCAATACTAACACACATCATCTTCTACGTGCTTTCCTGCTGGTTCTGGTGGTGGTGCTGCTGCTACTGCTGCTGCTGCTGCTGATGCTCATAGTTTGAGTATTCTTGGCCTCATTTCGATAGAGAGAAGTCACATCGGTCGTTGATTCGAGTTCGATAACCCAGATAAACGGTGAAGGATAACGGAGCAACCCCTATATACACCTAGGCTGCTATATGTGGCTTTTGTCGCGTCTTCGATATAGCTTTTACCCTCTGTAAATTAATATGGACACTTCAAACCCTAGCAACCCTCGCCGGAATATCTTACTTTAGAACCCCTGAATGAGATGACGATGGTAGTGATGGAAATAGATCTGACCCTTTCCATCGTTTCATCAATTTCTCACAGAGATGCCACTCAGAGAGAAACTTATAGGCGGGTATACATAAAACCACACTAGGGATGTGTGGATAAAGTTGAGGAGAAACTTTTTATTGAGTGACTCTTCTGTCTCGGCATTCCCCAACTTCGACGATATAGTTTATTACTCATTCATGTCACAGTTTCGTTCACATCCACTTCATCGATATGTTTGGTAATAGGAGGTTTATGTACTGAAAACAGCTCTGTAAGACTGCGAACGACAAGTCAAATATGTATATTTATACACTTTCTCGACGGCAATTGATAAGCGAAGCAAATAATACAATTTGAAGTATAAATATTATTTCTGAATGGAAAATGTAACCTCGATCGATTCCATCATTCTTCCTGGAAATCTGCTTGCCACAAAATTACTTTTTCTTTTGAGACAAATCAGTTTATTTTTATTTTTAAATGTATACTTCGAAATTGATTAATTTTATAGAAAAACATCTAATTGTTTTCAGTTGATTAAAATATGACAAAGCAGTAGTAAGATTATGAAATACGAATTTGTTTAAGTTTCATTTTGTTTTTTGTTCTTATCGGTTAAAAAGATAACTAGATTATAAGTTACCGCTTAATTCACAACACTAGCTGGTATGGAAAAGAATTAAGAATATATTTTTTTTTAAACATATTTTCACAAAGACTTCTCTATTCGAAAAAAATATAGCAAGGTTTGACTTTGCATTCTCGTTAAATAAAAATGATAAGAACTCAAGTGTGATAACATTTTTGCAATCAAGAAAAATGTAATAATAAATTATTCTAAAATCGTATTGCCTATTAATTAACATTAAAAAAATTCGAATCACTATAAAATCCGAATTCTATTACCGATATTTACAAAATAAAAAATCTAATATCTCTGAATATGAGTTCCATCCTGTAAAGAAAAATAAAGTGCAAATCATCGAAGTTGACATTCGTTAGAGGGCCAACGTCGATTTTTTCAAAAAACCAACAATTCATACCTGTTCGTATATTCAGCTCATATTCAATACCGATCATCCTGAAAAATAACTGTATTTGTAAATGACTATTTAGCTCGATAGCTATACATATACGACATTTTTTTGAAAGATAAGATTTTTTATGATATCTAAACTCATTCGTTCATTCGGCATTTGTTTGGATTCATTTGCATTTGATTTTGTTTGAATGGAAACAAATGCCGAATGCATTTGTTTCCATTCAGTGGACCAAAATATTTACATATTACATTTGATGTATTAAAAAAAGAAAGAATTAAAAAATTGGAATGGATGTCAAGTGCGAAATTGAGAGCGGTCCTTCGAAGTGTAGCATACTCTACACGTCAAAGTGTAGTACCTGACAAAATTCGAGTGGCTTGCACGGCGTAACGAGTGGGGGCTTAATTTCAGGCATCACTACTATCGGCTGGCGCACATCGTATTACGCACAGAGAGCAGCCTCTCTTTCCGTTCATACCAGACGCCATGCGTGTTGGCCCGGGAGGGAATCCCGGATCATGTGGATGATTCGATTTCAAAACTTATTAGTTTTTCTCCAATATTTCTTGCCAATTAATTTTGCCAATTATGTGGGCGATCATGCCAATCGAGTTCAAGAGAATTATAACATTGAAAAGCACATATTATCACGGAGCAATTTATGAAACAACGTGTAAATTTATTTCCAAACGTCTTTGTTTTTCCAATTTTTTATGAGAGTAAATGTACGTTGGAAATTATTGCTTCGAGTCTCCGTGGCAGTCAACATAAATTGGTCTAGTCACATATATATATATATACCACACCAGTAGACTCTTGAGTCAAGTTAATGAGTTATCGATTATAGTTTGTCCACGAGCTTTTTTGCAATCCAACGAACGTCAAAAGCGAATAACATTCAATATTTACATAGTAGACGTCTAGGCGGAAAAAGTAGAATTCATTAAAACTTTCGGATAGCTTTGGTGTGGGATTAAGTAAATTTCCATTGAATAAAAGCTTGTCGAGCCGACAATGAAAAAATGTGTTGTAAACGAAACTCGTTAAAAGATAAAACAAAAAAGAAAAGCCGATAAGGATGATAATATGTTTTTCCATTGCGCAGTGCTGAATGATCGTTGACGTCAATGTTGATATGGTAGTAAAAAAAAATGCACCAGAGTGGCGTATTGTATAGAGTCGATTTATCACCGGGACAAAAATATTTATCTGGATGTTGGTGATAGGGGTTGATTGAACGATGACGAAGAAGGGGTGTCGCGTATCGAGTTAGAAAGGGCGGAAAATTGTGCTCTCGTGAAAGCGATAATTGGTGATAAAGCAAAATTCTCGACAAGAGCCGTTTGCCGTATAGAAACGCTTATAGCTAGGTCAAAACGCTTCGAAAATTCCATAAATTCGCGTGAGGCAGCAGTAACAGCAGTAGCAGCGTGGGGTTCGCGTCAACCGCGTATACGCAAGTTCCTCGCGTTTGTGAACGTCGCGTATATTTATTTACGAGCTTGGTGAAATAAGGCAGAAAAAAAAAAGGCAGGGAGCTAGATAGCCAGCCAAGTACTTGTTTGCAACCTTTATTCCACCACTTTACCTAACAGAGTTTTGTGGTCAGGCTTTTTTTCTATTTTAGTTGTATGCATTTTTTTTTTGTTTTTTTTTTTCTTTCTTTTCACGTTTTTTCCATCTACTTTAGTTTTCCTCTATCTTTCGATGTGGCTGCGAACGGTGTACGTTTTTCCCTCGCTCCTTCTCTTTTTACCCGTAATCCTCCCTCAAGGGAAATATACGTTTCCGCGGACGACATTGCCTTCCGTTTCTGGGGACTTTAGTTCTGTGTTGTGTGCGAAGGCCGACCTCCTGTCGCTGGAAGCCCTTTCGTTTATACATAAGCAGTTGTACGTGCAACGGGAAACGTGTACTTTGGTACAATTTACACGATCTGTCTTCTTGAAGGCGCTTTCCGGTGATATCGATGTAGTACCTCTATTCTATAGGTACAACTGTTTGTATCCATTACGTCAAGTGTCTCTAACATTGATGCTGAACTTTGCTATACACTAAAAAAGACATTGGTTGGTTCACTTGAATTTGACGGCGACACGGGCGGTCAAATAAATTAATTCATTAGGTCAATCAAATGTCTGGTTTCTTCATTTGGTTTCAGCGGTATCATTATTGAGATTAGTGAAAATATTCAATTCCAAAGGTTTTGCATCACTCCAATAAAGTTTTATGCCAAATTTTATACCGACAACTGGCATACTTTTCGAATTTGTTTGATAACAGATATTTTTCAAAATCTTAAAAATCCGGTAAAATCAAATGTTCATCGTTCATCATGGTACAGATTTTAGCTGGAAATTTTTTCGGAAAATCAATGTTCTTTAGCTTCAAACTCTATATGTCTTAGGTGTCGATCGGGCAAAATCAAAATCTAACCATTATACTTTGTGACTATAAAAAAGAGCTCCTTTCAACGAAGCAATCAGAATAGAAATTTATATTTATAAAAAAGTGTCTAGCGCCCGAAAAATACATTATCATCGTTATTATTTTTTTCGGTTATTAGGATCTGGTTTACTTACTTGGAAATTGTACAAAAAAAAGTTGAGATTATCACTAAAATATAATTTCTGGAAAAATATATTCATATGATTGTTACACACTTTTTTTTATAAATACAAAATGTTTAAAAATAGGATAATTAAAATACACTTGAAGGTGTTGCTTCTCCATACAATAAAATTTAACTGCTCATATTGTATTTAATTAAATTTAACAATATTATATCTTTTCTCATATATTTTATCTTTTATGTAACCAGCCTTGCAATTTGTTCAATGTCATAAAAAAAAGTAAATCCAATTGAAATCATGTTCACACTAAAACTTGATTGTTGCTCGAATACCTAACATACCCGAACCGTATCGTTACCGCCGTGTAAAAAAAAAAAAAAAAAACGTCGTTAAATTCGGTTTCAATGAAAATACAAATTCACGATCATCGATATTGTTCCGCAATACCATATCAATTTCGTTCCGTTGTTGGACAATATTCCGACACTTGTTGCAGTAGCATTTTATTTTATGAATAATAAATCGCGCGTTTACGAGTTTCCCCACTGAAAGCACAACGAGAAATTAATCACAATATCTGCTTTTATTGTTGCGAGAAATAATGCCAAATCAAATGCAATTTATCGCCTCGCGCACTTGGACGGTAATTTTCTATTGCCGTACATATACATTGTTTGTCAGGTGGGGCGGATTCAATGAATTCCGAAAGGTATAAAAAAAAAAAAAGAAAACTAAATTAAATCGATAGTTGTCGTCGAACTGTAACAACTCGTGAAAAGTTTAATCCTACACTGTAAAAAATAGGACGATATAAACTGGGGCAGAGTGTGCAGGGTGAAAATCAGCGGTGTTAATAACAACACGGTGGTACACGGTGTAATGTGAAAAAGCATATCTGGTGCTAATTTTTTACTAGTTGCATTGTATGGTTTTATAGATAGCCACTATCGTAAGGGGAGTAGCATTGTCAATGTTCTTATCAATTAACACTTCTGTCGGTGCGCATATTCGGTGTTAACATTTTTTAAATTATATTCTTCAGTAGTCGTCATGATTTATTTCATCGATAAAAAGAATATTTGGTTGGTTCATCACTTAGTTATTTTAAAAACAGATTAAATAGGAAATACACATTAAAGCAATTAGTCCAAACAAATTTTTAGTAAATGTTGTACGGTGTTCACACCTAAGTGAGTTGTTTTAACACTCCCATAATTGTTATCATAATGACATAATCAAAAAACAGTTCCATCTTGTATCATTATTTAATCAATTCAAAAATCTTATCGTGCCCCTAATGCTGTTAATATAATTATTGTCAGTGTTACGGTGTAGAGTATAAGCTAGCACTGAAATTTTTACACAGTCTGTTCATACAATCGTCAATGAAATTTTTTAAAATACTTACAATCGAGGCGCCACCGCGTCTTTTGACAGCAGTAGAGTACCCTCGTTGAAATTTAGGCCCTCCATTCACCCTAAAACGTAGGGTGAGCCGAGTGTGAGAAACCCCCGCAGAATCTTCGTAATTGACATTTATTATCCAATTAGAGTAGGCGGAGTGTATTGCAGAGTGAATTTTTTATGTTTTAACCTCTGTGATTAAGTTATGCGGAGTGAAACGAGGTTTCTAGACCCTTCGGTAAAAACTTCTGAAGGTGACATTCTTTACACCCATTTGAAGTCAATAGAGAGTATTTGGAGGTTCCACATTTTAACTTGGATAGGTTTACACGAAATTGATGGACTCGCATATGGACACCATAGTGGTGTTGAAACGGTGTTAACAGTAACATCGATTTTCAACAGTGTAACAGCTATGTTATTCGGGTTTGAAAATTATCTTTTCGAGTATTAGGAGCGGATATACGTGGGAGTGAACCATGAAAACCCAGATCACGAGATTGTCGTTCACCGTTGTGGAATGCGAGAAACGAAACGCGTCTTGATCCCCGTCTATGAAGAACTCACAGGCCAGATACCCAGGATTAGTATCCACTTTCGTGCGGCAGTAGCAAACCCAGCAGTAGAAAAGCAGCGAGCCACATAGGCGAAGAAAGGACGTAGAGGCATGCCCGCTGTGGGATTTACCTTGAAAGGTGGAGGAGAGTATAGTAAAGTGTATATAGAAGGCAAGTGGAGGGCGAGGGAAAAGACGTCGAATAAAGAGAGGACGAGCGAAAGCGACGAGCCGAGAGCAATATGTATATAGATATCCGCGAGAGGTTTCTCTCAGCACACTGTCCTCGGTCTATATATCCTCAATTCCTCCCGTATGCCCGCACGGAAGGATCCACCGAGTATTATTGGATTATTCCGAGACCGGATTATTCTTATTGGGTGGATGCCGCTTCTAGCCTGGGCACTTTCCAGCCGAAGCACTTCCGGTACCAGCAGCTGGGTAGAAGGTCTGTCTACCAGTAGATAGGGTAGATAGAGACGTGAAAGAAAACCGAGGAAGGATAAACAGAAGCACCAACACCCACCATCCAAAGCCAGAGTGCTCTTTAAATATTTATAATCAAGAAGAGAGATATTAACGCCTTTTTCACGCTTTATATAGACGCGCCAGAGAGATTCTAGAAACGCGTTAAAATATGTCGTTGATACTCGTAAAATACTGTCTATTAATATTCATAAAGAATGACTATAAGAGGCGACGACGCGTGACGCACGGATTTCTTTTTGTACCCTTTTACATTGAAATTTTATTGGATATTGTTGAACGAGTGTCGATAAAAGCCTTTTTCATGTTTGCAATTCAAAGAGGCTGGTGTACGACAGAGTTTGTTCGTTGGGTTTAAGGGAGAAGGACAGCTGTTGGCTTTCAGAAAATCAATATTTTTTTTTTTTTAGTTAATCACTAGATTATCGATGTAAAAATAAAATATTGTTTTACAGATGATCTCCTCACTAAATAAGTGTATTTAACCCTTTCGTGATGAACCTTCCGCATTTAAAAATGTAACTCTAAGAAGTACATAACTTTAAATACTAAAATGTTGTCAACTGTTTGTAAGTCTTCCATTTTTTTTTTTTTTTTTAATGTGTAACAATACATTTTTTTCATGCTAATTTTTAATCACGCAGTGAATTGAAAAAAACCCAAATCCGCCAAAATATCGTTTCTATGTATGAACAATGATTTCTTGTTGTTGTCTGGATTTACATTGCTTACACTTTTTAATGTTATTCAGTGAAGATTGTTTTAGTGGAATTATATGTTCTCGCTCATTTAAGGAGAAATTGTTGCTTTACGCGAATTCCCTGGTATTGCTGAGGTGGCTAAGAATAATCCATTCTTGGCTCGGTGCCTTCGTGACCTATTCATATGCTAATTCTCTCCGGTTAACGAGGCTTAACACTCTTATGCTTTTCTTTTTTTTCTCTTTTTTACTTTTACAGGGGTGAGCACGAGATCCCATTCACTGGTAAAGAGATACACCGGCCTCTGGCCGGGTCCCTTTTTCGACACGGCCAACCCAAAAAACATTACAGCCCAGCTCGGCACCCACGCCTACTTGCCGTGCAGAGTGCGCCAGCTTGGAAATAAATCGGTGAGTGTACAGTTGCAATCAGAACAATGTGCTCCTCGTATGCATGGTTGGATTTTTTCATTTCACGTTTTTTCTTTTTCATTATCAGTCCTACATTTTTTTTTATCGTACCTGTTTCCTCAATACTATATGGATGAATGGGACACATTGTTTAGTTGAGATCTGCGGCCAATTTTGCTGTGTAAAAACATTGAAAAAAAAAAAAACATAAAATGTAGACACTAAAATATTTATTGACACAACATATCATTATTTTGTCCCATTAAAACTTTTTTTTGTTCCTATATTAAACGCTTCTAAAGGAATTAAAAAAAAAATTATACACAAAATCCACGTTTTTTTTATTGCTGTTTTACATTATATCCATAAAATCAAAATGCGCGAAGAATTTTTTTATTTCAGAACACCATCTTGTCCCAATATAGCTTTTTGCAAAATCAAACGATTCTGATGAAATAACTTTTGTGTACTAAATTACTGACAATTAAAAAAAAAAAATGTTTTTACCCGCAATATACTTCTTGATCTTAAAGCTTTTATTTCATTGCATATGCATCAGAAGTCTCTTAAATCATTTCACTTTAATGCACATGCCATAAAAAAACTGTACATTTATTTATTACTTCTCATAACCTTTTAACACCAATGTTTACAATCGCAAATGCTGGCAAAACTGCATTTTCGATCGCAGTATATGCACGAGCATTAACATTTATAACCATTTTTAGCGGTTATGTTACCGGTAAAAATGGTTATATTATAGTTACTAATATCACTTTTGTATTACCAATACCGAATTTTACTATCTGTACGCAATTTTGCTTCCTCATGAAGGAAGCTTCGTTTTCGTGATTTTTCAGTTTCGTGATTTTCATGCTTAGAAAAAATGTCTCGGTGGGGATTTGTTGAAAATCGGCAAGGTGCTCAGAATATTATAAAACAGTCATTGTGTTTCAATTATAAATATATGGGAAATAGTGAGCGTTTTATTTTTAAAAGAATGTGGTAAGTGAGCTAGAAATTATATATAAAATATGATATACTTTTTGAATTTACATCAAGGATGCAAAGTAGAACATTGTTTCCTAATTATTTTTCAATTTTTGCAAACCTTCCTCTACGAGGAAACTAAAATAGAAAATAGAAAAGCATAGAGATAATTTTATTTAAAAATTCGAAAATGATGAGTAAGCAATGTGCAAAGTTCTCCTTTACATCCTTGTTTACATCTACAAAAGGAGCAAAAGATGCCCATTGTTATCTGAACTGGAGGATTCGCTTTTGTGAGTTTTCGCGTCGTGATGCACGTCCCGGAGGTACTCAAAACTTGTTCGAACGAATCCCTGCCAATATTTGGTGTCGAATATTTTCGCTATCGTACAAGCCAAGATATTCCCGTTTACTCAAACGAAAACTATATACCCCTTGCCTTCAGGGCTTCGTATAGTCGGTGTTGGGTATGAGTTGTGAAGGGTTGGTTGTGACGGTCAAGGGGTTCGAGAGAAACTTGAGATAAGCGGACCAGGAGCTCTCTGCTTTTACCCCTTGGCAGCGGTTGGCAAGGAGGAGTGTAAGCAAGCAACCAAGCCGACGAAGACGACGTCGAAGAAGTCGAGGCCATCGTCGAGGCTCTTGGAGTATTGTCCGACTACACGCCTAAGTAGAAAGAGCCACGTCTGATCACGACTCGTCGCTCGACTCGAAAGGAGACTCGAATATATATATATATATATATATATATATATGAGGCAGGCATGACGTACATAAGACTCACAATTCGCCGCACGATATCATCGATATTCCTAGACTAATCCTAGAGAACTACGGTAATCTGGGATTTGCCTGCGCTGCTCGACCACTCCTTCATTTCTTATCGAACTGGGTCATCGGCCAGTAGAACGAATAATTTTACCGAAATTCAATTCTCATGAATATATCGCAGCTCCGCCAGAGAGCTTGCAAATGAGATGAAATCGCGTCAACAAAGTAGTGGTAGTGCGAACTCGCAACGCTCTATATAATCCGCAGATTTTGTAGGTCATCGTTGTCATAATTAACGAGAGTCGCGCGACGAATTATTTGTTACAGACACACGGCGGTTAATTAATTAAATTTAATTGTATATATGAATAGATAGAATTTCGATAAATTCGTGGTTTTCTGTTGAGAAAAATCATGGAGTTTTTGTATAGGCAAAGGAATTCTGACGTTTTCACACCCGATTAATTGATCGGATATGATTTTTTTTTTCCACGAGAATTCCGACTACAATTGTCTCACTTACATTCAGTTACATTTAGGTTCAACTATCAAAGAGAAACGGAGGAATTGGTATCATTGATCTCGTAACATATTGAAAGAAAAAATAATTTTTTCGAAATTTTTAACATTTATTTTCACCAAATTATTTTCAAACGTAGAATAAAGATATCAGTATCAACATTATTGACGAATTTTTTCAGTGACGACTATTATTTCAAGTTAAGGAAATACTCTTGATGCTTTCGATTTCGATTTCGACCCATTAATGTGAAGTTTCACATCAATTTTATTGGACCAAATTTAGTTAATTTTAATTTTCGATAATTCTCATATATTCTCATATCCGTGTGTCCGTTCAGCTTGGTTCTACGTTAGAAATCGAGAATAGTTTGGAACTGTCGATGAAGCATCGCCCCAATCGGAAATGCGATAGTTTCCAGTATCGAGTCTCGGGTATCGCAGAGGATAAACTCGAGATTCAGATTACTCGATCGAGGCTATATCTTTTCACCATTCCGCCATAGCAAATAGAAAAAAAAAAGCCAAAACAAAAAAAAATGGTTTCTCATCCTCTGAAACAGTTTCGGTGGTCTCGCGATTAACTGCTACTGGACAAACTTTTTCCAACCCCTTTTTCCAGAACGTCCCAGAAGGTCGCTTCGAGTCCTTTTGCATACTCTCCCGAGTAGTCTCTGTGAATCGCAAATTTTTATTTCGTATATATTCCTGCTTTTGAAAGTAAGCGACAAAGAGAGAAAGAGACGATGCATCAGAGAAGAGAAAGAGAGAAAGAGAGCTGTAGGCTTTTCCCGCGGAATTAATTTTCATGGAACACGAACAGAGAGAGAGAGAGAGAGAGAGAGAAGAAGGGGCGCGCTAGCAAGCACAAGCAGCTAGAGATCCTGCTCGTCCTCTATCGTCCTTTCACCTCTCTTTGGAAGGCACAAAGGATCCCTCAGCGAAATTGGGACTTTGGCCAACGTCCCTCACTGCCGCCTCTTCTCCACGAATATATATATATATATATATATACTATAGTCGTTAGTTTTCGAAGCTGGTATGCGAGCACTTCCCCAAAGCCCGACTCTAACGTCGCCAGTAACGCCCAAGCAGTGGGCTCTGGACACAGAAGGGTTGTCTATAGCGTATGCACAGCCGTACGTCCGAGTCACAGGACTGCGCAGTACCTCTGTTATATATATATATATAGCTGGAGTGACTGGGGAGCAGCAGCTCCACGACCCCCTTGGCCCATTGTGAATACACGCGCAATTAGAACACGAAACTTTCTGCGGCTAGGCAACTTTTATTATAGCCGGAAGATCGCGTGTGAAAGCCATTCGTCCGCCTGCCATCAGAATCTCTCACTCACTCTTTTGCTCTTTCTTTCTGTGTCCCAAGTCCGTGATCCCCACGAATCTTTCCAAGTATGACATGAAATAGTACACGAGTCATTCCAGTTCAGCGTAGATCATCTGACAAGAATATTTTTTTATTTAATCAGAAGGTTGTTTGTATGGTTGAGCAATAGAGTTCAACAGAAGCTGACTGTGGACACATCACCGTCTTGACGAATTCTTTAATTCACTCCGGAACTTTACATATGCAACGGATTCACAGCAGTAAAATTGTCATGAGCACAGATCATTACATGGCAATACTCTAAACGAACGAACACTCACGACAGGAATAGTCTGCATGGACAAAATTCAATATATAAAAAATGGTGCTCCGAGAAAAGTGCGTGGAAAAAAATCTTTTAAAAATAGTGGCTTCATTCTGAGCCCATATAAATAATTTCCAGATCAAATGGAAAATAATCTGGACAGACGATATACGAATTGAGATAGAATGCCTTATGTATACACGCTGTTAATGTCTCGCAAAACCACAATGAATTTTGTTCTGATGCGAAAGTTATTCGTGGATCGCGTGTTTTATTAGTTCCAAACATAAATTATACATCGCTACTACTTTTTCTCTCCCCATTTCCCTTGTCCGGAGGAGCGCGACAAACTGCGACTAATTAAGGATCTTGGAATGTTTTAATTTACGACAAATATAACTTCATTGCTGACGTTTGTGTATTATCGACGTTGTAGATTTTTATATTCGTTCCCGTACAGAATTACTTTAATGGTGATTCATGTGGAACGGTTTTCTTTTCTTCTTTTTTTCCTTTTTTTTTTTTTTCTTTCTTTCCTATTATTTCCAGGAGAGACGGACGGTATATGCGAGTGACCTTTACGCAGTAACGAGAAAATTTAGTGCTTGGCTTCGGCAAAGTATCCGGTAGCACGCAAATTATAATAATCACGGTGTTGTATAGGGCGGATTGTACTTCGTATAAGTGTATGTCGTACACTCTTAACGTACATGCATGTATATATATATATCCGAGGGTTATAAAGGTTGGCGCTATCTCGGACTGTAATTAAATGTGAACGTTAGATTCTACAAGCACGTTAATCCTTCGCTGTATACAAGAATCCTCGCGGTATGATTAGTATCCCCCCGACCCCCCCTTTTTAATTTATTATAAAACTCTCAACAGCGTAAAGTATGTTTCTCGAGTGTACGATAAATCACACACTCTTCGCTGAAATTCAATTTCTCGGTTACTTAAATTTATATTCGTTTTTTTTTAAAGCATGTATCACATATGTCAACTAAACATTTAATTGCCTATAATAAATATGATTAAAAATATGATGGTAGGCATTAAAGTTGTAAATCAAATTCTTGGATTCAGTAACCGAAGAAACAGACATTTAAAAATTCATTTTGAAGTCTATATATGTGATACTTTAGATTTACTTAGTCGTTTCTATATACGGGGCAACCCACCCCGTTTCGACCTGGATCTGATCTCGAACTCTCCGATTTGGCTCATCATTTTTTGTAGGCTTAGTTGGGCCCTCAACTGCACAAAATTTTTTTCTTTTTGTATTACAATTTTTTTTTTATATATTTTTAAAGTGACATATCGAATGTCGTCATTTAAAAATCTGAAAAATACTTTGTTCAATAACAAAATTATCTAGCTTATAGCCAAAGTGGGGAAGAATTTTCTTCTTACAGTTTTTAAGCTTTTTTTTTTATCAAAAAAATTATTAAAGTTTTTAAGCTTTTTTTATTAAAAAAATTATTAAAAAATAGAAAAAATAATTAATGTACTACAGGTGATTGATCAAGTGTTTATTTATGTAAAACCGAATTTTTCAGATTTTTCCGAACTATGCAAAGTTTTTTAAATAATTTTTTTAATAAAAAAAATCTTAAGAGCTGTGAGAAGAAAAATCGAGTGTACTTTGGCAATAAACTAGATAATTTTGTTATTAAACAAAGTATTTTTCAGAATTTTTTGAGGTTTTTAAATTATGGCATTCGCTATGTTACTTTAAAAATATATTTCAAAAAAATTGCAATAAAATTTAAAAAAATAAATAAAAGAAAAAAAATTTAAGTTGAGGGTCCAACTAAGCCTACAAAAAATGATGAGCCAAACTGGAGAGATCGAGGTTAAATCCAGGTCGAAACGGGGTGGAAAGCCGCGTACTTAGAAAATAGCTCGTTGGTTCCACCAAATCTGGAGGACACAGACTGCCAAATATATCAGCGACGGCGATATACGGTGAGGAGCCAAATTTAAAAAAATAAAAAATCTTCAGCTGTGCTGTACATCTACTTTTTTCCTACGTAACTTGTAGCTAGAAAGAAATTCGAGAACTCTCAATTGTCTGATGCTTGGGTACTCCACAAATGGTTACAAACTCTGGAATCCGGTGAAGACTCATCTTCATTAAGGTTAAGACGTAACATTTTATGAAACAAAATTCAATTATGCATTCTCGGACACTGAAGTTTGGTTTCCGATGTCTGAAAGTCGAGATGTTATTCCTGCTGAGTCTTCGGATCCAGCATCCAATATCTCCAATCGCAGAGAAATAGCAGAAGTTGAGTCTGATGACAACGAAATTGGAGCGGAAGAAGAAAGAGAAGAAAGGGCTATCCAGAAGAAAGGGAAGAAGACCCTCACACGGAAACTCCAAGCCGAAGCAATCGAGTGAAACATAAACCGAGGTGGCCAAGCGATAATACTGTATTGGCGTTAAATGCAGAAACTTATCTCGAAGATGTACCACAAAGTTTTGTAGACATCGAGTGAAGAAAAGATCCTAATGGGCAACGGGAAAAAAATACTCAATTAATTTCTCCATTACTTTGATTTTCGTGTAGATTTTTTTTTTGTATTTCTATGGAAAACCCGTTTTAACGAAAATGTTTGAAGATTTTTTTTACCAATGTCGTTTTCAATTTTTTTAAATATTCAATTGATGAATATTTAAAAAAAGTAATAAAAATGTATTTGTTTATAGAATAAAGAAAGAAACAGATTGAAAAGCTGATGGAAATGTTACAATTTTGCTTCAACAGTTATTTTTGGTTCATCGGACAAACACATGGTTGAGATCACCTAAAATATGAGCAAGCACTTTAATACACTGCTGGTACAAACCTCTACATGGTATTAATGCGAACCACCTTTTAAATTTATTATAAAACTCTCCAACAGAGCGTAAAACATATTTCTCGAGTGTGTACTTTAAATCATACGCTCTTCGTTTATTGCGCAGGTTTCATGGGTGAGAAAGAAGGACGCTCACATCCTGTCAGTTGATAGAATCATGTTCATCGCTGACGAGAGATTTCAAGCGATGTTCGTCGATAGCTCGGAAACATGGACCCTCCAGGTGAAGTACGTTCAGGCGAGGGACGAGGGTGATTACGAGTGCCAGATCTCCACCGAGCCCAAACTGAGCCAGTGCGTTCATCTCAATGTCGTTGGTACGTAAAACAATAATCCCCACGAAACTAAAAAAATATTCAAAGTAGAGAATTGCAAATTGCGTTTTGATTATTTGTAATTAAAAAAAGAACACAATAAAAAAAACACAAAGTTATCTTGTCGTTTTCGAATTTTCGAAAAAAAGATTTATTTCAAGTAATTTTTATTTGTAATCATCATTTGCCGTTAAAAGAACAATTTGTAAATCAATTTTGTAAAAAAAAAAAAATTGTCATTAAATTTGTCTGCCTGTATCATCGACAGTGCCAAAGATCGAGATACTGGGAGATCGAGACATGTTCGTGAGAACCGGAAGCACGGCAAAGTTGCGCTGCGTGATAAACCAGTCACTGGAGGCGCCTTCCTATGTCTTCTGGTACCACAAGGGTGATCGGGTGCTGAGTGATCAGTACGGGAAACTCGATATTCTTCCGCCAACTCGCACAGACGATAGCTTCGAAAGCAACCTCATTATTCATTACGCGAGGCGCGAGGACTCGGGGAATTACACCTGTACTCCGAGTAATCTCGACAGCGCAAGTGTCACCCTTCACGTTCTCAATGGTAAATTACGATAATAATTCAATTATCATGTAATATGATTAAATCCAACTTAAAGATAATTACTAAATTAGACAACCGAAAAAAAATGAGATTCAGTTCAAAGTATAATAAAAAAAGGCATTAAACATAAATTTCCAATCAAAAGTTTGATTAAAAAAAAAACGATTTTATTTTGAATAATAATGATGTCAAAAAGTAATTATTAAAAATAATTGAAAAAAGAGTCTCAAAAAATCTATAGAAAACTTAATATTTTTTAGTGTGAAATGAATTCTCCGATTTCACTGAATACAAATTTGATTACCATTTATTTGTGTATAATTTCATTTTTTTATTGCTGAAAAGTCGTAAGAAGTTTTCAGATCATTGAACGAACAGCTTAATAAGAATAACGTTAAGAAATCACAGGTAATATTAATTAGACAATTAGAAGGTCTTTCGAAAAATGCCTGTGACATTTTAAGAAATGTCTTCCGAAAAATTGTCGAATTAATTTCATATAAAAAAAATATTTTCCATCGAGTTTGTTGAACAATTATTGTTTCTAATTTATTAACTATTTTTCACGATTATTATTGCTGAAAATATATGTACTTCAATGACGTTGATTTCTTTTCAGCTATTTCTCCCGTCTCTGAGTATCGAAATTCTAATAAAATGAAACTTTTATTTATGATTTTACGAGCAAATTAAGCAATCCATAAGTGCAATTAAAAACAATTAATTTAAAAGCTCATTTCATCGTATATTAATATTTATGAAACTTTTAGATTCATTAAATTATTGCATTGTAATTCGTGAAATGAATTTCTCACAACTGCGCGATTATGCCCTGAAACAACGGAATATTAAGCGTTGACACTCATAAATATCGAATAATAATAATCCGTTGTAATGTGTAATTGTGATGCGTACAAAAAGCTTGAACGAGAAAACTGGGTTGCACGAATAATCGATACAAATGAATGCAATTTATTTCACAGGCGAACATCCCGCGGCCATTCAAAGAGGGATAAGCGCAGCGCCGGGTGGTTGTCGTGCGTTATGGTGGCTCGCAGGTTCCGTGAGCCTCTCATCGAACCACGGTAGACGCGTATTTGTCATCGTGGTCCTAATCTCAATGGCGCTCTTCACGTATCAGAGGTCCCTACGCCAGTTGTTCATCGGAAGCACACCGATAATCCGATAATCATGCTGATGATTGCGAAGACGTTGCGCGTCTTGATTTGGTGCTGGACGAGCGCGTCAATCAAGTGGAAAAAAGAAGCGAATCGCGCGAGTGTGCACTGGCAACGAAAGAAACTCTTCCTCGAGTCACTGGACTCGTCGTCGCACGATGAACCAGGCTTTTGGCGACAACCCAAAGCGTAGCTTTGGCGGCTCCAGATTCTAAGAGATATATACTATACCGTACTCTGGAATACTGGAGCCTCGCACGGAGTCACCGAGCTTCGTTGGCTTCGTTAAATTACGATGAGCAAGACGTCCACGTGTCGTTGAGTGAAACTGATAGCGAAGAGCGAGTGATAGAGAGAGAAAGAGAGAGAGAGAGAGAGAAAGAGAAAGAAAAAACAAATAGGATGCATGATAGATAAAAAGTGTGAGAAGATAAAATTCCATCGCGCCTCGGTTTTCCGCTCCAAGTGAAATCCAATCAGTAACTTTTCTGTCGTTCTTTTGGATATAACTTAAACTCGAACGATTTATTTGTCACAGAAGTGGCAATCAGCCTCAATCTTACAATTGATTTTCTTCTTGTTTTGCTTTCGGTGGCCCATTGCTAGTCCAACCCTACGATATTTCCTTCACTGCAATGATATGACCAGGATGCAACAACACCCCCTTCCAATCGCGTGGACAACACTACTGATTATGATTTGATGGGAGGAGAGATTTTATGGTTATAGAGAAATGAGATAGGTGAGGAAGTAAAAAAAAAAGTCTTTTTAAGATTGTTGGAGCGCGTTGAGCCAAAACCAGATTTAATCAGAGCAACTTCATTGGAGCAACTAATTGGCGGAGAAGAGATGAATGTCTTTTCCGCTCTGTCATGATTCATTTGGATAAATAAGCACCGTCCAAAAAGTGGGTAAATAAATAATATTTTCATTTACTAACTCACGAATGTTGACTCAGTAAAAAAGAAATCAACTGACTTTAACATAAAGAAGCTGTCAGTATAATACTTGAAACATAATGCCGATCAGAATAGTGCAGTGCACACGACAGTTGAAAACTTTCATGACTAATACATCTGAAATTCTGAATACATCAAGATAGTGCGTTAATTTCTCATTATACTGGTTCTAAAACATAAAGAAAAACGATAAAATGGCATGAAAAAAAAAAAAAAGAAGAAATTAAACTACCAAATCTAGGTTCTGAATCTTGGTAATGGCCCGAGTGCTACTCCAACCATCTTCAATATGAAGACATGATCCGGCCGTTAGTTGTTAGGTATAAGATATTTAACGATCAGAATATGGACATCGCTTCAGCAGGAATTATGGACGAACGTGGCGAAGGCTTCTTCTCGGATTAAATTCAGGGAACCTCTCTCGGTTCTGAAATGGCGAAGAAAGCTAAGAAGCTCTCGAGCGGAAACTCGGTGAAAACCCCTCGCCAAGTTCGTACAAAAGAGGCTCGCGCAAAATCCGTTTGAGGTGGAGTTGCGGGGTGGAGGGCGGGGAGGGGGGGGGGGCGGTCGTGAAGGCGATGGTTTCGTGCACGTTTCAAGAACGAACGAACAAGCCGCACGGCATTGATTTTACTATTAAACGCGCCGGTTCCACGCCGGGGTATTTCAATTCGGCTACACTTCCCCCGTCGTGAAGAAAGCCGATATTCGAAAAAGAGGCTCCACTCTGTTGCTCTCTCGATCGCACGCGGGCCCAATCAGCCCCATCCAAACCATCAGCAACTTCCGCAGGGCCAACATCGGTGTATTATGACGATAAGAGGAGAACAGCTAGAATTTTTGATTACATGCCTCTCGTCGGCGTTACTATCAAACGACTTTCAACCCCTGTATTACAGCACGAAGCCTGTTTCACATTCTCCAGTAATGGTGATATGGTTCGCGGTGAAAATGGCTTGGAAGAGAAGGAAAGAGAGGAAACGCGTGAAACCACAACAGTGGGCTTTGAATATCAATTCACTAAAAAAAAAAAAAAAATGCTCCTCAATGTTTTCACCCTCATATCACTTCATCGTCGATATTCACGTACGCCTTGCCTTTCCATCGATGTCAATTCATTTTTTACGTTACATTGGTTGCACACGACACATTTTATATTTTTCACAATGATGAAGATTGATTAAAGCGAGTGTGCAACACACTGAGGGAAGAAATTGTGATCAACGGAAAAAGACGAAAAAAAATATTAAAAAAAAAAACAACGCAAGGAAGGCTTCGCCGCAAATCGTCCATAAATAGGGAAACTGGTGTAACAAGAGTTATGACATTTTGCAGAGAGAATGGAGTGAGAAATGCACGAGAACTCTGTAAACTCGGCTGAGAAGAGAGCCTACGGTGCGAAGATTCATCAATATAGATACGCGTATACAGCTGGTACTGGTAGGAGAATTTTATTGAGATTCGTATTTCGCACAGTATACCCAGTCGAGTGAAAAACAAAGATATTGGCAGTAAACGAGAAGAGCAAGAGAATATAAAGGGCAGAGGTGAATGTGAATTCGACGATGGAATGCGTAGAATAATAATGATAATAGTTCGACCGAGTTCCACGATAGAATTGAAACTTGTTCGATCATTGTGTGAGAGAGAGAGAGAGAGCGAGAGAGATTATGTAGAAAGCACAGATCGATTGAAACGATCGTGATAACCAATTAATAAAAAAAGAACAAAACAAATAATGGTGAGTGTACGTAGTCGACGTCCACAGCAGGTGCTTCTCGTCTCGATTGGGAAAGGCGAAACGATATGCTTCGAGCACTTCGTTCTCCAAAGTAAATAGCGAGTCGCAAATGGAAAACTGAAGAGCATAGACGGTAAAGAAAATGATAACGAGAAAAGATGAAACTATTGCAAAAGATTCGACACTATTAAAAACCTTTGACTGTACAATTTAAATAGTTCAGGTCATCAAATTGCAGCTGAAGTTTTTAATAATGTTTTACGTTGAAGTTAATGTCACAAGAAATGACGAATAATAATGGCAATGGTGAGATAATGAGAGTAACGAAAGATTTTAAAAAATCTCGAGACGAGGTGCAACACAAGTGGTCGACATATAATTATTATTAAACATTGATTGCGTACACTCGAAAGATTTCGTGACTCGTTGAAACATACCTATCGTTATAAAACGTCGACACGAAATATAATAACATATTTATAATATCACATGTCCAAGCGACAGAAATATATCGAAGGAATGTTTATAAGCAACGAAGGGCTACGCCAAATTGCTCCACGAAGAGAAACAAAAGGGGAAAAATTTAAATGAAAATAAATAAAATAGCTGTTATACGTTGCTTCTTTTGCGCGAGTCCGACACGTTGCCGCACAATTGCAGCTTTATAATCCGAAATATATATTGCACGGGTAATACGTTGATTTTTACCACGACAAGTATACGAACGAATATAATGAGTGCGTGATTTGCGTTCGCACGCGACGTGAAAGAAGCGGTTTTTTTTTTCTTCTTTTTTTGGAGTATTGAACAAGTTTCAGCTCTGGATAATAAATGAGAAGGGACTCGTGTCGAGGGCGATAAAACGGGTTCGGGGGTGGTATTTCCTTTTTTTCTTTTTTTTTTTTTTGTTTTTAGTTTCTTTCATTCTTTCGTTTCAAACGTTTTTAACTTTTTTTTTCTTTTTGTTTACGTCAAATCACAATGACCGCGCTCTCGCGCTGGAACGGAGACCGAGGAAATGAAGTTTTTTGCGCTTTCTTGCCTGGGGATAAATAAAAATGCACGGTGCGAAAGAGGGAATCGGTCGCGCACAGCTGCAGGGCGCATAAAGGTGCAGAAAGCAGCAGCAAGCAGCAGCAGCAGCAGCAGCAGCGGGCAAACTATACGAAACGATATTAGAATTACCTACGATTCATGTGATTGTCTGTAAATAAATTAGTATATAAATGACATAACGTTAATTATGATATGCCGTACGTGTTACATTTAATGACAAGAAAAAAAAAAAAAAAAACCAAAAACCTAACAGTTACTGAGTAATTTCTGAATCCGTTAAGAGAACAGCGACGATGTGAAGTGAGTAAAAAGAACAAATAAGACGCGATGAACAAAAAAAAAAAATAAATAAAATGCATTAAGAGAAGTGAAGAAAATTAAAAAAAAAAAAAAAACAAACCGCATTGGGTATGATTGTCTGGCCGCCTGTGCTAACCGGTTCGTAAAAATACGCTTGCGTGTCCCACGTGTGAGATAAAACTATGAAGACTAGAGACGAGGTTATATAAACGCCTAAAGAATTTGTTATATAAGAATTAAGAAAAAAAAAAAAAAGAAGAAGAAGAAGAAGAAGAAGAAAAGAAATAGCAAAAGAGTAATTATTTATCGGAGCGTTTTTTGCTTAACTTCATGACGATATATTTAAAAGTAAAGACAAATGAAAACGGTATAAATTTATTATATTAATTGTATGAAATTGTTGATCGTGAAGTATCTCATATTGTTCCCTTGAATTTCCTTGTTATCACTAAAACTAACTATTGCTCAAGTGGAACGACGAACGGGGAACGCGGAAAGAGAGTTAAAACCAAAAAAAAAAAAATAAAAAAGGAAGACACTTGATAAAAATCGCGGCAAAATGACGCTACAAGCGTCACAACGAACGCGATCGAGGGTAGCACGGGCAGGCCACACGCGATAGATGTAACACTAATTAACACCATAGAGTAAGTGAAAAAAAAAAAAAAAAAACAATCTAAGGATTAACATTTAAACAGAGAGGAGGAAGAAGAAAAAAATCCATCGACGATATAAGTGAATATTGTCCGATTAACTATTAACCAACGAGATGACACGAATTCGCGAGGTAAAAGAAGCGCAGCCATTGACGATGGTGAAGGAAGTGGAACGAAAGGGATGAAGCGTGATAACAGAGAGATAACAGAGAATAAAGAGGTTCGTTAGACTGACGCCATCGATGCGTTGGTCGAATGACGCAACTTTAATGTAAAAAGGGGCGACAGGGACTTTGCTCTATATATTTTTTTGCAACTTTCTTATCTCGCGCCTCGGCTACAAACAGCGATAAAAGAGCGCTTTTTCTATCTTCGATCTTCGAGCGGAAATTTATTTTTCCTCCGAAATGTTAAGAAAAAGTCTCTGGTCGCGCGAGATACGCAAGTCACGATGTCCTCGTCACTCCTTTGACAGAAAAAAAAAAAAGAAGAAGAAGAAAATAATAAAAAATAAAAAACATTCGTCTAGAGATAATTCGTAGTGAGCATTGAATTTTTGTACCAATGTCTATTGTAGTACTTAAGTACGACGCCTTGAGTTTTTTTTTTTTCTTTTTTTTTTCTTTTTTCATTCCAAATGCACCCAACGCGTGGGTGGATTAACGCCTCTACTGTTTCCTGTGTATAGTTTAAACATAACGGTAATTTGTTCTTTTTTTTTTTTTTTTTTTTTGTTCTTCCTATCCCTTTTTTAAAATTTAAATTGCGATTATCTTTTTAATAAGAAAAGAAAATTTAAAAAAAGTGGGAAATCATGTGCTTGCGCCCAAGGGTCGTCGCGCGACCGAAACGAGTATGGAGAAGAAATAAAAATGTATACGTGGAAAACGAGAGAACGATAATTTCATGGTGTGATCGCGAGTCGGATGAGAGGAGAGAATTTTTCGAAAATTATATTGAACAAACATAAGAAAAAAAAAACAAAACAAAACAAAAAATCATCATATCGTCGTGCGCGACTCTCGGGACGCCAGAGGCTTGTCGCGTCCAATGCAATCGCGATATTAATTGTAATAAATAAATTTAAAAAAGAAAAGGAAAAAAAAAAAAAAAAACCACGAAAACTACTCTCCGTCTACGTCTACATGTGAAAACAATATTGTGTGTCGAATTCGAGGCGTGCTCGCTTCATGAAACCGCGAGAACGTGTCGAACGAGTGTAGTCGCGTAAATTGAGTTACAGAGACTGAGTGAATAACGAAAATATAAGTATGAAAAAAAAGAAAAAAAAAATTCGAAGCTCATGACCGTGGTTAAACGTGTATATCGAATTGACGATAAACGGATATAAAACGTCCGTGGCTTCTCGGACGAGTTTATCACGATGGCTGAGGGAAAAATCACGCGTGTCCGAGCTTCGACGGCTGACATTTAGGTTGGTGGATCGACGAGGTATTAAAGAAAAGAAAAAAAAGAAGTAAATAAATTTAAAAAAAAAAAAAAAAAAAAAATCTCGAGCGATCAAACGCGTACGCGTCGTCCACGGATAATAATCGTTACGTTTACATAGCGATTGGTCTAATTAATCGTTAAACTGAGACTCGTCCACTGATTCGAACGTTCGACGATAATCACTAATATTACTATTATTATTGATTGCGTAATTGATTTATTTATTGATATTTATATTTACCGGATTATATTACGTGCGTTACAATATTTATTAAAAAAAAGAGAGAAATTACGAAAAAAAAAAGAGCTGACAAATTTTTCATGTATTATATTATTCTGTACTATACAAGATTATAGTATAGAAGAAAGAATTGTCGAGCGAGCGAATAAGCGGACAGCGCGAGAGACTTAAAACCTCGAAGCTTGCCTCGTCTCGCGGATTCTCGAACCGAGACTAAAAAAAAAAAAAAAAAAATATAAGATCCAATAACGCCTGATTGAATATTATACCCATCGAATCCGCGAGATGATGCCTAGACAGATGAGGGGGAAAATGATAATCGTATGAGAGATAGCGAGTGAGTGTTTCGAGCGACTAAAAAAAAATATATATATATATATATATATATGAAAGATTGTAACGAAGCGTGTGACGATTGTGGAATTGCTGTGAATGGATGAGTGCTTCAGAGACGACTTAAAGAAAAAAAAAAAAAAAAAAAAAAAAGAAAAAAAAAATAAGAACATGTTACCGATCATGCATTCGCAATTTTAAGATACTTCGTTACCAGCATTCGTATGCATAAGTTCAACCTCGGTTCTCAAGAAAAAAAAACATAAAAAAAAAAATGAAAAAAATAATAATAATAATAATAATAACAAACAAAAAAATGAAGAAAAAACCGACGAGACGTGGTTTTCCATTTGGCTCGACTTCTGAGTCTCTTGTTGCGACGGTTCCGACTTCGCAGCGGCGCAAATGTGCCTTTTTTTTTACCACATTTCGATGTCGTCAACGAACGCGGAGCAGGCACAAAGGCATCACGAGGCGACGGAAGTCGAGCCGGAACCGACCCGAGAACACACGACATGCTCGTTTCACGTACTCTTTACATACACAAAAGTCAAAAGCGTTTCGTTGTAAACTATTGTGGCAAGTGGGGCGGAGAACAACCCCGTTCTATGTGTGTAAGAACCATAAAGCTTAATGAAGAACATTATACTATGAACTTACGGGATACTAAATAAAAGTAAGCCAAACCGTTGAGGGATTTAATAATTATCGAATCTATACATCCCGTCCTCTGTGTCAATATATAAATTAATGGAGGAAATTCGACGGCTCTAATGTTATTTCGTCGCTTTTTTTTTGTTTTTTTTTTTTTTCAAATTGCATTTTTTATTTATTTTTTATACTCTGTTTATGAATTCTATATTAGAAGGCATTTTACAGAACATCTATAATTTTACCATCTTTTTTTTTACTGATAAAAACACTGCTACGATTTAAGATGGTGTAACAACCTTCAGAAACAATTTTTGTCAATAGTGACTGTAATCCAATTTACTCAGAGTTGATTAATGTTTTAGACAAAAGCAAATTCGATTTGACTGCAGCGTAGATAAGACGGAGTGAAATATCGAATACTCTTTTGTCTAAAATGTTGATTGGCTTTGAGTAAATTGGATTACAGTTTTGATTACCGATTCCAGTTTCTGAAGGTGTCTGTCACATGACCCGGTCGGTAAAGAAACATATTTTCGTATAAATACTCCAAATAATAATAATAATAATAAAGGAAGGCATCATGCACTGCGTTTGACAATTCTGCGGGCCATGATACTTTGCTTCTTCCCGTAATCTAAACTGGGTAGTAGAAAATACGGTATAAAAAAAATAGTTATCTCACTCGCACTCATTGTGGCTCAGTCGGTGTAGCACATGAATTGCAACGTGTGAAAATAAAACTCAGTCGGTAATAAAAACAGTTTTTGCATCTCTGAAGTGCAACATGTGAAAAAAACTCAGTCGGTAACAAAAACTGTTTACCGGCTGACTCACAGATTGTTGATAATTCGGGAAAAAACTAAGAACAGCCAATTGCCGGATTGTCACGTCTAGTTGATCGTTCTCTGTGTTTAATTAACGTTTTTTGTTAACGACTGAATTTTTTTAACGTTTTTTACTTTATCTAAGGGGAGGCGCAGCCTACTGAGTCGGTAGCAAAAAGTATAAACAATTATTCCAAGGATGCCAAACGTTTCCCAGTAAAATTAAAGTCTTACATCATTCATCATTCGTCTCTCAATTCTGAATAATCTATTATTTTGCCCGGTATCGGTTTAGTTCCTGTGTATGTTCTGAAAAATTATAGTCAATTTTTTGTCAAATATATTATGATTTGATATTGAAAAATCAGACTGATTAGCGCGTTTTGACCATCGAAAAAAAATCGCGAAAATCAGCTATTTTTCAGAACGTCACACGGGAACGATCCCTTAAAACCAAAATTGCATCGTGTTCGGAGATAGCTCTAAAAAACAGTTACGAGACAAATAGACACCTTTATTTATATAAATAAAAAACATCGAGGTAAGTTTGTTTTTGTTTTCCCATGAGTAACTGGTGTTAAATTAAATGTAGTTTCTTTGGAACATAGCGTGTCGTATCCGACAGCGGCTGTTAAGTATTTATTTTGACTTTTTGTTCATATCGCGTGTTTTCATACACTTCTCGATGGTCCTTTGAAAAGATATGAGGTAGCAGGCGGAAACGAGCCGCATGGGACCCATCAGAATCGACTGTAGAATTAGGTCGAGAAAGGAAACTACAGGTGACATCCCCGTACAGAGTATACTCAGTATAAAACCATCGAAGCCAACAGTCGAGAAGAATTTACCATTCTGTAAAAACAAGAAAAAAAAAACGTTAGCTCATGTTACGTTATTGGTACTTCATAACACACAGCAATTCGTTCGTATAAATTTTGACATTTACCAAAGCATCAGTGAGCAATCCTGCGGCCACGATTTCAGGCTTTATTAAACCACTTGTCGACGATATGAGCTTCGTTTCGAGAGGCTTCTTCAATTCTTCCGTAGCAAATCCAGGTGTGTCGGTATCTGGCGGTAGAGACAACGTGACCGTCACCTTGTAAGGGCAAAGTTCCATCGCGATACTCTCGGCTAGACCGCGTAGAGCAAATTTAGTGCAACAGTAACCGGAATACCCAAAGATACCTACAAAAAATGGAATACATGTATAAGAAACAAAACTTCTGTTTGTAATAATTACGATAATTTTCCTTCTCCCTTTTCCTTGGGCATTGAGTTTGTTAGCCTAATATAAAGATCTTGAAAATTAAAAACAAAGGGTTGAAATTATCAATTTAGACAAAAAATACTAAAACGGTTCCAACGAAATGAAATTTTGAATTTTTTTTTAAAGGTTTTTGTATGTCGCACTGATTTGTGGAACCTATTCTTCATTTACATAGAACTTGAAAATAAAAAGATAACTGTCACGATTTAGCGATTTTAAAAATACCTATGTTTCACGAAATCGAGAGTAAGTACCTTGAGTATCAAAAAAAATTTTTTTTTGTTGTAATAAAAATTTCATGATTTTTATTTCAGGCCTATACAAACTCAATTGTTGGAGAAAGAGCGTAAAATAAAATGATCGATCTGTTTTACGCCACTACTATCATCATCATTGCGAACCTAAAAACGCAGCCTGAGAGGACGTTAGAACGATTATTCCATCCCTGGAGCTCTTCATTTTTGGTACAACGGCTTTGATACAATTGTATGTTCCAATTAAATTAAGATTCACCATGAGATTCAGATCTTCCGGACTGGTGTCTTCGATTTTACCGCATATCGCCGTTCCCGCGCAATTAACCAACATATAAACGGGACCCATAGTCTTTTCCAATTCAGTGAAAGCCTTCTCCACAGTTTCATAGCTTTCACCAATGTCCAGCGACAGAAATTCTACTCTTTGTGTCTCCTTGTCCGTGCAGGCTTCAAAAACTTCATTCCTCGCGGCTTTGAGCTTCTTCACATCGCGCGCGATTATCGTCACATGAGCACCCATTTGTGCTGCCAGTATTGCAACGGACTTTCCAATTCCGCTCGAACCTCCAGTTATCTGACAATAAAAAAAAATATATTAGTTATAAAGAAAAGCGACTGTTCAGAGGAAATAAATTCGATTAACTTACCACAACGTGTTTGTTTTTTATGGTTTTCTTTGGTTTCCCAGGAAAAAACATGCTCCTTGCAATGAGGGCACAGACTAGTAGGACAAATCCTACTAGAACAACTCCAAGCCAGACACCCATTTTTTATTTGAATGTTCCTGAAATAAATTTAAAAAAAAACGAAATACATATTCAGTGCAGAATTTTTTTACTCAAATTCGAAATTCGAAATTAAGTTCGAATTTAGTGCTCAATTTTTTCTAAGATTCTATCAGATCATAAGTAAACTTACAAATTTTATCAGATTTTTTCGATGAAATCTTTTAGAGTTATATTTTTTTTAATCGATTTTTTTAAGGTTACATTTTTTCGTGGAGGCGTATCGCAAATTTTGTTCATCCAATAAAAAAAAAGTCATTGAACAAAAATATTCTTATTGAATCGAAGTTTCAGGAAAAAATTACTTTACAAATTTACAAACTCAACAATATTCATTTTTTCGTTATTCGACTTAAAAAATCAATTTTTCTTAAATTGCGTCTTGATTTTTTTCGCTCTCAATTTTTGTATAAAAAGAGCATCCGTTACGGACATTTTGAGACCCGAGACATGATACCCGGAATTTACTATTACGAGTTATGATTTTTTTTGTTGTCAGTATGCATAATCGCGTTTTTTCGTTTATCAACTAAAAACATCAATCTTTCGTCGGAAGTCCTATAATTGTTTTGACTCTCAATAGATTACTAGTGAAATCGAATTTGCTTTTGTCTGAAATATTATTTCCGTTCCATTTATATTTACTACCGTTTAGTGTTTCTAAATATATGTATGTCGTTTACTGAACTTCCATCGGCAATTATGCCAGACCTCGTTCAGTCGATTACATAGAAAGCTCCAAAAGTTGATTGAAAAGTACAGAAAATATACAAAAGATGGCTCTGAGAACTTCTTCCTATCTACCCGTTCGGATTATTCTATAGGTAACATTGTTATCGACATCAACTCGATGTATAAAAATAATCTTAAACAATAAATTAATCAATTTTTAAAAAATCATTTTGTATTCTCCATTAGTGCTTTAATTTATAAAAAAAAATCAGATCGATTACCTTATCCTAACCAAAAAAAAATATCGCGAAAATCTGCTATTCTTCGAGAGGTCACACTGTGATGATCCCACAAATCTATTCTATTATGCGGAGAAAACACATTATGCTTTTTGAGGAACAGAAAAAGGTCCTTTCCCAGTACATCAAACCGGGGCCAGTGCCAAAAAAAAAACGTGATTAGCCGTTTCATGAGAAGTGCCACAACACACGTGGCTTGTGCATCCAAAAATTGAAGTACAAAACCAGCGCTATGCGCCATCTGGCACTGCGCTCTCAAGCTAAAAACTGACTTATCAAAAATGCTACACACGAAACCTGCCACGATAACCAAAAGTCAATGACTCACGGTAATAATTCCTCAATAGTCTCTGCACGTTCGAGAAAAACCGAAATCCCGGCAGCGAACCTGCAAATGTATAGATTACGGTATATATCAATGCACATAAAGTTACCGAAGAATTAAAAAAAAAAAAGAATCTTTACACTTTGTGATAACCTTGAGAATACATTTTTTCATTAATTACGTGATGTGCAACTGCAGACGATATTTCACTTACCTAAATGCAGAACAAATGCGATAAACTTATGAATGCATTCGACGAAATGACAGACTTAACCACTTGACATACCACACAAGTAATCCTAAAACTAAACACAAAACTGCAACAAATTACTTTGTTTAAATAATCGTACAGTAAGGATTACTGTTATATATTTGCGTAATCATCCGATCCTTCGTGATCCTGTTGCTAACGTGCTATATAATACTGTTAGTTTTCTCTACGAAGAGTCGTCAATGAAGTCTTCATCCAGCGGGTAGCGTTGACACACAGCTCCATCTGGGCTCAAATTGATCAATCCAAAATGAACTACGTTCATGGTAACTAGAACAAAAAATTAACAGCTGCTTTTATCTTTTGTACTGTTAATTAAAAGTTTTTGTCTACAGACGTCAGCGAATGCTTTTTATTAATCGAAAAAAAAGAACGTTTTTTTGGTTTTACGAATAAACGTACAATAATTATTTATTTTGATAATTGTATTTTCATTTTGCAAAATACATTTCGGCATTTAATGAACATAAGTTATGTCTTTTTTTTTAAGTGATAAATTGTTGTCACTTGAAAAAAAATAGTAAAATTTATGTACCTAAATAATTGTCTTTGCCACTGAATAAAAAAAAATCTATTTAATTCGAATAATAAAAAGCGACCTCATCAGAATCTTTTTTAAATCGTATTATTATAATAAAAAAAACATCCTTATGTGACTAAAAGTTTTTCCCGACGTTCTAAGATTTATTTATATTCAAATATACGCTTTTCACTATAATTTATAATTTTAGTTCGATTAAATTTAAAACCCACCATTATCTTCCTTATAAATAAACAAAAAGATGAATTGTCTATACTAAAATCTTCTTATTTCGTACGTTATTTCTTTTACACTGTCTACTTCGTTATTTTCACTTAAAAGAAGTAAATTTTGTTGTCTACCAGTTGACAAACGAATTATTCACTTGAGGAATTTCTTTTTGTCACTTTAAAACAAAACAATTTTTTTTTCTCTTTTAATTTGACAAAAATTATTTACTGTTAATTCGTATGACAACGATTGTTATAAAAAAAATATGTTATTCCAAAAGATCTTGAAAATTGTTGTGATGAATTGAATTACTCAGATGGTAATTTCGAGGGTCCCATAAAGTGGCGCCACCTTAACGACTATCCTGAACTATTTGAAAAGCTCTTACTAGATAAGAATTGTAGCTAAATCATCACCTATACATTTACAAAAAAAAAAAAAATGCAATAAAACTGTTATGATTGTATTCATTTGATATGAATGATTCATTCGATAGTGAAACTAAGAATTACAAAGTGTTGTAGAGTAGCTTTTCTAAAGAAGTGTCGAGGTCTCTTCTCTCGGTTACCAAGCTAAGCATAATCGATTGATATTTTCAGAACCACCCCTTAGCCTCGAGCTCAAAGTAGCACAGCAGCAGCAGCAGTAGCAGCAGCAGTATCATCAGCATCAGTTAGGAATCATAGTAGACAGTGTATATGCTGATTCTCTTGACTGTCGGAAATCAAACGGGGCCGCATATCAAAGCTCACGATACTCTCTCTGATGCCAGAGAGAAGCTTTATTCACGAGAGCTCCTGATACTGTATATCGATCACCCCTTTTAGCTTTGCTATTGGTTATAAACCGCACAAGGATATCGTTTGCATAAATAATCGAAAAAAAAATCCATCCATTTTCCACTCTGCAGAAATATCGGGGACTTATTCTTACTTCATTATTTATGTGTTACAGGTTCGCAGCTGAGAAAAAAACGATTTGGTTGGACGTCGGATGCTATCTGGTAACAAGAAAAACGTTGAATGTGCTTTGAACGTATATATGATGTCAGCAAGATGATGCTTCGGCAAGGAGCCAGTTACGTTGGACGTTAGAAGTCGTCAACTTTTGATAGACGTTTCGGCGGTCAGAGCCCTCTTCTCTATGTTTGGGTTGTTCCACCCCAATTCAAATTCGCAAAATTTGGAAATTCTAGGGATAACTTCGAGACAAAATCGTGGTTGAATTTGTGACGAGTGGATTTTCTAGTTTTATGTCTCTACGACGGTCCGATACCGAGATTTTAAAAAAATCGATTTTTTTTTTACTTCTTTTTTATCGATGATATTTAGCCCTTAATCGCAAAGACAATAGAAAATAAAAAAAGATTCATGTTTTTTTTATCGTTTTGAAAAAAATGTATATGGATTTTTTTTTTGGTATTTACAATAAGATTTTTTAATGATACTTTTTTGCTTTTTATCACACATCATGTTTGAAGTCCATTCGATATTTGGCGTGTATTTTACTTTCTACGTTTGTTAATAACAGAATACATTTTTCATAAATCGGCTTGATGGTTCGTAAGATATATATTTTTTTAATCTTGTAAATTAATTAAAGGCCGATGTAAAAAAAAACGAAAAAAAAAGATATTCTTCGGAATTGATATTTTCTCGAAAAAGGGATTAAAAAGGATGGGAAGTAAAACTCTGCACATTGCTTTTTTATTATTTTTTAATTTTTTACAAAGCTAAGGGAAAGTATGTTGATCAATATTGGCTTCCTCATAGAAGCAGCGTTGTAAAAAAAAATAATAAAAAATTCTCTGAAATTTGAATTCTTCGTTGGATTCTCATCAAATTAATAATCCAATAAAAACACATTCTCTACAAGTTTTATGCGAAATTTTGGATCAGTTCCTTGAACCGTTCTCAAGTTATAGCATTTTTAAAAAATAATAATGAAATATGAATTTCGATAAAATCTTAAAAACTCTATCTATTTTGCCTAAATTGATTATCAAATATTGACACCCATTTTATTTAAGTTTCATACAATAATGTAGGTAATTTCCTTGAACCGTTCTCAAGTTATCGCGTTTTCAAAAAACAATAATAAAATGCGAATTTCTGTGAAATTTTTAAAACATTTTCGATTTCGCTTTAATTCAATACCAAAGGTATTGAAGGTATTGAATTATGTACCAACTTTTGGCCCGATAACTGGAAATTTCTTCGAGTTAGAGAGATAACAGATATTTTACAAAATCTTAAAAATTCGAAAAAATCAAAATGCTTCGACCGATTTTTATGTGTGCAAAATCTAAAAATGGCATTTTTCCATTAATTTGTATATTGTCCAGTGCAAAGCAACATTACTTTTTAATGACTAAATGGAATGACTTAACAGTAGCTGTGGAATATATCCTTAAGGCTCATCGCCGAAAGTGAGTGCTGGATAGATATAAGAGGGTGGATAATCTTATCGAGTACCAATTAGTATCGAGGAATGGTTGATGTACGCGGAACGGGAGTAGGTTGTACGTGCATTAACCTCGTCGGCGCAGTAGCAGCAGCAGCGTAGGCAAGAGGCATCTCCTCAATATCCCCACCCTGTATATATATATATATATATAGTAAACCTCCCAGTTTCCACAGGACACAGTCACCGCGCGCGAGAGCGATGCCACCCCTGCCGGCGCGTTACCCTTCGTGCAAAAGGTCACGTCCCGCCCCGTCGATCATTCACCTCGCGTCCTCCAGGACTCGCTCCTGCTGCCGCGTTCGGAGCCAGGTTAAAGCGGAAGATCCAGCAGCCCTATAGTACTGGCGCACCGTTGAAAATAAAAATACAACATTTTTATGTATATTATTATTTATTTACAAAGTTTAAAAAAATGCAATTTGTACAGCATATTTTATAGTTTACGATGGATGTGATGGTCCAGCTTTTAATGCTTATTCTGATTTTATGAACTTAGTTAAAAATGGATCTTCCAATATTTTGTATCGACAGATATTTTATTAACTCGGGTCAAAATTGGTTTAATAAATGTGTCGTTTTTTTTTTATATTAAACGTTTCACTCGTTATTAAAATTTGTTGAAATGTGAAATGATACTCTGTTCGTGTTGCTAACAATATAGGCACAGATGAAATATTATATTATATATTTATACTGGTATTTTATTAATTCAGTAAATTCAGGAAATATTTTGTACACCCGATTTAAAACGGTGAAGCTCGTTAAAAAAAAAGCTTCATATATCCCACAGATGATATGGTTATTAAAGTAACCTAATTGGAAATAGAGTTGAACGAAAATTCGGTGTAAACATTTTTTTTTTTTATAAAAAACCGGGGGAATGTCCGTTGGATTCGTGTATCCGCATTTCCCAACTGTACCGATACTTATTCCTAAATTTGTTAATTTAGTAATTAATTTTATAGATTAACAAGTTTTCAGTTAAGAATTCTTTTTGCAAAATCGAAACGTTTCTCTTCGTATCAAAAATCCTTTCAAACGCAAAAAAAAATACGTTCGTAATATTAACAATATGCAGTCAGAAAAAAACATGAAATGTAGAATTTATACCAGCAGGTGTTTTATTAATTCAGTAGCTTATCTAATTAATTCATGGAATTCTTATTTTTCTGTGGAACAATGCTCTCAGTAATTTTTTTTTAATTGAAATTTAAAGAAAAACTGGAAACGAATATTATTAATTGCACTGGAAAAAAATGAAATAAAATATGTATACGAACGAGTATTTCAAATATTTATGTGCGTTTTCGTTTTATGCGTTGAATTCTTATTTTTCCATGAGCCATTGCTTTCGGAATTCCAAAGAAGAGAACTAGGTTCGGAATGCTAATATAAAAAAAAAAAATATTATACCAACAATTATTCGTTTACTTCATCTGGAAATTTAATTAATCCATGTAATTCTTATTTTTCTGTCGTATTCTTCTTGGTATAAAAAAAACTTTTCGAAAGCCAACAAAGACTGGTTTTCCTGAAGCCAATAATATGACAGAAAAAAAAATGTATTATTTACACCAACAGGTATTATCTTAATAGCGATGTAAATATATTACCGTACTGCATAAACCTTTAAAAATGAGCGAAACCGAGGTTCGCAACACCAAGTAATATTTTTTTTTTTATTAAATATCCCAAAACTCATGTGGCTTTTAGCCAGTTCATCAATCCCGCGGAATCCAGAAATAATGCAATTCGAATAACAGGTGAATTTATTCAGTCCACCAACCGCTGAATTACTCTTCTACTTAGAGTTTAAATCTCAGGGCATACATATTCTCCGGGTTGATCTAGAGGATTGCCCTGAAAGTGTGCACTGTGTGAACTTTGCACCCTACGGAATAATTTCTCGCCCGTATTAAGAAGTTGGCTGTTTCTGTTTCTACTTCTGGCCCGGCGTGGACCGATGGCAAAACCGGAGAGTGCAATCGGGGTTGTTCTGCACTTTGCAAGAGCAACGTAATTTTCCAAGACAGAGATGGAGAAGGAGACGTTGAGAGAGAGCCGAGTAAGGGGTGAAAGAGAGAGAGACAGAGAGAGAGAGAGAGAGAGAGACTCGGTTGGATTGTCCGCATGCGGTGAGAAAACTAGAGGGAGTGTCCCGCGCGCGTTCACCCTCGCTTCTATATAGCTACGTTGGTACTCGTTGCATAGGATAGAAACTAGTCTATACGTACTACTACTTACCCCGCCGAATCCCCGGCTACGACCCTGGTGTGCCGCGGTGTCTCTCCCGGGCTGCAGCGGGGGTGAACGCCCTCAGCTGACCCAGACTCGGAATCGATCTTCATTCGTTGCACGGTTCCGCGTCGTCACTGACTTACCTCTATCTCTCTATCTATCTCTGTCTCTCTCTCTCTCTCTCTGTTACTTTCTATGAAACTCACCCTCTACATGTAGGCTTAGACTCTTGCCGTCTTTCCCGAGGCTGGCCTTATCGCGACAGTTGCAGCAGTACGAGATGAACTATAACAACGATCAAAAAAAAAAAAAAAAAAAAAAAAAAGGCTACCCCTGTACGAGGACGACAGTTTCTTTGCTTTTCAGCAGTAAACTGGCACTGTGGCTTTCATCCTCTTTGTGGCATTTGGTGGGTCACCACCCCCTTCGAATAAAAACCCATCGTTTTTATTAATCTAACAAAATGCATGTAAATGCAATGATTTAGTATAAATAGAGATAGCTTTTTAAAAGCGTGAACTGGCACTGTATGGCTCTTGACGTCGCTGCGACATTTGCTGGGTCAACACCCCACAAATAAAAATCCATTGCTTTTATTAATCCAACCAAAATAAATGTGAATGCAGCGACTAAGAATAAATAGAGATGCAAGATTTTTGGATTTTGGAGTAGTTAAGAGGAATCTTGAATAATGAGCGTTGTTAATTATTGATGTAAGAGTGTTTATTTTATTGTAGATTATAGTAAATTTTCGATGAATTTTAATTGTTATCACATGTTAAATTCAATTCAGTTCAGAAAATAGTTGCAGTAGTAGAGCACAGTTCAGGGACCGCAGGATCTCCACAACCAATGGGTTCTGAAGCGACACTGTCGTATTTTTGGAGTATATATAGTGCAATGCTTTTAGTAAACTTATATCGATAAATGGATGAAAATGTACTTCAGATATGAAGGTACATTCTTTTTTTATGTTCTCATTGTAAGGTTAACGACCGAGTAACAAACAAGGATCCAATATTCGAACAGGTTATATAAGGCTAATATGTATATATTTTTTATTTATTTTATATATTTTTTACCAATGTTAAGGAAGTTGGAGAGTTTCAAATGAACGGTACATTTTAGTAATTCTTTCTGTAAAGTTTTGTGCATTAAATTCAAGTAGAGAAGGTGCTGTTTTTTTAAATTTCTAAAGAGAATAAGTTATAACTTTGTTTATTTAAAAATGAAATTACTTATTCTGTTTCTCCAACGCTGCTCTCTAAATTAACCGTCTAGATATTTGATAGTAGTGATTAAAAAATTACAGCCCATTGCTTACTAAGATCCATAAATACGCGGCTATAATTATTAAACGGTTGCTATGTAATTCGTAGAGCATCTTTTAAGATGCACATAACACAGTCGACCAGAACCTAATCCCCAAAGAATTTTAGTTACCTCATAGAAGAAGCTTTATTTAAAATGTTGATGATCAAAGTTTTCAGGATCAATAATTTTATAATAGCACAAGGAAAATCATGTCACACTTATCTTTATCAGCATAACTATGTTTATCGCTTTCACTATTATTCCCACTTTTTCATTTAGCATTATACCTATATTTGTTATTCAAATCTGAAAAAAAAAAAAAACATAAATTCGAACATTTGTTACACAAAAAAGCAAACTCTATTTGCAAAACAAAAAATCTTGAACATCGAAAAAAAAAAACTGTTTCATGGATGTACGTACACAGATCTGGTCAGAGTCAATATAGCCTACACTTAACATAGAAATAATAAAAGCAAAAAAAAAAAACCAAGCTTTAGCTCTAAGCCAAGCAGCAGTTTCCAAGCACATAAAATCTTAACCCTGTAATTGCGTGGCGCTTGTTCCTGCATCTTAGCAAGATCTCGTGTTATATATCCAGACAGCAGAAGAGACGATTCAACGGCAAACCGTAAATGGGAACACGCGACTATATTCGTGCTTCTATGTAGAGAAACCACGCGATATCGAGTTCCTCGCTTTGGGGGACATCAGGAGTTATAACTACCGCGATCCTCGAGCAGAGGCGTTTAAGAGGATCTGTTTGCTGTCTTTTTTTTTCTCTCTCATCGCTGTAGCAGAATTGGGAGCATAACACCCCGAACGAAGGATGAACAAGCTTCGGTGCTCGTTATTACAGGCAGTATCGAGTATATATATATACGCGCTCCTTCGTTCGTAGCAATATTTCATCCCCTGGCATCAATCAGCTGACCCGAGATCCGTGGATGAAGCAGCAGGAGCTGAAGTCTCTTCAGGGATACCAGAGCGAGAGATATGCGCGCGAGGGTGCGATTCGTTTCACTGCACGTTTCACGTACATTTATTTTTCTTTTAGTGTCACGAGCATATCGCTTGGTTTTCCCGTAGGAGATATATCCCTCCCTATGTACCCGCGGGGTCCGGAGTACTTTCGCGCCTACAAAGCACATGCTAGGGTGAGAATTATTAACGGCCCGGTAATATCGTAACATAAGGAGGGTGGTACAGGCGACTGTTACTCTACGCCTCACTAAAGACTGCTCACTCACTCACCGCTCTGTCTCTTTGGACTCGTGTCAGCTGCTCGACGGACTTCATTTTTCTCCTCTGTTTTCAGACTCTTTTAATGGTGGTTAAGGATATTCCATAAATAAGTAATTATGAACTATTGCAACGGAAAATCGGAAATGTTATAAAGAATATTAACAAGGATTTTTTGAAGAATTTGAAATTAATTTTTTTACATCCCTATGATAAGGTTTACAACATATTAATGTTAATACATTTAAGCCTACCTCGCACTCTTCGGTTCGCTTAGCGTGCGAGAAATAGGCACTTCTCGCACTAGTGCGATAAAGTTGTATACGAAACTCGCGCGAGAAATTTTGTCTCAACTCGTGTGATTGCAACACTCGCCTTCGGCTTGTGCTGCAAGCTCACATTCGTCAAGAAAAAGTTTAATCGCACTCGTATCGTAATGTACTATTATGACACGCGGTGCGAGAAGTAGGCACTTCTCGCACTAGTGAAATAAAGTTGGATACGAAACTCGTGCGAGAAATTTTTTTCTCAACTCGTGCGATTGCAACACTGGCTTTCGACTCGTGCTGCAAACGTGCAAACTCATACTCGCCGGAAAAAGTTTGATCTCATATTGTCATATACTAATTTTAACCATGTTTCCAATTTTTATATCAGCTCCATCAGTTTGCAGCTATCTAAGGATTTATAAAAAAAAAAAAAAAAAACGGTTGCATAGACTTTAGGTATATCATGTTCACCACTTGGAAAAATATAATTCTTTTGGAAATTGAAATTAAAGTTCGAGGTCATATTTCTGCACATGATGGCTGAATTAATTCAAAATCTGATCCGTATAATCCTCCTTCCTCAATGAAACATTTATTTTGGAATGTCTTTGGAAACAGGAAAAATCGAAAGAAAAAAAAATTTGCATTTCGGTTTTTCCTTCCTCAAAGGTCAAATAGTCGTCTGACCGGATCACTATATCATCCCCCATTACGTTAAATTTTTTTTATTTATTTTTATAATCATCCTCAGCTTAAAATCCACAAAAAATATACAGCGATGCAAAAATGCTAAAAACAGATGGAAATTTACAAAAAAAATATTTTTCATTCTAAAATTCCACAAGCTATCAGTTAATAAACTATTCATCCCCTTCTATCGCGTAAACGCATTGCGTGACTATTAGGATACGTAGAAATTAGCAAGTTCTTGGAATAACAAAAAAAAAAAAAAAAAAAAAGAAAAAGTTCCTGAGGGCTGTCATGCTAAATGCGTTATTTACAGACTCAGAGAGTCACTTTGTTTTGAAGCGAAAGAAAAACACGATTGGAAAGCAAAAGAGTGATGAAGAGTGGATAGAAAACAACCCCTTTTGCTGTCTCTCGTGCACGCGCATGCATCGCCAACAGTTTTAATGTATACTGCGTTAGCGAGAACAGCCATGAAGATAATATTGCTTCGTAGAGAATAAACTTGGACATAGTCAGTCGGGTAAGCGAGGGACTACGTCAACCGATGAAGAGAAAACTACCCCTCATGTGTGACACTCTAGTAGGTATATAATACGTGTGGCGCGGACACAGAGTGAAGCAGAGAGAGAGAGAGAGAGAGAGACTCCTCCTCAGAAACGAGGACATTGCCCCTTTTTTCCCTGCAACCCTCCTGGCGCCTCGTCGAGATACGTCGTCGCGCTTCTAGAACAATCGAGTAGCCGAAGCAGTAGAGTAGAGTAGAGTTCGGTGCACGAGCAGCGCGGAGTAGACCGAGAAGCTTCGGTAGCCTCGCTGCTGCTGCTGCTGCTGCTGCTGCTGCCTCTCGTTTTCCACACGAAGAGGACAGCGCGGGGAATGAGACCGCCTCGCTCTCTCGCCTATACGTAGTTCCGCACCTACTCTTGCTATGCCACACTGCCGCCAGCAGCAATTTTCCACATAATAACGCGATCGATAAGCCATTTACCCGAGCACCGATCGCTAGCTGCGATGGAGAACTGGTGCAAACTTTCCAGCCTCAACCACCCTCTCTGCTCCCGCCAATTTTCGATGTCGTTATCAGGCCTCTTCTACTCAGTGATTCTCGTATCCCAAATTTTGTTCTTTTTTTTTTTTACTACAACGCTTATGTGTTCTGTTTTTTTTTCTCATTTAGAATATGAGGAATGTTTCTGACGTGAGGCAAAAGTTATTAAGTGGAAGGTAGCAGTTTTTATAAAAATAACAGGTTTTATTTAATTTTATTTATTTTTTTTTAATTGTACAAACAATCTCAAATATAGAATATTGCAAGAGAAGATGCGTCTTAACAAAAAAACAAAAAAAAATGTGATGTTGAAAAAAAAGCAGTACAATAAATAAATTCGTATTATCCAAAAAGGTGGACACATAACAGTTGAAACCCCTTCAAATTTTGTGTACAAAATTAAATTCACCCCAAGCACGTAATCGGTAAAAAGTAGTCTAACAAAATCCCAGAATAAATTACAGCCTTAGTACACGTTCCAAAAAAATAATAAAAAAAAAAAAAAAAAGGACATACAATAGGAAGTCAAGTAGCAGCTAAAATAGCGTGATACCCTCAAATTACCCGCTTCTCTCACCCTTTGAAGTTGAATACCTTCTCGATACAGTATACGAGTACATGCTTTACTCCTGTATCGTAACTTAAGTTCCATCCGTGATGGCTCGCACAACCTGTCGTACCTCGTACACAATTGCACTGCTTTTCAAGTAGCAGCACAATAATATACCTTATACCAAAAGCTATACCTACCACAGTGTATATACACCTACCTGCGGAAAGAACGTGGAAAGAAACTGAAATTAAAAGGGCGCGGGCATCCGGCCTCGTGCGGTATACCGGCGAAGCGTGCAGAGACCTCTCTCGCGCGGCTGCAATATACAGACATAGAGAAAGAGATAGAGAGAGAGAGAGAGAGAGAGGGATAAAGAGAGACAGAGCGGGAAAGGAAAAGAGAGGGCGCTATAGTTGCGCGAGTGAGGAACGAAAGAGGAAAGGGTTTCCGGTCGCCTCCTCATGGCGGCGTGGTTCTCGCACCCCCGCTCATACCATATATATATATATATACCGACGTTCAGCACAGAGAGTCGGCACATGCGCAACTCCCTCGCCCGTGACTGCACCACGGGGTGGTTCAATGTTACCGGAGGCCACTGACCCGGGATAGCGGGATGAAGCAGCTCTACCCCTCGATGCACCGAGGTGGCTACACCCCTGCTGCCGCTGCTGCTGCTGCTGCTGCTGCTCGTGCTGCTTCTACCGACGTTGGTACATAGAACCCGGCTGCTGCAACCTCGTACCAATCCCCGTACGCCCACTCCCCCTCCCCCCTGCCCCTTCAAAAACACCAGCGTGTGCACCACGACGAGGGAGTGTGAAAGAGCAAGAGAGAGAGAGAGAGAGAGAAGAGGCAGGAGCCGGAGCAGCAACCCCCGTCAGCGGTGCAGCCATCGCACCGCAGTATCAGCGCAGCATCGGCGAACGCCCGGGAACCAGCGCATCTATTCCCCGGCTCTTATAAATTACCCGGACCGTTCGTGGTGGTGGGACGTTGCAGCCACTGCTACTGCTGCTGCTGCTGCTGCTGCTGCTTCTGACGCCCTTCCGATAGCTCCTGCTACTATACTACCTGGTTTCGCGGCTACTGTTACTGTTATTTATTAAGGATGCATTACACATATATTCTATAGCCAAAGTTTGGATTGTTTGGAGTTTAAATACTTCGAGGAGCGAGGAAAGTTTGATGATTACAGAGAGAAAAAAAAAGAAGCAGAACGTGATTGTAGATACCAGGAATTTTGATTTTGAATAATAATTATAATGCCGGATAGTGCTGCAGGTTTAATATTGCTTGCTAATCACTTTTTTGGATTTTTTTCATTGTATTGTTATTATTAAAATCAATTTTTGCGAATCAAGCTTTTCGTATCTTTAATAACGTTGATCTTTTTTTTTTCAGATTATTCTGTTGTCTCTAATGTATGTGTAAAATTCACTCTGAAGGTTTCGCACAAATAAAGCATATTATTTTTTTTTTTTCAAAACAACGATACGGAAAATAGAAGTCACTAAAGGCTATGATGATTATTTTCAGAGGGCGCAAATTTGGATTTAGTTTGTTTAGCGCTTTTGTCCTATACGAATGGAACAGTTTTAGACGCGATCCCCATCAAATTTATATTTTTTGTGGTTCATTAATTTAGGCCATGATTTTTTGCATGAAACTTTTTATTATACTAAAAGCAACTAAATTTGAGATGAAAGAAAAATAAATATAACAGAATAATCCCAAAAAAAATATATATTATGAAAACAGTGTCGAAAAGTGTTTAGTAAGGAAAAAAACGTCAAACCTGTATGATTTGGAATTACTTTGATTATATTGTTATTATTGAAATCAATTTCTGAGATTCAAATTCATGATATATGTAATGTTTATTTTTAATACTAAGGCCAAAAAATGGAAGTGATAAAAAACAATAAAAATGTGTCTTATTTTTATACTACTCTAATATATTACAATCTTTTTCCTAGCACACCATTATATTAGATTGCCAAATAAATTCTGGCGAGGAAACGTCGCGCCCTTTACGAATAATTGGCACATAGACCCTTAATGACTTCTGTTTTTTTGTTTTTACGTTTCATTACTATTTTTTTTACGTTTTTTTATGTTACCTTTGCAATTTACTTTATTAAAAAAAAATTAATTTAGAGTTAACTCTTTTTTTTTTTGCAACGAATTCTCTCTTTTATTGTTTTTCACCGGAGTGTTATGTGTACGATATCGAAGAGTATATAACGAGAAAGAGTTATCGGCTCTCGTTGAGACACTTCGTTTAAATAATTGGACTAACTCCCGCTTCGCTAAATGGATATTGATATTTTTCAGGGAAAAAGAGTAACGAGAAAAGAGAAAGAGAAAAGAGAGAGAGAGAGAGTGAGAGAGAGAGAGAAAGCGGTGAGCCCTCGAGAAGGGAACGTGGAGCTGGACTACTTTATCTAGCTGACTGATTTATAAAAGCTGTGCAGCCGGAGATCCCGGCAGGAGCTGCGACGGAGAACCGGGAAAACCCGAGTGAAATGGGATAGAGTTTGAATCCGGTCGTTGAACTTTCGTGAAACTGGATTGCACAGTCCTTCAACGCAAAAATATACTGCTGCAATAAATGTATATATACTCGTTGAATTATTACAATTTATAATGAATTTGGTATTATTGTATTTTTAGAGAAAAGTATTAATAGTTTATTAATACATGACAAGTACGATTCATCAGGCCAAAATCTGTGATAATCTTTGTAAAATATTGTATTTTTACAAAAGGCCTTTCATTGATGTTAATAAATTTGATTTCAAAGAGATCATGTTTTATAATTATTGGCCACAAATATCGTTATTCGCCTGTAAATAATAATTGCATTTTACGTACGGTCATCCCAGAGGTTTAATGATTCGGTGATTAATATATTGCTGATTAAAATCCTTGTCGTTTCAGTAAATATCATATTTTTCCGCCCAATATTAACAGAGATATTCAGTTTTAATATTTGTTTATTTATGTAATCACAGCTTTTGCGAAAATATATTTTTCTCATCTGTTCAGTCAGGCAATATCAATGATAATCATTTAAACAGTGAATTTTAAATAGTTCTATGGGTCCAACTCTATTGTATTTATTTTTTTCTTGTTATATTTTATTATATGAAAAAAAGTAATGAATACACTTCGTGGACTGAATAAATTATGTCAAAGAATCTCCTGAACTAATTTGATGTTAGAGGCACTTTCAATAATTTAACTAAATTTACCGAAATTCCGCAACGCTTTTAAGGACACTTTTTGCCATTTCACAAAATTTCCAAATACACATATTTTGATAAATAATAATGATTGTCAATCGAAACCTAAACAATCAAACAAATTTTTATCGAAGTTTGCGCCAAAAAAAAATCGTTCAACTAAATACGACAGACACAGAATGTCTAATAAATATTTCATATATTATATTGTTTTATATTCAACCATTCGATTAGGCAGACCAGTTGGCCTGCTAAAAAGTTAAATCAAATGACTATAAATTGGAATGGCAAAAATATTGTGCTGTCGAAACGTGTATTTGATTGAGTAAAATCACCGATAACTTGCCAGCAGTCACCAGCGAAACATAGGAGACTTTTCAACAACTCATAAAAATTCTGAACGATTCGAATCAATAAAGGTTCATAACCTACCCCGTTAATTCGTATATTAAAAATTTCTGCTCCTTATAATATTTTGTTTTCACGAAATCAAAGGGCGTGATAAAAATTCTTCTAGTTTCCCATACAATAATTCCAATATTTCGAGACATTTTTAGTCATTGCCCTGTACATTGATAACTTATATACGTAACGAAAGGGTTGACACGTGCCTATCTGTATATATAGCACGAAATGAAAAGTCATGTGCTCTGCGGCTTTTCAGGCAGGTTCAACAGATTCAATTTCCTCCCGGTGTCATTTGATTCCCGTGCATTTACCGGATTTCGTCTCTCGTTATAGAGAGATTAGAATCTCTCGCCACAGCCGACGTCGCCGCGCTGTATTCTCTCACCACCCGGAGTCGTCCTGCCGGGACGAGCAGGCGTGCGCCCGCGCCCAGCCGGCTCGGGGTTTTCGACCCCGTGGGGTCTACCAACCCTACAAATGTACACCGTTCTCGTCCCTTGAACCTATAAAGTCGCTCGTGCTCGCCATTCACTATATATATATTTCCAGTCTCAACATATAAATCTTGAGATTCAAAATAAAAGTGTAAAAAAAGTGGAAAATTTACAGTAGTATGATTGAAAAAATAATTTTTAAGTACTTTTTTTTTATCGAATTCATTTTTTTACTTAAATTATTATTGAACATTTTAGGCTGATATACTGTTAAATAATTTTTCATCGAAAACGTTAAATGTGATTTAAACCTATCAGACCCTTGAACCTTCCGACTGGGTCCGCAATTTTTTATATGATTGACATAACTCTCATTGAATTATTTTTTAATTTTTACACAGCTTCCTCTGTAAAATAGAGGAAGCAATTAGCAGAAAATGTTTTAATTAGCAAAAACTGGAGCTGCGTTACAAAATAAAATAAGCGCGTGTTCATTGTGGAAAAATGTCGCTAAGAGGTCATGATGAATGGTGCTGAATGCATATTTCTTTCACAACAAACCCTCTGGCATTTAATTTGTTGAAACGACACATAAGCCTGATGGTTATTAATTCATAGAATATACTCAAAATAAAAATGAAGCAATGTGGATCGAATTATTATTTTTTAAGTAACGATCTCTACAATATCATTCAGTCTATAAATAATTATTCCTATAAATTTTCTACATTTGTAATTTGAATCTTCTAAATAATATTACATCGTTTTTTTTATCGTATTCTCTAACAGTTGTACAATTTTTATTAAAAAAGAATACCTCTCAATGTAAAAATGTTTTCAATTTGTAAAAATGTTGTAGATCTGCCGTTCAAAATTAAAAAATAGCCAACAATTTTCCTAACTTTCCTGAAATAATACTGTCGCCAAAACAGCCTAAAGACAACTGTAATTTTGCTTCCTCATAGAGGAAGCTATGTTTTTTTAATTATTGGAAAACACTAAAGTGATGAATATTTAAAAACTGTCCAAACGATCGCTGGTATTGAACAATTTTTTTTCAAGTACCTTTGTAATCTAATAAATTTGAACTATTGAAATAATTCTACAAAAATTTCCATAATTTTTATATATTTTCAGTCTCAATATGTAAATGTGAATAATTAAAACATACTAAAATAATTTCATCAAATCGAAAATACTAATAATACCCGCATAAATGATGTTTTTTTTAAAGTACAATACAAAATCCATTTTTAATTAGTATTTTAGCTGAATCCCAGTGTAAAATAAAATAATTTCAAGGGAAAGTTTAATAAATTTAATAATACTGCTGCGAAGAGAGCCTGGAAAGATTGCTGTTGAATGCATATTTCTCCAACAACAGCCCCTCAGCAATTAAATTCTAAAAAGGCAAATTAGCCCGGTTATTTTTATTTATGGAAAATAATAAAAGACGAGAGACCAAAAAGGGAAGAAAAAAAAATGGTAGTAGAGGGTAGAAACGAGAATATAAGAAGCGCGATGGCCGAGGTGAAGGGGTGTGAGGTGTAAAAAAGGGGTGGATGCCGAATTGGTTGGTGGGTAGTCTTGTTGTGTGTATAAGAGCCCAGAGCGAGCGTTATATCAGATCTTAGGTCGCATTGATGCCTAACTGGCACTCGAGACGTCGAGTAACCTGACAGGGGGTTTCGACTCGACTCCCTGTTATGCTAATTTGTCAACCGTCGCTCTCGCTATGTATACGAAAAGTGGTATAGAAGAGGCAAAAGGGGAAAGAGGGGTTTTCAGCTCGGTACGATTAAATTATTGTCTCCTCTCTCTTTCTCTATCCCTCTACAGTATTTTCAGAGATAAATATTATTACGTTATGTTTATTTGTGTTTTCTTATTTCGTATTATTTTTCTCGTTGTCATCGCTCAGTTTCGTTTTTCTAAGGACACGTTATATGACTTTTTAGTATAGTTATTTCCGTTCTCTCCTTGCGCTTTACTTGCTTCATCCACTTTATTCAGCTGTTTTTTACCGGAGCATCCTGAAAGTCGAGAGGCACCGCTTGCCGGAGCAGTCAACGAAAATTATTGCCAATTACCGGATAGAGCAAAGGGGAGAGAGAGAGAGAGAGAGGGAAGGAACGGGACTGAGAGATAAATATATTTCACTACCACGCTATATAATGTCGAGAGTTGCTTAACTGTTGGTGAATCCCATACTATGTATATATACGTATATACAAAGTCTCTATTCCCCCCTTGACGACGTTCCGCCACTTCCTCTTCTTGCTCTAAGCGTTAAATTTCTCTGTCTTGCATAGCAATGTACACAGCCTTGAAATTAACACCGTTTGAGAAGCGCCGTCGTACTGAATGCATCACGAGTACAAGAGACCAGAGGGTGTCCCATGGGCGAAAGAAAATGCCTCCCCATTGCGTCGGCGGTGTGTATAGCACACACCGAGAAAAGCCACTCTGAAATTCCACGTCAACTGCGGAACCGTGAAACGAGCATCTGCCACTGGGTTTGCCTGCCCGTTGGGAGACCTCGCGGGTTCCCAGTTCTCAAATTGCCAAATTGCCCGAGCCCTCGAAAATCTCGCTCACGCTATTTTCTCGTAAATAATGCTACCGCTGCGTATTTTCCCTGTGACGACAGTCCTGTCGGAGTTAAATGTCTCCATTGAGTTTTAGTGACGCTTTGAATTAAACACGTTAGCATCTGAACAATTTTGGTACGGCAACGAATCAGCCTTGCCAGTTTTGTTTATAACAACATTATGAGCAGAGTGTAATTAATTCCCTTATAGAAAAAAAAACAATTGGGTGAACCAAGTAAGTGTTCTTTTTTTTAATCTCAATTATACATTACAAGAATAAAAATGTTAGGAATCAAAGTAGAAAGCAATTTTTTATTTGTAATTCATATTGAATTTCAAACGGACACAAACAAATCTTTGTGCCTCGCTTAGACACGACATTTTTACGGTCTACGAAAATGGAAAATAGTTGTATTCCGATGATTATATAGAGTGAAGAGAGCATTTGAAGGTATTGCACGTTTTGTGTCCTGGCAACGGATCGATCGCACGAGCCCCAGAGCAGCGAACACAGTCCTGTTGGGGTGAGAGGATACAGACAGAGTCACCCTTGCTATTGGATAAAACTTTCTATGCTCCGGTTGCTCTGCTGTGCTGTGCCCGGATTCAACTGAGCCCGCTCGGCTCACTCTCTCGTACAGCGACTACAGCAAATCGTTGACTATATGCTCTGTAGAGTCAAAAGTATAGAACTATATGGTCGTGTGGCATGAGCAAAAAAGCAGAGGCCCATTGGAAAGGGAGAGCCTCGACGAATGTGAGAGAAAGCGACGGATCGGCTGAAATAACGGAAAAAGATGGAAGAAGAAAGCGCTAAGCTTTCTACCCGAACGAAATCGACGGGAACCGTTCGTATCGCCAGTATCAACGTATAACTATAGTCTATGTTTTATATACTATAGTAAAAGCGCGGAGTAAAAGCGACGAGAGAGGGAGAGACAGCATGCGAGAAACTGCGACGTTCTAGCCATTAGCATCGTCCATAATATATTACATCGGAGGGCTTAGGAGAAAATATAGGAAGGGCTGCTGCACCAACACACATGAACATCATATTACATTTCTACACTAGCTGATTTTTCTCTCATGGTTTAGGAAGGATAAGTGCAGATACCTTCGAAATTCTTTATCGATTTTCACTGAAGCCGGAATTTTTTTTAGCATTTTGTGGGTTTTGAATTTTTTGGAAAAAAATATGTTATTTATAAATACACGTAACTTATAAATGAAGTATTATTCGGCGATTAATGGTACACGGAGTTTCGTTAGAATCTGCAAAATGGATCAGGTCTTAGAGGATATCAGATATATCATCCATAATGTATTACGTCGCAGGACTTAGGAGAAAATATGTTAAGGGGTGCTACATCCTACACACAGCATCTTATCAAATTCCTGCAGTACAAGATTTTTTTCCCCCTCAACGGCTCTGTGGGAGATGACAATAATCTTTGGCATAGTCTATTTCAATGTGAGACTTGGAATAAAAATCAAATCTATCATTGTTATTTTTAATATGAAAACGTAATATTTTTATCGTCATCGTAGGAGCGACGATAGTTGCAGTTATGGAGCTTGCTGTGGATAATTTATTTTAATATGTGTTGATATATTTTTTGTCGAAAAATGCATGATTTATTCCTTCGCCGTGAATATTGGCAAGAGAAAGAAAAATGTTCAATTATCTTATATTTTTATGGGTAGAAAAATCCATTGTGAAATCCCACGAGCTTGGTGTTTGTAATGATGTTCTTCTCATTTAAAAAAAAATCAACAGCTACAAATGTAAAAATTATTAGGAGTTCAATTTTTTAAAAGTCGAAATCCTCTTTAAAAATTGTTATTTGGGTCTGTCGATCTTTCTACATGATCAGAATAACGATATGAATAATCAAGCGATTGGAATTTTAGTCACAATTTTTTTTTCCTGATATTGAAAAATGAAACTCGCTTTTTCAATCCGTTTGAAATCGAATTTTTACTATAATATAGAATTTGGTATGCATGCACTGAACTCCATGCAGTTAGTTCTAGAAATCAACTATTTTTCTCAGAATATATAGAAAAATAAAGATACATTTTTTATTGGTAAGGTTCGTAATGCTAAACATTTTTTGTTCATGATTTAATACCTTTTTAGTTGCATTATGTAAAATATAATAGGAACCTCTGTTATAACAACTTACGAAGGGTCAACATTTTCTACAGTTTACGTATTCCAAGAAAATTAACAAGGGCCATATTACACTAAGCGATGCTTCGTCGACACGCAACAACAGTTTCAACCCCCATGGGTCGAACTCTCGTAGAACGTGCAAGGGAGCTGAAGAACGCACCGATGACGCAGCGTATATATCGTGAGACCGCGACGTTACAGCGTATAGTTATCTGGAAAACCAGGGTTGAATTTATATTCCTAGATATTTAGCCCTAGGTAACAATAAGAAAATATTAAATTTTCAGCTTTCATGATTTTTTTATTTTCAACTTTCCATAATGAAATTGAATACGTAAAATATGTTTCTTTTTTGCAGCTCAGTTAATCAGTGCAAATTATTTTGTCCATTATTAATGTGAACTAAATTTATTGGCAAGGCCACTTCCCATTATCTTAGTACAAAAACTCTGTGTTTTTTAAGTTAGGCACTTTTATTCGAAGTCAAGAGTTTTACTGATTTTTTAAAGAAATATTTCTTCATGCTGAATCTTTTTGACCAAATTACCGTATAACTTCTGCGAAAGAACTTCAAATCGAAATTTTTACAAAGAGAATAAAATACAAAAAAAAAAGCGTTAAAGCTCAAATTTAAGTTCATTCTCGGGCACCCAATCAAGTTTGACATCAAGGTCGATCAAATTCAAACCTATGTCTAACAATTTGATCTTCAGCCCCCCCCCCCCTGTTTGATCTTAAGTTCATCCTTAGACTCGACCTTTAAACTTAAGATTCAACATACTAATTTAAAATGCGTTCCTAAGCGTTGCATTTTTCAAGCTTAAGATCCAGTTAAGATAAATCTTGGATCAATCTTAAATTCGAAGTTCATTTTAACCATGTATCGGTCGCGCAATATCCCCACTCTGACGACCAGCATCGGCGATGTCCCACTCTGCTGTCTAGCAGGCAATAATTTTCGGACGGTTTCAGGATCTTCGATATAAAAAGGGTTAAATTCGAGGATCGATCTTACGAACGATCTTAAGTGCTAATACTTGAGGAAAAAAAAAATCGACCTTAAGGGAATGAAGCAGAGCGTGAGCAATAGGGCTGGAACGATGAAAGGCATAGCGGTTGCGGGCCATAGCAGCGCTGCATCGCAACGCTGCAAGTTGTCCCTTGTGCGCTGTGGCTCCATCGAGGGTAGCAGCAGCAGCAGCAGTAGCAGTAGTAGCAGCAGCAGCAGCAGCAGCAGAGCACTACTACTACCGCACTACCACACGCCTACTCTTGGCGAGCGTACGTCGTTATTTCGCGGTGGATGCTGTGGGATCAATAGCGCGCGGAGGGCCGAAGAGTCGGAGAGACCGGGAGCAGCAGTGCGAGAGTCGATTCGCAGTAGCAACGTGATAAAGAAAGACAGCAAGTCGACTCAGGGGGACGAAAGAGAGTATATACAGTAGAGTTGAAAACCAGAGTGAGAGGCATAGTACATTCCCGAGGAAAGAGAGAAAAAGAGAGACTGCGAGAGCTCGGAGAAATTGCGCAAAGTTCATAGCGAGAGAGGAAGATGGAACGGGCGGCTCGAAGGGATGCTGAATGGCAAGAGAAGAGTGCGAAAGACTCAACAAGAAGGTATACAAAAACTTGGGGAGAGTGAACGAGAAGGGAAAAAAAAAAGATTGCCGACTGTGGTCCTGTATAAACTACATGTATTACTGTCCTTGTCACTCTCATTTTTTCATTCCATTTCTTAGCGAAATCCTCCTCGTAGAGGGCACATACAAAATTACTCAGTTTTGTGAGTGCAAATTGAATGTGTATATACATAAAAGTATAATGGTCCATCGAACTATAACTTTTTGGGACGATCAGGGAACATTTTTAATTGTTTCACTTAACAAAATGAGTTAATAATTCAGTATGTTGATTGGCACACAAATTTAATAAGCGATTAATTTATTATTAAATTTAATAATAAATTTAGTCATTTCAGCTGTGCCGTTTTGCCCTACGTGTGACAGAAATGCGAGGGACGTTACGGGAGGTAGCCAATTGGTAACGTACAAGTACGTCTACACGGTTCTAGCACTGTAGAAGCTTGATACAATGATCAATGCACGTCAGTATCATCTTGCTGTTTTTATCACTCCCATTTTTTCTTCCCATTTCTGAGCAGCAGTACATCGATTCTAGAGAATCCAACTTTTCTCAAACCAATTTCTACATGGATTTCATCTCGGTCCATATCCAAATCTCAACCAATCCCATCCGGAGACATACCTAATTATAGACAATCCCATTTCTCGAAATTCACGTACTTGCTAAGTTTTTGCTGGGGTATGGTAGAATATGATATTCTATCTTATGAATACACTAAAATTAAAATGTAATTATTTAGTTTGCAAATGCATTAAGGAATTAAGAATATCGTCCAGCCATCTAATTTATTTGAGCGACCACTGAAAATATTAAATTCTTTGCTTTAATATATTTATTCCCCAGACCATCCAATAAGTTGATTGACACGAAAGCTTACCCAAAGAAAATTTAACCAACCCATTACATATTCCAACTAAGTCGTTTTCGACACGTGCAATACGCGGGAGACATCATATGGGATGTGGGACATTGGGAGGGACATAAGATCTACATGGTAAGAGCTGCTGGAATGGTGTAAGGTAGAGCGGTTGATGCCCATAGCAGCGCTGCATCGCAACGCTGCACGTTGTCCCACGCGCCGAAGCTCCATTGCGGGTCGCAGAGTGAAGCACTGCTGGTAACTCTACTACTACTACTACGACTACTTCTACTACTACCATCGCACTACCACCGCCATCGTCGGCGGGCGTACGTCGTTATTTCGCGGTGGATGCTGCGGGATCAATAGCGCGCGCAGAGGGCCGAAGTGTCAGAGAGCGGGAGCAGTACGAGAGTCGGTTCGTCGGTAGAAGCAGCATCGCTATAACGGGAGAAAGAAAGATAGAGTTCGAGCTCAGGGGAGAAGAGAGCAGACATAGAGAAGAGCAGAAGAGAAAGAGGGAGAAATTGCGTGAAGTTCAGAGCTGACTCGATCGAGAGAATGAGATGAAAATCGTTCGACGGGATATGTTGAATGGTGATGGAAAAGAAGAAAGGTGGACAGAAAGATATAGCTGACTGACTCTAGGCATGTACGAACAACGTGCTCTATGTACCATCTCGCTTTTATTCTCATTTCCCTTTTATCTCGTTGACAGGACATTGTTTCTACAAATTACAAGAGACTACAAATGGAAATGTACGCAAAACAATATTATACAATTTCGATTTTACATAACGAGGATTTACTGCGATCTAGCAATACAAGTCTAGAAATTCAAGTATATGGAATTGGTGGCAAAGACTTAACTTAGTGTGTTCGGAATTTTAAGTTGACAATTCATTGGATAGGGTTGCTATGATATAGAAGTCTTCGCGCGATAGGGACAGAAATAAGCTGTCGTTTTTGGAATACAGAATTACAAGTACAATTACTGCTGCGCAGAATGAAAAGTTTGGCTGTATAGAATAAGGCATATGTAGAATATTATAGTGTGAACAATTTCATGTGTACGATCGATTCTCTGTAGAAGTAACGTGCTGAGATCTCGTCCCATGGGATACTTCTGAAAGACTCCAGGTCCATGAGAGACTGGGACTGCAGATATCTCACAAGGTCGACCACTTGGAATGGCGGGACATGCAAGGTCCTATAATCAGGAATGGGATATCAGAAATGATAACCATACTCGTAAACTAAGCATATGTATTTATTCAGATTTATTTTTCATTAAAAAAAAACGTGCAAAAGCTTCCAAAACTGGTACACACGACACAGAAGAATATGCTAATATTTTAACTCGGAACCCAATAAAGCACATTCACTACTAGTTTTTCATTCGAGTGAAGCCCATATGACTGCCTATATAATGGTCCTACACAGAAAGTGACTGACGTCCTAATACTCCACGACTGATGGGATGCTGAATGGCAAAAGAGTCATAACGAAAGTGTAAGAGAGTAAGTGACATAGAAATTGCTGATTGGCTCTGGGGCAGAAACTGCTACATGCTCTATGAACCATTTTATACATTTTTATCACGCCTTTTCTAATACATGCTCAGTCTCACCATTCCGAAACTCCCCAATCTTAGAAGACATGGCAATGTGGGACGTTGCGTTGAAGCCCATACAGGTCTGGGACAATTTGGGACATTTAGGACCCCATAAAAAAGTGCTGGAGATTCAAGTAGAGTCCTACATAGAAACTGACTGACGTCCTAATACTCACGACTGATGGGATGCTGAATGGCAAAAGAGTCATAACGAAACTGTAAGAGAGTAAGTGACATAGAAATTGCTGATTGGCTCTGGGCCAGAAACTGCTACGTGCCCTATGAACCATTTTATACATTTTTATCACGCCTTTTCTAATACATGCTCAGTCTCACCACTCCGAAACTCCCCGATCTTAGAAGACATGGCAATGTGGGACGTTGCGTTGAAGCCCATACAGGTCTGGGACAATTTGGGACATTTAGGACCCCATAAAAAAGTGCTGGAGATTCAAGTAGGGTCCTACATAGGGGTGACTGGGTGACTGGGTTCCTACTCCCTAGTTCGTAGCCGTGTGTGTATATATAATACATAGTGTATACCCTCGATAACTCTCCATCTCTCTTTCGAATGTGCTTTCTCACTCGCACCCTGGACAATGTATCTCACTCTCATCACACTGGACTAATTCACCCTCTTCGTCTCTTCCTCTTTGGTATATATATATATATACCGAAGAGGAGGATATATAATATATATATCGTGACCGTCCCGTACCGCACCATCCACCCTTGCCACCAAGCATCCCCAGGAGTCGATGCATCCAGGGTCGTTGCTACCGGCAGCAGCGAACGATCCAACGTTCCGCAGGCTTACTATGTGTATGTGCACCTCCACACTCTCTCTCTCCATCCCTCTATCTCTCCCTTTCTACTTTACCGTTTAGGTATTCCGTTCACCGCCCCGTCTACCTATACTTTGTTACACCCCGTATACAGGGTGAGGTGACAACTATTAGAACATTTTTGTTTGCCCTATTCTTAAACAACAATAAAAAAAATCCCCTGTTTTTTTACATGATGGAGGAAAATCAATGTTAAACGAATGTTTTATTGACGATAACAAGCACGTCTTAAGGGTCCTAGCAAAATGTTTTTGATTTTATTTGCATTTCTGTAGCTTGAGATGACAAAAAAATGTAAAAAAAAATAGTCAACATGCATAATAATAATGCCGAAAAATAATTAATAAATTTGGTGGAAAACTTAATTTTCTTTTATATCAAATTAATCACTACAAAAAGAAAAAAATGAAATGAATTCGACCGACAGTTGGACGAGCAGCCACAGTTGAAAAAATAAAAAGGTTTTTTGCCGGAAATCGGTGGTTCTGACTGATAAACGTTTCCTCTTAAATATTCTTCAAGCGTATATTGTGTTTCTACGTGATATTAAGAATTCTCATATTACCTGCATTTTTTATACTTCAACCTAATTAATTCACGTCCCTTTAATTAATTACCTTCTTCTTTATATAGACAAAACAAAATTTGTATTTGCAGAAGGTGTCCTGGTCTTGTAAACAATATTTATGATTTTTTGTTTTTTTTTTTTTTTTTTTTTTTTTTTCATAAAGCCACTACAAATGAATTTTTCTAGGCGGTAAATAGTTATCGCCACACCCTGTATACTCATACGACCGTTCGCCACCGCCTGAGCCATCGTTCTCTCCTTCACCATAGCAATGGCTTGTCCTCTAACCGTCCTTGCATCGTTCCCTTTCGCTCTGGCTCACTCTCACGCCTCGTATTTTCCAACACTTCGACGTTCTACCCTCCTAGCTGTAAGCATCCCTCTCTCTGCAAAGCCTCCGGCGCGCTTCGCGCATTCACGTGTGCTTTTTTTTCTCTCTCTCTCTCTCCCTCTTTCTCTTTCTCTCTCTCTCTCTCTCTCTCTCTCTCTCTCTCTCTCTCTCTCTCTCTCTCTCTCTCTCTCTCGACGTGCATCTCTACATGCTGCTGGACAGGGCAAGGAGCTCCGTCTTTTTCCTTCCCTGCGACTCTATACGCGCCCCGTGTGTTCGTGCCTTGTGTGCACTTATGTATATTTGTGTATTGTGCGGCTATCGCTCGGGCTTTTGCCCTGTCTTTCTGTTCTCTGAGTATACGTTGTATGCGGATATATACGAGTCAGCCACGCCGCGACGATAGCGCGAGAGCATTCATTCCGCTCGAATGTTCCACGACGTCGTGAATATATGTATATATGGGCTGTTCCAAGCCACATCGAAGATTTTGGAAATCTAATTAATTTTTCCCAAAAAAAGAAACACGTTAAATAATCATATGAAGACAAAAGCAATAATTTTACGAAAAATTCAATGTTTTTTTTCTCTTACTCACCCACCAAATCCACTGAATGTTTCTACAGATTGAAAATAATAGCCAGCGGTGCTACGTAACAAATTTTATGATGATAAAATTAGAAAGGGTAAAGGGGTTCGGATTTTATGGAATTTATTCATGTTTTGATTTTGCATTTTTAAGGCTGTTCTGATGAAACTGTTTCTGTTATATTGAATTCTATGATCTTGAAACTTCCTGTAAATACATATCCAAAATGTGCGACTTGGTAAAATTTTAAAAAAAATTTTTAAATTGCGCAATTATTAAGAAATTTGCGGACAACAATTACACGATTACACGATTAATGTCATGTTCAAAAATATAAAACTTTTCATCGAATTTGTCAAACCATTTTTTTAACAAATTCATTAATAACTTTTTTGCACTATTATTATTATTATCTTTTTTTCGTTTCACAAAAAAAAATTATTATCATTATTATTATTCAAAATAAATGTTCTTAATATTTCCAATGAAGTTGGAGTTTTTTTTTAAATCATTCTCAGACATCAGAATAATCTTTGAAAAATCTAGTGAAATTATTGGAATTAAAAATGCGTGCACAATTATTTAAAAATTTGCGGTAAAAAATTACACGATTAATGTCATGTTTAAACATCTAAAACTTTTCATCGAATTTGTCGAAACCATTTTTTTAACAAATTCATTAATAACTTTTTTGCACTATTATTATTATTATCTTTTTTTCATTTCACAAAAAAAAATTATTATGATTATTATTATTCAAAATAAATGTTCTTAATATTTCCAATGAAGTTGATATATTTTTTTTTAATTATTCTCAAACATCAGAATAATCTTTAAAATATCTAGTGAAATTATTGGAATTAAAAATGCGTGAAAAATGTGTTATTTTGATAACATTAGACTTTTTTACCTGACTAATTCAACAACCACAAAAATTCTATGTAATAAAAGATTTTTTTTTTTTAATATTTACAACACTCCGACTTCAAAAAAGGTATTCTTTAATGGTGTGCAGATTTTATTGGAAATACTTGAAAACATTTGCAATTGTTGTTTGTTATAATTCGTAATAAATGGTAATTGGAAAGAAACCGAAAAATGGAAAGTCATCACCAAGTCGACTTAGCCTGGAATGTCCCATATCTACATCTGCTGGAGTCGGCGTTATACTCTGTCGAGATGTGCGCTCCTACCATATTTACGTACGATATGAACGTTCATACAATACTGCATATGCGTATATACGCGTGTAGTGGGTGAATATCAGTGAGTTGCGAAACTCAAAAGAGGGAAACTTATCCATGCGGCATCGTATATACGAGCAACAAATCCTCCCTCATTTTTTTTTTACATCTACTTCTTTCTTTTTTTGCTCTTCGCATCGCTCAATGCTTTTTGTCTGTCACTGACTGTATGACTGTGTTGGTGTGTGCACGGTAGCAAATAAAATTACGAGATTTTTCAAGGACAATATGAGAGAAGGGTTTAATCCCTTAAACCCTTCACTCATATTGCACCCCCTTCGGAGATTTACGTTTTTCCAGACGGATCAGCATTATTATTTTTTTCTTACATCATTTGCGAGATGAAATGATGTAAACTTTTTTTTTTTCAAAAAATCAAAAATGTAGATATTTGGTCAAGAAAAATGTTTATCGAAAAACGCAAACGTGTTTATTTTTTTAACTGTATTTTCAACGTATACCAAAATTAACACCCAAAACAGGTGAAAATTGAAAATGTAGTTTTGCTTTTTCAAATTTTTGATTTTTTTCTCCTGCCTCATCCATTCGTTGCAAAATGCTGAACTTTTTTTCCTTAGCTTATTCTCTATGTACATTATTGTTATAAACAATTTTTTTTTATTTTTAGGAAAAAAAAATTTCATTCTTTTTTCTTCAATAAATTGAACGCTTTTACGTTTTCAGATAATATTTTCCATCAAATAAAAAATCTTGAGAAAAAAAATACTAAATTCGTGCACGACTTCAATTAATGTTTTTTTTTGTTTTCAAAATTTGCATATTCTAATTTTTATAGACTGACTCGCTGTGATTTCTCGCGATGATTTTCCGTCGCAGAATAACATCTGCTAGAATTGCAACGTACAAGCTCTATTTACGAAATCGATTGCACAAACGAAATTCGCGAAAAATGGCGACGAATTGTTTGTTGTGCCGTCGACCATCTATGAAATGCCTCCAAAGGAAAAATTCGAAATGCGAAATATTGAGCTATATTCTTGCCTACGCAAGGATTGTACGAGAGATCAGAGAATTATCGATTTGGCACAACTTCAATAAGGCCAATGAATCAAAGACCAGGAAAGGAATACTTGCATAGCCAATAGTTCTCTATTGCCTATAGAAGAGTCTCAAGTCAAATACATATAAACATTTACATTTTGTATTCTGAATTCTGCGAAAAAATGTCTTTATAGACCGATAACGTGATTTATCGAAGACAATTATAAGATTATTTATTTATTTATTTACAATAAACGAAAAAAAAAAAACAACTCATTTTATTTTCAAAATGTGGCTGTGAATATATTTGAACAACTAATATTGCTTCCACTCTTTCGTACCGTCCATTAAAGGGCTAAAAATTGTAAAAACGTCTTTTCAAAATGTAGCCCTGATTTGTTCAGTGCGAAGTGCTCCAACCATCCTTAAGGGAAAATGAAGGGTCTGACAAAAACTCCAGTGGATTATTTATAAGCACTAGCTAAAAGACGCTTTTCCACTTTGCGTGAATTTCGGGGTAGCCTGCCAGCTGTGGGAAGATGGAATAGGAGTATATGCAGAGTAGTGGTATATGTGTGCTTCGCGGTTTATCTCGTGTGTTTCGTGTGAATCGAAAAAAAAAAGGGGTAGTGGGTGAAGGTTTTTTTTAGCGGTCGTAAAGCTTCATCGCTTTTTCTTTTATACGTAAAAGCTTGCAGCGCGAGAAGGGAAAGAAAGATGTTGCTGTGGCGTGAGTGCTTTTTTCCTTATAATGGAGTATGTATTTTATAGAGTTCACCTTTCTTCCGTATATAGGCAATGCACCGTTGTGGGTCTTCGTATATAACTTATAACAAGGACATTGTCACGAAGAAAGGATACACTTTTTGTCCCACTTATGACATTATTTCAGTCAAGGACGAGAAGCTTCGGTGTTTACAAAAATGCATTTGGGTTACGAACATTCCCTTCCAAAGTGAAAACTTTGGAAGGGAACCACACAAAATGGTTTTGCTGGAAATAGGACTAAAAAAAATTGTATTACAGGCGGATTAAAATAAGTATAATCTTGAAGGGCGTTATAAAAGTAATCTTGAGTTGCTGCCTTTTTGTTAAGGAGGACAATTCAGTAAAAAAAAAAGACTATCATTATCTGAATTATAAATAGAATTTCTTGTCTTCACTCTCATAATTCAATTTTTCATTAAAATTATTGTCACAGGGTCGTATAATTTTACCAACTCTAAGCAATAGGCACCACGAAGAATAATATCTCAGATTGGTCAGTCTATCGAATATCTCTGTTGGGCCAAGTTTACCCAAAAAAAATTACAACTTTGGGACTATATGAAGCTATTTTACAAGACCTTGAAAAAGAACGAAAGAACAAACAGAGCAGTCAACAAATTGAGCTCACAGATGAGCCCAATAAGAAGAATAAGAGTGTGGCAAAATGGTGGGACATTAGAGAAGAGCAGTGGTTAAAGGTTGCAGGACTTTAGGTACGAAAAAGTGAGTCCCCCGGGAACCGAGAATCCGAGCCTCTCCCAAGGGAAATGGTCTCGTGCAAGAGCCTTCAGGTATTCGAAGCACCCAACAGCAGATTCACTTGTATATACATAGGTATATAGTCAGTGTACAATACTATCCCAGATTCCCTCGATACCTGACGCACCATATTTTCGTCTTCATCTCCTGAAGCAGAAGTCTGGTCTCGGGTTAGCAGAAAACGCAGGCGTAACTATACCTGGTTTCGCCTTGCTTTCTGTCCGCAACAAACAAAGGAGAGACCGGAGATCTTCGCCTCGAGGATTTCATCATCCCAACAGGAGGGGCGAACGAACCAGACACGAGACGATCGAAATTTGGTGGCTGTGTATCCTGTAAAGACGAGAAAAAAAATCTCGAAACTCGAACTACACATAGAAACATGTTTTTATTTTTTTTTTTAATTTTTAAACCACTTTTCTCAATGTTCTCAGTATCCTGACATGAAAATCTTTTTACAAAAACAATAATTATGATTAGAGGAAATTTCGATAGAATAAAAATGCTGACTTTTCCGAAAGAACTTTAAAAAACATAACGTATGGAATAAACGGTTTACGGTTCGAGTTGGAGTGTAAATAAATACCAGCGACAGGAATTAATTGCAAAGCTGCTTGATTAATTGTCGAAATATCAGTTAAAGCATTAAACGATCGTTAACCCCCTGTAATCGGAGAACACTGTTAATTAATCGTAAGCGTTGATTATCGCTCAACGAGTTTTACGCGCTACTCCCGTATCGCCCGGTTTACAGGCCAACCGGCAGAGCAGCAAAGCGCAGAGTAACGAATTGGAGGTTTGCTTGAAAGAAGTATCTGTATCGTGTATATACACAGCACGCTTTACAGTGCGTGTAACATATATATGTTTATAGCTATCTACCGAGAGTACCTCTTGAAAGGAGATTACAGACCCATCGGTTTGAGATATACCTACGTACATAAATTATGTAAGATATTACAGTGTGAATGAAGCTCATATCCAACGTGTAAAAGTAGCGAGACATTTTTTTTTTTTTTTCAAAAAGGTGCGAGGCAGTTTAAAAAATATATTAAAATTATGACATACCAAAAGAATTTATTAACTGAAAATTAAAAATATTGTAAAGTATAGCAGGTTCATGAAGACAATTTAAAAATTACTTTAGTATTCAACATTACTGGCAATTGTTTTGAAAAAAAATTCAACAATATATGAAAAGAATGTTTTGAAACATTTGAAAAATACATTGCTGTGAAAGATTTTTGAAATATTTCAGACATGGACACAATTTTTCATTACTTTAAAAATATTTTCGTAATATTCTTTTGAAATATTTGAAAAATATATTGCTGTGAAAGATTTTTGAAATATTTCAGACATGTACACAATTTTTCATTACTTTAAAAATATTTTCGAAATATTGTACAGAAGCATTTTTAGAATGCTCTTATATAACATATTAATCTGAATCTTTCGTTCGAAGTGTTCCTAAATTTTGATTATAAAAAGTAAAGTATAAGAAACGATAATTTACAATTATGGAACTTCCGGATTTTATTATTTACATTTTATTGAGAAGCCCTAGTAAATATTATTGTAAAGGCAAAATCAGATTTATTGCGGACGCTTAATCAGTGAAATCCTTCGCCAAAACATAGCAGAAAATCGAAAGGCAATAAAATATTTGTGTATTGAATAAAATTTTGATTAACCAAACTGATTTTATTACAGCGAGAGAGTACACAGACGGATATCCGTTAAATATTTTGAAACAATAACAATATTTACAATAGTAAGGGAGGGTTCGGCGGTGGTCCGGTGTAAAATAAATAATAAATTAATATGTTAATTTGGTATTTGTAAAAATAATAAGTCATTATTATATTCGTATAACGTTGAAGTACATCGGTCGTAAAAATTCAATGAGAAATGTGCATCGGCAATTGGGTCGCCCAGTCCCGAAGCACATTTACCAATTTAAAAAAAAATATTTCTCGTCTAGTGAATAATCATAAATTATTTTCACGCAAGATATATTTATCTTCTAAAATATTTTGACCGAGTTATTATTTTTTCCCCTCGACATTACATTTACCGGATATTACCCCGGGAAACTGTTAAATATTAAACTGAGATTTGCGATAAATTTGACTTTTTATTCGATCAATGTTATACATCCAGCAGAATGCAAAATAGCCGCATCATTGTGCAAATTTGCTGGCGCATGCTCGCTAGTAAATTAAATGGTGAGTGAATCTCGCGGCCGCGACTAGTTATACCTACGCTCTTCTGCTTTGCGGTGAGTGTGGTGCACTAGAGTATGATCGCACTGCACACCACGAAGAGGGAGAGAGAGAGAAAGAGAGAGAGAGAGAGAGAGAGAGAGGGGTTTACGTTTATAGTACTAAAACCGTATTAACACTTCGGCGTTCCCGCGTGAGAAAGATAGATGGTTTCTCTCTCAAGAGAGATGCAGATATGTACGTCGTTCATCATGAGAGGAGTTGAAGTGGGACAACAAGTGTGTATGTGTCCCTATGTAACTATATAGCGCATGTGCGCATCGATTACTCTTGTCTCACTCTTCTAGGACGGAGGGTATGTACCGAGAGGAGACTACTCTTTGGTGTTAAACGGGCTTCGTCCTCGCACCACGAGCCAGCAAGTATGGTATACGATAGAAGAGAGGATATATAGGTGCTGTGTGGTGCCAGAGCGTAATATAGCTGGGCAAGGGCAGTACCACTGCAGCAGGCTCCTGCTGTCCGTGCGTGCACCGAAATATAAAAATCCAGGAGAATGCGCGATTCACGAGGAAATTCTTCTCACCCAAGTGCAGCAAAAGCACTTTTGTTACACGACTCCACAGGCATCTCCGCTCTGCGTAGCGTGCAACGACTGCTAGTAGTAGTATTTTATATACTATATATATATATATATAAACGTGCTGAAGGTGCTGTACAACCTATATATACAAGCAAGCATTATTTGTAGCTCCCATGTGATAGTCAGAGTACACTGACGGGACTGCTGAGCACGCGCTAGATCGTGTGTTAATGCATAAAACGTGTGTATGTGTGGTCGTGGAATTGAATGTAATAGAAAAATATTGAGAAGAAAAGGAGACAGATGATTATTAGATTTAAGACCTGAGAATTTCTGGAAAATCCTTGAATGCCTTCGGGATTTTCATCGCTGCTGTAAATTATTTTTACACACGTCTTTTTTTTTCTGTTTCTCTCATAGAGAACACTTTGAATGAAAAAGAAAAAAAAACACAGTAATCGAAATGTATTGTTAGGATACAAAATGGGTGAAACGTCATGAATTGTACATTTCGACACTGGGGAGAAAAGAGTTTTTTGTTTTTTTTTTGTTTTTAGTAAGGGTTAGTACGAGCTGAAGGCGAGTTCTACAATCGCACGAGATAAAAAAAAGAACTCCCTCGAGTGCTGAACTAAATTTTTCAGTACGACGTCGGAAGAGTGCGATTTTTTCAAGCGGTAACTTGCTGAAAGTGCACTTTTCTGTACGAAGGACTGTAAAAAAAGTTCAGGACAAAGGTCTGAATGTATGTGCGGCCTGCTAAATTTAATCGAATTTAACATAGTTAGTTTCTACCAGATTTGGTGACAATTGGCAACATGGGTGTGAATTTAATGAAATATTACATTTTGTATTCACATAATGGTATCATCAAATGAATGTCAATTCAATGAACACAAGAATGAAATTGTGAAAAGAAGATTACGAAGTAGAATCTTAGAAAAATTGATCGACATGTTACTAATAGAGACGGTTTTAGTGCAAGGTGAAAAATAATGTGAAAGTCTTCACAACTGCAGAGTATAATTCAAAATAATTTTAATCGATGCCTCAATTAACATAACGCAAAATAGAATTTTGTCAGAACCAGAGGTAAATTATTTTGTTATTTTTATACTCGAAGGTGGGTGAAACAATTTTTTAATGACTTTAGAAAAAGAAAAATGGTGAAACGCCGTAATCCTCGTTGATAATTATGAAAAAAAATCGATACAACAATGTCCGCACTGAACAATGTATATGCATATATGTAAATAGCTGCGAGCAGGCTACTGATAGACTGGATTTAAAATGAGGTTTGGGAAGCTCACGTTGCCCTGGCCATATCACAGGTCGTATCGCCTGAAGGAGGGACGTTAAATTTGAGATTAGGCCCTTAATCGGGCAGGTGACACGCACCGTGACACCCAAACGGTGACTCCCCTAAAGCCGGACGATCGTTCGACTATGTTGTTGAGTTCAAAGCATTCTTGAGTAGCACGCGGCACGTGTCTCCTACGGGGGCACGTGGCCCGTCTTTCAGATACCTGATCAACGGATCCTTGGAGCTTGAAGAAAAGGCAGTCAGGCGTGTCTCTTAAAGGTCTTGGCATAAGGAGGTGGGACCGACCACAGACTGGGCACTTAAAATATTCTGAGTCCCTTAAACTAGTGCAGTGGAATTTTTCGGGGTTCCTGCGCGGAGCCATCTGGCTGACATTGTGTTCTACAAAACTGATTTTCAGATAATAGAAAGAAATTTCATTTGAATCTTCAAGTTTTGTACATTTTGCGTGAAATAAAAATAGTGAGATACAAAAATTATTTGGTTTCAAATATTATAGAAACAAAATACAATAAAGACGCACCTGCTTAAAAATTCCGATTACAACTGATAGAAACCGATCAAATGGGCAAAATTCTGATTCAAATTCAAATTCAATCGGTTTCAAAGGATTTCTAAAGGCTTCGATCGGATTTTTGTCCTTTTAATTGGTTTTAATGGGATTCTTTATTCAGCGATTCCATTGATAATGGGCCACTTTTCCTTGATCTCAAAAAATCTTCGAACATTTTCTGAAAGTTGTTTAAAGTATCAAAAGCCATTCGAAATTATTTCAGATGATCAAATCACGTACTTGATCGACAATTAAATACCGATTTTTTTAAGTAGAATTTTCGCTTGAATTTGAAACTATACATTGTACACAAAAATGTTCCACAACAATACTTAAGCTTTCGAGTATAATTAAAAATAATATCTTCTATAACCCAGAACTAGTTTGCTTGAGAATCTGCTTATTCGTTACGTTTAGATCGATTTTCTTTTTAAATTCGAGAATTCATGTCAAATCCATATTTTTCATCAGCAAATCCTAATTTTTCTTTGGTTTGTAAACATGATATCGAGAATTCCAAAAAAAATTCAGCCAAACTAAAATGGTCCCCGATTTTTTAGATCAAAAGAAAAAAATCATATGCAAACATTTTTAAATTCAATAACCACATTTTAAGTTTTAATATACAGCGATTAAAAAAAAATCGATATTTATTTGTATGCAATGTAGGTGATTTTAAATTTGAAATACTTTGCAAATGTTCTCGATACTTCTTATCATCCAGCCTTCAAGATCGCACATCGTTTTAATTACGTACAAATCGTTAGTCATAAAATGTTAAAAGAAGAAAAATAAAAATGTACGTGTTCCGGAAGGGTCGCGAGTGCGCACGCTGGCATAGCGTGAGTCTCGTGGCTCGTGTCAGCAGCAGGCGAATCGAGGAGGCCAAGGCGCGCGCGTTTTACTTCCGTTGTACATACGTCTTCGAATGAACGTGCTGACTACCAAACTACGTATGGAACACAATAATGCGATACAATATATACACTGTGCTGAGTATAGGTGCGCGTTCACGGACTCCTGATCACAGAAATGTTCCCCGGGCCGAAAAGTGGGCCATTAATGCCGGGTCTGCTATTGTCGTTGCTTTTCCTGCCTGCCATCCCGCTGACAACGAAACATGAAACGTACGGTGCATCTGGAGAACGGGGAAACTTTAAGGGCGACCAGGTGGCCATTTCGATATTTTTTTTCTTTTTTTATTCTGTAAACTTTCCTTTACTTCTCTATCGCACTATCGTCATAGTTGATACAATTGGTGCTATAGTCATGACTCGACATTTCTGTTCCAGTGATTTTACAAAATTAGCTTTATCACGTTGTGCATGAATTGTAGGGAGCTTCAAAATACATTTCAGAATATTTCTCCAACTACACCTTAACAATAACAAAAAAGTTAGAAAGTTCTAGGTTTATAACAAAAAAAAAAGTGCAAGAATACAAAAAAGAATTTGTTAGTTGTATGACAAACTGGAAGCATATAAATCTATATCGCCGTTCCATATGAACAATAACAATTTTTACAAGAAACAATTTTTATGGATTGTTATGACATTTTTTAATTTTCGAAATGAAATCATTATTAAAACTGCAGGAAAAATACGAACATTTAATTTAAAAAATTCTAAATTTGGACATTCTTTAGTTTTGATAAATTTGATTGTAAAATTGTATGTTTGTCATTTTTCAATTTTGTTACTTATTATTTAATAAAATACAGACTAATTTTTGTTGAAGTAATAATCGAATTCGATACTCAATCATTTTTAGACTTGGTATTTTTTGTTTTGGTGTCAATTTATTTTTTATCAAGTATAATAATATTTTTATTTTACATATTTCTTTTACTGTGCATATCAATATGGAGTTGAAAATTGGTATTAGAAGATAAGTTTATCGAAAATCTAATGAAAATCTAAGAAGTCCACAAAATATTAGACTTAATGACGAATATACAATTACGGTAGCTGTTAGGTAGACTTTTAGTCGTCTAATAAGAAGACTAAACATCAGCTAAAAAATCTATATTCAAGTTGTGAATTATCAACTGCGTAGCACTTTCTGTGGACTCGATTGGTAGATCTATCACACTGAGAAAAGAGATTGGACGATTCAATTAAATAGGGTGGTCACGGACTGTCCAAAAAATGATTCGTCAGAGTAGAAAGATGTTTCGTTTCTTGAACAGTCATTCAATTCAGCAGAAATATGTTTGAGTTGAGTAAAAATGTTTGTTGTATGCTGGCTAAAAATAAATTTGATTAAAAAGCACATTAAATATCCACCATCTTAACAAAATCTAATATACATATTTAAAAAAAATATAATTAATCTAAATGAAGATGAAAAAGCATTTAAAAAAAAAATCTGAAAAGCGATTCGAACGAAACACAAAAATCGGTATCCTGGATGAAATATACGATTAAATAATCAAAAACAATTTGTACTTATTCTAGGCACTCAAAACGATACACAAAAACAAATTATGAACGACATTCTCCACAATATTTTCTATCAGTGTTAATAAGAAATCATGCAAAAAGGTGAAGTTAAAGCTAAGGCAACAACTTTACCTTGAATCTCAAAAAAATGTCTAAAATTCCTGAATTTAAATAGCGTGCTTCAGAGGGTCAAGAAACTCTTACAAGGTTCATCGCCAATCCCGAGTGTGTGTTTAGAGGCCCTGCTTCGATTTTTAGAATCTCTCTCTTGCAAAAATGGTTACCAAAGTGTCTGGTTAAGCTTGGAGGACCAGAGGCGCCAAAAGAACAACAACACAACTATCGCATCACCATCATCATTATCATCATCATCATCATCATCATTATCATCATCGTGAACTGAGAACGAAAACCACCAGGCTATAAGTTCCAGGTGGGAGGCAGCTGCGAAGCGTACGAAATGAGACCGAACGAACGGATGGCCACGAGTCTGTGTCCGCCCTGGCAACACCTGCCCTTCTTATTCCTCTTTCCCCAAGGGTATGCACCTTTGGTACCTACCTGTATCTCTCTACGGTTTACGAACGTGCGCCCCGTACTTCTGCTGTTGTATGCTGTTGCTCCTGCTGACGCCCTCTGTGTTCCTCTTGGCCCAGGGACCGTCGGGACCCGTTTTCAGAATCGCGAGTGAGAAAGAAGAAACGAGAAACGAGAGACACGAGCTGCTGCTGCTGCTGCTGCTGCTGCTGCTGGTGGTGGTGCATGCATGGCCACTCTCGAAAACGCTTCCCCGCCTGCATGTGCATGCGGGTGCCTCGAGTACGCGTGGCAGGTGCTTACCACGCTCATTCCTTCGTCCTCGAAGCGACGAACCCACCGCCTTCTGTTTTCTTTTTTTTTTTTTTTTCTTATCTTCTGTATTTTTATTATTTTTGCATCCTCCTCTTCTTGCTGTTCCCCGTCGTCTCGAGGACTTTCGGTACTATTATTATGGCCGTTTCTCTACTCTCGAGCACGAGATGCGGATGGACAGACGCTTGACGATCCATCCTACATGGGCGAAGGGTGGCGTGCAGCCAAGAGGCGTACCGCAAAACATCGGTTGAATATATCTTATTGGAAATTCCAATGTATCGCCTGCACTTGTTTTGGGCGGTAAATAGTTAAAGGGTGGATCGACAAATTGGTTAATCACAGAATTTTCCTTGTGACTTTTGAATGAATCCAAAAATTGACAGTATTTTGTCTAAACGTGTTTGATCAGATTTGAAGACCTTTTTTTTTAATTCTAATATGGACAGAATTTATAGTGCAAAAACGAACAAAAAACGAACGGAACGGAATATTGTATTTCATTTACCTATTTTCAATTAAAACGACTTGGATGTATTGAAGTTAAAAAGCAAATCGACATATTGGCTATTGAATACCGGCCATTAGCACTGTGTAGATTTAATTTCGAGATTACAATGTCACAATACTCAGAATTGTCATCTATAATGGATCTACAAGAATCTCATTTTTCTACGCGGACTTGAGTAAATAGAAATCGGTTTATTTGAAAAATAATTTGAATATTTTTAAGACTTTTGCAAAAAATACAAAAATTGATATTCTCATTTAAACATATTTGTTTAGGTTGTTTCTATACTTAAATATCAAATTATTGCGAAAATAAGAAGAGAAGGGAGATGACAAAATTCTCGGATCGCCTCGTATTTATTCGGCCGCTACACAAATGGCTTAATCTTGGCGAAACGAGAGCCGAGGAACGAGGTGTGTATTACGAAAATACAGACTCTTTTACCTTCTTTACTTCCCTCATCTCATTCTCATTTTTGCCGGGTACGTGTTTTGTCCTTCCCTTCACTCTTTTCACTCCGGTGCATCCTCTTTTCTTCGTGTCCCTCGCGAGGAGGCTGATGGCGGAGCCGAAGGTTCGAAGCACGCGCCACCACCTGCTCCTTATTATCCCCACGAAATGGGAGAAGATACAAAGAGCAAAGGATGGGCAGAAAAACCACCTTCTACGTTCTTACCACTACACCGCAATGACGCAGATGTCGAGAGACACATCTCTCATTTTTCACCTCGCACGCCCTTACCGAACCTTGCGTAGGCGAGTTGGTGGTAATGCGGTTCATCTGAGAAATCACACATACTGGCTGAGTAAAAAAAATCAATCTTTTTTTGGAATGCTCCAAAAAAAGAACCTTTTTTTCCTACGTTATCAATGTATATTTTAGACGATACCGATTAGAGATTTAGACGATACCGGATTGAATCTCGTGAAAAATCAAATTTTCATTTGGACGGATATTAAAAATGTGTTATACATACATTTTTAATGTTCACACACTTTTTCCACGATATTTCGATCGTGCGCATATCGATTATAAACATACAGCCTGCTACACAGATTTCATCCCTCACGCCGAGTTCACTCCACAATCCAATTATTCACGATCATTTAACTAGATCTTTTATTTCAATTCAAACCAGTTGCACACATTCTTCTCCATACATGCGCGATTTGAGTTTAAATAAAAGGTCTAGTTAAATGGTTGTGAACAATCGGATTGTGGAGTCGTGAAAAAAAGCGTGTGGCCACTAAAAATATGAAGAGAAAACCAAGTGTATAATTTGTAGAGGGACGAATGCATTGGATCTGTGCTGTGGTGGCATTTTTTTAAGTTTAATTTTCAATTAAATTAAAAAATCAGAAACAATGCTCTGAAAAAGTCTAAAAGTACCACAATGTACGTAAAATTATGTTCAATGGATTTCAATCGATTTAAATGAACAACTCTCCGAATGAAAATTTCCCTAATTCATTGTGTAAAATAATATTCTGATGGATTGTTTCACAGATTTATTAGCAATTGTCGGATTAAAACGAGCCTTAAATAAAGAGTCCTCCAAAAAAAGTTGTTTAGACAAAAATATGCGATACAGCGTTATCACTAAGTTTTTCATTTTTTAACGAAGTTAGATAAATCGTGCGTAATAAGGGTGACCCGGATTAACCCTATGTCACCCACCCGTCATGGCGCGCATCGTTTCTTCGGCGATGAGGTCGCGCTCCGGTCCTTTTTCCTGCGTCGAGATGCTCCTCGTTAAACTCATTAGTCTGGTACTCGCCACCAGCACATCGCTTTCGTCTCGTCTACTTCCTCCCTCAGATTTTCCCCTCTTCCTCTCGTAATCTGGCGCTCTTCCACCCTTGCACACGATTATTCTTCCGACACTCGTGCTTTCGAGCTTTCACCTTGCTTCGTGACGTCTTTGTCTGCCTTATATTATATCAACGGGGAATGTCGCGCTCCGATTTTTTGTCCTCTTATACGTGCATATTCCGTACACCAGAAGTTTTGTCTCGTTACTCAAACGCCATTAAATGTGTATAACTGAAGCTTAATTAAAATAAAGTAAAAAAGAAAGTACATAAATATATATAATTAAAATATAAAATAATCCTTGAAAATTAATCACGTTGAATTTTCGCTGTATGACTTAATTACCGTTAATAATTCATAAATTTACATACCTTAACTACAAGACGTCCTTCATTTATTTATTTTATTTTTTCGAGCTTTATCTCGAATTAATTTTACGTTTGCACTGACGAGTCAAGAGAAAATAAAATAATATACTTGAAAATAAAATAGACCTTGGAAATTAAACATGTTTGATCTCCGGTGTACGACTTAAACACCGTCATTAATTCATACATTTATTTACGTCAGCTTTGAACACTCCTTTCCAATTTTTTTTTTTCAAGCTTAACCTCGTATTCAAATTATGTTGACACGACAGAGCCAAAACAAATAAAACAATATAATTAAAAATAAAATAAACCTCAGATATTAACCATGTTGGATCTCCGGTGTACGACTTAATTACCGTTAATAATTCATACATTTATTAACCCCAACATTCAACCCACCCTCCAATTTCTTCTTTTTTCTTCGCAATTAAAACCGTCGTCCTTGCAACGGGGTGAATATTAATTAGAAAATAATTGCATCTCTCCCTGCACATTCCGTACGCGTTGTATGTAGAAACAAGTCATCAATAAAATATAGGTACTAAAACAACTATCTCTGTCAGCCCTTCACCTACACCCCACGTTTGAGGATGCTGACGGAGATACGTGCCTGTGTGTGTGTGTGTGTCTGTGTTTGGGTGTGTAAAGGCAGAAAGTAGACAGAGTCGCGATTAGACACGGAACGTTGCCGACAGTACGAAAGGGTTTTTAGCTCGACGCATCTACAATGTCGTACACCATTGCTGGATGGACTTTCCGAGCCTATTAATTTCATTCTCTTTGTTGGCGGAGGCTCACCCGCCTCCTTACCGAGACTCGCTCGATCTCCCTGCTCGCTTCGAGAGCCGGGAAATTGCGACTTAAAATATTCAGTGAGGGCGCAGCGAGCATCCCAATGCTGTATAGGGGTTCTCGTACGGTTTTGGGGGGGGGTTAGTGCCGATCTGTGTTCGTCGCCGAATCCACGTCGAGTCGAATACAAGGGAAGGGAGAAATGGTGACGGCGACGACGGCGGCTGGGTGGCAGACAATCGAGCGACGGGAAACTATGTGTTGTCGGCAACCCTTGCAGAACCGAACAGTGTCCACAGCACAATCCCGACCTACCCCTATCCTATACCACTATCAGCAAGCCCTTTGCTACGCTTGAAAAATGCCGCTCTAATTTGCATAAAAAATTGGTGCATGGATGCATTATTACAGCTTAACACAGTATATTTTTGCCTTCTTCTGCTTGTGTCGCAAGAGGACTCGAGGACATGCTCAACGCAAGCAAATTATGACAATTAAATACAATTATTATTAAAGACAATTAAACGGTTTTTCAAACAATACGTTTATCAGGAAAAAGATAATTTTTCAAAAGTTGTGGAGTGCACGTTTTTTTAAGCTACAGAACCACTTGGTACTTTAACAATATATTTTTTTTAATTATTGGTGAGAAAAAGTATTTGTCGATGGTGCTGGAGCTGATGGAGCTGTTTAGGTTCTTTAGATTCTTCATTTTTTGCAGGTTCTTTGGGTTCTTTAGATTCTTTGGAAGATTTTATTTCCGGGGATATTTTTGTAGCGTTTTTTTCCCGAGATTCGAAGAGATATTTGTCATGTGTAACGCAAATTTGACAAAGATATTGCTTGTTAAAAAACAAACAGAAAACAAATTTTGATTAGCCAACTTAAGGATTGCAAAAAAAATAGTTAAAAGTCACTTTATTTACACAATCTGCATAGTAACAATGGGTACCATTCCAATCGAAAATCATTTTTTATATTTTTTAAAATAAATAATTATGACTAATTATTGTGAAAAAAATCAAAGCTTCACGCTATTGCTATGATAATATATTTCATAGGCGTAAAATAATACATATTATAGTTTTGTTAATAAGGTATGTAGGAAAAATTTCATTTGAATTGAAAAGTTAAAAATCCTAATTTACTAGCCTTCGCAGTGATGCTAAATAATTTACTGTAACTGTATTTTAATAAATGGTCATTACAACCTACAGATATGTATTTAAAAAAGTATTAAAAATACTTTGCCATTCGAATTGCAAAGTACGCGGAATAAAAAATAAAGATAATCTATTATTTATTCATTCGACAGGTTCTAATAATCCATTAGAGATTAATAGAAATTTAAATGAAATTCCGCACTATATTTTCATTTTTCTTAAAAATCTATTTATGGTTTTAAAATAATCATATTTGTGTTAATTATAACACTATTAAAACCGTTTATCTTAAGTGACCCAGAAAATGTGATTTTGGTAAATTCAATGGTAATTCCTCTTCATATTCAACGTGAATGATATTTTTAATTTGCTTATACAATTTTAGGATCAATTCCAAGTAATTATAACAATTTCTTATTTTATATTTTATTTAATTAATCCATTATAAATCTTTTTTTCTCTGATAATATCACATTTTCGATAATGAACTTGAATGAAAATATGTTTTGAAAGCATAATATAGAATATAAATTTGCCATCTACATATTGACTCCCACACACTTATTTTTGGCCGAGTTATATTTTTTTTTAAATAAAAATTTGTTTGTCACCACATTTTAATCATATCAGAATTATAAAAACTCGTTGAGCAACCTCCAAAAAAATGTCTACAACGCCCGCGTTGAATGAGGACTTTCTTCACGTAGAAAACTGAAGTTTTGAGTTGGAGGGAGCAGAACAATTTTTTTTTAATTCATTTTCAACACACCCCTAAATTTATGTATAAAAATAAATGATATCGAAAGCGAGGTAACTACAAGAATTCTTATTGAATTGTGGATTAACGATCACTGTATTTATAAATATATAATAGTGTAAGATAAAACATGAGAAGCATAAAAAAAAAAAAAATATGTAGGCCAGAAGGGATTTGTGCGGTAGCGTAGACCCTCGGCTTGCTTCGTTGGAACATCGGTATAGTGTGCGTGCGAAAGAGAGGAGCTGGGGTCTGCTGCTTATGATCCCTGCATGTGCACTACATACAGTGCATTGAACAGAAGCAGAAGCAGCAGCAGCACCAGCACCAGCAGCAGCAGCACGCCACTCATCGTGCGGCTTCGACGTGACGCTCGGCTTGATCGATATTGCTCGGTGCGCTGGTCGTGCACACCAGCTAGAAAAGCAGGAGAAAAACGTGTATGGAGTAGAGTGAAAACGTTGAAGTGGAGTAGAGTGAGAGAACGAGTGAATCTCTGGCGCTTCCAGGGCGCGTGCTGATCCGGGAGAGTCCATAGGCCGTTCGGCCGTAAAGTGTAACGCCAACGACGCTCGGAAGCGCGAGACCTCGAGCCTCTTTACCCGAACGGGGTGTTGGAAAGTAGACGGAGAGTTCAACAGCGGCGAATCCAGGGGGGATGTTTTATAAACTTCGCGGGAATTCTTATCTACAAAACTAAGATTTTTCATCCTCTCTATTGAGTTTCATGCAGGGTTCACTCTTGCCTTCTAAATGTGCGATACTATGTTTTTTTTTAAATGAACAAATTGTATGCAATTTTAATATTTCTAACATTTGTGAATTTTTTTTTTTTCGAGATTTTCATGTCTGTATTTTGAAAAAATGTCCGTATGTATGTATGTGCGTATGTGTGTGTGTGTGTGTGTGTGTGGAGGGCTTCGAAAATTCAATCACCTATAACTCAAGAACCGTTCAAGCGATGAAACCAAAATTTGGCACAGAAGTGAAGTAGTTAACCCGCTTTAACTACTGTGATTTTTATAAATATTTATGCCTGCCAAAAATGTAAATAATTGCTTAATTCCTTCAGCGTTCGATTCGAAAATATTTCTTGTATCGATTACATCAATTAATACATTTTTAGAAATACCTCGCTAACGATTATTTCAATAACCAAAAAAATTTCATAAATGAAAAATGGAGTCAACATGGCATTAATGAGTCAAAGCCCTTAATATTTTATTTTCATTTGTTTTTCGGAAAAACAAAATGAAATTCCTTTAGTTCGTTCCCAAAAGAATATTTCTTGAATTGATTCCATCATTAAAGTAGTGAATACAATATTTAAAAAAAAAAATACTTCACTAACGATCATTTCTATGATCATCCGTCAGGATAGCATGGACGTTGATAGATAAAACCCCTTAAGCGTACGATCTACAGTATCATAGATATTATGCATACCGTATAAGATAACAAGAACAATCGTCTGCGGGGGTGGGACTTAATACATTGAATGCCTAGACGTTGATACGCGCGTCAAACATCCACACTGGCTGGTTTGATAGCTCAATACCGTCCCATGTCGCTCTCGGCGCTCGCAGAGCTGTTCTGATATGTACCACTGCTCTTGTGATATCGATGACTGGGCTGCTCTGGGCTATTGGGCTGCGTGTGGCAGCAACCTCTAATTGACGATATATTCACGAAGGTCTGAGGGAACAACAACACGCGTTTCATCGCGATCCAACCACGGATTATTAATTACGGAGGTACACTGATATGACACCGCAAATGCATTCTGCTACCGATTAACTCGTATATACAAAATGTATAACACATATAGGAACGTATGACGCACGAGTAGAGCAGCTAACAATACTATTCTCTACTCTGCTCCTGTAACGCTCGATGTTGCAGCTATTTTCGGCCCTGTCTTCATTCAAATAACCTTATGCACAGGAACTTCAAAGGTGAACTAGTTTATAACGGCTGAATGGACGGACGAAAATTGAATTTTTAAATGAAATCTTAAGCTCATATTTAAATCAAACGTAAGTTATACTGTAATTAAACTTTTTGTGTCGAATTTGTCTTAAAGGGTCTATGGATTTTAGCTCCGAAAATAAAAGTGTTTTATTTATTTTTTTATCAGTGAAAATAAATCTTACCAAGAATCCTCTGCGATTGATTATTCGTAATGATTTCTTGGTCGTGTAACAAAACCCAGGTCAACGTTTTTTTAAAATAGAACATATAATTTAGAAAACATACGACACGATTTTTATATTTGTTTTTGGAAAGTTTTTGGTTAGATGCAATATGCAAAATCCTATGACAGCCTTTTTTGCTTTACTCATGGATAACTCCAAAAATTATTCACAGAATTAATGAAATGTTACAGAAATTCTAAGTGAGAAATAACGTAGAAAAAGTGTGGAATTTTTATGAAAATTGTTTCACAAGGATAAACATGCAAAAACTCACTGCAGCCCTCAACGTAATATTTATGATATCGTGTAATACATATCAATTGTTGAAACGGTTGAGGTACTTTCGATGTCAAGATGAAATTTGTTCGAATTGAAGTATTCGATTGAGTTCCATAAATGATTTTCTTTTATAACTGTTTTATTTTCGTCCTTAAAAGGGATTTAGAGCGAATTATATGAATTGCCGGTAGAATTGCCCACATCGTATAGAAAATAGGGTTTAGTATAACGATTCGTACGTCGTAGCTGTATAGAAAATACGTACGTGCCCGATACGTGTTTCAATAAACTCTAAGATTCAATGTGTGGTGCACACACTAGTGGTACACACGTAGAATGCATAACGTACACGTAGCTAGCAGCAAAAGCGCAAACCATAAAATATCGGTACCTTGAGAGTTTAATAAAATAAAGGCAACGGCGAAGGCAGCAGCAGCAGCAGCAGCAGCAGCAGCCACCATCTGTGGTTGCGAGAAAAATATTATTTGTGGTCACTCACAAATTGCATCCTGGTGCCCAACGCTTGCTACATTCTCGGCAGTTACCACGTACAAAACGCTGTACGGGAGAATTTTTCGGAGCATCGTCACGCCGTTTTTGTCTGACCTCAATGGTCAGTACGAAAAACGATTAAAAAATATGATTCATAAAAATTGATGATACTTTTTCTCAGTTCACCGGAATTCGCGTGCTGAAGACAAATTAAAAACTGCGGATCGGAGAACTCTGTGTGTAGTAATTTGGCTTAATTATCCAAAAACATATTCCTCTGAACATTTCTAGCAAAATATTACATTTCATATTAATGTGACTATCTAACAATGAATTACTATGAAAAATCGTAATATGTAATTTAATTATTTTGAATATTTCATGTGAAAATGTCAATAATAATATAAAAATATTTGTATTGAATGATAGATTTTTTAATTAAAACTCTTTTTTTTTTGTGTCTGTTTTCAATGCTGTACAAATTACTTTTAATTTTTGAAATATTGATTATTCTTAATCAAGCCTTTCTAAGCATTTTATTAAACTTTTCTACGAAGTTTACAAATTTTCTTACAAGATTACAGTAGTGCTAATATAAAATATCCAATTTTTCTTAATTTTCTTAATTTTTATATTAAGATTAATATACCAGATTATGATATGAATAAAAACTTTTAGTTTTTTTTTACTGCAAATTTCCACTATATTTTTTTTTAACAGCGTCTATAAATAATATTCAATTATCGAAATATTGATGATTCATTTCAATTTACATAGCAGAACATTTACACGTGTTCTAGTGATTAATAATAATGAAAACTGTTCGTTTTGAATATTTTACATTTCCATCAAGATGATTTTCCGTAAAACTGTTTTTAAAAAACGTGAATCGATTAGACAAGTCGAGTCTCGCTGTATTTATGAATCGTGATAAACGTTTGTATTACAGTAGAGGGAAGAGACGGAAAAAAGGGAAGCGAGACGAGAGCGAGGCTGAGAGGGTCGGAATGAAGATAAAGAAAAATAAAAAGGCAGGACGTTGAAGCGCAGAGGCTTTTCAGCAGGACGAGACGAATAATTCAGAATACGGATCTGGTATGAGAGGGGTTGCTGTTGCTGCTTTATAAGGATGCGTGTGTACATTGTATACCTTCGTTCGTAAATGTAAATTTATCGCATACGTATAACGCCTTCTATGTTAGTGTACACGTTTGTGTGAGAGGGTGAGCTCTCGCGCTATCCGAGAGGGGTTGGAAACGTGGTGAACGCCCTTCCGTTAGTCCGCCGTGGGCTACGTCCCCAGGTCCGCTATTTACGAGCAGAAACTACACCCCCACCCCACCCCCCCACCAGCCTCTCTCTGTCTCTCATCGTTTCATGTCTGCGTCTCTCCCTTCGCATGGAAATTACCGGCAGCGGCTCTTTTCGTTAATCGATACCACCCTCTCCACCCTCTTAACCAGCGTAGAGATATAACAGAGAGTACCCAAACGAGAATCAGAAAATGCAACTGAGTTTTCACTCCTGTGAGCAATTATTGTAAACAAAAAAGATTGGAAATTGAAGCTTGCAATTTGTTTCCTTATTTAACAATTGTATACAACGTTTTTCACGTGTATGTATATGGGACATTCCATTACACCTCGAACAAAGTCTGGCGGCGATGTCTCAGATTTGCCCCCTAGTTTCTTTTTACATAGAAGTACATGTTGAAAAACTGATACCAATATCTTTTTAGATTTTTTAAACGCTTCGATTCTGTGATTTTTTTTTTAATGTATACAGCTACTATTTTTTGAAACATGAAAAAATATAGAAAAAATCATTTAAAATACAGCTAAATTTATGGAACATTTCGAAAAGGAAGGTTTGAAAATTGCGGGACGAAAGTTTGAAAAATAATTTTTTTTCAAAAATAGATAAGAAGCGTGATATTGTATAAATGTGTTATGAATAAAACAACACAGGTAATTTATTTTTTAGTTATCTGTTATATTCTTATATTTATTTAAATATATGATGATCAAGTTTTAATATCCAATGTTTTTTCTTACTCAAAGCTGTATTTACTCTAACCTTTCTGCTAAGAACATAAAAAATGAAAAAAAAAATAAATAAAAAATTTGCTTCGTAATTATTCAGAATAGGAGCACTTTCCAATTTCAAGTTAACTCTTTGAAGCATAGAAAAAATCCTAAATATTTACGTTTCGATTATTTAGAACTCTTGATTTATAAACAATAAACGTTTCTTATAATTATTCCTAGACTCATTGGAGCCTTTAAGATATTATGACATGAAACAGTGCAGCCATTACAGCAAAAGAATATTATTTTCGAAACATTAAAAATGACCGACAAAAAGGTGAATCAAAAATCTACCCATCATGCTTCAAAGGGTTAAATATCATTTTAAAAAATATGTAAACGAAAAAAAAGTCTCTCGTTCTTCCTCAAATTTTCATGTTTTAAAATTCATCTTTATCGCATAAAAATGTTCATCTTTAAAAAAAAAAATACCAGCTTCCTGCCTGAAGTAGAAAAAAAGGATAATTCTTCGCATTTTTTCACTCTACTATTCACAGCGACTAAACTTCAACTTGGAGAAAAGGGTCGTCGGAGGGCGCGTTAGTAACGATAGTTTTACTGCGCGTGATAAGAAAGGTGAACAGCCAGTAGAAAAGAAATAAAATAAATGATAAGGAGGGGACGTAAGATAAGACGTATAAGGACTTGAAAAGGTTGAAAAAAAAAAAAAACAAAAAAATCCTCGTGGACTTATGGACGACTGTAATCTTATGTAACGCTGGAGAGTCCCGAAGTTACGAGGTGGGTGTGGAGGCAACGATGATGGCAAAGGGAAACGTTGGCCAGAGGGGTGCAGAGGAGCTACCAGAGAACGCGCGGGGAAGCAAAGAGGTCGAGAAAGAGGAAACGGGCATGGAGTTAGTGCTTGTGCAAGGGGATTGAGAGAGGGTTGGATCCGTCGAGGTACCGGCGGGAACCGGCAGCCATGCACCTCGCCGGCTCTGCCGGGCCCGTCCATCGGGGTGGATGCACCGTTGCCTCCGCACCAGAGCTCTCTGTGTATGCCATGGAGAAAGGGAGACGCGGAATTACATATAGCTTGGTATAGAAGCTCTGGTGAACGACGGGAGAGAAAGCCCTGGCAACGAGAAAGGACCTCCGAGAGGAGGCAAAGCCGGCGAAGTACCGGTAAAGTCCGGAAAACCCTTCGTCAATCGCTTAGAAAAGAATATTCTCAACGCTCGAGCTCTACGAATAATGATTTTTTGCTTTGCAAAAAAAAAAAAAAAAAATCTTCGGAGTTATTATTTTGCAGAACGGTTCGTATATGGCTTCGTACATTACTAAATTGGCTTATTTCATAACAACCCCATGATATTAGCATTTTAAGCAAATACCCGTATTTTTATTGCTTATTAATGATGTTTTGATCGTGTGGAAAAATCCGGAGGTTGGAATATGAAGAGAGTGTAGTAGAAGATTCATTTAATAAAAATGATATTGAAAAAAACAGTCTACAATTTTTCATATTCGGCCAGGCCCGGATTTTTTCAAGTCCTGGGGTTATTTTTTACGTTGATTTTGTTTTCGTTTTCCGAATACCGATTATGAACAATAAGGGCGTTAGATTTATTTTAGATATCTTTTTTTGAGATGTAAAATAACATTTTCTAACTTTAGAAATCGCTTGACTTGCACAAAAAAGCATAATTCCATATGTGGAATTTTTGTTTTATAACTTAGTTTATTGGTGCATACATTTTTTTTCATTTCGAAATGTTTAGATTGCACTGATGGACTAAATTGGTTTTGCAGAGTCTTATTCTCTTTGAAAATAGACTCTGCCCGATCCGAGTACAGGAATTTTCATTTGAAGCTATTACGTAGAAAGAGAGATTTTAATAAAATATTGCAGTCTTATTTCAAAGAGAATAATACCCTGCAAAGCTAATTTTGTCTATCGATAGAACATAAATATTACAACAAATAATAATAATAATTTTCGTCATAGTGTCGTGATCATGTAACAAAGATATCACCAGAACCCAATGTAACTATAATTATACACGGAGTTCCATTTTCAAATTGCCATTTCATTGCAATTTCTGTTTTTCTTGAAATGGAATTCTTACACTTTTCAATATTTGAATCAAAGGACGTTTTGAGATGATTAAAATTTGTGATACAACAATTTTTCATGGATACGAAAAAACGATTTTCTCCCTTGAATCGGTGAAGCCTAAAAGTATCAACATAATCATCGCAAAAGATTTATTTTCGTAAACCAGGCTTTTCTATGAGAGAGCAAAGTGAAAAATAACGCTTTCACTACTTTACGTAAGACAAGATATAAAAATAATTTTTAAAAACTTCATTTAATCTGTTAATGTTACATTATTAAGAAAAATTCTAATACAACAAATGTATAAGGCATAGGCAAAAATATATTACAAGCTCTTGATTAAATGGCGCGAACGAGGTTGTCTGCAATATAAAGAGACATAGATTAAAGTAGCCGGGGTGTTGTAGAAAAGCTCGTGGATGCGTGAAATATCTAGGGAGGTTTTATGACGTTGAAAGATAGTAAAAGAGAGAGGGACGAGAGAGGAGGTAGAAGAGAGTTCCGAACCGTGAGCCAGCGCAAGAGGGTAGATGGTTGGCGAAGGTCAAGACTCAGATGGGCGTGAGGTGAAGGTAGTTGTGTTGGATGCGCTTTGGTAGTGGTTATACTCTCTCTCTTGGTACTTTTCATGCACGAAGGCGAGCGCGGGCGCGCGCGCGCGCGAGCGAGCTAGCGAAACTCTTGCCACAGCTTCCGGTTGGAGCGCGTGAGTTAGTGCAGAGTTTGCGGCGACTCCAGCAGCAGAGCGAGCCTTCGTCGTTTTCATCGCGCGTTCTCCCTCGCCATCTATCGAGTTGGGGCGAATCCGCGAAACGGAAGGGAGACTCTCGCTGCCGCGGCCGCCAACCTCCCCGATTGCGCAGCGCAATTCCACCCCTCTCGTTCTCTCTCATCCCTCCTGCATCATCCTCTTCTTCTTCCTTGTGTATGCGGCTCGCCCCACGTTCGGCGATGCGGCATCCCAGCAAGACGCCCGCCCGGCGCGCCTCCCGGAGGTGGATGAACCGAGCGAGAACCTCGCCAATGCCGGTAGCACGTTATAAACCTATACTACCTAGCTATAACTACATATATACTGTACAGTAGTTCTCTGCCTAAATCACATTCGCCTCTGTAAACACAGAAATAATTTACACGAAGAGAAGAAATTCGTTGGGTGAACCAACATTATGTTGGGACAATAAATTAATTAATTAAGAAGATAATTCTTCGATACTCAATTTGTCGAGCCAATCGACTGTTGATTCTATCAACTAACCTGTGTTCTTCGTGTACATAATAATAAAGCTCAAATTCTAGGGGATCATGGGACAATCACACCAACACCCACGGACACTCTTACAGACACTCTCACAGACACTCTTGCAGACAATCTCAGAGATACTCTCACAGATACTGTTACAGACACTCTCACAGACACTCTCACAGACACTCTCACAGACACTCTCACAGACACTCTCACAGACACTCTCACAGACACTCTCACAGATACTCTCACAGACAATACGTTTAATGTATTTAAAAGTATTTAAAAGGTATCCACAAATTTCTCCCTAAGCCAAATGTAATTCCAAGTTAAGTTTTTGTTCTTCAGAGATTCAATCGAGTGAATACATTTAGTACGAAGTAGTCTAAGTAAACAAAGTTTTTAAATGGAAATTAGGGATTAAACCGTTGAGTTCAACAGTCGCCCTCTGTTACGTTCCATTAATTACGTCAATTGAATTTTCATTTCGCTCTGAATAAAACTTCGTCCATAAATTAGACTCTGCTATCTCAATAATAAAAATCAACTGCACCTAAAGATGAAGAAACAATTTTTCAAAATCTACAGATAATCACCCGCGTCCAAAAATAAAACCAAAACACACGTCGACTAAAACGTGATGCTTCCGGTTTACAGTATGTATTTATCAAGCTACGTCACGAGCTTTAAAGGGTAGGTCGTGGATTTTTCGCCGTCAAAAGCTCTACCTTTAGACCGTCGTAATATCGGGTTTCTCCGACATAAAAAAAACTTCTTAAAATAAATTACTATTTTCCTTGACCGTGCGTTTCGCTATGAGCTCCGGACATTTTATGAGTTGCCAATGTTAGCAACGAATATTTATTACTGACAAAACCCTCTAAATAAAATCAAACCCCATGTTGACTAAAACAAATAGTTTCCAGAATTCAGACTTAACTCATAAAAATACGTTACAAGTTTTAAAGGATAGGTCATAGATTTCTAATTTTTAAACTCTTTGAGGTAAATTTCTTGTGCGTCTTGCAACAAAATCCCAACATTTTTCGAGTCGTGAATGTTGACAACGAAAATATATCCCAAATAATTTCGCTGAAAAAATCCAAGTCACATGACGAATAAAGCGAGAAAATTCAATGTTTTTTTTCTTCAGTTGTTGTACTCATCAAAATTACGTTATGAGCTTGAAGAGGTAGGTCGTGAATTTTTCGTCGTCAAAAGCTCAACGGTCGAAACCTTTTTAATTCCGCTTTTTTTTTCACTGTGTTAAAAACTCCTTAAAGTAAGACTCTTCGTGCTTATTCGTTTCCTTGTTTGTGCGTCTCGCAACAAACTCGAGAAATTTTGCGAGACGTCGATGTCGGCGACGAAGCCGGTACTCGTGGCCGGGGTAAATCCCCCGCGAGACGGTAGGGTGGTGCCGGCTTGGCTCGGTTGGTTCGTGCACCCTGCCGCTGCGATGCCTGCTGGCTGGTTGCGGTGGTGTTGGTGCACCGGCGTCGTCGGAGCCAGCAGGCAGTCAGCCGATGCAGCGCCGGCGAACTATATATTTATAGGTATATATATGTATAGAGTATACTATAGTATACTAGCTGCTGCTGGGAGGTGGATGAACCGGGCAGCAGTCGAAGAGGTAGAGGTGTGTATGTGTGTGTACACATATATATAGAGAGGGTGAAAGGGAGATGGAGCGAGGTATGACGAGGGTGAAGAAGGGAGTGAAGCCGAGACAGAGGGTTAGATGAGGGTGTTGGCAGAGAGAGAAAGAGCAAGATATATATACAGTGGCTGGGTTTCCTGGGTACGTTGCTATGGCGACACCGCGCCGCTTTCCAGACCAGACAGAGATTCGCGCGCGGTCCCCGACATCGCCAGACTGAACGTCGCAACGTTCACACAAACGAACGTTCTTCTCTCTCTCTCTCTCTCTTTCTCTCACTCTCTTCTGTCCTGCACACCGCACAACGATGATCGTAACGTCACCCACAAGCAAAGAGACCCCCCTCAATGGATTCCAACACCGACGACGATTCTGCCTGTTTGCGACGCAGCAACGGTCGAATCCGCTTAGAACGCCGCCGACGATGATGAGGAGGTAGAGATGAAGGAAGATGAGGACGAGGAAGAGCAGGACGAGGGTCTGCAACGGCGCTATGACGAGCAACGCGAGACGGAGAGCGAGTTTTGCTCGAAGCGGAGAGATGCACCGGCCTCCCAAGCCCTTCGAAATCGATCCACTGCTATATACTCGCCCGCCATCGCTGGTATACCTCCAACACTGTGTCTCGTTCTCCAATCTCCGTCTCTCTTTCTATCTCTCTCTCTCTCTCTCTCACACTTTAGGCTTCTGCACCCTCGACCTGCCTCAGTCGACTGTTTCGTTGCACAGAGCCCTTCAGGGTCTCTCAACAGCCAGACAGGAGTGGAGACTCCTGAAGACTCACTGAAGTCATACTGTCGGTGTGGAAATTGAGATTGGCGAATTGAGATTTTATGTAGTACCTATTGCCACTCTTATTGCTGACACTTGAGGCACTATATGAACTTTTGATAGAATTTCTGTTGATTGAACATTCAATAAGGGTCTAGTTGAGTTACCTGAAATTTATGAAAATAAAATTGTATTGTACTACGCGGTGAAGTATTGCAGCTTGATAGAATAAATACCACTTGACACCAACAACAAAATAAAAATTAATAAGAGAATATCACTTATGAAAGACCCTCATTTTCTGCTTGTCGAATGATGTTTTCTTAAAAAAACAAACTGCAAGATTTCATCGTTGCCATTGCAAGACAACGATGTTTTCATGATTTACAGAGTGTTTCGGGGTTTCTCAATATCCAGACAGAAATTGAGATTGGCGAATTGAGATTCTACGTAATACCTGTCACCACTCTTACTACTGGTACTTGAGGCACTATATGAACTTTTGATAGAGTTTCCGTTGATTTAAAATTTTGGGGATTAGGCAGTCACCTAAAAGTTATGAAAATAAAATTGTGTTGCCACTGTAAATATGAAACATTGCAACTCTAAAAAAAATCACTTAACAAGCACTTCAATATTGAATTTGTTCATTAAAAAAGAAAACCACTTATGACAGCTCACGTGTGAATTTTTATTCCTCTCTTCTCGAATACCATGTTCTTAAAATAAATTTGCAAGATTTTATATATGCACTGGCTAGACCACTTTTTTAAATACTTTACAGATAATTGAGCGCCCTTAAGCAGATCGTGATCAATTTCAATATTTCGTATTTTTTAAATAATAAGTCAAAGATCGATGGATGATTTAATCGGCAGTCAATACTCGACTGTACTCCTGAGAACAGAAATGTATACTCAGCCATGGTTACGCTTGTTCTGTGTACAGAAACGGTAAACAGGTGGAATATCAAGAGTCGTACTAGAGACTCAACGCTAAGTATTTTCAAAAATTTAATTGCATTGAAATTTTTTTCAAAATAATTGTATTTAGAGTTTAGACATATCTAAATTTGGATACGATCCGAATTCTTTGGCTTTTATATCAGAAATTTATTTGCCTAATTTTTATCATTTTGACGAACAAATAATTGGTGTTTCCGTTTTTAATTTTTTTTAAACTCGTGCAATCGTCTTATTTTATAATTTACAGCTGATTATTTACTGTGATATATACCTTGAGTACCGGAAACTTTAAGCTGACAACGGATAATCTTGAATTTCTTTCTGACAGACCCTTTTAAGTTTTCATTAAATGATTAATTAACCCTTTTTTAGCCGTCAACGTAAGAATACCTTAAGAGGAAGGGGGTTTCGAAATTTAGACGAATTGATTTTCATTTTTTTTACATTCTAGAATCGCTGAATTTTTTCTGGGCATTTTAAACTAAGGGAAATTAAAAAAATTGTTTAAACTTACAAAATGAAAGACTATTTTATCACTATTTGGTCGAACTGGGTCACAATTCCCTCTGAGGAAATAAAAATCGAAGAAAAAAGCACTTTTCCTATTTCTAAATGCACTCCAAGAGAGCATCTCCTGGAAGAAAAAGAATCATGCGAAGCAGGAATCGATAGAAGACTTAGGTTTCAATATTGAATCTCTGTATGCGTAAATGCAATCTCAGTTTTCAAAGAATTCTACTTTTCTAAGTGCTGAACATGATATCTGGAGAGCTGATCAAACAATTTCAATTCTTTTTATTAGAAAAATCGTTTAAAATATATCAGCAACTATATTGTAAAGAGAAAAAAAAACAGAACAATAAAGTTTTTACTTGCGTCTACAATTCACATTATCATTTCAAATTCGCTCCATCAATTCATAGATAATTTTATCTAATTTCAAAATTCACCAAATCTGCTTATTACAGACTTTCATAAATTAGTTAAACAGTTGAAATACCACTTTTACCAAACAGCAACAAAAATGTACATCTCTCTCAAGGATGTCGATTCGAAATATTTATTGCATTTCGTTGCACAGATTTAAGCCAATTGGATCCCACGATTTTAAGATCACGGAGTGTTGGATGGGTCGGCAGAAGAAGAAAACAACAAGTATTAGATATGATATTATTTATTAATATAATGTATTTCGTAATATATATACATATATAAGTGGGTGTGTATGTATGTATATATATAATAATATATATTTATATATTTATTTATTCATTTATTCATTCATTTATTTTTATTTAATCATATATTTTTTTTTTTTTTCGTATTACATTACCGTTAAACATACATAAAACCCTGATAGATTGGGATTACAGCTGTCGATTACTTCGATTACATTTTTTTTTTTCATTTTTTTCTTTTTTTTTTTTTTCGTTCGGGGAGTGGCGGGGGTTCAACGTACTTTCGATCGACTCTTCCAATCTGCGATTCTCGACGTATTCATTCTGTGTATATTTATCTCATATTTTCTTCGAGTCGAGAGGACGCAATTGGTGATAATCGATCGTTACATGTTTATTTCATTTTTTTTGTTTTTTTTTTTTTTTTTTTTTTTCTTGGCGCTCAAGGAACGAAGCACTGTGAACTTTGTGGCATGTTTTCGACACGACGAAAAACTGCACGATGCGGCCTGTGAGTCAATGTATGAGAATCTTGCGAAGCGCACGATGTCGCAGAGTCGGCACGATCGATATTAGAGACGGATTATCGACCATAAAAAAAGCGCCCGGAAAGAAAAGTCGAGCTTTAGTCGGACTCTGTGTGTGTGTGTGTGTGTGTATTCTTGGAGTATTGTGACCTCAGCGTAAAAGCGAGAACGAGAAGCGAATGGTGAAAAAAAATAGCTCGCGCAGTATACCAGAAAAGCATCACTGACTGACGTATCGTTGACTCTTACTACTTGCACAGGCTTGGCCGCTATAACCAATACGACACAAGCGGTCAGTGACCATTTGGATACCACGCTTGCCATTTGTATCTGCGACTATTATTATTATTATCATTATTATTATAATTAGATACCGAAAACGATTATATCCCAAAGCCGTGCTTCGACGCGTGCGACATGTGGGCCGTTGTAAAAATATATATGTATATTTTTCTTCGTTTTATTTTTCTTTCATTACAATTTTTTAATATTTCTTTTTATTTTTATTTATTTTCGTTTTTTTTTTTTTTTCTCGTTATTCTCAATATTTTTTTTTTTTTGTTTTCTCTATTCACTCTTTTTGATGCATCATTCGTACCAATACGATCGTGCAAGCTTGCGCGCGTGACTGAATGATCTATATGCGATGAAGAGGTGAAGATTTTCTCGTGCTCGCCACGGAGAGGTCAAAATACAGATTTTTTCAATGAATTCGTAAGCTAGTAAAATTAGTCTACAGAATCAATCAGACTCTGTGTTATCGCTGTGATTCGCGAAAATTCTTTTTGCTGATTTTATAATCTCGATCGCTTTTACGTCGGTCATAAACTCGTTATCTCGTTCATTTATATCTGCTTTGTGTCGCGAAATAATTATCGAGTTCGCAAAACACGCTTAGATATTAATTATGTGTTGTGCAGGCCAACGAGGTTTTAAACATGGTTGACTTAATATGCTTGGATCGTAGATTACAAATTATTTACAATCTCACTTTTCTCATATTGTATGTCAATTTATTTTCATTATCACTTGTTCGGTGATCTAAAGTCTCGATCGCTCATACATGCCGCACACAAATGCAACGATCCCACAATCGTCTTTCCTTTTTCGCCCCCCTCCCTCCTTTCATTCGGATTCAATTACAAATTATAGCGAGAACCCCCGTCAAACTTACAGACGTTCGAGTGCAAAACACGTTCTATAGTTTAGGATAGTTTTTTTTTTTCTTTTTTTTCTTTTCTCTCTCTCCCTTTTTTTTCTTATTATTTGTTTCGTTATGTGAAAAAAGTTTTGGCACCGATTTTTTTTTGTTTTTTTTTTTTTTTTTTTTTTTTTTTCATATAGCTGTGAGGGTTGGTATTTTTGTGAATGTATGTGAATGTCTGTGCGTGTATTGTGTACCAATGTGTCTTTGAGTCCGTCTCTTCGCCTAATCTCTTTTTTTTTTTTTTTTTGGGTTTTATTCTAGTATAAATATCTAAAACTATAACCATCACGCAACTTTTTTTTTTTGTCCATTTCTCGATCCCATTTTATCATTCTGTCAGTGCTTTTATTTCGACTAAAAATGTATTACACATTACATTCTCAACCAAAAGTTTGCTTCGAATCGAATTTCAGTATTCTGTGACAAATGCAAAAATTGTTTAAAAAGAATTTCATAGAAAATTGAATTTTTAAAAACATAAAATGATCTCTTCGACTTGTTTTCAAATACATTTTTAAAGAATTTTCTTGCAGTAGTGAAAATTTGCGTTTCGCGAATTTTATACTATTTTTATAAAACTCTTCGTTGAATGATTTTCAAAATTGAATAATTTCACCCAAAAAAAAAAATTCACACAACGAAAAAAAATAAAATCTTTCAGAATCATATATTTTGGAAAAAAATTTAGAGATTTCATTGCGTATAATAGAAATTAAATTTTCTATCGAATTTCTTAAACAATTATTTTTTACGAATTCATCAATGCCTTTTTCTAATTATTATCATTATTTATCCCAATCAACGTTCTTGATATATTAAATGATTTTCTTCACTTCTTTCATCTCGTCTCAAAGTCCTAAAAATTCGAAAAAAATGCAACTTTCCGTTGTGAATGTTTGTGCAAATGTATTTTCAATTGTACCAATTTATTCTCGAACATTGAGTGTCACCGTACATTTGGTTTTGCCGCGTTGGAATCTGAAGCTGCGAGCGAATTCGAAATAACTTTTTTCGTCGCGGTTTTTTAACCCCCAGCGACGACAGTTTTCCTGGTGTGGCTGCTGCTGCTGCTGCTGCCACTACTTTTTTTCTTTTCTTTTGCTCTGCTCTCTCGTTCTTTATCCTCGAGTCTCTCCCGAACGACAGGATCGATACAGAGACGTTCGACGGGAGGCCAAGTAACGAGAATGACTGCCTGTATCGCGTTCGCTCCCCTTCGCAGCGTGCGCGTTGCATCGAGCCACACACCAGGCGCTCAACTTTTGCAACTGAGACTCTGGCACCCCGCATAGATTTAATTTTTTTTTTTTTTTTTTTTTTTTTTTTACTATCCTTTTTCGAATTCACTCGGTCCTTCATATATACTTATAATATTCCCCAACGTGGCTCAACACGAGCTTCTTCCAACGAGAACTTAGCCCAGATAATCCCGATAATCTCTCGCTATCTCCTTCCATCTTTCTCGCGCCTTCTTCCCGTTACTTTTTTTTTTTTTTATTCTTTCTTCGTATTATTAAAAAAGCTGATATTAAAAAATGTGTCGAGAATGCAAATCCCAGCCGGTTACCATGTATATCTCTGCCCGTGATGAGTGAGATTGCTCGATTAATGGGAGCCCGGCTGTTGAGAGATTTTTGGGTCAAGGGTGTTGAAAAATTTCCGGAGGATTTCTGTGTAATTTTTACTTGATTATCCACGAACCGAGTGCGTTTGAATTTTTTGTGTTTTATTTTTTCGTTCTTTTTTTTTTTTCTCTCTCTCTTACAATTTTGCTTCACTTTTTTTTCATATCGATTTTACTTACTAAAGCGAGATTTTTATCATTCCCAATCAATCACAAAATATATATACCAATTTCTCTCGCTTCACTTAAATATTCAAAGCCGATTAAATACGAATTTCACGAATTTCATTTAAAATTTTATTCCAATGTAATTCTAATTTCACACGGCAAGCATATTCCATTACTCGCGAATTTGTTTCCATATTTTTTTTTTTTTTTTTCTATGTGCATTTCACCAATCGAGTTAAGCCAATGAAGAACGATTACATCGTAGCTCATGTGGTTCATTTGTTCATTTTTATTTTACGTTTTTTTTTTCCTCTTTTTTTCTTCTTCAAATGGTGAAACTGAGCGATACGTGTAAAGGTGTGCTTACAATTTATCTACCGACACTCTCTGTCGTGTTCACCCGCGACCAAATATTATCCAAAACTAGATTTTTTCTCTGTATTTTTTTTTTTATTATTTTTCACCCGATAACTTATTTCACGTTTTTTTTTTTTTTCTTTCATTAAATTTAGTTATTTAATTTTAAGCCTTAGAGAAATATACGCATGTAGTACACACACCAAATATTTCATTCGCGCATCTCGATCGTTTTCGAATTATCGTTTAGTCGTCAAATTTCGTTTTTTTTTTTTTCTCTCTTATTTCCCATATGATCAATAAAAAAAATCGAGAAACGGAGATCCAATCAGAATTACCTTCGAGTCGAACTTTTTGCTTATTTTTTTTTTTTTTCTCTCCCTCGATTTTACGTTTTCCCCATAACGCGACATGCGGCTCAATGCTGGCTTTTATATAAGTGAGGGATGAGTTGGAATGCCGTGGGTGAATTTTTGGCTCTCGCCAAGGGTCGTCTCCTTCCAGCGGATATTTTTTTTTTTTTTATTTACTTTTTTTTTTTTTTTGTTGTTTTCGGACGATTTGTGCGTGTCTCGGGTCAAAGTGTGTATATAACCTACGTAATAAGAGGGTTGGAAGTGTCTTTGTATGTACGTACGTGTATTTATGATGATGAATGAGCGAGGGTTAATGGTTACGCGAAAAGGCCGGAAATGGATCTGTGTTGACCATTGCACAGGAAATATCGAGCATGGCGTGTGCACAACGCCAGCGAGATGACAGTCTCACAATAATATTATCCATATATATTATACGGCCCAGCCTCTCCGTACGCTTATGTGCTAATTGTAAGTGAACCTTTTTGGGATAATCGATGCAAAAAGATCATTGGATATCTTCTACAGACCGAATAGCGTCACGTACAGTCGTGACACGTAAAATAGATATATAATTATTGTAATTTTTCTGTCATACATATATATATATATATATATATATTATATATAATATATAATATATATTTTGTTTATAAATCACCGTAATGTAAACTAATGAAAATTAAATACATCTTTTCGCCTCGTAATATACCCTCTCTTCATAAATATATATGTATAATTTCATATAGTTTTTATTTTATAATCATATATTGTTTCGTTATAATATCAATCTTATCTGCCTTTCTCATCTCCTTCTTAGTCTCTTTTTTGTTGCTGCCGTTTTTCATTTTTTTTTTTTTTTTTCTTTTTTTTATTCACGTTACTTTTTTAAATCTGGTTTTTATTTGTTTTGTGGTTGAGAGAGAAAGAGTCTGTATTCCATTTTTTTTTGTCTGTGTACGTATAATAGTCACGGATAATATATATATATATATATATTTCTTCTTTTATTTTTATTTATTTTTATTTTTATTTTTTTGAAGATTTGAGTGTACTATGGAGTTGCACACTGGCTGAATCTCTTTGGAAATGTCACTTCCGGCTTAAATCCCTCTCCCTTTCTCTCTCGTGTCATTATAATTATACTTTTCGTCTTCGTCGCCTGTCTCCGCGAGTCGCACAAGTATGAGCAGGACGCGAAAGCAACTGCAACCAGCAAAACTGAAAAACACACGAGTGAATCCAGATTTTTTTTGTTCTTTACTTAATTTTCGTTTGGCTTTTTATAGATTTTTCTTTTTTCTTTTCTCACATTTCTCAATTCATTCTTTTGCTTTTATTTAATTTCTCTTCTTTTCACTCTCTCCTCATTTTTTTTTTTTTTTTCCAACTAAAACGGATGATCAGTCTTCGTGAATCACAGAAAGCTTTGATATGGCCTTTGACGAGATTAATCCGCGCGTTTCTCGAGCACAACACCAATCCCAAAAACCCAAACACCGTCGAGTCAAAAAATTGATCACTCAATATATTTGGACTCTCCTTACACTTGAGAAATGTAGCCAATTTTTTCGTATTTTTTTTTTTTCGGGATCGTTCGATGATTTTCAGTTTTGATTTCACAGTCACGTGATTGCGAGTACATATTGCTTTGGTTTCGTGGTTGAGTTAAGAATATTTAGTATATATTTATCGATTCGCGTCGTCGATTTACTCGAGAGACGACAACGCGCTTTGCTTTTAAATACACGACCACCCTCCCTTTCCCTCCGTTCATTATAATACATTATATTTATATTTGCTTGAGTAAAAAATATTAGATTATGTGAATCGTCAAGGTTTATTTTTGTTTTTTTTTCTTTCTTTCTTTCTTTTTTTTTTTTTTGCAAGACTCACGGATTTCGCGACGAAGAGATATTGGTTCGAGAGTGGCACGCAGATCAGCACAGATCCAGCTCCAGTTCCAGTCAGGTATCCGAGACATGTGCGAATGATGAAAAAGATTGCAAACGTATTTTTTTTCGTCTTTTTTTTTTTCAAAAGGGAAAGAGAAAATGCTAGATTCTCGAGCAACACGACGAAAGAAAGCGCGAAAGAGAGAAGAGGGAGAGAGCGAGAGGTAAAAAGTCATAGTGACAACACGAACGCGAGGTAGAATAATAAAAATTCCAAAGACGATATTTGGAAACGGACGATGAGATTTGAGGAAAAAAAAAACGATAAAGAAAAGAAAAAAGAAAAAAAAAAAAGAAGTAAACCCGACTTCTTTGAATTTCGATGGAAAAGACTCCGATATTATAACGATGGCATGAAGGGTTTTTCGCTAATTTTCTCTACAATGTGGCTAATTTTTTTTTTTTTTTTTATTTCTGTTTGTGTCATGTTTTTCTCATAAGGATTGTATGTTTTGTCTCATATATCTTTTCGTTTCCTCATTCTTCGTCATTATCTCCCATTCTTAAAACATCCTACGGTAAACCTTAAGTAGATTCTTTAAAATTGTTTTTTTTTTTTTCTTTTTTTTTTCATACTTATTGCTTTGAAATTCCGTATCGAAGACGTGTCGTTTACGTGAAACCGAGTAAACGTCGGGCTGGGATCAAGTGGGAGGAACGAGGAAATTGGAGAGGGATTGGGGGTGTGAGGGAGGGGGGTGGGGTCCAATTACGAGTCTACTTATAGAAACGATAGTTAAGTGTAATGATTATTACAGAGATATATATATACGTTTATATACCTATATAATAATATTCACGTAAGTACAAATATTCATCAGTGTACCAGTGTCCGTATGTTCTTTTTTTTTTTTTGTCCATTTTTTTACCATTTTCATATAATGTATACGTGTGTCATTTCATATTTTTTTTTTTTTTAGGCCTTAACCATGCATCATAAGAATATAGATATATAATATGTTATGTATATATCCGCATTACATGCTCGTCCACCTTATCATCATTCTCGTTTTTATCGCACCCAAAACCCCGTTACGCATTAATTATACTGTGAGCGCATATCCAGACACACACACTCTATAAATCTACGTATATATATATATATATAATCTTTCGGCAATACAAATTTTCGAATAGATTTTATATGAACTTTAGTCGGTGAATCGAATCAGCCAATTAATTTATGTAACATCGATTCACGATCGAAAAAAGCTTTCACTCTCTCTCTCTCTCTTTCTCTCTTTCTCTCTCTCTCTTTCTCTCTTTCTCTCTCGCTCGCTCTCTCTCTCTCTCTCTCTCTCTCTCTCAGCTCGAACTGCATTCACATTTTCAATAATTTATTTTTCCTTTTTTTTTTTTTTTCATCTTCATCTTTTAGTCACCGAGATCGGTGGGGCCGTTGGGAATCTCATTCCCGCGCGAATTTATCAAAAATAATTTACGGACGATCAGAGTGCGTCCGGCACGAATTTTCATTTCTTTTTTTTTTTTTTTTTGTTTATTTTTTTCACACATTATTCCAGGGCGAACACAACCGATTCACGATTCTCTTAATTTAAGAAAAAGAAAAAAAGAATCTGATGGACCGCCCTCAAAAACGAATCTATTTTCGGCACCCGGTACGCTTAGGGGCTGAATTTTTTTATTATTCTTATTTTTTCTTCTTCTTCTTTTTTTTTCTATTAATTTATTTTGATAGCGCCACGAAAGAGCGAGGAATCGCAACAATACGGCCGACGAATTATCGGCGACGATTTTTTGGTGTCACTTGTGTCACGTGTTTTTTTTTTTTTTTTTCATCATATTCAATAGTTCTCCCATTTATTTTCTTCTCTTCTGTTTCTTTTTTTTATTTTTCTTTTTTTTTATAATCATTTCCGATCACGTTACGATAATCAGTCGAAAAGCTATGCGCGTATTACATTATAAACGGTATGCCTCACGAACAGGAAGTTAAGACGTTAACGAGAGTGGCGTTCAGACACAGCTAGTAGTAAAATCCTCTGAGTCACGCAGTAGTAGAGCCTCGTTGAGGATCAGACAGTGGGCGCGAAATTTAAAAACACATCTAGATCATCACGCACCTCAGTCAATCGACTTTTCTTTTTTCTTTTTTTTTTCTTTTTTTTTTCAAGCTCTGTGAAGCATCCCGCACATCTGTGTTACAAATAAATATATGTATATATACAGAATAACTTTAAATATATAGATATATACGTGTAATATATATATATATATATCTATATATAATAATATACGTATATCACAAATCATTACGTTAGCCATTACTTTAATTAGTTTATGCAAAATGAGTGAGTGGGTTGGGTCGATCGAGATCGATGATTACATTGATTGATCCTGGTTCTATATTCTCCGCGTGCAATCATTATTCTCTTTTTTATTTTTTTTGTTTTTCTTTTTTCATCTTATTTCTTTCTCTCTCTCGTCACTTTTTATTTATTACTTGTCTTTAAATATATATATATATATATATATTCTCACGAGATCTTTCCGTTTCCACATTATACGATTAAAGATCATTATTACAACCGATCTCAGCTACACGCTTACACAGTGAGAAACTCTTTTACACGGTTCGGCTACACATTACTTTATTAGATGTCGTTACACACGTATTTAAAAAAAAAAAAAAATTCGACAAACTCGACAATTACTCTTAATCCACGTGCTATTAGCAACAACATTCGTTCGGCATACCTTAAAAATTCATTACTGCTCTTCTGTCTTTATTTCTTTTTTGTTATTTTTTTTTTTTTTTTTTTCATCAGCTTATCTCATCTATAATCTCTACGCTCTGAGTCGCTTACACAAAACTAAAGCTAAAGGAGCATTGGGCAGTTATGTTTTTTTGTGGTATTTCTTTTTTTTCTTCTTCCTCTTCTTCTTCTTCTTTCATTTATAATCTTTAACTGGTGCTTTCCAGGCACGTCCAGCTCCTTTGATACTTTGACAAGTGTACTAGAGTATATTTCATATTTTGTTTAATTGTGACATGACATTCAAATACCAATGGTATATATTAGTTAGTGCAATATTATTTATTATTATTATTAATATCTATCATTAATATTTATATTTATTATATTATTATCATTGGGCCAATATCAGTTTTGAGGGAATTCCAGCTGCGACATGCGTACTTGAAAATATAGGAAGAAAAAAGAAAAAGAAAAAAAACCAATTGTTACACATCGAGTACTTGTCAAAGGAAGGGAGAACAAGGACGTACCTTTTGTCTTTAATCATAAACTTCTATTACTCCAAGGATATTCTTGCTTGTTCCATTATGTCTGATTTTTAATTCTTATTTCTCTTTTCTTTTTTTTTTTTCACTTATTCTCTAGACACTACACCGAATTTTATACGGTCGCCATATTACGTTATTTATTCGTTTAATTGCGGTTATAGGTTCTTTTTTTTCGGAGGGTTGGGGTCAGGGAACTTTGAGCGCCCGAGAGGGTGATCGAAAATTCCTCGTGCCCTCATTGACGAGAAAATATGTAGTCTGTGTTTAGGAAGGGGGGGGGGGTGTGAATGATGACAGGCGATTTATGTGCCAACTCTGCAAGTTCACAATACGTTCTTTTCCTATCATTCGGATATCAATCGTTTCTTATCGCGCGATTTTGCAAATATTGTTTGTGTAGGTGTCGGTGAGTATCGCGTGTACGTATGTGTGTGTGTGTGTGTGTCTGTGTCTGTGTCGTTAAGTATATCAATAAATATTGTTTAATGTACATAGCGTTTAGGTAATAATATTCATCGTCATCGTCATTCATATACTTCTTTAATTTAATATTACTTTTAAACTTTTATAACGTTTCATAGATCGAAAAATAAATATAAAAATAAACCGGGCATTTAGGTATTAATATTTTGTATCGATAATTTTTTTTTCTTCTTCTTCTTCTTCTTCTTCTTCACATTTTTTTTTTCCCATCCATTCCTGCTTTTCTTAGCTTGCCTCACTCGTATTCTGTCTGTTATATCATTATACGTTTAATCGTCAATCATTGCTTAAGGGCGTTGTCGAAATTGAGAAATCGAGCTTTTCACGGCTCTCGGTAACAGAGTTTCACAAAATTAATACATCCGTATTAACGAAAAGAATCGCCCTCAGTGCGGAAGACCGGACGTCTCGTCAATTTTTTTTTTTTTTTTTCGGGTATACGGCGAGAGGCTTCGATAACTCAATTTCTCGTTCGATTGATGACTTCTTTTTTTTTGCCCCGCGACGGTGATTTTTCATCTGTAATTCTCGCACCGTTACACCGCGCACCCGAGAACGAAGGGGTTGTTGACTTTGACCCAGTCGATATTTATTTTTCTACTTTTATTTTATTTTTTTACCACACGGAAACACAGTTTATCTGCTGTTAACACTGAAACATATTTCTCCCCAATCCGCAAGCTCCGAACACGAAATTGTTTTTCTTCATTTTCATTCACCACACCAGGTATTGTTATTATTTTTTTTTTTTTTTTTTTGTTAATACGATAGATACGATTTTCTTTTTTGTTGAGCATTTCGCAAAGTACACGAAAAAGTACAAAATTAATTCTTTACATATCATTAATATTTTTTTTTTTTTTCGTTTTTATATTTTTTTAGATGTTTTCTGCTTCTTCATCTTACTCAGCCTCGTTTTCAGGAGGCTCAATTTTTCTTTTTTTCGTCGATCTACGTTTTTTTCTTTTTTTTTTGTAAATATTACTCTTAACATTGCGTTTTTAGTCGTCGGGCCTTGTCGCTCTCATAGTTGTGCTGGACCCGATCGACCATGAGAAAATCACCGCACAGCACACGACTCGTACTCGTGGGAGTGATTTCGCAAAAAAACACTACAGATTACTCGCATCGGTCAAGTCGGCTATAGATATATAAATATATGTTTACATATGCTCGACAAACACAATAATATATATATATACATATATATATATATTTTTTATTTTTATATTTATATATACATGTGAATGTATATATAAATATAATATGCGTGTAAGTTTATATTTTGTTAAATCAAACCTCTCTCTCTGCCTGGTCGAAATTCTTTTCTTTTATTTTCATTGAATCTATCGTAAACCCCTAAGCTACGTTTAGATACCAAATATGTATATACCGTTTTTGTTTGTTTTTAGGATCGTATTCATAGTAAAATAGAAAAAAGTCCTAAAACTCACCGAGGCTCGCTAAAAGCTAGGTTCGCTGCCCTCGCACCCGCGCCTTCGCTTACACTTACCTTACCTCTCTAATACATTACTTATTATTTATTTATTTAATTTTTCCTTTTTCTTTTCCCTCACGCGGATACACATGCACGCTTCGCAATAAAATTTTTCTTTTTTATTCCCACCTGTGATTAAACCTCGTTCGATTAACGAACTTCTCGAGCTTTACATTCGTCAGTCTGTTAACTATCTCCCCTCAAAACACTCCTTCACCTTAACAGTGCAAGAGATAATTTTTCTTTTTTTTTTTTTTTTTTTTAATTTTTTTAATTATTGGAAGATTTTTGAAAAATTTAAATTTCCCTCGGGTGTTCTCAGTCACTGGTTCGCGATGGACACGCGAGACTCGTGCGTGTGTTGCACCTCGATTTTACATTATGTCTAATCGAGAGATAACGCAGCTGAAAGTGGGTGGCTCGACCGGAAGATTGATGGAGAAATAGTGAAGAAAATAAATTCATTCAAACGACCCTTTTCTGCGTTTTTAACATACGTTTTTTTTTTTCACCGAAAGAGAGAGAGAAAAAGAGAGAGAGAGAGAGAGAGAGAGGAGACCACAAAATGTTAAAAGATTTTCTCATATTTCTTGTCCAGGACTAATGGAAATTTTTCCTTCAATTCGTCTCGATTTCATGGGGTCTAAGTTGAAACGCGCCCGGCGCCAACTTAACAGAGAACCTCGACTTTCCCTCCGTGATATTCTACAGTATTGTGCCTGTTTAATCAATATGGGTTCGAGGCGCATCGAGTCCGCTTAGATGAGAGACAGAGAGAGTAAGAGAGAGAGAGAGAGAGAGAGAGAGAGAGAAAGAGAATCCGCGTCATAATATCCTTCTATGATACAGCCAGCTTGCTCGCTTTCTCGCCTTCTCACGCTTTGCTTGACGAGTAAAAATGTTTATCCTCGTTAGTTATGGGTTCTACGCCTTTAGGACTGATGAAACCTTATCTCGTCTACTTGCTATGCTTTTTCAGGATAGCGCGCAAAAAATAGTTGCGTACTCTTATTTTTTTTCTCGTGTGAAATTTCGTTGCTTTCAGTATAAACGAGAAAGTAGGGGCAAAGAAAATTAAAAATATTTTGAGTTTAAAGACATTAACTTTTTTTTTCATCTGATTTTCGGTGCAGCTACACTGTTAAAAATACGACGTATTAAAAGCGATTGTTGGGAACTTTTTTAAAAGTTACACGTACATGTTCGAAATAAATCGATGATAATCAATAATTTGTTAGCTATCAGTGAAGAATTATGGCACGAATAAAATTCAAAAGATATTATTGAATTTCATCAACTTATTCTGAAGTAAAATTTTTTGAAAGAATTGAGGTTGTAATGTAAACCAACCAAATGCATTTTTTGCCACTGCAAACTCGTAAACCAGTTCGAAATATTTTTTTTAATACTCTTCCACTTACTCTTTATAAGCAGACAAAATTTAATAGCATCATTGAAGGTTCGAATGTGAACAAAAAGATTTTAATTTCGAACAAAATAAAATAATACAATGCCTTTGAGGGACCTCGATATATTTTTTAACTGAATTCTTTTTTTCTCGTCATACTAAAAGCAACAAAATTTCATGAGAGAAATGAAAAATAAAAATATCTCCCACTTTTGCTTCCGTTTCAGATGAATTAAATTCCCAGCTCGTAATATAGAGATGAACCAAGAAATATTTCGATCAAAAACTTTGAGAACCACTGACAGTATTACGCGAAGAAAATCCTCATATTTTTTTTTTTAAAGTACGTCACCAGTAACATCTGTTTTAAAAAATCCCTTTATCGATAGTCAATTTTTGTTATTTATTAAAAAATATTATAAAAATAATAAATTAAATATTAAATCAACGCAATAGAGTACAAAAATAATGGCATTTGAATGTTAAAAGTTGTATGGTGCTGTTTTTCATTGGCATGTCCAGCTGTTCATCGTGTATTTTTTAAAAGGTAGAAAAAAAAAATGCATCAACGTTAAAAAAAATCGTGCGGTACAATCGTCGGAGTTGTCTGCACTTTAAGAGATTGGGAACCTCTGGAATCGTAAGGGGGTGGGTCGGGGGGTTGGTAGGGCGTCGCCGCGTCTCTGCTGCGACCCCCACGAGCTATCGACCGAGACTGGCGAGAGAAACGACTATAGAGAGGGTAGACGAGAGGTTGCCGGAGAGCGAGGTGAAACCAAGCGAGACAGACTTAAGGGGTAGTGGTAGCTGTGCGAGGAAAAGAGGACGAGAGACACAGAAAGGAACGGAGAGTTTTGGCCCCTCGCGTGAAACAGTTGCGTTCTCTGTATATAACACACGATTGTTTTACTTTCCGCATTCTGATCGATGAAATTTCCTAGCGCCCCATTCAAAATTCAATTAAAAAGGAATGAAAAAAAAAAAAGAAAAAAAAAAGTGAAATCTGCATTTTATACTTTGACAGCATTTATAACGACCCGGAAAAAAAAAACGAGTCTATAATCGGTGTAGCAAGCATGAAAGGGAGAGATTTCTAAGGCTTCGCTCTAAATCGCAAGATCCACTTGGTTGCTCGCACCAGCAATCGCCCCAGACTGTGCGCCATGCTTTTTTTTCGAGCTACAACCTTGAGAGGAGAAGCGCACTCTATATACATCGAGCAAAATTCAACCCCTGCACAGTAAAAAATTGATGTGTTAAATCTGTAATGTTGATGTGTTAAATCCAAATGTACGTTTGCGCTGTAATTAATTTACAAAATTATTTTTTTCAAAATAATAGCTTGCTGTGCTTATGTTTAAACTTTTCGATAAGTACGAAGAATTTTTTTTTTTTTAATTCACGAAAAATTATGAGAATAAATGTAGGTATAATGTTCTCCATTTATTTTTTAATTTATCGACTTTTCGTATTTTATGAAAAATTAATTAAATGTTCAAAAAAATATGAATTTCTTTTTACAAAAAATTTTTCGTTAAATGTTGAAAAATAATAAAGAATTGCAACTCTGGAAAAAAAAAAGAAAAAAATACTACAAATCACTGCAGTAATAAAAGAAAGAAAAAAGTACAACCCCGACGTGATAAGAGAAAATATAAACGGCAATTCACAGTGTGAACTATAGAAGGTGAGACGCAATGGCCTTGATCTTAAGCATTGCGGAGGAAGATGACCCCCCGATGGTTCTTCACGCATGTGCAATTCACGAGGAAACTTCACATTGCAGCTGCACCCTCAAACTCTCGGAGAATTCCCAAACTCCAGAACTGTCGCACGGCGTGATAAAAAAAAAATGTCCACTGTAATAATTATAACGGTCTAGTTAATTATGCATACAAGCCACGTAATATTTAATACCCGCCGTCTACTAAATAATTATGAAATAAAAATCCGAGGAGTTAAAACAGTCCACACGAGAAGGGCGAAAATTAACATTCTTCTGCTGCACGAAACGAGATTTTTTTCTCAAAACTTATATAAAAATGTGCAGCTCTCACTCTGACGAATTAAACTTCCAACATAATTTAAAAGCTTAATGAGGTAAATTGTGCTTTACATAGACGACGTATGGCTCAAAAGGTTTGTTTTTTACGCAGATTTTTTTTGCACAGAAGCTGCAAATCGTATATTAAGGGTATTCCATAGCTAAGCCATTTTTTTACATTTACTACTGACAATCAGTTAGATGTTAGAAAATAATAAATACTAATTTTTAATGAATTTTTATCAATTGTCGATGCTGAGATGTAGGAGCAAAAAGTTGAGGCGTTTAACGTACTTTGCATTCACGATTTTTTTTTAAATATAGTTTTTTTACACGTTTAAAAAAAAACAAAAAAATTTCTACACTTTTCATTTATGACACTGGAAGAAAAATAAAATTAGCAAGTGCCCACATATTTTGGAAGATATTACGATTGAAAAGTATCAACTCTATTTCTTCATATTCGGTAATTTAATATTAATATTAATATTTTGTGGTTCATTTTTTTTTTAATTTAAATAACGCCTCTGGAATCCATAATTATTTTAGTCAACCTATTTTTAAAGATTTCATGTTCAGTTGTGAAATGGCTCAACATACAGATATGGAATATCCTTAAAACAACCCCCATTCCTCTGGGAATCAGAGAGTCAATAGTTCAGAAGCTAATTCTCTGATTTAATATTTTTGAGAACAGTACTTTCAACTATAAATTTTCAATGGCTTTTTAGGTCGAATTTTTTCAACCTTACGTTTGACTTCGAAATCAAACTTCAAGTTCTATCTGAAGATTGATTTTAAGTTCGAACTGAAGTTAAAAAAAAATCGACCCTTATAGAATATATATACTCTATATTTCTCTGATGCGTAGCTTCCAGTATAATTGTAAACAGCACAAATGTTAATGAGAAAAAAAAAGTCGGTATTTTACAAACAGTCGTGAACCAAAAGATTCGTTCCAAAAATGTTAGCCCACGAACTTGCTCATCACATATGAAAACATCCCCATTACCACTGTTCGCCATTGAGTCAATAGTTCAAAAGCTAAATCCCCAACGATTTTGGAATAGCGCGAGTGAGCTCGAGCTGTCCAAAGCATAGGTGTATCAGTCCGAGGTGTATTCGTGCGAGAGTGGCTTGCTATCGATTTACTGCAGAAGTGAAATAGACAGAGAGAGAGTGTAAACTGAAGAGAGTAAAAGGCAGAGAGAGATAGTATCAACGAATACAGAAAGATAGAGAAGAGTACGGAGAAGTGAAGGAAGGCTCAGTGAAGAAAAGAGAGAACGAGTGGAAAAAGCAGGAGGAGAAAAGCCAGGAAGAGAACGATAGGGTCAGTTGGTGTTCAGTATAGGTCCGATGAAGCACATGCTGCCAAGCATGAAGCCTCCTCTTTACTTTTATATGGGGCATTTCATAGTAATTCATACAAGATAAAATTCCACCCTCTTCAATATTCCTAGTACTTTTTTTATACTGTTATTGTCACTGTAAATAACACGTGTAATTTTTATTTTGTACCGTGATTTAAAGGAAGATTAAATTTAAAATTTACAAAAATTCCATCTTCATTTAAAAACATGATTTCGAGGTAAATAGTATGGTTACTCTATTTTGTCGTGTAACGCAATTTGCTATAAAAAATTGCGTAAAAATTGATAAGCATCATATTGAGCCATATTTATAGAGTTAAAAACAAGAAATATTTAGTTTCATTAAGCACGTTCCCATTTTTTCTTGAAAGTTTAACCAAAATTCTGCATTGAAAACCCGAATTTTTCTGTAATGCCATGACGGATATACCAATTTGAATAAAAATGTTATCGTTTTTTTTTACAATGATTTTTTTTAAATTTGTTAATTATCGAAAAATTCATTATATGAGATCACTTAAAAAATGATATGGAATGTATGATTAGTGCTTCAATAAACAGTACATATTTTATGTATTGTTTTTACACATAGTACGTAAAAAAAATATAATTTAAGAATAGCAAAAAAATTAATATTCTAATATTGTAAAACAAAAGCGATAAAATTTTGTTTTAGATATTGAAACGTTGATATTTCTGTGTTGACACTACGGTTGAAATATCAGATTTTTATTGCAGAATATTGATCAATTTTTCTGACAAGACAAAAGGTACTTAATGAAAGTAAAAATTTTTAACTTCAATCTAAATAAACATACTCGAGATAATTCTCATCAATATATTATTTACAACGAAATCAAGTTAACATTTTTTCTATCACATATATATTTCTTTATTTTAAAAAAATCAAGAACAGCTGAAAATAAAAATCCAATAAAAATCACAGTTGTTCTTTTCAGTGATAACAACGATATAAACAAAATTAATCAAACGGAAGAGGGTAGGATTTCATCTTGAGTGAATTACCATGGAATGCCCCGTACATAGCAAAGCCGCCCCCTCGCCCGCTCCCCATGGCGCCGGCAAACCACCCCACATCAGCCCCACAATCCACCCCTCGGTGCCTCGCCCGTTACCGCGTCGACTATCGCCACTCCGTCGCGAGTGCGACATCGCCGTGAGAGAGAACGAGAACGAGAGGAGAGGAGGAACAAGAGAGGGTTCACAGCAGCAGCAGCAGCAGCAGCAGAAGCAGCAACGCAACCACCCTGATAGCGAGGCGGCTGCTGCTGCTGCTGCTGCTGCTGCTGCCGCCCCAACGGCATCGACCGCAGCCCCAACGCTGCAATGCGACGTTGCCATCCCAACGGGCAACAGCCCTTGCAACGGCGGCAACGGGGCATCAACGAGTTAGCCTGCACACGCCGGCTCCTCGCTCCTCTTACTCTCTCCGCCGTAAAGCTGGAATTTTCGCCACGGCATGCCGCGCTCTCGCGGCGGCCCTCTCGCTCGTTCGTAGGATGAACGAACGAGCCGGCGTGAAACACCCGAGCGCCGGAGTGTTCTATGCACCCCTCTCTCTCTCTTTGCTCCCTCTTCTCCGCGCGCCTCGATATCCAAGTCGATGCGGCGTCCACGTGACTCGCCCGCTCTCGACAGGGCCGTATCAGCAACGAACCCGGGAAAACCCGGCCGGGCCTTTAACCCCATCCCCCTTCGGTCCACCCTCGCCAAGTTCACTGACCAGAATCTCTCGCTTTCTCTCTTTGCCTCTCTCATTCTCACTCTCTCTCGCTCTCTCTCTCTCTCTCTCTCTCTCTCTCTCTCTCTCTCTCTCTTGTTAGAGTTCTAGCTGGCAGGATCGTCAACCTGCCTTTGCTGCAATAACAACGCATGTCCTTTTTACTCGTTTAGTTGATGGATTTTTGTAGGAAATTATTGTATTTGAATCATAGTTCGTGTAATCATGATATTCATTTTTATCGCACTCGTTTTGTTCCACAAATCAATTGAGATATGTAATTTTATTTATATTTTTAATTGATAAGAATGTGTTTTTCATAAAAAATTAATGTTCTTTTTACATAAATTCATTTAGAAATGCCATGATAAGACAAAAATAATGGTTCATTACTTCGTTAATTGCTTTGACTTTCCTGGCACGGTTTTCATGAGTATTAATTGAAAAACCTTTTTTTTTTTTTTAAGTATTGTACGTTTTTCGAACCAACTTGGTAGAATATTCGTAAAAAATTATGGATATCAATTTTTTAAATGGAATTAACAGAGTGAATTTGAAAGTATTGAGACTACGATTGAGATGACCACTTTGAAAGCTTCGTTGACGATGTTGATCGAATTTTCGTGATTAGTTTTTGTTTGTTGAAATCAGACTTGTAAATATGACATTACATTCAAATTTTGAGTATTCCTTATCTCTGGATACAATCGTTTAGAAATGCCATAATAGTGGAACTTTTTGTCTTCGTTCAATTAACGTATGTGGCATATTTTTTCTTTAATTAAAAGTTTATAAATTTTCCTTCTAGTATGATATTCCTAAAAATAAATATCAAATTATTTATGACACGCGTGAATCGTGTAAATATGAAAGTAATGTAATAATTAGAACTCTGATCTAAATTTACTTCACAAAGGGTAATTCAATGGTAATTAATGAATACTAACTATGATTAAATAGCCACCTTGACATTTTCAACGACGAATGTAAATGTTTGACGAATCGTCGATTTGTAGCATTCGAAAAGGCTGGTTGACAACCACTTAAGATCATAGAAATTAAAAATTGAGGGATATTTTTTTTTTATATTAGGTGTGGGCGAATCTGACTCGACATGCCTTGATTATAAGCAGCGGTTTCACGTCTCACAGTAATTTTCTCCAGGATAATAAGTGCAGAACCGTTCGAACGTGTCGTAAAAAAGCAACGTAAAAATAAGTAGAAAAGAAAAAAACGGAAGTAACGTATGAGATAAATTAATCAACAACCGGTTTTGTTTTGTTTTGTTTTTTTTTTTTTTTACGAAAATTATTTAACATTTTATTGAGTTTTTATTTTTGCTCATCATTCCAGATAATTGTGTTTATGTAATGTGTGTGTTGGATCTCCGCTCGATTCTTCTTCGTCTTCCTCAGTCGCGCGCGCGTTACGCTTTGTTTTTACTTTTACGTTTTTTTTTTACTAAAATATTTGGTACCACTTTTGTAGAAATACTTAATATTAGACCACTATCTTTCCATTCATCTGGCGTGTTCTTTTTTTTTTTTTTTTTTTTTACTCTCACCGATCTTACATAGTGTAACTATATATAGTCACCCTTGCAACTTGCACAGTCATTTTCGTTTATCGTGTACTGAGGATGAAGACTCGTCTACGTTTTATTGCGATAAAACATGAGAATTTGCATCGTACAAAAATAAACGATTGAATTAAGATTATTACTGACGATATTACAACGACGGAGATCACAATAACGATAGTGTTTTTACGAGTACGCAATGTGGGTGTCACTGAGCATAAGTTTTGTTTTTTTTTTTCGAGAGAGAGAGATACTGTAGAATTATATAAAAAATAATTAGTCGAAAATATATTATGGAACGAGATATGGATTAGAAGTATCGTATGCGTGAATAGAAAATTAACGTCATTGACATTGAAAGAAAGATAGATAATGCATTTTTTTAAATAATGCAGTATAAATGTGATTTTTGTAAAATAAATCTCTGTTATTTAGAAAAATTCATTTTTTTTTGTTTCGTATACTGAGTGCCATTTGATTCTCTTTAAGTTTCTTATCGACTTCCGACTGTCAGCCGGCTAAAATATGGTAGTTATGTTTTTCAATGAGGTCATTTTCCGTTATCGCACTCATATATTAGCCATTCATTATCATTGCAAAAAAAAAAAAAAAAAAAGAAAAGAAAGAAACTAATTCCAATATCTGAACAGCACGCATTTCGGAATAACTCGACCCATATTGTTTGGTAAACTTTGTGAATGTCTTTCAGCGCTCTTTTTCATTTATTTTCTCTCTTTTTTTTTTGCTGTTCTCGTCAAGATTAAACTCATTGACGAATAAATGCGAGACATCGGAGAAAGAGATCAGCATGCAAAACGAATAAAGAAAAAAGAGGAAAAAAAAAGTATAACCAAGGAACGTCGTCGCCAACGATGAGATCAGCAGTGTCAAACAGCCAGGAGCAACAGCAGTCAGCCAACGACGAAATCAACAACAGAATTCGAAACTCAGGAGTGAAAAAGCTCGACGAGGAAATGAAAAAGACACCAATAATAATATATAAAAAGAAAAGAAAAAAAAAAAAAAAACATCGAAAGAAGAGAAAACACAGGGATCAAAACATAATAAGTGCACGTTATATTAAAATCATATTATATATTAAAATATTCATAATAATAATACTAATAATAATAATCGTAATATATTATCGCTTGTCCGTAAAATTACATAAAAAAATATAGAAAATAATAAACTCGTAGCTTTCTTTTTCGTTTAATTCTTTCGTCTCACACGCTCGAAAATATCTCTATCGCAACTTTATCTCTTTCTCACGCTCAGTTTTTAGCTATAGTTATGCATGTATAATAATAATAGTAGTAATAATAGGTAGTAGTAGTAGTAGTAGTTTTATCGGTATACATGTATCGTGTGTTATCGCGCCTGTCATTTCATTCTCCTTTTTTTTGTTTGTTTGTTTGTTTGTCGGTATGATCGTATTCAAAATATTTTTTTTAATAATATGACGTGTGATTGCTCAATCATATTTCGTTTTTTTTTTTTTTTTTTTTTTAAATCTTTTGCAATTTGCCGTACATCTGTCAAGTTTCTCAGTGTGATCTCTTCCACACCCACAGAAAAAACCTTCATTTTCATTTCAAAGGTGCTGTATAATGCCCAAAAGAATAAAAGAGAAAGAAATCTGTGCGGACTTCGAGTCTCTATATATTTTCACTATTTAAGAACTGGCGAGTGCAATATGTGAACGTGAAGCGCGACAGCGCAACAATAATGGAAGATAGTTTTCATTGTAAATGCATTATGTCATCAGTCGGTTTTTGGGGCGTCACTCCTGAAGAAGTCGACGAGAATTATACACACTCAGAGACAAACGTAAAAAAGTAACGTGTGTGTATATATGTGTGTGTGTGTGTGTGTCTATGTGTTCTAAACTGAAGAAAGTAAAAAGAAGGTTGTTCTCAGTGAGGTGGAAGAAGCGACAATCAAATTATGAAAAGAAGAAAAAAAAATTCAAACTAAAACAAAATCGAATCGAGGCAAAATGAAAATGAAAATGTAAACGAACAAGTGCGAAGGCGATAGGACAAACACTGGGCTAATGTCCCTTAAAAAATTTCTTCGCAATTTTTTTTTTTTTTTCTTTTTTTCGTCTTCTCTCCCTATATATCCCCGATTTTTATCTCGTGCTCTCGAGCGTCACTTTTTTTGTCTTTCGATATTATATCCGAGTCGCGAGACGCCAAGTATCGAGAATTCTGAAAACTAGAAATTATAAAGGACCGCATAGATTGGCCGTCGATAAATTATATACAAACACAAAAAGAAAAGAAAAGAAAAACACATGGGGCACAACTTGGAGCGAGCAGCGTTGCTCATCGAGCGAGGCTTTTTTTTTTTTTGTTTTTTTGAGCCGCAATCTCTAATCTTCTTTGATTTTTTTTTTTTTTTTTTTTCATTTTTGAGCAGCCGAAAGAATTCAGAGGCGACACGCTTTTACGTTCAGATTCGTTAATATATAAATGATCCAGCACTGCTCGCCGTTTTGTCATGCTACGGCAATAATGAATTAGTCGCTAATAATATCGTCGATGACAATTAATGACAATAATATTAATAATCATAATATATAATAATAATAATAATAATAATAAATGTGATGATAAAATGTCAAATATAAAATATCTTCGCTACATATATTAATGCTCAATTTTTTCTTTTTTTCCTTTTCACTCGCTTCGTCTGCAAAATTATTATTTTTTTTTTTTTTGCGCACACAGAATCACACTTGTAATATCTCACTTGCAATCACGCACACACGTTCTTTCTCGACCACTTTACGTCCTGGGGTTTCGAAAACAAAAAACACTACGCACAACATTCAATATATAATAATAATAATAATAATGATAATAATAATAATAATATATAATATGTAACTATAATAATGCGCGTCACGAAAGTACTTAGATGCGTACGTACGCGTTTTTTTTTTTTTTTTTCATTTTTTTTTTTCTTCAGCGTGTATACATGTACGTACAATCGTGAATTATGTGTCTGGCTGTGTTTGTGTCTGGTTGTGTATATATATATATATATATTATATAATGTATGGTAAATTATTGAAAAATAAAATGAAATTTATGACATTTCAGTTTCCTTACTTCACTTCAATAATTATTTATCGTGCCCCTTTCCCTTCCCCGAATTACCGACTTTAATATTATCATCGGAAAGCACTATATGATTTCCTAATACCCCAATCAACTAAATCAAATACGAATTGAGTCGACTTAAACATTTTTCTTTTCGTCCTAAAAATTCAATGTTTATCCGAATTGTCACATAATTTTCGTCGTCTCATTACTTTTTTTTTTCTCTTTCTTCTTCTATCTCACTTTTCAATCTCACTGACTTTTCCACGTGTTTTTCGCACCTTGATTATCTTAACCACCGAATTCTCCCAACTTTGCCGTTGAAACATTTTCCTCTTTTTCTCTTTCTTTTTTAGCTCTACTGTCTCCCTCACTCTCTAAACATTACACTAATTAATTATACCTTGGAAATACTGATTCTCTAGTTTCATTGTTGTTGCTTTTGTTTCTTAAACGTGTTTTTATTTACTTTGCGAAGCGGTTGCCCAGGCTCGGTTACCTCACCGCTACCCTCACCGGAACGATGATTTTGCGCGCGTCACGCACCAAATTCGAGTCATTCAATCAATTGTATTTACTAAGAAAAAAAAAAAAAAAAAAAACAAAATATAAACGCACCGGAGGGAGAAAACAAACGAACGAGAGTTTTCAACGCCAAAAACCACAAGTTTTCTCGCTGACATCGAAGGAAGGCGTTATCTTTATTAGACTGCAAGAAAAAAAAAATGGACAAGCCACCAGAGATTCTCTTGTCCATGTTAATTTACATTCAACTATTTGTCGTGCGCGACGCTAAAAAATGCGCGTCAGCGAAAATACTTTGGGCGCCAAAAAGCGTTAAGTAGAAGCTATAAAGAGGCATAATATTCGCATTTGAGATCGAGTTTGTGGGCTGAGAGCTGCGCGTAGAGCCGCGTTTAATTAATTTGCGATAAAAAAAAAAAACAAAAAAAAAACAAAAACAAACTAAAAATAAAACGGGTCTAACGATTGATTGTTTGTTAGTAAGGTGCTTGGAACGTTCGATGATCCGTGTGGGTTAGTTAAGAAAATACACACGCCTATTAAATATCAATTAATGAGGATAATGATGATAATAGTGCAGTAATTGATATAATTATGACGTATCGTTGCCTCCCAACGGCTAAAACATCGTCGCTGCCTGACAAAAAAAAAAAAAAAAAAAAAAAAAAACGCGTGCGCGCCTATTCTGTCGTCACGCTAATAATACACAATAACCGTAAACCTCAGAGATCTACGGATCCTTTAAGTAATTAAGTAGTCAGAAATAAGTAAGCGGGTTTTGCGGTCGATTCTTCCTCAACACTCTCTCTCTCTCTCTCTCTTTCTATCTCTATATCCTTGTATATCTTTTATATATTCATATATCCATGTATATATATATATAATATTTAATAATAATAATAATAATTTATATGCTTTATGTATATGTATTTATTTATAGATGGAGTCGAATTGTCGTAACGTACGAAATAGTTGATTAATTCGCACTGTACAAAAACTCTTTCTCACTCATATTCCAATCACTGTACCAAACGCTCAATTGTCCGAAAACAAACGAATGGTCTAAGAAAGAAGAGAGAAAAAAAAAAAACAGTAAGAATATCAAAAGAATAATAGGAAGAAAAAGAAAAAGGAGAAAACTTGTGTACACGTTCGTGTCTCTATCGCCGTGCAGCGCGTTTCCATTAAACACGCGTGGTTTCCGCGACAAGTTTTATTTTTTTATTTATTTTTTTTTCTCTCTCGATGATAGCATATTTGAGAATGGAAGAGAAGGAAAGAAAAGGCGATGAATCTATCGCGGTTATCGACACACGAAAATAAGCCTGATCGTACGCGATTTCACGGTTGATGAAAAAACATGTAAAAAGCAATCTTTACTGCAGCACTCTAAATATTAATTACAATGACAATAATAATGATAATAATTAATAATCGCAATAATACGAATAATAACATACCTATTTAATAGAATATGACAATATAGTAATGACAGTGAAATTAAGCAACAATGATCATCTTGATTTCTTTCTTTTTTTCTCTTTCTTCATCTATACGCTTCGGTATTATACCTACAAATTACTATATTTAATTATTATTTTTGTTTTTTCCGTTTCTCTCTCTAACTCTTACCTATATATATATATATATGTATATATATATTCATCTTACATGTAATTATTATTCTTTGAGATATGTATCGTCGTGTTCGTGTCCTACCCTTGCTTCTTCAACTTCATTTTTTTTTTAACTCTTTTTTTTTTTTTTTTTATTATCGTCATTCTTTTCCTCGCATCGCTTTACGTTTTGGTGAGCTCGGTTCGGGGGCAAGAGGCTTCGGATAACAATTTACCGGCTTGTCCTAGCTTTTTCTCAAGTTCCATTTTTTTCCCCATCGCTATATCTCAGTAAATACACGGCTTTTCCTATTCAAGAGACGAGATTCCTAAAGCTCGGCTAACGAATCTCGACCGGGGGCCATCGCTCTCATTAGTTTTCTCGCACATCTCGCGATATCTTCTGTGCCTAAGTCTTCCACACGCTTCCCTTGCTTTCCCGTTGTTGCTATTGTGTCGCGTCCCGAGTACTAAAAACGCGCGTGTATCTGCATAATATCCCAACGGCTGTAACGTGTTCATCGTTCTTGAAACTTTCGATACTGAAATTCTATGCTCTCTTTGCGTTCGGTGTTGTTTTTTTGATGTTATTTTACTTGCTGTTTTTTTTTTGTGTTGTCTTCCTCTCTTTTGTTTTATTTTTTTTTTTTTTACGAAAATGGCAGTTATCGGTCACAGCCAATGGCTATATATTCATTACATTTAACGTCTTAACGCGTTATTTAGATTATTAAGCTTAGTCTCCCGCGGGTTTAAATCGATTATTAATAGTATATATATATAAATACTTGTGAATCGCGTCGATGGGGGTCACAGCATGCGTGCGTACGAGTCTCAAAACAGTCTGTTTAATCTAACGTGAGTTAGTATATGTCGTTTTATTGCATATTCGATTTTTATTTCTCATATACTTCGTCACGTTTCCGAGCCCGAGATGATCTTAAAAGTATCGCGAGTGAATCGAGTCGAGGTGGGAGGGTGGTGGGCGTTGTGATGATTCGATGATGTGAAAAATGCCTGACAGGATGGAGAGGAAAGTTTACTTGGTTTAAATGATGGATGAGTGGCGAGAGCGATAGCTGCTGATTATGAATAGTGATGGGGAAATATCGAGATGACAATGATTGTTATGAATATGAAATACCAATGAGCGGGTATATATATGAGCGAATTTAATGTGATTAATTGATAGATGATGCCAGTGACAATGATAATGGAAGGGGACTGCGAATGGTGGGCACACACCTCGGCGATGTCGGAACCTCGGCCAAAGTTAAGGCTGCCCCGGTTATTTTAACTTTTGCGTAACACGGCAGTTATGATCCCCTGGTCTAGCGGAGGTTCTCGACAGCATCAACCCTTCATTTTTTTTTTTTTTTTTTTTTTCAACGATTAAACATCTTTCGCTGCTTGAAAATATTCAAATCAACAAAAAACAAAAAAAAAAAAAAAACACGTTCATCTAAAGGTTTATTTCTGGCACTCTCGCACGCGTGACTCTGCAAATTTAGTCCGAGCTTTGGCAACCGCCCCCCTCCCCCGAATGCACCCCCCTCCTCGCAACCCTAATGACCACTATTATCATTATTATTATTATTACTATTATTATTATTATTATTATTATTATTATTATTATTACGTTACTGTCAGCTGTTGCAATTTCTTTCGTTTCCTCGTTAAAACGTCAACTGTTCATTTTCTACTCGATAATAATAATAAATCCATTAGCAATAACACCCGGTCTCGCGGTGTCTCTGTTCGTTTAAATATATATATTAATAATCTTATACATCTATTATATTGAGAATTCTTTATTTTCTTTTCTCGGTCGCTCCCTGCTAAAGTCTCAGGCTAGAAACAAAAGAGAACCTGCTCACTCGTGATTTGCTTTATTCCGTGCCGGATAAACGATGCGCATATATACGCCCCACCCGTCACTCATTTCCCTCCAAACGCAATTGTGTTCGTCCCTCAAAACTCGCGTATGCATTATTTTTTTTTTTTTGTTTTTTTTTCGTTTTTTTCTTTTTTTTTTTTATCAGACTTTATTATTGAAGTGAAAATGACATATTACTCGCATTGATCTACATATGTAGGTATATTATCCTGATTACGTGGTGTTTATTAATATATATATTTATTTAATGTATGTAATATATATAATATACCGTTCTTATCTTTTTCTTTTTTTTTTTTTTTTGCTTTGTTTCATTAAAAGTTGGAACGTGGGGATGCTCAAGAGAATGCCTACAAATATATATGGATATATTGTATATAGATTTATTTTATTTATTTATTTATATGTATGTATGTACGTAATTCACCGTTGTCGGTTTAATTTCATCGATCGTTTATCGCAATAATCGTTTCCTCCGCGTTAATCTGCCTCCCTCTCGATCTCTCTCTCTCTCTCTCTCTCTCTCTCTCTTTCTCTCTCCCATCCACTTTTGTCATTTCGTCAAATACTCAACATAGAAAAAATATAGAATTTACTTTACCACAAAACTTAAATATAATAAACTTTTCTCTCTTTCCCGAAGGTCGTATTTTGTCATTAAAGTTATGTTTTATTTTATTTTTTCCTTCCACTTTATATAAATATTCAATATGCCATAGGTGCGAGTGCATTTGATGAAATTCAGCGACATCGAGCAAAGAAAAAAAAAAAAAAAAAACAAAAATGCAAATTTTAATCGTGTAATCGATTCGCGTGTTCGTGTTTAGTGTTCATTCGGAGTCTCACGGATTTGACTTGTGTTCGAAGCGCATGTGTGGGGTTTAAATGAGTTGCAGTGATAACGCGCCCGGAGGAAGAGTCTAAACAACGAAACAAAAATATATATTTATAAAATCAGTTGAAGTAAATAAATTATAAACGAAAAGAAAAACAAAAAAAAAATAATAATTGATAGTAATACTAATACGATATTAGAAAGACAGTGACGTTTGAACTTTGAAGGGAAACAAAGAAGGGAAAACCTCGTGATGTCTCACCGTAAAACGAGTCTTTAGAAACGCGCGTGCAAGCGCGTTCGATTTTGCCCACGGGGCGATTTTTCCGGTTTACACAAACTTTAAAAAATATTATCTCTAACTCTCTCATTCATCTCCTTTTTCCATCCTTTCACTTTTTTTTTTCTTTTTTTTTTTTTTTTTTTTTTGAGCATATCTTATAAATGGCAACGGTTGACAAGAGACAAGGAGAAACTAATTTAAAAGAAAAAAAAAAAACAAATTATTATAATATAACTAGACATTAATGAATAAAGGAATCGGCGAACGACTTGTGTCTCGCTTGGACGACATAGTCCTGGACCCGCGCGGTGTTTTACGCTACAATATCGCTGAACCCACGTTTGTATTAATTGTTTATGAGTGAGTGGTGGTGGTCTTTCTTCCAAAGCGATAAACACAATAAAACTGTAAAAGAGCCCCGTCCCATTCATCTTCCGTGAATTACGAGAACATAAAACGTCTCCACCGGAAATTCCTTCCTGAAATTTTTCAGAAGACAAACCTATGGCCTCTCCAATGAAAGATTTCCCGAAGGAGTTTATCTGTCACGCGCAACCAAGTTTTGTCCGTCACACGCGAAAGATCCGAAGAGACATTTATCATTATTACTATTATTCCCCGTGAAATCTACTCACGTCTCCCTCCACGCACGTGCTTTTTTTTCTTTCTTTTTTTTTGGGCGTTGAGGAACTGGTAGAGTCTTCATAATTATTCTAATATATAGATATATATACGCATATATATATATATTTATATATCATATATAATATGTGTAATAATATAATATAATACGTCTCTTTAAATGAAAGCTACATGCGTCATCTACTTCAGGAGGTGGGCGTTATCGTTTTGTAATATCCATCTCTCTCGTTATTCTGATTATTAACTAATTCATTTTCAATGTTCGTAATCTCTCTCATCTGTCCTCGCATTTCTGCTTCTCTCACTAAAGCCCCACCCGCTTCGGTTCTCCTTTATTAAAAATTAGTTATTACTCGATTATTACTAGTTGAAGAATACACTTAAGGGAGGTGGCGGGGCACGAGGAGGGTGCGCGAGGGTGAGCCCGCGATAAAGGGAAACCGAAAAAGAAAAGAGCAGCACCTTCACCGTCAGAGCCCATAGCCCGATGGGCCAGCGTGTGGTTTTTTTTTTACGGTTACTGTAATGTCCAACCCTCCTCCAGCCACTCTGCCGTCCTCAATTATTTTTCGGCATTCCGATTCTTCATCAGCAAATCAACCTACTTAATTTCTCATCCCTAAGGATTATTAATGTTTTTTTGTGTTTTTTTTTTTTTTTTTAATTTCTTTTTCACTGTCCACTCTGTCCCACCCTCCCCGTTCTCAGTTTTCCTTCTTTTAAATATACATAAATATTAACCGGCGACCCGTACTTCCGCCAGTCATCCCCTCCCCCCCACACACGGCGAACGCGCAAAAATACAAAATCTAAATTCTCCTCGATAAAATATCATATTTATATATATATATATACTTTATGTTTATACTTATTATTTTTTTTCCCTTATCTTCGCCTCCTCCCTCGTTTATATATATAATATATATTATTATTTCAATTGCTATGTCGCATATATAAAGGTAAAGATAATACTCTAAGCGAGGGATGGCGGGTGGAAGGAGTGCGCCGCGATGAGCTTTAAATCCGTTCCTCCTCGTCGCATTACATATATATATATTTTTTTTTTTTCTTCCTTTCTTGTCTTTCTTCGTGTACGTATTTGTGGTTGTGTATGACTGTGTAAGTGTCTTTGTTTCTTTTGTTGTTATATATATATATTTTTTTTTAACCGACGGCTCGCGGGATTGCGGTTCACTAATTAACTCTTCGCCTCTGACCACTCCCTCCCTTACTTCAATTAAGCACGCCACGGCTCGCGCAGCTCCATGAGAAACATCGAATTTTTTCCAGTTTTCTTTGACTTTCTATTTCTCATTTTATTTATTTTTTTTTTTTCATCGTCGATAGAAGTTTCGCGTTTCTGCAATAAACCGGGTAACAGACGATTCTCGTGGATTCGCGCGGCTTCGATATATGTGTTATATACATCGCGAACTCATCACGAATATCAATGCAAATATTCGCCAATTCGTATCAAAGCGTGCAAATGAACGCTTGACCTGTCGGCGGATATTTGCCTTATCTCGGGAATTCCTATCGAGAGCTGCATCGCTCACGCGACGTCATAACCATTCTCTTACTATCAAATTCCCTACGAACTAGTGTGTACGTCTGAGTCTCGGGAGTTCTGAATTTTATCTTTCTTATTTTTGTTTTTTGTGTGTCTCCGTTCACTAGATTCAACCCCAGTGGAGCCGGGCTTTTTTTGTTTGTTTTTTTTTTTTTTTAGAGATGCAATAAAAAAGTAAAACAAAGAAAAGTAATATAGGACTGCGCCACGCGAGTCGGGGCTTCTAAAAAACACCTACAGCAAATATTTGTTTCTTTAAATCGATTCGTTGTATCCGGTTGGCGCGGGAATGAGCGAGCGAAGTTAAACGCGTTATTTTGTTGTTTTTTTTCTTTTTGTTTTAACTATAATTATCGTTATAATCCTCGGGTAGCTTCTCTTCTCTCCTTTGTTCATATTCTTCATTATTTTTTTTGTCTCTTTTTTTTTGCAATGATTAGTTTGTTTAACGTTTATTGGCAGCGAGCATGTGGAATTGAAAACTTGTGCGCGTCTTCCCAGACTCTAGGGTCCCTCGAAGTCGTTCCTCTTGCGATACAATAATCTCGGCGTATGAAATCGAGCGTGTGTCTTCGATATCTCTCTCTCTCCATGACACTCGATTAATTCTCGCCTGTGCTGTTTTTTTCTTCTTCTTCTTTCAATCGCAGCCCCAGGAAAGCAGACAAAGAAAACACAGGAGTAGCGTATCCTCGTTCGGGGTATCCGAAAAAATTCCTTCGCGTTCATCGTTCCGTCGTCACACTCCGCAAAAATCTCTCGTTCATCCGGTTCCTCTGGTTCACCCGGTCCACCTGGTTCACCTCGTTCGTCTGTTACAATAACCTCCTTCTCCACCTTTCTCTGTCGATTCCTCTCCTTATCGTCGTCTCAGCAAGTGTCCTTCTTCCAGCCTCCCGTCTATCTTCTTCGCCGCCCTCTCGTGACTCCTCGTTTCTTAAGAGAGTATGCGAAGCGCTTGAAGAACAGGCCTCGAGCAAACGGGGCAGCTAGGATCGGAGCTTTCGCAAACGCGATTACCGCAGTCGAGACAGAATAGATTGTGTCCGCATGGCACGAGTGCAGCGGTGACTTCCTTGTCGCCGCATACGACGCACTCTCTGCGTCCACCAGCGCTACCACCTCCAAGTAGTGAGTCGGTGGGTGATGCGGGACTCGCGGATGCCGGTGGTGATGGCCTCGATGGTAACGCTACGCCGGGAAACGACCAGATCGACGATGCCGAGGGTGCCTCGACTCTGGACTCGAAAGACGGTGATTCACCGAGTCCCTCGTCGCGCTCAAGACCAGCTCCCCAAATGGCCACAAGATCGTTAAGTCCCGGTGCTCCTGAGCTGCTTGATGAGCTGCTGCAGCTTCCGCTACTTGAGAAGGCACCGCTCGAGCCATTCGAGCCATTTGAACCCGGTGGGTCGAGACAGCCGAGAATACTGCCAAGACCACCGCGACATAGAGCACCAAGCAAATCGGCCTCCTCAAGACCAGGTCCGGTTCCGGTTCTTAGTGCAATGTGCGCCTCGATCTCGCGTCTCGCAGCCTCAACGCTCTCCGGTAGCCCCGTGACCTCGAACACTGGCTCCTTGTCCCTCGACGGTGTCACGATGTAAGTGTGAGTCTGATGCTGAATCCTCTTGATAGTCGCGCCTTTAGGTCCAACAACCAGGCCAACCACCCTGTATGGTACTCGTACCTGAATCGTAACGTGTCCTGGCACGGACGCCGGTGGTCCTGGAGGAGTACCCAGTAGAGCACCCAATGAACTCTTGCGGGACGCACGGATCTGCGAAAAGTGCTCAGCAGCTGAGAGAATCTCCCGCTTCGCACGCGCCACGTCCTCCTTTCTGCCGGTTACAACGAATACCGGCTCCTCGCCGCGCACCGGTGTCTTTATATAGGTGTTCGTCTTTGCCCGTAGTGCTTTGATCTTGCAGCCTGGAATCATAAGGAAAATGAAGAAAGTCATTAGTCGCGTTCATCAAATCATGTACATCAAATTATATTCAATTATTTTGAAAACATTTCTGTAACCAGTTAAATAATTACGTTAATATTGCCTTCAGCTAACAAGAGCCAATTGCCCAAAATGAGGCAAAACACAGTGAGGAAATAGTTTTTTTGTTATTTGTCTTCTCAGTTAATTTCGTTGTTCCGAAAAAATACAGAATTCGCGGTAAACATGATTGTGGCATCGCCACACCGCAAGCCTCTATTTAAAGATCTCTTGGGTTGTATTTATCAGGCGAATTCGCAGTAGTAAAGTCGAGTGAGTAGGTAGTATAGTGGAGAAGCGCCGTGGCGCAATTGTTCACACAAGATGAGGCCGCGACCCGGAGAGGATGAGGGGTATAGAAGCGTGGAGGACGTGGGGAACAAGTTCTGGAAGGAGACTGCAGCTTAGCTCAGTGAGAAGACAGTGCAGAAGGAGAAGAAGAAGAAGAAGAAGAAGAAGAAGAACAGGGTGCAGGAAACTGGAAGGAAGGAGGTCCCGACTCGGTCTGGTCCTCGGTCTCGCAGACTCTCTGGCCTTGAGTCGGCGCAATGCTAGCAATGCAGGTGAACCACTCCGCTCCGTCTCGCTCACTTCTTCATTCTCCCTCTCTCTCGCGCTATCAACATCTCCGTTTTGCTTGTATACACGCACATTTTCCTGCTCGCTCATTCGCAACCGTCTCATTCACCCCAAGTTACGCAGTCTCTCGAACATTACATCGTCCCTCTCAAACACGTTGTGTCGTTGGCTTCGCCATCTTTCTCCTTTCTCCGTGTCTCGCTAAAGCATTAGACTGTCCTTTTTTTCCGTTGAGTTCACTCTCTCCTTCACGACCGACGGAAGACGAGAGAGAATTCACACGACAACGAGTTTGGAGCGCATACCACTCTCTCCCCAGAACGTTTTCCCATCTTCCTTTCATTCTTTCTTACACGATAATGTCATACACGCGCGTGTAATAAGTCTGCATATATACTAACCAATATTATCGTGAAATTTCTTTATCTACTCATACAGATTAAGCTCTTAGTCTACTCTACTCTCGTCGCCAACAACATCCATCATTTACTACTCGATTTATCTAATACTCGATATCTATGATAGGACATGAGACCTCAAGGACTCACTCAGTATCATCATTATCATCATCATCATCATCATCATCATCATCGAGCTTCATGTCAGAATGTTACTAAATTTAACAAGCTGCCCTATCAATCTTCTCCCAGTCCTCCGATACATCTATATTTGTCTCATACATACGTAATATGCACTGGAAAATATTACCACAACTCTGTGTACTGCGCATCGCAGCTAGAGATGCTAATGCAGTGGTGCAATAATTCGCGAATGCGACATAAGTAATAGAGGTAGTGACTCGCGAGGGAGTCTTGCATAACGCGACAATGTCAGGGACGTTACTCGACAAGTATCTCCCTCTACGTCCTCCCAAACCTCCCTTCTATAACTCCTCAGGGACTCCAGAGGCACTGTTCGTCACGCTGTAATCTTGACATCGACGAGGCCTCGGGAGCATATACCGACAATGTTCTCCACGACAGTACTGTAACTGGCGTGACTCGTCGACGCGAGTAAACCAAGTGCTGGTAAATTGAATATGCCACCAGTTACTGGCACACCAGTTATTATCGTAATATTGAAGATACCCAACTCGATAACATTGTAATGCAACTGAGAAGTGATTTATATATTATTTGACCTTGCGGTAATGCATTTTTGAATTTTTCTTATAATAATTAAAAAAAAAAAAAAACCCCCCATAAATATTTTAATTTAGATGTATCGTATCAAAACCTTGAAAAGTATTGAGAAAAAAAAATCAGGACAACTGGTTGAAAATTTATATAAGGGAAAATTACGGTTATATGAACAATGACTGGTGCAGTTAAGTCACCGTCAGAAAGTTGCAATCACGAGACCGGCGGTGTTTTCGTATAGCAGATGAGAAAGCAATTTTGTCCAAACTATACGGTTTCGCAGTGTTAACACTGCAACAGTGTTGTGTAGAGTTGAGAGACACGAGAGAGGCGAAGACGAGGGGGAAACGTCGTCGTGGCGAGTGGAGGCGAGGGCACGAACGCGCGAGGCCGCATCAGCAGTCTCTCGGGCGTCGATATAATTAGCCTGGAAATTGCGAACCGGCCAAAGCATGCCATACACTGATATATAGTATACACACCGTATAGTAGGCGCTGTATACATATAATACCGGGACGCAACGTTCTCCATTATCTCTAACAGCGGTATAGCCACGTCGAACCAAGTACAGGAGACTCGTTACGAATTCAATCTACTCTCGCGGGCAAGTGCCGGGTGCGGCACACGAATTTGTCGCCCGTTCTGTATTACAGTAACGCGCGTAAACCTCGAAATTAGAAGCGAAACGAGGTATAATACATTCCTTTTCCCGGACGTCAAGCATACGACAAACAGCCTGTAACTATATTATTTGCAGGGCTTTCGTCCGCGTTGAGAAAAGCTTTTCACTCATTACAGAGCTTCGATATATCTATATCATGAAGCCTTTGGTCTGAGAACCATAACCGTCTGGTTAAATGAACAGGATGCAGTATATAACATTACTGTTCGAAGAACTACGATTATAGACTATCAGGGAAAATTAAGGAGACCGGAGCCTCGATATCTTGTATCGTTAAATTAGTGGCACAGCTTGATGGAACGAAAAAGCATAATGGCATCTTTGATGGCGAGAATTCAATTTACAAAATACAAGGCCAACAAGACAAGCTAACGATAGATACAAGACGAATTTCTTTTGAAAAAAAAAAAAAAAAAAGGTATATAATTACCGATCATTACTGATCAGCGAATTTTCTGCTATTATAAAAATGTTAAGTGAATGGAAAAGGACAAGAAATAGAATAGAATGTGGTAGATGGATTTTTGACACGTTGAATGCAGCTCATTGGTCAAGTTACAAGGCCAGCAGGAAGCCGCAGCGATAAAGACATACCAGTGGAACCTCCAAGTGCAATATAAAATAAAAAGGAAGTTCAGAAATGAATACAGATAAAATAAAATGAGCAAACTCTCGGTGGGCGAAGACGTCATCGAACGAGGCGAGGGCGAAGAACTTGGTCGTTGCTGGCGATGGGGTCGGGGGTGTCGGGAAGCACGACGTGGGGTCAGGTAGACCTGGTAGGTTAACCAAAGGATATATATACAGTATATATACAACGTGAGAAGGAAACATGTGAGAGAAGGTGGACAAGACGGAGGAAGGAAGAGACGGGAATATGGCGGGAAGATGCTGCGGCGGCCACGCAGGTGAACGAAGATCGCACGTAGGTAGGCAGGCAGTGGAAGAGAAGCATCGAGAAGAGAGAAGTGCAAGGAGCTTCTCGAGGAGCACCAGGGGCAGGTCCTCGCCTCGCCAATATGACGTAGCGCGTGTATAAGAAGGTAAAGAAGCGCGAGAGAGATGGCAATCGTCGACAAGTGAGAGAAGAAGATCTAGAAGAAAGGTAAACGAAGAGAGAGAGAGAGAGAGAGAGAGAGAGAGAGAGAGAGAGAGAAATGCCTTCCTCTGGCCTGCTGTTGGAGCGACAGAGGTGAAGAAGGGCGAGGTGGCGAGCGGGGAGGGGGCGTGGGTCGTAGACAGTTGAAGGGCCGCGGCCAAGGTGAGGTGAGACCAAGAGAGACACAAAACGACAGAGAGAGAGAGGGAGGGAAAGAGATTCGCAAGGAAGAAGTCCAACTAAAGAGAGAACGAGACAGGACGCAAGAGCACTTTTGCCTTTGTCCAACGGTGGAGAGAGAGAGAGAGAGAGGGAGATAGTTTGCCACGGCGTACGCAGCCAGAACGAAGGGCGAAGACCAGTGAAGGTGCGGACCCACCTTCCTCTCTTTCTGCATCCACCTTCGCTCTTTCGTCTCGCCTCCTCCCTTCTTCTGTTACGCATTGCGAAACCGTAGACTTCCAAAAGGATTGAGTTCCATCGTCTTGTTCGCGTTCTCGTCTTCCCCTCTCGAGTCGATCATCAAAGACGATCAGGACACGCTTCCATTAACATGAAAACGGAGCCACGCGCACCTCCCTTTTTTTTTCTTATCGGTTTGGATGATGCTCGAGCGAGCAGATGATAAATAAATATTTGTAGAAGAAGGAAAAGCAAAATGTAGAATTATTAGGGAAATTGTCAATGAGATTTTTGAATGAACGTCCGGTTTTGTGGAACACGTGGGGCTTTTTGATTCGGTACAGTTGTGTTACGTAGACACGTCTTATAACGCGGACTGGCAGAGAACGCACAATGATGAAGGTATACAGAAGAGAAGAGCAGACGAAAGGGGCCCTCTCGATGTGAATACTACGAGCAGGGTTTGACTCAATTCCCACGATAGGTAGTAACGTCACACTAGGAGGGCTTCCCAATGCTACGCCTGGCTACTATGGCTCGCTCTGTGACGTTGCTAAAAGCCGCAGCCGGCCACATGGGACAGACGGGAAGCTTCCAGAGCCATCTAGCTTCGAGTGGTTAGCGTGTATAACCCCCTCGATATAGGTATACGATTATTCTGAGCTAGCTGGCTAGTTTCTACCACCACTAGTGGTTGCGATCGATCTGTGGTTACGACTACTCTCTACAACGACCATCCTTACCCTAACCCCAAAAAGCATATGTTTCATACTGTACACAATAGGCTGCAATAATGGCCACTCGCAGCAAATGCATCAGCGGTTTAATCCAATAGGAGGAAATATATAATGAATCAATCACGAAATTATTTATCGACAATTTTTCAACGTGGTTATAATGAAATAGAGATTTTTTAAAGTGGTTAACATCTTTAACTGCAATAATTTTTTTGAATGTATGTACATGAAATATGATTTTTTTTTATATTTCGACTTAAATTCATGGTTTTTTTTTAACAAACGAAAGAAATTTTGAAAGAAATGAAAATGCGACTAGCATGGGCCATCTGCCTCGACTGACTTATCCGCGTCCACTCTGAACTATGTAATTACTCTCTTCGGATTTTGAAGCCGGCGAGAACGCCCGCCGAATACCGAGCGAACGCTACCATGGCAATCTTTTTCATTCCCGGCGTTAGAGACGTAAAAGAAAGAAAAAGAAGATCGAGCTTCGAGATTCTATGTCCCATGAGAGATTTAGTACCGTTGAATGCCAATAATATAGTAGGATAGAGAAGAAGCAAAAAAAAAACGGGAGCTTGGCCAGTTGAGGAAGATGAAGCACGCTGAAATAAAGAGAGGTCCCAGAGGGTCACCCAAGGGACGTCGAGAAAATTTGCACGAAAACGTCGAAACCCTAATAAATTAATTCCCATACGTCAATTTATTTAATTGATGTCACTCTCGGAATTATGTACATAAAAGATGAAGAATAAAGACAGACGTACAAAGGAGAGTTGATGGAGACCAAGTGAAATACGAATAGAATTATCATTCTGACCCAATTACAAAAAAAAAATCTCGAGTTAAATCCAACAAGCTCCTAGATCTTCATGGAATAAAATATACTGTAATCTCTCTCCCACCTCTTACTCTTGGGATTAAAAAGCAAAAAAAAAAAAAAAATCCGATGATCCTCCTTGAAAATATTTCGTGAATACCCGACGAACCGCAGATTCCTCTACCGCTATGCCTCTCTCGTGGCCTTTTCAGCTATAAAGAAACTTCTTGCTGCAGAACCTACATAACTCGACAGTTTCATTCCGCTCTACCTGAAGAATGAAGACATTGTGTCGAGTTGGGTAGAAAAAAAAAAAAAAAACCGAATAAGAGCTCGAGGGAAGCTTAAGCGCTGATAAAAAAAAGAAATAAAAAAAAAAGAAAAAAAAGAAAGAACCAACGCCAGGGAATAATAAAGACACTTCTGTTCCCCTGTATATCCACCTCAGACTTTTTACAATGAACGTTAGAGAATCTAAGCCCAGGTTTAGGAGTAAAATTTGTTTAGGCCCCTCTAAATAGCGGTACTTTAAGGGTCTTCCTGTATATAAAATCAACTGCAGTTCGTTCATTCCTCATATTCGTTATACTGTAAAGCATCGGTGATAGTTTGTCTCTGTGTGTGTGTGTGTGTGTCTCTGTGTATATCTTGTTTGTGCGATGAGAGCGAGGCGCGCACGAGTCACCCGCGAGCGAGCGCGCGCTTGCCGACTATACGAGTTTCTCAGGCAGGTCAGTGAAACTGCGCCGTCAAGTTGAAGGCCAACACCCCCACAATGCATCGGCCGAGAGAGCACCCGCGCGAGCGGTGCGCACACCACGCCGGCCGGGTATATCCCCCCCCCTCCCTCCCTCCCCCTCCCTATCATTTCAGCGCAGCCGCCACTACTACCACGTGACACTACCACAAACGAGCTTCGCTCTCCGTCTCTCACGCTCTGCTATTTGCTAACGCTCACACCGCTACAACGAACCACCGGGAACGGAGAGCACATGCACAGACACAGAATGCAGAAGGAACGACGAAACTCACCGACAGACTGTGGCAGTTCGTTCGTCCCATAACGTCCTGTACGACCCCCTCGCCACCCGTGGAAACTATACGGCCAACTCTCGGTGACAATAAAAGTCGAGACATGTAGATGTAGATATTTTATGTATTATAAGAAATCCTGATGTCATTGACGAAATTAATAAAATATAGCCACATTGTTTTCGTTGAAACTTAAGGACTTGGGATTTATTCATTTATTAGACTTTTTAATAAGCTACTTATGGCGAAGATTTGTTTTACGATTTTGAACAATTTCAAAGTAGATTTTTGTCAATTTTCTCGATAAATTTCTAACTGAAATGTTGTTTTTTGATAATTATGATTAATGTTGATGTTCTTTTTTAAATTATTATAAGTTGAAATACTTATACATATTTTTCGTACAAAATGAAGGCTCTGATTGTTATGAACAACAGAGTTTTGGGACTCTATTAGAATCTTCAATAATGTGTATTATGGTGCAATTTTTTTTTTTTTTTTTTTTTTTTTTTTTTTTTTAGTTTCAATTATTAGATTTTCATAATTATTTGCAAACTGTTCCAACTGAATTTAATGTAAACAATTTCTCTAAGACCAACTTTTTAAATAATTAAAATAGATTGACATTTGATAACATTTATAAAATAAAGTTGCATTATTTTTCGTACAAATTTCATTTAATTTAAATTCACAATAGCTTATTATTAACCACGACATAGTTTGACGATTTTATTAGCAATTTCAACGAACTTAATAATTGTTCGAAATAGTTTGTTCATGATAAATTAATTAAATTATAAAATAATAAAGAAAAAATATGATACATAAATGTCGAATTATGCTGTAATGCTGTTAACTCTTTCAATTTTTCATTAAATTCTCTTTTTCCTTTTCGTGCGCCTTAATACAGAGGAATTAAAGTGTGTTTATTTTTTTGCTTCGCTCGTATCGACCCTGACACAAGCTCTCCGGTGCATTTGGTAGTGGACTTTAGCGAGATGCTGCCACAGAGCGGTCTGCGCACAGTGCAACGAGCAGTAGCAGCAGCAGAAGCAGTACACGCTGGGGCAGAGAGCTCTATAGCAGAAGCACTCCGCAGCGATCGATTTCCATGACCTCGCCAAGGAGGCGACGACCGTCGGCCGCCGTCGCCGCCGCGGGACCTCGGAATCTCGTTCTCTACGTACTACAACATATATGCGCGCTCTCTTCCACCCGGCCAGCAGCAGCGGCATCAGCAGCAGCAGCAGCAGCAGCAGCACTTCAGTATGCACGCAAGCCTGATAAAAGAGAGGCATTTTTTCCCCCCTCCGCCGGGTACTATTCGCCCACTGTACTCTTTTCAATTTCTCTACTTCCTACATTCACAAACAAAATTTCAGAGAGTACAAACAAAAAATCTTTTTTTTCAGTTGCTTATTTTTTTTTTTAACACTAATAGCATTTTTCATTAGATTACATGACATCAAGCAACTCAATAGCACAATAAATTCTTAACTTTATTGTCTCTTTCCCCTCTCTCACTCTCTTTCTCTCTTCTTAGCCGTTCTCTTAGAGGCAAGAAATTCCAGCTCTGCAAATAGATCGATGACACTCGCCCGAGCAATCTCGGGGAGCTCGCGCCGACTCGAGTAAGAGTGCGTGAGTGCAACACTGCACTGGCGACTCTGCGTCTCTATCTCTCGCGAGCTCTTGTGTTTGCGCGTATTGCCATACCTATATACAGTGGAACCTCGATTAACCGCAAAGTCCAAAATCTCCAAGGATAACGCGATTTTATTACAAAAAAAAACAAAAGAAAAGATCATTGTCAATTGTCAAAACTGCAAAAGATATTCTACTCTGTAACATTGTCGACGAATTTTTTGTTGCCTGAAATTTTAAGTAAATGATGCACAAAAACTAATCTACAGAATGTATTTTCAATAATACAATATTTCCGAATGAATTTCTCAAATTACCAAAATTTATATCCCCGAATCGACAAATCGTTATTATCATAAATGCTTCTTGAGAAAAAAGTCGACTACCGTTTAATAAAAAAATTTAAAAATAAATAAATAAATAAATAAAAATTTAAAAAATGACGAAAATTTATTAAGCGATTAATCGATGTTCTACTGTAGTTTACTCACGCACCGATATCCCACAAGTGGTATAATGGTCGTGGTTACCGAGACACGCTGGGCCGAGCTCGACTGCATACTGTCCACTACTATATACTGGTCGTCTCTCTTGCAGTTGCAGTTGTTACCGTATAGTGTGTGGAACATGCACCCGCGAGCTAAGTCGCGCCACAGCTAGGTTCGCATCCGCGAGCGAATATGCGTCTGTGAGTGAGAAAATATATATACAGAGACAGGGGTGTCTCTTCTGAAATAACCAAGCGAGCGGGATGAGGTGCAATGCACGCATGCACGCATGCACCAAGTATGCACGTCCATCCGTCCGTCCGTTGGTACGTCCGTTCACTCGCCTCGCATCACACGCACTTCTCGTTGCTCCGTTCCCTACAACGAGAGACCTCCGATGCAAGGCGCGGAGGTCTGTCCGACGCTTTTGCCGGTTTGGATAACAGAGCGCGCGCGGGCTCTTGCACTTACTCTCTCGGTCTCTCTTTCTCTTTCTCTTTCTCTCTAGTCGCTTTGACTCCTCCTGGTCTCCGCAACGACGAGAATGGCAGTGGGGGTCACACTATATTAAGATTGAACTCGACTGACACTACGCGAGGAGACACCCCATAATCTTCGAGTACTATACTCAACAGTAGTTCTCTTGTCTATTGTCCTTTAAATAATAATCGACTATTAGTCTTTTTAGAATATTCATAAATCCACATTATTTTATTTAAAATATTAATTTTTTTTATTAAAAACGGTTTGCTTTCTATTTAATTATAGAATTGATGCGCTGATATATTTATTTTTAGATTTTATTTAATATTTCCGTATGTTATTATTTCAATTTCGTTGGCTTTTCAGATGAGAATGACGTCAGATCTATAAAAAAAAAAAAAGAGTGTTTCATCATTGATTAAGTATGAACGAAACTTCTATTTGTTAATACATTTTTTTTGTGTATGGATGGTATATTTAATTATTTCTTTGATAAATATAAAATTGTTTAACCTAAATTCATGATAAATAAAAAATAGTCTAGAAATTGAGTGTACACGTAATTGAAGATGAATATTCGAGACCAAAAAGGGTTTCTACGAATCGCCGGATCCTAATAAAGGCTTGTTGTTGATAATCAAAAGCATTGCTAACAATCATACACCAATTAACACACAGTGCTGCGTGTAAAATAGTGTTTGTTAGTCGTGAATAGTATGGTATGGATCCACACACTATATTAAGATTGAACTCTACTGACACTGGCGAAATGACTAAGTCTCCACACTCTCGTGTACATTACATGTGCACTTCCCTTCTGTCGTTCTCTCCACCTTCTCGTCACACGACGCCCCACGTTGTTACCTCCCGAACATTCTGCACGCGTTACCTCTACCTACCATCTCTCTCTCTCTCTCTCTCTCTAGCCTCACACTCTGGTGTGACTCCTATATTCCATCTGCACATCTCAACGCCACGAGGAAGCCACATCAGCAAGCATATATCCGCGTGCACTAGGTTCAGTGTGCTAGGTTAGTGCGTATTAATAAACCCGACCACTGACCTGGCTCACATAAAACACACTTGAGTATCCGCCAGTTTATAGTACATTGTCCGCGCCATTAGCATAATCCTGTGGTAACCATAAAGCAAAAAAAGAAAAAAAGAAAAAAAAAAAAAAAAAGAAATGGACATTCATCATCCAGCAATCTTGTGGCAAGCTTTTCTTTACGATCCACGATATTTCGTGTAATTTGTCATGATTGTCATCTCGTGGCAGTTAAATGCATTAATTAACGGGTCTTTTATGAACCCCGGTGTGAAATTCCGCATATTTTATTGTCATAATAATGTACGAGCTTGCTTTAGAGAATTACAACGACAGTGAAGTGCAAGAGACGAGAGCACAGTGCTACTGTCAGCACAGAGATAGTTGGATTGCCTTAAGAAGCGCACTATAAATAGTGAGTGGTCTATGAATAGGCGAGAGGAGTGTACGCGCGATCTATCTCTCTCTCTCTTTCTCCTTTTCTCTCTCTCTCTCTCTCTCTCTCTTGTGCCCGTCGCCGTGTTGAGTGTGCTGCGCGGCGGTACACGCTGCATTACTATCTATAATAAGTGAGCAAAAGCTTGTGTTGTATTGCGTGCGACACTTCAGGAGCTATATAGACGTTGTAAAAGCACACGAATGTGACGAAAGTATACAGACTCCACGCGCACTTCGCTATTATGTGCAGATTAAACAGCACAAAAGCCATCAGAGATATAATCTGTTAAATCAGACACGGAAACAGTGTGACGTATTGGCGAGGAGTTGTTGTCGTTGGTCATGCTACTTTATCGGCTGCCAATCGAAGCATTCGAAGCTCGTTGGCTGCGAAATTGACTCACAATAATTTAGCTGCCACTGTAATTTTCTTCAATTTATGTGTTTTGCCATTTGTCCTCAACATATTTTACGTTACTTGGAGGTTTTATGCCTTTTATTTTTTATTTTTTTATTTTTTTATTTTTTTTTTCTTATCGACCTTAAATTTTTCGCTCCAATTATTTGTTGTTTCTTTTCTGGTGCGATCGGTCAGGGCTCTCTCGTGGGCACACGTTGGAGAAACTGCGCAAGGTTGCGTCGTTCAACCAGCCAATAACGACAGGACATACTTGCCAAGCAGTGTGTATATAAAATACAAAATGAAAGTTACCGAGCAACTTGGACAATGCGAGTCTGGGCTGTGTTCTTGTATATACATGTATATATTACTAACAGGAATATAATTCGAGACAATTCGCATAGTGGCTGTGTGCGGTGCGACACAAGGGGACACAATGGACTTCTCGTCTATCTCGCGGTCTTTCTCTTCGCCCACTCTGTGCTTTCGCTCTCATACAGCTCAATCTCTCGCTCCATACTCAGGCTGCTGCTGCTGCTGCTGCTGCTGGTGGTGGTGCATGCACTCCACGGTGTTAGCTTTACCGACATGCAACTGAACAGCATTCGGTCTGACTCATGGCGAAAGCTCGACGGGTTAACCGGAAATTTCATAGTTGCAATACTGCCACTCGTAATTTTCTAGAAACAGCGGGCTTCGAATAACACAAAGTTTAAGACAAAACATATATATTTCAGATGACAATAAACGTTCACCTTTTTTTTTTAATCAGCAAAAACTGTGTTTATTACAATTACGTGACGCGTGTAAACTTCTTGATTAAATATTCTATTAAATAAATAATAAATAACTAAATATGTAAATGGTAGACTAATAAATTTAAAAAACCATGGAAAAAAATGATTCCAACTTTTTTTTCGCATTACGCCCCATTCGAAAAATGAAGTAAGCTAAGTTTTAGGTGAAAAAATTCATTGGGAATAATAATGATACTTGGAATTATGAAATACTTATGATTATGAATTTTTAAGGAATTTAAAGCCTCTTTCATTTATGATTATGAAATATAACATGTAAGCTGTCTCTATTATTTATTTCATACCAATGTATCCATAAAACCGCCTACATTAGTTTTACAAATAAAAATGTACATGATACATGTACAGAAATCTAATAATTAAAAGAAACATGTTTTAAAATATATTTCACAGTAGAGATTTTTTTTTTCTTAAATCTTTGAGAAGGTAAAATTTCGTACAAATATATACCAAAAAAAAAAGTTGAAAGAAACGTAATTGGTAAATTAAATAATAAAAAAATATTTTCTACCAGACTAATCGACGAAATTTTCAGACTATTTGGTAGACATGTTTCTGCAGGCTCGAGACCCTTTTCTCCCTATTACTCCCTATCCGGAGGCTTTTGTAGAGAGCATCACAATGCTCCCCCATTTATACGTGAGCGACGATGAATTCGCGGCGTAGACCGGAGCGTTATCCCGTCGCGTTCGTGTCGGAACCCGAAAAGAGTGCTGGCGCACCGGCTTGCCGCGCGGCTACGCGATGAAATTCGAGGCCGACGTACAGACACATACACACACTCACACACACACACACACACACACACACTGTCAGAGAGCAGCAGCAGCAAAGGCCCCCGAGGGCCGCACGCGGGGATCAAGATCGCTTCGGCGGTTCTCCTCGTCTCTCTTTCGCAGACTCCGTTCGTTCTTTGTTCGAAACTCGCCTGAGACTCTCGATGCCCTCTCATATCCCCAACCAGTCTTTTATTCGCTCTCAATCGCATAGCTCTTTCTCTTTTATTTACTCTCTCTCTCTCTCTCTCTCAGAACGAGAGAACCCGCGACGACGACAGTCTGGCAACGTACTCACTCTATTTCTCTTTTTCTCTCTACACTTTGTCCCCGCACCGAAGTCTCTCGCTCTCTTCAAGTCCCACGATATATAATACACGATTACAGTGTTGTAGTGCATAAAATTATTTACATACTCGTTTAACGCTCGTGAAATTGCTACAAGGCGCCGAAAATACTACAACAGTCAATGAGATTAACTCATTCATTTACTTTTTTTTTTTTTTTTTTCTTTTTAGTACTCTAATAATTCAGTACTCCAGTATATTTTCTTTCTATGGCGTCTTAAAGGGCTGTAAAGCACAATGAGTTCCTAACAGCCAGTCTCAATTTAATTCATTCTTTCTCGACATTTTGTTTTTTTTGTTTTTTTTTTTCTTCTTTTTTCTGCATGGCGAGTGGCGACACTCATTCTTCGGTGCTTTCTTATTCTCGCTCAGCACGAGGCACCCCACGCGATTTTAATTTTAATTCATCTCCACGTGACTCTCGAACGCTCCGCACTGAGGTTTCTCAGTGGCAGCGAGACAGCTGCTGCTACTCGACAAGCGTACGTAGAATATATCCGCGCGTCGCATAATAGCCACAAGCACGTGCGTTTAGAAAAAGTAAAAAATATAATATTGAACAATGTAATTTGAAGGAAAAATAAAGTTCATTAATTTCGTAATGTTAAAAGACGATTTTTTTATCTTTGTTTTTCCAAAATAAATATGTCAAAAATATTTCGATAATTAATACACTCGTATAAAAATGTAATAAAAATATAATACCGAACCATGTAATTAAACTAAATAAAAATTTATCGTAAATTTTTTAATTTATTTAAAGAAATATACTATCAAAAATATTTAGTTAATCAATATATTTATATACAACGTTTTTGTTCAAAATTTTCTATATTTGTTTATTCATTTTTATGATGACGTTTTAATGCACTGTAAATAAAAAATGGGAGAAGAGGGAGAGAGAGAGAGAGAGATAGAATATTTTTGGTAAGTCCTTGAACTGCACGAGCATTTGTCCGTACCAATTTATTAAAATGCGAATTATAGTATATGCAACGACGTTTCATAAGAGAGAGTGCACAGAGATGCAAGGCGTGCAACGCAATGCGATAGCGATTATCGCTCGCTCCTTGAAGAACGCGACGCAGAACGAGACGCGAGAAAAGAAAACGCGAAAGAAAGATGGATAAGAGAGTCAGAGAGAGAGAGAGAGAGATAGAGAGAGACAGCGAGACACGGAGAGTAAATTTACGATCGTAAAGCAGCGTGAGGCGGCGAACAAGCAAAAGCCGGCGTCAGCCTGGGCCGACACAAGCATTGCTGCTGCTGCTGCTGGCGCGCGTCTTCGTCGCGTTAACGGCGAAACGCGTATAACGCTCCACGAGTTCATTCAGTTTTTTTTTTTTTCACCACAAAGGTTTGCCAGCAATACTCAAGGTTTCACATAAGTTAGTTAAGGATCTATTTCTCGACTTTGTACTATAAATATAGGAGCAGTAGAGAAACAATAAAAAAATATATATATATGTAATTCGTAATAAATTTGTTAAAATTTTGTTTTATTTAATTATTTCGAATTATCTTGAGAATTTTAATAAATATTTGACAAATTAAATGTGAATATATTAAAAAAATGAATTCAATAAAATTCTTTTTACACAAAAAATCTCTCTCAGCGTTACATTTTTTTAAATAAAAAGTACGTAATTCATTTTATAACAAATTTAACAAAAATGTTATTTCATGGCTTTTAAGAAAAATATTGAAAAAAGAAATGTTCGAATTATCTTCAGAATGTAAATAAATATTTGACAAATTAAATTCAAGAAAATTCTTTTTACACAAAAAAATCTCTCTCAGTGTTACATTAATTAATTTATATTTTTATTTAAATAAAAAAAAGTGTGTTATTTTTGGAATTTTCGAAGCAACGTTTTGAATTAGAAAGGCGTTTGGACGTAAACATTTCAAGGCCCGCTCGCGGAAAGAGCGCGTAAGTGCGAGGTCGTTTTCTTAAATATTAAAATTAATTTTATGGAGCTGAGAATTAAATTTTTACGTCATAACCAGATGGGGTAAACTTTGATACTTTCCGCACTCCGTATAAATATATATATATATATATATATATATATATATATATATATCACTTATACGTCTCACGTGCGCGCTCGTCATTGAGTTTCACCTGCTGCGGATTCCATTAAGCAATAGAATGAAATTCGAGATGTCAGCGATCACAGCACAGCTGTTGCTTGTTAAATCAATGACAGGACATATTAGATACAAAAAGACCTTCTGGATGGATTGGATGTCGAGAACGAGCTGCGCCACGCATCAATACTAGGATACACGCTACATATATTCACAACTTCATCTCGTATCTCGTTCATTCATCGTCCAAGCATTAAAAGCAAACGAAAACGTGCGAAACAGAAAGGTAGTGTAAAAAAAAAAAAAAAGAAGAAAAAAAAAAATAGAGGCCACCCAGCCAGTCGCGTTGAAGGTTCGCGCGCGCAGCTCTCTTCATCGTAACAAGTTATCGAGTTATCGATAAGCCGGCTATTTTGCTTCTCGACGGAACGAGAAGGCAATAACTTGCATTCCAGCTCGTCGTTCTCGTCGTCGTCGTCGTCGTCGTCGTATCCTAGAGGCGGCGACACCGACTATCGATCCTCGGTCCTCAGCTGGCTATACGTATCTAATAATAACAAGTGTATAGAAAACGAAATGTCCCGATGAAAATACCGAGAGAACTTCGATCTGTGGGCGACGTACGCTCTCCCTCTCTCTCTCTCTCTCTCTCACTCTGTTCTCTGACGTCTTCGTTTCAGCTTGACACAAACGCCTCCTATGCAGCAGCAGCAGCAGCAGCACACGTAATTGCATTTCTCTGTCACCGCAACTCCAGAGAATTTTCGTATAATTGATTGATCACATCTATTTTTCGATAAATAATTTAATCACGTACGCATACTGAGAGAAAAATCTGATATTCGTAATTGTAATCAGTAAGTTTAAAAAAAAAAAAAAGCTTTAACTTTATTTTTTACAAAGCAATTTTTTTATGAAACAAAATTTTTCATCCACGAACATATATTTTTGTCAATTTAAACAACATTATTCAGTTTGGCAAATTAAAAAAAATTTCTTTTATACATTTTGGAGGCTAACGAAAAAATTGTAAATTTGACAAATTTAATTTTCTCCTTTATTTATAATTTATTTAACAAAATTATTATTTACGTGAGCATCTCGTACTTGAAAAATTATTTTTTTTACTATTTGGTTAAATACAAAAATATTCGAATTTACTAACAATTAATAATTGTCGAGACTATCGCAATTTTTCAGCGAACAGATTGAAGAAAAAAAAAAAAAAAAAAAAAAAAAAGGGTGGTTGAAAATAAAATAGTCAAAGGGACTTACGAAATATATCATTTTGAGTGCATGAACGTCGGAGGTGATTTTGCCATAGTTAAACCAGCTGTGATGCAGAGGCACATAAATGCATCGGTAATTCTTTGTCTCTCTCACGAGCGGGTTGCGCGATAGTCACGAAATTGAATTAATTAATAGTGACACGCGCGGTTTTCCACACGGCTCCCGGGCCCCACCATCCCATTCCTCCTTCTCTATACTATATTAAACTGACTTGGCGTTGGGACGTCGCTATATAGGTAGACAATCACGGGCGTGTGCTCACGCGTGTATGTATACACAGTACGATGGCTGATACCGTTTGTGTGTATACCGGTACGGTTGAGTTATCGATCACGCGCACGCCAAGGGTGAGAGAGAGAGAGAGAGAGAGAGAGAGAGAGAGAGAGAGAGAGACTCGAGCGTCCAATCGCTCGTCAGACTCCGCAGCAGTCTTGTGTGGACGTATTGACCCAACAGTGAATCATTCCATGCTGCGTGCGTCGCGATATCATTCCTATCAGTTGTCGATCGAACAACCAACATATAAGCTCCCCAAAAAGACCCAAATGTGTCGGTCATTATTTAAGTATTTCTTCAATAATGCAATATAACTTTTTTTAAATTCTGGTATACGTATAAAAATACTATTTAATTTCATAAGTCATTGAATTAAAATTTTTTTAAAATGTCCTTTTCATGAATATGAATAATAAATATATAAAATTATAGAAAACTATCAGAAAAAATGATAAAGTTTCAGACAGCGGACAAATCCATTGAAAGTCTATGTATCAAAATAAACAAATAGACTAAAAATTAATAGTCGTCACTGATTTTTATTACTGAAAATTATAACAAACTTTTATTATTAAACTTACTAACTTTGGAAATATTTTTTACAAACTACTATAATTATTTATCCCGCTTACATATTAATTTCAATATACACAAATTTATGTAAAAAATGAAAATTTTAACAGTGTATTTGAGTGTATTACGAGCACTTTTTTTTTAGTGTATACAGAATGCATTATTTCATAAAAGCAGAAAAAAAGGGAGTCACCGATGCCATCCTTGGACCGAGAATATCAAAGTGATGATTACATCGGACGACGCGCACCGATACGTACAATAATCGATACTCCCGCGTCCACACTGCCTCCCTTGTCTACAAACCACTGTCTCGCTCTGCAACTATTAATTAATCAAGGATACCCGCACCCACGAGGTTGGAAAACCGCGGTTGCATACTGCTAATTGTGTGCTCTGGATTGCAATTAGATAGGAGTTTATGTCCCGAGGAGTCTGCATATCGTTCGGTCAATTATATCAATATGTGATTAATTCACGTGTAATTAATTCTAGCCAACAGGGTAGATGGGATTGTAATTTCTTTTTTTTTTTTGTTTTTTTTTTAGAATTCTGGTAGCCTCTGTAATGGACGTATGGCGCTAAAAGGACGGCGTCTCTTCTTTGGCCTGTATGATCCTTTTCTCTCCTTTTGCCAACCACATCAGCCAGAAGCAAACTCGATGGTCGCTCTTCCTGAGCGCGCGAGCGCGCGAGCGCTCTCGAGTTCTCCTTTTATTCTTCCTCTTCTCGCTCTCTATCTCCGTTTCGCGATGCTGTACTTCTCCCGCGGCGGGTTTGGCTTCGTGGAAAGAAGCCGAGCGAGGTTCGACGAACCGGGTGGCGCGCGCGATGAGAGAATCCACAGGGAATGAACAGGAGAGAAAGAGAGAAAGAGAGGGAGAGAGGGAGAGAGAGAGAGAATGAACACGAGATGAAGAAAGAGAACGAGAACGAGAACTACTCCATAAAGTACGTGTTTTCGCGCGATCCCGCAGTCACAAATATATAGTACATTTTGCTAGTGTGCAAACATACGTAGCTTTGAGAATTGATTAAATGAACTTGCTTTCAACTCGTGCAGTAATAATTTCTCGAAAGGCTTTGAATAAAATTAACGATTTTTCCTGAAATATTGCATTCATTTATTTCATAAATAATTTTACGAAATTCATTTAAATGTGTAAAAAAAATAATGGCATTACATTAATTTTCATGGAATCAAGATAATTATTTTGTAGAAAAACCTTTTTTTTTAAATGTTTAATAGTAAGATGTTCATTAAAAAAAAAATTAACAGCAAATTGGATATGGAATAAATGGATATTTATAAAAAAATAATTTATTAAAGGACTTTCAATAAAATGTACGTTTTTTTTTCCTGAAAAATTGTATTTTTCTTATAACCAATTTAATGCCTATTTTTTTTTTAGATTTGTTTAAAAAAAAAGTTTTTTCATTACCTTGATTTTCGTGGAATTAAAAATAGAATTTCCTATAGAAATTTTTGTTTGTTTAATTGCAAAGTGTTCTGCAAAAGAAATTAGCGAATGAAGTGTAAAATAAATTTTGTGGAGCTTCGATGAAATTCGCAGAATTTAAAAGGATGTATTTTTATTTGAAGGAAGGATCGATACTCTCAGACTATACTGTCCTCTTGTTCCATGTGTACCGGTGAATGGACCAAGAGGAAGAGAGTGTTTGCAGAGGAAAGCCGGATTAGCACGTGGGTACGCCAATGGTTTCCATGGGAACTCGTCTCGCAGGGAGACTAAGAAGAGTCTGGCGAAAGAAAGAAGAACCCCACAGACCACATCACGAACCATTAACCAATCCCCCTATTCGAACGTGGCGAGAAACGAAAATTCTGGCCTCATACATCTTTTTTTTTTTCTTCGTCATCGTCGTCTGACGAAACTGCGAAGAAAGCCAAAAAATACAGGACATCTACGAAATATTTCAAAGGAAATTGTATCAAAGGCCTAGGCAATATAATCCTGTCGCAAAGTTTCATTGTAAGTGAGAAAGAAAAAACGAAAAAAAAAAACGGAATCTAAATCTCCCTGAAAATGTCATCGAAAAAATTCAATCCCACGCTTCCAGCATCACAAAAACATTAAAATAATTAGTAAAAGCGAAATTCGATTCAACTGTCTTTGACTAAAATTACTTTTTCGAAGACAGTCAAAGACGAATTTGGTTAATGAAGCGCAATTTACTTATTTGTCCTTGGAGCCATTGAATCGAGAGAGCCTCTGAAATAGTTTCTTTCATCAAAGTTAACGATGCTATATTCTGGGCTTTATTCGCGTATTCATTAGGCATGCAATGAAAGAATAATCTTGTCAGACCATCAAGGTTGAACAACAATTTCGTTGGATTAAACTAATTTTCATTGATATAACATTATTATTTACATATATAATTGCAGTAATTTTATATTTCTCCAACTGTATTACAGTTTGCACGACTTTGGGACAGATAAAGGTGTTCTCCATCGTGCAGTAGACGACAATAAAAATTCGTCGGTTGGCCGATTCGTTGTTAACAGGGACAATTGAATACCTATGTACACCGCTATGTATTATACCTGAAACGTCACTTTCGATCTTCGGTTCACAGCGGAGTAGAGGCTACAACAGTACCAAGAAAAAAAGAAAAAAAAAATAGTTGTGTTCGGTTTGAGAAGTGCCCCTGGGGACACGGTGAACGAGAATAAAGACTGAATAGGGTAGTATATGTACATACAGTCGAGACCAAGAGAGCCTCGTTAAATCTTGGCGTCTATAGAGATGAATTCTTTTCGTTGCAGCCAGAAGAATGAAAGAAAATGTCATCTTTTTGTTGTCGTGAACGCGAAAGAGCCTCGAGAAATCGGGCTCCTCGCTTCAACAACTCCATTATCCCAAGTACATAAATTCATCCTATCTACACCAACCGAGTCTATGTCAGTAAATTAATCTGCTTGGTGATATAAACCGCAAAATAATACAGAAGAATTAAAAAGAAAACAAAAAAAAAAAAAGAAAGAAGTTTTACTATAAATAGCAGTTTGACAGCATCGTGTATCTGATAGTGTGGCTGCCACGCCTTTCATTACGATTAATTCGTTAAGATACTCTATATTCAGACTGTGAGGATTAGCTTGACAAAAAAGAGAGGCAAAAGTTTGATAGAGGCTACAAAAAAAAAAAAAAAAAAGCATAAGAGAGACACGCGAGCTCGAGGCGAGTCGTGAATCTACCCAACGGTTGTACATTTTTATTACGAAGTCTCTCCTACACTAACCGCATACGCAGCGTACATGTTGGAAGCGATTAAGAAATCACGTGTGATATAATCGCGCTTAATTTTCGACTCGCACGTGTCACACACGCGTTTGTAAATTGGTGGGGGGGAGAGGGGGCTTTTTTTTATTACTGTCTTGTAAGACACATGCGTACAGTGTAAGAAGACGAGTAATAGAAAACGAGAAGTAACATTGGCCTTAAGGATATTCCATAGGTACTGTTAAGTCATTTCACAACCGGACATGCAACATTGAGAAACGGAATGTGTATGGAAAAACTTTTTTTTTGTTTAATAGTGAGATGTACAAAAATAATTCAGAGCATAGTTTTGAGAATTAATTAAATTAACTGATTTCAACAAGTGAAGAAATGATTTCTTAGCTTGAAAAAAATTAACGTTTCTTCCTGTAATATTACATTTGTTTATATCATAATTTGATACTTTCTTAGATTCTTTCAAATATGAGAAAAAATAATGGCACTTTTTTACGTTAATTTTTTTAGTCACATCTTTAGGCTCATATATCGCAGAATGCATGTGGGCAAAAATGAAGGAAACTCGAAAAATTCTTTATTAATTTTTTTTAATAACATTTACGACTGTCAGTTGCGGTGGCTTTCTAAATGACTTGATTATGGAATATCCTTAAAGTATTATTTACGTATTTAACAGCCGTGTGTGCTATTAACACTGACGCAGTTCACGATCTGCATTGCCACTGGAGCTGAAGTGCTCTAAGAAGCACGCAATAACACGCTTACGATGCACCAAGAAGAGCCCTCATCCTCACGCTGATGCAAGAGCCATCTCTTGCGTCTTAAGGTTCTGCCTACTGGTGTACTGGTGGTTTGCACGGTAAACTGCTCGAAGGCGTATAAATAATTCTCGGACTAACGCGCGCGATCAGCTGCACGATCGCAGCACATCGAGGAGGTATCAGTTCAAACGGATCATCACCAGCAGCGCTAACTGGCTTTCGAGGGAAGAGCAATTAAAAAGAGTATACGAATGTGAATGTGCACCCTTCATTAGTCAACGGGGGTTATCAGTCGTTAGTTACACCTACAATCCGTTACGTGCAATTAACAGCGACAATTTTAGTATTTATCTCTATCATATTTTACAACGTACTTGTGAGTTTTTATTTATAATTTTTTTTTTTTTTTTTTCTAATTAAATATTGGTGTCAATGAATGTGTTTGACTATTTATGATCTATTTCATAGAATATTTATGAATATTTAACATAACTTGGTAAAAATCTTTCTGCTTACTCAGCGCAAAGAAAATCCAAACCATAAAAAATGGAAAATAATTGAAATTCGTTGATTAAAATTAATTTAATCGAAAATCCGATCCAATTGGTACTAATTTATTGGTACATTCTGTGTTTATTACATTTTTCATCTCAATTTAGGACAATTGCTGCAGTTATTTAAAATTTTATCGATTACTCTACAAAATATATATTTATATATAAAATATTTTTGAAAGAAACGAAAATATGAATGATTCTGGGCCACGTTAGCCTGGTACGCTTTCCGGCTGACGCGGTGATGCTTTATAGATATACATATCGCGTTGTGTAAGCATATATATTGAGAAAAGGCGAGGGAGATCGATAGCGAAAGGCCGAGAGGCGCGCGACGTGACGCTCACGGGGTGGCCGCCCGGTTTCTACCAAAGTGGCGAAACGGAGAGGGACGCGCGCTCCGAGTTATATCCTTGAATTCCTTGCGAAACGCGAGTGGTCCACACACCGCGTACTTGAAACAGTCGCCGTCGACAGTCCAAATCTTACAGTCTCGAACCCACGCGCTTACTATATATACATAATTCACTATCTATACGTATCGTACGTGGTGTTTTCGATAATCGAGATTTGAGCCATAAAATCAGGTCATTCGATTACCAAGATTTTGAAAAACCTACACTTTTTTCAAAAGGAAACTGATATTAAGGCAAATGAAACCAAATTTATGAATTTCTTTTTAAAAATTTGAAAAATGTGTAACAATGATTTTATGGAAAAAAAAGTAACTCTATGTCAAAAACTCAAGAGACATTTTTTTTACTGACAATGAGAGGCACTTTGTTGAAATTCAATCTTACTAAACTAATTTTATTCGTTAAATTATGACTTTTTATGACAATTAGGAGAAAACTTGAGTTGTTTCCATAGACAGAGAAAAAAAATTTAACAAATAGTTGTAATTTTTAAACATGAATATAATTTTGGATGTTTACGCGTGAATTACTGTCTTTTATGAAACAGCGCAGAAAATATGTCTCATGATTTCTTGGCGTAAACTGAATTATATATTTCTTTAAATTTATTGTTAAACTTTTTTTTTAAATTTAAGCGGGTATCTAAAAATTTGCTTTCATCTGTTTTAATGCCAGTTTCTTTTGGAAATACATACTAACAATTTTCGAAATCTCTACTCGAATGACCTGACTGTACCGATGAAGCCTCCTCAAATATATGTATATATCATTCGATAAGCGAGTGTTACACGAGACAGTCTACACCGAATAATCATACACGATACAAGCTTTCTCGGAATGACCATTTCCGGATATCCATTGACGGCCTCGAAACGAGAATTCACGAATCTCCTACGCGTTCTTTCGTGAATATAGAGCAGACAAAATACAAGCATACAGATATATATATATATAATATATAATGTATATAACGAAGTTGCATATATAACCTCGATATTTCATGTATTATTAAGTCCGTCGATACCGATTCTGTCGAGCGAGCGTGGCCATTTACCGAAACAAGGTCTCACGCTGATATGTCCGGCGAGAAGAATAATGTAGGACAGAGGCAATGAAAGAAAAGAAAGTGGAAAATGTCGATTATCGGTAAGACGCAACAGCAGATACCGACCAATTACGATATTGTAATTGGAAATCGTAAACCGACTTTTCGACTCGTGTTAAAAGTAAAACTATATGTGGCATTGGCAGAGTCTTGATTTTTTTTCTTTGCTTTTTTCGTTTTTTTCGTTTTTCATCGCAGTCTGTAAGAATCCAATGTCGAACGCAAAAGACAGGACAACGGATTGTTGTAGCGAAGAGATAATACGGCAAATATTGCAGCAAGAGAGACCCCGTCGGGATTCTCTTATTTGCTCTGTTTCTCGCTCGCGGAGCTTTCGAGCCGGCGGCACACGCAACCACGCATCAGCTCCGCGTTCTCGGCGGTCTCGATCGCGAGACAGTAAGACTGCTGCTACTGCTGCAGTGCCACGCAGCTGAGAAACAAAATGAGAGTTTTGTTTCCCACCGACCGCCGGCCAAACTGCATTTTTTTTCATCCCAATGGCAATAACACAGTGGAAGTAGACACTCTGAACGAGGAGACAAAAATAAAAGAACACATCAATTTTCGGCCACCTCGCTCGGCGATTCTCATTCTTTCATTCATTTCAATCTGTGTCTCACAAGTTTTTCAACAAATTTTCGAGCTTAAAAAGAAAATTATTTTTAACAAAAGACAATGTAATAAAAATTACTGTAATCCAATATTCTATAAATTTTTAATAAATTCATTTATACAAAAAATGCATTTTATTTATTTTTGTCGGGTGATAAATAATTATACCGAAAATTCCATGATTGATAATTTATTATAGTATTTTGATTATATAAAGTACGAATATTAAGAATTAGAAAAACTTCATTTTTTTATATAAATAATGTTAAAAAAAAAAAGTAAATCTTAAAATAAACGAAGACACCTAGAATTTGTAGAATTCGGATATGCGAATTTTTCTTACGAACAGACAGACGTATAAAATTTTGTATGAGATATTTTTTTCCGAAAAAAAATAATAAACATATCTTCGCTTGAAATCAAATGATACGACTGACGTATAAAGTGTGTGTGTGTGTGTGTGTGTGTGTGTGACTCAGAAACTACGTCCCTGAGTCTCTCTCGTGTACGACTGGTATAGTTTGAACCCACATTCACAATTGACTTTCCGGGATACATTCTAGACATAATTGTTTGTAGCTATTTTGGGGGGTGGTTCCTAACTTGTTTAGAACACGGAATTACGGCGCAAAAGTTTTCAAAGCGGTAACGCAAAGGCGCGCATTCCACCGGAATAGCCGTGAAGACGCGGTGGCTGACGGTCTCTCTCTCTCTCTCTCTTGCCGCTAAGCCAATTATGAACTTGGCTTAAGCGTGCGCAACTACGTGTAAGCTTGTTGCACTCCTGGATGCACCACAGCGGCCGGGGGCACACCACCAGGAGAAATACACAGCTCGCAGAGAGAAGAGGGGCCGCCGCCGCCGCCGCCGCCGGGCGTGTTGTCGGTCGCGCATCCCACCCGTGGTTTCCGCCGGCCTTGGAGCCACTGAACCACTCCGTGGTTCAACGATTCGATGTCGCAGTGGTTCCCAACGGATATACACACACGCGCGCTTCTTCTCTCTATCGTTTAAGCTTTCCGAGCTTCACAACGGGTTTCCACTTCATCAACTCAGCTCTCACCGCTGAATACGGACAATATATCTCATCCGCAAACTTTAATCCGGACTCTCTCTCTCTCTCTGCACGCGCGGTCGTCTCTACATCCGCGAGAAAGGGTGTGTGAATTATCATCAAACATGGAAATTTATACGAATTGAATAGCAAAACTTTATTTTAATAAAATAACATTTTATACGAATCAAATAAAATTCAGATTAATTAAATAAAGCACATTATTGGCCGGATATTAAATAAATTCATGTATTAAATAATTGTTGATTCATTATTAATATCAATAAAATCGTCTCTTACAATATCAGCCTAATAGCATTTATTTAATTCAATTATATTTTGTTATACATTTTTAAAAAAATGTACAAAAAAGAGTAACTCAGTTTCCGCCAATAAATCCACGAGCATATTTTCATGCAATTTTTGTAAATTCTAATGAGTAATTTTCGTTTGATTTCGACGAGAAAAAGCTCACTTCGTTTTGTTTTTTTTTTTTTTTACAGTTGTTTCTCGAAGTAATTTGTAATTCGTTTTACTTCTCAATCAGAATAAAAGTAACGTCGTATTTTTGTTTTCATTATCATAAACAAATAATTGTATAATAATTTGTAAACGATGCATGTCATCGTAAATATTTTCCGGTAAATTCATAGATTATCTATACAGAAACGAAATAAAATGTTACTCGTTAAGATCGAACTAAAATTACATTTTTCACTGCACGAAGACAGCATAAAAAACATGCCCTTGGTTTTATTGGCGTAAATTGAGTGAACCCTTTAATCCAGATTCATCTTATTTTACATTAGTTTCGATTGATTTGACTGTACCGCGAGAACTATCTAAAGATAATTTTTATTTTATTTAAATAAAGCTTTATTCGACTCAAATAAATTTCCATATTTAATTCAAGTAAGCCCAATTCAACCATTTTTACTGGGTGTGTGGCCTCGGGCCGATTTAGTCGGACCTACGCGTGGATGAAATCGAGACTACTGCCTGATGCAAAACGAGAGTGCACCACGCGGTGCACCTCGAGTTGCTTCGAGGCCGGAAAATATTGCCCGGCAGGTGATATCTTCGTAAAGTTTAGATAGGAGTATTGGTATTACGCGGTACGTATGCCAAGCTAAAGGGAGATGGAACGACGATGCCGATAAGAAATTAAATGCTTTGTGTTGTACTATTAGTTTTTATCAAACGCGAGTCTCAAGAACGAACTGGTGCGATCGACAATACAAATTGCTAACGTGTGTCAGAATTCTATTAAAAATTTTGTTTTGTTTTCGGGTCAGTTGTCGAGATTTAAATGCCTCTTTTGTTGGATACAATGTATATACTTTTATCACAGAAAGCAAAAAATAATAAAAAAAAAGTAATTTTAACAATAAATAGCTTGTATTTTATGAATATTTGTTACATTTACAAAATGACAAAATGGAAATATCAAATTTACAATGTCCTTATTGTATACAAAAAAAAAGTGCATTAGATATTTTGTTAAATAAAAATTCAAGTTAGCAACTGTTTTTATTTATTCTTTAACACATTTTTATTTAAACTGAACTAAAGTACAATAATATTATTTCATGTTTTTACTGTGTGAAGATTTTGGAATAACAACAAAATATATAAACAAACTCATAAGAATGTCCGAAAATTTTAGTTAAAGTCAGTGGCGCCTTCTCTAACACAAAATTATGCTGGTCGAAAGCGAACTGTGAAAGAGTGGCTGTAGAAGATGAGGGTGGCAGTAGCGAGAGACAAGGTCTCGTGAAATGCTGGTCCATGGGAGATAATAAAAACCGAGAAGGAGAGATGAGAGAAGACGAAATAAATGAAGGAAAGAAAAAGGAGCACGGTCCTCTTCCAGGAAATGGGGTCTCTTCGATGTTGCTGCTCTTCTGCCACCGGAGGGTTATATAGATATATAGTATATGATACAAGCGGTTGGAGAACAACCATAAGCAGTAGGAATTGAAACAACAGGAAAGCGATTGGACGACACAGAAGACGAGAAACATCATCGCTTAGCTTCTTGAGTTTCAACCTCTCTCTCTCTCTGTCTCTCTTAAATAACTAATCTCAGCGGAGACGAAAGCAAACGAGAGGGAAGCCAAGTATAAAGAAGCAAGAAGAAACTCTATTGCAACAGCAAGAGAAGGAACCAAAGGCTGATTCTGGCGCGCTCGATTGGATCCGAGAATCTCAATTTACGAATTCGAAGCACGCGCCACCGAGCCTCTTCCGTTCTTCCTTCAAGTCGTGGCGCGACGCCGAGAACGCGACGACAACGACGACAGCACGAAAAAGACGACTCTCCCGGCACTCCCTCCCACGTTGTGACAATCCTCGCACGTCCTCTCTTCGACACACACTTACTATGTGTCGACGAAAATTTCTTTTCAAATTATAAATTGTACATAAAGCATTAAGCAGAAAAAATATTTGTTGAAATTGAATAAAAGGTTGTGGAAAAATCTCCCTTTATTAAAAATTTAATAAATCATTAATAAAGTAAACGTAAAATTAAAAAAAAGATCTTATATAATCTTTTTAAATTAAAATCAGCATTTTTTTCGGCTTGAACAAATTTTTGGTGAAGTGAAAAAAAAAAGTATTAGAAAAGTATCTTCATAATAATTGCGTTAAGAATTTGTCTTAGGATTTTCTAAACCGTGACTGAGGTTCGAAAATTGCTTTTAACGTTTTTATTCTCGATGCAATAAGAATTTTTGGGGATCGTTCAACGAGACAGAGAATAAGAAGAAGAAAGAAAGAAACACGAATATTTATGGGACAGTAAATCTTTCAATAACTCCATAAACTTGACGAGAGGCAGAAAGGACCGCACACAGAATATTGTATAAGTAGGATGAGTTATAAAGCATTTTTCGAAAGTTTCGAAATACAACAGTGTATATATAGACATCGTGGCCAGTTTCCTCGGCTCTTAGAAACGCCGTCAAATACGACCGCCCTCGCAAAAATTCAGGTAGACGAAAGGATACACCCAGGCTCTCTCCTCTCTTTCGGTGTACAGCAAACTCAGCAGCAGCATCAGAAAGCATATAGGCATCTGAGGATCAGACACGGTTATAGGGAACGGTCGGGTAGGCCCCACTTTCTTGGGTCTTTTTGGTCCGGGTCTCGAAACGCCGACGAAAAAAATCAAAAAGTAATCGAGAAACTGGGTGCTCTACTATAACAAAACCATTGGCCGAGCGAAACTAGAGACGCCGCAGAAACCAAAAAAAAAAAAAAAAAAAAAAAAAGAACGTAAAACACCCAAACGAACACGATATAGTCGCGAGACTTTCAAATAGCTCGATGTCTGCGTTTTTTTTAAACGGAGAGAACGACCTTTACAGAACGTTCTACTAATTTTACTGATGCTAATAACTCGTTCGACCGCGGGCTAACTGACAGAAGGCCAAAAATCTATATAAGAGGCTCTTTCGCGGATTCTCATATTTCCCGGAATGGCTGTGCGGTCCTATCCGCAAATAAAACTATACAATGTTAAGTATAGTTATGAGTGTATATATATATATATATATATGAAAAAAAAAAAAAAAAATTCCGAGTGCCTTTTACCCCAAAACGACCTTTAACTTTGAACATTATTAGGAATCCGCGGGGAATTGACCGAAGAATTTTACCTGTTGGCCAATTTCGTGAGAAACGAAATCGATCGAATTGTGTGTGACTATATACATACGATTAATCACCCAACAACCAACTATAATAAGCTATGGCTCACCGGTCTCTCGTATCCGCCTCGACAATGTTAACGAACTTTGGTGAATCATGAAGATCTTTTTTTAAATCATTGAATTCTTCTAAACTCGACAAATCGTCATGATAAATAAATGGTAATACAAATTAAATATTGATAATCGTAAATATTTTGTATCATTAATGAATTAGGTTGATTCAATAAAATGATGTATTAGTACATTATCATAACTACACATTTTTTTAGTAATTCGATTAGTTCGATAAACTTGTAATTAGATAAATATCTCAGTAATTTGTTTCGATAAAATAATGGTAATATTAGCAAAAAAAAAGCTTTGGCTTACGAATTTTGATTAGTTATAAGAGAGACTTTAAGATTGTAAGTCGTCGTGTGCATTGTGGGAATAAAACAGGATTGGTGCGCGTGCAATCATTTGAGAATGGCGTGTGTGTGCACCTGCTCCTGCAATCCTGGAGGCCCGGTGGTGGATGCCACACAGTGTATAAGCGCAAAGCCTCTGGTACGTCCTGAATTTTCGGAGGGCGACGACTCCCTCGCTCGCCAACGAAGGTAAGAGAGGATGCAGAGAAATACAACAAAGTAAAGAGAAGAAGAAGAAGATGAAGAAGAAGAAGAGGGAAAAAAAAGAGTGAAAAATGTGGAAGAGGCTGCGAGAACGTCGAGGAATGGGGTGTATAGAAGGAATTCAAGCGGCGAACAGCCAGGAGAGGAAGATGGTAAAAGAGTAGGAGGACCCCGCGCGCGGCAGAAACACAACCGGCAGACACAAATAAATAGCAAAAACTTAATAATAGAGAGCACCGGGTATATATACGAACGTGGCGAAGAAACGAAGACGCGGAGAGTTCTCGCGGGAGGACGCGAAAGCGCGCACAAGACTCAACCGATGCAACAGTCCCAGAGAGGAATATAAGAGGAGAAACAGAGAGAAAGAGAGAGAGAGAGAGAGAGAAGAGAGAAAAGGATCAGCATCAGGTTAGCTCACTCTCTGATGCAGCGGTAACAACAGCAGAAGCAAGAGCGATGCGCTTTTGTCTCAAGGCGAGCCAGCTCTCGAAGCTTCTTCTCCATGTCGGGGTGATACCAACGCACTTGGAGGAGACGAGAGAACCTGGATCCTACCAGGAGACAAAGGAAAGACTACGCTACGACATCCTTACTAGTCTTCTTATAAATTCACAATGACTACGAGGATACATGGAATAACGAACAGAAGCGCATTTGTACACAAGTTGGAAACGTTAAATTTGCTTCTGTTACTTTGTGAAGATTCGTCGAAAGTACGAATCGTTGTCGATATGATATCAATGACTTAAATTGAATTCCAATCGTTTTCAGGAAATATTTGTTCTTATTTTTTTTCTTTTTTACGTGAATTTATTTAATTTACTATAGAAAGAAAAAAAAAATATATATATATATATTTGAAATGTCGAAATATATATGTTTGGTGGTTGTAGGTTGTCTTTTCTCTTTTCTGAAGGGTGATTGAAAGGCCCGAGGCTTTCGCCGACCGCGGCAATTTTTGAGAAGATCGGCACTCGAGGAGCCTTGGCAGTAATTTGGTAATGGGGCACCCCCCCCCCCCCCCCCCTCGCCCCCTTCACGACTACGAAGGAGCCGAGAGGCGTGCGCCTTCGGCTTTTATTGCTCTCTGACCGTCCTGAATTTTCCGTCTTTGTCTTTGCCGATCTCCTTGCCGAAAGGTAAAGATGAAGCAGAGTGTGTGATAGAGAGAGAGAGAGAGACAGTGTGTGTGTGTGTGTGCGTGTGTGAAAGAGAGGAAAAAAAATGCCAGGGCTAAGGGGAATATTATGACGAGCAAAAGAGAGAAAAGAATTAACGAGTTGAATGATATGGAAGCAGGCGTGACAAGAAAGACCTTGAAGCGTGCCGCGAATCGTGAAATTGTTTTCTCGAAACGCGATGCTGATGAACTCTGTTATGGGATAGTTGCCAGCAAACGGAAACGAGCAATAATTGTATACGATAAATATATCACGTTAACGACAATTGAATTTTTGCCACTGAAATAATTCAATGAATACACCAAAAATTGCATCATCTACGCATTGTGGAATAAAATGCAACTATGAAATATTCACGTGTGCTACAAAAGTTTATACAGCACGCAGCGTTAAGTATCAAATGATAACAAAATTCGCTCGACACACACACGTTATTCAATTTATCCGACGTAATGATCGTAAGAAGGAGAACAAGACGCGGAGAGGCAAAAGCCACCTGGTATCGTCATCAAACTGTGTTATACAGTGTCGCAATGTCAACTGACATGGCGCATAACGTTCGTTAGTGTCTCGCTCGACAATTAGTAAGTCGGGCGAATCGGGGTTAGAAATTCCTTTTGCAATACGCACAACGCCTGTGCCTGCAGACTCGTTAGAATCAACGGGAATATATTCAATTACCGTTGATTGGTATAATTTAATTATCAAGATCCAAGAACCAAAAGTCACGAGATGATGGTCACTGAAAAACAGTGGAACATAGTTTCCTGAAATTTTTATAAAATTACTATTATTATATTTTTTTTTTACTTAAATACAATTTTTAATACTTCATATTGATTAAATTATCAATTCCTAGAATGTGAATAAAAAGGAAAGAATTTTGTTGATTTTTCGTTCTCTATTAGCAACTAATCTTTTTTTTTTTTTCTAATTTGCATGGTAATTTTAATATTTCAGATTTGTCTTGGCCATTACGAAATGACTTTTGTTTTTGTGTCTCTTCCGATAAATTATCGAATTGCCAGAGCAACGAAAACAATATACTGTGCAGCACTCTGGTTGTCCCTATAACGAAGCGAAACATCGAATGTTTCCCTTGATAATTGGAACGAGTTTCGGGGTTTACGACCGTTTTATCGTTGCCTCGCTTGTAACAAACGCAGCAGCAGCAGCAGCAGCAGCAGTCAGCGAGTATAGTACACGTGGTACAGAACGCAGAGTGGAACACATATTGTAGGAAAACCACAGCTGATTAGTACCTCTGTGCATACAGAAAGCAAATGTGTTGGGATGAGAGAGTAACTGCGTAGACAGCGTCGATTTATTTTGTCCTTGCCATCCTCTTCCCTCGCTAACGCAATATTAAAACGAACTGCGACACAGTGAAGAAATTTACCGAGAACAATGAAAAAGAAAAAAAAAAAAGAAAAGGTTTTTGGCATTTGTCTGCGATTGTGGTCGATGCTGAGTCCTCGAGAAAACGGAGATATGTATACAGCGCCGTTTATTGCTTGGCAAATTTTGCTGGCCGAATAGCCCAGCGCACTGGAGACGGAAGTGGGTCAGTGTCGACGATTCTTTCTTACCGAGAGTGACGAGATTTCCGAGTCAAGACTCTGGTGTATTCGATTATTTTCTCTTTACAGCGACCAACGCCTTTTTAAACGGAGCGTGACGACGAAGACGACACAGAAGGAAGAAAAAAAAAAAAAAAAAAAAACGATAAAGAGAGAAAGATGCCGTCACCGCTTTCCCTTTCTTCAAGCTTTTCTGTTGCGCAATATGACCCTCGAGCCATCTTCGCCGCAACGACAGTAATCTCAAGAAAACTCACTTTGTGAGAATTGATTTACCATTTTTCGTATTTTCTGTCGAATGAACATTTTATTTTATTAAAAAAAACATCCTTCCAATGATACAACAAATATTTTGTATATTACAGTTAATATTATTCTGCTTGATTACAATCAAAGAATATACTATTGTTGTGGATATTATTGTCAAGTTTTTTTTTTTTTTAAGTATTTATAGACCATTTATTGGTGTCTCGTGTGTATATACCAAACAAACAAATGAAAAAAAATCATCCCAATATAAAAAATAATATTTATTTCCCCTCTAAAACTTGTACAATTTGAGGAAAATTAAAGAATAAGACATTATTGTTATGAATGTTATAGTGTCACACGATCACACGAATATTAAGAAAAGGGAATTACATTTTTTTAAATTATAATTTGTCAAATCTCGGTCGTTTAATTCTGTGTATTTATTGACCATAGCTTGTCGATTACTATTGTCGCAGTACTAAGACACGTCGAACGTATTATACCTCGAAATATAGCTGAAGAAGAGGCTCGAAGAGTTAAGGAGTGTGGAGTGATGGATGACGACCGCGCTACCACTGGCCGAGTTCTTCCCGCTCTTCAATCATAGCCGTGCTATAAGGGAGGGCGGCGGCGGCCGGCTGAGTGAGGTCGCCGGACCTCCGCGTGTAAAGAGGCAGCAAGAAGGGAGGTAAAGAAAAAGAAATAATGCTATAAGGCCACGCGAGGAAGAGTGGCGGGCGAATTTTCAAGGCGAAGGAGGCAGCAGCAGCAGCAGCAACCAGCCGCTGTTTACCGAACCGCGTGGAGACGCTCTGTAAGGACGCCCGGGGAACCGAGGTAGCGACGACGTCGACGACGCGACGAAGACGACGGTCACTGCCACACGCTTCTGCGAGAGTAAGAGAGAGAAAGGGAAAGACAAAAAAAAAGCAGCAGCTTCTATACTATAGCAACAAAACAACCACGAGAGCACCATTTTACTTTTACTCCATCGAGATCGAAAGTGCGAGCTCGCCCGAGCTAACAGAGACGACACGATAGGATCAGCGAATAAAATCGTCAAAAGAAAACAAGAACTCGATGGGCGAGATGGAAAAAAAAAAAACTAGTCGGTGAGACAGGTGCCAGGGCCGAAGAGACAGTCACTCACCTAGATTAGCGAATTAAAGAGTCTCTTGTCATTTCGCTCACTTTTTTTTTCGTCATAAAAGTTATTTAATTACACGATCGAACGACTGGGCGACACGCAAAAGTATCTAACAGAGAACAGAAGTCAAGAATCTAAAACGTAAGACAAATATTTGTTTGTATATTTATGTATTACCAGTACGTTTTTTTCTAGATTAATTTTTTTTTAAATATCCTATCTCTACCTTGATTTATTTTTTTTATTCCCTAAAATTTTCAGGTTTTTCTTTTCCACTGCGAAAATAAAATAGGGAAACCCTTTTTTTTTATCAATATAAATCGATTTAAAATCTCTTATTATTACATAATTTGTTTTTTTTCGTAAATAAATTTAATTATACGTGAGTAAAAGATTAGCCGAAAGGCCACAAGTGTCTGCCTAGAAGTGAACAGGAGTCAAGAGGCATAATGTACGGATATTTGTTTGTATATTTATGTACAACTCGTGTATGTATGTCGAGAATAAAAACCTGTGCTACAATCTTTATGTATGAAGGTTACAGGATGAGGGGGCAAGGGGGGGGGGGGGCACACGAGCAGCCGACTAGAAAGAGTGGATGCTATAAGCAGCAGGAGCACAAGGCAGCCGTGTAGCAAGAGCGAGAGAACTCAGGCAACAGAGCCCAGACAGTGTTGAATCTTGACCTAGGACACGCATCGACGATCACGTCACAGTTCGACGTACTGCTATACTATACGCTGTACTAGTATAATGGCACTGCATAATATACCAACGTAGTACATTACCCACCACGGGTATTTAGCTCGGGGTTACTGCCATATGCGTTTCTGTTTATTGTCACCTTTTCCTATTACTTCATCATTCATCCGTTATTACTTTTTTAAATCGTTTCTCAATTCTTCCACAAAAATTCAGAAGCTTATCAATATTTCAAACATGTATTATTATTTAATTAAATTTTAAAAATTAAAGATAGAAAAATTAAGATTAAATTTTTTTAAATATATATATATATATATATATATTCAAAAGTATTTATTTAATAAATATTAAAGAGGCATCTTTTAAAAGATTTATAACAATTTATCGGTATTTTTTTAAATGCCTTTATTCTATAATAAATATAGAATAAATTTGATATATCAAATAAATATATTAAATTTTGTCGAAGCTTTCATTTAATTATCGATGTTCTTGCTGTTCCTGTATTAACTTCGATAGCAACGTGGCGTACAAAGTTTTAATTAAACGTATATATTATATATGTAGTATATGTACGACGAGGAATATAAAGCGAAACAGAGTGAAGAATGAGAGACGTGGCGGTGTGTAAGCGTAGAATGCATCGAGCGTATGAGCCAAAGAGCTCGAGACGTTCTTGCTCCTCTATCCTACGTGGCACTCGTGTCCGGACGGAAGTGCCACGTCGGTTATTGTTCCCCACGAGGAGAGTACAGCAGCAGCAGAGCAGCAGCAGAGCAGTAGCAGTAGCAGTAGCAGCACCGAGCGCACGGAACGTGGATTGGCAAAATAGAACCATGCGGCTCACTGCCGCGCATCCTCTCTCCCCATTCGTGAATGCACGCACAACGATCAAACGTGCGTGGGAAATCGTCTCTGTGTGTTTACTATGTAACGCATCCGTGTGTTTGTGTACGAAGCGGTGCACATCGCACACAGTTTACGTGGTATAAAGATCGTGTTATGGCAGTGTGGGTGGAGAGAGAGAGAGAGAGAGAGAGAGAGAGAGAGAGAGAGAGAGAGAGAGAGAGAGAGAGAGAGAGAGAGAGAGAGAGAGAGAGAGAGAGAGAGAGAGAGAGAGAGAGAGAGAGAGAGAGAGAGAGGGAGAAAGAGAGAGAGAGACTCGAGAACCACTTCCTCCGGGGACGATGCGGTCTTCGAATAATCGGATACTCGTGCGTATTGCTTCACGCAACGATACAAGAGAGCGAAAGCCGCGCTCGTAGAGAACGGAAAAACCGTGAGGAAAATATAGGGGACTCTCTCGCTGGAATGAACATCCTGACCTCTATAACAGTGTCCTCGAGCTAATTATTCCTACTTGGGAGGCATGCTAAAAGAATGAAAACGCACGAAAATGCCAACTTCTGAGGAATACACAAATAACGGATACGTTAGTTTGCAATTAAATAATTACAGCCAACCACATCCGAAGGAAACGTCACAGTAATTGACAATCAGCAGTCTGTGCAAAAAAGATTTTTTTTTTTTCTTTGTTACATTGTAATTCTTTATCTAAAATATAATGAAAAAAAATAAAACAATGTGAAAAATTAATATACCATCATATTCTTAAATGATGTTCCTATAAATGCGTTGAACTTCTTTTTTTACATTTACAGAATAAAGAAAAAAAAAAAAAGAAAGGTCGTTAAAAAAGTTTAGGGATGTCTGTGCAGAGTATAACACAATGCTGTCTCATTATGGTTTTTTTTTTTTCTTTAAATAAGAAACAGGTTGTATGTGGAGAAAGAAGAAGGAAAAAGGAAGAGGTCACCAGACAAAGCATCAAGAGAGTAAGAGGAGGAGGTAAAAGGAAGAGGAGAAAGAGAGAGAGAGAGAGAGAGAGCTTGAGGTGAAGCGAATGGTACGCGAACGTTCGGTGACCAAGGAAGCGAAAGAGTCCTCCCTCCCTCTTTGCTCCCTCGAGATATTCGATATCCTCCCGTATCCTCGTCGTTCGACCTCCACCGTCGAGTAGAGTCTCCTCGTGCACTGCATCGAGTTTGCAAGGAACAAAGACGTTTTTCCACTTCCGATGAATCCTTGGGGCTCTCTCCTTTTTTTTTTTTTTTTTTTTTTTTTTTTTTTTTTTTTTTTTTTTTTTTTCTTCGCCCCTCCTTCTCTACCCACTTATTCGAGCATCGACGATCATAGAGGATCGTGTGGCGTTTATATACTCGCGGAGCAGAAAACCTGCAGTCTCGTCTTTCCTGTCTGGTTTTTGGGTCTCTCGGGTGAGATCGATAGATTCGTAGATCCCACACGCGATAAACGAGAGGCTAACCCCTGAAGGAGGCAAACCAACACGTGAGAGTGACCCAAACGTCATGTTTAAATAGTGGACAAGTATTTTTGGCCAACGGGATACTCGAATTTCTTGGAAACTGTGCGACGACGACATCCGGTCGTTGCCTCTGTTCTCTCGCCCTACCACTGTGTACAGTAGTAGTACCCCGGTCTTTGCCTGTAGTACAAGGCTTGAGATATATATATGTATATGAAAAGGACCCAGAATACAGTAATCTTCGTGGCAGGTCAGAAGAATTCAGGGGCATATGGAGTCGAAGGACTTTTTTTTTTTTACATGAAGTGTAATAAATAGCTTACATGGAAACAGAGCTGTAAAACAGGTCTAACCAGACGACACTGGTAGCTTAGGTTTTTTTTTTCTTCTGGGATTGAAGCTTTTTGAATTGCTACTGGTGAGTGACTGTGTCTTAGAAGCAAGAGATCATTTTTCTAGACTCTAGAATTTTCACACAAATGTCAATGAGAACTGTAACATAATTTATACATCATATCAGTCTTAAACGAAAAATAAAAAATGAGAGAAGACTTTTTATAACATGACACTGTCATGTAATAAATAGTATTTTACACCAATGGTAGTTTTGTTTTCAGAGACGTCTTATATAAATAAAAGATAATTTTCTACTTGCAGCCATTCTCGCCTAAAATATCGATGTAAACTGTAAGCATACTTTACAAATTGTATCAGCCTAAAACGAAAAAAAAAAAAAAAAAAAATAGTTACAAAGCGGTAATTCACTGGTATCGTCGTTTCATTCTGTAAATAAACAACTGGATATCCCGAATGTAACCCCTTGTGTTTTATAGCTCGGGAAAAACTTGGAAGACCCGACGAAGCGAGTTATAGAAGCCTATGAACAGCATCAGAGTGGCGTCGTTCCTAATCGGCGAGGAGGGTAGTCGCGTCGTTGCACATGGCAGACGGAATAAATAAAAGAGAAAAATATACAGGGAAAAAAAAAGAAAAAAAAAAAACGTCTCATTTCAGACTCTGTCGGTCGGCTCGCTCTCTTACTGGTAAACATCTGCCGGGCGGAGAGACAACGATGGTGGTTCTCAAATCGTTGCTCCCTGAAGCTCTACTTCTCTTTCTTTCTATCTTTTTCGCGCGCTTATTCACTCTCTATATGTTTCGTCCTCTGTTCCCCTATTTTTTCGCTTCGATCCTTTATACTCCTTCTCTCTCTCTCTCTCTTTTCGTCTTGGCGTTTGCTTTGTCTGTCTCACGCAACCGTAGACGAGAGGAAAGAGACCCTGCGGGCTCCCTCTCTCTCTCTCTCTCTCTCACTTCTCGAGAGTTCGGAGAGGCTCGATCGAGTTTCGGTGCATCGCATGAGAACGGAAAGAGGCGGGTGGGTTTGGTTGTAGCAGCAGAGAAACGTCGAGACCCTGGCAGCTGCCGAGTGCACTGCGCGCTTTGGCTCAGACCTTGCTATATATGCTTTTGCTGGCTCTGTACGGCACACAACTCTCTGCCGGTGTTCTGCGTTACTGCCGGAGGCCAACAAAGCCGAGGCCCCGCGACGCAACGCCTATATATACACGATATATCCATACATGCCTATCGCGCCTTCGTATTAAACAGAACGTCGACGTCGTACAAGTTTGACGAGGCCGGGACGCACGCAAACACGTGAAACTCGCCATCATAGATATCGAGACATAGTATTGGTTCAACTAACGTTAGTGCGCACCTTGCCTGCCAACCGCAGGAACTGCAAGCAGCGGGGCACCGATCGATAACCGATAATCGGCTTTTATTTTAAAGTTTTCGCTCCATGATGATACCGTGGAAAAGTAATGAAAATTGTATTTCATAAAAAAAAAAAAAAAAAAAGAGAAAAACGACGAAAGAAAAACGGGGCTTTAATTAACAGGAGATGTAGGGCCTTGAACTAAATTATAAAATATTGATTAATATATTTTGATAAATGCTACATTTTATACAAATCACTATTGTAAAGTAACTAAGTTATTTTATACGAAACAAAATGTAACGATGAATGCCAGGCTAAATGATCTCAACAATTGTTTTTCGAAAAATCAGCGTTTTATTTGAATCTTCATCACTGTTTTTAGTTCAATTTAATGAAAAATTCAAAGTAACAACAAATGACAGCTAAAAATTCACAAAACTAGTATTGTGTAAAAAAAAAGTATCTGAATTTTGTTTGAATCTTAATCACAATTTAGTATTATTTTATATTATTGTATTAAGTAACAGAGTCATTCTATTTTTTTTTTACATATAACAATGAATGGCAGCTAAAAAATCGAATAACTCGTTGTGCAATGTCTAATTTAGTTTAATATAATAGCTTATTATGCAATATGTTGTAACTAGCTATTTAAAATTCGCAGAAGTTCGTAAAAAAGAAAAATCTGAATTTAGTGTAAATCATGGACGACAGCTTTAATGTTAATATAGCGTATGATAGCATTGTGTTGAAACGCGGTGCGAAAATTCACTGACAAACCAGCGACTTGAATGGGAGCGAACGAACGATAATTAGATAAAGCGGGGGAACACAGCGTGAGTAGCCACGTCCAAAGTGCTGCCTATAGACATTGAGAGTGTGCCGAAGAGTGTGTAAGTAGAAGGAGTGCTAGTTATCGCGAATGGAGTGTAGCTTAGCCGCGTGGCAGGAGAATCCAAGCGAGAAAAACGAGGGAACGAAAAAGAAGCAAAGCGAAGAGAAAGAAAGAGAGAGAGAGAGAGAGAGAAAGAGATGAGGTCGCTGACGTTTCGGAAGAGCCACACTAGGCAGAAAACGCAAAGAGTATCAACAGCAGCACAAAACCGGAGAGAGAGAGAGAAAGAGAGAGAAAGGATTCGCCTCGGTCGCTCGTCCACGCGGGAAGCCACGAAGGTCCCCCGAGTTTCGCGAGGTCCGGTGTGTGTGCGCGCGTTCGAGAACTCCATGCTTCTCTGGGTCTCTTTGCAGCCGCGCAGAGCTAATGTGCGCGCATGGCTTTGCGAATCGTGCCACAAGCGGCCACAAGCAAGTTCGTCGAATCGGAGCGACCGACGCGCCGTCCCGCAGGAAATTACCCACTAGTGAACCGAACGAATCGTACGATTCGGCTTTGTCCTCTCCGCGCGTGAATTTGAAAGAGGCGCGCCCTGGGCTTTCAAAAAATCACAGGATACTAACATTTCTACTAAATAATGTATATTTTTGTTTGTTTGTAAATAAAGAATTTGCAATAATGTCATTTATCAAATGAAAATAATATTTAATAATTTTTAGTAAATATTAGTATTTAATTTAATAAATATAAAATTGTAAATTTTCTTTTGTGTATTGATGAGTTAACTGAAAAGATTGAGAGACCATATTGTTTTTTTTTTTTTTTAATGTACAACTGATATGAATATCCTTGGCTCTCACACTTGTCACTCGCAAACGTTGTATTCTCTTCCCGACCGGAAATTCTTAATTTCGCGGTTAGCTTTTTGCGGTCACAATTGTAGCATCGGCAAAATACGAAAGAGTCTTTGACAGGACGTTTTTTTTTTTTTTTCCTTCAATAATTCCCTACAGTTTCGTTGAGTGAAAAAAAAAAAATAAAATAAAAATTCGTTCGTTTCTTTTCTCAACGAATATTTCACAAAGCCACAATTCAAGAACGTTTTGTTACATTTTTATGATTTGTAATTGACAATTTTAGCGAAAGAAGCGAATTTTTTCTTACACGACCGCAAAGGTTATTGAGATATTTTCTAGGTATTTGTTGTTCGATGAGATCTACGAAGAAGAAAAGAGTGAAAGGGAAAGAAAGTACTGTAATGTTGGGTATCGTTTTGCAGTATAGAGTTAACAGAGCGAATAACTGGCCATGATCTTTCCAAAGTAACGTCATCATCATCATCATCATCATCATCTTCCTCATCGTCGTCGTCGTCGTCGTCGTAGTTCTCGATGTCGTCGTTCGAGAGGACGGCAGGCACGACCAGCGAGAGCGAAGCTACCAGAGTCTGGCGACAGTAGAGGCGCTCATTACCGCATCCGGTCGTGCCATACGAACGAGAGAAGAAGGGATAGAAAGGGAGAGAGAAAGACACGTTCGAGAACGTGCGAACAAGAGAGAAATGTACAAGCACCGAGGAGCGTGGAGCTTATAGTAGTCGCAGAATATATACATGCGACAGCGAGAATGCTCAACAAATAGGCACATCCTCATAATGGAACAGCGTATCAAACTCATTAGAAGTCGTTATTGGCTCGACACGATTGTGCCTTCAGTGTCTGGGCTTTACTGATGCTGTTACTTAGAATGTTTACGGTGTTATTCATCCTGACTATGATTTCGATTAAAGCACTTTGATATGCTAAATTGTTATACACAATTTGCATAGTGCAAAAATATATTATTTTTATATTGAAAGAAAGTCAAAATGTCGAGCTTCCAAAAAATGAAGCTATCGTTAATAATTATGAAAAAAAAAAAATCGCAATTGTCAATAATTTAATAATAACAGTCTGTCTTAGAATAATCGTTCGCAATTATTTTGTTGAAATGCTATTTTTAATGGTTACTTTTATTGTAAAGCTAATTTGAAAAACATGAAAAATATTTTTTTTGTAAAAAAAGAATTTCAAGTAATTATTATTATTTTTCATTGCAATGACGATGATCGAATAAACAATAATAAATTAATGTTTGAGTTGAATATGAAACAGAATGTTGGAGTAGGAAAAAAAAGATAGTTACCGTTTAAACAGTCTAGAAGATTCTCTTACGCAGAATCCTTCCTTTTTCCCCATTTACCACGCTTTTCAACGAACACAGTGGTAAGGAGGAAGAGAGCGAAGAAACACGAACAACATAGTAAGGGAGAGAGCTGAGGAGGGGCGGAAGGGGGTGAGAGTCATTGCCGTGTGGAAAAGCTGGCGACGAGGGTTTGTTATCGATCCGGTGAGGCGAGAAGTTTTAGTTGCTTTGCTCGGAGAGGTTAGCTCGGCACAACTCACGAGGCTGGGTTATGTTGCTCTACATATCTAGCTGAAAGACACGTGACCCAAGTATAAAAGCGTGGTTGCGGCAAAGGCTCTGCCGCCATTTTGGCGATGATCTCCAAGGAGAGACTGACGATAAAGACGCCTGGTTTCGCGAACTGCCCACACGTGCTCTCTCTCACGACCGATACGCCCTGCTTGCTTTCAGCATAATGCGCCGGGGCTCCTCGATAAGCATTAGAAACTCGCAATGTAATCCATTGGATAAGTCACGTGGTAAATCGCAAAAATTAAATCGAAAATCAAAACTGATATCTCGTTTTGTTTTTAAAACACAAAATAATATTTAATTAGAAGATCATTATACATAGATTTATCGGCTAAAAAGGCATCGAAATTTATTTTATTTTATCTAAAACCAAAAATTTGTTTTACATACATTTAAAAAAAAAAAATGTATAAGTTAGAAAAAATAAAAATCGTCAAAAAAATACAAACGATTTTTCAAGTTATTTAACAAAATTGTACTTTTTACTGTGTGTGTGTGTGCGTGTGTGTCCGATTCTAGTCTGGTGTTAAATGATCTATACGTATAAAAAAACATAAATGATTTACGAGTTTGACAACTAGACTAGGAGCCCAAGTGCGGCTAAACGTTTTATGTTGAAGGAAACTCGATCGTGAATCGTTGACGATAGTCGCACGCTCACGACGATTGTAAATACCCGGGTGAGGAGAACGCGTCTCCAATGCTTTACAGGAGAGTTTACACCGAAAGGGGCGGGGAGGGGGGACCTCGTGCGGTGCGACGATGATTCATGCTGCTGAGCGACCAAGCTTATACCACACTACACAAGCTGTATCATATATATATATAAATATATATATATATATATATACGTGGTTTGCCTGTACGATGGAAACTGGTTCCGAAGGCGAGTTCGGTACGTTGGGTGAAAGAGAGTAAGAGAGATGGAGAAAGATGGACAAGGCACTGCGCCCCGCGCGCCGGAAACAATGGGCTCGCCTTGTTGAGAGCCAAAGAACTCTCTTCGTACTTTTGCTTCTCACTGCGCATATGAAACTCGTCTCATTCTCTTGGCTTGGCTCAATTCCCAAATCGTCCGCAATGTTCAACCCTTCGCACCGACGGATTTCTCGAACGTAGAATATATCCTCGTCGCAGCCCTTTCTTCCCCCTTCGGCTCTTTGGATCTGGGAACGTTTTCAAACCAACGTCACAAAACGCAAAGAAAATAGAATCAAATAAGTGAAAGAAATAAACACGTGAGCAGGACGAGACACTGAGAATCGTTCGAAATGTTAATAAATAATTTTACTTTTAATTCGACATAATGTTTTATCCTTCAACAGTAAAAATTAATTTTTTTAAATTCTTTTTTGTACTTATTTTGAAGTTTTTTTTAAATCTTTAAACTAGAGTATTAAATTTAATATACATGTGTGAATTAAATTACGGTATAGTAGAGAAAAATTTGGAAAATATGCAAATTCCATTAAAGACTATCTTAATTTTCTAACAAATTTTAGAAATACAATTTAAAGCTACTGTAATTTTACATCATATATGTATATTGTATTTAATACGCCAGTTTACGAATAAAAACATTCAGAATAATAATATCGTAATTTTTCAAACATTTTTAGCAGTGCAATTAGCATGTCGTGTACATCAATTACGTAATATTCGTAAACTGAGTCACGAATTGAATGTTCAAAAAAATCGATAATGCTAATATCGAGAAAACAAATAAGAATTCATTGTAATCTCGAGTTCGAAGGGTTTAACGTAGTTTCGAGGAACGTTAGAAAAAAAAAAGCTGTAGAAATCGAAGTGAAGTTATTCCGAGGTCGATAACTCTCGATATCCTTGTATATAATCTCCACATTGCGAATAAGCATCGTATATATTCTATTCGATAGTTTTCAGCGATGCTCGGTGATATTTAGCAGGAGGAGGAGGAGGACGCGTGCGCGCGCGTGCGTCACAAATCGGGATCTCTCTAACGACCCGAGGTCACGTTTTCGTATTATGTATAACGTATTCATGTCAAAACTAGCTTATAGCATCTCTCGCATATATATATATATGTATATATATATATGCTCGCTCACCCAAAGCCTAACACGGGAGGCCAGGAGAGAGCCTTGCCTAATATATTTATCCGTGAACCGCGTAACCGCCGAATCTAATGTTTCACAACTCGGGGAGGATAAATAGTTTAGGATATATACTTTCGTTATTCGGTAAGCGCTTACAACTCACAGGAAGGAGCTCACTGAAGAAGAAAAAAAAAAAAAAATTCAACTTGTAGCAAACTCGTCACGTACATAATTCAAAAACATATCACGTTTCGAATCCGACAGACCAAACTATTTTCTCTCACGAACAAAAAATTTAATTATTATCACTGACAATTTCTAATTTATTGTTTTGCTAATTTTATGCCGGAGATAAATTGCTTCAAATAATACTTTCAATTATTGAAGAGAAATTATTTGGCTGCAGGGTATAATGTAAGAAGACTATTTGTTTCCATATCAAGCTGAGCTCTACTAGGCGAGAGACTAAGGTGCTTCGGTATAATACTGTACAATAGTTCCTAACGATTATACATTCGAAAGTGTGATTTTGTCACAAACACGATTTATATCACGAGCAACGAAAATCACGATTTTTATCGCAGGAAAATATAACATTTAAGAAATTTTTCTTACTTTTACTGACTAAATTATCAATCTAGGGAAAAAATTCTGTTGACTTAATTTCTTCATGAAGAAAGCGTTTTTTTCTTTCAATTCTCTGGACGAATAAAAAAATCCTGAATATGGAAATATTTTATTTTCAGAATTTTCTCAAAGGCAGAGAAATAAATGACGACAAGAAGAAACAAAGAATGTGTATTAGCACAAAAAAAAAAAAAGATCGAACGGATCGCCACATACGTCAAAAAACCCACGATTTCTCCAGTGAACCTAAATTTCGTTCGATTCGAAGAACTCGTCTGTTAGACCAAACTCGCTCGTTTCAAGGCCCAGTGTCAAATCATAGCCATCAGTTTCGAGGTGACCCTAGTATCGATATACACGTTCTCGTTTCAAAGCACATAAATTTACATATCCATCAGCCGTGTCGATGTAAATCGACAAACGAACTGGAAACTAATAAAAGATTAGCCAATCCCTTTTGTTAAATCTATTGTATGACAAATTGTGCATTTCTTTGTTGTATTCTTTTTTTGTGACCCAAACACAATTTGCCAACTTTTAGCCGTATATTCTTCGGCTAATCTTCTACGGCCTCGCCTGCACTTTCTTTTTTGATAATCAAGGATCTAAAATTCGTTTCTTTTTATTTATACTACTCTGTACAAAATATCGCCTCTGATAATTTAGCTAGAAAAATTCAAATGTGATTTAACCTTGAAGCTGCTGATTGATGATAGCAGTTTGGAATGTAGATGAAAAATAAAGTTGAGGAGTTGTCGTTAGCAGGATTGAAAAGCCATGACCTACGCAACGAGACCACGACCTACGTCAAAAAACGAAAGTATCTCTGGTGGATGTCGCGGCGCTGCGCGGTATACACAGCTCTCTCGGAGCGCTCTGCTTCTTCCTCTCCGGTCCTCTCTCCGCCTCTCTCCTTTACCATCGGTTCTTCTTCAACGAGCGCGCGCGGGAAAAAGATCACCGTGCGAGTAGTGTGTACTTCGTATAACGATCTATGCCCCGTAAACGGCGTATAAATCCCATCGCACGAATCGAGAGAGAGAGAGAGAAAGAGAGAGAAAGAGAGAGCACACGAGGGTTAAAATTGACAATAAAAAATTTAATGACTACGAAAGGGAGAAGAGTACCCGAACACAGAGGTGTCAGCGGGATCGTGAAAATCCGTACGGAGGCCAACGACCAAGAAATTACGAGAATCATGAGAGTCACTGCGAAGCAAAGGCCGCGCAGCACACACGATGACGTAGACTCGGTTGTCTGACCAGCAGCGAGAAAATGCGAGTCTTCAATTAGTCAAATTACTTCGTCGTCGTGTTATGCGAATTTATAGCCACATTCACTATCCCTCGGCGAATTTACCGTCATCTCCTTTACGCTTAGCTGCGCACTGTTGATAATTGTGCGTGATAATATAAACCAAGGTTTATTTCACAGTCATTGACCCAATAATACCAGACACATCAGTGCGCAGATATTTTTCTATTTCTCTTTATTACTTTTTTTTTTTACATCTGAATATTTTTTGTAATAATTATAAATACATTTTCTTTTTAGTGCACTGAGTAGTGAAAACAAATACGTACTTGAGTACAATTTAGGGGGTTCAACGAAATTGTAGTTAGATTCATAAAGTTGGTATTAATAACACACGATTTTTCTCTCTACTCTGAAGTGTTGATTTTGATACTTTAATTTTAAGTTTTATAAAAATTCAATTTTCAGGCTATAAGAATTATTTTAATGATTTTTAAAATTACATATAAGTGAAAATAGTCCGTAATAATCCATTTAGTATTTTTTTGCGTTGTTATGTCAATAAAATTACTAACATTTAGGAAATTGAACCAGTTTAAAATGAAAAACTATTTTGAACAAAAATGGAGCTGAATAAAAAACTTGCTACTGAATTAAAAAAAAAAGCAAAAAAAGAATTGATCATATTTTTACGCAGTTCTGGCGAACTTGAATTTGGGTACAGTTGGATATTGACGAGTAAGAGATAATTTTATTTACCCCACAGATACTTCTCACACAAAAAAAAACTGCTCGTCAAAATCCAACCAAAATTACAAATTAGACTTGACAAAAACGGTGTAAAAGTATCACCCGTCTTTTATTAGCGTAAACTAAGTTATTTTTCCGTTAACAAATACATTTTTTTCTCTATTAGGTGAAAACTCTCATTTTTCGATCTTTAACTGCCGGTTTATGTGCCGATTTGATACATAACATTTATCGACGAGAACTTATGAAAACGAAAAAGGAACAATTTCGAAATAAAAAGTAAAAGTGTTTGAAACGGTTATTTTATCACATCAAGTATTATAATAACATATATAGGATTATCGGAAACATCAATTTGTCAACATTGATCAAGTTTTTGAGGAAAAGTCGTACGTAACCTCAGACTATATAAATATGGATTTCAATAACAATTCAACTGGCAATATCTTCGAAAATATGTCGACCAATCTCAATTTTCTTTGTTATTTTTTTTTTCGAATATCATAAATACTCTACAGCTTTAGAAATAAAATTATGTGACAAAAGTTCACCACAAATATACTTTTAGACATCAAAAATGTTTAGTTCTGACTCGTATCCCTATAATACTAAAGCTAATTCTTTTTTTTTTTTTTTAAATCCTTATTCAATTTTCTATAACATCTGCGATTTTAAGTTGCAATATTTCAAAATGACTGTATTCATGAAACAATCCTTAAGCAACTTGGTCCAACAGCTAATAAGCATAATGCAAGAGTATAGAGTGAGACACCGCGATTACACGTGGCTGTGTTATGTCGTGACGCGCACTTTCTTATCAAAATTACTTTTAGTCGAGTTTATCACATTACCAAAAGAAACCTGCTTCTGGCACCAAAATGAAGAAAAAAAAAACAAAAATAAACAATTTCAATAGAGGACATAAATGGGAAATAAGCAAAACCATAATTTCTTTTCTACCCTCACTCTCGTCGAAACAGTAAAGGAAAAAAAAAAAAAAAAAAAATTGCGTCGCGGGCGTTTCGTAAAGCGCGAATAAATGTTGCGCCTTCTTTCTCTTACCTTGTCGGCCAACGATCTCAGCCACGTGTTCGCTGCTCGGTACAGGAACGCACTCGGTCATATTCTGGCTCTTCTTAGAGCGCGCTTCCTCGAAGACGTTGGTTGGCGCGTTTTGCATTGGATCGTTATCGTTGTTGACGTTGTTACCAGGACCCGTACCGTTTCCGTTACAACCCGGACTACCCTCGAGTCCGAGCATCGATAGCTCAAACGCAAGTTGCAAAGCACGTTGTTCCTCAAGTGAACCAGCACCACCGGCGTTAACGCCGCGATCCATTTCGCTGAACAAACTCGTCGGCATTGTAGCTACTTCGAATCTCGTCGTTGTTGAAGAGAGATTTTACCCAAAAAAAAAAACCGATGTTCTTTGTTTTGTTTTGTTTTTTTTTTCTTTTTTTTCAAGCTCAACGTTTCGCGACTTGAAAAGTTGTATGTATTTGTATTTATCGTCCAAAACAAAAATAACAGCACTGTTCCGACTCGCGATTCGATTTCCGTGAAGTCACAAAAGATTAAAACTGAGCTTTGTTTTTCTTGTCACTCTGTGAAAAAATCTTCACGAACGAAATTAGAAAATAAAAACAGACTTTGATTTAAGCGAATAAATAGCACAGTGTTGTTGTTGTTGTTGTTGTTGTTTTTTCAGGCTTCAAATCACCAAAAAAGGGTTCTTTCGATAAAGTATCACTCGCGATTTTTGTTTTAAGCTTAGAAAAAATTTGCGGCACGTTGTGTCGACCCGGTAGAAAAATAAATTATAAACTCGTGTTATCTTTGCACCCGCAACAATAAATATGAAAGAGACGATTTTGTGTTGAGGGATGTGTGTGTATGTGTGAGTGTATATGAGAGAGAGAGAGAGAGAGAGAGAAAGATTTGGGTAGAGTGGGAGAGTTTGTGAACCTCCTTGAACTCAGTTAACACACTCGACCTCTTTTCTTTTTTCTTTCAAAATACGTAAAATTTATTGTTGTCGCTGTTGTCAAGTATCGTTTTACAAATTGTATTGCTGTTTGTTTAGTGGATTTCTTTTAAAAATCGTTCCTTCACGCGAGAGTCTATCGAATTTTTATCTTGGTCGATGTTTTTATTTTTATTTTGTTTTGTATTTTGGAAGTAACGTCCTCTGACTTGAATCTCAGTCGTAATATTATTGTTTCGTGATTTCCAACTTTTGCGTCAATGTGTGTGTGTATATATATATATACATATATATATATATATATATTCCTCGGGTAAAAACTCGTCTATTTTTTGTTTGACACACACACGAAAAATGCTCGTTTTCACTCTTAAACGGACGCAAGAAATTGTCACGTCCGGAGTTTAAAACCAAAGAGAAAAACCCGGCTCTTCGAATATCAACGGAAATTCTTTTAAACTTCCGAATATGCCGATTAGCTTTCGCTTTCTGTGTCGGGTTGGTTTTCTTTTTTTTTTTTCTTTTTTATCCGCTCTCTCTCTTTTTGTCCTTCAAACTGCTTACTCGGTTTTCCTCGTCAAAACAATGTGTTTAAACTTTGGATTTAATCGTCGTTCGTTCTTTCTCGGGTTTTTAAACTGTTAATATTGTTGTTGTTGTTATTCTCTCTCGACTGTTAGACTCTTATAACTTCTGTGTGTGTGTTTGTATTTATAGATACGTTCTTTTATACTCTTCTTCTTATGTTCTTATAACGAGGCAGCGTGCGAGACTACCCTCTCTGCGCTCGAGTGCCACTGCGACTGACTGCGACGAGAAACTGCGACTGCGGCGTACGCGAGGCCGGTACACTACATTTCGTGAAGAGACATGTGCCGGACGCCGGCAACGGGACGTTCCTATTCGCCGGCGTTGTCACGTGGTTTAGGGGGTTACCGTTCGCCCCCACCACCGGACAACCGTAGCCCGAGAGTCGCGGGCGCTTGATACAACGTAGGATCGGCTTGTTCCGCCGGTCTTCGGCTGTATATATATATATATATATATATATATATTCGGGCACTCGGCAAACACTCGTGCGCTCCTTTCCTCTTTCCCCCACTCCGTTCCTTTCTCTCTCTCGCTCTCGTTGCATTTCCGTTCGTGTTCGCTCGTCGGAGTGACGGTGATGAACGAGAGACGACTGACTTTCTCGCTCTCGTTGACCGACCCCCGAGGGCAACCCTTGGCACACGCCACCAGAAAAAAAAGAATCTCTTTCCAGAAACTTCGTCACTTGTTTCAAAATGTTTTTAGGAAAAAAAAAGTAACGTTGGGGGATTTTTTTTTTGGCGGAGTTATTGAGTGATAAGGATTTTTCTATTTTCTTTTTTCAGGTTGATAAGAGAGATTTGATTTCCTGCTGTTGGTAATAGTAGAAGCATCGGAGAGGCTCAGGGGTTGTGGACGATGTTTGGCTTGTGAAACGCTCAGTCGGAACTCCACCGACTGTTGTATTCCGGAATTTTAGGGTTTTTTTGAGAGAGGGAGAGAGAGAGAGAGAGCGATAGGTATAAGAGAATTGTGTTCAATGGGCTGTGTGTTAGGTTGGGGATTTTGAAATAGAGTTTGGCGAATATATGTACAATGGATGAGGTGAATATACCTTTTGGCTAAAAGTTTTATTGTTATTGGTCACTTTTGTACTGGTATTATATGGACAGCATGGAAGTACGAGAATAATTGGGATGTTAGCGGGATTAAGGGGTCAAGTGAAAATCGTGAAATTTAAGGGTTTTGTGTATGTCCACTTGTGCTCAAAATATCTTGTATTTTTAGACAATTAAGGAGAGAACGAGAGACAGAAAGTGGTGATTTCTATACACAAAAAAGTATTTTTATAATTTTTTTTCATTATGTGAGATAATATTTTATGTATTTTGACTATAAGTCTCCGCAGAAGGTTTTTTTTTACACAAAAATTGTATATTAATCTTAGAATATAAGTGCAATGTAAAACGACAGTATTTTATATTAAATATAAAAAAAAAAAATTCCAAAAATAAAAAAAAAAAGTTTTTGTCATTTTGGTGTGAAAAAAATATTTCAAGATCCTGTATTGAAGACCCTACAACACAAATTGTTAATTGGGGTTCAAACTAAATCCTCAAGCCGAGTCGGTGCAACAAAATGCACTGTGCAGGGGGTTTATATTTTAATTTATGACTTTCTTTGCTTCGTACCTGAATATCTGAACGGATAATCCAAGTTTCAAATATTTTACGGGAACACAGGGTGAAATGAACGTGCAAGTTTGGTGGAAAATGTTTGACAAGTGTAGAAATTTGAAAAACTTAACTTAACTTTAATTGTTAACCTATTATTTTAAGGAAAAAATAACGTGATCTTTTAATGGAATATATTATATCAAGAATATTATTTGCTTCCTAGGTATTGCAGTTGCCTGCAGTTGCATTACTGAAGTCAACGAACGTATTTTGATGAAATAGATTTTTTTAATTATATGCAACTATCCCGATGAATTATCAATGATGTTAATGACAATTATTAATGAATTTCCGTAATTAAAAATTCACCCGAAGAGTCGCATGTGACGAAATCATCAATAGTAGCACTGCAATGCAATAAATTATTAATTTGAATCGCATATATAGATTTGTTCTTCAAATATTGTCATAGGAACGAATTTCACATTTCGATTTATTTACATATCTGACCATAAAATAAAAAAAGAATTAAATCTGCAATAGATGTATAATCTTATATTTCACCCAACATTAAGTACCGATTTTTGATCTTTCGATTTGCTGTATATTAAAAAATGATCCATTGCATAAACAATGTTTTGAAACGTCAAATATAGTTATTTACATGTAGCTTCCACTCAAAAATGTTAATAGCTGCGCAAAATAAATTTCATACATTTTTGAGAATAAAGTAAAAAAAAAAGAGTTTGTCGAGTGGGATTGTAATGATTCTGCTCCAAATTTGATCAAAATTTTATTACGATCTATGCAAACTACAAAAAAATGGTCACGATGACAAATTCATACCTTCGACCTTTAGTCGAGCTACAAAAAAATTAAATCGACCTAATAGTAATTGTTATAAAAATAGCTCTCTGCTTTCCATTTTATTGAGACTATATTCAGAACATATCCAAAGCCTTTATCCTTTTTTTTAAAGTTCCATTTCCTTTGGCGCAAATCGCTTGATAGATTCAAATTTTATAGCATTCTGAAAAAAAAAAAATTTAAAAAGTCTTTTTGGGCAATAACTTTTCTAAATGACAACATATCAGGCTGAAATTACACGAATGGACTATCATTAAACCATAATTATTGCAAATTAAAAAAAAAAATATCTGTATACATTCCAACTAAAATCTTGCAATCCACTTCCTAATTATTTCGTATCTTTGACAAAGCTTCCTCGACGATGAAGCCAAAGTTGATCAAGACGTTTTTTCATAGAAGTGACTTTGTCAAAGGTACAAAGTAATGGGGAAGCAAATTGCAAGGTTATTCTTTGCAAACATATTATTATTTACTTAAAAAAGGAAACCTCCTTAAAAGCTATTTTCCTTACTATCGTCCATAAGTACTAATATAGCTATAGATATAAATATACACGTACTCGTGAAACTCTACAGTGTATAACTGAAAACTTACTTAAAGACGGTAAGAACGAGTGCAGAACGTGAAAAAGGGATGAAAAAGTTTACTAAAACTCACAAAAAATAACAGGTTTCTCGATGGCGCTCCTTATTATCTTTTTTATTCTCCCAAGGCGCAGCAGTCGAGCGAGAAGCCAACCCGGCAGCTGCACTCATATTTATTCTGCAGCGTTGGGTATATCAATTCTATGCACCCGGGCGCACAAACTACCGCACCACATCGCATCTTTCTCGTCGTGATTTTTCAAGCAACCTTTTGCTTTGCTATTGAAGCTTCGCACACCACAACGACGATAACTTGCCGAGATATTATAAATTCTCCGAGCAAGCAAAAAAAAAATATATATATATATATGTACAGTGTTACGTTTTCTTCGTTCATTCGCACTTCTGCCATTTTTTTTTAAAAGTTCTCTTAGAGAGTCATGGAAGAGTACACACAGCTCAGGTATATTAATACAACAGAATACTCGAGAGGGTTGAACCATAACTTGGGCAAGGGCTGAAGAGCAGGATGGTCGAATTCATTTATTTAACGAACCTCCACAAGTATTTTTCTATAGCCGCGTTCGTCGCTATGATTCATTTCATTATATGAATATTCTAAGAGCGTTAATTAACGTTTTATAAGTCACAAGAATATTGCCCACCCTTCTGGTATCTGCTACAATAATTGTAATTACATCATACCGTAATACAGTTTCAATGCAGTGTTAGGTGTGGGATGACTTATAAAGGGTTTAAACAACGGGCTATTTGTATTTTCGTCTGTTGTAGCATTGTAATGACTTGTTCAGATGTTTTGAACTGTGAAATTTATATTATTTGGGAATTTAATTAATAATTGTACATTGTTCGTCGAGAGGGTTCTGTCGGCAGCTTTTATTCAATTGATTGTGGAGGTTGTGGGACATTTTTTTTTTTTCCATTTCAACCACTTTTTGATCTTCCCTGATATTGGCTATAATTAACCACATTTTATTACTACTTAAAAATATTTTCTGCGCATCTTTTGTTCTTACATTTTCTAATCAGTAAAAATGGTTTTACTGAAATTTTCAATTCGACAGGTTTCATATTTATATTATTTTTGGAAAAAAATCTTTTTAGCAGAGAAAAATTAAAAAATTTCTACAGATAATTTTGTACCATCTACAAATGTGTATAGAACTTATAGAAATGTCGTCACAGTGAGAATCAAACATTAAATGGTTCTATCCAAAATTACATGATATCGTCGTTTGGTTAATTTTTTTAGCACCGTAAGTACTTGATTTCCTCAGTGCCAATTTTATCATGGGTTCATTATCATAAATTTTGTCGAAATTTAAGTAAAATCGAATACTTCAGATGTTAAAAAAATTATTCAATCGATGATGTTAAGCAATTTAAGATATTAATTTTTTTTCTTACCTATACAAATTCCATGTCTAATCTAATGATTTTTCTCCGCCTAATTAATACAAAAATAATAATAAAGAAATTATAATCAACATAATAATAGTAATAATAATAATAATAAATATAAAATACTCAACGTATTTGCACTTTCATGATGAATTTAAAAAAAAATCAGTCACTTATAATCAATATCTAGTAGGGTAAAAAAAAAATTTGCCAAACTGACAGACAATGCGTACAAAATTGTATGCGAATTCATTATAAGATTTTATACGATCGATAATATGAAACACGTGGTGAAATATATACGTGACAAAGCTCGCTAAAACCACGGACACCTGTCGAGCTAGTGGTCGGTTCGACGGTCATCGTGGTTGTCGTCATTGGCGCTCATGCCAGGAGTAAGCGAGAAAGGGGTTCGTTAAACCAGCAGCTACGTCTAAGACATTCGCGCGGACCTTGAACCGAACAGAGAGAAGCCTCAACCGCTCCCCATCTCTCGCTTTCTCGCTTTCTCTCTTCGTCTCTATCTCCTTCCTTCTTCCTCTTTGGCTCATTTTTGCACGCTTCATTGTTCTTCACTGCCCTTCGATGCCTGACCGAGCGACTACTCGATTTTTCAAACAATAATTCAAATAAAATTATTTCAAGCAGCTCAAAGGGGTCATGCATGACAAATTTTCAATTTAAAAGTCGGTGCAGAAACGCGAGTTTACCGAGACAACCTTTTCACACGAAGGTTCTTTAGCTATAAACTTATTTTTGCATTACAATATTTAAATTTCGAAGGCTCAATGGAATGAAGTTTTAAGGGGAGAGGGGATATTAGGGTTTTTTTTTTTTTAAATATTTCTATCGTCGTGAAGAATTTTTCATCATTATTTTTCCTCAAAATCTCTGATAACAGTCTTTTATTAATTGTTTGCAGAGATGTTCAGACTAAAGCCAAAAATTAATAATTTACAAAAAGTCCAGGGCTGAAGGGTTTAGTTTGAACCTAAATCTACAATTTGTATTATCGGATTATTGCTATTTCATATAAAATCTTTTTTTTTTTCGTACAAAAATTTCGATGCCATTTTAGAATCTGATTGAACATGAAGAAAAATCTGGTGATATATATACACTAATTGTGAATAATATGTTTGTGAATATATATCCGCCAAGTTTCATTCCAATTGACAAAAAGATTATGCACAGGTACCTCTTAATTTAGTTTTCTCAAAATTTAAATTTGTATACTATTGAAACTATTAGTATTTTATATCTCACAGCTGGCCGGGGTCATATGAAACACCAACGTCCGAATTTTTCCACCCCCCCCCCCCCCCCCAAAGAACTTCCCTCACCGTCGTAAAAAATACACCAAATTTACAAAATTCCGAAGGGAAAATTTACAATTACTATGACACAGCAGGCGCTTTTGGAGCAGGAAGCATAGGGGGTTGGAACCGCCCTAATGTATACGTAAAAAAAAATTAAAAACTTACAAACGTTTTCCATTATTGTTAATAATCTACAATAGGAATGTGAATTTTTTCGTTTTTTTGACTCACGAGAAAATCCAATTAAGATTAAGTTAAGTTGCAACGATAAAAAAAAATAGTTTACACCATCTGAGAGTAGTCGCTTCTTGAAAAAATCGGAGTTCGTTCTTCCCGTGCTCTGGGACTTAAGGTCTGGTCAATTCTGACCATTGGAGGGGCGAAAGTACCTCCCTATTTTCGTGCCAGGATTCTCATATTCGGTATACATACATAGACGGTGGAGCAGGTCAGATTTTTAGCAAGTGGTCGCGCAGCCCCCCCAGAACCGAGATCATTCCCATCTCATCTTTCTCGCTTAACAGCAAGAGAGCGAACGAACGCCACAGCCAATTTCCTTTCTGGATCGGCGGAGAAGAGAGGATGCCCGGTACTCCTGGCTCACACACTGGAGAGTCCACTCTTCCCTCTCGTCGTCGTCGAGAAGAGCGACGGCGGGCCCTGTGCCGTGTGCCGCCTTCTTCTCCTCTCTGTGTAGCAACGACCCGAACGCGTTCAAGGCTGCGCCAGCAGAACAGGCCAGCACCTTTTGCCTCCAGCATCTGCCTTTCGTATTTTCCATCTCGCTCTCCCTTTCCCTCTTATTGCCTTCTGTTGTATTCCACGACTTTTTCTACATTACATTTCTGGATATGTAACACATAAAAACTTTCGGTCAACTTATGTCGCTCAAGTCGTAATGTCGAACGAGAAGAAAATACAAAATAGTACTTATGGCACTTGAAGCGAAACGCTGCTGGATTTGTATCCACATTTTCCACCAGATTTGAAATTTTAGATAAATCTTGATATATCCTGAGAAATCTTTGGCAATTATAAAAAATGGAAGAAATTATAGAAATCTTGAGAAAACTTAAGAAGTTTTTAAAATAAATTCTTAGAATTTTTGAGAAATTCTAAGAATCTTGAGGAATATTTTAAATCTTTAGAAATCGTAAAAAATCTTAGGGAATACGAGAAATCTTAAGGAATCCTAGAAATTTGAAGAAAATCTTGAAAAATCCTGGTAAATTCAAAAATGTTGTTTTTTAAATCCAACAAATCTTTAGTAATTGTAGAAATCTTCAGACATTTTAGGAATGTTGAGAAGACTTAGAAAACATTCTAGGACTGTTGACAAGTTTTACAAATCTACAGAAACCTATGAAATCTTGAGAAATCCCAGAAATCTTAAAAGATCCAAAAAATCTTAAGAAATCTCGAGAAATCTTAAGAATCTTGAAAAATCTTTGAAATCTTGAGAAATCTTTGAAATCTTAAGAATCTTGAAAAATCTTTGAAATCTTGAGAAATCTTGAGAAATCCTAGAAATCTTGAAAAATCTAGAGAAATTCTAGACATCTTTAAAATCTTGAAAAATTCTAGAAATATTGAGAAATTCTAAAAATCTTGAGAAATTTTAGAATGTCCTCATGAGAAATCTTGAGAAATCCTAGAAAATAAATTATGAAAAATCCTAGGAATTTTGAGGAATTTTAAGAAAATGATAAAATCTTGGAAAACCTTAGAGACATCACGCGAAATCTCACGAAATAACGGTCACTGTTCACCAAAAGGTGCCCACCAAAATGACATTTTATATGAAAAAATGAATGAAAAAAATTGCAATTCTTCGCGACGAAGACTGCAGACGATGCGAGTGATTTCAACATATTCGAACCAATTTCGCGCGGTTCCATAGATGATTTCCAAGGAGATGGTTTAATAAATTCAAGAGTGGGTAGCCCCTCGAAAAAAAATCAGCCAGAAGTTTTCCGCGTTATTATTTTTGAAAATTATAAAAAAATAAATAGAAAATCCTTAGGCACTTAATCCTACATAGAAAAAAAAAACATTTTCAATAAATATTTTTTTTAATTACTTATAAGCAAACAAATAAAACTATAAATAAATTAATACAGACAAAATATTTATTTCAGAACTAAACAAAGTGATTAAATTAAATTCTATCTGGGTTATCAAAAAAATATTTAAAAAATACAGAATAATAATACATTCTAAGTCTCCTTTGGTTGCAATAAAGCAACTAGAATAGAACATAACAATGTGTGTAACAATATATAAAGCCGTTATCTCGAATTAATAAACGAAGGAAGACATCATTTAGGTATACATTTAGTGGACATTGGATTGATCTAAACGACTGGCAAACGCATACTTGAAGTTTTTCGAAGATTCTCTCATGCCGAGAAACTCTTTGTTGTTTAATTGCTTCAAGCATTATCGGTCCCCTCGCACAATGTTTCTCTTTTATCGTTCTACATACGTGTATGTATATATATATATATATATATACGCTCATCTCACTCTCTCATACAGAGCAACGATATGGGTAATTAAATTAGAATTGCAAATTGTACACGCAGCGTATTACACGAGCATAAGGCGAGAGAGCGTGTGCTCGCACCAGAGTCCGCCCTTCGGTGGGTTACACCAGTGAACGCGCGAGAAGTTGCTTCACCTGCCGCGGGTATTCGCGCATCCAGCCGGCGCGCGGTCCTTGGACTATACGCTTGTACACAACCACGACCACATCCTCGATTGCAAGGTCTTGTTGCCAGTGGATTCTCCAGGTTCAAAATCAACCTCGAGGTCTCAGCTGCCGATCGCTCTTCACGATAATAAACCATTTAATTACTTATTATTTGTCGTCATTTAACCTTTATAAACATCTACATTTTTCTTATTATTTCGTACGTTTTATTTTATTTCCAATTTTTTTAAGACTTATGTTCTCAAGACTACTTTTAACTGCAGCATTTTTGTAAATTATTTTTTATTGTTTATATTTTTTTTTATCAATTTTATCTAATTTTCCAATTTTTGTGATACGTAGTTTGCACTACTTTTACCTGTACGATTTTTTGTTCCTAATTCAATCAACCAAATGTACTAGAAAAATCGGTTGATCGCCTCAAAAAGAGTTCACACATTTTTTGAAAATTAGTTCAGTGTCTTAAGAAAATGATTTATTTTATATCTCATCTTCCATCCAGAATTAAATAGCGATTTTTTTTATTTCGATGAGTCCATCATCTTGATCTTGTTCCCTTTTTTTTTTTTATAGATTTCGATGAAAATTTCTTCAGATTTTCTATTGAAATATTGTTTGACTGATGTGATAAATTCAGTTTCCTTGAAACAACTATAAACACCTATACCTTAATAATCATAATCATAATCCATCAATCAAATAGAAAGATCCACTTGAACCATCTTTAATTGAGACGATGGCAATCGTTGATAAAAATAATTTCTCTCATACACATAAAATTGAGCTGTAAAATTGCAGATATGTATATTTACTATAGTGCATTAAAACGTGCTATATAGAATCGAAGGCGAGTGCCCGCGAGTCGTTGTACGATTATTTTTAGCGCGTGCAACCGGTTGCCCCCGCAATCATTGTCGTTGCTTTGCGAAACTTGCAACGACGACGACGACGGCAACGACGACGACGACGACGACGACGGCGTGGAACTCTCTCGCGCGGGTTAGTGGTCGAGGTGCTCGTGTATACTTACCGAGCCGTGCAGTGCGTCCGGCCAATAGCCCATACAGACCCTGTACTGTGCGATACGAGGACGCGCCGATTCTCCGCAAGCTTCACGATAGAAAGACAGAGAAGGAGAGGATGAGACTCAGCTCGTTTGTGTTGTTTCATTCGATTTCGATCGGCGCTATACGTAAGGCAGTATAGCAGTTATATCTGTAGGTACTATTTATCCCGCGACGAAGAGTTTCTCCTGCTGCTGCTGTTGCTGTCTAGCTATCCGCACGATGGTTCTGGTGGTGGTGGTGGTGGTGGTGGTGGTGGCGGCGCCGAGACGAGGGGGTTGCACAGTCGGAGCTCTGCTACACATGCCAGCTACAGCGGCGAGAGCTAAACTCTCAACGGACAACCGCATTGCTGGACTGTGAGTCGACGCCGGGAACTGCGCGTTTCTCCCGAAGCTGCAACCACAAACAGGCACGCGTGTGCCTCTGAGATATTGCGTACTTTCGGCTGTATATTACTGTGTGATATATTTATGACTATATTTCGTTTATAGTACGATGATTTCGGTCTTTAGGATTTGAGTCTTGACATTTTGGCCTATTGTCATCATTTTTTTTAATACCATTTTAAGAGCTTAGGGCATAGTAGATAGGTTTAAAAAAAAAGTGCATATTTTGTGTTTTTTTTCTCGGTAAATACACGCTTTACTGATTTAAGTGCTTTTCGGATGGGGAGAGGGTATACTGAAGAATATTTTTTTTTTAATTTCTGCGATGATCCTGATTTGATATTGTCCGTTTAGCTAGAATGAATAATGTAAATTTTTATTAACAAATGATACGTAACGCAGTTCTTGAAGTGGGGAGGGGGGGGGGGGGAGCATAATTACTATTTTGTTTAGACATTTGAAATTGGAATTTGTTTTTTTCTGATTTTTCAATACTTCGAATGGATTTAAAATGTGAAAATTATTTTTTATAATATAAGATCGTAGAAGAACTAAATAACATTTTCAGGAAGATTGGTAGAAATTTAAGAAAAAAAATTTCTCTACTCAGCGTTTTGAAGCATTCTGAGTATGCTGACATGAAAATCGTAAATAAATTTTTTTCCAAAAAGAAAGCTTCGTCTATGACGAATCAAAAGCTGATTTTTTTTTTCTCAAAGGTAGTTTGTAAAGAAATTTAAAAATTATAGGATATCTTTGTATTGCATACTTTTTTTATTTATGATTTTTAGAAATTATACAAAATAGAAACTTGAAATTTTTTTCAAAATGGTGGATAATTTTAAGAAAATAATAAATTATATACATAATCTCATGGAATTGACTATAACAAATTGTAGAAGGAATTCATTTCGTTTATTTTTCAAAAGTAGAAAACCTATAATTTTTTATATTCGACCCTGTGCAGATTTTTTTTTTTTATATTTACAAAACAATCGTATAAACTGCGTAATTTTCATGGAATTTCCTATATGATTCTCTTAGCAATAAATAAAAACGCTTTTTTTTTTTGCACAACTTCGGTGAAGTAAATTCAATTTTACATGTAAACCTCGAAACTAAGCTGAATCTTAATACAAATATCTCAAAATATGAACGAATTTAAATGAAAATAAATAAGTGTAATTTAGTTATTCTTTTTTTTGTAAAAAAAATTATAAAATATTCCATAAAAACGGTTATTCGTAACAGAGTCTTCGTCATATAAAAAAAATCCCCAGGCACGTTTATAAAAAAATTGTAGGACATCCATTTTTTAAAGATAGAAAAAAGAAAAAAAAATCAGTTTCGGTGATTTATTTATATGTTCAAAATAACGTTGATTAAAAAAATCAACACTAATACGAATAATACAGATAAATAAATCATAATTTTTGTAAAAATATTGAGTTTTGCATAACAATTAATCATTATAGATATTTATATAAAGAAAGTATTTAAAATATATATTCATTGAATAAATGGCAAAATCTCTGATTCAGACGAGACGTAATTCGTATCTCAAAATTTGAACGAATTTAAATAAAAATGTGTAAGTGTAATTTAGTTACTCTTTTTTTTTTTGTAAATAAAAGGTATAAAATATCTCATAAAATCGGTTATTCGTAACGGAGTCTTCGTCATATAAAAAAAAATCCCCAGGCACGTTTATAAAAAAATTGTAGGACATCTATTTTTTAAAGATAGAAAAAAGAAAAAGAAATGAGTTTCGGTGATTTATTTATATGTTCAAAATAACGTTGATTAAAAAAATCAACACTAATACGAATAATACAGATAAACAAATCATAATTTTTGTAAAAATATTGAGTTCTGCATAACAATTAATCATTATAGATATTTATATAAAGAAAGTATTTAAAATATATATTCATTGAATAAATGGCAAAATCTCTGATTCAGACGAGACGTAATTCAGCTCCATTCTCGTCGATTCGTCGAAGCTCGAAGCTATACAGAAACTCGCTCTCATCGTGGCATCACCTATTCGCTGTGAATCTTTGTACATACATATATCTCCCGCAGCTACTCGTCTTTAAAATTAGTAGGGAGCTGCGATAATAAACGAGAGCATGGTCCGACGATCCGGTATATCTCTCAGCTTGAGGGGTTAGACCGACGTGGAATCATGGGGGCATATAAGCAGAGAGTCAGCAGCACGATGCTCTTGCAACCTGCAATCCCGATCCAATTGCAACTGGAGCTGACAATGAGATGTATAGTCGTAGGTGAGGCGTCTGATGCTCTCAGCGAAGTAGTCGATTCGTCTGATACTCTCAGTTCTGCAGCAATTGCCAGTTGCGAGATCTGTTTGTATACATATATGTGCACAGATATATATTACCTATAGCAGGTAAGTAACTATAGAGTGGTTGTCTACGTAGGTAGAATTATGTATACGTAAGAGTATTATAGTTTGCCCCGACGAGTCCTACGGAGGCTTCTGTTGGCGCCCACGGTCGAGTTTTGTCGACGATGAACAGAAACTCAACGAAGTAAGTAACATACAGTCACTCTCTTCGCGTTGAGAGTACGAAACACGTTCTCCCTCTTGTCCATCACATACCAATTGTATAACGTCGCCCGTCTGCAGAACGATATTTTCCACACTTCGTCGCTGAATAATAACATAAAGAGAGTGTGTATATATATATATATATGGGACATTTCAGGACAAATCGACAGTGTTGCTGTGAATCGCTGACACTCATATTGCTTCCTCAATGAAAAAGCTTTTTTTTTGTCATAACGATTCCTTTGATTTCAAGATTTTCGTAAATTTGAGAAAGGTGGCCTTTCTCAAATTTTTCTTATTTCATTTTCTTTCGTAAAATTCTATTTTAATGCTTAACTCCTGAGTAGAGTCTGATAATTATTGTTTTTTGATAGGAAATATACAGCCTTACTTTTGCTTCCTTCTGGAGGAAGCTTTGTTTTCGTGAAAATTAATTTTTTTTCAAGATTTTCATGTCAGCCTACTCAGAATGATCCAAAACGTCGAGAAAAGTGATGTGAATGAAATGTCTGAATCGGTTGGGAAATGAAAATTTTACAGCATTTTGAAAATTTGGAAAAATTTGTTTTCACTCTATAGCTTTCGGAAATTATGAGATATCGGGCTGAAATTTTGTACATAAATGTGGTTCTAATTTTATTGCGATTTCAATTTTTTTGTATATCTCTGCAAAGACTTCAACTCCTGTAAATTCTGAGATATGCGGCTGCATTTTTCGATATGATTTCACGATTACTGATTATCAATGATGAATGTAGTCAACGAAATTGTCGATACATTGGTAAATTTCGATTTTGATAAATAAAAAAGTAAAAAATGTCACGAAAAAAAAGAATCGAAATTTTTTGCAGGTTTAGCTTAAATACGGTTCACATATGGACTACCATTGAACAAGGTTTGAGTGAAAATTTGACGCAAATCGGTCGAGCGGTTCGAATTTTATGATATTTTGCATTTTTTAAAAAATATTTTTCAAGCTCAAACAAGCCTGCAAAGTAGAAGCTTACAAATCGCTTCCTCACAATCTTCTATCTTTAACCAAGCTTTTTTTTTACAAAGCTTCCTCTATGAGGAAGCCAAAATTCTTTAACATACTTTCTCATAGAGTATATCTTTGTAAAAAAAAACTTTGTCAAAGATAGAAAATTGTGAGGAAGCAATTTGCAAAATTATACTTCGCAGACTTGTTTTTAAAAATTGTTGACGTTGTTTTCTATTAAATTACATTTTTGTTAATTTTGTATAAAGTAACTTTTGAAAAAAAAATCTAAGAATTGGTGTGAAGTTTTTCTGTTTGTAAAATGAACTACAATGTTCTGCTCAAACAGAAAATACACGATCCTGTCGGTTTGCCCTGGAATGCCCTATATATGCGCGTAGAATTTATATACAGATATACAGTTAATGCGTAATCTGTGCTTGAGTACTTCGACGTTCTCTCGATCGAACAGGGGCCTCACCGGTAAAATTTTCACGTGGGCTTTCGCGGGTATATTACTGACGTAATCGAGAGAGCAAAATATCTGCAAAAATCGAGAGCGCAATGCAGACATATATATCGACCTCGAGACGTAGCTTCCTCTCTTCTTGTATATACGCGGCAATTGCAAATATATGTAATGTTAACGAAACTGTCGAGTTGCGGTTGTGCCTTATTACGAAAAACTTATAAGAATATGTCGTGTGGGACACGTAATTGAGAGAAAATAAATAAGTGTGTAAGCGTGTGAAAATACGACGTTTCTCGTCGGTGCTATCGATCCGTGTGTATAAATGTCTGGGATGATCGGAGACCAAGGGTGGATTTTCGGTCAATGCACCCCTCTGACGAAGCAGACGGATGAGAGCGATACAACAAAATCAGCCCGGCTAGTTCGCTGGAAAATAAAAATCATTGATTCACTAACGTTTAAAACAAGCACGTATTGGAATATTTTTAATTCTACTTCGAATTTTATAATTAAATATGATATTGAAACAATCAGACAGGGCAAAGACGCATGTAATATTTTTGTACATTTGACAAAAAAATTTTGTTCGCAAAGATACACGATTTTTGTGATGTTCATTTTACAAAAAGAAATACAAGTACAAAAATAATTGTCAAACTAGCAATTAAAATTGTTATCATCTCGAATTCTTTATGAATATTACAATATTTTTCGAATATTAAAAATTAAGATTGCGTGGGAAATGTACAGAAACAGATTTTATGATTTTGAAAAATTTTAAATTCATTTTTCTTTTTAGCTTAATAAAAAAGTTGTAAATGACAAGATTAAAAAAAAAGTAACAAACGAGTTTGTTGTTTGACACAATTATTTTTACAAAACTTAGTTATCCGATTTTAAGATTTCCTGTTTTTTTTTTCGAATATATTTTTGTAGCAGCTCGTAGTAAAATTGTAATAAAATATTCATGAACGCTTTTATAATGAATCCGGTCATTAAAAAATTTTAAGTACTAATTAGACATCGATAAAAATACCTAATAATTACTATCGCGATGTAAAATCGTGTATTCAAAATCTTGGTATGTGCCAACCGCTCTATTTTGTGTCCTTAATTACATACTCCCATAAACAACACAACAGTTAATATTACTATAAATTAATACTCATTAATATAAAAGAATTTGTTTACATAAAATAATATTATTTGTGTGATTCGTGTAATTATAGAATTTAATTAGAGAGTGCTGTTTTTTTTTTAAAATAAACATTTGCCCATCAAAATATTTTAAGTACTAATTGCATATCAATACTACCCGTTAATTACTATAGCGATGTAAAATCATATATTCAAAATTTCTATATGTACCATCCACTTCATTCGTCTTCTTAATAATATACTCCCATAAAAACTCAATAATTAATCCTCTTACAAATCAATTTTTTTTTTAACTGTTAAAAATAAAATAAAATAATTTCTGAGATTCGCAATTAAAGAATACGAGCTTAAATTCCTATCACGAATGAACAACTGATATTGCGAATAAACTATCGATCCGAATAATCGCTCGCTAGTGATTTTGTCATTCCAGAGTGAATTTTTCGGTCGCAGAGACAATTTTACCGCACAGTGATTTGACCATTCGTCACTGCATCGTTTGGACCCATGACGAGAAGAAACGAGAGGAACTAAAGCAAAACGATAAAGGCTGGAACGAAAAAGCCATGGCTCTGTGTTCTCTCTGGTGGAGAGAAAAGAACACAGAAGAGCAGAAAGAACGAACGAGCGTGCAATGGTAGCTTTTCAGTCGCCAGTCGTCAATAGATTTCGTTCTGCGCGACGCTTTTTTTCCCTTACTTTTATTTTATTTATTTTTTTTATTCTTTTTCTCCTCGTTCGCCCGACGAGTTCGAAGCTTCTGCTGCACATATATATATTGTACACGTATATACGATGACTGTCGGTATAGGTAACACACAAAGTTCGTGTGATAGGGGGAGAGGACTCTTCCTGGCGTATACGAGTGTATATATCGAACAATACCAGAAGGCCGGAAGCCGTGGGTCCAGGTACCACAACGCGACGAACGAACGGAAACCTCTGTCAGTGAGATGATGAGAGTTTGGAGAAGTGCGTTTCGCTTTTACGAAGAAGACAAGCAACCGCGGGAAGGCGTCTTGACCCGAATGACGAAACATATGCATAATTGTCAAGAGAAAAGTTAGTGAGACACAGTAGAATTTTCTATTGACAATAAAAAAATAACTCAATAATATCCGGTAACTAGTTTTTGTAAATAAGAAACCCGTTTTTGTTACTTTGAAAGTTTAACAAATGTATTTCATGCATTTTTTTCCAATATGAATTAGTAAAGATTTTTTTAATTGTGCTTTTGTCAAATTTATTATTTTTTGCTGCTTCTTGAAATTTTTCGAAAAAAGGGCTTTTCAAGCTATATTTTTTTTTTTTAAATATATTAAGCTGAAATATTTTTATGGCTATTAAGCATTTCTTTTTTTTTTAATGTCTGTAAATACTGTAAACTTTTGTAATTTTTTAGCTATCTAGCTGCAATTTTCTACGTGGATTCGCATTGGTAAATTTTGATTTTGCTCCGGAAAATAAACGAAAACGTTGCTGTAATGAAAAATAAAAATTACAAATATTTTTCGTATATTTAATTATAAATTTGACGCAAATCGGTTGAACAGATAAAAATGCATGGCTTTTTGAATCGTTTGATATCGGGCTAAAATTTTTTTGTATAAATCAATTAACAAGAATTTAAAAAATACAAGAATCTAAATCTTCGAATAAAATATTCAAAATTAAGGGAATGTTGGATACAAGAATTTAAATGTTTCAAGTAAACATCAAATGTAATTCTTTATCGATTAGACAAAATATAATACTTAATAAAAAATTAAATCTCTTTTTTTGGATTCACCCTTAAGAAAATAAATGTTATTTCATTGTGACCTCAAGAGGATTGCCTATCATATTACATTCATAAAAAAATATACTTTATTGCATCGATTGTTATGAATTTGATGGATTAATTGATTGAATAAAAACAAATTTCATAGATCCAATTAATGATAAATCCAATGACAATAAATTTTATTTTATTGTCACCTCAAAGGATTATATCATCTTCATAGAAAAATTACTTTAAAACATTACATCGATTGTTATGAGTTTGATAAATTAATTGATTGAATAAAAACAAATTTCATAGATCCAATTAATGATAAATCCAATGATAATAAATTTTATTTTATTGTCACCTCAAAGGATTATATTATCTCCATAGAAAAATTACTTTAAAACATTACATCGGTTGTTATGAGTTTGATAAATTAATTGATTGAATAAAAACAAATTTCATAGATCCAATTAAATGTTGTTAGATGAAGGAAACGCTTACTAATTCTATGAAATTGTTCTCTCAGTATGTAGGAACCAGTTCCTGTCGAGTCGGGAACGGTGCGAAACAACAAAAAAAAAATAGGGGGGGGGGGTTCCCTCCTTCATCTTCCTGTGGAAAGCGAGCTTGAAACTTACGAGAGAGAGAAAGTCTGTGCGCGGCGTGCCTCGATTACGAAGGCCGATCGACATCGATTACGTGGCAGATGGGTGTCTGGCCGAGAGAGAGACGCACAGCACAAGTCCAGCTGTGTCGTCGTCGTTCTCTCGTCATCGTTGGCGAGATCGATATTACGCTACAACCGACACTATACCCCGCACGTATCTCGGATCAGGCCGGGTAGCACGCTCGGGGTTCCTCAGGAACAAAAATGCTGTGGAAATTGATTTTCACAAAACCGAATCGGTTCTCCATCCCTCCTCATTTCCATTCGTGCATATGGCGCACGGGATCTGTGAGGCCTCGTCCGCACAGTTGCCAGAAGGAAATTGGATGCTTCTACTGATCTTTCGAAAATTGTAAATTTACTGTAACCATCATATGGTGGTTTCTTGTAATTTGAGAGTACCGCATTTGGGCATATAAATTTTTTTTTAAGTTCAACAAGACTCATCGCTTCTATTATAATAATCTGACTTTAAAGTATTCGTATGTAATAATTATAGAAATTAAGGTTTTTTGAAACAGACATTTATTTTTGCATGGTAAAACAGTAGATTGGAACATGTGTTTTAATTCACTAATTATTTAGCACAGTACTGACAAATTAAAAAAAAAAAAAAGACATAAATTCATGAAAAAAATTTGAATAATATTTTGAAAAGATGTAATCTGGAACGTTGCATTGATCTCTAATTATTTTATATTTTTGAGAAAGGCACCTCTATGACGAAAGTATATTTATGAATTTTGGCTATGTTCAGAATTCTACTTTGTGTTCATGTTTTAGAAAATTGTTAAAACTTAAGTTTAACGAGATTTATGTGAAAAGAGAAATTAAAAAATGACGAGTACTTTGAAATATTTTCTAATGACCTTTGTACTAAAAAGTATGTTATACGCCATTTTTTAATATTGCATTTTCGATTGTGAAAATATATGCATCGAAATATTTTTAGTAAACATCTTTTTTTAGATTTTTCGCCATTATTCTTCACCACTATTTTATACTTAATAGCTAAAAATATCGAAAATCTTGCTTTTTTTGTCATTAAGTTTTTTTGTCATTAGCGACCTCTGAAAATGCTTCGATTTCGTAGAAATTTCGCAGTGTTTCTCGTTATACGATATATTTTTAAAAAATGTGTGGTGCTTCCGAAGATATTTCGAATTCTTCATTTTCATTTCGAATTCAGAAACTCTGAAACTTATAATTTTTTAAATACCTGATAGCGCGACTTCTGAAAAATGCATGAATCTTCCTCAAATTAATTTAGTGTGTGACCGCAAAAAAAAAAAAAAATTCGAAAATTTTGGATTTAAGAACCACCCGTAGCTGTACAAAATTTCCAAGATTTCATAGTATTCATACACTGTTTTATATTTTTAACATCGCACTCTTTACCTACAATTTAAATATACCACTCGGAATAAAAACTTTCAGTTTTTAATTATAAATTTCCCGTAAATTTTTGCAGCCCTGTACAAAGAAAACGTCAAGATAAACAATATAATTATAACAGCATAAATGAAGAAACATATCGTTGTGTTGATAATATTAGCTTTTTCTGATAAAGTCTGTCGTTCCCATACACGCTTAGAAATATTTATATCTATTGCCGTCGAGATAAAATAAGTAGCATTGTATTTGGATCGTATAATAGACTTGTGGTGCAAGCGCGTTTGTTCACGGTGTCCGTGCTGCCCGCACCGGATCGGCCGGTTCGCGTGTTCGGGAAAATTATAACGATTTCGAAGTGGCACATGTGTCGGACAGGCTCTACTGCTAGTATATAGTATGAGGAACATCGGTGGCGGGCCGAGGCGTGTTCGCCAGTACGTTCGCTCACTCGGTTTGCTCGGGCTCACCGTTGACAATGAGGGAGAGCCGCCCTTTATGAGCGTGGAAACAGCTGTGGGCCGATCGGGCGAGAAGCTCTCGCATAGCAAGCGAGACCGATAGAGAAAGAGAGAGAGAGAAAAAGAGACGATGGAGAGGAAAGAAAAAAAAAAGAAAAAAAAAAAAAAAAGAGGTTACCACCTGGCGTACCTGGCTTACGCTTACCTGAAACCGACGACTACCTGGGCATTCTGTTGTGCAGAGCGCGCGGTCTCTACGTCGAAGATCGAGGAGACGCGCGCGGCTCTTTACTTCGCACTCGTTTTCGTCTCTCTCGAGAGAGAGAAGAGGCTCTAATCCACTACAAACTACGCGATTATATTCACTCGGGAAGTATATCCTTGCTTTTTTTACTCTCGTCTAAGCTCGAACAAACTATCGTATTAAAGAAGCACAGCGGGGTGGACTAAATAGGGGATGTTGTTCTTTTCATGAAAAAAAAGAAAAGAAAGAAAAATGAAAGCTTGATCCAATGATTTTTCACCGTGTTATTCGATTTTAAAGTAAACAGTTTTGGAGATACTGTAGTTATGAAAGTTTCAACTTATTGGACTAAGTTTTTTTTTTTTATAAAATAAATATTGTCATTTTTGCGAGTAACAAAATTAATACTAATTGGTGAGAAGAAATGTGGCTTGGATTATCGCAATTGCATTAGCGGTTACAGGTAGCGAAATAAAATGTTTGGTTCGTCAATGAAATTATTGATACACTAATTGGAGAAATATTCAATTTAACTTATTGATTGGTTAGTTAGATTGAAGTCAAGTGAGTATTTATTTTAAATATAAATAGATTAAATAAATAAGTATTTTTTAAATATATTTTATAATGCAATCGTCGATTCAGTGGGCGAATTTTTTTCTTAGTGAAGTTAGATGGAAACGCGAAAACAGAAAATTAAAATAGTCACTGCGAGTTTAACAAAAAAAAAAAGCCGCAAGTTACAAAATGATATTCTGTTAAAAAATAAAACGGATTTATTTATTATTTAACAAAATCATTGTTACAAAACGTATCACTCGAAATGTACTATTTTTTCGTCACCTTACAAGTTTAATTTTTTTTAATCCTAAATGACAACCACTTTTAAAGTATCAAAATCGGATTTGTTATTTATTTAACGAATTTATGTTTACAAAACTTAGCATACCAATGTCACAATTTTGTTTGTACTCACTTTACTAGTCTAACAAACAAAAAATGTATAAACGAAAACGACTTTTTGTTAAAGTAATAAACGGATTTATTGCTTATTTAACAAAATTATTTTCGTCGAAACGTAACAATACGATTTTACCCAATTTTTTTTTACTGAGTATCGTTATTTAAATATTATATTTAATTTTACCGTCATTTTGCGAAGTAAAAATTTGAATTGACGCAAAGATTTTTTATGAAAATAACAAACGAATTTGCTACACTTTTTAATAATATTATTATCGACGAAGCATAATATTATGATACCACGAAATTATTGTTTTACTGAATATCATTAATGAAGTAAAATAAGTGATAAAATACAATCTCCCCTTTTACACTTTTTTCGTCACTTTACTACTTTAAAGAAGAAAAAAAAGCTTCATCCAGCGCAACTACTTTTTTCTTAAAGTAAACAAACTTTGTTTCTCATTTAAAAAATGATATTCGACGAGACGTAACATTACGATTCCTCAAAAATATTTTTCACCGAATTATCGTGAGTTAACTGCCAATTATTGATAAAGTAACAAATCAAAGTATCACGTTTTTTTCGTCGAAAACGTTTTATTACTTATTAAAAAAAAAGCAACGCGAAACGAACCCAAAAAAAAGAAATCACCTTTGTAGATTTCAAAAATTGATTCCAGAAAACTTCACAATTGACTACATATATACACACAATAGAAATATGATAATAGTACAATACAGCATTGGATGTCGTGTGCGAGTAAGTGTTTTGGGTCTTATATGCCATTCGTCAGCTATATTATAATAGTGGAATCCTCGCACGATGGGGTCCGGGGTTGTTGTCATTTTTATTATAGTTATTATTCAAGCTAGAGGGATGAAGAAGCGATGGGCGAGATTTTTACGTTTTGAAGAATAAAGGAGAGCCACGTTGGGGGCCCCAAACGTAGCCATAGCCCGAAGGGCCCAAAGATTTCAGTGGCGCGTGCACCTTGTCTCTATATACTTCGCTCCCTTCCTCTTTTAGCGCGTCTGCCGTGCATTCGATTCTATCGCTTCGCGTCGCTCTTTTCTCTCTCGTAAAGAACAGCTGCGCAACCACGAAGACACTTGTCGTGTGCGAGCACGCATCTTCGTTTACCTGGAAGTCTTCGCCACCCTCTCTCCATATACAACTATTATATAGTCGAATAGAATATATATATATATATATATATATATATATATATATATATGTGTGTATGGTCCGACAATGGAACGCGGATTTCTCGACACGTTCACTCTAACACCAATACTATATATTGTATAAGAGTTACTACGCTGTACTATTTCACTATATACTTCCCGGCTGGTTTTATTCTCGTAAATCTGAGCGAACTCTCTTTGTCTCCCGATCTTTGTCAGGAGAGCTCGAAGAAATTACGTGCAACGAATATAATCATCGATTTAAATATATTCCTTCCTAGTTGAGATTGTACGTTTATTTGTCTTGGAAGGAAAAATCAATGGACATGGTACGGCTACGACGAAATATCGATAACCAAAGGATTGACCTTCAAAAAATCGATAAACTGATTAAGATCGAAAGCTTCAATGCGACGTCATGTATTTTTTTTTTTACAAAAGATATTTTTAATTTTTACCAAAAAAAAAGGTTACTTATCGAATAATTTTCTGTACAATCGGTCGTTTTTTTATGTAGACCGAGTCGAAAAAAAAACACGATAATCTAAAATCGGTATTTCAATTTGGGTGAAATATAAGATTGAAAAATGTAAAATCAATTGTACATATTCTAGATATTCTACATAATTTTTAAACAAATTGTAAACTTTTTTTGCGTTTTTTTTTTGCATCTTATATAACATTGATTGTCTGATTTTCCGTATATATATATATATATATATATATATGATCTTGTTTAGAAATTCGATACAATTGTTAATTTTTATAAAAAAATGTTTGGAAAAATGCCTATTTTGGATATGTTTTCGTAGAAAGATTCCAAGTTAAACCTAACAAGTTTCGAGATCGTTCAATTAAATATTCCAAAAATCAGGCTTAAAAATAATCTTGAAAACGGAAATTTTCAAAAAATTGGTTTCATAAAACTAACATTTCTTATCGAATTTACTGAAACAAAAGTTCTTCAAAAAAATAATCTATTAACAGCGCTTTAATTTTACAATTATTAAAAAATAACTGTTCTTGGTGTCTTCAATCACGTTGATTTCGTTCCAGATTTCTAGCTTCGTCTCGAAGTACTCAAAATCTAATGGAACCCGATTTTATTAATTTCCTAAAACACTGCATTCAGCTATCGCATATTTAATTTAATTAATTAATAATTAATAATTTAATAATATTCTGAAGTTCGGTATCCCGAAATTTAGATATTTTGTTACGTTTTCAAAAAGGAATTATTTGCGCCGAATATAATCATCGATCTTTAAATATCCTTTATCATTTGATAGTTTATTATTTGCCTAACAGGAAAAGTCAATGATATACCAGTGGCTATAGTACAGAACTTGCACCATAAGAATCAGCAAGGTGTACGTAATCGGATACTGTACATACGCAGTATAATAAAGTATTTAATGCAACGTATACATGATGAATTCACTCGATATTATCGCGCGCTCATTAGTTGTGTGTGGACCTTATATACAGTTAGACGTAATAATGACGGTGCTTCGATACTCAGAACGGAAGTCCTCATTTTTTCTTCTTCTTCTTCTTCCCTCGCTTCCTTTTCTTTGCATTTTGCTCTATCTCTTCTTCATGCGCACATCGAGAAAAAGATCGAGAGGGCCTCTGGAGCTCGTCATCAGGGCACTCGTGTGACGCGCCCCAGGGTCATCCGTCTCTTGGGCGCAACTCGGCTTCCGGTCGACCACGACCCAGATCTATTATACCAACGAATCCTCAATTTCAATGTACAGAAATTTGAAACGCCCCCTTCCTCGCTTTCCCTTCCCTTTCCACGGGGCATTTTGGTATTGATGATCGAGAAAAGGTGAGGCTTCTCGCTTGAAGAATATTCTTCCTTTTCCTTCTTCTTCTTCTTCTTCTTCTTCTTTTTTAAATCTCAAGTCAGTGGTTGCTTTTGGACAGCTGGCAAACTGCGAGAAAATCCTTGGTGTTGGTCGAAGTGAAGGCACAACAGTGGATTTACTTGCACAGTCGTTTCCGGGGCCGACGAACGGCTGGTTGTCTATTATAATATTCAAAGGAGTCATCGGTTTTACTTGTCTCGAGGAGTCGGTGCTTTCACCCAGATTTTTTTCGTGAAGTTTTACATACGGACGTAGGACCAGCTGCTGGTACCAGTGTAAATAGAAAATACGGACTGGTACTATATACAAGAGCTCGGCACCACCAAGGAAATCATTATTGTCATATTTCACGTCAAGGTGCAGAGGGTACAATTATATTTACGAGCTTGAAACCACCTGGGACCGATCCACCGGTTCAACCTTCGATGCAGTAAAGTCTTTTGCTATACAGGAATATGACTGCAAAACGATATGTCTCTCTGTCTACCTTTGGATTTCATTAAGGGTCAAGTATAGGATTTGCTAGTGACACTGCGAGCTAAAATGTACCACAATATCCACCTTGTCTACTTTTGGGGATTGCACTGACCTTTCATCATTCATTACAATAGTTTATTTTGAACAGTAAATATATACCTGGGCGCAAGGTGTATCCATTGATATAAAAATCACGACATAAATAAAGGGAGGGAGATTAATTTAAACCTTGAGACGATTCACTGTTATAAAACAGATATTGTTTAAGGGGGTATTTTAGTGATGGAAAATATATCTCAAAGCAAATAAAAGTCTCATTAAAATGTAGCCACAAAAATATACTATTATCCACAGTATTCCAGTGCAAAAATAACCCGTGTTGAAATTAAAAAAAAAAATTCAAATATACCGAACAGGGTTTCTTATTATAGATTCGTTTATCAAAATATCTACTTTATATTTTACGATGCAATCTTTTTTGTGGGATATAATGTTGGGATATTCTAAAATGGGAAACGACTGTTGCGATTTTTAAGAAAATGTATGCAGGCATTTGGATTAAATGTCTTTTTTTTTATTAAGGCGATGTGAAACATGTTTGCAGCCAATTTGAAATAATGCGTAAATTAATGTAAAAAATTGGAAAATAACTTGCTTGCCAAATTTCAACTGTTGAAGACGAGTAGTTTGCTCTCGGCTCATCCTATTAATTTCGGTTTTAGATGCGCGTCGGTTCATTGGCAAATCATTAAATCGTAATACTAATTAAAAAATAATATAATAGGGTAATTGGCCTTCGCACCAACACCAATTTTAAAAACCCCTGCCTGTTATTAGTTGTTGTTCTAGATCAAAATTCTAACATTTTCGCTTATCCATCGTCTAAATAAAGGCACACATATCTTATTACTTCCGAAAACTTCCGTGTTGGGAGAAATAATTCTTGGATAAAATTAACAACTCGAAACGTTCGCTGATTTAAAAAAAAATCCCTGACATTTCTCTAACGTTTTCACGAATGGAATTATGTTTTTTTTTTTTTTTTTTAAAGAATCCAGAACATGAGATTCCCTGTCTTTTAAAAATCCCTGATATTTTCCGTGTCCGGAAAACATTTCTAAATAGCATAGAAATGTTACACGTTTCATTGTATCTCAGGTCGAGAATGTGTACGTAATTAAATAAATTTAAATCTTCGTAAAAGTCAAAATGTTAACCTTTTCTCTTTCGCTCAAAATTCCGTTCAAATATTTCTGTGTTTGAACAACACGAAGTTTCTGACTTTCGAAAAAAAGTCTAACATACCCCTAATTTTTCCCTTTAGGTCTTTTCCAGGTACTTCAAGCTTTTAGACAGAGCGGCTACTATATACATTCCTATTAGTCAGCCTTATCTCCTAAAAATAACACAACGATGATAGAACAATGACTGGACTGTGTAAATACAGGTCGCCATAAGAATAAATTTACGAATATTGTGCTCGAATTTTCGCGAACATTTATTTAGGAAAAAAGAAAACAAAATCGTCAGGTATACTAACTTACAGTTATAGTAACAGTTACATTTACTTACAGGTACATTACATATATCGGCGGTCCTTATGTCTAAATTGTTGTACAAGTGAGCGAGCATGAAAGAATTTTCATTGGAGCTAATTTTTGCGTCGAGATTCAACCCATTAAAACACGAGCGTGAAAAAAGTCGACAAACGTCCGTCAATAAAACGTTTATAAAAAGGTTTCTTTTTTTTTTACCCGATTGCGCTTATAGGGACGCCGATATAGCTCGTAAAGCGTCTTGCAACTTTTTCCTCGCTATCGCCACTCGATCTTCTTGCTTCTTGATGTCGTCGTCCGCTATAGCAACAGCCTGAGTCGAGAACAAAAAAAAAAAAAAATAAAAGAGGAATATTATTTCGCAAAGGTTACAATAATCGTTTAAATAGCAAATACGAGTTTCCGAAGAGAGAACCACTGACGATTTTCGCTACCTGAACCAGAGGTTGATCCGGGTTGAGAAATACCCCGGGGTTCTTTTCCAGTGCTGTCTTTGATCCCGTTTGACCGGTCACAGGTTGCGATGAGACGTGTAATGCCGTAGCGACGCTTTGCAAAAGCGTTTCCTCGGTAATGTAAGGTCCGACCGGTCGCAGTGTTTTTGGCAAATCCATCGCGTCGAACTCGTAACCATCGGGATCACACGCCCTAAGACCCTCCAAACGCTTTTCCCAGAATAACTGTAAATCATCGATTTTTCGTGACGTTGAAGATTCTTCGGTGAGATCGTTTTCACATTCACATCGTGTTACTTATGAGTGCAAAACTAAAGATATTTTACAAGATTAAAAGGACTGAATTACGCAAATTACAAATTACACTATTTTTTGACGAGCGTTCTACGGAAATACTCGAATTTCTAAAGGAAATACTAAACGCAGGGTTGTAAATAAATTGACTAAACCGACTGTTTTTAGTCGCTCGCTACGGAAATCTATTTTTTAAATAGTGAAATGAAATTAGACTCTACAGGAACTTGATTACAAGAGTTAAGGAAAATTATGGTAGTAGGGACTTTTTTTACAAATAAAAAATGTTCATGCAAATGTGTTCTCGTTTTTTTTTTTTTTTTGGATAGGGGTTAATAGAGTTTTTCAAGGTTATCGTGCCAAGTGGAATTTACCTGTTTAGGTTTATCTTGGGAGCCATACTTGCCCTCTGTTTTATCCGCTCCCTCCTAGAGTAACGAAGACGGTTTCATAGTATAATACAAGTAGTGTGTGATAGATGAAAAAAACAAAAATAAACCACAGAAACATTACTGACAACGCTATCATCAGTTGTCTGTTACTTAAAATATTTCACATGGAAGAGACAGGGAGTGCACTGTGTGTTGGGACAGGGAAGACAAGCTTTTTATTAAACTCTCCATTACCAGGGTATTATATATCGGAAGATAAATTAAAAAATTGATTCCATATGCAGTAAATTTGTTATACAGATTTTGAATATACAGTTGAAGAATATAAGACAAAACATGTTTATAAAAAATGCTTACAGTGATTTTTGTTATAAAAATCTTTAAGCAATTGTACCCATGTACCCATTGTACCCTTCTTATTAATCAAAATATTGATATTTTAAGTTCCCTTCCACATAAAAAAAAAACAGTTCATGACTTTATAAATTTAGTTTCCTATCTCGTAAAAAAAAGCTGTAGCAGCAGTACATTTTAATTAAGGTTTACCCACTGAGATTCAAAGAATTAACAATGAGGTCCAGTCCTTGATTCATAAAAAAATAAATACCATCACAGAAGTTTTAACAAATAATGTTAAATATTTTCAGCATTCTAAGGAAGATAAATCTACGTCTTTAAATTCATTGTTTAAAAATTTTTAAATTTTAAAATCTCTTTGATGCTTTTCAAGTAAAAAAAGATAGAGACAAATTTCAAGAGACATACTAAATTACAAATTGAAATAATTATGAATTGCAAAGAAACCTGTAAGCCACTTTTACCCAAGCTATTGCCCAATCAAGTGGATTAATTTTTTATAAAAATTAATGCTGCTCCTTACAACTCGTAGTTTTAACAAAAATAAGGGTAAATTAGCGTAACCAATCACCTCTGGATAACCAACATAAACAACTTTAACTCCTGCAGTTTGTTGCTTCTGTAAACAGAAGTAATTGTCATCCGAAGAATCTTTGCATACTAACCTGTTTTGGTTTCTCCTGACTTCCATGCTTTATATCTTTTACTTTGCCCTCCTGTGTTTTGTAAATTGTGACCGGTTGCTTAAATATCGAAGCAGTTTGTCTGATCGGTGGCACCAACGATGCATCATTTCTTACTCCACGACTGAAAATATTTTCGTACAATTTTTAGTATGAAAATTGATGGAAAACGAAATTAAAAAAAAAATGATACATACATAAGATTCATAATCGTGAAATGTATGAATAGGCAATTGTTTATTATTGAGTCATGATAACAATGTGTATAAACGTACCTGTAGTAGTTGTAAACGTCAACCTTTCCGGTCGATGTCAACTGATTTTGTGGTTTTATTCGCGGCGTTTCGTCTCTGGTTGGCCAATTTGTTGGCAGTGCCGAGGGATATTTTTTCTTCTCCACTGACATATTCATCTTGACAAGTAATAATAGCGGCGCTGCATAAATAATAAGATAAATGCGATAAAAGGACCGCACGATCGAGTACTCCAGGGGGGAAAAGCGTAGACGGGTCTCGTCGGGTTTGAGTTACGCCAGTCCCGTCTCCTTGGAGCGCTGCTGTGCTCGCTCTATCTCGCTCGCACAGTATTTCCCGTCTCTCTTTAGCATCGCCCTCGGGATTGTTCGGGGCCCGACTTTGCCCGACTCCGCCATTTTCTCCGAAGTGTTGTTGTGTATTGAATGTTATTTGTGATTACAGTTTTCCGATTTTCAAATACAAATTAAAGTACAGTTGTAAAAAGTAGAGGGTGTTAAGGACAATTGTGTATTGACATATCTACATCTGTATATTGTTATATAGGAGTGCAAAACAAATGTGAGTACATAAATCTTCATTTAAAAAAATAATATTCCAGAGAGGTTATGTTATGGTTTATATTTCTCTAGATTTTCTATTAAAATTGGCGTTTTTTATATTATACGTAATTACAAACAACTGATAAAATATACAAACAAGTAATAAACATAAAATGTAATGTTAGTTCATTTTTTTTAGCATTACTATGCCGAAAAAGTGTTGTGTGCAGGGATGCACGTTGGGGGTAACTCATACATTCAAGTTTCCTCAAGCAAGTATAGATAGAACACGATTTTTAACGTGGCTAGCTGCGTGTGGAAATAATACTCTGCTGAAAGTACCCCCACACAACCTCAGGAATCGGACACTATGTATTCACCATTTCGAACCGAAGTACATCCTGTCGAAGAAACTCAGCTCTGCCGCAATACCTACGCTGTGCTTACCAGGTAAACTTTTCATGTTTAATATTAATAGTCTACGCATTCTTAGGAAAATTGCTGTCTCTCAATATGAGTTCGACAACTTTGACTGTGAGTGACTGCGACTGCTACGAGTGCGACTGCTGTAGAGCGGTCAGTCGTAGTCGAAAAGTTACCTGGTTAAAGTTTACCTAATAAACTTTACATATTAAATATTAATACTTTGCTGATTCTTAGGAAAAATTGATGTCTCTCAATATGAGTTTGACAACTTTAAGGAGAATGACTCGCAGAAAGAATATCCTGACAATAATAATGAAAGCAAACAAGTCCTTCGAAGCATCTCGCTCAATACGTCTGAAAACCCACAACAAAAGACAACAGAGAACACGTTGGATCCTATCTGTAAGTCGTCAAAGTTATTTTATTATCATTAGTTGCATATAAGAAAGCTAGGACGATGCATTTCATAATAGAATTTCTATAATTTAATAGCAGACTCACCCATCGAACAACTCCTATTCGTCCAAGATGAAAATAACACCAATCTCATCGATACAATGAAAAGTACATTGGAGAGCTCAGAAAGGCCATCAAGCAATGGTAAGCATTGCACTACTTTCACTGTATATCATCACGCCATGTAAATGGTCTAAACTTTAATAGCTGTCAAAAGTTTCTCCATGATATTAAATTTTCTTGTTTATTATTTGTTTGCAGGTGCCGATTTGAAGCGTAAAAGAGAGATAGACGATGATGTGACGAGTGCTTCTCCGAAACGCAGTCGGCAAATTAAGCGGCGGGTAGAAGGAAAAAATGGTAAAAATACGGAATTCTGTTACTGCAAATATTTGATTCGTCTGATTACTGCTGTGAGTAATACACACATTGGGTCGTCAAAGCGTAATGCGTTTAAGCGCTGGCAGTACATACGGAAAGTGAAGAGGATCCGAACAATAATGCAAACCTCCTACGAGCAAGCATGCCTGCCGAAACAATTACGGCGATTGTGTAATCGTACCATGTAATTGCAACGACGAAGAATTACTACACGAAGAATTTCCAACGATGAAGAATTGCAATGACGAAGAATTGCAACGACGAAGAATTCAGCTGTACCTGAAGAAAGGAAACGCACTGTTCTTAAGAACAAGCGCATCAGTTGCAACAATTACAGCGATTTCTTAATCGCGTCATGTAGTTGTATGTAACAAATTATTTTAAGGTCATGTAAAGTTTCTTTTATTTTCATGGAGCAGAAGTGAGATATCAGTGTATTTTCTCGAAAAAAAATTGATAATTTGTTTCGGAAAAATTGAGTTTTTTTCGCTTCTTTGCAAAGGGGCTTTCTTTGTATTTTTATAATTCAATTTTACTTGTATCCGATGGACAATTTACAGTGATAACGCATTTCTGCTACTCCGATTATGAATTTTAAATATACCTTCAATTTGTTGTTTCCTGTTTTAATACTATTATGGATATTTCCACAGTTTCGCTGCTTTCCTACTTTGATCTGTCAAGGAAAGCCAATCTCTCACCAACGGATATTAAGCTGTACAACACGATTTCGCGTCTGAGGAAAACAGCGAGAGATGCCCAAAAGGCGAAGGTTTCTGTGACTGAGAAGTTGAAACGGGCACAGAAACTATTGCGCCACGGATCTACTAAGCTGCTGGAAGAAATGCCAGAAACAAGCCAGAACTTTCTCATGTCCTACTTCAGGAACATGAAGCGCGACAAATATAATCGACAATACAGCATGCGGGATAAAGTTTTTGCGTTAGCTCTATATAAGCGGAGCCCCAGGGCTTATACCTTCATGCAAGGAATATTTTGTTTACCGAGTGTGCCAACTTTGCGCAAACTCATAAAGTCGATTCCAATACGACCCGGTTTTTGCCGATTTTTGTTTCAAGCGATTAGCGATAAAGTGAAAAGATTAGAAGCTGATAATTCCCACTACTGCGTTTTACTTTTCGACGAAACATCTCTCGATCCTACGCTGCAGTACAATCCAACGACAGGATCAATCGATGGCTTGGTTGACAATGGAGACGAGAGGCACCCGCAGATAGCCAACCATGCGACGGTTTGGATGCTAAAAGGAGTTCACGGCAATTGGAAGCAACCGATCCTATACTCCTTTTGCCACTCAACTATAAAGTGGGAGGAAATCGTACGTACGTACAAAGCTGTGGTAAGAGAAGCTGCGAAGTTCGGGCTTAAAATTATTTCGTCGATTTGCGATCAAGGTGCGACTAACGTCAGAGCTATGAGAAATTTAATAGAAGGTAGCAAGAGCGATTCTTTTAGTCAAGGCGAAACTCTGCGCAATGATATTATAGTCATCGATGGTCAAAAAATCGTTCCCCTCTTTGATCCTCCTCATTTGCTCAAATGCGTGCGAAACAATTTATTGACAAAGGATGTTAGATTTACATTGAGCGATGGAGTGCAACGCATGGCGAAGTGGTCGCATTTGGAGACTGCTTATAAAATCGATATCAGCAGTTCACTACGAACGATGAAAAAGTTGACTGAATTTCATATTGATAAAGACAAAATAAAAAAAATGAAAGTCAAGCTTTGCACTCAAGTCTTCAGCAACAACGTGGCTTCTGTTATCGATCTTATGAGTCGAAGCGGTGCTAAGAGTGTGAATGGCGAACTGTCAATGCCAGCTGCTGGGCAAGACACTGCATATTTTTTCGATTTCATGAATAACTTATTCGATTCGGTCAATGGCAGCGCGACACATAAAGCAATGACTTCTACGACAGCATCGGACGATGTCTGGAATTCCTACATAAGTGTCTTGAGAACTATGTCGTATGTTAAGTCAAAACCCGGAGACGTTGAGAAACCGATTGTCTTAAAAAACTGGATTCACACTTTACAGGGTTTCAAATACTTGAAAGTATATCTAAAAGAACTGGGCTTCACAGAGTTTTATACGAGAGTATACAATCAGGATGCACTGGAAAACTTTTTTGGTCAGATCAAGCAACACGGAATGCGAGACACTAAACCGAATTGTTCAAGCTTCCACGCTCACTACAAAACGTTGTTATTACAAAGTTTCTCTCAAAATAATTCGCGATTTAACTGCGAAATAGACGAATCATCCACTTTTCTAGTGGACTTGGAAAATTTACTAACAGCTCCAGCTGTAGAAAAAGAGTTTGTATTGCCGCCACCTTCTACACGTTTATCAGTCGCCCCCTACACCGATTTCCAGATTGACTTGAAAGAATTCAAAGAAAGTATCCATCGGCTTATTAAAGTATGCCAAACTTGTCGGGAGAACGTATTTGGTGCCGATAATACAGCCAGGGGTCACAGTCGATTCGAAGACGGGTTGAATAGAATAGCGGGTATAATGCCATATTATATATCACGTTTTATCCACATCGAAGGATTCAGTAAAGTTATCGTTGATGATCTGACAAAAAAAGATTATTTCGCGTTCGAATATTGCGACCACGCAAAAGAATTGTCGAGTCAAATTTTGATAAAATACGTTGCTAGCACGATCGTCCGATATTTAAAGAGAGCGTCGAGAATTCTGTCGGGGAGTGAGAAGCCAGATTCGGAACTCAAAGACACTCTCATGCTGCAGGCCCATAAGCTATTAAAAAACAGGACATGCCGCCGCTCTGTTAAACTCTAAACATGTAGAGTCGTAACTTGCACGTTTCTTGTACATAATGTATATATGTGTATATGAGTATTAATTTATTTACGTAATAAAAATTACATTTACTAATATTTCATGTGCTTATTTTATGTATTTTATATACGTGTATATCCCTAAGTATCGATTCATTTACGTAATAAAAACTATAATCTCTAATATTTGTTACGTTTATTCAGTGTATTTTAAGACTTTATAGAAAAAAAAAAAAAAAAAAATATCGAGGGCTCGAACCCTCGATCTCGAGGCTATCTAACTAGACGTTTTACCGCTGGGGCATTTTGAGGTTTCGATCTGGCCGCAAACTATTAGTCGTACTTAAGCTGTGTACACTCGCTTGCTTGTCGAAAGAGGGGTGAGGTTAGAGTGAAACAGTAACAGTGTGCGAGAGAGACAGAGCGAGCCCAGCAGCGCTCCAAGGAGACGGGACTGGCGTAACTTGAAGCTAACTGCCACTGTGTGAGCTTTCCCTCCCTGGAGTACTCTGTTAGGTACTGGCCGCCATATTGAAACGAAGCTTCACGTAGTTCTGACTTTTCACGCAGATGGCGCGCTACACTTTTTCGTCTACTCTAAAGAATCATGTTAATAACAGTTAATATAACCGCGGGAATTTAATTGATTTGCATTAATGAAGAGTTTATAAAGAGTATATAAAGGGTTAAGTTTAAATTGAAACAGGTATTGATACTTTTTATTTATTGTGCTTCCTCGTAGATGAAACTTTGTGATGATTTTCCACATTTTTGTGCCAGAGTACTTAAATTTGTAAGTACTTAAAATAGTAGTTTTCGTTACAAGGACGACATCACCTTAAGGTGATGTACTACATGTAGTCTGTCTCCCTCTCAGATTCCCATAAGTGCGAGGGAGATAGCTGAATCTTCCCGAAGCGTTGTTCTCAGCCACGGTTCATTTTTCGGAAAAAAGACGAGAACGGGTTGCTGCAGAATTTTAAGACCCAGTGAACCGTTCTCATCTTTTGTTGAAAAGATCAAATGGGAACGAGAACAACGCTTTACAGTTTTTGTTACCGACCGAAAAGTAGCACATCACCTTAAGGTGAAGTGTAACATTAGTAAGAGTAACATCTGGTAACGTGTAAACATTTTTTTGGTCGGTAAAGAAAACTGTCTCCGTTACCACATGAAAACATTTTTGTTACCGACCGAGTTGATTCCACATTTGTTATCGCCCTTCGCCTTAACCGATCTCGCCACAATTTTGGTACACAAGTAGAGCACCATTCTTGTTACCGACCGAGTTGATTCTACATTTATTATCGCCCTTCGCCTTAACCGATCTCGCCACAATTTTGGTACACAAGTAGAGCACCATTTTTGTTACCGACCGAGTTAAACCTGAAGTAATATATTTATTTCATATTTATTGGATGACTAGAATAAAAAATATACATCTCTGAAAATCACTGTTTTTTTACTGACTCATCCCTCTTAAAGAAATAACTATTAAAACGATCTTATTCTTTGTCGTGTAGTAGAAAAATAATTTATACTACCAAGCAAATTTATGTAAGTTGAAAAATCTTAACTCTAATAAAATTACAGTTTGTATTAAACTCACCACGATGTTCAGATAGCAACTTCACCTGCGTATCAAAATCGATCATACAGATTACATTTAAAAAACCCTTTTATTAACTCTGGCTCAACTGCTATTGAAACTAAAAAAAAACGAAAACGTTTCCTCTATGCGCAAAGCATATCAGGGAACCGGTAAATAAAACAACAGCATTTATATATATATATATATATTAATATATATATAGATGATTTAATTGCCGAAAGAAACAATTTTCGCGTAGCTATAGGAACAACATGAACTGTGCATGAAAAATGATGAATCTCTTTTTATTCTCTGGTACGAAGCGCCGTGTCTTAATGGGCGTGTGTTTAATTATCGACGACAGCCACGAAAGACACGTGAACCGATTTGCGGATAAAATTGCTCGGTGAAATACACAAGTTTTTCACCAAGTTTTGACAGGGTAGGCATATTACATACAATAATACATAACTGGGGTTATCGAATTGCAGATTTAGTTTTCATTTTTGTTTTGTTTTTGTTTTTTTTACTTTTTGCATTTTGTATGGTGTGTGTCGGTGATTTACTGTAAAAGAATATCGATTTGTACAGTTGATTCGTTAGCGATAATTAACTATTGAGTCTTCTTGAGGTATCGTTGTTTCTATTGGTCTATTATCGGAGCTGTGGTCGTTCGTACGCGTCATCCGAATTTTCTATTTATGCTTCTTTCGCTGATCGTGAAGTCGAAAATGAGACATTAAAAAGGTTTGCGATAAAGATTAGCGATTATTAGCGACTGATAAAAGACTATACACGCTAAAATGGGTGATAATCTTGTTGTGATGATAACAGAGAAATCGCGTCCGAATGACCACAGCGGTGTCATTGTGTCATCCTGTAACAAAATATAAATATCGGTATGCATCTGTTTCACACGCGTTGGCTCTGAATAATGCGCTAATACCCTATAAGAGGCCTCCGGTTTACATCGTACGTTCGTGGATACGAGCCGCTAATTTTCATTATTACATTCGTTAATCCGTTTCGCATCCTCGGTTTTTCAATCTCATTTATTATTATTTTTTTTTTTCACAGACTAATTTCCATCGATAGAAATAAGGGGTCCTTTTTTTTTTTTTTTTTTTTTTAATACTTATCGACCACTGTCGTCGTTATCATCTGTCACAAAAATATCTCGTCAATTGTTACTGTGCATTCGCAATTTTAAAACAGGCGTCCGCGTAACAAACCTGCGCGTTACACCTTTTTGTTTCTGTCCACACGTCACATGTTTTTCTTTTTTTTTTCTCTCTCTCTTTTCTCTTTCATTCTATAACTTATTCCGGACACATTTTCGGTGTTCGTCTAGTGGATCACGCTTTCAGTCCATTTTCTTCGTAACATCAAGTCCTACGTCTCGACTAAGTATGAAATTACGTAGTTAATTTTTTGTTTTTCTTTTTTTCGCATCAATTCGTCTGTCACGAGACATTTTTTTTTTCTTCCTTCTCTTGTTCTGTATTTATATATGTATAATATGTATAGTACACGTACAATTTATCAACAGCAGGTTTTCCTTTCCCATCTAGTCGACGGGATTTGAGCCTGCTGTGTGTTCGATACGTCTCCAGGCATTAACTTCTTAAAAACCTGTTAGATCTATGTTTTTTTTTGTTTGTTTCCTTTCAAATCAATGTCTTCATCCTCTCAAATACTCATACTATACTGTACAGCGTTATTTAATAATTATCTCGTATTTAGTTTCAAGCCGGTCTCACTACTTTTTCTGTCTCTCTCTCTCTCTTTCTCTCTCTTTCTCTCTCTCGCTCTCATTCGCTCACTCGCATTCGCAGTCTCACTTAAAAGATAATAGAGCTCTATATTACACAAGCCATACGTTTCTCTTTCGTTTCGAGTGAACACACTTCATTACGCCAGCCTGCACATCATCAGGGAATAAAAAGGTGTTTACAGATTTTTATCTAAAAAAAAAGAAAAAACATTTTCACGATTCCGACTTCAACTTTTTTTTCTTCTTTTCTTGGATTCGTACTTGTAATTTACTGAACATCTCTCTCGCTACTTAATAATAAACTGTGAGTTCTATACAATCCTTAATTCATATATTCATATAATATATTTATATATATAACTATAATATAACTTCAGTCCCTAAAAATCTTGCGAACATCATTTATTCGTTTTATTTATTTATTTATTTCTTTTTGTTCACGTACTCTCGCTTACGGAATGCACGATTGAACTGTGATGGTCATTTTTGACGTCGTTGATCGTAGCATAAAGTAAGTGAGAATTTAAGCATTGAGAAAAATAAAGTATTAAGTTGGAGCCAAATAAATTCGTTCAACTGTATAACTCGTATTTACCGTGAGTTCCGTCATATTTTCAGTCCTAACGTGTAAATTTACTTTGAAGACAACTGAAAATCAGTTGTTTTCAGCTTAATTCAATTTTCTCCAACTGAATAGTTTTCTTCTCAGTGCAATAAAAAGCTTGATAAGCTAGGTAAAAAAGCTCGCGTCAAAGCACAAAGAGACGTAACTACACGAACATGCCGAGCATTTTATTCTCGTATAGAGAGGCCTTTTCGCACCTTCCTTCGATCGTCTATATCACGATTTAAGGGAATTTAGTGTCTCACTGTATTTTTTTTTTTTCTTTAATTCTTCGTTTGTTAAATCGTTTGTCTTCTTATTCTTCACTCAGTCTAACACTGCGATTCACCACGCGGATACGTTTTTGTTTTACTCCTCGATATATTATATCCATAAATATCTTAACAAGCGTACACTTTAAGTATATATATTAACAAAACGTTCGGGAGCCTCAGTATATCACTTCATAGACCGTCGCCTTTTTGTCGCCCGAACCGGTCACGATGAATTTGTCGTCGGTCGAAATGTCGCAGCTGAGCACCGACGAAGATTCCTTCGACTGAAAAAAAAAATAATAGACGAATATTAATATTTTGCAGGATTGTTTATTCTGGATTGTTCAGTTAATTTTGCAAAACAATTTTTTTTGTACCAATTCATCGCTAGTAAACGTAACGTCCCTAAAAAACGAGTGGTCGTTTTGTGCTGAAAATTCATCTCACGGAATGACTGATAATATTTTCAGTATGGTCGTTTTTTTTTTCAATTAGCAACTGAAAAACGACTGTTGCTTTTCTGAACGAACGCTTTTCATAGTCGTTTTTTTATCGTAAATTTAAAAAAAAAAAAAAAAACGACCACACTATTGATGACGCTGGTTGTTTTGCGGTCATTGATCCGGTTAATTTTTGGCACAAAACGGATGGTCGTTTTTCGAGAGAGCATGGTTTTATAGGGATGATTAATATCTTGTCCATTTTGTGATTAAGTGAAGTAGCCCAAGATTGACTGCTCAAAAAGATGGTAAAAACTCACCTGGAATATTGAAGCTCCGTAAGGTGTACGCCACGCATTAAGTAGATTATCCTTGCCGGTCGAGACAAACCACTTGCCGCAAGAGGCAAATCTCAAGGACAATACACAAGATTCGTGAAGATGTAGCTGATACTTGTCGGGTTTCGACGCGTGAAGTACCTCAACGTTCGAGTTCTCCATTCCAACGGCAAGCCATTCACCGGTCGGACAGTAACCCAGTGAGAATATCTGTGACGTAAAGTCGTGCTGTTGCAATTGTCTTCCCTCGCGGAGATCCCACGATCTGACGGTATTGTCGAGACCACCGGTCCAGAGTTTCGAGCCATCGGCGGATATATCTATGCACGAAGCGCCGTCCGTGTGTCCCTGGAATTGTCGGACGAGCGTCTGATTGTGAAGGTCCCAGACGGCAATGTTGCCGTCGCTGCAGCAGCTGAAGCAGACCTTCGAGTCCGGTGATATCGCTAGAGCGTAACACGCTGGCGCTGAAGACGTGAGTTCCGCTTTGATTCTTGGCGTCGGACTCGCCAAATCCCATATACTTAGATTGCTTGCCTCTCCACCTACTATAAGCGTTCTACCGTCGGGCAATAGCTTCACCGATCTAATGTAGTTATCTCGTTGAAGACAGTCTAGCTGTGATACCGGTTTACCACTACCGCTACCACCCTGACTTATGTCCCAGACTTTGACACAACCCTTGCCACCGGTGTAAACGTACTTTGTTGGATTTGAGATCGTTACCGCGCACACAACCTCACCGTGTGTCAGTGTATTTATTTGGCGCGCGTGTCGCGGAATTCCGGGTCCAATCAGTGCATCCGGAGGAAATGGCACGGGCTGCATTTGGCCCTCGCTGGATACATGGAAACTGTAGGCTCTGTAAAATCAAAGAAAAGCGTGTTATTATTTTTATCAGGGAATCTAAATGCCAGTTATTATTTTTGTAATCGAATTGGTGTGATGGATGGTTAGATTCACAAAAGATAGTAAATTTAAATATGAACAGAATTTAAAAAATTCATCTTAAATTCATTTAAAAAATCACTACTTTCAAGTAGTTCTAAAATGTGGTTAAATTTCTTCTAATTAGATCAAAAGTTGTAAGCATTTTATCATGACTAACCATTAATTATGATTGTATTAGAAACTACTGGAAATTTTTTAAATAATACTCTTAGCTCTTAAAATAATTATGTAAATTTCAAAATAAATAATCCTTGACCACGTAGAAATACGAGGTCGGCGGAGTTGTATGGTAGAGTCGCGGAGTCAAAGAAACACTCACGGTTTTCCACCGGGAACGCCGAGTGGCCCAAGGGGCGCTCTCATGCCACCGTGAGGGTCATAGAGTTGTTGAAGTGGTGGCCTAGCTGGATAGCCATTCAGTGCACCCGGTGGATATCCAAGCATGTCGACGTGAGGACCCGCCGGCGGATGATGAGGAGGAGGATAATGAGGAGGATACGGACCGACCGCCGAGGCCGAGACCAGCGGTTTGCTCGAGCTCGACTGCTTCAGTCCACCGGAACCCGAACTGCTGCCACCCGCCGAAGTTGGCGTCACTGGTTTCGAGATCGGTGTCGTTGGTTTCTCTCGTTCCTCCATCTTCTTCGCTGAGGGTGTGCTCGCGTTGCTACTCGTTCCACTTCTCGGCGAGGGCGGTGGAACCTCTTTCTTCACTTGACCACCCATTGGACCTACTGACGATGGTCCCATCTTGTCGAGACCATTTTCTCGTGGCGAGGACGTTCCATTTGCCGCTGGACTTCCTGGACCTTCGCTCGCGTCGTCCACCACCAGATCTTGGTCGCTTTTTTCACCATCGCTTTGCTGACAAAAAAAAACGTGGTTAACAAAAAATGTTCTTGTTTGAAAATTAATAAAATGTATACGATCTTTTATGCATACTCAGTTTATGAAATAGCATAGACAGGTAGGTGGAAATATAAAGTAATCGGAAATATTGCAATTAAATATTTTTCTAATTTTTACGCACACGAAAATTACAATAAATATTGTGAATTGCTTTTATGTTTACAAAGCACATCATAAATATTAAAACCAAAGATATTAATTTCTGAATGCACAAATGGACTTTAACGACTAATTTCAAATTTTATAAACGGTTCGTAAAATTTATAACACCATTGAGAGAAATTTATAATTGTCCGTAGTTATTAAAGACAACCTCCATTTATTTTCAATTGAGTTATATTAAAATTACTAAAATGTTATGCATTTGCCCTTACGAAGTACTCTGTTTTGGTATATACGGGTCGATTAATTTTCAATCTCATATACGGCAATTTCAAAAATATGTGCGTTGAATTGAAGAGTAAATTAACAAGTTTTCAATACAGTGCGCACGTTATTATGTTGGAAGTATCGAATATGTAACTTTTATATGCTTTTGTATATTAAACATGGCCTCATTTTTATTAGTTTTAATAGTAGAACTCTGAAATATTTCCGACATAAATTTTAATTGAAAATTTAATATAGTGGCGGTTTTAATTATTATGCACAAACTGTGTATTGAATATAACGTCCACGTGTGACAAACATTTAATTAATCAAATTTCAATCCATTTTATATAATTTAAAAAATACTGTATTATCAAGATTGCTAGTAATCGTTTTTTTTTTTGCCGATGAAAAATCTTTTTAAATACTTACATGGCCCATATCCTTGTCCTGTTCCTTCTTCATCTTCTTAAGATGCATGTGATCGTGATGCTGGGGATCTGGTGTGCTTCTCGGTCTGCTGTACTTTTCACGTTCGGCAGGTGATATCGAGCTTCTCTGTAACAAAAAACATTAGAATGTTTCAATAAATTATTGAGCACTATCATGAACGTACGATAAGGTAAAATGCATATACCGGTGAGAAATAAGAGCAATCTTGTTTTTAATGCCAGTTAACGCGGAAACTACCGTTACAGCTCCTTGCCCCGGTGAATCGGCATTATTTTGCAAAGTGTAGCTACGTCCCTCTCCATTTATTCCTATCTCGTATTTACGGCCATGCATTAAAACCACGAGGGGGGGTAGAGAAATGTCGGGGCAGAGCCTCGACGATTTACAAGGATATAAACTACCCCGTGTACGAACGACACGCCAGCCATTTTCGCGACGAGCCAAGAGACCCTTATTCCTCGTGCTCTATCCACAACGCTCGTTCGCCCACAGCACATTCAATAAAACGACTCTTCGCAGACGATGGTTTCTCTACCCCACGAGGATAAGGAGGGTGGGCTTCGAAATTACTTATGCGACTATTTCCGTCGCGACGTCGTTCAGTAATACTCTCCTTGGGGTGCCCGCACTTGTCTCGGCAACCCTCGAGTAACATCCCACAATTTTCTCTATCTCGTTATACGCCACCCTTGAGAATTCTTGGACGTTCCTGCGATGATGACCATGCGAGTCAGAGAGCGTCTCATACATTATATATATATGTATATATACAGGGTGTTTCATTTTTAAAAATACATGAAAGTTAGACTATTGATATTCAGGTTCGAAACAAAAATGTTTTATACGAAAGTTGTATGGTTTTGAGTGGGTCATACAATGGCCATATCATTAATTTTTTTGGATAAGCCTTAAGGTCACATAAAGATCAACTTCATTATCTTAAATGGGAACCTATCATTTACGCTCATCAAAATTGTAGTCGAAGTAAAAACAAATTTAATGAAAAAAAAAATTGCACCTAGCCCCAAAAAATGGCAGTTATGACAGTTTGAAATTTTTGAAAAATCGAGAAACCTTCGATCTTCATTTTTTATAAATAAAAACAACAGAACAAAACCTAACTTAACCTAATTTGATCTAAAAAACCTGAGGACTTTTAAGTTATTTGGCTAAAAGAACCTAAGCTCCATTTTCTTTACATTTATTTTACAGTAAAACAATCGTTATTACTATTTATAACATATTTATGGTAATCTTTGAAAGCAAGAAGTTGTTATGAATCTCGACTCTTTCTGAACAAAATTTAAATGTTTGCCTTGTTATCATGATAATTTTCGTTACATAAAATAAAAAATGCACGTGAAATATTTACATTGTAAATAGTAAAATTTCCGATTCATCCTGAATAACTCTGATCTTTTAAGAGATTTTTTCCAAATAATTTCGTATGTAACAGAAAAAATAGGGTAAAAAAATGTGATACGATTTTTCATCAAATAATATCTATAAGGACGAAGGGAGACATTGAAATGTGATATAGCAATGGAAAAAGACTTTCGCGACATTCAGTGTCGTCCCCTTTTGTAAATAAGTCATTGACGTAGAAGTGTCGACTTTTTATCCCTTCGGGCGAGAAGAAAAGGAGAAAGCGAAGGGTCGTTTTCCCTGAGGGTCCAAGAGATATACTACCGTGCAATCCAAAAGGTTCGCATTTCTCGTCAAATATGTTTCGGATCACTGAGGAAATAAGTTTCGACGATATAAGGGTCGACCACCGCGTCTCTGAACTTTTTATTCTCTTGGGATTGACCGTGCGAGCACACGAGAGAGATAGAAACTTTCGACTCCTCGCACAAAGATCCACATAGTTTTGGGATCGACTTCTATTTTCCTTCTCTTACATCTCTCGCCAGCCTCGATATTTTTTACGCATCCCCCGGACCCGTTAAGAATTGAATCCCAACGGATGAATACCGACGGATCAATTCATTCTTTGAAAGATTATGTTTTCTCGCAGAGTAAAAAACTTTTGTAAAATCGGAATACCAGCTTTCGTTAGTAAAGAATCCATGTGCCACTTTTTTTCATTTGTATCTCATGGATTTTTCTTTACTTAAATAATGAAGTGATGAAAAAAGTCTGTGTTTGTAAAATTCACAATTTCGTTGCTATTGAACTAGTAGTGACGAAAATAATTAAGATTATGAAAAACCAGCAAACAATATATTTTGGAAAACTAAAATACAATTCGTAACTATTTTTGTACTTTCCTTTATGCCATACTAGAGAATTCAAAACTTTTGTAATCTTAACAAACATAATTCATAGACAAAAAATGTTATGATAAGAGTGCTAAATGATAAGTCCTGTGTTTAATTCTTTTATTCTAACTTGAAGCTCTGGTTGCTAAATTAATTGTGTTAAAAAAAAAAAAAAAATCGTTTGAAAGAATATATTTTAAGATCGGTTTTGCTGCTTCGGAGCTTTATATTTTTTTTCCCCTTCATTCGGTAATTTATTTACGAAGCGTTGCCCTGGAGGCAGTAAAATTGCAAGGGGCGAGAAACAGCAGTTGGAGTAACAGGCGTAGAAGCAGCAGCTTCGCGCCACCGTAAACCATCCCTCCTCGGGGTTCCACCCCACCACCCCCGTTCCTCCACGTCAGGCTGAGAGCGCGACACGAGAACAGCTCCCCAAGTAAATCTCCTCTTCTCAATTACCTTGGCAGCCGCGTCGTTCATCCCTATGGGTGTTGAGGCCTTGCCTCTCCTCTTCACCACCGCGCTCACCCCATTACCGCTCGATGCTCTCGCGCGTCATTCCGTCCCTCGCGGATTCGCGCGAAACTACTATACCCCTGCCATCACAACGAGTTAGGGGATGAAATAAAATAAATAAAAAAAAAAAGAGAGAGAGAAGGAACGAGTGGGGGCGATTTCTCTCCCCTTCGTTTTAACGCCCGCGTTAAACTTTCCGAGATTACTCGCTTCGCGAGTTCCGCGGAGAAAGACCTCCCAGGAATTCATTGGATAAACCACTTCTCGGTTTTATGTATTGATTTTCGATCGTGGCAATGGAATGCCTGAGTACTTGGGAAATTTGTGTTTGCTCCGGTTGAACAATTTTAGTTTTATTTAAACTTCAGTCGCAGCAGAGAATTAGAAAAACTATTTATCTGGTTATTTAAAAATATTGAATGCTTTCGGGATATTTTGCGCGGCTAATAAATCACACAAATTAATTAACCCTTTAAGCCTAGCGAATGAAAAAAAAAAAAATATCGCTGCATGTAATTATTTTGATTTTAATCAACGTAAGACATTTTTTTTTGCGATGATAGTTCAGTGAATGTTTCGGTCTTTGCAGTGCTACCGTTGAAGTTTAGTGATGCGTCCTTTATTGGACCATTTACTTTAAATTAAAGAAAGAAAAAACATCTAAAGCGGCAAAGTATGTTTAAATAAGCAACAGGAATTAATCAGATCGTATTTTTAGGAAAAACTCTATCTGCTAAAACTGATTTTTTTTTATCCAGACAAAGACTTCAACGTGGACTGATCATAGTAGCATTTTCATAAAAGTTACTGGATGAAGTGGATTTAAAAACAAAAATTGAGAATATTAAAATATTAAGGTTTTCAACACAATCCGTTTTTGCTTTAAATGATTAAACTGAATGGAATTTAAAAAAAGTCGTTTCTCTCGTTGTGAAAGGAACAACATGCAGAGGTCCCTTTTTCTCGTTTACCGTGATGACGTTATACGGTACTTATCCGTGACATTCGAGTGGATTCAAGTCGACTAGGTCTCGGAAAGGAAAACTGGTGAGAAACGAGGTGAGCTTTACAAGCAAAAGCACACGCTTTCTAAGATGACGACTGGTGGTCGACGTGTTGTTTGTGCCGGTGGTAGAATCTCGGCGGGTATACGAAATAATAAAAAAAGAATAAAAAAAAAAAAAAAGGAGAGCAAAGTCGAGAGACGACCGAATCGGGAGTACGTACACGGTGAACTGGTATATATCCCCTAGTAGTACATACTTTTCTCAGCTCTCCGGTCTAGTGTATCGAATATACGTATATAGATATACGTCTTCACCAGTTTTCCCGACTCCCGAAGGAGTAGCATCGCGTGAGCAGGTTCTTCGTTCGTTCATTCGTAAAGGAAGATAAAAAGCCCTGGCAACCGTCAGCTAGTCGATACAACCATAAAAGTATACCACAACGCAAGCAATACATATGTTTCTTCGCTGTTGGAATAGCCGCTTCTCTGTATTTGCTAGAAATGGCTTTGAAAGGTCGTGAAGTGAGTTTCACGAATGCCGTATCTACTTTTAAAATATTCGACAGTAAAATAAAATACTGTTGCAATGCGACTGAAAAACCGAGAAACATATTTCGCTCATATCACTTAATAAAAATCTCAAAGTGATAAGAAATATGATTGAACGACAGTATAATTATCAAGGTCAAGCGCAACTTGACCTTATCGTAACCTCGAGTTGATGCACTCAGTGTGTTCCTCTAAGAAAAAAAAAAAAGAAAAAAGAAAAAAACCAGGCCAGCAAAGTAGTGACACTCGAGACCGGCGTACAAGTACGCCGAAGGTATCGTACAGGGTGATGAAAGATGAGAATGGAAGGGTGCTGTAAAAGAGGGGAAGTCTGGCAAAAGTGTGAAAAAAGAGCGCGAGAAGTGCAATGCCTGCGGCTTAATCTTTTTGTCCGCCGAGCATCACTTTGCATTCAGATCCCTAACACATGTCACACCTGTGCTCCACAACATTTTCATTAGAACGTATGGCGGAGAGACAAAACTTTTGATACGTATACGTCTGAGAGTCTTTGGAAGATGCATGTGGACAGTTAGACCACAATGAATGTCTTGTACATGCAGGAGCAGGTTACAGACGTTAGTAATTGTATACAGAGGCCGACATGTATCTAAGACGAGGTATCTGGGAAGACAAGGGTATGAAGAATAAAGAGGAGACAGGAGAACTGCAGCACCGTGACTCGACTCCACCAGGATGTACACTGATATTTGCCTGTATTACAGTGAAGTATACAACAGTAACCCAACCTCCAAGCATATATCTAACTATACATTGATCAAGACGGGGTCTCTGTATATACGTGTAAACGGGTGTCTGAGTCTATCCTGTATTCTTACACCTAGCCAGACTGGTTCGAGCAAAGAGGATTCAAGCAAAGAGGGTTCGCAGCCCGATCAATAAGAGGCAAAGGTGTAGGAGCAAGTCTCGTAGGAGCCAAGAAGGACACAGTTGGATAGGTATACCCAGGGCGGCGTATACTTGCTGTGTGTAGTGTTAGCAGGGTAGGAATTGGTCGGCAAGCAACTTGGTAAGAGAGAACGGAAGTGGATGGTAGTGTGGCGGGATGTTGAGGACGATGGGTTTAGTGGTAGTGGAGAACCAGCGGTGGAACCAACACATCAGTCCGGAGGTGGGCCACATAGAGCAGAGAAGGTTTCACTCGTGAGGAAAGGGAAGATGCAATGCAGGGTGGGAGAAGGAGGTTGCCTCTCATAAGACGGAGAGTTGCAGTGTAGGGTAGGCAGAAGGTGAAGCTGCTCCTCCGGACCTCCGTTGCCACCGGTACACACTACACTATACTAAAATACAACACTATAGCGGAGAAGAAGTCTTAGTGTACCGGTAAGGAGAAGTGAGAGACCGTGGTGAAGCTAGGATAGCGAGGGAAAGGAAGGAGAAAGCGAGCGAGAGAGAGAGAGAGAGAGAGAGTGAGACGATGACGACGAAAGGGGATCGAGACTCGTGGGTTTCGCGAAGAGAGAGGGAGCATGGTATTGGGGTTGCTGGCGCGGTTGGAGCCATGCCGCGAGGCTACGAGGGTGGTAAGTGAGTGAGCGACTCCTTCGCTATGGCGCCTTGCCTACCCTTCAACCCCTCCTCTTTCATTCCACTGCCTTTCTCCCTCCTCGTATCTGCAGACTCGACGTCGTGCCACTAGTCTACGTCTTGCCTCTTTCCACTTTACCCACTCACCCTTCGTCTTTCATCCCCCTTCTCCAACTTGTACTCCGTCGCCTTACGAAGCTCCTTTGGTTTTCATGTCCTTCTCGCACCGCCTAGCTCGTTCTCTCTTCTACTCCCTTGAACAGCACTCTTCTTAAGGATATATATATATCTGGTCGACGACCACCGAGCGTCACCCTTGCCACCAGAAGCAGAAGCAGTAGTTCTATCTCTTCCTTCTCTAATTCTGTCTTCATCCCTCTGTTTCGTAAGTCTCTCCCTTCCACATGCGTCCTTTCTATCCGTCTTCCCTCAAGCCTGCCCAGTGTGCTTCACTAGCTTTATCCGGATCTCTCTTGCTCTCACTCAACCTCCACCAAGAACTACGGCCGGCAGCCTGTTTCCTTATTCCTCACTCCAACCGACTCGGTACCCTCCGCATCAGCCAGAAGCAACCCCGAGCCCTACGAGGAGGTGGAGTAGAAGAAGAAGAAGAAGAAGGAGGAGGAGGAGGAGGAGGTTACGAGCGGAGTCGCGTCTCTCAAGACCCCGCAAACCCCAGCTGGTACAAGATTGCACCCAGTGATTCTCAAACCATCACGTCACTCTTTATGTTTACTACGGTATAGTTAACTCTGGTAACTTTAGCAAGCAAGTTTTGTCTCTCTACGGATATTCCCAACTATACGGCGTACTTTCGAAATTCTGGCACGGTGTCGATAAGCTATTTAAAATAGTTTTCAGCGCCAAAATTGCAGACACAAAGCTTGACTGAAAGTTTCACATTTTGTAAGCCAGTCTCGGGCTTTTTTTTCCCTCGCTCACTTGTTTTTTTTTTTTTTCTCTGGCGTCATTTGCATGCTGAACTTTCTCGTACGCGCGTCAGAGTGTTGGAAATTACACGCCCTAGCTTCCTGTTCTCTCCACCACCGTTTTAATATTCTGCAGGGACTCTACCCGATCCCGCAGCTCTCTCTCTCTCTCTCTCCTCCTGTCTTTCTCTCCCTCCCTGACACCCATCCCTTTCTAGTTCGCAGCAGCCTCTTCTTTATACATGAAGCGAAAATCCAGAATTTTTTTCCTTTGATTTCGATGTGTTGTCACTGAGAGGAGAGGCGCGGCCGAGGCACGCAGACAGTGGTGTGAGGCTTTTCAGGGTGTTTTTTGCGAGGTTGCTTCGACGCGCTCGGATAGAAACGATGCGTCCGTGTCAAAGGAACTTCTCGGTAGTGCCTGGGTTGGTATATATAACCCACTACCGAGATCTCCTTTTACACTCGCGCGTCGACGAGTGGAGAGAAGGCAGTGACAGCAACAGCTTTTGCGCATCGTTCAAGGGAGAACTGGCTACGACCGGGAGTGCCCGGGGTTGAAAGGGGGAGTGGCGTATAGTGGAAAAAAAAAAAAAAAAAAAAAAGATTATGGAAGAGGACAACCGGGGGAAGTTGAGCGGGGAAGGGGAAAAAGCGAGGAAAATTCGCGGTGTCTCCCGAATTATTTAACGACTCGTCGTAAATACGAGCTATCCTCTTTCTCCTGCGTTCACCACTCCACTACCTTCTCCCCTGTCTCTCTCGTCGACGGCTCTCTCTTCTGGCGCGGATATACTGCGTGTATCTCTCGCAAACTCTCTGTCGCCTCGCTTTTTTTTTTTTTGTGTTGCCCGCACTCGACGTTCGCCCGACACTCCAAGCCCCGAGTTTTCAACCCCCTGTTCATCCTCTACCTTCCTCTACCTATCCTACGTCACGTTCATTTTCCGTCTCCCTTTTCGCAAAACCCCTACTCTTTTCGCTCGTTCCACCTATCCGGTCCCTGCGGTGGAATTTGCATTTTTAAATTAACTCGCCTCTGTTTGCAGCTATCTCGGCGATAGAGGCGCCGGGGGTTTTACAATTTTATGCAACAGCGCCCCTACCGCGAGTGAGTCGGCTCGTACACCCGATGTCCCACACCTCCTCCCGCCTGTTCACTCTCTAAACCCCACCCTACCTACACCCACCTTTCATCCCTATACCTCGTTACCCTCGCACCACACCACCGACGCTACCGCTCGGGTTATCGACATTATCATTATTATTATTATTATTGTTATTACCCGGCGTTGAACACGCGCATGGTTGCGATATAGGAAACCGCGTCGCGTCGATACTACTACTATAACGTATATATACTATAACACCGGTGTGTGGTACTAGCAGTTGTACTGGTACCGATCCTATGGATATGCTTCTGGCGTCACGATTCAAAGCCTCCCTACCGCAATTTCGTACGTGAGCTCGTCCCACGCGAATTGTCGTATATAACTATCTCCGCTATGTATTATACGTGACGACTGCATAAACAGCGTTATATACCAGATCCAGAAAGCACCCTCCTGTGATTAAATTAATAATTGCAAATATACATTAATGTGACAGTTTTTATAATGCAAAAAAAACTATTGGTCGTTGGGTTAAGATTTTAAAAGTGTTTAGAAAATTAAATAAATTTTATAATTTGGTCTGAAACGTCGAGACAATTGTTTGTAGATATAGAACATTAGGATGGTAATGTTTTGATGACTATATTTTTTAAATTCTTATTGTCTGTACGTTTAAAAAGATTTTATTTACAGTTACAATTGTGTAATAAATCAAATCATTTCTGAAGGACAAACGCTCGTTCACCATTCAAACCAAGATTTTTTGCTACGATTTTTAAATGATTGCAGCTGTCCAAAATTTATTTACGTGATTGTTATTAAGTAATGAAAATTTGTATGATTTCGAGCGACCTCTTAATATTTTTTGGTAACTTAGATAACTTCTGCAAACTCAATTTGGTACCAACGTAGAATACATTGTTTGGGTGGAATACAAGAATTAAACAAAAAATAGAGGTAAAAAAATTGTTGCCCTATAAACCATAATTTAATAAATTGAAAAATTTAAAATCACAATAAATCTTGTCGGTAATCGTACCAATGTTATTTGAAAAATAAAAACATGCAGTTAAAATTCATCAATGAACTAGCTTCTGGAAAATAAATGCTCGTTCATATTTTATCAAAGATGTTCTTCAACGATTTTTTCGGCACAGATTTTCCCATGATTTAAGCCGCTCCCAGTTTTTTTTTTTTTTTTTTTTTTGATGCGACAGACGACGTTGTACGTCACGTAGAGGGCGCAGGGACGAGTCAAAGAGATTGGAAAAACGAGAGAGTAGAGGGGAAAAGAGAGACACGGTAATTGAAAAGCCCACGGAGATCTGGATCCTGCTTTCGTCGTTGGTCCTGCGGGGTTCTGTAGCTGAAGCAGAGAACAGAGCATAGTCAGAGAGAGGAGAAGAGAAAGAGAGAGAGAGAGAGAGAAAGAAAGATTCGCCCTATGTATAAACCAGGCACTCTTTTATCTCGATTTCGGCATCTCCTTCTCTCGCATTCGCATGTTACACGTCTGTCTCTTTTGCTCAGCTCTCGCCTTCCTATATATCCTTTCCGCAGCCACCCGGGGCGAAAAAAGTGCGGCAACAATACCCACGAGGTGCATTCTCGCGCGGTTATACCAACGCTCGTTCGTTCGCTCGCGCACAGTTTAACGAATGGCTTCGTAAAGCCAGCCGCGCCCCGCCGCTACGCTGCTTTGAGGTCATTACACAACGCAAAAAGTGGCGTTAACACGGCCGCTGCCCACGGCTCTCAGTACAGCGAAAAAGGAGCGAAAGAGACAGATGATATAACAAGGCAAGAGTCAAAGAGCGAAAGAGAGAGAGAAAAAGACATGAACGTCGACAATCGAGTCACTGATTTATGGTGGCTGTACCGGAAAGCTAAGAGCCGACATACCGCGCCTGGACCAAGTACGTACGTTAGTGAGAAAGAAGTACTTGGAGCCCGAGTTTGCTGTGAATTCTCTTTACAAGCGTGGCAGAGCTTCAGAAGCAGAAAGCAACCCGAGAAATAACGACCAATTACATCCCCACTTTGAGCCTTTTGTCATTTCTATATATAAACTACGCTAATATTATTATTATCATTGTTATTATTGTTGTTTTAATTAAAAGCCTGGTTAATTCTGCTTGGACGGATAAACGATTTTGTTGTTAACTATTGTACTGGACGAAGAAAGCGAAGCGTTGAATTAGAAGCGAGTGACACTAACGAGAACCGATAATTCCCTGTTAAATCGTATCTGCGATCGAGAGACTGGTAAAAATATACCGTCGAGCGGTAACACCCCTATATTACTATAGGAGAGACGGTAGATTCTGCCGCCTCGTTCAGCCAATTACAACATCCTCGGGAAGCACTGTGTACCAGTGAGATGAGGGAGAACACGAGCGAATGAGCAGGGATAAAGAATGAGGGAGATGGCGGGTGGCATCCGACAAAAAACCAATTTATTCTCCACTCTTCAGGTACTCGCTGGTAAAGCGAGACGAGACTGTAGCTCGAGAGGAGAAAATAATACTCGCGCGGCCAGAACGCCAAGATCGTGAAAGCTGGTTCTCTGCGCGAGACTGATGAACGCGACTTTTGTGTATATGTATATATAGATGCCGCATTCTAAGGCAAATCGACAGGGTTGTGTCACTCTTAATAAACGATATTTTCTTCTTTCAGTATGGTATAAAGATTACGTACGAATTTGTAGATTTTATTAGACGTTTTTTTTTGTCACAAATACCAAAAATCATTTCTATTTTAAAAACATGTCGACATTTAAAAAATCAGTGTTTTTTTGTTGTTGTTAGAGAACAACATTTTGAGAAAAATCAGTTTTGATGATTGTGACTAAACCAATTGTCGAAAAAAATGAATACTTTGGTGTCAAATGCTTTTGTATACTGCACTGCCATTTTAAATGGCAAAAGGAATCGAGAGTCAGTTTACTTTGGAATATCCGATATATACGTATAGATGGAATGAACGAAAGTGATAAAGATGAAGGAAGAAAGAAAAAGACGCGATTATTATGAAATACGAAGGCGTAATTACCAGCCGGTTGGGAACGTCGGGCATTTACGAGGGGCTCATTAAATTACGTACTAATTACCGGGTGGCGCGCGGGACACGGCAAATTATTAAAAAGTTTAGTCGGCCGTAAAGCGCGGCTCGTAAAAGTACCCGATTACCCAGTGCCCTGGCTCGCGCCCGTGAAACGTATATATACACACATATATATTCGCTATTCTCACTTTATACCTCCCTTTGAAAGTTGAGCAAAGCGTCGGGGCCCCCCTGTATATACAATGCGTGCGGGAGCTGTCGCTGCCACCGGGCGTGACGAATCGTCAGCGGGTTGTATATTGCCCCGCGTCGTATCCACTCTTTTTGCTTTGAGGAGTCTCCCGAAATCGGGACGGAGCTGCAGCAACGTTTGATTTTTTTTTTTTTCTAATTATTTTCTTTTACGCTCCTTCGTGCAGTCTTGTCGACCAGCAGCCAGGTAAACACACTGCTTCATCGTCCACCAACGAAACGACGTTTACCTAGTACTCGTATTTAATGAAAGGTTTTTTTTTTTTTTTTCGATGGAATAAAACCTGCTGACACATTGAAGCCATTTTCACATTGCAATCAATTTATTTTTTTCAAATGCAGTGATTGAAATAGTATTTGATCTGCAGCTACATCGGTCTTCATCTAAGTAACTATATTGTGACTATTATATTTTTAATTATCGTGAATGTATAATTGTTGTTCATTCTTTAACTGGAATGTACGGTTTTATGAAACATTTTAATGAAATCTGGATGATACATGTCCCGGATTGGTGGCATCTCGTAATTTAAGGTGTTTTTTTTTCTTGGCAAAAGGAGTGCGAATTAATTTGCGTGACGTGGGTATAAAACAAGGCTGAAGAATTTTTCATTCTCTTTCCAACGTTTTTAGTCTGGAAAGAGAGCGGGATGAGCGAAAGAAAAGTAACGGTGGAATGAGGAGGGGGCTTGAAAAAGAGTACGTTCGGCGTGAAATATCCATAACGATTTCCTGGCACTGAAACGTTGGGGTCGTGGCCCGTAGTCAGAGCAGCGAGGAAAAGCCGAGTGTCATTAGCGCGTGCCGGGATGTTTTTAATTAATTAATCGAGGGCGAGAGAGGGTCGAGGGCGAGACACCCCTCGACTCCGCGACAACGAGCATGACGGAGGTGGAGTAGACGACGGAAGAGATACTTCGTCGCGAAGCGCTTCCTCATAAATTCCACGGCAACGAGAAGGGTGAAAGAAGGAAGATGGGGAGGAAGCGAGCTCGATTCTCTCCTTGTGGCTGTGATAAGCGAGACTGGTATAGCCAGCGCACATTGAGGTGAGAAACGAGAGACGGGAATGGAGTGTGGGTCTCGCGAAGAGGGGAAAAATGGGAAATAAAAGAACCTGGCCCCGGCAGTAACGGCGTACTGACTACAAGGAGCAAATGAGAGAAGGTAGGGACAGAGGAAGGAAAGAAGAGAGCACGGATAAAGTATTTAAAAATATTAACTGCGCCCCGCAGGATGAGAGCAGCGGGTATTAAAAGGGAGAGTTCGGAAACTGGAGTTGGAAAAGTGAGAATAAAAAGATGAGCAAAAGAATTATGGCGATAGAAATGGTAAAGCAGAACTCCGAATAGCAGGAAAATTGTGTGTCTCTGTTTGAATGAATGAACCTTTGCCTTCTTTTGTCCTCATTATTTTCCAACCTTCTCGTTTTTCACTTGTCGCATCCTCTGTCGTTTTACATCGTTTTACTCTAAGACTATCCAATGACACTCTCCTCAACAACCCTTTTTTAAAACTACAAGAATAGAACTTACATTTTTGTACTTTTAACAAAATGGTTTTTTTTTTTCTACAGATGTCTGCAATTTTTTAATAAATTTGACAAAAAAAGTTTATATCTTTTTAATTTAACAAAAAATGTATAGAAATAATTAGTTGAACACTTGTATTTTCACTTTAGAAATTACTTTTTCTCATTTTCACAACAAAAAAAAATTATTTGACATTACTGGGTCTTCTTACTAAATTTCAGAAAAAAACACCCATTGTATTGAAAGAAAATATGTTGTGAAAGTAACGAACGGTTCTGTTACTTACGAGAAGTAGCAATTTGATTCTACAAAACTATTTTTACTGTCTACCTTACCGGGTTTCTAATTGCCTAAGTCTCCAATTATTATCTTAACAAAAAGTTGGGCATTTACGATGTTTTTGTGAAACTAGTAAAGTGGCATAAAAAAAGTACATTTGCTAATTGCTACCACACACTCGTAACATAAAATATTGGATATTTTAAGAAAACTGTCATGATAACAATAACAATGCTTTTTAAAATAAAAATGACAATAAATATATTCTTAGATTTAACATTTTTTTGCTTTTTTGTACTTTTCTCAGTAAATCCTAAAATGTACTATTTTCGTTTACAACTAACTTTGAAAGCAACTCATTAATTGTATAAAATAGGTTATACTTTTTTTTTTTACTGCGATCGCTCATTACTCTCGTCCTTCATTCATCTCATTGATAATCATATCAGTCCCTTCATTTCCCTTTACGTTTCTACGTGGCACTCTCATCACAGTATTAGCGATTCTTGGTCGGAAGTCGCGCGGTGTCCTCCCGTCCACCTTCGCCATCTTGTAAATTAATTAATGTGCCCCTAACGACATCAGAGTTGTCGGTAAGGCAGTAGTGGCACACAACGGTCGACGAGGGTAAAGTGGGAGAAAGACAGAGAGATATAGTGTGTCCCTTGTACCACCGCAACGTATACCTTTCGCTAGTGTCGTTACTGTGGTGTCTGCTGTAGGTGCGCGATTCTGTGAGGCATCAGTGAGCAAGGGTTGGATGGCTTTACGAAGACGCGGCTGGATGGCGTTCTGTGAATTAGTCCTGTGGGCTTCCCTCTCACTCGATAAGCATTAGGGCTGCTAGAGTGTGCGATGAAGAGCCGAGAAGAGGGCTTCGGGGACCACAACCGAGTCTTCCCCATCTAGCGTCGTGTCAACGTAACTAACCCAACGGAACGACTGATAGAGACGGTGCACTACTATTGGTCTCCCTCTGCATTTTCTATACCGCTATAACGATAGATAGTCGAACCTTTTACACAGTTCGCCGATCTCCCCCTGTCCAACGTTATATTCCATTGCATGGTTGCCTGTCCTTTCAACCCTTTCAAACGAGACGCGTCACCGGAGAGCAGCCCACCAACCACCAGCAGCCATCCGCCAGCGCTTACATAATGCAGCCACTCTAATTAAAATAAATTACGTCTCCGCTTCGCCAGCCATTTTTATCAACGCCACCCGAGTACCACCATCGTGGGTATATAGCACCATCACCGGGGGCATCAGAGTAGAAGCGTCGTCCGGGTGTACACACGCACACTATCCACTTCTGTCTGCCATACTGGTCGCTCTCGCTTCTTTTTTTTCCCCGGGTCTCTCTGTACACACCTCTTTTTATCTCATTCCCTCTCGCACGCTTTTTTTACGCTCCGTCACTCGCTATTTTATTTTCTTCCCCCTGCGGGTTCGCTGAATCCTCTTCCATCCCCTGGTTTTTTTTATTTTTTTTATTCCAACCAACGGTAGCCGCACTCCACACGCACACGACCACCATCGTATCATTCCCCACCACATAGAACGGTGGAACCGTCCTCCTCCTCTCTTCCCTTCTTTTCATCCCGAGTGGCCGGCTCCACTTTTTTTTCGTCCGTTTATTTGCACTTTATTCGAGATTTAATTTACCGACCAGCGAGGCAGCCAACGAGAGGTGGTCCAGGGTTGACGAGGGAGTATTGCGCCAGCGCCAACTACCGACTAGCCACCACCGGATCTTCTATCTTTGTCCCACGACTCGTCGTTGATGGGATTGAAAGAGATAATGAAAAAGAGTGAGGGAGTGAGAGAGGGAGACCGATATGAGGGAAGAGGAGAGCTAGAAAGGGGAGTGTCCTATGGGTCGTTGATGCTGAAAAAGGATGTGCTGCCACCACTGCTGTTGCAATCATCCACAGCAAAATGGATGGCTGGAAAATGGTACGAGAATCTGTTACAATGAAAAGAATGACATAAAATCAGGGTGGGAGAGTAGAAACAATATGCTCACGGTGCCGGTTATCGATTAATCGCATAATTGATAGAAATAATCTTTTCCACTTTCCCAAACTCTTCTGGTGTATCGTTGCAACGAAATTCAATTCCCAAAGTCGTAAAATTATTAAGCCGATGACGCGAGCAGCTGTGAGAGGGATCAACGATGTAGAGTCAAGTTGGAAAGTGGAATGGGCCATGAGAGGGGTTGGGTGTATAGCGAACGGGAAAACCGATTAGCCCTCATCTCCGTCGGTGTAATTGACGCCAGGCGACGTGGCGAGCAAGCGAGCAAGCGAATCGCACCAAACGCTCGCGCGGCGGTTATCAATCCGTAATAATTGCGAGCATTAAACGCGAGCACTAATTACTACTAGCAGTAGCAGCAGTATATGCGGGACGCCCGCGTGATCGTGCGCTGGAACGGTGAGCAGTAGAACCAGCCACTCGGTTCTGTAGCTATGTATAGTTAGTTGGGAGTAGCGGGTCGGAGTATAACCGGGAGAGAACGCGTCGGAAATTGCACGATTTACGCCCGGCGCGGTGGTCTCGTCCGGCTACCCCGGCCGGAAGTCCGCCCCTCGTTCTTAACGTTAGTGGTTACGAGGAGAATATTAGTCCGTGATATTGCTAACGCCACTGGCTAAGCTACCGGGCACTAACTACTGCTGCTATACGCTTAGAGACTCGAGAGAACTGAACGAGAAATAGGCGTTCAACGAGGCTGCCTGCTAGTAGTTGCGGCAGTGGGCGAGTCCCGTAAGTAGTCAGGCGAGAGATACCGCAGTATACGTATCTACTTATACTCGTTAACATTAACTTGTTTCGCATGAATTGCTCTGGATGCTCTGTTTAGTCAAGTTTTTTTTTTTACAGCTTAGTAATTATTTGTGCTGGAGTGATGTTATTGCAGGTTTATCTTGTTGAAACATATGATTGGTCTACTTTACAGACTATTTGGTTAACCCAAGGATTCCTAACTCATGATTTTGAGGATGTATTTACAAGAAAATGATTTATATTTTTTTGTCCTAGACTTTTCACGGCACATTTTATTGTATGACAGATACTATTTATTTTTTATTTCGTAGGATAATTTCATTAAAATCATTAAAAAACATATGATTATTTTTATAAATAAAAATTATATAGTCATATAACTTATATAATACCGTGAATTTGTCTTTCATTAAAAATTGTTACATAACGAATTTTTAAAATAAATTTATATTTATTTATCTTATGTATAAATTTTAATTTATATAACAATATTTCTTTGAATGAAATATAAATTTGTAAAATAACATTCGTTATGTAACCGTCATTAATGAAATAATAATTAGTTCAATGTAAACATTGTATTGAAATAATTTATAAATTATTTAATTTAAAAAAATTCACCGAATTATTTAAGTAAACCAATAAAAAATTTTACAGCTACTATTGGTCGAGAATTTGCTTAAAAAAATATAATATTTCACATTCCTGCAATTCTTCCTCTCGGCGTCAAAAAAACTTCAACAGCTATGAATTTCTTTTACTAATACTAAAACTCACTGACAATTGAAAACGACTCTGTCCGTAGTACGAAAAAAAGAACACGTATAATCCGTTATTTGACTTCCGATCAAAACAAATGAACGGGTTTTGCGTTCTCTTGAGTGTCTCGTCGTTTCGTTTCCGGTACCTCATTTCCCTCGACCCCCGTTGTCTCTCTCTCGTAAAGTGGGTCGGGTAAACGCGTTAACGTTTCAGAAAGTGCTTTTAATAAACGGGCGTCAGCCCTCCGTACTAGCTCGTTGGTTGGCTTACGGTCGGGGCTGCACCAGCGGCAGCACCAGTAGTTCTCGCGGTCTCTCACTTTATACCCGGTGCTTTTGACGCCTCGGCTTTTTACGCTCGCGCGTTCGACATGGGCATGCCTGGCTTTTATATCCAACCCCCGTTTCTACGTACCTACCTATATCATTCTCTACACCCTGCTAGTCTCTTCATTCCATCGTTGGCTCTCGACTCCACTAGTTTATACCCACGTACAATAGCTGCACCGCGGCACCACTACACACTTCTCTCTGGCCATCAGGAACACCGGATGTCTAATCTTTTTTTACGACATGGAATTTTATGCTTCGCGTGTCCCACACCGCGTCAAACGCTCTCGCAATTTTCAGCATTGAAACCCCACTTTTTACAGCCGCCCTTTTACTCGCTAATTAAAAAAGAAAAGAAAAAAAAAAAAAAAAAAAAACAAAGTGTAACAGAAGGGATTCGATATTCCCGTCCATCAAAGTGCCTCATTACATCTTGATGAAGTGTCAGAAGCTCAGCTGTTTTCTTCGAACTAGCAGTAAGTATAGTGACAGTTGTGGAAGAGGGGAATGACGGACGGCGTTGGCGTAGCAAGGTTCGAGAGAATTTTATCATGCCTTGCGGCTCGGGAAATAACCCTCTTGGAGCCCCTTGAACCAGCGATGGCGGTGGCTAATATTCAATTTAAGGGTGGCTTCGTGCACTGCCTTGGGGTTCTGTCGCACAACCTGCTCTGCTATCCCGTTGGAATCTTACACCCTTGGGACACACACACCGCTTCGTAGGAAACTCTGACGTAGTCTGCGATGCCATTGGGAAGCTAAGGTCATTTGGCTACCCTCGTTTTATCGTAAAGTCTCACGATCTCTCTTTCTCTCTCTCTCCCTCCCTCTCTCTTTCTCCTTGTCTCGAAGGGTTAGAGGAACGTGAAGAGCTAACACGATGGGGAAGTGGAGAGAGTGTCTAGTCATACGGAGACGGTGTCAGCGGTTGCCTCGAGATTAGGGATTCGATGTCGAAATTAGGGGCTTGATCGCGCGGTGAAATTGAAGCTCGCGAGAGGGATAATGATGTCGGCTTAATTGCGACTTTAGGCAGCGTAGAGACTCATGACATGGAAGTGGGAGCGAAGAGGAGAGCGAGAAACAGTCAGAATCACCGCGACCATAGATATACCATACCTGTATCATCCTGAAATTAGACTTCGAGGTGCTTTTCGGTGTGCCGCGCTCGTAGGACAAATTATTGCCTCGCTAATTGAGGGTTGCTATAGTGAGTTCTCTCGTGTGCTGTACGCTCCACAAACGAGCAACGCGACCCTCCAATAGTACTTGCATCAGGAATTAGAATGGCTTTCGAGCTAAACCTGTACTATAGACTCTCTAGTAGTATTCTATACAGGTATAATTCGCATAGAATAGTAAAGGAACGTGACGAGTCACTGGCTCTTGCCATCTACTCGAGTAATAAACGATTCCTGAATGTCTGATATCGCGCCAACGTTGATTATACCCAATATCATACGCCTTCTTGTTTTATTAAGTCCGATAAAAAATGATGAAGATAATTTATTTCAACGAAACTAAAGTGCATTATCGTGTTACACAGATATGTCACAATCTGATTCCTTTAAAGTTGACTTTCTGATGACGAAAAATCAGACGTTCCGTAGCACAAAGTTTATTGAAGAACCTTGTTCAGCGGAAGCAAGTTGAATTTAATAAAATCAAACGATGTTTGATCTTCTACTTACATGCCTCTCCTCGGAGGGGTTCAAGCCTGGAACAGAAAAACAAACGAGCTTTAGTGTCTGTCAAAGAATCACGAGAAAAGAGATAGCGGTCGAGAATGTCGGTTATTATACGACTGTGTTGTCGGGTTTTATGGACGCAGAGTTAAGGATAGGAAGCATGTTCTACGGGAAAACGGAACCAAGAATTTTCTCATATTTCTCCATTATTACTGAGGGGCTTGCGTGGAAATATCTCGAGTCTACAGGACTGTCGTGAAGCTATATAGCAGGATGTAGTAAAGGTCCTGGGGACACGGGCATCTTCCGCAAATGCGCGATATCTTGCGGGTGGATGCGCATTCCCGAAGAGTCTGAGAGGATCCTCCAACTACCCTTTCGAAACTACGAACTAGCCCTGGCAGTCTCCATGGAGTTGTGGACCCTTCTGTCGCTTCGTTCACGAGCAGTCAAGAAAAAGACTATTCACTCTATTCACTCGCTCTTTTTCCATCGTACTCGTTCAACAGCCAAGCTCGCCCTCTTAGTATACTCGTAAACGGACGTAGCACGGTAGAACGAACATAATCCTCTGTCTCGTGACTCCCATTCCTCCTTTAACAATAAAATGTGAAGAGGTCGTTTCTGGAAAACTAGAGGGTTGGTTGCGGCCAGAGGGGATTTTGAAGAAGAGTGACAAGCGCCTACATGTATAACAAAGTATATTCTACTATGAACAACTTGGGAGTAAAACAATTTTGATCTTTTTATTAAGGTCCTGCGAATGCACTTGGAAATTGTCTTGCTAAAGCTTTTTTCCCAGAAATATCGTACGAGCATCTTCTTCCCTTTTCTCAATAAGTATTGTACTACACGCTGGAAATCGCTGTTTCTACTTTCCAAGTGTCTCACGAACCCCGAAGTAAATACGTGGTTGCTGGTGATTTCGGATAAAGTTTTTCCAGCGAGGTTGGCACGTAGGCCAGAATCGAAAACGTCTACTGGTTAGGAAGGTAGGGAATCCTTTCGTGGGTCAAGAACGACCGTGGAATAACAAAGTTTAGCGAGGGTCGCGTTGAGAATGGACAGGAGGAGGTGGAGAACGGCAACTATGGGGAAAAGGGTGGTGTGACAAGAGGGAATGAGAAATGTGGGCAAGGGAGACGAGGAAAGCAGGCAGCAAGACTCTTGAACGCCACACGGAAGGGTTACAGGGACGTATACTAGTGCCGGAATGCGAGAAAGGGGACGAGTCCGAAGGACTCTTGTGTCGAGGAGAGGGCCGACGAGTGCTCTTTGCAGAGAGAGCTGCTGAAGAGAAATATGAGAGAGGTGGAAGAGGAGAAGCGAGGTGAGACGAAGTAAAGCACCCGTGAGAGGGTCGGTAGAAGTGGTGAACGAGGAGAGCTACTGCAGCACACGTAGTGCGCGAAAGAGGAGGGCCTATACTAGAAGAGGCGGCTTCTTATTCGAATCTCTATAACTTTGTCAGCGTTCTTCAAGAACTCGTAGGTACTGGGTGATTTGAAATCAACGCAGCGTTTCTATTCAACAGTAAATTTACAGGTTATGGATTTAAGTTAGTACGAAAAGTATGATTAATTCGTTGAGATGTCAATGTAATTTTCAAAAAACAGGGAGGAAAGTTCTTGAAAATATAGATGAAATGCAAAAGTTCATTAGAATACATTTGTCGCTAAAAATGTTTAGTAAAAAAAATAGTTGTACGCTAGGAATTTTTAAAGATTGATGTCATTCTGTTTCTCCATTTTTGCATATTTCAGAAAACAAAATATAAAAAGGATAAACATTTCAAAGGTTTGATTTTAGTACTAGAAACGATCCATATCAAATAATTCTGTTTTATGCTAAATTTTAGTTATCTGTTTACCCAAAAGGCGAAGTTCATGATTTTCGGTCAGAAGAATTTCAATTGCCTGGTAAGAAATGCAAAAGAAACACGAGACAGTTATTTTTTTTTTCGCAGGGTACTCGTATACTGTTGATTCAAGAAAAATGCGTGTATTCACGAGGAGATAGATAAGGTTACAGTTTGGCAATATCTGGTTTCGACCGTCGTCCCTTTTATTCCTGGACACGACACAGATAAGATATAACGGATGAAAGAGAGAAAAAGAAACACGAGGAAGACGATACAGTGGCGGGAGGCGAAACGAAAAGATCAGAGTGACTCTGAAGAGGGTCGGATATCGGAGAAAGAAGGTGGTTCACGATGAAGACGCCGAGTAAACATTCCCCGAACAAGCCGGTCGTGCGTACCCGCCCCCTATTCCCTTCACCGACGAGTAAGCCAGTCAGCCATCTACCAGCGAGCCAAAAGAGTGTATCGGACGCCGACGCGGAATCAGGGGAACGTGCCGACGTTGCAGAAAAGCCGGGCACGGTTCCACGATCCCACGAGCCAACTCAACTCACTCTCGTCCTCCTGTTACCCTCTTTCTACTTCGAATTGAAAACTTGCTGGACCTCCTCGAGGACAGATTGGCCACACTGTCCCGTGATCGATCGCTCTTTCATGTCCTGTACCACGAAATTGCACGACTAAAAACCACTGCTACTAAATTCTCAGAAAGCGTGAAATTTCGACTTTTATCGAACATATTTGACGTTGAATATATGATCTATCCATTAAACCTTTATCGCTCAAATTGTATGTAGTTTTTCCATCAAATTTTGCTAAAAACAATTATCGTCGAGTCATTAGTTAACTTTTTCTTCCACAGATAATATGATGCTATGACAAAATTAGGCACTTATTTGGTGTTGTTCGGAGTAACTCTTAGCAACATATACCATTTCCAATGGTGCTGAGGGAACATCGTTACGACAACTTGCGGGAAGGGCTCATTACTGTTAAGATTTAGTCGGATTAGGTATGGTTTGATTTTGGTCTTTTAGGTTTATATGAACATTTGCAATGTTTTACTTCATCAGTGGTTATAACTCACCTCCATTGGGTTTCAAATCGTCCTGCTGTCCTCTGTGAAGTTCCGGTTTGGCAAGCATCGAGAGTGGATGAGCACCACCGGCTCCTGGAGTTCCTCCTGCGCCAGGCGGAAGGCCGAGACCCAGAAGTGCCGAAGCTGAAGTTGGTACAGGAAGTCCACCACCGGGACCGAGTCCCGGGAGTCCGGGAATACCGGGATGTGGACCCATTCCTGCGCCTGGTGGTAACTGTCGAGCTTGCATATGTTGCAACAGTCCTGGCAGATCCGGCCTCTGTTGCTGGACAACAAACGTCATTTTAGTCTCATGCGAGAATTAAATTGATGTAAAATTGCAAATACAATGAGCCGTTATAAAAAATAAGGATTTGATAATTACGTAACTGTCCATTATTTATTAAAAAAAAAAAAAGAAATGAAGGTACGAATTTTTAAACAGAGTAAATTCTGGTAATCGATAAAAATGTTTGGATTTGCAATTCTAGAACTGGAAATAGAATATCTTTTTAAGCCCTCACTAAATGTTGTTGAATAATACTATAACTTCCGTATTATTTCGTTACCCCCGTAAAATCACCAATTATCATAATGTCGAGCAAAAAAAAAAAACCTTCGTTAGCGGTGTTTATTTGCAGAACGTGAGCTATTCTGCCAGCTACCAATTCATTTCCTCGATTGATAAATAAATTCCCGTCGACACGGGAGAAAATACAAGATACCGCGGAAATTCGACTGATGGGTAGAAGTGGGGAGAGCAAGATTTAGTCGAACTCGATATTCCCGTTTTACCACCACATAACGCATTCACACAGACAGTTTGATTCGGCGAAAATATATATCTCTGGCTGGTGTATCCAATTTTGAATGAAACCAATTTTAACGAAACATTTTTATCTTCGACAAATCGAATCGATATAGTTTCAACCACTTTTACGTAACTGCAGTTATTTGTACATTTTACATATGCATTTATTTATGAGCAGCTGAATAATTCATTCGACTGTGATGCTCGAAATTATGAGATCTGTATTCGAATGAGGATCATTAGAATAACGGGAATATGATCGTCATTGAAAATCATGAGACGAACTGAAGTAAGCCGAGTGTTAACTGATACGGAGAGCGATATGTTCGCGATGTTGCTCAATCAAATAGTAAGTTGTTTCAATGCTTCGCGATAGAGAGGTGCAAAGCTGGTTAAGGGGTTGCCGCGGGTGCTTTCAGTTCTGGTTGTTCGGCTTGAGGAAGGTGGTTTAAGGGGCGTCAGGGGACACAAAGTGGAGGGGAAGGTGTGGGCAAGAGGAGGGTGTCGGAGCTCCGTGTACACTCGTTAGGCAGGGCGCGGATTGGGGGCGAATATTCCGACGAGTAGTTTGCCGAGTTAATTAAATGGCTTAACGATATAATAACCCGACTTCAGGCTACGCTGCTATACCTCTCGTACTCTCGTTTCTGCGGCCAACAGACTCCAACACAAGTCTACGTGTGTTACTCCGGACATAAACGCAATTATGTATTCTCCGAGGTATTTGCAAATTCACACGTAAAGAGATTATGCAAGGTGGATGAAAGTATCTGTTTTTAATTGCCAAAGGAGATTTAGCGTGGCTGAGGATTAAACGCAAACGAAGCCGGAAGACTGTGAGCGGTGTAGAATTCTGCCACATAGAACCGGAAGAGCTCGAATTTCCACACTGCTGACTGCGACTAATGATAACACTGTGAAAGTTCGTTTCATCTTTGCTTACTTGTTAACGACGTGATATAACAAGACTTTAGTGACCGATCTTTTCAAAACAGAATAAACAAATAAAAAAAGTAGACCACATGAAAAGAGTGTTTAACATGTTTTGAGGTATATGTTACAAATATAGATACGAAAATGAATTTGGGATTTGTAATAGATACAACGGACATGATGAAAAAGAAATACGACGAAGAGTGATTTCAGTATTCATTTAATATTCAGTAGGATATGCTAACGCTTCGGTGTCTTTTATTCGCAAAATACTGTGAAAAACCGCAATGTATTCAAGAGAAGTAGAATTTTCTGCGAACGACCCGTGACGACCCTCTGACGGGACGCTATATAGTAATACTGAAACAGATCAACTAGAACGAAAGGAAAGAACCAAGACATTTCGAATTGGGCATTTCTTTGGCTGGCAGATGCCGCCTGCGGGTTTTAGTTCTGAGTGAGTCCGGATGCCCGACGAATTCCCGACGGGAAGCAGCGATGGTGAAACATCTTAGTACTACATACAGAGGTATATGTTCACATCTATGTCTATAGCGGTTCTATCTAGTAGGATAGGCGGAAGAGAGATGAGTTTGAGGTAGAGAAAGCGAGAGGCAGAAAGGCGAGGATGGTGAGGGTTAAAGGACCGGGTTAAGAGGTCCCAGATCCTTGGGATCCTGCTAAGGATTTGGCGCACGTAGCGACAACGTCGAGGTTCGGGGATGGCAGGGGTGGGCCAAGAGGATTGAACGACGGAAGAGGAGAACGAAGGAGCCAAGCACGGTAGATGGCAAAGTTACCCCCGTTCTCCACGGGGCTCGGGCGAGGAATGCTGATTAGTCGGTGCTCGTGCGCCATAACACTATAACCCATTCGAGCGGGAAGCCGGGGAATACTAGGGGATAAGATTCAGGGAGCTTGTGCCTCGCTCCCCCGAGGATGCAAGACGAGGAAGCGCCCGAGGCTGCGGGAGTGAAAGTGAGAGAAGGAAGGGTGGAAAGCTCGGGGCAAGTGAACGGAGAAACAGGGAGGAAAGCTGGAAGGTAGATGGAGTGGGTGCCAGTGAACCAAGATTCGTGAGTAGTAGAGCCAGTGGCTTGGGAAGGGAAAGGAGGTTGAAGAGGATGGGAAAGCGATGGAGAAATAGAGGGGTTGGGGGTTGTGTCGAGCGACCCGGAGAAGCCTTCGGCTTAATAGGGAGGAAATTGAGTGCTCGAGCAATATTGAGGAGGATTCGGGATTCGCGAGGGTTTACTGGGGTGGCGAATCGAAGGATGGGACTCGGTAGTAGAAGGAGAACGGATCCATCCGTCCGCTTTCGGATTCCCCGGGCGTGCATCGGCTTCCGCTCTCTTCCCGTACTATGTCAGCTTCGTGTCTTGCTCTCCCTCTCTCTATGTCGTTTTCTATCTCACACTCTTGCTTTCACTTTGTGACTCTATCAGCGATTCTCAAATCTTTGGAGCTATTTGAGTTCGATTGATGGGTTTACTCAATATCTTTTCATTAGAATGTTACATCTGAATCGTCCGGTTTTCAAGGTAATGTTGAATGCCTGATGTTAAAATGATTTCTTATAAGAGTACAAAATAGTGTGATAGATGACAAAAAAAGAATAGAGCGAATATGAGATTCTGTTGGAACTTACCCCGATAATAGCGTTGAGCTCCGTCATCGTAACCTGTTTCGCTCTGTCAACTGCGCCGGCAATTTGTTGATGATGATCCTGCGACAGGAACGGCAGGATCTGGCCTATAATCGCGTTCAGTCTCTTCGCTATCTCCGTCTGGAACATCAAAAGGGCCCTTTGATTATCAAGGTACTTCGACCATCGTCGACGACATCAACGGTGGCTGGTTGATCTCTGACGATAGCTACATATACGAGAACCGTGTGTGGCTCAGTCTACTGGTCTGCTCTCTGCTCCATCTGCTCTTGGCAAGCTTTCAAACGCAAACGGACGAGCGACTGGAGAGCGAACTGCTTCAATCGACGAAGAGACTAAACCCACAGACTTGGAAACGTTTCCCAACCCTCCACCAAATCGTTTTCAATAAGATCGAAAGATCAGACGACCGACAACGACCCAACTGCTAGACACAGAACGGGGTTGTATCTTTGCTATCGGTACAGCTTAAAAGTAGACAAACTTTACAGCAGTTACCAATTGTTTCCATGAATATAAAATTATTCGCAACTGTGTTTGCCAGGAATAATAGGAATAAAATTTATAATACGTATCGATACATTAATTAAGTAAATACATAATCGTCTTTGCTCAGACAATTAAATTATTTTTATCGCGAAGTCGCGAACAAAGATCTACGAAATAAATACAAATTTGACGGAACGGCGGAGTTGCTAGTACAGGTTTGCTTCACCCTTACAGATACATTTCGTCGCAAGCATTACTGGCACTGCTCCATTCTCAACACTAAAATACAATTACAAGACGGTATTGTTCTGTGTACGTTAAGAGGTAGTAGCGGGAGTGCTGCTGGTTCTGTAATTTGGCTGGTATCCTCACGTAACCAGGGTTTTCCTTTCACTGACGTTTAAACGAGCAGGAGTGGCGACGAGGGAGGTTGAACCATCGAATAACAGCCGCACGATGGCCCCCTGCCCTCAAGCTAATTGAAATATCGCAGCCACTGAAATTCTTGGCCGGTATTTCCTTCTCTAGTTCTCGAAGCTCGTCTTCGTGACGTCTGAAGAGTGTAGAGGCGGGCGAACCAGTGAGGCAGAAAAGACGAAGGCGAAAGCTTCAATGCCAAAGTCTAAGAAGGATAGCACGTGAACAAAGTGTAGATATAGTATTAAACGCGATGGCGGAATGAGGTAGAATGGGAACGAGAGAGAGAGACAGAGAGGAAAGGAAAATAAATGAGATCGAGGAAGTGGAAGGGCGAAACGAGAAAACACAAGGGAAGAGGATCAGACGGGTGAGAAAGGAGGAAGAGCGCGGAAAAGTAAGAGGGAAGGGAAGAAGCGAGTTGTTGTTTTAATTACCCGTCGCCCTCGGAGTGGTAGTCATTAAGCCACTAATTATAATGTACGCGAAAAGGAGTGGAGATATCCGCGAATACCGAGAAAGAGTGAGAAGGGGAGCAAGAACGTTGGTGAATAAAGAGGAAAGGGGCGAGCGGAAGAAAGACGGGAAACGGTTGGAGATTGGGTTAGCATCTCTCCCGGTAGAGGAATGCCGGGTTCGTGTAGCGGGCACTTCTGAAGCAGTCGAGAGGGGGCAAAGAGGAAAAGAGAAAAGGATGCTGTAACCGGGAAGATGAGAGAGAAATGGTGAAGGAGTCTGGGAAAATTGTGGACGAAGGGTGGAGATGGCGGAGGAGGAGTGGAGAAAGACCGAGCGCGCTCTAGAGCAGCTGCAGGCGTAATTGCGTTGCCGAGAAGTTTTACCCGGGTGAGAGGTAACCAAGAAAATAATGAATGGGGTAGGTGCGGGTGAATCCGGAGACCTCTGCAACTCTCTCCTTCCCTTCCACTTTCCCGTCCTATCAGTCCAGAGCGCAACGAGAGTTTTTTTTTCTTCTGCTTCCTCATCCTGTTTCCATCACTGTGCCTCTTCTATCGTCTACTGTACTGTATACTCCATCACACTTATATATTCCTCAGGCAGTGTTTCTCGAGACCTCTCAATTTTCCGTATTTTTTTTTTATTTACTTCGTTATAGCATCAAACCTTGAGGCTCCTGTTACTGCTATACCGATATTATATGTTACTGAATTTATTGAGATGAATTATTGCACTTTTGAGCAAATTTGTCATCAGAAAAAATAAATAAATAACGTTAGACATTTATATTTTCTTTTTGCTGGATGAATAATATTGAGTGACAGGAGATGAAAGTGGAAATCTTGGATAAAACTCTCGTCTATCTGCGGTAAAAAAAGCTTTTCTGTGGAAGACACGAAACGGGGGATCGATGCAAAATCGGAAGGCCTTTTTTTAGTGGTACCTTCATATATATATGGGTATGTTTGCTGTCGACGAGCAGCTTCGTCGTGGGCAATTTTTCCATCGGAACCCAGTCAATATATCCCTGATCGAGGGAATCTCGGGTCTCGTGAATTCAACTTGAAAACGTATATACGGTATATACTATCGTCGACTATACGAACGACGAAAACGGAGAACTACGTCGTCAATGTCGTCGTCTTAGTCACTAAAGCCGCAAGCTCTCAGCATACCCGAGTTCCCTGGTTTACTCTCTGCCTTACGTACGTTCTCCATCCCTCGCGCACTCGGTCGTGCACTCAAGCGTGTTACGCTCTTGTATACATTTGTATCTATACGTATTATGTGGGAACTCACTTGTGGACATCTTACACTGCAATGTATACAAACGTACAGATGTATACCTACGTACCGACTGCGACTTCATATTGAAAAAAAAAAAAAAAAGCATATACGACAACTATTCTCCCATACAAAAAATACACGACAAACACACACGTCCTTGAGTTATGCACATGTATGCAAAAGTATATTTAATGCATGTACGCAGATGGTGAACGAGTGCAAAAGCTGTACGAACTTTCGCGTATGTAACTACAGTAACGTAGCGTATATATGCATATATACCACGCGTCAAAGTAAGTGTAAATGCGACGAGTACTGACGTAAAACGTGCGAGAACGTTGAAGAGGGTGAACGAGAAAAAGATAGATATCGAATCGATGGAGAGTGCGAGAGGGAAATCGGATGAAAAGGGAGGTGGAGCAGGAGGGGGTTTGCCGTTTTCCGCAGGAATAGCGAGAACGCCGAGGAGAAAGGCGTGGCATGAAAATGCAAAGTGACTATGTACGAGAAAGGGAGACAGAAGCACTTCGATAAAATTCTTCGCCTGTAAAATGGTGACGTGAACCGAATGCTTTCGTCGTTGTTGTGTGCACTGGGAGGGTGGGTTTCGTACGGACGCACAGAACGTACATATACGACTACCAACCCCCAGCGAGTCACGGCCAAACCCATCCCCTACTTTTCTTCTCTTTCCGTTCCTTCTGCAATAGCAGCAGCAGCAGCAGCAGCAGCAGCACTAGCACCAGCAGCGGTTGTACCGTCGATACCCCGATAATCCAATACTCTCATGGGTGCCTCGAATCCCGTCGTCTTTCGTAACCCGGCTATGCGTATTCCTCCAGAACCCTCCGCATAGAAAACGAATGAAAGGGGGAGAGGATATAGTCAACGGTGTCAGGAAAGATATGCGATTCTGGAAAAATTCAGAAGGGGAGAAGAAGACATTTCACCTTTTTCTGAATTTTTCCCTGCAAGCATTTCCATTCAATATAAAGTACACTATGTGAAACACACGTATGTGTATGTCTGTATATTCGTGTTTCGTCGAGAGAAATTGTGGACATAAAAGATATTGCTCGCTGGTACACGCGAGGTCGACAGTAATATGTATATATGCATGTATACATATAAAATTGCTACACGAAAGATAACAAAATCATTGCATCATTCCAATGAGTTCACAGCTGTACATAAATAGCTGAATGGTGTTATTTATAAGGTATAATCAAAGCTGTCGACTGATACGAGCGAGTCATTTGCTCTTATCGCTTATCAAGATGCAAATCCACTAAAACGCTATACAGCGAGATTATTAGCGACGCATACATGTTATAGATTGCCATCTTCTTATTATCACATTAATAGAATAATGCTGAAATTTTTTTACGGATGAATTAAGACTGCAGCCTGGAGAGTTCCAAAGTTCAGAATCTTATCTTTGATCTGATCATCAATCGTTCACTCTACATATTAATAGAAATATCCGTCACGTGAAATGTCGATAAGCAGCAAACAAAATCAGCAATCATAATGATTCATAGGGATTTAATTCGACGCAAAAATGATTGGGTCATCATGTATATTTTGCCGATACTTGATGAAAAACTGTCTGCGGAAACGAAAGGTGATTGAGATCTAAAGAAAAAGAGGAACGCCGATGAAAAGCCAGCTAGTGACACAAGAGACAGTGAGAATCGACATAGAGTGAACTTGCCTTTACCATCACAACTACTCTCGACAAGTGAAAGCTCGATGCGCAAAGCCCAAGCGTCGCCGCCACTACAATTGCTATAGTCGAAGTAGGAAAGCGCCGAACGGAGAATTGTCGATGAGGTGGAGAGGGTTGAAGTGGCCACGGGACTTCCTCGGCGAGAGTTGGCGGGTTGTGAAAGTAGGGAGGGTTGAAGCGATGCCGGATCTGGCTGCTCTTGCATTGATAGTGGTACGCGGCTCTCCTGTGCGCCAGGGGAGTGAGAGTTGAAAACGCCGAGTGGTAACGAGACTCGAGAGAGGGTGGTAGTGCGGCGGACGAGAGTTGCTCGTCGGGTTACACTGTAGGATGATAATAGGAGCAGTGGTAGTAGTGGTTATAGCAGTGGTCTTGACGTGGGCAGATAGAGAGAGAGAGAGGGAGAGAGAAAGAGAAGAAAGAGAGAGAAATAGAGCTACGAAGGGGATGGAGCTACGCAGTGGTGGTGGACAAGTGGTCCTCGAAGGAGAAGGAGAAAGCAAGATAGGACTTCCCCTCTACCGCGAACAGACGGCGAAAGATCGGGATGTTTGGATGTTTGAACTTCGGAGTGCCGCGTCAGCACTCGAGTCTCGCTTCGAGTGCAGCCAGACGACCCACAGGGAGAGAGAAAGAGAGACAGGCACAAACATTCTCGTGCTATAAGCTTGGAGTTCACTCATTGGTTGGATACATACATAGCATTGTACGTATATGTGCATAATATGTATATGATATAAGAGTGTATACACTACGCGTGATAGATCTTGGCTCCTATAATATCCTAGGATCTGTGTATTCTCTGCATTCGTCACTTTACACAAGCCGCGAGAGCACGGACATTGTATATATACATTGAGTAAATATAACAATCCTTGAAACATTGATCAGTATATAGATATGCAAGAAGGATAGAAGAATGTAATACCAGGGATAGAACATAGGAAGGGATTGTTGTTTAAGCTGATGCCCCGATAAACCGATGTACGAAGAGGGATTACGATTGTGAAGGATGTTCGGATGACGATGTAGAACATTGATCAATGGACAGTGCTTGTACAACTGCTAGAATGTACAGTGTGTACAGATATTTCAACATCGAACAGTGAACTATTAATAGCACTCGAAACTATGTAGATGTTTTGCATTAAGACTATCCGATCCGCAAAGGGATGAAATCCACTAGGTTTGGTTGAGAGCTGTGGTCTGTAGTGACAAGCGTCGAGCAAGGAGGCGTGTCGACGACATCGCATGTATACACCACACCTGGAAGCCAAAGGTCTCGATGCACGACACACGGCGAGCGATGATCGATTATCTCGCGTCACTCGGTTAGTTAGGGGTCGACGAATTAGTGGTACTCGGGGATATTAGACGAGGCTTGCTCGTGTGGAACGACAGTCCGAAGGGGCTGAACAGTGCAGTGTTATGCTGTAGAGTTGGGTACGATGATCACCCTCGTTTGTGTATGTCGGCGGTGGATGGAGAACTCCCGGGTAACCGACGACGAGCTGCTACTAATAATGGGGTATGCTCGCTCCAGTACTGGCTATTAAGACGAGACGACACTGTCTGGCTATAGAATTGCTTCACAGCCGTCGTGTGGAAATATTGAAGAGCAACTATTGCTCAAGTTGATTGGATGTTACACTTGAATTTCTCGTGGTGCCGACAGTCCATTTTATCGCCGCCGAGTTTATCACTGGCGGGACAAAATGTGATAGTTTTTTGAATACCATTTCTTCAGTTCGCGTTAAGAAATGTTTGAAATGTTATTAATACCGAGGTATTAAAAGTAATCTAGGTAGTTTGTTCCATAGACTGGAAAAATGTTTATACAATCATCAATAAAATGTTCCCGACATAATTATTAGCGGGATTATTATGACATAATCCTGCTTTTTCGTCAATTTGTAAATAAAAACTAATATCTACACTCTGAGCGCATGTTATGATCATCGTTAGGTTTGAACATTAAACTAGGAACTCCTAGTTGCTTTGGTACCACGTCTAAATAATTTCGTCGAAGTAACTTATCACCAAAATAACTTGGTTTTGAATCTAGGAAAAAGTGACCGATGGAAAAAGGACTAAAGCAGCATTTATGCAGAATGAACTAGATAAAAGAGCTAATTCAGGATTGTGGTAGCAGTTGATATTTCATAACGCGATTCAGTTACAAGAATGAAGGACTTATTCAAAACATATTTACATTTGTTTCCGGTCACCTTTTATCACACTCTATTCAGTCGCTTTTTTCCGTGATCTTTTTTTAAATCGGTCCTTTCCCTGCAATTCAATTCCAAGTTATTTAGACATGCAGTCAGTTGCTTTATTAGTTGTTGCCTCCATCTCTACTGACAATAGCTTAAACAGGTTCTCAACTGAACATGTCCATTTGGTTCGGCGCATCAGTCGGTCTTCTTGATATTCAATACGCGCAATCTCCATGGCATTGTGAATGTAGACTCTCCATAGAACTCCATGTGCTCCCCGCAAACTGGCTGGCTCTCGAGTGAAACGCATTTCAAAGTTCAGTCAATCGTCGATGTGGCGGAAGCTCTATCCGTTTGTAGGATTCCTCTCTGCATGCCCAGGAAGCTCCTTTGCAGGCGTCACTGAGACAGGAGAAGCGGAAGACATACATGCATCCGTACGTGTTGGATGCTGAGCCATAAACTGAGCCGGAACGCGTTGGAGAGCACTCACGTACGCTATGGTGTACCACAGTGTGTATATGCACACAAACCAAAGTCTCACGGACTGGTAGACGCATCTATAAGGGTGGTAAGCGGGTGAATCTCATAGACGAGAGTACAGAGAGCGGGACTAAGGTTTCTATGTGTATGAGAGCCTCGTACAGGTTGCTTGACGGTGATAGTGGTGGCTACTACTGGACCGGCCATCCACGCAGTGACTATACGGTGAGTGTGCGGGGATGCGGTCTGCTGCTCGGGCCAGTGGCCACTCTCTGGTCGAGGCGATGCGAGGCTAGCACCGCGACCACTAAGCCCACCTGATATAACCCACCCTCTCATCCCTCTATTCTATTCTCTCGCTCTCTCTCTCTCTCTCTGCATCCTCGTCCTCTGCTCCTCTTACGCTCTCTACTGTACCCTCAGACAACTCTCATCCTCTCAAACCCTGCTTCTCTCTCACCCTCTGGCTTCCAACCCCTTTCCTTTACACCGAGCACAACCCAGAGAGAGCCTCGAACCGCAAGCCGCAACGGGCTACTGCCTTGATTAAACGCGCCATAGACCGCCATTATCGCTGATTGCGCTAAACATTATCGGACTTGCCGACTGCTCCTATCTCCATCTCTCTCTGTCTCTCCCTCTCTCTCTCTCTTGCTCTGTGCTTCTCATTCGAGGTTCTCGCTGCTTTCACTGTCTCGCTCTCGGTCGCTTTACTAACCAATGGTCACCAATACCCGCGGCCACGTGTGTGATCTACCTGCTGCTATTGCTGTTGCTGCTACTACTGCAGTACTGGACTAGGCTGTTACTGTCGAGCAATTATTGGCCAGTCCGGTGAGCTTTGAACAGAGCCGGTACGCCAACGCCTGTCGAGAACCCTCCGAGAGTGACAGTTTGCTTTACCGCGAAGGACTCCAGTTGTGTACGTATATCTGCCTATATTAACCTATACGCGCATCGCGTTTATCCATAATGCATCCTCTCGAAACATTTCGAGATTTGCTTGACTTGATTAACGAGACAGTTTAATGAGATAATATCAAGGTCAAAGTGGGAAACAGAAGAAAACAAAAAATAATACATCGGATACTCAGTTAAGATGTAAACTGAATTGATGTTCATTGAACGGTTTTTATTAAAAATTTTGTGTAAAAGGGTGTAATCAATTGTATTGTAGAAAAAACAGGGCGAACATGTTATTTCATGTTGCATTACAGATGAAATCCACTTTTCTGTGTTTTAATCCGTTTCATTATTTCCTACACAATTTTTACGATCAATTGAAAAAAAAATTAGTGTTAAATCATATAATGTTTGATCTGAACTGTATAAAATCCTTTGTCTACATAAACAGATTGTAACCAATTTAAAAGCATCGCGTTAATGAATTACTTAATAATGATGCTATTTTGGCCCTCGCAAAAGTTGGCGTCGACCCCTTATTCCGTCGACAGGAGAGCCACCAACGAACAAAAGGATCTCCGCAGCGTGTGGCGTAAATATAGAAAGTGCCGAGAGAAGAAAAGGCGTCATTCGCTGGTTGGGGACCGCATTTTCGTTGGGGGGACGTCGTCGGATCGACGCTGCGAACTTTGTAATAATTTAAGCAAGTCGACGTGAGCACCCGCCGTTGGGGGGTACCTACTTAATGTACGAGTCTCGTAATTAACGAAGGCGTTCAGCAGACGCGTATAACAAGCCGGAAAGGCAGCGGTGGTGATGGCGCGGTGTGCAAGAGCGGGGTGTCGTCGGAACAGAAACGACGACGCCGTTGACGTCGACGTCGAGTTAGCCCAGCAGCCTTTCCACACGGCTGTCGTAGTTTCGTGCATGGATGTTGGGACGTAGAAGTATGTATATCTTGTATATAGTTAGCGGTAGTTCCCGTTGGCGTTAACGGTGTTAGTAGTTAGCTGTATAGTGGTATTAGTGTTGTACAGGGAAGCGAGCTGAGCAGGGCTTTCCACAAAACACAAATTAGCGTCGAAACCCCTTCGAGGCACGTCGCGACGCCCTCGTTAAGGCGTTGACGCCCTCGTCGCGAGGCAAGAGCGTTATATACCCTCGCGACGGGTGGGTTATTCTGACAAACTAATACATCTACATCTCAATAGAAAGGTTCTATGCAGTGCATAAATGCAGTTATGTATGTCCCCGGTAGTCGTACACCCTTCGACTGCAGACGGTTTTTCCCTCTTTCGTTTGTAAACCACGAGTTTTGCTAGCACGCCTTCGCTTTTTGCGTATAGCCTTCTTGACGTGTATCACGCTACATTCACCGCTCTCAGTCCGAACTCACTGTCGTGTGAAAGCGAATCATTCAACACGCTTTGCGTGCTGCTTTCATCTCTTTGCGCGCGCTTTCTGTAATCTTTGACTATTGCTGCGTGCTCTGCTTTGGGGCTTTACCGGTACGGAACTTGAACAAGTCAATAAAGAGCTTGCGGCTGTTCTTCACTAATGAGTCTTTCTGCACGGGGGTGCAAAATATTCAACGAAATCTGCTGTGTTTATAATTCAGAGATTTTAAAGGCGTTCGGTGAGACATTTTGATCAGTGTTTTCGTATTTGGTGTTGATAGTAATAATTTTTATAGTGTTGAATTTGAAACAGATTATTCAAATTATATGAATTTTACCTAAAAACTTTGAATATTTTTATATTTGAGATGAGTAAATTTATCGAACTAAAGAATACCAAAAAAATATTAGAAATCAATGCCGACTTACAAATAAATTCCAAAAATGTTGTGTTGAATTTTGTTGATGTTATAGTGCAAATTGACACCGCTTGTCAGTGTGAATTCATTCGAAAATCGCGCAAGATTGATTTTTAACACACCGAACTTTTTACAGTGTGCGGCCGGAAAATATATTACTCGTAAATAAGATTTTTCCCATTTTTTTATCGTTGAAAATGTGATGTTTGATGTCTGTGGCCATTTTTATTATATTCAACGTGTCAGTACGTATCTTATCGCCTTGTCCTTATACCGCGTTCTTCTTTCATTATCCACTTCCCTTTTCATGACAACTTTTACGCGTCGGGGTTGGCGCGAGAATGGGCTCGTACCTTTTTTCAATGTCCCTTATCCGCGCACACGGTACGGTCGTTGAAAAGCCTGTTTCCTTTTTCTCTCATGCTTCTTTTTTTTTTCTTTTTTTTTTTTTTTTTGTGTTCTTGTCGGAGGAGTTCGGGGGCACGAACGAGACGAGGTCTGACGACCTCTTAACGACCACAGGGCGTTTCCGCCCGCGACGAACAACCCTCACCAGTTCTTCGAGCGTTGATATAACAGAGGCATAACGTTGGAAGGCATCGATAAAACGTGGCTAGGTACGAGGGCGTAAAAAGTGCACAGCAGCGTTAGAGAGGAAAGAGGCGGAGAGAGCGTTTGCTGCATCTTCGTAAAAAAAAATATATATATATAAAAAATAATTCAGAAGGAAAACATAAACTAGTCATAGATACTATTAATATTATTTTTATTAAGTCATTAATATCAAACAAGATGTATTTAAATATCGCGTCGATTGATTTCTACGCAAGCATCCGACTTAATATTCGGCGTCGATAAATTTGCTTAAACTTAATAAACTTGTTTGCGTAATTTAAACGAAATACGTTTACTGATATATTTGTCGATTTTGGTTTGGAAACCTGTGTACTCCTAAAGCGCAGTAATAGATAAGAAGGGAAAGCGAAAGAAGAAAATGAAAAAAAAAATATATACAGCTGTACATTCCCCGTGGGATTGACGGCTGCAGAAGCGATGAGAGATCGGATAAAAAAAAAAGAATAAGCAACGGAATACTCGAGAGGAAAAAGATATTAGTGGCGAGAGGTGAAGACGTCGAGAAGGAGAAACTAGTGAGAACGAAATGAAAAGAGCGACGGAAGTACAATGGAAAAATTTGAGTGGTTAGGAGTTAAAGAGAGGGTTCAAGAGGTAACAGAGGGTAAGGTAAAAAAAGAAGAAGAAAAGAAAGAGCGAGAAAAATAGGAAAAGCTGAGAGAGAACAGGCCGCGAGGGAACATCGTAAAAGTCCTAAAGGCGATAAAAGAGCTATAGATCGCGGTCTTGGTATCGTATACCGGTAACAGACGTGGTCCTTGGAGGGTGCGAGAGAATAAACGAGTAAAATGGAGCGCGAGGCCAATACCGGCAAGCGCACACTATCGTTCCTTCGGATATAATGCGTGTAGAAGACTAAACCTTGGATGCTTTTAACGGTCGCCGATAAAAAAAAAAAAAAAAAAAAAAAAAAAAAAAAAAAAAAACAAAAGTATACCGTGCTTCTCAGGTAGATACTGCAGGATAACTGTGGGCACTGTCGTAATAGTTGCCTCTGTTATGGCGAGTATGAAAAAAAAAAAAAATAGTGTCGGGTCATTTTCTGGCACAGCAACTTAGTTTTTTAGTTGTGTTAAATACGACTGTACAGACTTTCCAAGAGAGGTTGATAAATAATGATTATTAAGTTGCTAAAAAAAATACATTAGTAAAAAATCTGTCAAACAATCGAAGGGTAATTGATATCTGAATATTTAAAAAAAAGTCTATTTACAAAATAATTCCTATTATCGATACGGTACAAATTTTCATTACATACAAAGGTGAATTAATGTCAATTTTAAGGTTTTATATGAAATTTCAAGATCGATGAAGACTGAATATCATCGCAGATGTTACAAGTTTTACAAATGATGAGCTCAAATTATTGAAAGTTAAAAACTATTTTCTTGAAATTATTCATAACAAATAAATATGAGCGTGCTTAGTGTTAAAACGTTGTCGATTCCAACTATCGTATTGTGCATTAACCCAGTATGTTGAATAAGTAGTATTTAATTTCAATCGTATTCACGAAAAATTTCCAATTTTCACGAAGTTAAAAATTTCACACCGTAACTTTTGCAATAAAATTCTTGGAATAAAAAAAAAACTCGTGAGGAATATTTGCTACAGAGGAAGTCGTATAATTATCGCGAATCCTCTAGGTTTCACGATCCTTTTTCTCCGCATGCACCCGGTGGATATATTTCATCGATCAAATATTGCGAGATTTGTTTGCTCCGTGAGGTCGAGCCTCCGGGGTCTATGGAAACAGATCGGAATGAATACATAGACGAGCACGTAGACGCAGAATGCGTTTCATGTGTGAAAAGAGGGTTGAATTTGCCCGTAGGAATGCAGGTTGTGAGTGGGGTGGGAGAAAAAAAAAATGCGAAAGTGGAAAGGGAGAAAAAGCAGAAGAGGAGGATGAAACCGAAGGGATAGAAGGTTGGGTGCAGCAGACAGACGACAGGCACAGTAGAGGAGACATCCCTCGTTCCAACTGGAATGTATACATATATATATATATATATACTATATGTATCGATAGAAGCGAACCAAACTCGATTTTTCCGATATCGACCTTTCTCTTCTCGTTGTTCTGCCTCCCTCGTCTATCTGTCCTTCGCTTTTTCCTCTTCAACCGCACACTAACCCAACCGTTCTCTTTCGGCGTTTTTTCTCTCCCTCTCTCTCTCTCTCTCTCTCTCTCTCTCTGCTTTCCATACCCGCTCTCTCGTTCAATTCGCCAATTTCTCTTTCTATCTTTATTCAGACCCCGATTCCGTCGAATCCCTATGGCTCTTCCTCTGTCCCCAGTCCATATTCTCATTCCCCCCGAGCTTGCTTACACAAGCCTCGCAGACTCGTTGAGCAAATCGGCTGGGCTCCTGCTGTTGTAGACGGAATAATAAAAAGAGAATGAGCGAGTGAGAGAGGGAAGGACGAAAAAAGTGCTGAAAAAGCATTGGCCCGAAGAAAAAAAAAATCGCGTATCGCTACTGCTGCTCCGTATGATGTATATATTTTATTTTTATCATGAAGTGTGGACAAAGGAAATAATAATTCATCACATGGACCCTCTCATGCCAATTTGTTCTATTCCTTTAATTAGACCGTAAAATCGTTATATTTCGAGTGGGGAAAAAAAAAAAAAAAAAACGTGTGTAAATCATATTTCAACCATTTATGCACTTTTTCCGAGCTCTGTTGCGGCTCAAGCAGCTTTTTTTTATACGACTACTATATACATATGAGGTCACGTAACGCAACCGGTATAAAATATAAAATATATGCTATGTATAAAAGCTCAGTGGAGAACAAGGGGTCAAAGGGCGCGGATTCGACACTATCGATCCTCGATAGCCGACGCTTTTTTGCCGAGCGAGCTCGTTAAAGCGGTAAATGAATAATGAGTGGCCGTGCGCCCGGAGTACCGAGAGAGAGAGAGAGAGAGAAAAAGAGATGGAAAAAGAACAGGGGCGATGGAGCGAGAGACCGAAGCAGAAAGTAAACTCTACAGAGAGCGAGTGAGATGAGAAAAAAAAACTGTGCACTGCTGGATTGCAGCAGGGAGGGTATAGCAAAAGGGAAAATGAGAGAGATCGGGGGTTTGGAATTGGTAGAGAGAGCGAGAGAGAGAGAGAGAGAGTCGTTCAGCCAGAGGAACGATGGGGTCATTCGAATCGATTGCAAAACAACAAAATCGAATCATTCGCGGTGGCTGACGATATTTTTCATGCGTGAATTTTCCCCGAATCCATCCACCGGTGCTTGACCACCTCTAAATATATACGTGTGTGTGTATGTGTGTGTATGCGTGTGTGTGTGTGTGTGTGTGTGTGTGTGTGTGTGTATCACTACCCATAACTGTACTATAGATGTTTGCTTCTGCCGGGGGTTGAGCTATATCTATATATATATATATTCACAGTATAAAAGTAATATGAGCCCGGGCGAATCGTCGAACGGTTTACGTATATCTACTTTTTCATGTATGACGCTATACGCACGGGTGCTATAGAAATTTTCCCGTGGCTCGGCTGTTCCGGTGGCTGTTACTCGCCCGCACAACGTTCGACAGTATTTTAACAACATTTTCATCCCACCCCCGCTCTTCGCCCTTTCCACGTCGCACACGTTCACGCATTCTTTTCAATCACTGCTCTGGTACTATTTTCCCTGTTACGTCGTTTCATCTCGCTCCCCTTTTCATTCTGTCTCACTGTCTCTTTCCTTCCCTCTCTCCCTCTTCCTCTCTCCCTCTCTCTCACTCTCTCTCTCTCTCTCTCTCTCTATGGTACTCGCCACTCTTGTTATGCTCTCGTTAATTACTTCCGGGAGCGGTGCTGCTGCTGCTGCTGCTGCTGCTGCTGCTATTGCTGCTGCTACGCTCTGCTACTGCTATACGCCCGCACCCCGCGGTGTTTCGTGTTTACGCGAGGTGCTGTGCCGCTTACCAAACATTTATGGTACCACCATCAGCGCCCACTAACATATACATGTATATAACTGGCACCCTGGTATTATAAGCCCCCATTGCGTTTCAACAACTGTTATACGTCTATCCATGTAAAGTATGCTCATGCTTTTGTGCACTCGATGTGCGTAATAAAGATTTATCTTGATTGCACCAACGGCTCGTTCGACCTCAATGTGAAAATGTTATTTTTTTTTTTTATCGGCATGGCTGGCAATGAATTGAAAAACATCGAGGGGGGTTTTTTTTTTTTTTTTTTTTTGGTACGTTGATTTTACTGTAATCCGTAATTTTTTTCAATTACATAAAATAATCAAACATTGAATGGAAGAAAAATATCATATATTTGCAATAGCTATCACAGTCTGCCAAACACATGAGTGATTTTAACTCTATTCTAATAATTACAATTCTATACGAGGTTTAGAATATGACATATTTTATTGGAAATCTTTAAATTATTTTTTGTAATCTCATATGCTACTGTGGGAATTATAAGTAGACTTGAAATTTAAAAAATATTCGTTTGGTTTTAATTTAAAAAATGCTATTATATTAAAAAAAAAAAATGTTGTTGTGATTATCTAAAACAATTATCAACTCTGAATCTTTGTAAATATTACAATATTCTTTTTGTTAGTATTATCATTTTCGTTTGTCAAAATAACAAATGTTTAAAGTTCAGAGTGCCTAGAAAATGTTTAAACTTGAAAGACCGATACATTTATTTCTTACAAAATTACTTTGTATTGTCTTTATTAGATTAACAATCTCTTTTTCTATTTTTTTTTTTTTTTTTTTGTTCAACCAACCAAACTCTTTTGTCAGTGTGGTATTACTTTTTGATGAGAACACTTTTTTTCCGACAAAATTGAGAAAAATTCAGAGTACTCTCCGGAAACAAGGGACGCGTTGGCGTTCCTTTGTCGATATTACATTCCAACGTACTAATATACGACCGTAAATCTGGCAGAGCGTCGAATTTATTGAGTTATGTAGGAAGGGTGGTGCGTTTCTGTTAAAAAAAAAAAAAAAAAAAAAGATACCAGAAAGCGGGACGGAAGAGGTGCACGCTTGCCAATGCTGATGTTTCTGCAATGCGAGGGGATGATTCGCATATCGATAGGTACGTGAATAATCGCTGTTTTTACATGCGCGTAAAGAAGGCGAGCGACAGAATTTCGAACGTGAAGATACACCAGCATATCGACTCAAAATTTATAGCTCTCATGTTGGAAAAAGCTCTTACTTTTACAAGTGCCTTCTACTAGCTTATTTGTCAGATACTTTAATATCAGTTGTATATATACAAACACCTTGCGAGAAATACCAAACGAAAAAAACTTACGTACATACAGTTCACTTTTTTTTTCATCATTTTTTCATCTCGTTGGGAATACCAAAGAGGGAATCGATAGCTAGGAAAAACGAATTCCACTGCAATCTCGATCGCGTTCAATATACCATCGACTAATTTATGAATCGGCAGCCAGCAGCACCAATCGCAAAGTCTTCTATCGGTTCTTCACTTCACTCTCCTTTTTCATTCGTTTTTCCATCGCCCCTCAATCTCACACCCCGCCTGGCTCGCTATATCTCGGCAGACTCGGAGATTTACGATTTGAAGCAGGCGCGCGAGAACCAGCGAAGGACCAGTTCGACCGGAAAAAAATACCGAGGGGATTCTCATCCTGTATGTGTGTGTGTGTTGTGTGTGTGTGTGTGAAGGAAAGTCTCGTTGGTATGAGGACGAGAAGCTTCTAAATATTCAATAAACGCGGACATTATTCCCGGCACGTTGGCGGATAGTAGTCTCGAGCTGTGCTTCAACCGGAAGCCGAGAAAGAGACCAAGAACAATCATGAAAGAGTGAGGAAGAGCGGGGTTGGCGGGGGGGCGGGGGAAGAGAGTAAAGAGGGACAGAAAGAATGAGAGAAGCGAAGCAAGAGAAGCTCTTTCAAATTGCGAGGAAGATATACGGGGGCAAAAGTCTGTTGAAAAGAAAAACGAGTTTCACAGAGTGAGAAAAGAGAAAGAGAGATCTGGGTGGTAGAAAGAACGGAATAACAGAGTAAAAGAGGAAAAGAGCCAGAGCTATTTATCCCCTTGAATTCCCAGGGCAGGACTCAGTGCCCATATTCTATAATTTGCTCTTGGAAAGCGAGGACGTTTCCCATTCCCCCTTAGCAGCCAGTCCAACTCGTTCACCTTCCTGATTCTTCTTTTTCTTATGCTCCTCGACCCTTCCATCCCTTTCATTCTCGTCGTTCACTGTTCACCACTCGAACCCTCTCGACCCCCAGCAGAACCGGCAAAAGCGGTAGTTCTCTTCCACTTTTTCTTTTTTTCTTTTTTTTATCCTGTGTCGCTTCTTCGTTTTCTCATCCTTCTCTTCAAATCTTCTCGTCGAGATACTCCCGGTGCTTTTGCCTCTAGCTGATTCTCCCTTCGACCAACCACTTCTTTTTTTTTTTCTGGTGTCATTTTATTAACTACCTTTCCTCCCCACGGAGCCCTCAAATTATTCCGTTAGAACCCCCCGACGTACTTTAGTCGCCGTGCGTTCGTTTCAAGACCCTTCGAGGGAAGACAGAAGAAAAAGTGACAAAAAAAAAAAAAAAGAAGAAGGAATTATGGAAAGTAAGGGAGAAGGGAAGAAAATACTTCAGAAAGATGATAAAGTATAAGAGGTAAATATCTTGCTCAAGAGGGTTGCGAAAGGTGACACCAAAGGACAATAAAGAAGTCAAAAAATAAAACATAATCTGCTGTGCGTCACAGGAATAAACGGATTAATTGCACCCCCGATTATTTTTATTATTATCTCCCTTCTTGCAATTACGCTGCAACAAGAGGGGAGCCTCTAATGGGAATCAATTTATGGTACTCGCTTGTTTTTTTTTTTTTTTTTTTTTAATCGCGAAGCTGCTACTGTTGTTTACAGTGTGTACACGAGACACCCCTTTTTGTTGAGGATATACGAGGGTGAGGAGAGAATTTAACCCTTCGCCCTCATCAGTGCTAAAACCCGAGGACGACGGTTTACCGATCGCGTGGGTGGACGATGCTCGAGGCTTGGTTGCGATATCAACCCTTGTCGTTCCCTCTTTGTCGTCGCTTTCGCCCTTCGTTCTCGGTCACGAGGCAGGACTCGCCCGAATTAAGAGCCCGTCGTGGCTATTTGCATGTTATTACCTTGTTTACATATTTATTCAATAGCCACAACGCCCGAGGTTCAGGCAGCTATCGAGGGTGAAACAACTCATCCCTATAATCTGCCCCGGGTCTTATCCAACGATCATCCCTTTAATTTTGACTTAAGGTCGTCCTTTCGGTACAGTCAAGTCAATCGAGCACGAAGATTTTTAAAATTCTTCGCACATGTTTGTCATTTAAAATTGTAATAAAGTAGTTGATAATGTAACTATGGAAATAGTTGCGTGTAATAAAAATACTCAATATAAAAGTTATTGTCGAACAATTGCCAGAATTACCACGATTTATTTTCAATCAATATTGACTGAATGTTAATAGAACACAAATTAAAAAAAAAAAAAAAAAACGTATTTCTCACCTGTTTGTGCATCTCCACGTTGAGTCCATAAGACATCTCGTAATACTGCAATAACAAAAAATGATTGGATTAATAAACAAGGCTTGTACTTCAATTGGCTCGCGCGATGACACACGAGCCATTGGGTAATGTTTGTGCGTGTGTGTATGTGTATGTGCGTGGATCTGTGTTGAATGTATTTTTTTTCTCTGTGTTTAATTGTGTACATCGATGTGTGTTTTGTGAGAGATAATCGTGTATATGTTCGTGTCGTGGAACACGCTGATGAATGCTCGCTGTCGTTGCTGCCCGTTGCTGATGCTGTCCCCGTTCCTCCGCAAGCGAATGAATAATGAGGGAAAATAGAATTTTCACATGCCACTCACGTACATCGTTTGGCTGCCATGCCGAAAGCTTCGCCGCATGCCGACCGCCCATCTCCCGTCCATACATACTATTTTATAGACCCTTTGTCATCGGCCAATCGAGTCACGAAATTGCACAGCTGAATAAAGAGGACAGAATCGAGAGCGATTGCGAACGACACAGAGACTGACAGACCAGGAATAGAGACGAAAAGTGGAATATTTATTTGAGTTATGCCATGAATCCCAACAACAACAAAAAGTAACACCAATAATATCATAAGCAACGACAACAACAATAATGCAATCATTTACATAGATAATACAATGAGATAGAAAAGCAAAATTAAGTGTAAGAAAAGAAAAAATCAAATCGTCAAATAAGGTGCACATGAATTAGTGTGCAACCAAGTTACAAAAAAAAAATGGAAAGTGTAACATTGGTGAATAATTTTTGAACTGCGAACAAATTTAGAAACAGGATTGAAAAAGAAAAGAATATTTACTGACGTATATAAAGAAAAAAAAAAAACAAATACTACAATAGGCGAAATAAAAAATCGTGTTTTATTATCTTGTATAAAATATATATTTATATATTTTCTAGTTAACATTCCATCACCTTAAAGAAGGTCGTGTTCAGCGAAATTAAGATATATCAGACTCTGCGCTATAAATTAATGTTTACGATTCTATGTCCCGGATAAAAAGTCATAATTTTGCTAGTAGATTGCAGACAACAATGAACATTCGGATTTAAAATCATCATGCGAATAAAACGATGAGGAATGAATATATAGAAGAGAGGAAAAAAAATGGAGAATTCTTGGCAAAGAAGTGAGCACAGTTGCCGTTAACGAAATGCGGTCAACCGCAACGTGGTCGACGAAGGCACGAAAAAAGAGAGAAAAAAAAAAAAAAAAACGTTGAAAAAGAAAAAAGCAGCAAGAAAAATATAGAAGAATTTGCTTGAGGTTGAAAGCGAGTTCAAGTGAATGAAGGAGGGGGAGTGAGTGAGAAACGAAATCGCGGTTTAGCGAGAACCGTGGCCTCGGTCGCGGCATGGACGAGGTTTTAACGAGCGTCCCGAATACCAGAAGCAGCAAGCAGCACGGTAGCCGCTTGCTCGGGTACGTTATCCGCACGGTCTGGCCCAACGACCATTGTAAACGGGCCTTTATGACGCTCGTAAAGTGCGGCAACGTCGATATATTCGCGGACACACTAAACTATAGTGTGCGAGAGAATCCGAGAGAACAGACACCCTACTTAGGCGTTCGTTTTAACGTCCAGATAACCGACTACCTAACACCCGTCCCGTTCCAGAGAGAACAACTATAGACAATTTGAATACATATATACCGCACCGACGTATAGCTATTAAACGTCTCAGTGAGCTATATGACGACGTGACGCGCCACAAAATATACTCACAGCTATTAAAATAACAGCGGAAATATGCAAATGACATAAGCGTTTGAAAATATGTACAACGTATTGGACCTTGAATTATGAGCTTCTATAGTAATTAATCATCGGAAATATATATTTAGGAAAAGTTGCGAAATAGAATGCTTCATCATTGTTTTTCAGCTCCGAGAAAGTCATTTATGTATAAGGAAGTTCATGAACTTTGGCTTCCTTATACTTGGCAAAAGAGTGAATAATCTGTTATTGACTACTTATCTGACGAAAATTGTAATTAATAATTATAATATTAGAAACTTTTTTGATTGAGATAACTCTCAATCAATTGACTGTGAAAAATATGTTCAAAATCGATTTAATAGTGATGGAAATTTATTTAACTATGGTAATTTGATAATTTAGGAAGAAAATCTTGCTCGCTTCAATTTCCAATACTTTATTTCGATTAATTACGAATTTGCAGGATGTCAAATAAAAATGTAGTACTTTGAATTTTGTTTCATTATGTTCCGGATCATCCCCAATTGTCTCTGAATCATAAAAAAAAATGACTAACCTCTCCTTGATTCTCCTAATCATTTTTTTTTATATTCCTGAACCAGGTTTTCCCGCATTGCTGGCCATCATGTAACAGAGGAAGCTTAGCAAAATGTGAAATAAAACTATGCAGAGTTGTTTAATTAAGTAAAGTGAAAATTTGAAAAAGTGACAAATAGCTTTAAAACTAATACTGACGAAAAAAAAATTAATCTTCTCTTATAATTCTTCATATCTGGACCTGAGTATTTTTCGTCATAATCATAATACCGTAAAAAATAATCAAGGATATGAAAATGTTGATATAATTTGTTTTTTTACAAATAAAATAAATAAAATACGCGTTTTTACGTATAAAAATAAATTAAGCGTGAACACATACATAAAATTCGGTTTAAAACTCGCTAATTTCGACATTTCACGCCATCTTTAGTGTCCTCTCGATTTATTTTCCCCACGGAAACAGCTTCATTTATTACAAAAAAATGAAAGCGAATTTCTCAAACGTTCTATAATAAAAAAGGAGAAAAAAAAGAAACAAACTCAAGAACGAGCAAACTAATCGAAAAACAGTTATAACTGTTGATATAATTCCGAATGCGAAGTGGCAGTTTCCGTAAAAGCGAGCGAGACGTTGAGTAAATTTGTTCGTTCAAGCAGTTAAGGGGGGGTAGATTGTGAGAGGAACGGGGCACGGCGAATGGAGAAAGATCCAAGAGTTGAAGTAAGAAAAGGAGAGATCTCTCGATATAGCCGAGCGTTGGGAACTTGGAGAAATCCGTAGAACTCTCGACGTCCTCGGTGCCGAAGCTGGTGCTCGCCCGCGCGTATCTCACGCCTCGAAGTAAATTGGTCTTTAATTAATGAACCGCGCCAGCTAACTCGGCGGCGCCGAGAGTTTCTCGTCTCCAAACGATAAAGGTACCGAAAGGCTATCTGAAGTATGTCTGCCGGAATGCTGAATTGATACGTCTCATTGAGATAGTAACGAGCTACCTTTGGTAAAGTCGTTGCAAATTATACTCGAGTTTACGTCTGTAATAATCGATAAATTACTGGGCAATCTCTCTGCCTAATATACATCTTGAGCATATTCGCCGGAAGCACACGTTGAATAGCTGAGACGGACAACTAAGAACTATGTGTGTGTGTGTGTGTGTATAGATATATATGTGTGTGTACCACCCTCTGGCTTCATATATATATGAAGCCAGAGGGTTATGGAAGCTACACGAAATTTCTCCGAACAGCCACGACAAAGCTTACGGATCCATGCATGAATAATCGGGCATAAACTCCGTCGACGTGGCGTACATACTGGCGACATAGACAGTACACAGCATAAACCAGCCTTCAACCCTCGTCCTCCGTCCAACCCCAAAGCTCTCTCGGTGCCTCTTGTTGTCTCTCGTGTTCTCATCCGCAGCTCTGTCTCTATATACATATAGATGATGCCCCTGGCAACCCTTCGAATCCGGGCAATATGGCCACACGTTTATACACTACCTATATGCCATTCTATACACGTGCGGAAGTACTATATTGTGATGAAGATATATACGACCCGCACCTGTCAACAATATGTGATCAATTAAGGAGGAGTTCCGGCATTTAAAAAAAAAATAACACGTAGTTTTTGTTATCGGTAAAGACAGTGATTTACAAAATCCTATATGCGATTTATTGTTCGTAATAGTATTCTGATGATGTACATAAAAATTCCACGTTCGAAAATAGCAAAGTTGTAGAATTTCATTTTTTTATATTCCATGTTTCTCATTGCAGGGGTTGTGGAGCAAAACTGGGTATTATTTTTTGGTGTTATTGATTCTAAAAAAAAACTTCTCCTTTCACCGATTTATCGAATTCAATTTTTTTTTAAGTTCGTAGAAAAAATCAATATTTTTCAAAAATGTATTGTTGACATTAAAAGTGTTTATGTTGACTGTATAAATAATTTGAAAATGCTAGAAATTATTCGCAAAAAATAAAATATAATTTACTAATGTTTTCGTACCGTAATAAAAAAAAATCTGCATACAGTGAAGTAAAGTAGAGAGACGAGACAATAGATGGAAGCACCTTGCTCCGTGAGAACGAGACCTTCCATCACTACTACCCTCGCCATTGCCGGAGCTGCTGGTGCTTCTGACGGCGCTCGCTCGCGCAATCACTTACACGAAGTACCACAGTGGTTGGCGTGCACATTTACCCGTTCCTCTACATTGCCCTGCTCTGGGCTCTTTCCACGCTTTCCTGGAGCACTTTTCGACGATCTGCCCGTGGCGCTCGTAAAACTTCACGGGCTCGACAATTACATGAGAGAGTCGTAAAGGCGTAATGCTCCGTGGCGTAGGAAGCTGAGGAAACAAGGGGTTTCAAGAGGAAAGCACAACGAAGCTCTATAGAATGCTATAGGACTTGGTTGTACCCGGCAAGTCCACGAGAGATACAGCCAACGCTCAGAGTCGTTTCGTGAACGACGATGGTGGCTTCGACTCGAAAACAAATCCTCGAAGAGACGGCCGAGGGTGGAAAAGAGAAAGAGCGAATGACGAATGAAAACAATGGAAGAGGAAGAAGTGAACAACTGTGCGAAAGAAAAGGAGTAACAATCGTGCTTCGGACTATAGTGCATATAGTCAGAACGTGCTGAAAGAATAAATGAAAGATAAAGAAAGAAAGAAAGAAATAAAAAAAAGGTGAAAGTAGAGTGGGTGTAATATAAGGGTTGCTGAAGAGAAGGTTCAAGAGGCTCGCTAGCACATTTACTCTCGCTTCGTCCTCGTTTAGGGCAAATGTTCCAGAAGGGGTCAAACTGGCCAGAAATCTTCTAGAACTAGACGCGAAAAAAAAAGCGAGAGGTGAGTGCAGAAATCCGGACAATTTGCTTTTCACAATCTGAAGACAAAAGGGAATGAGAAGTCTGTTGAAAACTTGGCGACCATTAACTAGATGCGCATCAAGGAGTTTTCATTTTTTTTTTTGTAATTGTCTGCATTTTTGATGATCGCATGGGAATCATAAACGAAGTCGACTTTGCTGTGTTTTGTTTATTGAGTCAATATTTATTTAGCTGTTTAGTCATCTCGTTCGGAAAAGAACGATATACAAGTGGTGAAACTTTTTCAGTTTGCTTTTCACAATCTGTCCTTGGTGACTATCAGATCGTGAAGAAGTCAGTCTTAGAAAATAAAATATAATTTTTGGACAAACACTGGATCAAAAAATAGACAAAATTATGAAATAAAATTATTGTTACATTACTGAGTAACTGCGTGAGAACTAAGTCGACTTTAGTATACAGTTTATTGAATAACTATTTATTTCGGGGATCTATATTTTCAAGAAGACACTCAGAAAAAAACGACATACGTAAGTTTAGTGATTATTTCCTTATAAACAGATCACCTGATCTGGAAATGAAACAAAAAAATGTTGAGGACAAACAGTGACGAAAAAAGATAAACAAATTGTGAAATTTAATTTTTATTACATTAGTAACGAATGCATGGGAATTCCGAATGAAGACGACTTTAGTGTATAATTTATTGAATAAATATTTATACAGGGGATCATTGTCAGTTGCCCTCGGCGTCTATGTGTTCTGTTGGTGTGTCTGCAACTACGTGTCAAGCACCATTTATGGCACTACAAATATTTAGTTATCTTGCGTAACGACGATAACGACCTCCAAGCGATGTTTGTAAAGTCTTTTGAAGTATAACTATCGTTCGCTTTTCCTTGATTTGAGTTGCACGTCTTGATTGGGCTCATTAAAAGAGCTTGTCAAGATTATGTATACAATGCGCACACAATGTCTCGACACAAACTCTCAGATGCACGAGGCAATGAGACAGCTCTATCCGCGTTGTCACTGAGTTAAGTAAATTTCTAATAGAATTAATAAACGAATGAGAAGCCGCGAGACAGTGTCATAGGAAAGAGACGTGTCGTTATTGTGCAACTCTTCAAGGTATTTAGGATGACAGGCTCGTTGAAACCAATGCATGTATGTACATCTAGGTACGAAATCCAACGAAACTAATGCTTGAAATCCATATACGAAGACACGAGACCAGTTTCGAAAAGGTCTAAAAAAAAAAAAAAATGATAGCCATCATTTTGTATTGAATACAAATGTCTTTTTTTACAAAACACAAATATGTAATTTAATCTAATAAGAACACATTTATAACTCTATCATTAATTTCTCTAAAGAAAAAAAAAAATACCATGAATTAATTTCGAACAACATATCTATACAAAAATGCAACAATTTCAACTCTACCACGACACAATATTTTGATGGTGTAAAAAATTAAATTCGCCAAAATTATTCACTTCTTCTTCCTGTATGTTAATTACGTAACACAAATAAAACATGAAAAAAAAACGTTGATCGTAACGCCTTTTGCAATGAGAAACCACGTCACTTCTGTAGATTTTGGTTTGGCTTATTTGGTATAACAGTCGTAAACCATACTCGAATTTTTGTAGACACGTTTATATCCTCTCAGCATTATTTATGGCATATAAAAATTGCAGCTACGTATCCAACAATCAAATAAATTATAATTGATCTGTATAATATACTAATTAAAATGTTACAATTTAATTCATTTATTGAATGCATTCAACGCAAAAAAAAAGAAGCAAATTATGTGGTGTACGAAAAAAAGAGACTTGATCGTAAAATAGCTGCAAAATTTAAAAGGTACTTAATGAGCGGTAAACAAGAAAACCCGTTTATAAAATATATCACAGAACAAGCAGGTGCAAACGATGATATTATAACAGGTTGGATATATAATATAGACGTGAAAGCAGAAGTATGTAGCAAAGAGAGAGAGAGAGAGAGACAGAGAGAGAAAGAGAGAGAGAGGGAGAGAGATAGAGAAAGATATAAGAAAATGAAAAACACACACAAGGCAAGCAGGGGAGATCCTTGCAACTCTCTCAACTGGACGAGCAGCTGCAAGCTGTGACAGCGCGCGGATTCGCACACACAAACTCACCATGACGTAGTGGCGCTGCATCTCGGTCTTCTCCTGGGCGAGTTTCTCCAGCTCCATCTTAATACTGTACAGAACAAGCAGGAAATCGCACGTGTAAGCTAGACATTGGTAAGTGCACAGGCGACATTCAAAAGCCGATGGATGGGCTTAAAGGGGTCTTAAAGGGCTCTAGTCTTCTTATATACAAGCTATATTATATGTATATGCTATTACTATGTATATATACTTCTAGTATACTCGCTAATATGGCTGCACCACGAGCCACGCTTCCACTCTTCGCGCATTGATCCTCTCAACGTCATGTCATTTCTCCACTAAAGTGAAAAAGGCTAACGTTTCAACGATATATTCGTTCTTCTTCGTATCACAAGGATCAAGCAGAAAGATTTTTCGTACTATTTTTATAAGGTTTTAACAGATGTTAGAGATTAGAGTAATGGACATATACGTGTGATAAAAATAAATCACTCTAATCTACTGAATTGGACTTGGTTGATCGAACAAAAATGTCTATTTCAATCGTTTTATTATTATTCAGAATAATCGCCCGTTAATAATGAGTTTAGTGAAATGCTACGCTCTGTAAAATTGAAGTAAAAAAAAATCCACTTGTTACTTTGATTTTTTTTTAATATTTAGTAAGATGGCAAGAATAGTTGTAGAAAATATTGTATTAAATTTAGACAATTTTCGCACAGTTTTTACATTACAAATTCGTCACACGAAGAGTAATGATTATTGAAAAACCGTTTTTTTTTTTTAAATGAAAATAAATATATTGCAACGTGATTATACAAACTTGACTTTCCGTAAGTCGTGTCATTAACCATAATTTGTTCTTTACTTTGTAAATGTTTCTTTACTTTTTTTTTGTTAAAGGTACAGAAATGGTATATTCAGTAGATTAAATTGATTTTTCTTTCACAGTATGTTTAAAAAAATATATTTTTGTCAAAACTATCGTTCGTATTAATTTAATTTGATCTATTCTGCCATTCGAAATATGTAATTGCTAAATTATTGTAACGTTTGTGGGAAAACATGGGGTGAGGGTGCACAGCAAGCCGGTTGTATAATAATAATAACATACAATTAGTGCACAGCCGGCGATAGGAAACATTGATGATAAAAATGTACACTCTGTGTTATTGCGATTAAATTACGTGTTACAATAGCTTCTCTGACTTCCTCATTTTACCCTCTTCACTCGCGTAAATGAACGTTTGAACGGTTTGTGATATGAATGACAGAGTTTATAATGGACGCTTAGGTGTAAAGTGTTAGGTGTGATATGCAAGAATGAGTGATTGGCATGTTTTTATGATTCTTTCGTGTCGTTAATTACATCGTGTTCAATTGATGTTGATATGATTAGTGTTTTTCTAAATATACATGTTTGTGTCCGCGTGTCTGTGTGTGTGTGTATGTGTGTGTGTGTGTGTGTGTTTTTTTCCACGCGGCTTACCATCACGTAATGCCTCTGTATCTCTATTTTTTCACTGGCCAGTTTCTCGCACTCCAATTTAAGGCTGTATAAAGAGCAACAAGAAATTGATATTAATCGTCTAAACATTTTTTTTTTTTTTTTTTCAAAATATATGACAGACATAATAATATATACTAATTAATTGGTCACAATTGCGCACATGTACAGCTCTAAGTAGCCATTTCGGAAAGTTTCATAACGATAAATTAGATCTCGTCATCATAAACTTTTATTCAAATTTATTAAAAATCTTCGGCATCAGGTTTAGTCCTCAAATTATTTTACTTTTATTACTGTCTGAAAAATATTCGAAAGCGACTAAAAAATCTTGAAACTAGTGAAGATTGATGTTTACAGAGAGAATATTAATGACGTAGAGAGCGAGGGCGCAATTTCGCGGCATCCACTAAATGATATTGAGCATATTTCGAAACCACCTCTCTAAATCAAATGATAATATATACGAAGATAAATAGGTATACGTGCAAATGATTTCAATGAAATTTATGGACAATTGTTGAACTCGAAATTATGCAATCAGAGGGCAAACGTTAAATATCTCGAACTGTCTCTACCAAAATCATTGAGTGGCCATGTAGCCGTATTGAGAGTGGAGAGGCCACGGCAGGTGAACGAGAGGGAATCTCGTTATTCGACTGAAACAGGGAACGAGGGAGCTCCGAGAGGATCCCTCGAGGCAATGTGCATGTACACACGGCGCACGTTCTCTGTTGGCTAGCAGCTTCTACTATATGCATAGCTTCCAGTCGGACAAACAATTATCCGCACCGGTCCAGACGACCGGAACGCGTTTTGCCTACTCGTCCACGAGGCACCGACGTGAACGTGGGTGCTTCCGCGCTGTATGTGCCGGTAAACACGAGGTGCACAGTGATAGAATGAGGGGAAACCAGGGGGTGTATGATAGTGTGGAGAGAGTTGGATACTGGAGGCAGAGTACAGCCATCGGATTCTGCGATTGTACAGTGTATACCAGGCTCAGCAGTAGCTCACTCACGTACTCGTACCCTCAGTATTGTTCAATTTACTGTTACTAAGGTGGATATTTCACTGCTATTCACACATTTGCCAGTGTGATAATGATAAGAAATTGCACAGTTATATTTTGCACAGCTGTATTGAGCCAATTATCAGTAGGGTGTCAATATTTTGAATTTAAATTTCTACTTTTATTTTTATTAGAAAGAAAAAACACTCTTCGAAGGGTCCACAAAATATTTAAAGGTCGCTCAACGAATGAACAAAAATGGTTGTAATTGAATTTTCGTTTCATTATTTGTTGTCACGATTATCGTTGAATTTTTTTTTGTCAACTACTGTGAATCAATTGAAGGTTTAGAAAATGCTTGAATTACTGCGTAATGTTGGATATTTGTATTTGAAATTGAATATCGAGAAATCAGATAAGATGGAGGGTGAAATTTGAGATGATTTTTTTTTTTTATAGAATTAACCTACAATTGTGAAATCATGATTTTCGTGAATTTTTAAAATCTTTTTTCATTGAATAATTCGTTGAATGATCTTCAAACTTCATAATATCTAATATTGGACTTTTTTGCAGAATCATATTCGAAACTCACAAATTTTCAGACATCCTAAGTAAATTAAAAAAAAAAAAATATTGCCAACTTCCAACTTTTGGTTGGAAATGTATGCATCCTTATCTTAAGTTTTTTCCTGTTTCTCCAACATTTGATCGCTGTGCACACTCGAGAATCTACTTAGATATACCGACATGTGCTGCCACTGATGCACAGTACTACAAAACAATCCGTGTGGGCGTTTGTCGGGTTCTTCTTCGGCCGACACAGCCAGAGGTTTACTGTGTAACATAACGAGATAGGCTCTTCCTGTTCTTTCTGTATATCGTATATATGCAGAGAATCGGCGAACGGAGAATCGCAATTTTGTCGTACGGACACACACGTACACACTCTCTTGCGTCTCCGTGGAGCGCGGTTCTCCGCAATTTGAAATAACTGCTTTGTGGCACTACCATCAGGATACGTTCGAGTGAGCCAAGCTAGATTGCTTGCTCTCGGTTCCTTCCTGACTGGCTCATGGTCGAGTCCTTGGAAATATTTGTTCTGGACACACTTCTCAACTTATGTTTGACATCAACTGTTTCCGTACTTCGTTGTCTCGCTCTTTTGTCTTTCTCGGTTAAATTGTACAGCTTGTAAAACAGCTAAATACTAAATTCTTTACATGTGCGAGAACAAAAATAAAATGCCATATTTGATTGCGTACCAATGCAATCTTTAATTTTAAATGAAATGTTAATTCAACAGACGGAAAAATATTTCCAAGCTTCTCCCGGAGCTTTCGCCAAGGACCCTAAATTTTATTACACTATATAATAATAATCATAATCTTATTTGTAATAATATAATTTATAACATCCTTCAATTATGTAATAAAAAATTATATAATCGTATTACTTATAATACTATATTATTATTCAATTGACTTAATCTTTGCTCGTGATTGCAATCGAGACAGTAAACTCACTTGTGATACTGTGCTTGAAGAAAATTAAATTCCTCCTTTATCCTATCGCAGGATTCGCCCACTGTGAATTTGAAAGGTTGCCCGGGTTGCGGTGGACCCTGTAACAAAGAAATGAATAAAATCATTAATAAATCGCCCGTTCATCTATCTTTTTTTCTTTTTTTTTCTTTTTTTTTAAATCTGTTACGTTGTTCGGAAGTTGGGAGATGCATTTAAATTTTTCGTTGTCACTGTTTGACAGGCGCATACTCCAGTTTCATAAATGCGAGAAGCGTCCAATGATATACGCAATCGCGCATGCATTGTCCTCTTTCGTAGCAGCTATACAGGACACTCACCGCTCGAGTCCAATACAGCATTAATATACATATCCATATACGCGGGCGACAATTCAACGGAGCGAGGGAGTGTCGATTTGCACATTGCCATATATACAAGTGCACACAGTAGTGCATATATAGGGTGGCGACGCGATCGCGCCAGGAAACGAGCGACGAGCTCGCATAATCGACGAACACGCTTCTGGCCGCTGTTGCACGCAGGCACGCATGCACGCACAGGGCATAAAAGCAACGGGCCGGACGCACGCGACGGCCGCGTACACCGAAGGCGAAAGAGCATGAAACGACAGGCAGTAAAACCCCCCGGTAGCGAGAGGGGATACAAGCGTAAATCGAGAGATAGAAGATGAGTGAGCGTAAACCAAGCTATATACACGAGGCATTCTCTGTCAATAGACAGGCGCTTTTTCTTTTTGTGTACATGATATCTCTCATGATTCGCGAAATTTCACTATTCGAGAGTATTGTGAATTTCTTTGAAATTTTTTGTGCTTACCCGTAAAGGAAGCTTTGTTTTCGTGGATTTTTTTTTTAAATTTTTATCTCAGGTTAATTAAAATTTGGGTGTGTGTGTGTGTGTGTATGTGGGTGATTTTTAAGATATTTTCTTCAAATTTGGTGCACAAGTGGATTACCATATAACAACGTTTGGGATTGTATTTGGCGCGAATCAGTTGAGAGGTTCAAATTTTACAGTATTTTGAAAATTTTGAAAAAAGACTTTTTACACTATAACTTTTGTAAATTACAAGATATCAGGTTGAAATTTTTTTTTAATGGACTAACATTAATCCATGATCAATTATATTGCAATTTCAATTTTGTAAAAACATGTCTTCAAACTTTCTAACTCTTGTAAATTCTAAGATATATGGCTGTTATTTACCACGTAAATTCATGATTATTTATTATCATGGATGAATTATTTATTTTTTGATGAATATCGATTTTGCTCCGAAAAAATCAAAACATTACTGTAGCGAAAAAAAAAAAGTTTCAAAATTTTCCAGCAGATTTCAATCAAATTTCATTCGGATTTTAGTTGAAATATTATAAAATTTCTAATGTTTTGAAAAATGTCTCTTGCGAGTTCAAATTTGGGCGAGAATCGATCGAGTAGTTCGAATTTTATAACAGTTTAATTTTTTTACAATATAAAATAGTCTGATTCTTGATTTTTACGAGATTATAGATTTTTAATTCGAACAGTAACTTAATTTAATGTTTCCCAGTGGCCTATAATAACAGAATTTGTGTGAAAAAAAAAATATAACAGCGGGGAAGCAATGTCGCAATTCCAATGACCGTCTTTTTTGTTTTTAAAAAATCTACGACCTGTATTTCTTCTTAAATATTGATAGTAAAATCATTTAATATAAAAATGTTAAAAACTTGATTTCTGAAAAATGGCATTTTTCAAATATGTCTGACACAGAATCTGTCTAACACTTGAACTTTTTTTTTTTCACAGTCGCAGTTATCAAATTTAAAGAGTCAAAAAAATGTATTACTTTGTAATTAGATTCTATTATTCATGCTTACCAATATATAAATACTTATAAAAGAAAAAAACTTCTAAATATCCGTGAAAAAAAAAAAATCTAAATTCACCGAAAGTACTCTCTCAGTAAATTCTTTTGCTAATTATGAGAAATATTGAAGAGGGTCGGAATTTTAACAATGTCAAAGACTCATACACTTACCAACGATTTATATAATCGAGCTACGGATACCATGCTATATGTATGTGCGGATATGCCGCGAAGTTCAGAAATGAGATGCGCGAATAATCGGTCATTTCCCAGCCCTAAAAAGATCGCGTGACAAGCGGCGGTCATCAAGTATTACTATACTTGATGCAACGCGGGGCGCATCCGTGCGAGGCCGATAATCGCGTTCGCTCCGCAATTTGCCACGCGGTGCATTACACTTAATCAACATCGCGGATCGGACCCCGAGCAAAGCACAATTATTATGTGGGTACGTTCCTATCACCTATATACGGTATACGATCGTGTGTGCATATAACGTCCGTTGAGCACTCTTTCCGTCTCTCTCTCTCTCTCTCACTCTCTCTCTAGGTATATGTACCGTTATCGATTTCACGACGAAGCATCAGCGGAATAAAAAAAATGATTTGCTGCAGAAGTATACGGCGGTAGTTGTCACAACACGGGTTTATTTACCGTCGATAATAAATATCATACATTTTATGTGCAGCGCTGTAAAAGGAGATAAAGAGAAGGGTATAATGATTGGTCGATTAATCGTCATCTGAGATCATTGGATAATTGAGGCGGAAGAGTAATCAAGCTCGAATTTTTTTCTTTCATTTTTTTTTTTTTTTTTTTTTTTTAATCAAGAGGAGGAAAGAAAAAGTCAATGAGTTCTGGCAAATTGGTCAGAGAACGACTCACTCGACTTTGCTTCGCTTCTGGAATCGCAGGAATCTCATGATCAAGAGTCGCGGTAGCGACTCGACGCCAATTGACTTTAACCGAAGCGGTATAGCAGAGTTTCAAGACTTTGTAGCACCGCGCATAGAGCCGTAAAAGCTGTATTATGTATATCGAAGCATTATAGGCTATTTCATTGTCTGTGTTCATGTGTTTTCATATGTGCGAGCTGCTTGTGTATGTGTATGTGCTCGATAATAATGTTACGAGCGTATTATCGATCGTTTTACACGTTGGTGCCCAACTAACGCAAGCTTTCCGACTTTTCCTGGTGCATCGTAAAATCATACACCGAGCACCGCAAATGCAATCATAGTACATGAAAAACGATGCTTGCCACGTGTACAATTGCGGCATTATATTATTAGGTAAGGGACTAGTGTTTTTTCTTTTTTTTGTTTTTGTTAATTTGTTTGAGTGAGAAACTTATTGTACTTTGGAATGTCAAACGAATGATTAAGGATGCATTGTATAATATATTGTTAACAAAAAGTTTGATTTTATTTAAGTAGTTTGGAAAAGGAGAATGATCTGAAAAGGATATTGATTTTTAATAAGAATAATAATAATGCCAAGAAAGTTCTTAATAAATTTAAAAAACAAAAATTGTTTAGTCAATTGGATGAAGAACTTTTTATATTACGCATGAAAATTATTCTATGATTTGTTTTTCCAGTTGCGAAATTCCTGTTTTCGAGAATTTTTTTGCGGTTGGGTTTATCAAATTCTTTGTTCAATGATCTTAAAACGTGTAATCTATACATTTTATCTGTCCACGAAAAAATGTCCAAAATTCGGGACTTTTTATTTATATAAACAAAAATTATAAGAAAATTCTACAAAAAATTCTTGAACTTTTTTTTTTTTTTTACAAATTTAGTAACAACTTTTTAGTGCCAATATTGTTATTCAAAATCAACATTCTTGGTATCTTCAATAATGTTGATTTTTTCTCGTCTGAAACTACTCAAATTCTAACAAAATAAAACTTTTGGTTAGGAATTTATGTGGTAATGCATACTTAATTTATTAATAATCGGGATTAATTATTCTAAAACAAAATAATTTTATCAGAAAAAAAAAAAAAATTTGCCATTATTTATAAGTACCATCTACCAGAAATTATGCATGACATTTTTGAACCGGAATTTTTTTTGAGACGGACAAAAATATTTTTGAAAATTCAAAATTATTTTCTACTTATTTGTATGAAATTGGGAGTCTTTGGTATACAACCGATGGAAATAGAATTTACAGTTGCCGAGCTTTGCACTACAAGGGACGTGCATAGACGGTACATGCATTTTGCTCTCAGTGTGCACACAACAGAGAGAGAGAGTATATATCGCCTGGTAACAAGCTGCAGCAATGAGCAAGCAGCAGCAACAACAGCCAACCATGCGAAGCCGTTGGAAGTCACGCTCGCGGCGTGTAAGCGTCGAGATATTCGACACGCGGTTACACGGTTACAAGGGGACTTAAGAGGATGCATGCTCGCGCATGGCGACGACAACTACGAATACGACGACGGCTTCGCCGACGACCAAAGAAACGAGAAATACTATATGTATTCGTTACTCACCGTTCCGGTAGGAACTTAAACGCCGTCGCGTGTTAAATATATGTACATAGTATGCATTCGTCGAAAGACTACTGTACGCGACTGCTTGGAAGACCATTGACGACAGTTCGTCAAATACTCAGTTCGTCTACGGAACATATTTAAAAAATAAGTTCATTGACTCAAGTGAAATAAAGTAAACGAAAAAAAAAAAAAAAAAAAAGAAAAAAAATACATTATAAATTGTATGGACTCTAAAAAAGCTGACTTAAAATTACTGCAGGTGCAGGAAGCATTTTTAAAAATAGTAACTAGAAACAGAAAACAAAGTTATGGAAATTTAATATTATTATTGTTAGAAATATATTTTCTAAAATTAGTTATTTAAAAACCACTTTGTAGTGGAAAACTTACAATTTTCTTTTCACGAAATTAAGAAAAATATATTTCTAGACCAACATTTATTGGTAAAAGTAAGAAAAAGAAATTTATGTTTCATTTTTTTTTTTTCTATGACGTAAGACGAGACAGTCAGGTGGTGAGACGTGTTCAAAAAAGAAGATAACTGGTGGCGTTGGTCAAGAAAGAGGACAAGAGGGTTGTAGAGTGTATATAGGGGGAATATTGGGAACCCTGCTGATCGGCAGAATCGCTGATCCCATTTGTACCGCGAGAGGGAGGGAGGACTCGACGCCGGGATGAGGAGTAGAGAAAGCCGATCGGGCCAATCCAATTTATTTATTGGCTTTTGGACGTGCAGAGCATAGGTGTCACGGTGGGGTGTGTTACCCGGCACTCTCTCTCTCTCTCTCTCTCTCTCTCTCTCTCGCATATATACATACATATATATGAGAGAGTATACGTATATGTATATGTATATACGAACACACGAACGAGCAATTTCGATCTCGCGCCCGCGCCACCACGTTATACGATTATTTATGCATAGCTGCAGCATTTACCGTGCGCTCACGCTCTCGCTCGCTTTTAGCTCTCGCGTTCGAGTGTAAATGTTGTTGCGCCAGACGAGCCGCGTGTAAACCAGTCTCTGTCAGATAAGGCGAGGCGCATAGCCCATTCTATACATACAATATGGATAAACATTATATATTACAACGAGATCTGTCTTGCTACCATAGTTCATGTTCGAATGGATGTGTTTTTTTTTTTTTTTTTTTTTTTTTTTTTTTTTTAATACAATATAAATCCAACACGATCGATAGTTGTTCCAATACACGCTTATCATAATTTTAACTCTCGGAGAGCGTGCTTCGAATAGTTTTAATAAAATTCATGTAGTACAAGTCTCAAGATAATATAACGATTTGCAGACATGTATAGCGATTTCCAGAGCGAAACGACAGGGTCGTGAACCTTCTTTTTAATATTGTTTTTTTTTAGTATGTTGTAAGACTCTATACCAATTATTAGATTTTTTTTTCGAAAATGGGTTGTTCACTTAAAGACTAAGCCAACGTATTTTTGAAATTGAAGAAAATTCAAGATACTGCATTTTTTTCTTTGTCTAAATATTATATTTAATTGTCAAGATAAATAAAAATTGAGGGGCTGAGTGAATTATTAATTTTAATTACAAATTACTTAAATAGTAATTATCAATTTTTTTTTCTCATAGAAGTTGCATTTACTCGATGCTCGGTACATGAGACAGTGAAAAAGATGAATTTTTGATTTTTTAAAAATGTTCTTAATAAAATTATTTGAAAATTGTATTCATCAGCTCGCTGATTATTAATGGACAATCAGGGCAGAAAAGTGAATATAGGAATATATAATAGACACGAAAAGTAATGTTCGGCTTATGCGCAAACCAACTTTTAGACACTGCTTGCGAAAAGAGCCACTTTCGTCCCGCAAAACTGCCACGAAAAGCGTTGCTTTTCATGCACGATTTACAAAGAAAAAAAATTGCTTTTGCCCTGAAAGGTTCCATATGCATTGTCGTGAAATGCATTGTACATAAATTTCTTGAGGGTACATTGTCGAAACATCGTAACGCCATAGGTGCAGTGAGTTTATAGCTTTGAGTTGATCGATGAGCCTATACCGACGATAAAGCAGTAGCAATGCACCACACAGAAATACCGGAAATCGATCCTCGTATCGCTGTCACGTTCTGTCGTGTGGTATACGTAATCGCGTCCGGAGTGTGCCAGAGGGGAATGCGTGGGGAATATAGTGAGAATGAGGGATGAGAGAAAGCTAAATGATTTTCCGGCGGAAAAGCGTAGGCCCGAATCATAATCCGACGAATAATAATGATAATGAAGCGAGAGAGGCACGGGAGCAGCGGGGGTAGGGGGTAGGGGGGGGTATACCCAGTCGTCAATCAGTCTCGCCTCTGGCAGCCATGCTGCGGTTCTCTTCAATTTTATCATCCGATAACTCGATTCACCATGCGCATCATCATGATTTCATCCCAACCCCTATTATGATCCCCCTTTTCACCCTGTTATGCTTCTACTTTTCATCCATGAATAATCGCAATTTCGTCGGACCGTAGAACAATTGGATGCAAACTGAAAAAGATTGGTGTTGAGAGATAAAATGTTAAAAAAAAAAAAAATTGAATCACTGTCATTTTTTAAATATAAATAATGTATCATGATTTTTTTTTTAATTTTCAGAAATATTAAGCTAAAATGGTTGATATTTCTTTTTCAATCCAGTTGATCGGTGCAAATGTTGATTTTTAATACGTTTTAGAGTTTAGGTTTTACCACTGGACGAAATTGGCTTGTTTTAAAGTCTCCTTCTCTTTGTGAGAAGAATGTGACTGCTCCGAGTACAGCAAGTTACATTTCAAGTAGTCATGCAGATGTCACAAGGATATTTTTATTTATTTTATTGTGGAAAGAAAAATTGACAAATAAAGTGGATATTTCTTCTGCGCAAAGCAAAATGGTTCAAGCGTTGAGAACAGTAAATACTTTAAGAAATACTTTACTATAAATAATAAAATTTTATTAACGGTTTGTAAATTAATTATTTATATATTGTATCTTCTCACAAAGAAAATTAGACGTAATATAGTGAAATCAAATGCAACGGTTCGTTCTGAATCAGTTGACTAATTTGATTTTGACGACAACCGGGAAAATCTTCATTTCACTCCTCAACTCATAGATTTTTATTATATTCTTAGGTGGACTGGACAAAAGTATAATACAGAAGAATCCTCACAGTTTTCTTTCTGTTTATCTATCCTTCGAGTATAATTTTTCTGAATAAGTGAGAAAAATATAAATCAACAAGTCCACCGGAGTTGAATGAATTTCAAGACGTTACAATCTCGAAAATGTATCGAATACTGTTTTCAAGATTGCAAAGACGCACGTGTAATCTCGGCTACTGAGTAAGAATTGAGTTGAAGAGGGACAACGAAAAGGGAGAGGAGTCGGGGATTGTGGCATCGTCGCCAGGACGACGTCGAGAAACGACGGTGGTCCAGCCAGTGGCCACCCCGGTTGCGGTTATGCTGGACCACGGAAACCGCTGGTTCGCGGTGTCGAACCGCTCGGTGACCACGCCATGGTCAGCTCGACGCTCTCCAGTCTCACGATGAGCTCGACCGAGAGAGAAAGGCTGAATTATGCTATAGAATACCGCAAGCGCGTCGTCAAAATACTCCGCTCAAGCAAAAAAAAAAAAAAAAAAAACACAAATAAAATATAAAACATAAAATCGTATTCACAGGACTAACGATAAAATTCATCGTTATTTATACACCCCGAATACTTTCCTAATATGAGAAATTATAATATTTATAGACAGCTATATAAATAATTCATTAAAAATAATATTTGTATCAGCCAATGCAATTTTCAATAATTCATTAATGAGCAGTTGTAATTAAACATTGTAAAATTGCACCGTCATACAACAGAATTCGTGATTGACCTTTTAAATATTGACACATTCGGCTTATCAATTTCCAGTGCGATATGTGCATTTAATTAAAATTTATAATAAAATATTACAAACGTGTGTTGCGGGGTGTATTGAAAAATTTAACAACGAGCTCAACCAGCAAAATGCCTATTGAACTTATCGAATAACCGAACGACTGGTATCAGAATAAAGGGACTGTCTGGCTCGTACATATCTGTGTAAAACGAAATACAGCAGGCTGAGGAAGCTATATGCATTAGTATTAGCCATCGGTGGAAGTAGTGAAAGCACACCGTTGAACACGACCGCGCTAGCACAATTTGCATAAGCAATGCATTTTGATTCGCGTTCTCGCGATCAGCTCCACCACCGCATTGTACCGTCCACAGGGAATGACATAAATAATTCATGACATAATGACGATTCCTGGTGGAACGAGAAATACGAGAATTTTCCCGGTACAGAAACTCTCGGGCAAGTCTATATTCGCGGAATTTGTGTTGCACTTTGAATAATACAACAGAGTTGATGGTTTAACGTCGAGTGTATGAAGAGAATCCTGTTAATTTCACTATGAAATACGTTTCTATTAATCTGATTACTCAGAAGTTCGATAAATTATTAAAATCCTACTGGGGGCAAAGCTATATATCATCGGTAAATATACCTATTTATAGATATACATGCGCCGCGTTAGAGGAGCGACCATTGAAGGAGGGAAATATAATTAACAGGGACCGTGTCGAGGGGATCGATATCTTCATCCTCAATTATTTTCCTTCCTCGTAATACGCTAACTCGATTGGCTAAGCGAAGCGTGACTTAAACCGCGAAACCCCGAGGTACATGTACTACATGTATAGTATGCACTGATGCTATATAATACGATGCTTGTGTGCAATGCATACAGCACCAGCAGCAGGGTATAAGGGCTCTCTCGGACGGGGAACCCGAGCGGGCGAACGATCAGCTAGAGTTCTCCGACAATGAGCTCGCGGGGAACATAATCTCATAGCGGGCGCGCCTAATCAAGACCCCCCGTCCTTCAGTCCCTCCTTCAGCCCCTCACATCGTCCTCTACCCTCAAGCTCGTCCTCGAGGCTCGTCCAATTAATGGATCTCGATAGTCGAGCGAGTCACGTCTCTTTCTATCCTCTGTACTTCGTATATGAGAGTCCTCTGCTCTCTCTCTTCCTTTTTTTTCTCTTTTACCCTCGCACGACATCAAGCTTCATGTCGTTTCGTACGAGAACACCTGCGGGAGCTTTTTTTTCGTACGGTAATAATTGGGTGCACTGTACAGTAAAAATGAAAGCAACATTTTTGTACATTTAACGACGGTTTTTGTTCGCACAAACGTCAACTATTTTAAAATACCTTATATTACCCTTTGTTCTCCACTTTAAGAACTACATGGATAGAGTCCACAATGTCCAGGACGAGCCTCGTAGATTCTCAAATGGAGAACAAAACGATAAAGGAAATCTCCAACTCACAATCGGACATAAAATGGTTTGGCTTCATTGAGGATCAATCCTAATATGGTCCAAAGTGTTTCTGAGCTTTCAACGTATAGGAAACTTGGAATATACACTCATGTACATAAATACAGTAGCCAGTAGTTTGAACTTGGTGAACGCAACGGAGTTGGCCCTTTCACCCTCTCTAAATCTACCTACAATAAACCCACATACTCGACTAGATCCCTCGGTCTCGACTCTACCGCGCGCTCGTAGATCCAACGATAAATGCGCGCGGCAGTTTAACCCACCGGGCAATTAAGGCGATACGATCGCGAACGTGAAATAACGTCACACCGACGCGAACAACACGCTGGCGTGGAGAAGTTGGATGTGGTCGATCTCGATATCGCGTGCGTGCCTGTATACCGGTAAGCTGTTTCTCGACCTGGTCACGTAGGTACGTTTCTCCGTTTTACCTCATTCTGATGCATATGCGTTGCCCAAGTATTATAGCTAAATCATGAGGGAAAACAACCAACCAACCAACCACTTTTGTACTACATATGTTATTAAGAGGCTCAAGCATCAACGTGGAATCCCTGGAGAGTGACTTATACACTTTCTTATTTTTTTTTTTTTTTTTTTTTGCTGCATTCAGTATGTTTCTAGTTTACGAACTGCTATAAATGGCGTGTCTACGCGAATTCTGACCACGTTGACAAGTCGTTTAATAAATATCGCCTACGTTCGCGTTATATAAAATAAAGTTTTAGTTTATAAAGTCTTAATTCTACATTATTAGCTGTGGGGAAAAATTCGTACTGAATTTGTAGGTAAAAGTTTTAGAAAATATGTAAAAGGTATGATTTTTATATGCCTTTTCTTAAATACACCGGTAGAGGACTATTATCTATTTTAAAGTGTCATGAGCAAGTTCTAGTTGAAACAAATATTTGTTGGAAAAATTACGATTTTTTTGGTTAACTCTGTTAATCATAAAATGTATTCCGCAATGTTTAAAGTTTCTTCTATGTTTATTTCATTTATATCGAAAATATATCGGTTTTGGTTGTAGCCAATTGAAAATCGACTCGGTTCATTTTATTTATACGAAATTAATTCTCCAATTCTTTTTTAATACACATGATATTTTTTAAAAATTCACTTAAAATTGTACATTTTTTTATCAGTTAAAAATGATTGAAAATTCGCGAGACTTTTTTTTCTTAACAAACTTCCACACACGAGAAGTTCACTGCGCAGAGTTTCATAAAAACAGCTTTGATTTTTCGAAAACGAAAGTTTCATAATTGCAAGAAAAATTCTTTGAAGAAATTCGTATTCGGAAAAATCAGAGAATACACCTCACGAAAAATAAAAAGATGCTTCCATATCAAAGTAACTAAGCAACGTTTTGTTTTTGTAATTAAAAAGTTTAATTTGTATTTTTTTTTGTAAGTGTTTATAACACTTTTCGTCACTATTGTTGTACGAAACCATTCTTAATATTCTCAAACTCGAATTCTAATAAAATCAAGCTCTTAGGAATGTATTGCTTTGAGCAAAGTACTTTTCGTCGCACATTATTGTTTTCTATAATACATTTAAAAAATCTTAACCTATCCATGTGAAAATGATCTTTTGCTTTCGCGCTTACAGCGACAGGTATATAAATGAATTCGTAACAAATCACGTCTGACAATATGAGACCACACGGACATGCAGAGTGTGATTAAAAATCCAGTGGTTTAGATATGCCGACCACTTAATAAAGCACTGTACACCTGTTTATACTCTTACAAACTTGTGAAAAGTTATTCACTAGTTATAACCGTACCAGCTGTTGTTCGAGCTCTCTTGTGCGTGCGCGCCTTAACTTAATAAAACGCCCCACAGCATAAATCCCCAACCCTACAGTCATTTTATATCGCACTATCGTAACAGAGAGAGAGAAAAAAAAACGGAACATTGTACGGACTGAATCACAAACTTTTATATAAATTATAAAGTTTCTGGGACACACGTAATATCGTGCTGTTAACTCGATCAATGCCCGCGGAGCGACTTAATCTTTTGTACCAATTTAACTCACTTATAAACCTTAATATAAATATATAGGACTGGGCTGACGCGTCGATGAACATCACTCGAAGAGAGGACGAAATGAATTTTCAAACTGAATAATATGATTTCCCGGAGTGCGACGTAATTTCATCAAGAGGGACATATATGTCGAGTGGCACTCGGCTATATTGGTGTAACGATTGTATTATTAATGGTTCGAGGGTTCTTCAGAGCGGAATTTTAATTTAGAATTCATCTCTCCTCGTCGGAGCATAACGGTGATTCACGAGACAGACAGTTACAGATCCACTAACTGTGGGGGAGAAGTCTAAACGAGATGATTGTAACCTGTCGAGTGTCTGTCGAGTGAAAATCAGAGTACTTTTCTACCGAAGGAGATAAAACCGTCCATTAGCAATTGTATATTGCATATATGTATTATATATATAAATATATGTGCATATATGTTACATGGTAAATCGTATACGTCGTTACGAAACTCCGGGATGTTTGCTCAGGTGAGCGAGAAACTCACCTCTAGGCGTACGAGAAAATAGATTAATAATGCAAGTATATGTTAGCTCGATTAATTATGATCGGTATATAGTGGACGCTTGGCTTGCCATTTTATTTACTTTCTTGGGACGGTGCTGTGGTAATGTGAGCGTGAATGAGACACTTGTGAGTGACACTCGGCTGTATATAGTGACACTGCAACAATGATGAATTATAAATTAGAAGATCAAAGTGAACGGATAATGACTTGGTTTTCTCGGCACACCTCCTCTGTCACGCGAGTCTCCTACTCGTGTGAGAATATGCGAGAATATTAAATATGAACACGCAGAATTTACGTGAAACTCTGGTTTTCGTTTTCTTTCGTGTAGGAGGATGATAAAGGATGCCAGCCGATGTTGTAATGAAGAGAGTATGGTTTCCGACAAAAAGAAATATCGCGATTGGCAGAAATGAATATTGCAATTTTTTTTCGAGTTACAGATTTACTTGCCAAAATATTGCCAAAAATTTAACGGGTGCATAATATTGTCTTTAAATTTTACTATATATGCAGCGTTACTTCAAACTCATCTTTGAAATATAATTTCGCGTTTCGTTTTCAGGAATATTAGTGAAGAAAAAAACATAATCCTTCAAAACAGTATGACTAAAAAATATTTCTGTAGTAATTTAATTTTTGTATTTTTCAACAATGTCTCAGACAAAATAAAAACATGACAATACAATTTTTTGTCAATGTTCGACCAGAAGTTTTCGACGATATTTCAATTAAAATGAAATATTGGAGACATTTCGGCAATATTTGAAATATTTAAAAGAAGTTATTGTATTACACGTTTCTTCCTCGTGATCATCTATGTAGTGACAATATTTTATGCACCGATATTGTCACAATTTTTTAAGTTCTAATTTTTCATACAATTATTATAGAACTTCGCTTACAGGTAAGTTCGTTTAATCATTTCATTAGAGGACAACAATGAGGTCCAAGGGGAGAGGAAGGAAACTTGTCGTACTAAGCGGTACTGCACCGTTGACTTTGCATTACTGTAATCGAGCCACTCTGCCCCTCTATGGTAATGTAGCCTATAAGCACGCCTTCAATCTCTCTCTCTCTCTCTCTCTCTCTCTCTCTTACACTCTTTGTCTTATTACTCTACTGAGACCTCTACCCCCTTCCCATCACGTCACGGCCACACCCCACGATAAAATCAGTTGGCAAGTTCATCGGAGCAAGACAACCGAGCTGAATAGCAAACGTCTCGATAATAGGGTAGACCCGAGACGAAGAATAATCGGAATTGGATCGAAGAATTGAAGGAGACGATTATTCAACACCATCACGATCCGTCTATACCTACTGATCCACTTTTCGCGAGGAGCTATGCGACAAAAATAATGGAGTTATTTGTAATAGAAGCGCTGTGGCGACGCAAACCCGGGTCAAATACCTTCAACGATCGTCTGCAAAGTTGATACAGAATTAAATAAAGACCCAGATATGGAACCAGACGAACGATGAATTGTGGCGAACGAGTTTCTAACTTCAGTTAAATATTTATGCCGAAACTGCGACCCCTTGGGTAGAATCGATGAAGTAATCAGTTGAGTTATTTCAGAACCAATCTTTATTCATTCTCCGTTTCTACATATGCTACTGTTAATTGTGTGTGTCATATTTTTTTTCAAAATGCACGAGGTTTTTCTGCTTGAAAGAACGACGTCATTCAATACAGAATTCTCTGCTGATCATCTTTATTGTATCAACTGTTCCGAGTTTAAAATATTTGGAAAATTAATATAATGGGAACATTTGTGCACTTTGATTGGTTTATTCAATGTAATGAATAAAACAATATTTAAGTACTTGCATGTTGAACACGATTTATTTTGCAGAGTTTTTAGTATGTCGTTAATGAATTTTCAATAATACTCGTAATTAAATGGAATATTACAGGTCAGGCATACATATTTTATATTTTTTTTTTTTATAAAAGGACAACGATTGTGCGTAATTGTTTGAAAAAAAAAACTTTATTGATTTACGCGATCAAAAATAAAATGTTTAATTTTGAATGGTTAGTTGAAGCGATATAGTGCTATTTATGGTTCTGCTCTTGTACACAGTGAAAAGAAAAGTTTTGCAGATACTTTGTAATTTAAAAAAATTGTTCGAAAACATCAAAACAATTTTAAGTGATTTGTGCTCAAAAAAGCTTGTACAAAAGAACAAGAAATAAATCACAGATTACTATTTCATTTATATAAAAAAAAAAATATTTTCTAAATTGCCAACAACGAAAAAGTGTAATTTCGACAAACGTACGACAATTGTCTATTAATAAAAGAACTTGTTCGGCTTTGGTCGTGTATTAATAACATTATTTTTGTTAAGCTTCGTCGTATCGACCTAATTTTTATAGACGGAATTAAAAAAAAAAAAAAAATTCCATTTATAAAAATTAGGTCGATACGACGAAGTCTATTAATAAAATTTGGAAAAATCATGAAATACAGATGTCTTTTTGTTAAATTTACAAACGATTTTGTCAAGCTTATAAAACAAACTTTTGTTTTGTTTAGCCGTAATTTAATAAACCGGTTTAAATAGCAAAAAAAATTTAAAAAATGAACGTACAAAACGCATTTCGTCATTCATACAAGCATATTTTTATAGCACAGAAGCCAGACGGCAGAAGTTTTAATTTTCATGACTTTGACCTCAAGACTCCGTAAGATGCATTATGTACCTTGAGGTACGGAAATAATATTAACATGGCGAGTTCGAGCGACCGCAACGCTGTTCTATCTATGCTAATTCATCGCAAGACAAGGAACACAACAACGTCGTGGCCCGTGCGCCGAGGGAATGAAGAAAATATACCGAGTCTCGAGCGACGAAATCGAGTCTCGATACTTATCTGTCCACGTGTTCGTGCGGTCTCTCTCAACTCTCCGTCTCTCTCTCTCTCTCTCTCTCTCTCTCTCTCTCTCTCTCTCTCTGTCTCTATCTCTCTCTCTGATATTCTCCATATGTACGGCGTACGTCCGTTTGCTAGTGAGCGCGCGCGCGCGAGCTCAACGCCTCCTGATAAATTATGTATGACCCGCTGCCCACACTCTCCCCACCCTCTTACTACCTTCTCTTTCGTCTCTGACTCTCGTTTCTCTTCCCCAATGCTCTCTTGTATACACTATATAACTCGATTCATAAATATGGATGTTTGTTCTCGCGTATAACCGGTGAGCACTTTGTACGCCACGCTTTAGAGCGTGCTCTCTTCTCGTTGTACTCCTTTTCGCATGCACGAGAATCGAATAACTCGACTACTGCCAGCAGAATTTATATATATATATATATATATATATAATAGAGCGACCAGTATCCAGATTAATCTGACAGAAAATAAGAAGTGGTAGGAATGAAGTTCTGCGATGGAAAGGAGTAAAAAAGGAAAATAATAATCTTATTCTGTATATCAGGTACTCGAGTGGATTCCAGCTCGTCGGTTTTACTTTCGTTATACGATCCGATGGTATAATAACAAGCGGGCTGAGAAAAGTAAGACAATTGTGAGAAGAAGAAAGATAAATAAGATAAGCCTTCCACGTTTTGATTTCCAGGATCATAAGAAGAAGAAGAAAAAAAAAAAAAGAGGTGTGTTGAAACGAAGCAATAAATTATTACACATTTTATGAAAGTAAAATATTTGTATGTTTAACAAAAATTGTTGTCTACAAAAATTCTTCATTCCCTCTTTTTATTTAAAAAACTTGACAGTTTGAGTTTTTCAAAAATGTTTGAATGTTAAAAATTGGTGAAAACAGTGGTAATCTTTTTTTTTGTTTAACAAACTTACATCTTTTTGTGGTCACTTTAGTAGTTTAATAAAAGAATCGCAAATTATTTTTTCATGAGCTAATGTATTTGTTACATATTGTACAATATTATTTTTCACTGTGGCATTGTTGAGTGAACTCCAACTCGTAAGTTTTGCCTGCGTCATTCGATCCGACTGTAATAAGAATATTGTTGTGAGAACTAAAACAATACTGGGAAGAATAAAGCAAAGAAGAATAGTACGCTTCCACGCTTTCAATTTCAGGATCATAAGAGCGAAAAAAAAAATACCGACGACGACCCCCACCCACGAGTAGTTGAGACAAAAAAAAATAAATTGCAATATTGTAGGCAGACAGTGTACATGGAAAAAGGAAGCGAAGGTGGAGTGGATGAGTAAACGCTTTCAGAGAGCAACGTCACAGAGTGGTAAACGAGAAATACCGAGGGGCGCGAGAGGTGTGCTATGCTATATAGAGGCAACGAAACATGGTAAGCCAAGCTAGCAAAAGAACAGGAAGAGGAGACATTTCTTGGAAGCTCTTGCAGCCGTGAAACGTATACACTGAAACGGAGGGTGAAAGCAGGAAGGAAAAAAGAAGAGTGAAAGGAAAAGAAAAAAAAGAGAGAAAAACAAAAAAATAGACCGACAGAGAAAAGCGAGGGTTTGAAGGATATAGAGCGAAGCTGAAGAGACTAAAAGCAGAAAGGAGACAAGACCAGAGGGTGAGAAGGAAAAGCAGTAGAGAAAAGAACTAGGGAAAGGGAAACGTCGGAATTGGCTCCGGTGTACCGCGCTGGATAGAGCGGGTAATTACGCCCTGAAGAGTGGAGGTCGAAGGTAAGACCGGGACAGAACGGTTCACAGGGGAAAAAAAAAAAGCAAAGAAGGAGCTCTAAATAGAAAGCAAAAAAAGAAAAAAAAAAAAAAAAAAACTTCTTTCTAACCGAACGTATTTTCACCATCGTTGTTGTGGAACCTTTCACGTTGGCGCATGGCGTCGAGATAGAATGTCTGTGGGTCGTTACTTGGAAGATACACAGTATAGAGACCAAAGCAGGACTAGTGCAGAATGAAAGAAAAAGAAGTGAAAAAAATAGGATGATATCAAGCTGGTGTAGAGGGGTGGAAGAAAGACAGAAGTTAAGTGAGCTAGCGGTACACTTTAGCGACACAAAGGGGAGAGCTCGAATATCGGCCAACTGTCGAGACCCGCTGGCTCTTTTTCGCTAGCAGAGCAGCAAGCAGCAGCAGCAGCGTCAACGACAGCAGCAAAACCAGCTCCCTCGTATAGTCGTCGTAGTCGTCGTCTGGGCTTCTCTCATTGGTGACGCCAACACGAGAAGCGAACCCACTCTCTACCCTTGTTCCACCTCAAACTCACTCGTTCTTTCCGCTCTTACTCGACATAGCCCAGGCGAAAACACGGACTCAGTCAGGATAGAGAACTCCGGATGCTAAGGGTATGAGTAGAGTGTGGAGAAAGAGAAAATGAGTGAGAGCGAGAGAAGGCAAAAGCTTATACGAGGGGTGAGTGGCTCGAACAAAAGCTCCGACGATAATAGGAAGAGCCTGGCAAGAAGGAGAACCGCGTGGTGGGTAGACCGGCAACCTAATCTGTTACAGTCATAAACCCTGTTTTTGGACCCTTTATCCGACCACCCTTGCCTCGCTGCTCCTAAGTTTTCTCTCTTCCTCTTTCTCTCCGTCTCTATCCTCGAAGCCCTGATGTACTCTCTCTCTCTCTTCCTCTCTCGCTCGTATCATATATAAAGTTGGTAGGTATAATAGTACAGTCACTCTGGTAGTCTCTACCCCCGACTATGTTGCCTGCTGGTTTCTCACCCCTCTTACTCAGCACGTTCCAAACCCTCCTTGTGACTCTATAGCCCCGTGTTTCTCATGCATAATACACGTATTTGCCAGAAACACCAGCGAGATAGAACCAACTGGGGTTTAGTCACACGTATATATACGTAAATACGTGAATATAAATGCCCACGAATATTTTATAAGTGTAAGGGTGGATGTGGAGAGACGTACAGTAGTGTAGATGAACTAAGTACGGGTTTCTGCAATTTGATACGCGTATATCGTACTGTAGCGAGGTTGCAAAAAAAAAAAAAAAACACGATTTATTTAGTTAAATTGTTTAACAATCATTTGGTTTCTTGCTTCTTTGTATAAATCTGTATTTATTATAAGAAACAAAAATCTCTATAAGTACAACGTGAATAATAAAGTCATTCGAAATTTGCGTCTTTCTACTTCATATATTTTTTAACTAAAGAAGAAATAGAAAAAAAAAAATAGTGCGACGTCTGTAAATTCGACAGAAACTAAATTAAAAGATAAAAAAATCGCGCAGCAATAGTAATTATTTTTTTTACAGATTATGTCTGTCATGTTGTTTTTTTTATCACAATGCATAAAAGTCTGGGTTAGGAGCACAACGTAAAAAATAAATCGTTTTTTTTTCTTTTAAATTATATTATCCACCCTAATAGTACAGTTAACCCTTGTTCCTTATAGACACGGTACTGCTGTGGAATCGGAGTACAAGCAACCCAGAGAGGTTGCTGCATGCAAGTGTGGAAGCGTCATGACAGTCTGTGCTTCGCCGTCACCCTGCTGCTCCCTTGATTTACCACTCCAACGACCCTTAAGGGCGTCACACGAGGGGTTAGTTTCGCGGGGCTGATTTCCATAGCTCTCCCTCTCTATCTATATATATATATATATATATATATATACCGCTGTCTGTCGGCCGCTTGTTGTTGCCGCTATGCTCTCTGACACTCGAGTACCGTGATCGCAACCGAAGAGGGGTGAATATGTTACAATTATCGCTAAACCGAAGCACAAGAGAGGCGGGCACACGAAAACGAGGGGTGTGGGGGGGGGGGGGGGAACAAACGGAATTGGCGAGTGAGATAGAATTCTCTCTACCCCCCAGGAGCGGAGCTCGACACTTTCGACAATGCTAAGGACGCCCCTAAAACCAACCCCTCGTGTCCCTCATGTCCCTCGGGCAAAACGTTACCATACCTAGATATTTTATTCTCATCTGTCTTCTTTTATCTCCCACTCACCATCTTTTTTTTCTTTCCTCTTCTTCCCTTATATTCCTTTCACGACACACTGCGCTACGAGTGGCAAATGATATTCCTAGACCCTTTTCTATACCGATTGCTGTGATGCACGATAAAAAAAAAAAAACCCAATAGTCTGACGTCGCATCATTTCTTTTTTTTTCTTTCTTTTTTTTTTCTATTTCGATGTTGGTCTATCTATACGACTATGCTGTACAGATACTGTCTTGTATAGTGCGTGTATAATACTGAGGAGGGGGGTGTGTGTTAGGCGGGTTTTCCGCACCCTTCTCGACGACCCCTCGAACTCGTGACCCGGGAAACTCCGATCTCGTTATCTACGTCGTTACGCGGTCGCCCGAACTGGGCGCTAGAACACCCCTCTATCTCGTCCCATCTCACTCTTTCTCGTAACCCAACACTGGGAGAACCAGAATTTACTCTGCTATAGTGGCGAGAACCCTTCGCGCTAGCCGCGCCCGCTTCACTCCTGCCGCTCATGCTTTTCTCCGGGCAAACCCGTCTCGTCGATAAATATTTGCAAGCTGATAAATTTGTACCAACGTTACGCGATGCGAGATGGGGGGATAACACGACCGGAAAGGGTCGTGCTGACACGCGACTAAAGTTCTCTGCTTTATTGAGCGTAATATACGCCACACAAAACGGCGATATCGCAAACGTGCTGTAAATTAACAACCGGCCCACATACAAATTATAATATCAATTATGATAATATTAATATTGTTATATAATCTCATCCCTGTGTATTATAAAATTCTCATTTTTCATTTATTGGTGATTTTCCGACTGACGCGAATATTTCGTTTGTCTTATTGTAAAAGTGTCCACCTAATTTTTTTTTGTTATTCGGTGTGAAATGTTCTTAAATGACGCGAAATTTTATGTCACACATTTTTTTATTACTTGGCATAACATTTTTCGTTATTAAACAAATCCGCACTAGGTGAAATTATCCTCTTTAGAAATGTTACGACTGACATTACGTAGTACGAAAAAAATTCGAAGAAAATTACGCCAGATTTTGAAAATTCTATTTCCCAACGCTAAATATTTACAACAATAGAAGCGTCTAATACAGCTACTTCATAGGTTTCAGTATTACATTTTTTGTGTATACACATTTTTTTGCAAAATTACTTTATTTGTGACATTTTAATGATATACTAAGTTCTGATTCAGTAGTTCCTCTTCTGACAGTGTCCCTCCGAAAATTGTGAAGATAAAAAAGAAAGAGTATGAATTTTTTTATTTTATACTTGGCACCGAGACTCTATAAAGCGTCTCCTAATTTTATTTTGCAAGATTTCTCTCGATATCGTCACGGGAAGTGAAAAAAAAAAAAAAAAAAACAAGCGTGGAATATTGAGATATGTGAGGAAGGTTAAAAGAAGATGGGAAGATTAAGAAATGGGGAGCACGAGACGAACAAGAAAAAGTTAAATGAAGAATTAAAAAAAAAGAAAAAAGAAAAAAAAAAAAAGAAGGCGGGACAGGGCTCACTTATGCATAACTCTTTTTTTCCTGTCAGACCTTATTTTTCTTTCTGTCTCGGTTTATTTCGCCCAAAGGCTCGGTAAGGCCATTCGACCATTATCGACGCTATCTCCTCGACATTTGGACGCCTTTTTCTCTGTATCTCCTTTGCCTCGCTTCTTCTTTTTTCTTTTTCTTCTCTCGAACGAGAGAGCAGAACGTGCGCTGCCGCTCTGCCCTTATCTTCGGACAAGCTGCGGCTAATGTAAGTATCCGACTGCAGGGCTCGCAGACCCTGTTCTCCGACCTTTTTTTTCTGCAGTTCCTTTTTTTTTTTTTATTGCTTTCGAGCGAGTTCCCAGCCTCATTGAGTTAAAAAGGCGCCTGAGTCCCAAAAAGAAAAAGTTGGAAGCCTCTTTTGCTGCTGCTGAAGAAAACATTGTGAATTGTACGACAATATAATAATAACAACGCTTTATCACGGAAAAAAAAATCAAATTTTAATCGTAAATGTAAATGTAAAATGTAAAAACGAAATGTAATTTTTACCATCAAAATAACTGACCCTTTAATTGCTTAAATGCAATATCAAAAGCATTCACAAATATTATTCGCTAATTCACTTAAATTTTAATTAACTAAACAAATGATTAATTTGAGTGTAAAGGACAAGATTTGAAAAAAATATATATATTTTTTTTTGGTTTTAATTTTTCTTCTTTTACTTGTAAGCAAATGAAATTTTCAATTTCACTGTACTAACAAATACTTGATATTTAGTCTCTGTAATCGGAGCAGAGAATTCTCCTTCAAGCTGACTCATCATTGTCTATTCGCGTTGGAACACTCTCGACATCCCCCAGAAGCAGGAAAACCAGCAGGAGTCGAGAGGCACTGAGCCGTGTACACACGACACGAGAGACGATGTTCTCGTGGATATTCAACGTTAGCGTCTGCGTGTAGTACTCACCGGTTGGTTCTCTACACAGCTCCAGCGGAGCATAGCACCTGCAGCATCAGTGGTTGTTCAGTCGCCGAGCTCGCATGCACACGCGTGTCCAACCGGACGCGCCACACAGTAACGCCACCACTCCATTCTTCGTACACGCGACAACGGCGAGAGGGCGACAGAGGCACAAAACGGGAGAGATAAGTACACGCCAAGTGCCGACTGGAGTAGCATTTTGCTGCCGCTGGATTTCCAAGCAGGGTGGGCAAATCCACGACGAAATCTCTCAGCGTAAAAGCTTTTCGTATATACATTGTATACGCTTGTGATAATAATAATAATAATAATAATTCAGTATATAAAATACACAAAAATGGTAAACAGCATCTTAACCTTTTCGAGTCATCGAAGAATAGATACACCTAGTGGTGATAATTGGAATGATGACTTGAAACATAATGTTTCATTTTAGGCTGTTACATGGAACGATTTTTTTTTGTTAATTTAGGAAAGAATGAATTTTAAGAGATATTTATCAATTTCTGTAAAAAAAAAAAAAACAGGCGGATTCCTTTTTATTGGTAAAATAAAATAGTATAAAATATTCCATGGCACTAATTGTTCGTACGATGTTCATATTACGTAAATCAAAACTAGGTCCAAATTGAACAAATTGTAGATGATATGTTTTATTTTGGAAAAATGGAACTGCTCTTGCAATCGATTTTTTTTTAAACTGAATATTTTTTTTACGTATTCAAGACACCGTTACGAACAATTAAACGCATAGGATTACAAATATGATTTTTCTTTTTGCCGGTGAAAAAAAAAAAGATTCTTTTTCGCCAGAAATGTATGCAAACCACTCTTAATGATGAATTACGTATAAAATCCTAAGGATATTAATTTCGTATAACAGTAATGCCGAAAAATGTTTAATAATTAGTCAAAGAAATTTTGAATTGAATAAATTTCCATTTTTACGATTTTTTCATATGTAACATTTTTTGAGATTTTTTTATATCTATTTTTTTTTTAAATCATATGTATTCATTAAAATGCAACAATTAATTTTATAGAAAAACAGAAAAAGATTTCTGCCGAATTAGGTAAACAATGTTTGTTTTACTATTTGCTTTAAAAATGTTAGGCTTCATTATAATTCAAAATCAAAATCTTCTTGCTGTATTCGATAACGTTCATATTTCTCAGATTTTAATCTCGCTTTAAAGTACCCAAACTCTAATGAAAAAAAACTTGTTATTAGGAATGTATAATGAATCCTTAAGATCGCAACATCTACTCTTTCCAAGTAGCCACATTAATATTTTCTTCATTTCTCTGAGTTGCAACGGAAGCACTATAGCCATAATCACAAAAATAAAAAATTCATTGGTTCGTCTTGTGTTTGTACGATAAAAGATAAACAAGCTACATCTGTATATACATCTTTATCATCCACCCCTTATAAAAGCTCGATGATAACAAAATGCCATTCCTTCCGCTCAAATAACTAGCCCCGAAACAACATCTCAAAGTCTGTTCCGAATTGGGGGCGCAAAAAAAAAAAAAAAAAAAAAAGAAAAAAAAAAAAAGAACGTCAATACCATTCCCATCTATAAGGATTGAGTTATGGTGTGTCGTGAATTAGGAATCGGGATTCGAGGTGTCAATCTCCATCAGTAGAAAAAGAGGCAAACACACAGAGATACATCAGCTGAGTTTCGCTGCAGCACGATCTCTGGGGAATTTGAGCGGACGTGAGGCTTGACGAATCGTGCTCCATAGTGAGACCATAGAGCACGAGGAAGCGTTATACTCGATAGTAGAGGGAATCAGAGTGAACTGAGCGCCATGTGTATACTCGGAGAAGGATGGTTGAGTTCATATAATGGAAGTGAGTATAGACGGTATACCGTGTTAGATTACATACGGAACACACGAGTGACGAAGACCAACGTAATAACGCTCAACCAAGCCTGAGAGAGAACGAGAGACAGAGAGAGAGAGATGAAAATCCCGGTGGTAGCAAACTGAACAAGCGGGAGATAGAGAGACGTACATAGCACAAGGTAGAGAGATATATAGAATCCTAACCAACAGATGAGGAGCTAGAGAAAGAGAGAAAGAGAGAGAGAGAGAGAGAGAGAGAGAGAGGGATTGGACAAGGAGATAGAAACGCCGCAGATGGGATCACCAGGGGGCCCCGGTAGTGGCTCTGCTATACGGTAGTCCCCCATGTATATCATTAACCTCATCCTCGTTTTTCGCCTCCTCGCCTCTTCGTTCACCTTCTCACTTCCCCAATGTCCTGCATCACGTTCCCTAGTTCGCGAGAACTCCGTATCCGCCCTCGTACCTCTCTCATACATACCCACCAGAGACCACTCTGTTTCGCTGTCTCCTTCTAACTCCCTTGTCTCCCAATCCAGCCATATATACATATATATATATATATATATATATAGTTCATCCACATTGCTTGCCTCTCAGTCTCTCATTCCAGCAGACATTTCGCATCCCTCCTCGGGAGGTCTCGACGGTCCGATGAAACCAACCGGCTAGAGAGTATCTCGGTTTTCCTTCCACCTCCCTATTACTCTTCTCTTCGTTGCGCACACCCTCAGTTGACTCAGACATTGCAGAGGGCGGCAGGATTTAATCTCTCCTTAGTTTCTTCTCTCTCTCTCTCTTACATTCGGGTCTGAAGTCTCTACTGAGAAACTATGAAGCGGCGTCGGTGGCGGTGGTTCTCTGAGAGGTAGCCATGTAGTTGCTATCTCCCTTCGAGACACTGCTCCTCACTTACTTACTGATCCTCTTTGTTGCTCTCATCCAGCTAAAACCGGATCTACACTACCCTATGTTTCTGTCTCAGTCGCACATGTCTTCTCTCTCTCTCTCTCTCTCTCTCTCTCTCTCTTGGATTCGCCCCATCGCGCGCAAACGAGTAATTAACTATCTCCGTGTGGGACACGTGTTCCCACTGCTCGTTCCCTCGCGCGCGCACGCTCTCTCGCCCTGCTCGCACGTTTCGTGTTTCTGTCTCTCGGTCTCTCTCTCTCTCTCTCTCTCTCGCTCAGACACGCTCTTCACTCGGGTTATATATCGCTGTCTCTCTTCCACTCGTGGTGGTTACTATGTGGACTGGCGTGATCCCTAACTCTCTACCCAACCTCTCGCACCCTCGGGCCACTGTTTGCACACACGCTCTTATGTTAATTTAGCTAAACACCCTCGTCGACCCGACGTCGCACTGCCATGTTGCCGTTCTGCCTCTACATGCGTGTTTCTACCGCTGCTTGTATTATACCTCTTGGTAGGGGAGACAGAGACAGAGAGAGAGAAAGAGAGAGAGAGAGAGAGAGAGAGGCGCAGCTCCTCAAAAATTATTGAAGCTCCGCCGCGTGTTGAGGGTTAAAATCACCACACTGCTATATATATATATCTCTCTCTCTCTCTCTCTCGCCCTGTGGTTTTGCTCTGGGAATTGTGGGGGACGTCAGCAAGCGGGTTAATAATATGCGTGTTTCTTCGTTCTGTATTATAGTACTGCTGAAGTATATCTAAGTATATATTATCTGGATTTCTTGTATTGACTATACTCGCGAATAGAAGTTGTAGATGATATCGTTTCAGCGTTCAGCATTCCAACCGAAATTATACCGAACGTAATATATATATATTTTTTTTTTTTATGAGAAATGAATTTGGTGGGAATTGAAATGGCGCAAGAGAAGAAACGAAAATGGTCGATGGAGCGTGAGGAAGAAAATATTAGGCGTATATATAATTGGACCAATTCAAGTAAGGAAGTCTACCGTGGGAAACGAAAATTGATTCTCAAATCTTTGTCTACGGTCTTCTTTCCGTGCCACTTGGGAATAGCTTTGAAGAAATAAATTGTGTGGTAAGGCAAAACTAATCGAAAAAATACATATAAGTGGCAGTAAAAAAAATGCTTTTTTTTTTCAGTTAAACCACTGAATAAGCGTGTCTGTTTAACCATAATCTTGTTCAAGTTTCTTCGAATATTTCATCTAAACTATTTTAGAACAAAAATTAATAATAATTTATAGACTTTCAACATTAATATATCAGTTCATCTCCAAAAAATTCGACTACCCGTAATTATTGTTTCATTAAAAATAAAAATTTTAGACATAAATAAAAGTATTTTCCGGAACGCATTCAACATTTACTGAGGACAATACTTTTTTTCCAATATTCAAAATACACGCGATACAGTAAAAAAAAAAAATCTTAAGCCTTGTCCTTTTGCATAAATCAGATTGTTGTGACACAAAACAAAATGTTCAATAAGCAGTTCATACAAAAACAAAAAAATTGGGCGACTTTGTTTAACCGTCTTAAGTGTGGATTTGTGGGAATTTTTATGTTAATTTCTTTAGTCACGAGAGAAAAGAAAGGTATTAGCTTTACTTAAGGGGCAGATACAGAATTTCAAGAGCTTAGAGAAACTGGGGTTATACGGAAGCTCGGATATACGAAGTAGAAACGGGTGGGTAGAAACAACTCGAGCAGCTTTCCGGCGAGGTTTTAAACTCGATTATTCCACGAGTTCTTTCTGCCTCTCTCTTTCTCTCTGTTTCTGTATTCCGCGAGAGGTTCGTTCTGTTATATATACATATATATATATATATATAATATATATAGTATATATTATATATACAGCGAGAGAACGATAACCGTAATGGCCGGGTAGTACCTGACGTCGTGGCGCATTTATCTCCGGCATTCATCTTCCCATCAGCGCTCGAATATAATTCCCTCGTGCGCGCGGCGTTTACGTGCCAATTTCCCATTCGGCGTCGAGGCAGAGCCGGTGCGCGATGTTGGCTATATGCCGCCCTGTTGTCGGCAAACTTCTCTACCACTGTGCTATAAGATGATTGGACCGAATGGCGTCGAGCCACGAGCATCGACCGCGAAACGACGACTACGACCCTCTTTTGCCTTCAAAACCACCCTACATCAAGCCCCCTCTCTCTCTCTCCCTCTCTCTCTCTCTATATCTCTCTCTTTCTCTGTTTCTCTCTTGCTCTCTTCAGTTCACTACCTCCGCCTTTACTACTTCACATTTATTATACGGATCTGGCGCAGACCTCGACTATGCACGAAACCGTTTGCTTCTGGGCTACGTAAATTCACGATCATTAAATTAATTTTTCAATGTGAATCTTTTCTCGGCTACATTCCCACTGGCGATACAATAACTTACCACGAAATTCGTGCCACGAAATATGAGATACTCGTGAAGAATAGCTTTTTGCCTTGGCGATAAAAAAAATATTTGCATCTTTTGCGCTTCAATGAAACTGCTATTTTTCTTTTTAGTAATGTGTCGACGAAGTAAGTTTTTCAATGAATATTTATTCGATGACTAATTTTATTGTAATAACTTGCAGCAGTGTTATGAGCTATGCACAACTTTAAAGAAATTTCTATTTCTAATAGAATTATTATAAATATTTTTGAGAAAACATCAATTGTACATATGTACAATAGAGATAAAAAAATATTTTGCTAACTAAATAAGGAATCCATTTTTGTTACGTCATCAACGAAAAGTCCTTTTATCGTTTATGATTTTTTTTTGTTGCTCTGAGAATCACAGAAAAGACGTTTTGTAAAATCGTGAGGTGTTTCAATGAATAATTCTGTAAAATAAAAACGGACTATGCCATTAACAATTTTTTTCTTAAGCTACCAAAGAAACAAAAAATGTGTGTGTATTTAAAATTTATAATTAAAGAAACAGAATAAATTTTTTTTAATGATAATAAATACATTGTAAAATATAACCTTGACACGTTTTTCGTAAAAAAAAAAAAAAAAAAAAAAAAAAAAAAACAGTGTTCATTTCTACTTTTTCACATTTCTTAATAAAACTAGAACATAGAAACATTTTTTCTTGTAAAATCGACAAACAAAAACGTACGTCTCTGGAGAAGAATTTTTATGGAATGTACAAAAATGTTTCTCTTGTTTTTTTTTTTTTTTTTTGTGCAGACGTTGGCGACAAGTCCAAGGGTTGTAGACGTGAAGAACGAGTGATGGTGTGTCCACGTAGAGCAAGCATAGACTACCAGTTCCGCGCTCAGCAGCGAGAACATCCAGCAAATATTTGCACGGCGCTTACACACAGTAGCGAAGCTTCGCGAAGGGCAAGAGACACGGTAACGTTGAAAAGAGAGAAGTAGAGGATTGGGTACATTGGTTACCCGGGGTATACCGGACTTAGAACGAATTCGAGGTACGTGCAGAAAAGCTGGTGCCGAGAAACGAGCATGAGGAAGATTCAGTGTGGGATGAGTCTCGCGACGACGCGCTGAATATCAGAAGGTTCTGAGGACGAGACGACGTTGCCAAGGGCTTACATATATATATATATATATATAAAGAATAAAGGACGAAGGGAGCGAAAAAAGAAAGGTGGGATGTACGAAGAAGTGGAGAATGAACGAACGACGAGAGACCGAGTTTAAAATCCGTGAATGTCGTAGCCGCCTCTCGAAATGGTCAGCCCACTCACTCGGTACGTGATCTTACTCACGATTGCAACGTTCTCGTCTCATTTCTCTTTTATTAAAACCTCCCCCGCTTACACACCCTTCTGCTTTTCATCCTCTTCCGTCTGGCTATCTCTTTCTTAGCCCTTCTTTTTTTCTTTTCTCCCTTATATTTCCTCCGAACATTCTCCGCTTCCGTGAAATCCTCAGCACAGAGTGAAATCCTGAAAAGACTTATTGGATTCGAAGAGGAAAATATATATATATATATATATATATATATATGGCGTCGCTTTATTATTCAGAAATATATACATTGCGATAGGCGGAAGCGAAACGTCAGAGAACCGAAGATATTGTCTGTTAGGTACTTCTCGCAATGCTCTTTAAATATACCAACGAGAGAACGAGTAATAAAGCTTACGAGTCGTTGTGGGAGAATATAAGGTGCGGGACCGATGTCATTACGAGAACATCCGACACCGCGCGGTGGTAATCGCGTGCTGTGTGTCTCGCCCACGTTCGAGTAAATCACCGAGAGACCGTACGTGCGACGAACATGAAAGGAGGAGGAATTAGAGATATACGTTGAAGTGAGCACGATGCTGCGTCGATGCAACAAGCAGAGAAAGAGAAATATATATTGTAGCCATTGAGAACGTTAGTGGTTGAATGGGGTAAACAGTTCATTACAACATGCTGTAATTTATATCGGACTAACGTCCTCGTTGTACGTAATCCATATTCCTCGGCGAAATTATAATACATCTGAAGTTGTCACATCTATCGTCTATTTTTCTTTTTAATGTGCAATGAAAAAAATACTTGCTGTAAACTAACTGAAAACAATAATATATCTTTGTTAAATATACAATCCAGTTAATTAAATATAGAATAAAAATAAAACTGATGTTCTTTGTGTAGAAAAATTGTTTTGTCCACAAATTATGCCTGCAAATTATTTTTTATAATTTGAGAACATTTTTTTTTTATAACTTTGTATTTTATTTTTTACGATGCAATTTTTATTCTTTAGAATGTATTTCTGATATTTTTACAAAATAATATTTAAAACATTTGACTTATTTTTTGTTTTGTAAATTTATATTTTTTTCCTATTAATTTGACAGCACAAAAATGGAAAATTTCATACATTTTATTGTGTAACTTCTATATACAATCAAAATAAAATTGACAAACCTTGTGTAGAAAAATATTTGGTTCACAAATATGTATAAATTATTTTTTATAACTTTGTATTTTCATTTTCAAAAATGTGTTAATTTCATCTTTTACAATGCAAGGAATTGTTATACTTTACAATATATTTTTGATATTTTTACAAAATAATATTTAAGAAATTTGACATATTTTTGCTTTGTAAAATTATAATTTTTTCATATATAAATGTATTGTAAAATAAATATACAAATATTCACTTCTATTTGTTTAACCATTTTTTTAATCCTTCTTTTAAACTCACATTTTTTTTCTTAACTAACAAAACAAAATGATGGACATTTGCCGAGAAAAAGTTTCAATTACATATACAAAAAAGTTACTTTCGTTTTTTTACTGCGTGGAAAGACTGCATAAGAACAGTAAAGTTGTGTTGGGTTAGCGTCAACCAATCGGAAATAACGAGAGTCTTAAATATCCCAAAGCCAGTGAGAATGAGCTTGAAATAAAATTCTCACTGATATAGTATAATTGGAGTTAAATGGAAAAGGGCAAAAGGCTCTAATTAATAACGTTCGCGTCGTCACTGCCACGCGATATGCCAAATGTGTATATATAAGCAGTATAGCAGCAGTTGCACACTGTACTACATAGACATTAATATATCTATATTGTTAGCAAAGTATACTATCTTCAAAGTGAACGGATATAAATCTTGAGCGGTGGCTGGTATAAGCTGGCAAACGCGCGCGCAAGAGAGAGAGAGACAGAGAGAGAGAGAGAGCACAAAGGGGATATATCTCCTCGTCGACCGTGGAGAGAAGTATTAAACGAGCAAATCGAGTTCCCAGAGGACTTTGCTGTTGGCTTCGAAGTTACTCGTTAGCGGGCGCGTTGAATCGCGTGCAAGTTATCCACGTGGGTTGTCTTTTTCTATCCTTCGCTTTTCTCTATCCGCATCTTCTTCGTCTCGCGGAAATCTCTCCTTTTATACAGGCGCTCTTTACCTCACTACCTCTTTCTCGAGTTAATGCTGAAAGACAGGCCACGGGACTACCGTGAGTGTCTCGGTCCTCCTCGTCCGGGCTCTTTTCTTTTCTTTCTACCAGCTCTTTTTCCTCTACACGCTGCTGCATCACGGAGAGCTACTCTCGTCGCCGTTATTCCCCGACGACCTGAGTAACTGATATACAGAAGCAACAAGGCACTGCTGAATAACTGCACTGCCAAGCGATCCTAAGCACAGCGCAATCTTGCGTTCGTAATATAGCAGTACATGTTACTATTATACTGTACTATTGTAACTAGAGCATTAAAGACGTTTCAATTCTGGTCATGTCAACATGAACTTGCAGCTTTTTGCACAAATATTGATTTACAAAAAATTGTTTCCAAAGTTTAATAAATATTCAGATGGACTCAATGTAAAGCACAAGAAAATAAGGATGGTCACGATTCGAATGAAAATTTATAAAATTGAATTAAAAATTAAGATACTTATTTGCTATTAATTTTTACTTAAAAACTATGAACAATGAAAGAATAATTACTTTAATCGACTCGCAATTACTGCATTCTTTTTCGCAATTTTTATGCTATTTAATTTGATCTATAAAAACATCGTATAAAAAATCCAAGTGCCTTGATTATCGTGAAAAGATTTCCAAGTCCAAATATAAAAAATTGACGGATATTTTATTGTAAGGTGAAAATATTTTCAGAGAATCATGTGGAAAAAATTAATCTTTTCTTACAACTTTTTATATGCGTACCTGGACACATTTCTATGATCAGATCACTGTTATAATAAATCGAAAGATTTGGATTTTCCGTTCGATTTTTTGTTACGAATTTAAAAAAAAATACGTTTCAAAGATTCTAGTTATTTTATTTGGAAAAAATCGACAGAGGCTTTCGAATTTAAAAAAAGTGAAAAAAATAATGTGTCACAATTATATATTAAAAAAAAAAAAATGACTTTCCATTCTAACAGTGTTAATCGCTACCAACAAAAGTTAACAAGATTAATTTTTTAATATCACACAATTAATCCAGAATTATTATATTTTATGAAATGATGAGATAATTAAAAAGAATGTTATCAAATTTTACCAGAGGCTGCCTATTTGCACTTAATTACCAGCTTGTCCCAGAGGCAGAGAAATAAAAAAAAATATATATGTATCTAAACATTACTTCTAGGTCTCGTGTAAAAAAAAAAAAAAAAAAAAAGGACGACCCGCATTGTCCAATATTTCCTGCATTCGCGACAGTGTGCAGTAAATGGGTATAGTAAAGCTTTTGTCTCCCTCGTAGGGCAAGAGAGAGATAAAGAGAGCGAGAGAAAAGAGAAGAGGCGAGAGACGAACGAATCGCTTAGGCCGCACGGGACACGACAAACTGCCAGCCCTAATGCCAATTAGTGCCATTCCGACGTCGAGCCTCGGCACGGAGAGGCTTCCTCGCTTCGCAGTCACTGGCTCCCGTGCGGGCTTGGACATTTTTTTCCTCTTCTCTTTTTCTCTCTTTCTCTCTTTCTCTCTCTCTCTCTGTCATCCACGTTTCTCTTTACTCTCATTCTCCCGTTCCCTCTTCACTCGACTCCTTCGTCTCTTCGTCTCCTTCAACTCTATCTCGATATCTCTCGACACAGCGGGAGACGAGGTCGAGAGAAATAAATAAAGTACAAGAGAGAAGAACAAAGAAAAAAGAAGAAGAAAAAAAAAAAAAGAAAAACAAAAAGAAGAGCAACGCCGGTAGTTGAGTTTGCCGAGCAGTTAGACGCAATTATCGCAATCGACACTAAAAAGACTCTCGAGCTGCGAGAGCTATGTATCCAGCTATGTTTTATACAAGCATACCCTGTATATACTCTGTAATACAGTACATAACGCTGGATTATATTTTTCAAGAAATTCCAACCAAGCGTTCTTTTATTTTTTTTTTCATTTTTTTTTTTTTCTTTCTATCTCAAACGTTAAATTACAAAACAATTATCCGCTCGATTATATCGCTCACATATTTCTCCTATTTTCCTGTCGCGTTGCTTATAATCACAACCGCAAAGTAATCACGTGTCGGTGAAGCATCAAAGGGGAATTTTGCGCACAGTGAGGAAATTACTTAAGCGACAAGAAACAGGACAAATCCTCTAATGTTCTTAGAGACCTTGCGCTTCAGTGCAAAGTGCATCTTCGATGGCATTAGCTCGAGCAGTGTCTCTTCTTCGTGTGTCTAGAAGCCTACGGATTCGAAATCACGTGTAACGAGCCGTGAAAATCAAGGACAGCCCTCTCGATGTCATGGCAATCATCTATATAACTCGTTGATCCTGAGATGCAGCTTTTACGCTATATATAGGAGCCCTACAGAGACACTATCGACCACTGAGAATTTTTCCATGTGGACAATGCTGCGCTTCGTGAATTCGATGCCGAGAGTGATTTCACATCTATGTGCTTCCGCGTACACACTCAACCGTACGGATATATGTGTTTTTATAATGGTCGCTGGATAATGGTATACATGCCTTCACGTACCGACTGTATATATAGTATATATATATATATATATGTATATATATATGCTTGGCATAACTGTACGAGTCAAGTTTAAATCGAGTGTAGGTAATGTACGTTAGCGTACGTGAAGAAGCACGACAGAATTGAGAAGAAATAAGTGGAATCGAGAGTTCGATCTACAACGTATATATACATGGGCAATTTCATGCCAAATTCGCAGAATCGTGATACTCGTATTTTCACATTTTTTCCCCCTAATTCATATAAAATTTATAATTTAGTATGCATACTTTTACACATTATAGTATATGTATACTTTTTTTTATGTATCAACACAAATTTTCCGACTTTTTCGAAAATTGTTTTCATTTCTTTTTTTAATTTTCACTGTAAATTCTGAGTTGAGAAATAAAGATTTTCTCACACTGTTCTGAAGATAAGCTTGTGGTTATTTAAAAAAAAAAAAAGAAACAATCGAACGACCACGAACCTGTCGTTTTGGCATGTAAAGCCTTATATATTCACGTATACATATTAGCGTACTGAGTACCCCACCGTAGATGTTACAGACTACACAAGACATATAGCTATTACTATACCATCCAAGCAAAACCTTACAAGCGGTTGGGTGACTCGACGATTCGGTGACTCGATCGCTCGAATAAACTTCTATCGTCGTAGTTGTATAGTCTGAAATGTCGGTAGTTGTGAACCGGTGGAAAAATACTTGAGGAAAATCGCCATAGAGGTTGAAAGCGCCTGGTAAAAGAGAGAGAGAGAGAGAGAGAGAGAGAGAGAGAGAGAGAGAGAGAGAGAGAGAGAGAGAGAGAGAGAGAGAGAGAGTGCGGGTAAACTCTACAGTTTCTGCGTTATAGCTCGTTCTCTCAACTTCTTACTACCCTTCCCCTACCACCCTTTCAGCCCCTCAATTCTTCCGGTCTTTTTCCCTATTCTCGGCGTCTTGGGTTCTTCACTCAGTGAAAGAAACTCCAATCTTGCGACGGCGCATAGTCAACGAGAAACGAGACGTAATTTGAGAATTATTTAAACGAGAATCGCGAGGGTGCACCATTGGGAGGGGTTGAGTTGAGAGTCTTGATGGTTGCTTGGGTTGCTGGCGTAGTTTCATGTCCGTTAATGCGTCCAGACGTAAACACAATTCCAGCATCACAATGGGTTATGGGCCCCCAAACACTCAACAGCTCACTTTTTATCTCGAAGAGTGAGAGATGAAGTAAGAAAGAGAGAAAGAGAGAGAGAGAAAGAGAGAAAAAGGGGCGAAGGACTTCTTGGAGGTTGATTGAGAGCCTTGTGCAGGGATATTGAACAAGCAGGAAGAAAGGAGGGGAGTGAAAAGACTGACACACGCTTGGATTTACAAAGAAAACGAAAATGGGTGTGGAGGAAGATGGAAACGAATTTGAAGAAAAAGGAAGAAAAAAAAGAAAAAAAACTCGAACGAAACTAAATGAACGGCGTCTGGGGTTTCGAGTGCTGGGGTGAGTTTTGAGAGATTGAGACCAAGAAAAAATGTAAAGGTATGAGAGAGAAACGAGGCCAGGAAAGAAAACAGAAGGGAGCCAACAGCAGCTTACACCACGAGGGATATTACCAAGGGAGAAGGCTCGGGAAAAGGAGATGGGGAGTGAGAGGAAGCGAAACGCTTCACGACCACCCCTGGATACTCCCTAGTGAACCAATTTACGGCACCCTCAGGCTCGAGTAATACGGTTCGACGCTCGAGGGGTCGTTTCTGCCCATTGTTGTCCCGTTCACCGGATTATTTTTGCAAAAGCCCCAACGAGATAGAGAGAGAAAGAGAGAGAGAGAATTGTGAAAGAGAAATCCTGTACACCACTGGGTGATGGATTTTTCGTTACGTTACAACTTCACCGGCACATTAGCCAGACTAGTGTTAGATTCTTTTTCTTCTTGAGATTCTGACGGTATGTCAACAATTTTTAGAATTCATATGTACTGCAAAAATATATTAAATAAATATACGAGAAATTGGTGTAGTAATTACAAAAAATATATTGCAATGAATAAATTTTATTTTGGTTCAATAAAATATTTCCGATAAAAAGTGTGTTTAATTTTTAGTTCGGCAAAAAAAAGATTGGACAAAAAAAATCCCACGCGGCTTGATTGTTTTGTAGCAATGTTTTGATTTATTTATATGCTGTACATTGTTTAAAATGTTTGGAAAAATACATTACCGGAAATTTTATTCTTCATCTTGTGTATTAAATATTAAATATACAATTGCAGTAAAATTATTTGAGTGATGTATAAATAAACGATAACCATATTTTCATGTATACACGCTTATTCATGCATTATTTAAAGCGCATAAAAAAAATATGTAGCAATGCATCGAATAATCATGTACGTGCAAATACTGCTTTTTCAAATTCTCTTTTAAAAAACTTGGCTTTTATACCAATCTATGGAAATATCAGAAAGTCGTATGGGGAGCTCGAGTGAAAAAGAAGAAAAAAAAAAAAAAAAAAAAAACACAGAGCGGAAGTGCAAAGAGCCTGAAAGAGGAGACGAGAGAGGCAGATCGTGCGAGGTTTTTTCAGCTGCGCATATTTGCGCGGTACATTAAACACCGCTAAGGCAGAACAGATCTCTAGTCTGCCCTGAGCACAGCGGTCTCTTGCTCTACTGGTACGTACTGTAAACTGGACGATTAAAAGTATCAATATTTAGAGAGATCGCAGTTGGGGTGCGAGAGTTTCGATCGCAGTTTCGTGTGTCTCCCTTTCTCTCGGGCATAAACATTGAGTCGGCGGGAAAGCTGACTCAAGGAGTATAACCCAAAGGCAAGAGTGCGGAAACGAAAAAGGGAGAGAATACGAAGGTCAGAGAGGACGAAGAACGAGAGAAAGGCACGCGCGCTCACTTTGGTAATGGCCACCTAATACGCACACGACTACTTAGTATCAGCACACAGCAAGGGTCTCTGCTTCTGGCTGTCTATTTTTCGCCCTTTCTCACTTTCTCTTTCCCTCTCTCTCTCTCTCTCTCTCTCTCTCTCTGTCTCTCTTTCTCTCAATCTTTTTATTGTCGAAAAGTCTGAAGCGAGAAACCCTCGCAGCGTATCACGAGGACGCAACACAAACCCCTCGACCCTCGTTTCATTCACTCTGTCTCACTTTCGCCGGTCATTGTCGAGGACCCCCGAAGCGCGGGCAAAGGTGGTGGCCAACCCCTAACGACTATCCCCTATTTTAGGGTCGCTCTGTCGCCGACGCTTGCTATTCTACCAGGATTCAAAGCTCTCTCTCTCCCTCTCTCTCTCCACGTGCTCTCTGTGTGTTGCGGCTCGCGCTATCAACGCTCCATATCCGCTTCCCGTATTGTATCACATACAGAAGCCGCGTGACTGCGTCATTATTATTTGTCCGGACGATCGTCAGCCATTTTTATTGGGACCCCTTATTAAAGCCGACATGCCGATTTAGCTTTGTATATAAGAGGGTAAGGCTGCGCTTATAGAAATTAAGGTATACCAGCCGGTTTCTATATATACCGGGTGAGGGAATACAATTGAATGTATACTTCTTGTACATATTGAATAAAACGTTTTTCGTCAACATGATTTATTTTGTATGTCTATTCAATGATATACAATTAAGTTCTATGGAATTGAAGTAATAATTAATACCATAAAATTAATATGGTTTTGTTTTGATTAAAAAGAAATGTTCTAATAATCCTATTATTTTCAAGATCGATATATTTGTTTATATATTGTTGTATATTGTAATTAAAAATAGGTGCTTCCATAAAAAATAATTTGGAAATCCTACGAAGATCAAAAATCTACTTTTTTTAATGGTATTATTAAACAAAGTTGCAGAACAAAATATTCTTTCTCTCTGAAGAAAAAAATTCTCTCTCTAAAAGAGACATAATAATCGATAATCGTACGTTCGAGATATTTGTGAAGCCATTTTATTCGTGCTGTGATTGGTCTGTGGTGGCTGTGACGTATAGCGCGCATGCCCTTCGGCTATGGCCGTCGTACAGGCAGGTTATGGCGGTAATTTTGAATCCCAATTCTTTTGCCGTGTACGAATCGATTCTTTTAGTAGAAAGAAATGTATATACGATTATCGGCTGTTTTTAAATAATATTACAGTCGACAAAAAAAAAATAATAAAGAGAGTTGCGATCGTTGCGAGCTTTTTTTTTTTAATTTGCAATCGCGTCGAGTTGGATGTGTTCGATGTTGATGTACGCATTGTTTGTGAATGTAAAAGAACAACTGGAGAGCTAGAGAATGGAGAATGATAAGGAGAGCGGGTGGAAGAAAATTGCTGTGCTCGCTCGGCGTGCGCTAATGCGAAACATAAATTTTCGTGCCGGTAGCAGGCGCAGCAAAAGCACCGGCAGCAAGTCGTTGCGTCAGTGTAGACGGATGCAGTATACGTTGGTCGCGCTCGGGAGAACTCGCAAAGGAAGCTAGAGCAAGAGAGACGAAGCTAAGAGAGAGAGAGAGAGGGGCTAGAAGCGAATTTGTCCTAGGGAGTTGGCTGGCAAGATACACTCGTTTTCGGTCGATTAGCGTCCGACAACTCGGACGAAGATCGCCGCTATTGCTGCTCTCTCAGCGTCGGTCGTTTGCACGCTGCCCATCCCAGCCGCCTCGCAAAGCGAGACTCGACGCATTAATAACAAAACTATACAAGCAGTGAAGTGCGAAATCTGTTAAAGAATCGTGGAAATGAATTTATCAAACTTCTTTTTTTCTAACCTTCGTGTTGTTTCTACTTATTCAAAGCATGAATACCAAATTTAACGTATAATCCGATATATAGCTTCATCTATATTTATCTAATTAGATTTAATTATATTGGCATTTAAAGGGACTAAGTCATTTGGAAATAATTGATTTATAATTCTACTGCAGTTGCATGTATTTATTTACTTAATTTCAATGAACATAGTGTTGCATGTTTATCATAAATGCCACACTTGATAAGCACAGGGAAAATGAAACCTTTTTTTGACTGATTTTTTTTTAAACCCAATTTATCGGTGCCATTTTTTCATTTTCAATGCTTACGAAGAAGTTCCAACGAAGTTCGTAAATTGAAAAAGCAAATTTGGTCCATCTAAGCAAACTCTACGAAAATTTAACAAAAAAAATAAATGTTGACGTATGTACTGAGCTACAAAAATATATATATTTCTATATATAAATATTCAATTTGTTTTACGCCTGTAAAGTAATAATTTTTCTAAAGAATTGTACGATTTCATATGTCCAAGTAACAAGTAGAAAATAATTTTATTTTCATATAATTTTTACGTGACTGAGTTCTGTTAATTAAAAGATCCAACAAATAGACGACTGCTGACAAAACAAAATTTGGAATCTATAAGAAAATGAGAGAAACACAGTAATTTACGATTTCTTGATAAGAATATAGTGTGACGAGTCTGTTGTCGATGAAAGTAGATGAACTGATGAGGGAAAGTGAGGAGAGGGGAGGCATCCGAAACAGAGGGGAGTCGATCACGTGCGGGTCGCTAGCAGAGAGAAAGAGAGAGAGAGGGAGAGAGGGGGAGAGAGAGAGAGAGAAAGAGAGAGAGAGAGCTCTGGCAACAAGACACGTGTCGCATGGCCACGCCAATATAGCGCAGTAGATATATATACACCATGCCATAGTATGCTCCCGCCTAATAGCACTCCATTGAGTGGTACTAAGCTCTCTCTCTCTCTCTCTCTCTCTCTCTCTCTCTCTCTCTCTCTCTCTCCTCGTTTCTCACGAAGGTACTGTAATTCTCGCGAATTATATAGTAACATCACATCAACTTATGAAGCTTGACATAATTAGTGTGACATGGTCGACAAATAATCGGTTTATTAACCGGCGCAACCGACGATATTTTACGTCCGTCGGTAATTTATGAATAAAATCGACAATAAATTTACGAGTATAAATATTATTATTTATTCACATGTAAACGCTTCAAGATTTTTCAAATAAAAATTGAACTATTTTAGCATTTTAGTTCAATTATTTACCGGTAAAATTCAGACAATATTTTACCAACGACAATTTATTTACAAGATAAACAATACATCGATAATAATAATTATAAATTCGGAATGAAAATTTCTTACTCTTGAGTGGATTTAATCCAAACATAAAGTTTCATCAAGTTATTATAGCACAAACGCAATGTATAAATAAATCTTAACGATTAAAAAATTTTAATTGACCAGAATTAAGTCAGAATTAACCAGAATAAAGTCGGACGATATTTTACCGATGATCAATCTATGTATAAAGTAAACAATACATTCAAAAGTAGAAATAACCATCGCTTAAGTGGATTTCACCCCAAACACAAGATTTTATCAACTTGTTGTAGGATTCTTGCAATATATAAGCAAAACGTGACAATTTTGCGAATTAATATTCACCACTTTCAACGTTTAACAACGTTTGACGTATTTTACTAGAATACATAATGTAACTGATAAAAGTATTAATAAATATAACGTTAAATTCGCCAAGAATTAATAATATGCAAATTCTTACCGGATGCCTGGCGGCAGCCGCAGCAACCGCGGCAGCATTGATTCCAGCACTTGGATACATCTTCAGCGGCGTTTAAAAAAAAAAATAATAAATAAATAAATGCCGGTCTCTAAAGCCCTTCCACACTTTTGTAACACAACACAATGCCTATGCTATTGTAATATTATGTTTCCCTCGGCAAGCGGGTTAATCCTTCGCCGCACGTTAAAGTGGCACACATTCACGAGAAACCCGGCATGTCACAAGCGAAGCACATCGTGGGACACACGCACCAACGAATCCAAAAGAATGAAAATAAAAAAAAAACACGCATAATCCGAAAACGCGCGAAAAGAAGGAAAACAATAACAATTTAAAAAAAAAATAAAATAAAATAAAAAACACAATCAATTTACGAAATGGAAAAGAGGGCGTTGCAACCCCTCGGCCACGCTGGCTACAAGCTAACACGAGGCTGGTCCTTGCGCGTTTCTCTTCCGCAGATACCGCCAAGATATTTCGCGTTACGACGACCACCAAGACGACTCTCAATTATTCCCGGTGGATTCGTGAATCTCGCCATCCAACTGCTCGCCATCCACGACTAAAATCGCATGACTCTCCGCAACTCTTCTTTCCCCTCGATATACTCGATGAATAATTGAAACGAAAGATCACTGTAATTGACAGTAAAGTGCCGACGTCCGTGAAGAAGAAGAAGAAAAGAAAAAAGCACGAGTAAATAGCGCAGAGCGTCGGAGAAACTGTGCTTCAAAGCCTCGTGGATAGGATTCTCGGTCGGTAAAACAGAGCGACGTCGAGCTTCGTGGCGGCAAAGAGACGGAGATCCCAACCGGTGCAAGCGAGACGGATAGAGACGCTCTTCAACCCTCTTGCGGCTGTCGCTGAACGATCGGGGCAGCAAACTGCCGCCGTGTCACGCGACGTTTCACAAAATTAATGCCGAAATATAATTTTTGTTTTTGTTTTGTTTTGTTTTGTTTTGTTTTTTTTTTTTAATTCAACGAGTTAAAAAAATAATAATAAAGCACTTCACTTGCGGCTAATTATTACATAATCGATTGAATGAACTTTGTATATTCAAATTTTTTTCGCGCCCTTTTCTTGTCTCTGTATTCAAAACTGTATGGCTTACAGTTTACTCTCGTATTTGTTTCTCCTTTCGTATGGGATTTCGTCGGTTTCTCGAATCACGTTTACAACGATAATTCGTAGATTTATTATGATAAAAATGCACAATACACCAATGAGATAAATCCTGTGGTATGAATACGTAGCACTTTGGAGTTTGGTGAATTATGATGTGTATATATATATATATATATATATATATATATATATATATAAAAACGAAGGGGAAAAGAAACAGCAGTTTTGTGTGTAGCAAGGAAACGGAGCGTGAGTCAACCTCTCCTCGCAGAGTCCACGGAGCTACTGACGGCATGGACGATGGTGGGGGTTGAACCGTATCCCCGCCAACGACGATTTTCTACGTCGGGCTCAGGGGAAAGAGCAGCAAGCAGAGGCAATGGCAACGCCATAGCCAACAGACTCATCCCCACTTTGGTTGAGGCATGTGTGCGCGCGCGCGCGCGGGAGAAGCCGCGCGCGAGAACGACGCCGTTTCGACAGCGTATTAACCGGTACGATAGCTCCTTTACAATTATTGCGATTAGTTACGTGAATGACCGAGCGTCGGTGGCGGTGGGCGGCCGGCCGGCCGGCTCTCACTCCCTTGCATACATATATATATGTATGTGTGTGAATATATATATATATATATATGTATATATACACACACAGATTCACTGCTTAAACTCACTCACTCAACCAGACGAAGCAAGCGCGCACGGAAATCTCGATGAGCTCGGCCTAATTGCGTCTCTCCACTGTCGAACTGGCACTGTAACAAACTACGAATCCAGATACCGATCTTCTCGAGATTTCGCTGAATTCTTTAGACTTCGCGCATTAACCGCTATCTCGAAATGTTTGACTCTCTCTTGTAAACACAATAAAATGTGTACAATAATGCAAAAGGGGGATAGATTATCGGGAATGTTTGTTTGATAACAACGGCATATGAATGGTTTTAAAAAAGATCTGAGATATGCGTTGATGAGATCGTAAAGTACAAGTTATCTTTTTTATACGTAGAATTAGGAATTTTTTGTTTTTTTTTTTTTATGTCGGTTTAAAAAATCGTATAAGGAATCCCATGCACTTTATTTGTCCGTCTCAGAGTCCGAATCATCGAGAAACGTCCCCAGATTCAAATATAAAAAGCGGTAGGGATTCAATATTATACTCAAAATTTGTATTTGTACATTCGGATACGTTTCAATTTCTACACGATTTTTTATACGATCCTTTTTCACGAAATAAAACACGCTTTTTTTTTCCTGATATTAGTGGACCATTACAAACTTCTTAAATTCAAAGATTTATCCATCATTAATCGCCCGTCTCGAATCGTGTTGATGAATAACGAGCGAGAATTGTAATTCCACATTGTGAATCCGTTCAACTCGAGGGTTGATAGTCACTGGATGTAATCACTAGAATTGGGTGCAAACTAGCACACTTTATGCGCGCCCCGAATACCGCTGTTCGCTGGCGCACAAGCAGAGAGAAGAGCGACCAGGGGGTGGGGGGGGGGGGAGAGAGGTGGAATGGGCGAGCGAGCTGTTGAGTAGGGGTAGCGAAGTGCGCGGGGGAAGGGAGGGATGGCGTTTCGGGTATCATGCAAATCTATTTGTAACGGATTTTGCGGTCGTGAACGGATTAGTCGACGATATTCCCCAATCATAAGTTACACATTATTGGTTCTGCGTCGTATAGTTATATATATACACCATAACTATTCCCCGGTCCGATATGCTGCATCTCCTCGTTCATTATATCATCGACCCCCGTGCGATTATCATTCCATTAGCATTCAGTGCCATTTATTTAATTGCCTGACGTAAAACGTCGTCGTTCGCATAGGAAACCTAATCCCTCCCCACCCCACTCTCAGTCATTTTGTATTTTTGTTTCAAACCCGTGCACAGAAAAATTCCATACGCGCAGCAGAAGGGGGAGATTTAGTTGAAAATTGTTGGGGTTGGGTAGCAGAGGGTAAACGAGACAGGGCAAACGGCGTGGGTAGCATACGCGCAGGTATTAGCCAGAGCGCTCGCGAACGCGGCGCGGGGGCGCTGCGGGGTTGGGGTAGAGGAGGGGGGGGGAGCAGCGAACGACGAGCTCGGGCAAACAAATCGAAAGTTTTTCGCAAAATGGCCGTCACCAGGCTGACACGGATGTCCGCATAAACTCCCACCTTTTCACCCTTCTCCCTCTCCACCCCGCTCCACTCGATCTCTCTCGCTCATTCTCCTTTTGCCCCCAGCAAACTGGTCCCCTCGCGCCTATTCCTCTCGCTTGCGCCACTCGTGATTTCCCTCACATCCCACACCACCACAAATATGGCGCCTCCACCCGGTTTTCCCAACCCCTGTAGCCTCTGCCAGCGCCTCGGCCATTGCACAACTATGAAGCTAGAGAGAGCTCCCAGATAGACGGATAGAGAAGGACAAACATACAGCTCGGAAAAGTGTTCGAGAAAGAAAGAATGATAGAGCCAAACGGGGTAGGAAGATAGGGAGAATGAGAGTGGCGCGGATAGGATCCGTGTTCGCGCGAGTGTGCGCTCTCACGTATCTCCGCATGTTGTACTTATGTGTGCTGTTCACTCTTTCTCTCTCTCTCTCTCTCTCTCTCTCTCGCTCTGCGCCCTCGTTGAATCTATACAACACACCTACATACACTCACATTTATAAACATTCTCATGCACACAGTACATTGTACGGGTATGCGATGCTGCATTTGCTGGATGCGAGGCGTGCAGGTGTAAGTATGCTTCCAGAGAGTCAGAGAGTACTGTCGTAGCAGCCGCTCACTGTAGGATAGCATAATAGTGGTGGTAGTAGTAGTAATAGTAGTAGTAGTAGGTAGTGTATATATCACGTATAAGCGCGGCATGTAATTGTGTGGAGGCGAGTAGGCGAGTGAATGCGCCGAGAGCGAGTGGCGATGGTGGTGGTTTAGTATAGTTGGCACCAATACAGACACGATGTGGGTAAGGGTTCGCCCCTAACGTGAATATCACGCTACACACAGAGTCCCAAGCAGTTTCCGACTTGATTGCCGCTATCGTCCGCTCTCGGCCGTAAAGGAAGCACGAAGTCCGCGTGGACTCGTCACAAACGCCTCAGCCAATGCCACTACGTCTAGGCGTCTCTTAGCCAATGAGGAAGCGCGGCGTCCCACTCCAGCGGTCCGTCTGACGAACCGCGAACAAAGAGTGAAACGAGCGGGATCGCTCAACCAATCGACGCTCAACTTTTTACTCGATTCTTCTGGACGGGAGCGCGTGGAGTCCGCGCGGATCGCGTTGTATAGCTCGGCTAGGGAGTACTAGGTAGTATGTACAGACCCGGCAAACCCCAACCCATCTCTCTCTCTCTCTCTCTCTCTCTCTCTCTCTCTCTCTCTCTCTCTCTCTCTCTCTCTCTCTCTCTCTCTCTCTCTCTCTCTCTCTCTCTCTCTTTCTCTTTCCACTCTCACGTCGACGTTTCCCCACCTCCGCTGCTGCTGCTGCTGCTGCTGCCGCTTCTGCCCCACGGAATGAAGGTGCTACGCGAAGCCGCAGCGAAACATGAAAAATAGAGGGCTACGCGGGGAAAAACACGGCGCGGCAGTGGCGTGCAATCGCCGGATGAGGGAGACACGGGGTAACGGGATGGAGTATAGCAAGGGGTGTATATGGAACGAGTACGGAAGAGGATGAGAGAGAGGAGATGGGGGATGCGAGGTTGCTGAGAGGTGTTCTCTGCTGGTGTAGGTACGACGCTCTGCCACTGCCATTCCCTCTGGGTGCTACTGCTGTATTTTGGTATGTATGAAAGCGGCAGAGGAGAAGACTCGCTCTTTTTTTCTCCCCCGCTTACTTTTACCATTTCACTGTCTTTCTCTAGCTGCCGGTGCATGCGGGATGACGGCCAGAATGACCGGGGATATAGTCTGACGGGAGAGCGGCACTGCCCGCACGATTCTGGTGTATACGAGAGACACGAGGGCGAAAAGAAGTACATACTGCTGTACGTGCGGGTGAAAGAGACGTGTATATGGTCAGCCAGTGAAAGCCCAACGAAGATGGGAATAGAGGGATGAGAATGGAAAAGTAACATAACGAAACGTTGATCCCATTACCTGAAGCTCCCTGTTGGTTCCCTCGACGTCCAGCTATGCGTTTTAGCTCTTTTCACCCTACGCCTCTTTCTCTTCGATGTCACATCGCGGTAGACCATGCGGTCTCTATACTTCGTCTCTTTTTCTCTATAATACAGTCTACGTATACGCTCGCGCGCTCCTTTCAACCCTTAATCCAAAGGAGGATTAGAAAACTCCATTGTCATGCTTCGAGGAAGCGCCCTCTTACGGGTTTCGACTATAGATACGATACCGTACATAGTGTTTTTATGTATATATAGCATCTGTCGTGAAGTGTGCGTGGTCGTAGAAAGGAAATGCACATTATAATACGATACCAAATAGGATAGAGGCGAAAGGAAGCGGCAGAAGAGTTGCCGAGTATCAGACAGCGATTACAAACTGGAAGAGACGTGCATATCCACTCCCACACGTCGTCGCAGTTATACACACGTTGATGTTTCTTTTTTTTTTTCTTTCTTTCTTTCTTTCTTTCTTTCCGTCTCTTATACTCTCCCTTTTTTTTATCTCTTTTCTTGTAATACAGTGGAGGGCCTTATGTATATATGAATTTATTTATGTAGAGGATAAATATAGATATACAATATTTATAAGCTGCGACGAAGGAAGGAAGGGTTCAGGGCAGCGAAGGGGGAGACAGGACAATTCGACGCGCGCGAATCTTCGCCTCGCCGGGTGTCGGAACCCACTCCTTTTATTTCTTTGAGTCTCTTTTACGCTTTTTCTTCGTTTCCCTTCTTTTTTTTTTTTTTTTTTCTACCAAACATTTTATCCTTCGTTCTATAGCTCTTTTGCTCTCTTAGCGTCATGGCTTCTCCCCATTCGTCGCTCCCTCAGTGTCGTCTTTCCTCTTTGGCCTCCACGTCGGCTCGGTCTCTCAGAGTTTATTGAGAACTGTGCGCTTTTTTCCGGCCTTTTTATTCGCGTCCGCGGTGGATACGCTGCTAGCCGCAAACGGCAAGGCGGCGAACCCGAGTGAACCAACCGATGGCGCTGCTGTATGCGCGCCTCTTTGTCTTGTTTCAGCGGCTGAAGACGCGGCCATGCGGCGCGAAAGGCAACCAGAGAGGATAGTGCAAGTTGGACAGAGATGAAAGGATAGCGGCAATGCGAGAAGAACGAAGCTGAGGAGATATAGGAAACGGAGAGTACATAAGAGGAAAGGATAGAGACAAACAGGCGAGTCAGGATAAGAGGCGAAGGATAGAAAGAGAAACGTTGGTAAGCGAGGGAGTGAGCACGAGATGGGATAGTGTTGGCGAAGCTGTCGGTCGCGCTTGGTCGGCTGCGGTTATGCGGAGCTGCCGTCGCCGCAGCCGGTTTGCCGTGTTCGCCCCGTGTTCGTTGGTGGGATACGTGTCCACGGTACTCGATGCTCACCGAGCGACCGACCGAACGACCGAGTAGAGCCACACACTGAACCTCCCGTACGAGGGAGCGAAAAGGGGAGAGATCTCTACGTCGCAGTACTCGATTCCAGATGCAGGAGTGAGATAAAGATAGTCCGATACAAGCTAGCAGCAACTGTAGTAAGGAAGACTGGACTGGGTATGATGGTACCTAACAGAACGCAAGGGAGTGAGAGTATAAACGCAGAGAGAAAAAGAGAGAGAGAGAGAGACAGACGAGAAAAGGAGAGAAGAGGGTGTGAGGGAGATGGGAATATACCGATATATGGATGAGGCCAAAGGTGGGAAAAGGAAGAGAGGATGGTACAAGGCTGCGAGAAACCGAGACGACGTGAACGGAGAGACCGAGAGAAACACAAATGGCAGAGGGAGATGGAAAGTACCGATCCCCTCGTCAAAAGCTGAGGGGTGACTGTAGGTACTAAGAGCAGGCGAGAGGGTGAGTAGCATCTGCACGGGATACTGCGCGAACAGAGCGAACATAGAGATAGCGAGGCCCGGAGAGTGTGCAATGGAGGAAGCGAGAGAAGCAGTCGGTGCGGTCGTTGCGGCTAACCGCACCGATGCTCTCAACCCACGGCGACTTGGACGAGACCGCTCGCCACACCATCGCGAACCCTCGATGATTCTCTCTCTTTCTCTCTCTGTCTTTTCCTCTTTCTCTCTCTCTCTCACTCTCTCTCTCTCTTGGTTACTTCCGGCGCTACGGATACTCGGTGAATAGAAGAGGGACCGACTTCGAGGGACTACCTATAGTTAGAGATCTGGCCATCGCACCGCATCATGACCTCCCTCACTATCCACCCTGACCACTGTTATGCGCACTTGTGTGTGTCCACCTTTTGGTTACGGTTTATGTAATATGCTGCCATATCGATTGCAATCGTGCTGTGAAGGACTCTCAATTGTTTGTGTCCAGTGAATTGAAGGAAATACGATTGACGAGAATACATGAAGAGATGCGACGCGTATATCGCTTATTGTTCTTTAGTAATTGTATATAAAAAATTGTGGGGATAGATTCTTCTAATATATTTTTTTTTACATATGTATCATTTTTTAAAATGGGTCTCTTTCTAAAGTTTTCTATATTCGAGGGTGGGCTTTTTTTTTAAATAGTCAAAACTCCAGTATGTACTTTTAAGGGCATAGCATCTTTTATTACATTTTTTTACAGATAAAATAACATTTTTTTTACCTTAAATACATTCAGATTTCTTTGCATATAATTCTGCATACCAAAAAGAATACTTTTATTAATTATGTAACGTTGTGATTCAAGTATGATAAGCCAAAGTTACAACACTACATATTTGTCGATCATACATTGCGCTGGGTGAAACATACCTGGAGACCCAATCCTTCATATAGATAAAGATTTCAGTGTGTATTTAATATTCGGTGCAGCGATATACCCTCCTTAAGATACATACAGTAGTATTAAATCCATAAGCAATCGAAATAATCTAGTCTGTTATTTGTTAATTAAAGTATTATCGAGACTCAATCCAATATCGAGCCTTTATTAAATACATTTAAAATAATTCGCGGGCAGTCGGGACTCGAGTGTTCACTTTGAAATTCGAATTGACGATCGAGAAGTAGGGTTACCCGTTGGTGCCTAGGGGAAGAGAAAGGACCCGGCGCGAAATTGCGGGCTAATCGTCAAGGAGAGTCCCGCGCGCACCGCGCTAATTAATCATAAGTGCTCGAGCGAGCGAGGGAGAACGATATCGATCGCGACCAAGACCCAATCGAGAGACCACGTCAACCATTGGAGTGAGAGGCACTTGAGGAACTCGAACGAGGGAGTCGAAGCGAGAGAAAGCAAAGCTTGAGGGCTATAGAACGCAGCAGGCAGCATCAGCAGCAGCCACTTCCTTCGTCTACCTAATAGACCATCACACGAAAACTCCTAGAAGCTCGCTCTACAAAGAGCATCATCATCTTCCTACTAGACTTGCTTTTGCTGTTTCGTAGTAGTTGTCGCGTCTCTCTGATGGCTACGGATTCTCGTCGTTCATACCAAAAGCGTTTTATAAACTCTCGAAGCCTTTTTCTCCTTTACTGATGCTCGAAATTCACGTCTATAAATATTAAAATAAACCCCCGAGGAAAGCGCTGGAAGCCAAAGTTATATAACTGCGTGAGTCGTGAATGCATGTATATACATACACACACACACACACACCGGTAGCCTCTCAAAGTAACTCAAAGCATCGTCATTCGCAGTACCTCCTTTTCGGGCCAAAATGGCTTGATAAAGAAAAACAAATCTCTGTCTCGAATCACCTGCCATACTCCGGTGCTTTGAATCACCGACCGATTCCTGTAGAGATCGAGTGATGTAACGAAACGTTTGCATATATATATATATATATATATATACACTGCGGTAGGTATGCTTTACCGTGGGGAGAGTTTAGAGTTTGAGAGAACAGGAGAGGGCGAAATTACGCAGAGAGACAGACGAAACCAGCGACCGCGATAGAGGAGAACGTTTGGCAACCATTAATCCGATATAACAGGAGAGCGAGAAAGTGTCGATGGACTCTCGAGTTCACGCTCAGATTCGAGGAATCGATCTCGCAACTAACACTTCGTCAATTCAAACTCCAACGCCATCCTATGCCTTCCCTTTCTCGCGATAACCAACCACACGGTTCTGGTCACCCGAGCACCGTATTATTCCGCAGGATCGAATTTCTAAACGGACTACGAAAAGAGACCCTCTATGTGCAGAAGCACGGACGGGTATATTGTGTAATGGGCATCTCATGCCAAATTCACGATATTTTTGTTAAGCCCTTTTTTTATGCTTACTGATTGATTGATTTTTTGTTTAATTCATTATTTTAAAACGTCTTTGAAGGGAATATCTTTTTTTAAGAAATTTAAAACTACGATGGAGAAAAGAAAGGAGTTGCAATTTAAAAAAAAAGTATGACAACATGAAATGAATTGTTTATTACTAAATCTTGGAATAAAAGCGTTAAACAAAAAATTGAGAAGCCTTAAACCTGTGTGTATTTGAAATTAGCACAGATTACATTTTTTATCGACTCAAAACTTGGTAATGGAAGCTGCAAAAAAAAATATTATGAAAATTCATACATGTTTCATTTAGATATAGTAATAATACAAAAAATCTTCGACGAAAATACTGCATGGGTTGGATGAAATGCCCTGTATATATGTTTCGACTAGCGATGATTAAGCGAATTCTAGAATTCACTCATTCGTGTAAGACCCTGACCCTCTGGTTTCACGTCTCGGAAGAATAAAAATATTTTTCGAAAGGTGGACGTGAGAGAAAAAAAAAAAAAAAAAGAAAAACAAGTATGGGAAGGATTGAACGAACGAAGAACGAGCGAGAAACCCGATATCTCGACTATGTTAAAGCGGCTGTTATGTCGTTCTCGCGTTTCTTCATCCACCACTCCATCTCTCTTTGTGCGTCCTCACACAAGTCTTCACGAATCTCGAAAAGCTCGTGCAGCCCGAAGCTCGCGTGGGTACATACATTAGGCTGGCCGTTATTTGTGGCACGATCGAATTTTCATCGGGACGGCCCCCAAAACGGTTTGAAATAAATAAAAACCGATCCCGAAATTATTTCAGACTTTTATATCGACATTTACCCCTTGACCATTCGAGTCCAACTTTTCCATGTGAAATACATGAAGTTTTTCTGTTTTCACAGTCACTACTTTATTGTACGACTAAATATAAGTCTAAAAATTTGAAACCACACAAAAGCACACGCTCATACAAACATATTTTTTCTAAAACAATTTTCTACAAAACCAAAGTTTCCTCCATAATAAGTAAAGAAAGAAAAAAATAAAACAGAAGAAAAACAAAGTATAAACTTGACGGAAAACAGATTATAGTACACTGATCATCGTTGAGTAGTCGACAATTTACAGATAGTACAGTGAAATGTCTCACGAGAGCCAAGAGAGAGAGAGAGAGAGAGAGACAGAGAGAAATAAAACGAAATAGATAAGATTGGAAGATGAGTAGAGCTCGATTTAGTAAGTAAAAGCTTCGTCTCTTGCATCTGGCAAACGAGTCAAGAGATTCACATCAAGCGACTAACAGAGAAGAAAGAGCGATAGAGAGAGTGAGAGATAGAGAAAGAGAGAGAGAGAGAGAGAGAGATAGACCAGTCGATACAAATTGTTGTGAATCTCGATGTCGTATGTCAAGCTGCTAGCTGGCTATATAGTAACTACGGTGTTTCGCTCCTCTGCGAGATCAAAAGTGCGACAAGGACAGATGAAAGTATAGTAGAAGAAGAACAAGAAGAAGAGTATCGAAAACCCGGTGTGGCGAAGTGGCGACGAGTTAGCAACCAGCAACAGCAGCAGCAGCAGCTTCAGCTTCATCGTCGCAGACCTCCTCCTCGTCGTCGTCCTCGTCGTCGTCGTCGTCGTCGTGGTCGTCGTTGTCGTCGTCGTTCGCCTCCGAATTATCTCTTTCCTCGTGCCGACACGAGTGTGGCGTGTCGCGCGCGTTATACCAGGGCGCGTCGTTAATACCGGTAGTGAAGCGACCTCATCGTTTCTCAGCTCGGTGTGTTTTCTCTCGCTCGCACGCTCGTTCACGTCTCTCCTTCTTGTTTATTTTTTTTTTTTTTCTTTCTTTTTGTCCCTCCTTCATCCTCCAGCAGACTTTCTCACTCGCACCTTTGCACGTTCACGGAATTAACACGCCGAAGTATTTATGGATCTTGGGTTCGGTTTATATTGGTGTACTACCCAGCATGTATATTATAGCTTGAGTTCATCCTTGCGTCCTTCTTACTCCTATAGTACTCTATGTGTCAGTGGCTTTTCCGTCTCATTTTTTTCTCTCTCTCTCTCTCTCTCTCTCTCTCTCTCTCTCTCTCTCTCCCTCGCACCGGTTTCGCTCATGCTGACGCGGCCTCGCACCGTTTCCTCGTCTCTTTTTCAGCCCACCGGATTAATTAATGAGCCTCCGCGCCTCGCTGCCCGGGGCATTATCCAAGTCACGAGGAAACACGAGGACGAGGGTGAGAGGGAACCCCGGACTCTCCCCACACGGGAGGCTACTATAATACTACACGTATAAAACTTGTCGGTACTCACGGCGTATAAAACTCCTCTTTTCTTGTACCGCGTCTCGCAGGTACACCGGGTTATACCTTACTACGTGTATATCTGACAATACCAATTATATGGGAGAAAGAGCGAGAGAGTATTGAAAATTGTCCTGTTATTATTACGGACAGGGTATAAATGACGGACCTTCGAGTCTTGCGGACTTTTGAAATGAAATATATAGGAGAGTTAGTATTAATTGCGGAATATTGCGCAATAGCGTCGTAAACTATAATTCGTCTAACTCTAATGCCAGTAAAGCAAATTGGAGGTAATATTGGATTAACAACAATCTTGACTAAAAGAATCAATAGTTTGAGGGTACAGAGTCACTTACAAAAGGAATAAGAAAATATTTCCTATTGATAAAAAAAAAAAAGCATTTAAACCTCTGGGCATGATCATCAAGCATTATAAATCTGTATTTTTTTTACAGCCAATAATATTGCATCGTGATGATGTGAAGAAATATAACATTTTTCGAGGCAGTTTTTTGATCTTTGAATGGATTTAATCTTTCGAGGTATTCGCAGAATAACTCAGATTTGACAGTTTATCAAATACATGATATTGTTAAATTAAGTTAAAATGAAAACTACCTTAAATATTATATTTTCTGCCTGTCCACTGAATTTTCTTTCATGGCTGCAGGTATGCTGTATATACACAACAAACAAAACACCGGTCTACAATGTTAAGCCACTGCAACATATTTCTTATTTCTTTCCGTCCTCCACGCCCAACCGTCCATAATTCAGGGTGACAAATTGAGACGGTTATAAAATCGTTCCGGTTTTTTCCCTCGTTCAACGTTAGAAACGAGCTAGAGAAATACACACAGTGATGTTAGAGGGTGTAAGCGTGGCGAAACGTAAGGTGGGCGTCACCGAGTAGACAGGGTGCCTCTGCAACCCTCGTACGTACTAGTCAACGTTTCATACAGCAAGTCTAGCAGCAGGCTAACCGGGGATGAACTACTGCAGAGAACACGAGATGGAGAGGGAGCGAAAAGCAGAGAGCGCTAATGGAATTACTCGCTCCCTAGAAGTTTTTAACGGTCGATTTGCCTGGCTATGGCGGAGAGAACAGCCCGAGAGTACCGACGAGATCCCATAGTACTACACTTTTGAGCACATTGCACTGGCGACACGACGACATAGAGTGGAACCCCGATTGAGGGGAGAACTATTAGTCACTTTTGCACTTTCTACAGTTGTGAAGAATTTTCTACCAAATAACTAGCATATTCTTTTTAGGTTTCTCTTTGTTGCTTTCTCAGGAAGCTTTGTTTTTGTGAAAATTTGTTTTTCGAGATTTTCATGTCAGGATAGTTAAAAAATATTCGTATGTGTGAATTCTTTTGTTAAAAGACTAGATTTTGGAATTTCTGAGACATCGTGCTGAAATTTAGTACACAAATTGACTATCATATGACGATGTATGAGATTTAGTTTTTAGTGGGAAGCGCTCAAAGAATTATAATTTTATTAAAATATTTGCTAAATTGTTTTCAGGCTATAACTTTTTGAATAAATGTATCTAGCTGACATAATGACATTTTATACAGAAATGGATTAATATTGAAACAAGATTGTTACTGAATTTTTCGAGAATCGATCGCGTAGTTTCATTTTCCTTAGGTTCCAAGATAAGAAATTGTAGGGAGAGACTTTTTTTGCAAAAAGGTATTGAAGTACAACGAATATTTTCCTACATTTAAAAAATATCAAATCTGCAGACATTTTAACATGTTCACCATCATAAAAAGTCGAGGGCCCGGAATTTTTAATAAAATATCTTAAGCAGAAAGAATAATTTAAAAAACACGTTTTTCGCTTGACATAAATATGCGCGTTCCTCAATTTACAATAATTCATATCATAGGATTGACAAATAAATGTCATCGCTATAGAATATTGCAAGGCAAGTACTGAATCGACAGGACCGCAAGGTTAATCCACTCCTCGGATAACCCGAGGCTGATTAATCGGGGTTCTACTGCAATATATACAAACATATAGTTCTCTTCTACAGTTGTTGAGTTTGTAACCCACAGCACCGTTCGCGCGACCTGCCAAGGGTGAAAGCAACCCCTCGTAGCCTCTCCAGAGCTTTTCGTCCCTCTCATTTTACACTCGTTTCATACTTGGACGTTTCGTCACGCCGGGGGGGTCAAAACTGGCCGCAGATGTCGACCATAAACCCAAACCCTTGTATATACTATGTGCCACATTCTACCTCCGACAAAACTGCCCTTACACTGTTATACAGTCTCTATGGCAACCTCTCCTTCTCTCTTTCACTCACTCCTTCATTCCTCTCGCTTCCCATCTCGTCACCATTTCAGTATAGTTCTCTCTCGCTTGTTGTTCATACGTCTTTCACTGGGCTTGCACACCAGCCAACTACCAGTATTGTATCTTTCCGCTGAATACACGCCCTTAAATAAATCCATCCCACGAAGAGCCAGAAGTCGTATGCTCGGTCGCACGTCGCCATCGAAAATCCGCACCCTCCTCTAGACTGTCGACGCTGTCCAGATTAGGTACGTGCTATGTATACATGCTGGCACATCCCTCGTCCCTATACTGCTGTATAATATACGACGCATACATTGTATAGAGGAGAATATATACACGTATCATGTACAGAGCCATGTACTGCTGCCTGTATTGCAAAACCACCCGCATCTCCAGATTTCCTTTTCCAAGTGGCTTTTGGTAGCTGTGTATGCCACGTGTTGTACTAAGAGTACCAGAAGTGATGGCCACCTATTTTCATCCGTTCTTCTTATAGATCCTCTTGGCCCTTTATTTACGGATAGCCGTGAATGGAAACCTGATTTTACACTCCGAATACCGAGTGGTTGGGAGGCGGAATTATTTTATTGGTTTTTATAGGTACTTTATCAGTAAGAAAATATTTTGACCGTTGAATATATCTCAAAAATTGGCTTTCAAAGGTCCAATAATTTGAGGATTCAACAACGATGATACGACACGGTATCTCGACAATGTGTCATGAATGTATGTCTCTACGTCGTAGATGCTTGCGCTCACAATTTGTCAAGTGGCAAAAGAGAACAACAAATACGGGTATCTCGTAAAGTTAGATCATTCAAAAGCCCTCGATCCAATTCTTTATCGTCATTTTAATTCCGCATCTTGCATTAATACCATCAGGCACGAGTTGTTGACGATATACACAAAGAGGCTATAGATCAATCAAACAATTGGATAAACGCCCTGATAAGAAGAGAGTGAGTCGTTACTCGACGTGTCAACAATGAGTGCGTCAATGTGTTCGGTATCCTGTAAATGGAGGTTCTTAACAAATCTATCTCTTTTTTCACGCACTGCTCCACACCCTAAGCTTTGTGCAACCTCACGTGTATATATATGTACATACATATATATATATATATATTTATATATGTGCTCTGCAACTATATGTGTGTAGGGACCATTGGGCCGTGATCGCCGTGTGGGATGTAACGATAATAAAATCTGACAGTCGACCGCCCGTGGGTTTCCTCAAAGCGATATAATCCACCAGATAGAGCTCGCTATGCTTCTCTCCGCTTGCTATCGGACTCACTGATCTCTCACTCCCTCGTCGTTTAGAGCTCTGGATATTGCACAGACTGGCGCAAGAGCGATGGAAAAACGAGATCGAAGGGAAACGGATAGAGAGGAGATAGACATCGTCGGGTATAAGGGTGAGAAGCGAATCGTGGATGGGGTACGTAATACCCCATTGCACCCTATATAGATCGCACGATCGAGAAGCGATAATCGAAATTCCGCGATTCTATCGCCTGGTAAGAGAGCCAGAGCGAGATGGAGAGAGTACAAAGTCGTTAACGATCAGCTTCTCTCCCTTACCTATTGGCATTTAATTAGACGGCTCTCTCGCCGCGATCTGTCGAGCTCGCACGTACAATATATAAGCACACTGTGCACTGCTACCCAGACGCAGCGAAGCGGCATATACACCGCTAAAACGGACGTATGGACATCGCGAGGCGCAATAAACGCGCTGGACGTTCGTGCAATCGTTCTCATTCGTGTTCGCTCTTGGCATAATATCGATATATAAGCCATTCTCTGTCAATTAAAACACTTCTTTTTTAATTCACTCAGACGTTCCTCATCATTAAGCCAGATTTGATCACTGGAGATTTTTTTTTTTTTTGTGAAATTTTCGAATATTCTTAAATCCAAGTTTTCGAAAACGACAGTAATTTTTTTTCTGTTGAGTATCTCGAAAGCAAAAAGTTACAGAAAAATGATTGTATTGTCATATAAGTTGTAATTTTATATTAGTTTCGCAATTATTTTTTTTTAATATTTAATTGACTTGATGAATTTTTACGAAAAAAATTATTTTGCTGCAAATTTGATCAAATATTGAGGCCGCATGTGTGAAATTCATTTGAAGAATTACCAGATTTAAAACGATTGAGGTTATCCGATGTAAAGATGGCGAAAACCGAAAAGAAAACTCTATATTAGCTCTGCGTTTGCTTTAGAAACTTACGAACTGTGCCTAACTTATAGTTTCCCACGATTATAATCTTTTCAGCATGGAGGTTTCATTCCCTCGATCGACCATAATCTGATAATTATTCAAATCGAATCAACACTCACTACGAAAGATTCCATCAATTTTACAGCTATATAAAAGTGGTTTCTCCGGTGCGAAAAAATAATCTTTAGATCATTTTAGTGAAAAATCGCGGTTAATCAATCCTCTGAAAAATTTAATCTAAAAGTCGCATTTAAAAAATCTGTAAAACTTACAAGAAGTACTCAAAAGTAGTTCTCGAATCCAGCTAATAACAAAAACATTTCAGAGGTTCATAAAAAAAAAATGTGGCTGAATTGACATAGAATGCCGCATATATGAATTCCGAATGTAGCCTGGGGTGCCGGCAATCTGCAAAACGTTGCATGGCTTCAATGCCGAGCGTTGCTTCTTCATTCATTCGGCGCAGAGCATGGTATTTACACTGTAAAACCTCACTCTGCATTTTTTCTACTTAAAAAATAAAAGAAAAAAAAAAAAGAGAGAGAGAGAGAGAGAAAAATCTCCATCCATACGTCCATTGATTATTTTTTTGTTGTTGGTCCGCCTCTCGAATTACACGTATTTCGCGAAATTACCTGACTGAACGTACAGCGGGAATAAATTCTCACCGGAAATCGACCGCCCAGTACAAATTAATGAGAGTTGGCATGCAATACGAGAGCTTGAAGAAAACGTGCCCGAGAGTTATTGCACTCTCGAGAGAGAGACCCACCGCGTCTCGTATTGCGTTCCTTTCAAAGTAATACATTTCCAAGCAACATTCGCGTACATCCGTTGCTATATACGTGAGTCACTTGGAAAATATAATTTTCTGCGTCAAATTGCAGGATGAAAAGGGACGAAATTCCTGAACGTCTCGAAAGACCGAGATCTTGCTGCTCCTTCTTCACTCGCGCTTTACACAACGACTCTAATTAGAGCGCGCAAGGAGAACTCTCGGGCAAGAAGTATTTAAGATTCCCCGTGGCAATATAATACCGGCAAAACCTTTGCACGCCTGATGGGGTCTCTTTCTCTTTGGACGTAATCGCACCGCTCGAGCGAAGGTTGTACTCTCTGATGCTGGTGGAGCTCGCGTCCTCGCGTCGGCGCGCCTTATTCCGAAGAGGGGCCCACACGATCATTCTGAACGCTGCCGCGAAGCGTCTTGTCTGCGATCCTCACGTCGTACCTACCACCGATTCGAGACGGTGAATTGCGAACGACGCGATTGAAATTCAATTCGTCGGCGCCGCGCTCACCCCGAGACTCGCGGTTGCTCACTCTCGCACGTTCGTACGTACACGGTACGTACGTATATGTATGCCTGGAGGAATCGAATGCCCGAACGCAACGGCGCTTCGAGGTCTGCCGGCTAATTAGATACGCACTAGAGGCGGTCGACGATGGGATCGCGTCGTGTGTTCGCGCTCGCTCAACGTACACCGAGGTCTTCGTTCTCGTAAATACCGATGGAATGCGCGCATGTATATGAGAGGAGTCACGCTGATTGTATGATTTATTTGCAATTTTCGGACTAAGCGTTTTCACTCGAATCGACAACTTTGGAATCGTTTTACAACGTTATTTATATTATGAGCAATTTTTTTTTTCTTTCGATGTAGATTCCTTGGAGGAGGCTTAGGTTTGTGTGTGACATCTCTTCTTTTCGAGATTTTCATATCAATATACTTCAAATGGTCGTGTAACGTCGAGAAAAGGGGTTTATAATCAAATTTCTGCTGTAAAATTAATAGAAAATATGAATTACATTTTATTAAATCTTTTAACTCGAGAACAGTCACAGAAAAGGAGTTAGTTGATAAAAATCTATATCATCAAAAAATTGTATGAAATTTTTTTTTTTTTAAATTACTGAAAAGCTCGATGTCACTAAATTAGATTATAAGGTTTTAAAGTTATGATTTTTTTTTTACCTTAATATTAATATAATATAACTGATATATTTTTTTAAAGTGGGAAAAAATATTTCTAAGCAAAAATATATTAAAAAAAAAAAAACATCTTGGCTGTTTGTCACCTGGCAAATAAATCAAGTACGTTTTGAAGATCATACAGAACTTAAGAAAAAAACCTTTTTCTTTTGTTACAAGAATATGTCTATATTGTCTGGCCTTATTATTCATATTATTCTTATTTTCGATGTAGTACATACCATAAAACAGATATATGCCGGATATACTTCGAATGAACACGTTGCGAATAATAAAAAGGTTACAAGAAAGAAAGAAAGAAAGAAAAAAAACAGCGAGAGCAGGAGGAAGGAGAAGTATACGGTTTTTTTTTATTTCCAAGGGAGAGAAGTCATAAAACCCGAGTTCTCATGTGCGTACCTGAATATAAAGAGAGTATTTATTAAAACCAGTTCTCTAACTCTTTTTCTTTGTGTCTGCCTGCCCAGAAGATTCGATACGCATCGCGGTGCGTCGATCGACCGGATACAATTAGACTCGCTTAACGGTGTAGGAAAACTCGATGCGCTTATTCGTCGAGCTAGATTTATGTATAATGTTACTTTACTGCTATGTTATGACGTACAACTGTAGTGACATTTAAAAAAAAAAATGTATATGCAACTTATACATTTTTACGTAAATCATCGATAATGTTTTCATTAACAAGAAATATTCGGTGATCTAGATTCATCTTCGTTGATCTTTATTTTTTATTAAAAATGGCATTAAGCAAATTCTAATTAACATCAGCAGAACATTTTCGTATTAACATACATACAAAAAAGTCAATTTTTTAAAAAGAAAATCAAAATGTAGGATGCGAGGGAATTTCACTATCTGTGAACTTTTTTTTAGAATTCTGTAATTAAAATTGAAGACCTCTTAAAAACAGCTTATTTTTAAATGAAACCAATATGAAACGTCAACTACAGGGATTAAAAATACGCTTTTACAGGGTGGCTACTGCACAGCTGAAATGGCTTCCATATATATATACAGCAGACAGTAAAGTGTTGTATGATTGCGATGCACGATTACAGTCATTATTATCATCATCATCATTATAATACTCTCCAGCACCTTTAATTAATATTATCATTTTTGTTTTGTTTCTATTATTCGCTGAGAATGTTACAGACGGCTTTCTTGGCTCTTCATGTCTTTTATTTTCTCGTCGTCTCTTCTTCACTCGGTGTTGGCTCTCTCGATGGACGGCGTGGCGAAACGGGAGCACGTAACGCACGCTAAACACGGTAATCGAAATAAATTCATTAGGTAGCGCGATCAAGCGGATCGGATTCGTTCGATCGATCGAGCGTGAATAACCGAGCAGAAGCAGCACCGGTAAAGCCTCTGGTGGTATGCTTCGCACGAACGCCACAGCGATAATCGGGCCTAAGTGGTCTCGACTCCAGTTTTCACCAGCAGCCTCTGGTAAACAGTCCAGAATCCAAAGCAACACCGAGTCCCGTACAACAAGCAACAGAAGACAAACAAAGTATAGGATATATCAAAACACGGTTCATTCGCTTCGATGACACAACTGTTGTTTATTTTGTCAGACTTGAAAAAGGATTTCATCATTGGTTTTATTTTTGTTTAGGTTTGCAATTCGAGAATATAAAATATATATTATTCTCTCTGCGCCAGAGGAATTTATATGTATAAAAACGACATAATTTCTGTTGATATTGCGGTTTTCAGACAAGAATAAAGTCCTCGGTTCTCGGAGCTACAGAATTACGTCAATTTCCAGTCAGCCACAGAGTTAAAAAGAAAAGCTCACTGCTGAACGATTGCAGAAAATTAATGAATTAAAAATGTAGCGCTAATTTTATGCTCTCGATCGAGACAAATATTAATTGAATTGCACTTGTCCGATCAGAGTTATTTTTATTTTCACCCAGATGAAGATTAGAAATTTATTACTGTTACAGAAAAGAAAATGATTGCAGATTTTAAGTAGTAGAAAAAAAAATTTAGTAGTACATAAAACAGTTATTAACAATTTGTATTTTTTTTAGAAATAAAAAATATTATCATTTTTTTTTTAAATTCCATGTTTTTTTTTTCTAATTTAACAACATAATTTTTGTAAATTAGCCAAATTTACACTTTTTTAAAATTTCTTCCCCGATTAAAAAAGTAAAGTTAGTTTTAGTTAAAAAGAAAAATTATCGACCCGGTAACGTTAATTTTTCAACATAAAGTGCAAAAATATATTTTGTTTTGTTACCAAGAAAAGTCAGTCTGATCGCTGTAAAATTATCACAACGTGTTATTAGGCGAATGAGTCCATATGAGAATTGAACTCCCAGGAAGTACTAAAAAAGAAAATTGTTACATTTACAGCATATCTTCTGTAATATTTACAAAGAAAAAGTGTAATATTGAAAAATAATTTTAAAAGATCAGTTCAACAGAACAATTCTTGTAAAGTTGACAAATTTAAAAAATCATTTTACCACTTTATAAATTTTATATTTCTTAATTATCAAACAAAATTATTTTGACATAGCAAGACAGAAAAATATCTTACATCAAAATACAGTGCTAATTCTAGGTCATATTTTAGTTTCACCATATAAAATCATCCAACAAATTTGTAGGAAGTTGGTTAAACTTGTTGGAATATAAATTTAATTGATTGCAATCGATTCGAGGCATCGATCCAAAAGGCTTGTGATTTCAAAGAAAAGAAAAAAAATAAGAGGGCAATAACATTGGCACGAGAGCAGAGAGCAAAATCCCTTTTATACCTCCCGTATGGTCCTTTGAGTAAAAAGCATAGCCACATCTGCGAAGAATAAGAGCGCTGCCCAAACGAGAAGTAAATTCTCTTGGTCGTAAAAGGCGCAGAGTGGCCTGCGGCGTCCGAGCAATCTTACGCCAATGCTTTGCGCTGGGGCCTCTTTTCTTCGCTCCCGCTTCCACGTTGCCCCCTTGAACGTGTAAACATCCGAGGCGACACGAAGCGATTACCTGGCTGGCTGGCTTACCGGCATGGTTATATTCCCAGTCGGCTGCCTGGTTCAGCCTGCCTCAACGGTGTAGATTGCTCGATCCCGTTCGCCGGCGAACCCGCACTGGAGAACCAAGACCGTCGGACCAGTTCCTCGAGGGCTCTTCCATCGAGCGAAAAGAAATCAAAGAAAAAGGACAGAACGGCAAAAGACTGAGTTAAAAGACGAGGAGGAATAAAAGGAGCATACGGAAAGCATTAAAGAACTCCGATAGATCGAGTTCTCTGCAACATAACACTGCTGCAGTGTTACCATAAAATAAAATCTACTACAGCTGTATATTTATTGTATTTGTAAGAGGTTACGAGGATTTACAAGGCCCAGAGGGCTCGTGCCCCGCGTAGATCAGTATATTCGTCAAGGAATCGAATCCATAAGCCGCACAGGCTATAAGACATACTCCAGTATCTGATCATATATATCAGGCATTTAATGCCAATACTTGGTTTCAGACACTCACTCAGAAATGTCCCATAATTCGACAGATTTAAGTATGACATACATGTTCAACAAAAATTTGGATTCTACTAGAATTTCTGTACATTGAGATTAGAGGAAACCAGAATAAAATCAATGTCATTAAAAGATATAACAAGACTTTGAATAATGCCAGAAGGTTATTAATAAAAAAGAAAAAAAAAGTTCAACAAATTTATTTCGAAAACTCAATTATTTCTATATGAAATGTATTCTGTAATTTTTCCGACATGTCATTTTTAAATATTTTCTTTCTGTGAACAGATTTTTCGACTTTCAGCTAACTTTGTAATACATTATTGACTTAAAAAAATACATCGTTTTACGAAAGGTTGAAATGAAAAATCTGAAAATATGCATCGAAAGTATATTCTTAAATCTAGCTAATTACGAGAAATATCTGATGGCGTGGAAAAACAAAAGTGACCGTGTTGGCAGAGAATGCCTAATATAGACTTGTACCGATGTTGTATTTATGCACGCTGCATGCCCTACCTGTTACAAATACTATATTATGTAAAGTTATACTACCGTTCATGAATCTTGAGATACGAGTACACCGATTAACGCGATCGGGCAAGCGTGCCGAATACTTACTCATTTGTGAGAGCAACAGCAGCAACAGCAGAAGCTGGCACTGGAGAGTACTACCAGTTACTACTGCAAGCCGTGACTCCAGTGATTCCATCCGTTACAAACAGACAACACTCCGGAGATCTCAAGCGTAACTGCTCACGGATCGGCAACCACCAAGAAAAAGATCGTACGTGGATTCTCGTTGGTTCGCTTACTTGCTCGTCGATTTTACCGTAACGATGAGATGCTCGAACCTTTTTTTTTGTTTATCTTTTTTCTTTTTTCTTTTTTCTTTTTTTTTCATTTTAATGTAGCACAGGAATCGGTATAAATTGTACACGCTCTGGCACCGCAGTCTTGTAAACCATTAGTTACGCAATATTACTTACTAATATTATGGAATCGCAATTCACTGATGAACTGAGCGTTATAAATGACTTTCCCTCGACGCACCAAGACTTTCTCTCGTGATGACGTTGATCAATTATATCCACTATGTATAAATAAAGCGTATATTACACTTCAGAGTTCACAAATGACGTTCCTGCGAACGGCATTTCGATGGATAATTTATTGAGAGTCTCGTGGTACTTCAGTGACTAATCATTTGTATGCTTTTTATGCTGAATATATAAAAATTATTTTCTTAAACAAAAAAATTGTAACTTCACTAATTTTCACTGGTTATCTTGGGAATCCGCTAAGTTCGTAAAAACCCATAAATTTCTTATAGCTCATTTGTGATAGTCAGAAGCTTTCACCATAGAGTGAAAAAGAAACTTTAATTCATGGCTCAAAGAAATATATTTTTTGAAATATCATCAGTAGATAATTAAGCGAGGTTAACGTGCAACGAAAATCAGCAATTTTGATCTGACTCCATGCCATTAATGCAGTTGCGATGATCGAGTGGTGATGAATTTAAATTGCTTTGCACTGAAAGTATTAACATTATACCCGATTATTTTAATATGTACGCTTATAGTCATTGGAGTGTATGTTCGAGGCTTGTTTAACCGGTATTTAATTACGAGCAGAGATTCTTCTGCTCGCTTTTCGATAGAGCATCGATCCAACCTGCTGCCGTTCTACATTATAACGTTCTGTTTTTTTTAAATCGTATTTATCATAATCGTGGTGGAGCATATCGCGTTGCCATTATCATTATATTACCCGTCATCTCGTAAATATCATAATTATGATCGGACATCGGGTGCGTTTGCTCGTTCATAATTCTGTCCTGAGGGGAGATAGAAAAAAAAGGGAGAGAGAGAGAGAGCTGGAAAGGTGAGGTTGAGCGACTTGATGATAATTTGCTCCGTTAGGCCTAATGAGACCTGCGAAGCGTATAAGCTTCCTAATTTATTGCGACCTTTCATGACTATTTCCCTTGAGATTTCTCTCACTTTTTTTTTCCTGTTCCACGATCATTTAATCTATCGTCGAATTCTCGTTCTTTATCTTTTCCTCTGCAGGACTTTTTTTTTCGATTATACAAAAAATGTAAGTCTTCATTATTGTCATATATGCAACTACGCAAAAGTTATTTCGAACAAAAAAGTACTTACAACCACATTTTAATTCCAACATAGCTAATTCTCGAGTCAAATTATAGTTAAACGAAGTAAAAAAAAACTCGTTGCTTTAACGAAATATTTATTTGACCGTCCGTGACCGACGTATTTCATTTAAAAACCCAATCTCTTTTTTTTTTTTTTTTTTTTTCAGTCTACAGAGAAAAATTGTCTGTAACAAAAGAAAATCATGTGTAAGCTTGTGTTACTCGTACATACAATAAATGTTTCACCGAGAACGTAACTCGGTTTAGCAGTACAGAAAAGAAAGAAAAAAAATCAAAAAAAAAATCAGCGACAGTAACAAAAACCGTCGAGATTTCAATGGGATTTGAAACGACGGACTCGAGAAGTAGACAAATAAAAAAAGTGGCCATAAAAGGTTTAAAAAACTTTTCAATCGCTCGGGGAGAGTGAAAATATATAAAAAAAAAAAAAAAAAAAAAATAGCGCGACTACACACTGGTCGTTGTCGATGCGAAGCACCGGCGCTTTTACCCCGGCCAATATTTTTTTGCTTCTCCAATTTCTTCATCTTTTTTTTTTGCAATTATATCTTCGGTATTCTGTTCCCCGTGCGCGTCCGTGTTCTCGTTATTTTTATTTTCATTTTTTTTTTTTTATTTCAACTCTTCTCGCTCGTTTTCACAACCTATTTCTCTGCCGCTACGTCCAATGCCTGTTACCTTATTTTTTTTATTGTTATTTTTTTCCCAGGACCAACGAAACGTCGATCGGTCTGCGGTGGATGGAACAATGCATTGCTCCTCGCACTTCTATCGTTCGCAGTGGGAATACAATACAGCAGAGCGAGAGAGGAACACGACGACCATCGTCCAAGCCTCTCTTTCTCCCTGCTCTCTTCCATACCTCCCCTCACTCTCTCGTCTTTCGTGCAAAAACGATTGCAATGGCCTACACGCGATTACAGCACATACCTGACATTTCGTTTTTTTTTTTTTTTCTTTTTTTATAATTTATTTTCTCGTTTCGACCCTCTTTATGTCCATTCGTATAAATAAATGTGCTTGCCAACCTAGCGAGCTGCTACCTGTGTGCATTGCCTTTTGGCATAAGAGGCGGTCTGCTATTATGCCTTCTGAATTCATGCATTCTGCCCACAGCATATTAACTATACGTGTACATATATATAATACTGTATACAGATATACATCCATACACGAGTATAAAATGTCTACTAACGCCCCCACGAAAAAAAAAAAAAAAAAAAAAAAAAAAAAAAAATCGCAAGGATGAAGATCAAAAGTTTAGTGCGGTAAAGGATAACAGCAAGGCACACACAACAGTCTTGCCTCTCGGATCGGGCTTCATACCTTCTCGACTTTTCACTTTTTTTATTCGCTTTATCGCCCATGCCAGCGTGCGAGACAAGAAAGTGAAGATAAAGAGTGAGAGTTGGAGAAGGACATACATATGTGTTCGTATGTGTGTGTGTGTGTGTGTGTAGAGCATATACATGCTCGAGGAAGCGTAGCAGAGTCGGGTGACAGTAAATAACGGTCGAGAATCGGAGGGAGTCGGATATATATATATATATATATATATATGAATATTAAAAAACGAAGAATTCATCGTAAGGTATAGAATTTTGCAATATAAGTAGAGCGTGAGTTGCCAGTCCTCGAGGCGATGCCCTGGGGGTCGTTGCAGAAGCAGGTGGTAAATAAAGAAGAAAAAAAAAAAAAAAAGAACGTGCAGAAAAGAAGTTGGTTGGATGGAGAACGAGAGGAAGGAGAGAATCTTTCTCAAAAGGCAAGAAAACCCTCTGGTGCTGTGAGACGTTTGCTATGTCTGAGGGTGCATCGAAGCGGAATCGAAATTCGATAGCAGGACCACCACACAGCTTCACTCGGAGCTCTCTTGGAACGGAGGAGCTAAGGACATATCACACAGCTTGCACGGAGAGTGAGGGAGATGGTGGAAGACAGCTCTTGGCATTCGCGTAAACGCCTTCAAGCGACATTTCTCTTCGTGTGGGATATGCGAGAATGAGTTAGCTTTCGTATAGTTGGCGTTCCATGTGAAACGGGACTTCTCAATTTTTTGTGATTTCCAAATAAGTTCGAAAATTTATGAAATCGCGTTTCTAAAGAGAGTAATCTTTTGTCCACTATTATTACTGATTAGTGAAATTTTTTATCGAATAACCATTTTAAAACTTGCGAATTTCTCGTTGTGCCAATTTTTCTGTAGTTTCTGAACATAATAACGAAAAAATCGAAATGTCCTCGATAAAAGTCCCTAAGAAAAATTTCATAATTTATTTCGCTCAAAAAACAGGAAACTATGATTCTATGGAACTATGGAACATTTAAAATCCTAAATTATATGGTGGATATTTTTTTTCGATACGATGGATCGGTATACAGTGAGTAAAAAAAAGGCAACAATCTCTATTTTTAATTCTGAGTAATATACGTGAATTGTCTCTTTTTAGAGCATAATTCCTGAGACGCTCTGAAATCGATGAATCTTTATGGACCATTTTCTAACGATTTCTGGTGTACGAATGACCGAAATCGGCTTTCTTAGTTGGCCGACACAAATGGTAACGTATTAAATAAATAGTTCATGGAAAAATTTGACTTCTCTGTTTAAAATTTTCTTCGTATTGAAAAGAAAAAACACTCATTTCCGAAACGAGTGAATTAAAAAATGTGAAAAAAAATCATTGGTAGTGTGCCTTTAAGTAGTACTAACTATATGGCCAATTATGGAACAGATCCGAGAGGGTCAAAAATAAATATCGACGAATTGGTGAAGGACTCCTCGTATATAGATATAAGAGAGGAAGCGAGAAGCAGAGTCGTTTAGATACAGGGACAGTTGCTCAGGTGAGAGGACCTCAAGAGGATGGGTGACTCCCGAGGTGACCTGTCTTGGTTGACACGGGTTTGCTGCAAGAAGGACACGACAAGTGCTCGACGTGAAGACGACAAAGTCGGATGTACTAAGAGCGATGTGGATGCTGGGTGAAGGGGGTGGGGTTGAGGTTTGCGGTGACGAGAAGGAGACCGATGGCATTGAGCTGAAGACAACGACGACGACGACGACGACGACGAACAAGACGACGACGACGACGACGAGGAAGGAGTCCGTGTGATGCACGAGCGCTGTGCTGTGCGACCACCGTCGAGACGCTCGGTGTCGAAGTTTATTGGCCGTCTAGCACGTTGCACCACCAGTATTGGCTTCTCGCGGTTTAAGCTCCCGCTTGCTATTGCTACTGCTTTTGTGTGTCGTTCGTCTTGACTCTTGGCTGCTGCTTGTTCCTATCCTCTCTCACTCGAGTTTCAAACTCTCTGATGTCGACTACCGTGTGACTGGTTTACTTTTCCATGTACTGTCGAAATCACGGGTATATCGAGTTATAGTTTGTTACAATTTACAAAGTGATTGACACACTTTTATACGTAAGCAGTTGTATTCATTTGAAGAAATATAATCGGGATGGTATTACGTTTGTTTAGCTTTTGATAAATCCATTTTTAATATTTTCATATGTCTGTGCTGAAAAGTTGCATATTTTGGATATAAATATATTACAAGGGCAATATCGTTGTGAAATATATTGCAAATATATTGTTTTCAGCACAATACCTTTTTTTTGCAAACTAAATCTTCTGTAATTTACACGTACAAGATTTTTTTCAAATTTATTTTTCGTATGATAATGAGTATAAAAATATAAAGTACGAATAGAATTATCATTGAGGGTATCAACTTTTTCCCAATATATAATACGCTAATTATTGCTTATTATTTCTTTATTCTATTCGTCCTTTAAACTTCTCTTTTAAATCGGCAATTTATTTACTTCTGCAAAGAAACAAAAAAGTTTTATTTTGCCCCAACTAAATAATCTTTTTTTTCTTCGCAGTACACATAATACAGTTACGATGTTTAAATCGCCTCATGGAGTACTTATTGGGCTTTCATTTTTTTTTTCCATCATATTTACTGAATAAACTGCTTTTCCTCCGGTCGGGCGTTTTATTAATTCATGTAAAATTATTTCATTTTACTCCGGAATACACTTGGCTCGAACTAAAGAAAGCTAGTTTCTTTATTCAATTCGTTCACTAAACCCCTTTTTTCAACCTCCAATCTTTGCAATGTTGCAAAAAAGAAACCTACTTTTTTTCCCCCCAACTAAATAATATTTTTTCGCCGTATAGATAATACGGTTATGAAATTTTAATCGCCTCATGAAGTATTTATCGGGCTTTCTCGGTTGGGCAGTTATTTCGTTTTTGTGTCGGGCATTAAATTAAAGCGATTCGCTTTGCAGGTGTGGGTCAAGGTATGTGCCTTCATGCGATAGTGCCTCGTGTGCAAGGTGCATATATATATATATATATATCTATAACTATACACCTCTTGAGGCGGCCCCTCTCGATCGTCATCGTTGTCCACTCTCCGTCTTCCTCGTCACCCCTCTCTCTCTCTTTCTTTCTCATATTCCAGCCGGTATTCACACACACACACACACGCGCCGTTCCAGTCCGCCTGTTCTTTTCAGTGTTCCGAAACGTTGGGCGAAAAAAAAAAACGCCCGAAAAAGGAGGAAGAGAAGTGTAAGTGAGGAAGTAAATAAGTGAGAGTGAGAGGGAGAAAAAAAAAAGACGCTGAGAGGGAAGAGCTCGGTGAGGTGAAAGAGCGAGAGATGGTAAGAAAAAAAAAGAGAAGAGAAAGACGCGGTTATTGAGGGAGGGTACGAGAGTAATTATCGCACGTTTCTTACATGCTTGTTAACATTTCTTACGCTCACCACACGGCGCGTCGGCTCGCCTGGCATGTGGATCCATTACTCCTGCCGTTTTCAGGGTATATCGAGGAACGATCGTGCGCTCGGTTCGCTCGCCACTCGCATATAATATGCACACCACAATTCCTTTACTCCTCACGAGCAGGGAGCCTCGAGAGCGCGTTTAATCTATGTAATCTCTACGCCATGCGCGCTTTCTCTCTTTCTCTCTCTCTCTCTCTCTCTCTCTCTCTCTCTCTCTCTCTCTCTCTCTCTCTCTCTCTCTTTCTCTCTTGGATCGTATGCGAATATGATTTGCACGTGGAATTTAAATAGGGCTCCACAAGATTCATGCTTGGCTCATAAATGATCTTATGCCAGTCTCTACGCACGCAGTACACGCACGTATACTGACACAATACTCGGTCTATACGCATATACACAACTGGATCTATATATGCAAAAATACGTAACAATAGTTTGTAAAATATCAGTGCATTAGTAGGCTATACTTATAATCGTTTCACTCATTAAGGTAATATATTAATTACAGACAGGGACGAGTAGACGCAAAATCGTCGCATGTATGTGTAATATTGATACGAGTACAAATCTCATTATTCGAGGCTCGGTGAGCAATGATTACTCGTTACGTGTATTTTAACGGCTACACAACACGAAACATTCGTCTATTCGCAATGTGACGTTCGTGTATTCTATGGATATTTGAAGTATCTTCTGCGTATGGAAGTATTTTTTTTTTAAATCTTCTGAGGTCTGTCCAATAATTCGTCGTATTTTAATAGCACGCAAAAATGCTCTGCATATTTTTTTGCAGTTTTTTTTTCCTTTCTCATAGCGGAAATATTTTCGCAAATATTTTGTATAAAATTTCGTGAAAATTCGGTTGATAGGATTGATTTTTGTAACAATTCGAATTTTTCGAATTTTTGTATTAATTATCATTAGGATTCATTTTCGACGCAGACTTTTTAAGACTTCTAACTAAAGGTCGTAGAAAATATGGTAAAATTGTCCCTAAAAGTAAAATAAAAAAAAATGGTAAAGTAGCAATGAAAATGTTATAGTTTTGTATAAGCTTTTAAAATATTAAAAAAAAAAACATGTTATCAAATTAGAAATCTGAAAAATGTAACAAAATAGTACTTAAATCTGGTTTATTATGATAAATATCTGAGAGTCAGAAAAAAACATTGCAAAAAAAAGAAAAGAGAATAATTCATATTATGTTTACCGATTGTATTCCACAGTTTATAACTTGATTATTCATCGATTTCAGCATCTACACATCTACTTATGCAGCTAACCTATTGGACTATGTACTATTCGTATATACATGCATATACCTTCGGCAACATATGTGAACGTTACAAGTAGCCACTCTCTCGAATAACAAGAGGTTGTCTACCATTAATGAGACTCCTCTCTGGCATGTGTGTACCAGTACGACTATTATAGTATATTACGCGTTGCGGGTCTCGAGTGCAACTGCGTGCACGGAGTAATTCAGGCGCGATGCAATTTTCCGATTTGCTCGGGACTTAATGCACGTGTGGCGGACAGGCGGAATGGTTGCGGGACAGACTGGCAGACAGAAGAAGAAGAAGAAGAAGGCAAAAAAAAAAAGAAAAGAAAAAGGAAAAAGAAAAGACGAACGTAGAGAAGGTTATATGCATTCACTCACGTAGTACCGCACGGCCGAGAGCGTTTATCGAGCTGAAGCTCAAAGTAGGTTTCCAGCAGCTATATAGCCAAGAGGGAGAGAGAGAGAGAGAGAGAGAGAGAAAGAGAGAACTCGACGAGCGAGCACGCGTCAGATTTTTCACTGAGCTCGACACGAATCGTCGTTTACACGCCAGCATCGACAGCCATACCAATGCTACCCGGGCTATGCTTGGTGCTGACGCTTGTAAGGCGGAAAGGCGAATGCTCGTGGTGCTTCTGGAGAACACATTTCTGCACGTAAGTACCCTCGGCGCTAGCCGGCGCGACGAGTGAGAGAACAACGCCGCGCGATTCCTCTCCTCGCAAGTGCGCTTTGCTATTCGAGAACCGCGCGCGGCCCTTGCATGTAAAATCAGTCACAGCGCGATGAAGAGACGGGGAAGAGAGAATAAGAGAGGATAAGAGAGGAAAAGGGCCTCTGGCAGCGGTGTTGCGTTACCGCGAGAGATAACGTCAAGTATATATTGTCCAGTGACCATTCCGGACCAACCTGACCTGGATGTGACCAGTACAGTTGACCCATTTTTTTTACGTTGGTGACAAGACAAAACAAAATATCTTGCACGACCTTTTCTACTACTTCGAATGGGTCTGGTGATTATCGCCAACATTTATTTTATTTATTTTATTTATTTTATTTATTTTATTTATTTTATTTATTTTATTTATTTTATTTATTTTATTTATTTTATTTATTTTATTTATTTTATTTATTTTATTTATTTTATTTATTTTATTTATTTTATTTATTTTATTTATTTTATTTATTTTATTTATTTTATTTATTTTATTTATTTTATTTATTTTATTTATTTTATTTATTTTATTTATTTTATTTATTTTATTTATTTTATTTATTTTATTTATTTTATTTATTTTATTTATTTTATTTATTTTATTTATTTTATTTCAAACGATTTAGACTTCTTAAGTTCAAAATAAAACTTAAAACATGACAAAAATTGCGTTTCATAAACAAAAAACTCTACCTTGTATTTTTTTCTGTGCAATTTTTTAAAATGGAACTCAAACTTAAGAAAAATTCTAAAAATCAGACATAGTCTTTTTAAGTGGTAATTAAATCTGACTAATTAATAGAAACATCTGGGAGGCTCAGAAAAAAATGTGGCTTAATTGACAGAGAATGCCTCATATGTATGTTACAAATGTATAAAGCACGCTACATCATTCGTATTCTATACTGTTTTCCTCGTTGGTCTCTCTCTCTCTCTCTCTCTCTTTCCACTCCTTTTCACAATTCTTTTCTCTGTCTCTCTCTTTCTCTCTCGAGCTATTTCTCTGGTTGGTTCACGTACAGCTTATGCCGGGCATGCAGTTTATTTATGTGTACGCGTAACTACAATATAAAGTACCAGAGGAGTATGACTGTGAGGCAGAGTGTGAGAGACGTAGGAAAGGGAGGCAGAAAGTTTCGTTTCGCCTCGGTTGGCTTCGCACGCAGATCTTTCCATTACGCCTGGCTCCGGCGCCGTGTCCTATACTATGTATTGTACAGTACACCGCAGTATAATACCGGTGTACATACACTTTAGGATTCGTTCTGTGCCGTTGCCGTTACTGATGCCTTAGAAGCCGCTATATATATTTTTACGGAACAAAAGTCGCACGTACAAGCAGTAGGCAACCGATGTATCTGCCTGCCGCGTATACCATACTCAGTAACATGGCATAATAGCTTCAGCATTGAAACATTCTAAGTTTATACGTAATGCACCGAATAATGCCTCTGTAGTCGCGCGTGACTAAAAATAATCGGATGTGATTCATATGTAAGAATAGAAGATCTATTGTTTGTTTATTCATTGGGTACTTTGGTAAGGTCGCACATATCCGTGAATAGGGGTGAATTTTTAGTAAATATATAAACCAGAAATATCTTATTAAATTACCAGCATTCTGCTGCAATGTAATTGTGCTTTCATGCCTCGTTATAATTCTTACAACTATGAAATTTAATAAATAAAATATGTTCGGTGTGACATAATGAAAAAAACGTACATATGTGCTAAAAATTAAAGTCCAACAACGTAAATATTTTACTTTTTATATTAAATGCTTTTTAGAGAAAATTCAAATGGGTTTATATAAACTTTGAAGGCTGTTTTAAAGCTTTGCAAGGTTTTACTTTGCAACATCTTTTTTTTTAACTTTTAAAGTTGATAGTTTTTTAAATATATTTTCGTCGTTGTGAAGTTTTAATATTTCATGAATATAAATTGTAAATTATATGTATGTGTTGTTTTTTTTAAATAGATTTCCACAAAGCAAAAATATATATTTTTTTTTTAACCCGGAAAAAAAGTTTGGGTTTCTCGGGACTTTACAAATAATTCAGGAATATTTTGAGAACCATTTGGCAACAAAAAAAAAAAATGGTAAAAGGCATTGTGTCAAAAATAACTAAAGTCTCCTCTTAAATGAAGCTTCATGAAATTTTTCTTCATCGTAAACAATTAAAAAACTAATAACTGCTTGTAAAAGAAGAAGTAATTAAAAAAATGCTATCTAGCTGAAGTATCGAACCTTTCCACCTTATATTACATAATATGAACTTTTGAGATACGGCGTCTATAAACGTCTCGTTTAATACAACGCGAAGTTTTTCAATTCTTATGACGAATAAAAATAAGGCCTTTGAACACTCTTTTTTTTTTTTATTCACTCGATATTTTTTTTTTTATTCCAAGACTCGTGTTAATAACAGTGATTTCTTTATCTACCAACGCACCGACGGAGAATTTTACGAAAGTCGATAAACGTGTGTCAACGATACAGCCCCGAGTATTACAATAAACAAGGGAGCGTAGGAGGGTAATTGGGCAAATATCACGTAAAAGCTTTCTTGGTATGTATATAGAAAGCAGTGGGAGGGTGAAAAACCCGAAGGCATTGCACGCGAAAGCGCTCGGTGTGTGCTTCGGTAGGATTAATAAAAGTGAATGGGCGAAACCTCGACGACCCTCTCAATTCTGCCAGCAAGGAAATTGAAACGACGCGAAGGAGCATGCCATTTTTTACAGACACACGCGAGGGGGAGAGTCGGCTTTGGAGGAAGAAATCGATCGGCCAAAGGCAAAAGAGCAAAGGAGATAGAGAGAATGGAGAAGAAGAATGGCGAAAGCGTGGAAGTGGTGAGGGCGCGTGGGTACCGCAATAAGTACGTCTCGACGAATTACGGGCTCCAGGGGTTAAAGGCGTCGCGATGCCGCCCCGGTCAGAAGGCGGAGAGAAGGATGAGAGAGAGGAGAGAAAGAAAGATAGAGAATGAGAGAACGGAAAGCGAAAGATTAACGTGTTCACTCGCACCACATACGGCTGTGGGTTAAGCTGCTGGGTGGTGCAGGAATCACCGCGAGGAAGTGAGAAGGCCAATGGAAGTGTGTTCTCGAAGAAGGAAGGAAAGGAGAGTAGGATAGGTTTGGGAGAGAGGGAGAGACAGAGAGAGAGAGAGAGAAGAAAGAAGAAAGAAACTGCGAGGAGGAAAGAGCGGGATTTACGCTTTCGAGGAGTTTCGCGGTGGCTCCATTTGGCTTAACGCCCCGAACGAGCGAGCGGGTGAACGAGCGAACGCCTGAAAACCTCTCGCGCCAGTAGTAACGGCCTCCAACCGACGACGAGTAGTCAGCGCGGTCCTTACACTGGTGTAGTGCTTCTACCCACCGCCACACTTCGAGCTACCTAACTCGGAAACCTTTGCTCCCGTCGTTATCCAGTTTCGACTTCGCTTTCGGCTTGTAACCTCTGCTCTTTTTTTTTTTTTTTTTTTTTTTTTCTTCTCTTAGACTCTCCTCCCCTTTAGCGGGATATTGCGGAACCTTCGTTTGTCTTCACTTAACTACTCTTTCGGCATTTTCTATCTGAGTACCTGATGATCTTTTTCACATGTTTTGCAAATACGTGTCTTAGGGGAAAGTTATCTGTTCGATGTTCGTACATCGAGGCTTGAATATAATAAGAAATTCTTCTTTAATTCAGACACTTATCTTGCTTAGTTTGAGACTGCCTTTTCACCTTCTATTTGTATAAATGGGATGAATATTTGATTTTTATAAGCAGAGTTAAACATTACAGTGAGGATGACGAAAATACGTACACTGAACATTTATGGTTAATTATTTAATTGATTTCTTTTATAATTCTGTTTATACTAAATTATAACATATTCATGCGAATAAAATATTTTTCGAACGATCAGGAGCATTGTAAAAAAATTGCTGTAAGTGTCGATAAAAATTCAATTTTTTTGTCAAAATGGAAATAAAATTAAGCGTAAAGACTTGTTTTCTTCTTAACAAGGTTGGTTCGCTTTGTGCAAATTTGCTTGCTACGAGAGGAAATCCTCTATTGGGGCAAATAAAGTGAAACTTCAGTCAAGAACTTACGATTTTATGAGTAAAAGCAACAAGATTTTTGTCGTAACGGGAATTGTGTTCGTCGCTTCTTTAGAAACTGTTAGTCTGAATATTCTTATAAAGTTTTCAGTTTTACGCAAGATGTATCAATCTGCCATTAATGGAGTTCTTTTTTGTTAAATTTGTTAAAGTTCTAATTGATTTATAAACATAATATTTTGTTTTATCGTTCATTTAATTTTTATACTAAATAACGTTATTTAGTTTAACGCGTTCTTAGGGAAGTAGTCGCTAAATGAAAAAATGTTTAAAAATTAGATGGTAGCAACCTAGCTAAGAACTGACTGGCGTGCTAAATTATTTGAAGCAGGTGCTGCCATAAGCACCCCTGGTGGTCGTTCCTGAAATGACTGGCTTTACCGCCAACGTGTGAGAATGCAATGCACCGAAGATGACGGCTACGAGCCGCACGAAATGGAAACTTCAAAAAGAAAGGGGTAAGCTGGAATACAAATGAAATCTATAATAATATACAAATATATGAGAGTATTATATATGCCTAACAGGAAAATATATTAAGACAATTAATACTATATTATTTGATTCAACTAGATTTATTTTATCAAAATCAATTAGTTTCTTTAGCGATGAGTAGACTCAATACTGAGTATTGCTATATTAAATAGCGAATCCATGACGAACACAGAGTTCTGCTAAATGAAAAAGCGAACTGTATCTCTGTCTCGGAAAGCTCCGGCGCATTCGTTCGGTCCACCAGCGGATCTTAGCGTTTCCCAAGCGCCTTCCTGATCCCCCTGAAGGAAGGAAATTTTACCTCTCTTTCTTCCCTCATCGTAATCTCGAAGTTATTAGTCGTCGGTTTATTTTACCGACTACGAGAGCCTGTTTTCTCCCTACCCCGGTCCCTTTTTCCATCGTTCCTTCGACGGATTATAGAGGCGAATCAATATTGGGTAGCGAGTCGAGGCTTTTATCGGCGTTGAAAGATATCCTCTCGCCCCGTTCCACTTGGCGGTCACTGGAGGCTCATCGTGAACGGCGCGATGAAAGAGGCAAAATACGGAGTTGCCGTGGTAAAAAAAAAAAAAAACAGAAAAAACAAAAAGAAAAACGTAAAAAGGAAGGAAGGAAGAGACGGATAAGGGAATGGGAAGAAACTCGGGGAAGTCGAGTCTCGACGAGACGCAAAAAGGAAGCGAAACCTAATGCAGAAGAGGGAAAGAGAACGAAGAGCAAAGAAAAACAGAGAAGGGCGCAGTTGTACAAAGAACCTCTCCTGCTGCTCCTATACTGCTTCTGCCGCTGCTGCTGTTCCTGCAACAACGAACAGAGTGAACGAAAGGAATACAGAAAAAAGGTAAAGTACGAAAGAATAAGAAGGAGCGAAGAAGGTCTCAGCGTCGCACTGGCTTAACGTTGCTCCGAGGAACGCAAGAGGACAGAGTGAATTCGCTTATACGAGGGAAGAACAGAGGTAGGAGCAAGAGGAGGGAGGAGGGAGCAGCAGAAGAGGATTTCGTTCGAGCAACTTGCCGGACTTCTACGGTCTCTACGCTGGAGGATTTACAGATTACAGCACGGGAAGGCCGAGAGAGCCCGCAAGCAAACGAAGGAAACCGAGAGAGACAGGCGGAGGGTTGGGACGAGAGGCGCACTGGCGCGCAGAAACGAAAAGAGAAGACGCCGAGAGAAGGATCGGGCAAACGAGAAGGGCTAGAGAAGATGCTGTGCGAGGAGCGCTGACGCGAGAGAGGAATACGTACTACCACGTCGGGAAAGGATAAGATGTTCGGATTGAGAGTAACCGAGATGAAAGGCCCTCACCATAGCTATATATACCAGCCATATTATACGAAGTGTATACTTATAAAGTGCGGTAAAATATGGCACACCAAACTTGCAATGATTGTAAAACTTGTTCATCCATAAATAAAGTTCAATCAAACTCGGAGTACGTCAACGGAGCGCTATTTCTTCGGATGTAGTTGCGACTTTACTTTGACATAACTCTCAAATACTCAAAGTTTATAAGTAATTCTTAATGAATTTTTATTTATTTACAAACTTTATTTATAAAAGTCTTTTCAATGATATTCCTTATTTACAATATTGATCTCATTTTTGGAAGATATTTTCTCTACTTTTATTATTATTTTATGTGAATGTAAAAATTCTGAGGTTTATAAATAAAATTGAGAAGACGATTTTACACAATTATTATTAAGTAATATATCAAATATTGAGCAACCCAGGTGGAAGGCCCTCACCATAGCTGTACGGTCATATGAAATAAAGTGTGGTAAAATATGACAGACCAATTTGTTAATCACAGTAAAGCTTATTCAGTAATAAATTAATTTCCATGAAATGCTGAACACGTCACCACGCAATTTTTACTCTCAACAATTTATAATTTATTGGTTATTCCTAATTGAAGTTTTATTTGTAATAAGCAAACATTTATATTTTCTAATAACAGTTTTTATCAATTGGATCCTCATTTATAAAGTACATTCAAAAATATTCATATTATTAGCTTACATAAACATAGAGTTTGCAAATAAAATCAAATGAAATTGTGATAATAACATTTGAGTCATAAAAAAATATATACTTCATTCATTTTATATGCAGATAGTGGCACACTCTCATAACTCTATCACTAATTTCGTTATCAAAAGCAACTCTAACGCAATTAAATTCCAACAAACATGTATAACCTATTACAACACAACCAGAACACAAAACTCTGCATTTTTTTTTAACCATCAGCAGTACCAAAGAGTTATAATGTTGTAGAGCTATTTGCCCAAAAATGAAATGATGATTGATCAACTCTTCTGTACAAATCTAATGGTACAATAATAAATGTACCATCCTCTGTCACCTCTACAAAATTCAATTTTTTTTTTTCTGACCACCGAATGACCGATTGCCGCATAGAAAAATCGTGGCATCGCGTAAAGAAATACGTATTGCGATACCACATTTTTTCGTCGACGTTGTCGAGCTAAAATTCGGGCATTTTTGGAGTTTAGGCCATATCTTCGCGATTTGCCCTCCAACACAGTTATGCTCGAGAATAGAGAACGAAATGGTGACGTCAAATGGCAGAAAAAGCGAGAGACCAAGAGCGAGAGAGAGAGAGAGAGAAAGAGAGAGTGCGGTAAATAGGAACGTTCGTATGGGAAAGATGGTAGAGGGACGATCCTGTCCGCGCGGACTCTGCGAGAACTGAGCAGAAGCGGCAGACACCAGAGCTCCGGTGGTGTTCGACCAATGAGAGGCGCCGGTTCGCCTCGCGACATCCAATCTACTGCGAGCTCTTGCATTACACGTTTATTATCGCTTGGAAAAGAAATGACTGTTTATAAATAATTAGAGAGGTTTTAATTAACCCTCGAGACGTTTGGCCCGCGGGCTCTATCCTCTCGTATACGTACCAGCGTATACGAGAGGATAGAGCCCTGCGTTGTAGATATAATACAACGGGGCGCACAGAGTACAGCGGTACACGCGCTCGCACCATAGACCGTTTTAATCACCGCGCCAGCAGCGACGGATGCTGATGTTGAAGCTGGTGTGCTGGCGTGCCGCTGCTGATGTTGCTTCTCTGGCTTCCAGAACTCGCTGTATTATCCTATAAAACTATAACACGTTGTGGTATAACTATCTCCTTATGCATACCTCAACATACAAGCACAGCTATATAAATATGGATCCTCGGAGATTATCATTTTAACTTGTTATGTGCAAAATTAAGAGGCTTCGTCACCGTTTTAAGATGAAGAAGCGCGTTTTATATATTTTTCTTTTTCTTTTTTCGTTTTTTTTAGCGCCTTCGAGTGCACACCGTTTAAAAGTGCAAACGGTCGTTACAACAACAACAAAAATATCGTATATCGCAAGAAATAAATATTTGCAATATGTCGTCTAAGTGTGCACTTAGGTTCCATGACGAAGAAACTTGCAGCGCACTAATTTTGTATAATGAAACTTGAAACATACTAATTTTGTAAAATAACTCGGGGGAGGAAAAAAATATATAAACATTTTATGAAATACGTACCCCCATTATGGAAAAAAATTGTTTTTGTAAATGTTTTACTTTTGGGATGTAAGAAAATGTCGGTGTCAAAGATTTGTTTGGAAAAAATCCTGTGTACACTTATATGCGGTATCCGAAATGTGAGTGTCCAATTTTTGATCTGTCGAAAAAGTGCTTGTTATAAAATGACTGTTGAAATGATTTTGCAAACGTTTTTGTTTGATATAAATTTCAAGGCTCTTCTTTTTTTTTCGGAATGAAAAAAAAATCGTGTAGAAACTCCCGTGTGATTTGCGATTGAACAAAATAAAACAAAAATTTCTATTTGTTCTGGATACTTGTATTTATATTCGGATCTGGGAATCTTTTTCACGTGATCAGAACAGCGTGTTATTGAAGGTGGAATTTTTTATACGATTTTTCTTTTCTTCATGTATAGAAATAATTAAAGCCCACGTCTTAAACTAACGATTTACACATTTACGCCGTCTTGCAGTGTTCAAATTTTCCGTTTTACTATTGAAACGTGAGAGAAACAGATTTTTCGTCATAGTTAAGGGGGAACCTGAATCAGAAGGCTAAACTAAGTTTCATGTTCGCGATATTTTTTCACGACTCCAATAAACCGAATCCTTTCGCAACTTTTATGGGTGTTTTACCACATATTTCGACATTACAAAACAATTTTTTTTTGGTTTTAAATATAAAATATGATGAAATATTTAAAACCCCTCAACATTGGAGTTGTTCATTGCCGCACAATGCCAGAGTGCATAATTTTTGTCCGAAAAAAAAACTAAAAAAACTCTTTATTCCTTACATTAATTTTCCTAGTTTAATATAAAAACATTACAAAGTAACGTTTCCTTGAATCAACAAACCGAATTCTTAATTCCTCAACAGAATCATTTTTTCACGCAGCACATAAATTCCAAAATACTTATTTTTTTTTTTTAACATCACAACGATGTTTGCTCAGAGTTGAGACAAGAGCGTTTATCGTTCTCATCCTAGCAATTTATCTTGTTTTCCGGATACACACAGGATGTACATCAGCATCAGGTGCCAAGAGCCGATTTTCAAGCAATACCACGCGTGGTATATGTTCGCCCGTAGTATTAAATCCACGAAACCTCGGAGTTTGTTGACCAAGAGAGCAAGTCAGAGAACCCTCGCAAACTGGCTGAACGTATTCCGTTCGGAACACTCATCAGAACTGAACTTGCGCGCGCGTTGGTCTATGGAAACCGACGAGAGCTTCGTATACATATATATATATATATATATATATATCTATATACACATATATATACCCCCGAGGATTTTCGATGAAGGCATGGCGGTATAGGCTCACGGTCGGTTGAGCTTGAGCGCCGAGCACGAGTGGAGAAGATAGTACAGTAGGTACTTGCATTACATCAGCTTCTATATACCTGTCTGTGTCTATGTTCGCCGATGCGCTCTTGCGTTCTTCACGGCTCCGCTGGTGATTCTGTGCTCCATATGCGATGGTGAATAAAGCATTAGCCGGTATATATATATATATATATACCTATACATCATCGGCACTCGAGCTCGCTTGGAAGACAAAGAGAAATCAAAGCGAAGCAAGTCCCTCGCAACACCTTTGGAGTACGTACTATATAGCCTGGGGGAGTGAGAGAAAGCTCCTCTTGTATAGACGTACCTATATATATATATATATTAGGGCGCTTCATTTTAAGTGAACTTTTTTTTTTTTTTGGTGACACATCAAAATATTATTGTTCACGTAAAAAGAGAAGTTCGTTTAAAATTTGAGCCCTTAATATTAATTTTTAGTACTTCCTTTTTCAGTTTCAATTTTTGCCATTTAAAATGCATGTAAATTGAATGACTTTTTTTTTTTATTTTTATAACTTAGCCGGATTTGTAGTTATCGTTTCGAAATCAGTGGTTATTTGTTGAGTATCACATGCTTTTCGAAAGAGTTTACAACGACTTTGCTCTAACTTCATCCATTGCGATTGTGTCAGCTGTGAAACTCATTTTTTCACTTTTTTTCATGTATTTTCATTGATAGCGACAAAACGGTTCATCTTACAAAAAAACTGAATAAGACAATGTTTCAGGAAATTTTGTGCTCTACAAAAATGTTCCTTTTGGTTATGTCGTTAAACTGCATTGTTCATGAGATACGCGCAGTTAAACATTTCACAACCAAAAAAAAATACCCTGCCGAAGTGTACTTCCATAAAAAATCTATTAGTATAGGGCAATAATTTTTTTTTTTTAATATATGGATCACTTATTATTGTATATCATAAAGTATACAATATGTATCGTTATATTTATATTATTTAGCACGAAAATATGATAATTATCATGGTAAACATTTTTTGAATACCTCACAAAAAAAAATTAAAGCCCTCCAATTTTTCTATCTACAGTACGAAAAATTTTTCAAAACAACCGCGAATATCACCACGTGACATTTTCAAATTTCCCGCCGCTTGGAGAAAGTAGTACCAAGTCACGCCGTAAGGTTACCATATTACAAACATACACTTGTCATTATATGTACGATTATGATTTGAAAACTACAGTTCATATCGTGTTGAGCGAATAATAAAAAAATTGAAAAATAATTGATAACATATTACAATTATTTTGTATAATCTTTAAATAATTTTTTGGTGTTTTAATAATTAATTACTTTTGGTGTGTTTAAATATTTAATTAATTTTGGAGTGTTTCAATCATAAATTATTTTTCTTGTGTTTATTTTACTCTTGTTGCGTTTTAATAATTAAATACTTTTGTTGTTCATTTATTACAATAATATATACGATAGTGTAAATATTATCAAGTGAATTTATTTATTTCGATTTTTTTCATATTTATTATTGTTGCTTTTTTTTTTATTTGAAATTTTTTTATCCCAAAAATTATTTTTATAATGTGTGAAAAAGTTGGTAATAAAACATTCAATTATTTGATTGGTTTTTCGACAACCAAATTGAATAGTAATAAATTGCCAACGTATCGAGAGCTGATGAATTTTTTTATGTATAAACATCAGACATTGAAATTGACTATACGACACAGTTCAAAAGAAGTTATCAACGAAGTGGATGATATCTGGAGAAAATTTTCAATTCCTACGACCCGGTCACAATGTGGCATTGAAATGTTTGAAGCTTTTTATAAAGATTATCAAAATTTAAAAAAAAATTCAAAAGGGAAGAAGACACCACTGCATCTCACAAAAATAAAAAATTTTGAAATAAAATTAGATACATTATTTGACGTATCAAAATCAAGTGAAATTGAAAATTTAGATGCAGGAACAAAATTATTTTTATTAAAAAGTAAAGAAAAAGGGGGCTATAGATGCGTACCCTTAGACACTAGTGGAAATCGTGAGCCTGTTGAACAACAGAAAGAAGAAGAAGAAAACATCATTAATAAAGGAGATAGCGATGAAATGAGTGAGTAATTCATGTATTACAAATTTTTATTTCGAACGAGAATTAAGATAAAATTATTTAAAATTCATTTATGTCTAAGATTTCCCAGTAAATCTCGACTTTTTTTCCATTTAAAAATTGTGAATAATACTTGTGTTCAATAATTTTCTGTTTATCATCTGTTCTTGAGACCAGTCAATTGCTTTATAATTTTCAATTGATATTTTTCAGACTTGAGCCAAAAGTTGAGCCAATTATCAACGAGTATCAGCTCATTATCAACGAGTAGCCTGTCTTCAAATTTGAATAGTATAAAGCGGGTTAATTCAAACTTTGAAGATGAACTACCGAAACCAAAAGTGAGAAAAATTGATTTAATCACTCCAGAAGTAGTTTCAACATTGGATAGAACGCAGATCAGTGACAGAGACGCAATGTTTTTTACTTCTGCTATTCTTAATAGTCTTGGGTTGAATATCAAGGATTACAACTTGAGCTATTCAACAATACGTAATCGTCGCATAAAATTCCGAGAAAAAATTGCTGCATCCATACAAAACGATTTCGATCATTTGAAATGTCTGACGGTTCATTGGGATGGGAAGTTGCTCTCTTCATTTTCTGCAACATCAAAAGTGGAGAGACTTCCTATATTAGTTACAGGCGTGAATGTCGAAAAATTGCTTGGCGTGCCATTGCTTGATGAAGCGACCGGTGTCAATCAAGCTGAAATAATTTTCGACATTTTGAAGCAATGGAAATTAGAAAAAAAAATCAAAGCGATGTGCTGCGACACACCCAGCGTTAATACAGGTAACTTAACATCCTTTCTTCAATTATCTAGTACTCACTTTCTTTTTACTAATCCAAAAATTTATAGAAACAAAAAATTTTCTTTTATTGTATACAGCTTACTCAATTTAATATTACGATTCGTTTTATTATTTAACACATTCATTCATTTGAATATTTTTCAATTAAAAAATTCACAGGTATTTTGAATGGCACATGCACTTGGTTAACGAAAAAATTGGACAAAGATTTGATATATTTCGCTTGTCGTCATCACATCCACGAAATAATATTGAGAAACGTTATCGAAACCGCGTGGCCTATCACGAATGGACCAAATGTCCAAATTTTTAAACGTTTCCACGATGCTTGGGGTGGCATTGACCAGACGAAATATGAAATCGGTGTGGAGGACGAATTAATCAAAACAATCTTGATTGAGATAAAAGATGAAAAACTTATTTTTATTGAAAATCAGTTCAAGGTACATTTACAAAAAAATTAATCATTTTTTGAAAATGAATATATAAAAAAGAAATAAATAAATGGTTCAATCCAATTTGATTTTTTGTCAGGTCCATCATCCACGAGATGATTACAAGGAGTTATTGGTGTTGTGCAAAATTTTCTTAGGTGGTGTACCAAGCACCGATGTGAAATTTCGTACTCCTGGCGCAATGCATCATGCCAGGTGGATGGCAAAAGCCCTGTATAGTTTAAAAATGTATTTGTTCCGAAGCCAATTTCCGATGCGAACTTCCGACGTTTCTGCTCTACGCGAAATTTGTATTTTTCTGGTTTCATTTTATGTAGAGGCTTGGTTCAAAGCGCCCTGTGCAATTGAGGCTCCCAACAATGACTTAGAATTATTTAAAAGTCTTTTGAATTATAGAAAAAATAATGAAAAAATTGCAAACGCTGCCCTTGTCAAATTATCGAAACATCTTTGGTATTTGCATGAACAAATAGTCTGCTTAGCTCTTTTTGATCGTAACGTAACCCGAGCACAAAAACTTAAAATCGTAAATTCGATGAATTATAACATGTCTTTCAATATTAAAGATAAACGTTTAACGATTAAAAAAAATGAATTTTATACATTGGCAACAAAAGAAATTTGTGATTTTGTGAGCGAGAAATCAGTTTCCATTTTTGAAACATTCGAATTGCCATTCAAATTCATTTTTAATGATCCTGACAGTTGGGAATCGGATCCCGACTATCAGCAGTGTTTCGAGACCTTTTCTCAATTAAAAGTTGTGAATGATTGTGCGGAGAGAGGAGTGGCGTTAATTACGCAATACAACGAACGCCTGACGCACGACGAGGATCAGAAGCAACATATCCTAAAAATAGTTCATGAACACAGAAAAAAATATCCAAATTGTCGAAAAAGTGAATTGTGATAGATATTGAAAAATAAATTATACGTTAAACATAAAACCTTTGTTTTGCTTCAATTTTTGCATGAAATATTTAAAAATGTTTTAAAAAAAAAATCATTACTTTATATTAATAGATTTTCGCTTGATTATTTTGTTTTTATACTATATAATATATATATATGTACAATATATACTATATGATATACAATAATAAGTGATCCAAATATTAAAAAAAAAAAATTATTGCCCTATATTAATAGATTTTTTATGGAAGTACACTTCGGCAGGGTATTTTTTTTTGGTTGTGAAATGTTTAACTGCGCGTATCTCATGAACAATGCAGTTTAACGACATAACCAAGAGGAACATTTTTGTAGAGCACAAAATTTCCTGAAACATTGTCTTATTCAGTTTTTTTGTAGGATGAACCGTTTTGTCGCTATCAATGAAAATACATGAAAAAAAGTGAAAAAATGAGTTTCACAGCTGACACAATCGCAATGGATGAAGTTAGAGCAAAGTCGTTGTAAACTCTTTCGAAAAGCATGTGATACTCAACAAATAACCACTGATTTCGAAACGATAACTACAAATCCGGCTAAGTTATAAAAATAAAAAAAAAAAGTCATTCAATTTACATGCATTTTAAATGGCAAAAATTGAAACTGAAAAAGGAAGTACTAAAAATTAATATTAAGGGCTCAAATTTTAAACGAACTTCTCTTTTTACGTGAACAATAATATTTTGATGTGTCACCAAAAAAAAAAAAAAGTTCACTTAAAATGAAGCGCCCTAATATATATGTATATCCACTCCTCGATTCACGATCTCTCTCTCTCTCTCTTCATTCGCTTCCTCTCTCCCTCTTTCTCGATCCTCGATCTCTTTGCAATGTGCGATCGAACGCGTGTATCGAGATAAGAGTGCCGCGTTCAATAGCGCGAGTGGCCGCCCCGCTTCCCTCGATGCTGATCGCCTCCGGGTGCGCGGCTGCTTCGAAGTCACGCTCGTTTTGAGTACATATAGCAAGTAACCGTATAGATATGTGTACCTAGTGTACTTGGTTATCTACCTACTGTAGCGTATGTATATTAGGTAGAGTGTTCTGTGTTGTACACGAAGGTGTAGCCAGGTATGTTACAACGTATGATCCTTTGCCAGCTGAATGGCTTCGAAGCAGAGGGAAGCCACGGGCTAGACACGAGCTTGCAACTAAGAAGACAACAGGCGTAGACGTGGATGAACAACAGAGGGTATTATATGTTGGGTTGAGCTTAACGCCTTAAGACGAGAATCTTAATTAGGGACTTAGTGGAGGGCTGGTGTAAATATGCTGGATATTCGGGTTGTTATTGTCTCGTGGCTAAGGGGAGAGGTCTTTTTTGGTAGTCTGTTATAAATAGAGTGACTGGATTAATTGGTGTTTGAATGACACTCGTATCGTACATTTTTTTTTTTTTTTTTATTACATTTTTTATATGTAAAGTGAAACACCAAAATATTCGTCTGTTTTTATTTCAATTTCAATACCAAAACTACATTTTATTCGCAGAAGATACACATCCAGATGGACAGACGGATTTTAATCTAGGAGACTCAAAAAAATCTATTTACGGAAAATATTTGACAGTCGAATTTTTTTTTTTTTTTTTTGGATCGGTGGAGTTTCGACTGAATGAGAAAATTTGTAACGCTCAGCATGACTCGATCGCTGTGGAACTCTTTGTATTCGGATATCGATAGTCTATATGACAATGTCCCGCTGCCGATCGGCGAAGATCGTGGCCGCGGTGCGTACGAAATTCGTTTCCGGCCGAGCGGTTCCGCGAAATGATTTATTATGCCGCGAAGCGTGGAGGCCGCGGGGACCGAGTCGAGCGTGACTCGGGTCTATGAATCGCTCGCGTGGATCGCTATTACTATCGTCGCCAGACTCTTATATCGTAGTATAAGCTGAGCTACACCATAGAGGCTCGACGGAGTAGATATATCAGTTACAGAACGAGAAACAGAGAAAGAAAGAAAAAAAAAGAAAAAAAAAAAAAAAAAAACGACAATAGGGCCATTGTTTTCTTCAGGCTATATGGACTCGAAGAAATAATTCATCGTTGGCAAAATATATTACAATCTCAGCACGTATCATATGCAATTCTCGTTTAATCGTGGAACTCACCAATCGTAATAAATAATAAATGAAAACTAGTCATCTTACGTTTTAATGTTCATTACCTTTTAAATCAATAAATTATTGATGATTTATTGAATTATCGATTCTATTTTATCGCTGAAAAAATGTAACACTAAAGATCCTACTTATGTACAAAAAATAAAAGTTATCAATAATTCCCAATTCCAGTCTGTAGAAAAAAAAGAAAAAAATGTCTCAGTCAATTGCCGTCACGAAGTGTCAATTTGATAGTCGTGCCGATTACACGGAAATCAGCTAGTAGTGATTACCAGTAATTTGTTGTTTTTGCAATTATATCTGCATACGCCTGTGCTCGTTTGCACGGTGTAACGATAGTCAAACCACGATATTGTAGTAACGACCACTATAATTGTTATATTTATTGACAATTTTCTTAGACTCAACCTTGGACTCAATTTTCTAAAATGTTTTACGAAAACAATGTTATTGAAATAAGCATTGGAGAATGATTAGAAATCCTGATTCTGTGAATATTTTGACATTGTTATCATGACATTTTTTGTTTAAAGTGAAAAACATTTTATGTTAAAAAGGCGTTGAAGTTGCTAAAAGAATTAAATTGGTTAAACCTACAAAATTTGATTTTGAGACTTTCTCAATTTTACCAAAGTAATCGTAAATAATAAACAACTTTTTATTGTATTCAAGCATGTTTCATATTTAACAAAATTATATCTACAAAATAAATTTGGAGTAATAAAAAATTCTGCACTTAGTAAAACAAAAAAAAGAATACAAATTACAAAATATTAAAACTTAGCACATTGCTTCCTCGTTATTTTTGAATTTTTACAAAGGTAACTCTATGAGGAAGTATGTTTATATTTAGTATGAAAAATTGAAATGTAGGATCTGAAAAAAAAACCACATTAACACACGGCTACGAAACATCTTGTTAAACTTTTCTTGAAGCTACAAAAAAAAAAAAAAGAACACCACGGTTTCTTAAAAAATTCAAAATCACATAAAATCCGAACTACTTTACCGATCGTGTCGAAATACAGTACCAAAAAACAAATTTCGTTAGAAAAGTTAGAGCGGTCAAGCTATCTTTTTTAAAAATTAATAGCCCTAAAAAATCTGTGGATACTTTTTATGAAAATTAAAGAGTAATTAGTACTTCACTTTCATGCAAAACGTTCAGGAGTTATGGACGATTGAATTTTCGAAAATCTCGATAAAATTTTTTTACCTTTATTTTACTGCAAACATAACAACGGTGTTATTTATTCCCAACGATAGTTTCCCTTCCCACTTATATGTCAAGAACATTTGTAATATAAAAAAAAGTGAGATAGTGAAATTCTCGATCTGTCAATGTGTATTTAATTTAACTGATACGAAATACAGTTTGTATTATCATAGCAGTATAGGAGGGAGTGTTGGGCGAATTGCATGGATCAGAGACTCGTGGTGCATAGAGAGCAAATGCATAGACCACAGGAGAGAACACGGGGAACCCGATAGACCGTGGAAAGGGAGGTAATCGTGGGCGCGGCTCGCAATCACGACCATAATCTCGCGGCTCGCCGAGCGTCCCGGTGCAGCAATAATAATGCAATGACCAAGCGCAATACCATACCTCTATTATACCTATACTCTGTCGATCGTGGACCATGTTCGCGTTTTGTCACGGATGATTTGACCAAACCACGCGGGGCGCAGTTCTCATAATCATTTTTACATTTAAAATCGTTGGCGAAATTATCCCAAGCCTTGTCCGCACTATGGGCATCGTCGCGGCACGAACCGTGACCCGTAAAAATTCTAACGACCTCCTTCACCCGAATCGAGAAACATAATCGTTGTGCAATATAACGAAGCAATAATAACGTTGTGCTCCAGTGAAGGGGACAAGCGAATAAATACTTTTTTTTTTGTTTGTTCCTAATTGCGCAGCTGAATTTCGTGATTTGATTTACCAGCAATTACGAAACTGGCGACAACTTTTTTCCAATAAAAATATCTACGCGGTACTTCGACCATAAATCACGTGGGTGATGGTGTGAACATTTTCGTTATTTGTCAAAAGGAATGTGCTATATTTATTTTCTACGTTTCTTTGAGATACTTTTGTAACTCAAGAATCACTCGGTCGATGGAATTGAACATTTCTGTCAAGGTAAAAAGCAGCGATGCCCCTTCCTTCGGTATAATTTTCGTCTATACTGAATAAAAAATTGGAATTCTATGACGATTTTTGTGAACATTTTTTGGGGGTTGCTTTAGTTGCCATAAACCTTCAATTATCGAGCTGCATAAGTCGATTAATGTTCAGGGACATTTGGAATTCCGTTCGGAGAAAATCTATAAAAGTCTTCGGATTTAATAGGATTTTTATGAGATTTCAAACCCACATTGAATCCTCATTTTTCACATAGCTTTCTTCATAAAGAATTCCAAATAGATATATTATATAATTTAAGGGCACTTTTAGTGTTGTAATTTACTGCTCATTCTAATTTCATCGAATTTAAGTTTCCATCATATTTAAAAGAGAAAAATATCAATAAAAAAATATCAAATAATAAATAGAAGGTGAACCATTATCATTATAGACTCATATACTTATACAAAAGGACCAGCGATCGGGCGCTTCACGCCCAAACGGTCGGTGAATTTTTTCAATTTTAATTTCATAATTTGATGATTCAATTAGAGCAAGCACGATATCATTGTAATGGTATATTTCCGACAGTATCCCATACGAATCTTTTAAGAGTAATTTTTCGAGACCAACATTTTTTGGCCGATTGTCGAAGCCAAAACTTCCAGAAAGAGTTTCGGAAACAATCACATTTTCGTTTAAATTGAGATATATCGAATTTTGTCCTTCGCCATTCGTTCTAAGTAAAATATAAAATATTGCTAATTTTCGCATAATCTAAAAATATTGCAGAAAAGTTATATTCACTACAATGTGGTATTTATAAATAATTTTTCATTAATCTATTTTCGACATAAATATCTTTTAGGATCCTCAATATTTCGTTACCTAAAACCCTAAAATCAAGGTGGTGTAAAAAATAATTCGGCATTAAGAATTCGCATTTCCTTACCATTTCCACGTCTTGAACTTTGTATCCTATGAATTTATAATCAGCTGAATTAATTCAACAGTTCCTTCACCATGCGATAATATATTATCGTCGTGTATGCTTGTACGTGCCGACAAGCTAGAATGATTATATTATACATGAAAGTACTCAGCCCAGATAATACATACATAGTATGCCTGCCTTATCCAATTTAACTTGTCTCGAGCAGACACAGTCTCGAATTACTCAATCACGTTATTGGGTCTGTAAAGAAAAGGAGTGAGTGAGAGATAGAGAGACGTAGAGGAGAGAAAGCGAATTTCGCGTTTAAAGAGTTCCTGGGAGACCCAGTTGAAACGGGAACGTAGTTCCTTGAGACGAGGGCCAGTGGCGTAAGGGACGGATAAAGTGGAACTAGAGAGGAATAAGGAAAAATGGAGCAAGAGAACCGAGCTCGCCGGGTAGTACGATGAAGAAAGAAGACGAGAGTAGAGCGAATTTCGCGGAGTAAGCCTCTTCAGTTTGCTTTGCATCTCTCTACGAGACGGCGGCTCTCTTATCGCCGGAACATGTATACACGGCACCGGTTGAGATACACGAGACGAACCAAAGTGGAGAAAGAAAGATACACGATTGAGAGAGGAGGAAGCGGCAGAGAGGAGCCCACGGGCGCCCAGACCGAATGAATGGAAGAATCGCTTGGCGGGCTTCTTTCACGCGAAACGAGACGGAACCGATGTCGTCGTCGTCGTCGTCGTCGACTTGGTCGTTCTCGGCGGTATCGCACGTGAAGCGGATAGACGAGCGATAGCAGTGTCGCGACGAGGAGTTACTCTGGCTGTTCAAGTACTCAAAAGCTCTACAGTAGACTTCTTCGCAACTCGACGCTCTTGTCATAAGTTGACGCTCCCTTGGATAAAAGGGATAAACCCTCTAATGCTCAGTGTACCATATTTGGCTCGTTGATGAAACGGATATTTCAAAAAAATTGTCTTCTTCAATTTTCATCTAGAAAAGTCTCGATGAAAATTGAAGAATGTTTTTTTTTTAATAAAATTCAATTTTTGTTGTTTATGTTTAATATGTAACATGTGCATTTTTTTTTTTAAAGCGACATTGTTGAAATATTTTTGTAGATAAAAGTGTTGAGGATTTGAGAAAAATTATTCTTTCTCGACGGAAAACATGCTTCGGTCTTAAAAAGTTTATACACCGTATCAGAAATAATTTAATCTTAAATCAGGTAGAAATTTATTGTAAAAGTTGTGCAATGTGAAATAAGTTATTCGATTAAAGTCAAAGTGGCTTTGGTATGTTTACTTTGTTTACTTCTTTATTTTTCACAAAGCAACCTTTTTGAGAAAGTATGTTGAACAACTCTGGATATCTCATAAAAGACGCAGTCAAAGGACATGTGAAAAATGCTAAACTATGATAAAGTTATGTGCAATGTTTTAAATTGTGTCCTTGCTTGTAAAATAATTTTGGAAATTTAAGGATGTGTTACACATATATTTGCAATGAAAATTTTGATTGATTTTTTATTAATAATAACAATGCTTAGAAGTTGGTAATACATTTTTTTTAAGTGTTGCAAATACCATTCAAAACTTTTATTTTGTATAAGAATTTTTTTAACTAAAGCGAAAATTTCGTTTTTACTTGTAAGGCTATTTTAATGAAACTATTAATTTTTTTCTAAGCTACTTTTTTGTTGGGTGTTTTACACAATTTTATTCTGTCAAAAATATATATATTTTGACACAAAAAATTACCTGTATGATACTACAAAAATAATTGAATTCAATGGTAACAGTTTCACACGTCCGATTCTAAAATGACTTTTTTCCCCTTAATTACGCAACATGAATCATCATTTTTCAAAAGCGCATTCCTCCTTTTCATCCAATACCATCGAGATAAAATATCCACGACTTGACAGCCGTTGGCCGCGCGTTATTTTATCGTAAAATGTAATCAGATACAAGAAAGAAGATATTGATACGAATCTGAGACTGAAGAGACAGGCAACGAGTAGCTTGTGTTTGTGTATTAGGTTTCCTTATAACGAGCCACTCGAATCGTCGAAGGCACACTCGTCGGATCGAGGAAGAAACGATCCCGAGGGAATACCTGAACGATTGAGTGAAGCTGCCTCCGAAGCACCTGCTACTTTGAAACGTACGCTGTTACGCCGAGAGCATCGGCAACCAATGAATAAGGGGCATCAATGGACAGAGCAAAGAAACATCGGGGACCTTCTTTCACATCTCCTTTTTCTCTTTCTTCTTTTTCACCCTCCCATCGTCCCCCAAGCCCCACACCATGTCACTAAAAGTTACCTAACTCGTAAAAATGAATTCACTACAGCAGTTTGCCGCAGGCCTTTGGCCTTCACTTTGCCACACTGGATAAACTTCGAAGGAATTGGTTCTTCCATCTCCTCTTTGATCTCCTCTTCGTCGTACAAGTTTCCGTGTAACGTCTCACGTCCGGTTTCTCAGGTATAGAAGAGTATATACATATATATATATATGAGAACTCTCAACGAGCACCTGAGGTGTATATGAGGCTTCCAGAAACGACCTCCACACCCGCTTACTTCTGGTCATGTACCTAAATGGGCCAACGGCAGGTGTCACGAAGTCTTCTTCTATAAAAGGGGAAGAAGGTTGTACACACTCGGGCATGCCGTCACATCGAGTGAGAGAAAGAGAGAGAGAGAGAGAGCTTTTGTATAAGTTCCTGCAGCACATCGGCGCGACTCAAGAGCCGAAGAGACCGGCAGCAGCAGAAGCATTGTTCACATTGTCACGTTCAGAAGAGAGCGGAAGCACAGGTATAACTATACAAGGTATATATGTATATAAGTATATGTACTGCAGTGGTATATACTGTACTAGTACGTGGGGCTCTCGCTGTTGGGGCGTTTCAAAAGCTGTAACGCATAATGTAACCGTGACACACATTCGACAAGGTGCACTTTTACCCTCTATCGACCTTTTAGGGTACTCCCGTTTCTACACGGCTAATGCCAATGGTACTCAAACACTGCAGCATTATGGGTAAACCGTATAATGTACCGTTGAAAAATTGAGAACGAATGACGGACGACAACAGGCAATGAATGAGTTGAATGAATGGATGAATGAATGAATGAGTCCTGTGACAAATCCTTGAGGCTGGTGGTATGAAAGTATGCTGCCTTTCCAAGTCTCTTAGCTGTCGTTAATAATCTCAATATCGTCGGGTATTTAAATTAATTAATTAATTAATATTTTGATATTAAATTGGTTTATTACAAAAATTATATATATCGACCGTATAACAATTATAGACGGATTGGTGATTTTTAATAATGACAATATTGATCCTCGGGTAATAATTTGGAAAAACGATAGATGCCAATCGATATTGAAAGATAAATCTCGTGATAGCATTGACTGTTACGTTGATTTATGGGGGCAAATTACTTTTTGTATTATCAAAAAAAAAACGTATAAAAAATTCCACGTGATTGATTGTTCATAACTATGTTTTCAATACGCAAAAAAATGACCACCAGGTCCGAATGTAAAAAATTGTGGGTGTTCCATTTTTGTGTAATAGAAAATATTTAAAAAATAAACTCCGTCTGCAATTTGTTATATTCGAATCTGGGAATTTTTTTACATCATCGGAACTTCGAAGACATCCATACGAACGTGTTTCACTCGTGATTAAGATATTAATTAAATATATTTTCTAATTATCAATTGATTTCACATAAATCGAATCAATATATTGGTATTGTGATATATTTCTGTAAATTCGAGCGTGTACCGAGTCCAACGATACCAATTAAGTATTTTTTTTATGCTTGGACCATTTTTTTTTCTATCGAGACAGTGATTTGACTCAACCAGATGGCTAATAGAGCCTACCTTGATGGCTCAGAAAAATATTTGATTTTCATCGACGTTACCGTGAATCGATATTCGAATGAAAAGCATCACTAGAGCGAGGTAAGATTATCAATATTAAAAAGTGCGAGCAAAATCCATATAGTACCCCCTTTTTTGCCCTAGGCAATTTTTATTGCAGCGAGGCAAAAAATAAACAGGTTAAAACTTTTATTTTCGCTCAACAAACAGTACGCATGTTGCAACGTTCTGGCGGCAATATTTGTTTAGAGTCTCCGTGTTGCCCCGGTCTCCCCTGCGTTATAGATTTCAGGCATATTTTTGTATCAAATTTGGACAAAGTCAACAGTGGCGTTTGAATTTTATGAAACGTTACATTTTTATAATATGCACGAGACTTGCCAATAATAAAATGCCTTTAACTCATAAATGACTCGAGTAATTGATTCAATATTTTTTACACAATTTACACAATATCTTCTCCTTGTTGGCTAGAATTTTTGTTTAAATATATTGGAGCAAAAATATTCGAGAGAAATTTAAAAAAAATTTGTTTATTTTCATGTCTACTAAAATGTCAATGAACCTAAGTTTCTACAATTTTTCTAAAAATAACCATTGAAAGTAGAATGTTCTGTGTGAACATTCAAAATTGATCTGTATGGAACCATTCCACCTGGTTTCGACTTGGATCTGACCCTTGACCCTTTCAATTGGATCCATAATTTTTTATAATATTCAACCCTCAAAAAAATCTTTATTCTGCTAGACGATGACAGTCGTCTCCATTCCAATACTTTGCCAACAACACACACTAAGGTGAATACTTATGTATGCACATACAGGAGCCTAACGAAGCAGAACAACATGGTACTCATGAGCTATATTAGCTACGTGTGGAAACAGCATTGCTAGCAGTAGTACATACTTGAATATAGGACACAGGATAGATAGGTAGGTGTCTCTGTTAGGTAGCTAAAGGTCCATATACCAAAGACAACGTGCTTCTATGCAACACTGGGAGCGAGAGACACGCCGGTGTGAAGTATAATATGTGCTCGCCATATCCACAGAGTGCGAGTGGTACGACACTCTTCAATCCATCTCTCTCTCACTCTCTACTTCATCCAACTACGCTTCCATCCTACTCTTTGAAACCCTTCTTTGTTAGTCGCGCTTCAGGTTTCTCGCCAAAGTACGTAACTACACGTGTACTTACATACACAGGAGTATAATGACGCGAGGCATAGCGCTCATGTACTCTCTTCGTACTACGGTCGTTGTTGCTGCTGCTGCTGCTGCTGCTGCTGCAGTGGTGGTGTTGCGGCGTTAGTAACAGGGGAAGTGCGGGCAAGTCTATTGTGCACCCCAGCAGACCTGCAGGGCTCATTGCGAGAGCTCGCAGGTGTTTTCGCGCAACGGGGGGAAAAAAAAAGAAGAAAAAGAAAAACGTGGTCGTCGGAGAAAGAGGCGAGAGGTCGGTTAATTAAAATCGTGCCTCGGCTCTTGGCCGTCTCGGTGGCTAGAGAATCGGGGACGAAGGGACAGCGGGGAAAAAGTACGGAGGAAAATAAAATGGAGAGAAGTACGAGAAATTATATATATATTTGTAGTTGAAAAGCTGAACTGAAAAACCATCAGTTTATTCTAGAGAAAAAAAATATCACATATTACATAGCGATATTTAGAAGGTAAATCAGAAGCAGTTCTACTTTGCAGAATTTTTTTTTCGTCATTTCATTACCTTACGAAAGAAAAAAAACTGTATATAAAAAAAATGTTGTTAAAGTAACAAGTCCGTTTGTTACATTCGAAATACATTTCTTCGCCTGTTTGCCACAGGAAGCAGGATTTTATGACATTTCAATTTCGAATGTAGATCAATAAATAAATATTAACAATAATCATTATGGAAGTGTAAATAGAAAATCAGTTCATGCGACTGTTTTTATAGCTATATTAACTTTTTCGAACAATAATATAGTTACGGTAGGTATTACGGTAATTAAACAATATATTGTTATGGCTTTTATTTGATTTTGTCGGTGTCAATACCAATTTTTTTTTGTTTCAAGCAGTATACGATACTACGGTTCATTTAGCTCTACCATAACAATTATTTGATTGTAAGTCGAAACGATTAATGGTAATTATCGAGCAATTGAGAAGATTGATTAACTGATATTTGGTCAAATAAATGACAAATGAATCAATCAATTTTTATCGTATCAATCATATTTGGTTGTTTCAATATTTTATTCAATGCTTTTTATTTCCTCAATGACAGGAATTCAAAATAATTTTCGAGTGGTATGATATTGGATAATGAGTGGACGATTAAAGAGAATCTGGGTAGCTTCGCTGCTTTTTTTTTTCTCTCTCCGTTGTTGAAGTAGTGCCTTGTAGAGTTTTTCAAGGAGGCCCCATTACAGTCTCGTCTATTCATCGGCGCGATGAGAGCATTAAGAATAAAAGCGAAGGAGAAGGAAAAAAAAAAAAAAGATTCTCATAAGAAAGAAAAGAAACTACAGAACGAAGTTGTTGTTGCGCCGGGGTGCTGCGAATGGCAGAGTCATTATTAATCCGTTAATCAAAGTCTCGCGAGGTATTAGCACCCCAGGCGTACACTGTGTGACTTGCCGCAAGCCGCGCGGTCGAATATCCTTAGAGAAGTTATAGAGGCTACGTGGTGTTCTAGGTGTATGCGGCATTCTCCGTCAATTCAAATACTTTTTGTCTGGCGTTCTAGATATATTCTCATATTTAGCCATATTTTAGTAATTTCATTTTTTCAGTTATTTAAATTTGAAACTATAAGTCATAGAAGAAAATTATCTCATAATAAAAATGCTTATTTTGCTTTAAAATTAGCAATGAGGAAAAAAATAATCTCCAGATATTTTTGCACATATCGGTACGTGTTATTTTTAAAAAATCATGAAAATCGCTTACTCACAAAAAATTAAAAATAACACAAGAACAGTTTAACTAAGGGTACAGAAATATTTAATTGAAAGTATAAAATAAACGTGTCATGGTGAGTCACTTTATTTCTATAATACATTCAGCTTTCGAGATACATTGACATACAAAATTACATGATATTTCTAAAATGATACATCAGAGTAGTCCTTGAATCCTTCTAATATTAAGTAGAAATATCTGAGAGGGTCCGGAATGAAAAAGTAGACTCGACGTAGAATGCCACATATAAGCAGTATACCTGCCACCTATATGACTTCTACTTTATATACCACCTATTAGACGTATCCTGATTCACGAACCACTCGGACTAAGAATAATATTCTTGGGCAGCCAACACACGAGACCCTCGTTCTTTTCATCTTGACCATCCTGCGTTTCAGTGTCTCCACTAACACGTGTCTTGACGCTTTAATAGAATGGACTGTAATGGACTTTAAGCCACATACGTATAAGACGCACGTGTGTGGTTTTCGCTATTAGTGGCTTAGTCTCGAGTTATATCAGTGCCTATACATTATAACACCAGACATATTGGCGGGCGTCGTCTGCGTGTGTTTGTTGCCTTGTAGTTCACGAGAACGGAGAGATCCGCAGCCGTGAGAGAATATCCTCTTCCGTGGATTGCCCGAAGGCAGAGTGAGATAAATGAGAGAGCTGAGAGCTAGAATAAGAGACCGCAGAATGAGGCGGGAGAGCGAGAACGAAAGGGAGGAGAGAAGAACGAAGAAGAAGAAGAAGAAAAAAAATGGTCGGAGCATGAAAAGAACGAAAAGGATATACAACAGTGTTACGTGTGTACGTGTATTCCATGCTCGTGCAACTCTTACGCGGGTTAACGAGTTATTGTTACTACCGTTGAGAGCGGACCGTTCATATAGCTGGCGTGCGTGGTTTACCGCGTCATTACCACTGGCTCATTCGTTAACTCGGAAATAATTCTCGTTCCTCTCGCTCTCCCTCGGCTCTGTACGCCCTTCTCGGCCGAAGCTGTTTGGCCCGGCATGCTCGCGCGCATGGAAAGGGACGCCCTCGCAACCGTAACGCGCCCACGAAATTGGCAGAGAATGCAGGAACGCGAACGAGCATTCGCTACCTCGCTTCCCGACGTGACATACATTTTTTTAATGAGATACTCTATGCGAACCCTGACAAGAATTAACTCACTAAAATATCCTATGTACACGATACAACGCCATAACGACTGGTAATTAATTGCCACGTTAGCAGATGCAGCCATTCTTTTTTTTTTTTTTTCAATTCTTTTCATTATTTTACTAATGATACACAGAGATTATAGGGACTAATGTAAACCCGCATGGAAAGCCAATTTTTGTAGAGGAGAACAAAAATTTCGTTGATTCAAACTCAATTTTGTGGAACTTATGTTGAATTAATGAAATAGTATTAATGACTGATCATGCATTTAGGAAAAGGATTTATTTAGTTCACATTTATTCGGTGTGAACTCAATTAGCTGAATTCATTATTTTGGTAGTGTCCTACGAATTTAAAAATTGAACGTTTAAAAAAGTGTAGTAAAGATAATGGTTTGTTGCACTGAAATATATCAGTCGAGAACGTATGGATAAACGTCCACGAGCCATGAGTGTGAGTCAGAAAGAAAGAAAATGGATATCATATGATTTTGGCAAAAAGAAGCATTGAAAGACGTTTGATGACTTGTAAAATCTTGCTTGAAAGACAAAAAAAAGCAGTTATCTTTACATCGAACTGTGACTGACGATGAAAAACGGATCTATTTTGATAATCCTAAACGTAAAAAAGTATATGGACAAAGTGGCAAACCACTACCATCGACGTCAACATCAACCCCAAAAACATTTGAGCTGTTAAAACCTGGTGATAATATTACAGCCGATGGTTATGTAGGTAGCGACTCGACGCCAAGTATTTAAAAAAAAATCTATTAAACGAAAAAGCACTTCTCTTTAAATTCAATTTTTTCACCGCGGAATCCATTTATCGCCAGAAATATGCCAAAAAGTTACAGACAGCGATGGACGGTACTTCGATTAAAATAACATTTATTTTTTATTTCAAAAATCCTTTAAAATCAAGTTCCACTATCTAATACAGCCACACATGAAATTTCACAAGAGTTCACATTTTTCAATCCAGTACAATCAAAACATCTATTGACGTTCCTTTTTCTGTCAAAATCCAATACTTATCGTTTCTTTCGTATCACATTTATGATGGAAAAGTAGTAAAGTACAAGGTTACTGACACATTCACAAATTTTCATATTGCTGCTGGAAGAATATGTGATATGGCTGGTACGTCATTTCAGCACAAAGGGATAAAACTCGTGGCAGTGGATAGATGCAGATGGATGCAGTGAGAACGAGTCATCTGAGGGAAATGTGCGATGTTGGCAAAATTCCTTGAAAACATGAAGTTTTCAGAGCCACATACGATGACGACGACTACTACTACGACGATGACGACAACGCGAAACGACTGGAACAACTGGGACGACGAGTAGAACGAGAGAGAACAGCGTGCGAGTCCTGGCCTGACACGGTCTGTTCACGTTCTCAAACATTATGTGCACCTCCTCATGCATAATACAGACTGCTCTCTAGTCCCCGCCGCCGCGTGCCCGCATACATGCATATCTACAAGCCTGCAAGCATAAAGGATGCATACATATAGTAAAAGCAAGCGACATATATATATATATATACATGCCAGACCGAAAGAAAGGAAGGCAAATACGAGGGATGGAAATATACGAGTGCAAGGATAAAGGGCGACAGTACTGCATTCGCGCAAAACTCTCTTGCCTCAAGGATCTTGCGTGTAGAAACACACATCGATAGATACGTATATGGAAAAATCTCGGGAGTGATGTGCCCCCCCCCCCCTCCCCCCAGCTCCGCCACTGTATATATTCTTCTTTTCTAGCTGAACTTCGAAATTTCTCCTGAAGGGAAAGGAGCGAGAAAGAAGAAATACGAAGGGTAAGGGATGTATATGGTAAGCATCGTACAAGAGATAAGGGAAAGGAGCAAAGCGAGAAAAATAGGTAGTACGGCGACAGAAAGATAGAAAGGGATACACCAATGCAGTCAGATATATACAGTCGACCCTGGCCCACGGGACCCTTCTGTATTCTGCAACCGTATAGTCTTCCACGCTTTCGCTCAACGAACTAGTGGAAACGGCGCCGCACTATGCTCCTGGTCTGTTCTACTGTCCCCCAAGTCCTGGAGTTCGAAATAACATGCAAATCCGTAGTCCTCATCCCTCCCCCTTTGCCCCTCTGACGTACGTATACACAGCTCTCACTTGCTCTTCGTGAAGTTCGCAGCCGCATATGACGTATCCACGCTATAACCGAGACATATATCCGTGTGCCACCCAGGTTGCCTTATATATATATACAGCACTCCGGGTAGCATTCTCATGTATAGCGACACATTCGTATCTACGTTTCCATAAACGTATACGTATATAATGCAGACTTTATTACAGCGATGTGTTCGGTATATATCATATATACATGGAGTCTTTATTCTAGCGAGGGACACGAAATAAATTGGCTTTTGGTAATTTGTGTTAGGGAAGGTAAATTGGTAAACATAAGGTAAATTTGACTAGACATGATTGTTGAAATGAAATAATTGGCATTGATTAATGTAGCTATTCTGCAGTGAAAAAAAGCTGAAGTTCGATGCGGTGAAGCTTGACGTGAGATTGAGCCAACTATACTCAGGTGGTGCCAAATAAAATTCATTTTGTTTATCTGAATATAGCTTGGTTGATGCTGTTGGCACAGTTTCGATCATCTCGTGGCCAACAAAATTTCTGTTGGCTCAATCAGATTTAGGTGCTTTAACTTTATTCCAATTGATTCATATATTTATAGTAACGTAAACTGATTCTGGTAGTTTTGCGAGTAATTAATAAGCTTTCCGATTTTATTATTGTTCACATTGTTAATTAGATTTATGTTCATTGTAATGTGTTGGATGATAATTTCAGAAGTAAATGTAGAGATGTGCAGTTATTGAATATAAAAATTGAGAAGGACGTGCTTTATACTTTTGAAGTTGCGACTGGCGTAATCGAAACACGTAACTTTCGCATCATGCCTGTTAATAGTCGAGTCAGGCTACTGTTGTGTAGTTACTTTGAGTCAGGAACTAAACGAGAGCCATTAGTCAGTGACACCACGAGCCATCTAATGGAGTGGATTCGCAGAAACTCGCATTGCCGAAACCCAGTGCAGTAAGGGGGTATTAACTCAGTTGAGAGTAGCCAGAATGTCGTACATGACAGTCGCATTAGGGTGGTTCATTTTAAACTTAATTTTCTTTAATTTAATCTACCAACTCGAAATGCTGTGCCAAATTTTGAAATAAAAATCCTTTTAAATCATTAGAGCTCAAGAAAAGAAAAAAATCTGGAGGTCGTTGCGGAATGTCGAAGAACAAAAAATACGGTAAATTCTTTATTTATGTTCTGTTCAGGGTGGTTCATCTGGAATTCGAACTTTTATTGTTTCCCTCTTCATACAACAGTGACAAATACTGAAAAGACAATTCTGCAAAACCATTGGTGTGTAAGAAAAAATATATTAATAAGTTTTCACACAATAAAAGGAATTCATAGCTGAGTGCCAACGAATCTCTGCAAAGAGAATACCGAAACTTGATAAGCAAAGCCAACCATAATTCACGCAGTAGAAACTTACGAAGAAAAAGTCCTGAATTACTTCCAACGAAAAGGATTGTTGACAATGTTAAACAGAAAGATTTAACAATCTACATAACATTGTAAAATTTTGCACCGTTAATTCCCAGTCAACTCTGCCTCTGTATTCACACTTCATGTACTGAAAATTTGGTGAAGAGATGTAAAAATTTCAAGCAACGAATATAACACTGACTTCAATTCCGGCAGCAATTTAAGAATCCGGAAGTCGAATGATGAGAAGTTTTACTGTAGTATGCCTTTAACTACAGATGTGGAGTATACACAGTGTGATACATATACAGGCCATGCAGAGATTGTCCTACGAGGACTATGGTACATACAGCAAGAGATTTGGAAGCTGTAGTGTACGTATGTACAGCGATGTGTACGTAGTGCATGCTTAAAGCTTGAAGCTATCTGCAGGAAGTAGTGCACGTGCGATGTTAGTGTAGGTCGTTCGCTCGTTCAGTGCACAGGCTATGTACTATAATATCTATAGGTTAGTACTGTGGGAGCTCTAGGTTTACCTAGCCGGGTGAGTGTATATATGAGCGAGAAATCCAGGGATGTGGCAGAGCGCGCTGCTTCCTACGCTACCACTCCTCCTCCACCTCCTCCGCATATGAATATTTCAATTCCACGAGAAATTCAGTCAACCTCGAAACCGGTGCAGTCAACCCCCGGCGCGGTCGACCCTATCCCACGTACCTACATCTCTATGCCTTCCACCTATACCCACCTCTGTATCCCCAGTGGCTGCTGTACTCGCGTCGAGTTACGTCCTCCGAGAGAAAGCAGAGGGAGCGAGACTCAGCAACCACCCCCCGAGTCAATGCATGTGCACCTCCACTCCCCCTCCCCTCTCCCACTCTGTTCTGCTGCCACTCGTGCACAGAACCGCGTTCACCGTGAAATCGATTTCGTCCAGGAATTTCAAGATTCGCTATACACGCTGCTTTGTCCTTCTCTCTCTCTCTCTCTTGGGGGCGAGCCTTCCATATTTCTCTTTATATATATATTTTTGTTCTATTTGTTCCTTATTTCCATCATGGTTATGAAAGAATTTTGCTCTATACGCGTATCTACAGAACATAATATTGTACGAGACCATACCTGACTTTGAAAATGTATGTATGTTCTGAAATTGCCTTTCCATCGAAATTTAATAGTAAAAGATGAATAAAAGCCACTTCTTATAAAACACATGCCTTATATTAACTTCAGGGTTCAATAAAATGTAAATGATACATGTTTTTTTTTTTTTTTTTTCGAGCTTTACTAGTTTGTGAAAAAGCAAGAAAAAACGTCAGTGTTACCAACAATAAATTGCTGATAAAATGAAATATCGTTAAGTTTAGAAGACAATATTTTATCACTAATGGGAAGTATATCAATTATTTTCCTGTTACATTCGAGTGAATATAGTATAGTCTCCTTTTTGCTCAAAACACGGCAGTCGTAAGGGTGTTAAACACTCCCAAGGTTTCACATAGTATTTTGCGGGTGAAATTAACTTTGCGTCTGCAAAATTCGTAAATTGAATTGAGGATTAGTCCGTAGTCCGGAGGGTTTGTGTGTGCGCGCGCGCGCGCGCGCCCGGTTTACGTGCTGTAACGTATATAAGAGAGGAGCACCGAGAGCTTGTCTAGAGAGGCGGCAGTGTGTAGCCAGGGTGAAGATTGAAGTAGGAGAGAGCAACGACAGCCGCGAGATACGTTGCTGTTGAGGGTCGTAACCACGCGAAACGTTTTCCAGCATCCCTCTGCACACGAGCACTGTATACCCGTCTCTCGTCGTCGTCATCGTCGTCGTCGTCGTCGTCGTCGTCGTCGTCGAGGCGACGCGCAAGAGCCATCGCCCCTCGAGCCTTCCATTCTCGTTCTATACATATATACGGATGGTGTGTGCAGGAGACTCGACGACGAGAGACTATACTCTCTCGCTCTGCACTCTACATCGTTCCCCTTAGCCCTCTCTATTCACTTCCTTGCTCTCTCGACGATCCAGTTTCTCGACACCTCCGCATAGTCTCGACGTGACTCCGGGTATCAATCTCACCCCTAGTACAACGGAGCCAGAGAGAGAGAGAGAGAGAGGGAGAGAGTGCTCGCACACGTTCTCGAATCTCAACCCCTGAAACGCCGTGTTGCCACTTCATTAACTCATGCCGGTGTGGCTGAAGGGGAAAGCAAGTGAGACGAACGATGGAAGGAACCGACGAAGATGATTAGAAGCACTGAATAGTACATACAGGCGGAAGTGAGAGAGATAACGAAGATTGGAACTTTGCCACTGTGAGCTTTCTGTACAATGCAGAGACACACGCACCAACATGTATCTTTTCTCATACTTAAAGGTTTTCTTGGTTCCCTGCCTGAACCTCTTCGACTCGCTTGGTCCTCTCTTCTTCGTCATGTCTTCGACGCTCGAGCTGACGGCAAACTTCGGTGGCGTCACACGGTCTCAATTTAATTTCCATTAATCTCATCGAGGTCCCAGAAGAGAAGGAGCTGATGGGAGAGCCAAGTGGGATGGAATATCAGGTGGTTGCGCTGGTGAAGGAGACAGAAGATCGAGGAGTTTGTTGGGTTAGTACCGGCTGTGCAAATGCGGATTCGCCTCTCGCTCCCTCCTTTCAATCTCACTTACTTGCTACCTCCTCCTATACTTCTCCTCCTCCTCCTCCTCCTCCTCCTCCTTCTACTATTCTCTAACCATCGTAGAGATACCTACACCCTCGCAGGAGAATCTTGCTAGGGGTCGTGTTTCTCTCGTCGTTTCACGTAAGTCCCGAATAGCGATTTAGCATGTCTCCCGGGGAATTAACCATCGAGAGCTCATGTCTGACAGTCAAGGAATGTTTCCACTTGCTTGAGAAGAATGTGGAAATAAAAGCTCAAATAATAGAGCACTGCAATATTGATGTTATCATTTATGTTTTATAAAAAGTTGACTATCTCGTTCAGTCAACGAACTCGTGTTTATAATCGTTTGAATAATCTACAATATAATAACGGGCGTTGTGTTTTACTGAACACTCACAGACACTCCAGTCAGAGCTAAAAAATGCACCCATTGAATCTAAATTCGATGTTTTTCTAATCGACTATTGCGTTTATGAAGTTTTAGTTATTTATTAATATTCTAAGTCTTTTTTCTACGATCATACAAAACTATTACAACCAAGATAGCCAAGAATATGAAAATAGTAAATTTATAAATTATTTTGGAACCCATCTTAAAAGCATGATCCTTTGAAATATTACTTTCCTCCAATAACGATTCAGCATATTTCCTGGGGGAAAATCATCGAGAGCTCTCATGGCTGATATTCGAGGAATTTATCCACCTGTCAGTGGACAATGCGGAAATAAAAAGCTGTAAAAGAGCTACTAAATTCTGATGTTATAATATACTACTTTGAACCGACAATTGCGTTAATTAGGTGATCTTTATTATCGAATCACGTGTCTTTCAGTCAGTCAAATAAATCATATATGTACATACTTTTGCGTAATTTAAAAAGTACACGCTAGCAAAATTATCATTTTTTTTTTTTTAGCTCGAGGTGTGAATAATCATTACTTAACCACGGTCAACAGTTTCGAACTCTGCAATTATTTGTCCTGTGCAAATTGTACTCGATTTTTTTTTCGTCATGCGCACATCGAGTGACTCTTCTTTTTTGTTCTCCTGTCGTCTTGGTTTAAATCAATATGCGTGTCTGTATGTATAATTATAATACAGTTAATGTCTTTCGCGATTCACAGATATAAACCATACACGAGACCTATGTTTCAACGGAACAAATATGTATTCCTTTTTTTTTTTTTCATCTTAAAATATAGTGCGAGAGTCGAAAAAGCAAATCAGAATCAATATTGTCACAAGCATATTATTCGTGTGGATATGCGGAGCATCGTAGTTCTTAAATTTATACGCTTGTCTAATTTAAACTATTTTCCATGCTCTTTGTTATTATTATCGTCTCGGTTTTGTGAGAGAAAAAAAGGTAGTGTTGAAATCAAGGAAACAATAATATACCGAGAAATCTATGATGAACAGCAAGTTCATCGAAGGTTACGATAGTGTGTCATTAATTACAACGTGTGTGTCTCGGTACTGAAACGAAACCGACGATGTTGACCGCAAATCAAGAAGAAACACATTTTTCTCAGCATTCTTGGACTTTGAAACGTTCGATCCGATTGCAGATGAAGCGTTTTTTTTTTTCTTTCTTTCTTTCTTTCTTCTAGTCTCACTTATTTCTCATGCTTTACGATTCGTGCGTACGTGTTTCCACGGCTTCGACGATAAACTCAGTTGCCTCGAAGTCGAAAAGCGTATTATCGATCGTCGTAAAAAAAAAAAAAAAAAACGCCAACGATAGAGAAAAAAAAACACACACACACACACATAACGTGAGTTTGCCTCGGCTGACGATCGTTAAATCGGCCGAGACGACCCGTTACCCCGGAGGCTATCAGCGCGTGCAGCATAGCACCAGTTCTGCACGAGCTGCTGCTGCTGCTGCTGCTGCCGCGTTTACGCAATCACCCTATGCGTGTAAATGTATGCGTGAACGCGTGTGAGCGAATAATCCCCGGTTTTGGAGCGAGAGTTTTCAGAACTAACACCGTCAGCCATCCTGCTCCGCACTTCGTTTCCCCTTTCACCCTTCCCCCTCTTCGATAATGAGTATAGTTATCGAATTAATGAGGACTATGGGTTGCCCTGGAAAATCCGTTGAAACAAGACCCATTTGTTCTATTCCAATTATGCCTAGCCAGACGTTCCATCATTCTGCTTCGTTAAAACAGAACCACCGCGATTTAATTTACGAACATTTGATTTCTAATTAGTGAAATTATTAGCATGAAAATTAATCAATGGCATCGCAGTTTGAGCAGTTTGTTTGTGGGAACTATCGGGGGATTTCAATTACATTATATTTCGGCAAATCTTGTAAGAATATATTTATAATCATATAAAAATCTCTTAAGGATGAATATACATATAAATTTGATTAGAAAATCTGAAAACAGTGAACGTCATTAAAGATACCAAGAACGTTGGTTTTGAATCATAATAATGTGAAAATGTTAGTGATAAATCAGTAAAAAAAATTGTTTAACTAATTTGCTAGATTTTTTTTTGTATGAAAAGTATTCTCTGATGTTTTTGAATGCATGTATTTTTATAAAATATCATCTGATGATTCAGAAATTTTTTGTTTGTTTGAGAAATTCTCATCAACTTTGGATATGTCTTTGGAAAAGGTTCACGTAATGTAGTCTCAATGCCATTGAACAATTTCATAAAAATAGTAATACATTTTTTTTTTTAATTCAAGATTTCATAATTGTAAGTATATTCTAATAATATCATATTGATACAGATATCCACGACATTATAGATTCTTATTTATCTACACTGGCCTGTGGAAATTTCTAGAAATATTGGTCCTATTAAAAAAAACGGAATATGCATGCGGAACTATTAATAAACGAATACTGATACAAATTTACTTGATCGTTTATGCAACAAAATCATGAAATAAAATGTTTGTGTACTTGTAAAATTTTCACAACATTAAGGCGCTTTTTGCGACTCCAGGAATGTAGTAATTTTGTTAAAGTCGGAAAAAAATAGTGTATCCATCACGGGTGTGTCGAATTTTAGACATACATGGGCAAAAACTTTATTCTAAAAATACAACAAATGTAGTTTTTATTGTGATTTTCGAAAGAGTGTCTAAATAAGAATCAATGTTATGGTCCACTAGATCTAGCAGGATCATCAAGCGTAATGGGTGCAACAATTAAAAAGTAATAAATTTATGAATTATTTTATATTCCATCGTAAAGTCACGATGCTTCAAAAATTTTATTGTCCTTTAATAAAGCAATACATGGATGGGTTGAAAAATCGTTTCTGGATGAAAAAAAAAAATAATGGAATGAACAAAGATAAAAGGATTACTGGATTCAGCGACTCAGTAAAGTAATCAATGCTCGGCCAATAGCAAAAAAGGCCTAAAAAAAAAAAAATCTGGTATAATGCCGAATGTAAAAAAAAGCCGTGTTCTTTAGAAACAAAAAAAGAAATTGAGCGAGTCATATTGTGAAGTCAAGGGATTGTCGAGTGAGCCCAACTCGATTCGTATATCCCCTCGCAGTATATGTAGTATAGGGTACAAAACGAATATTTCCCGTACCACCACTGTCGAAAGCAATAAACGGACTGTACAAGGGTGGTATTTTATTGGACAGGGGATGGTTGATGTTTCAACGAGAGTCTCGACAAAGAAGGATACTCGAAAGGGCGCAACGGTGCTCGACTAGACCCAGGCTTATTATTATTGACAGTGCAAGGGGGCAACCACGCATCCATCAGCAGCACCGATTTTTTGAGGGTTGGTCCTCGTTAAGCTTCGACGGGGACGCTCGTGCATCGGGGTTACATCGAATTTACCCTATCGTAAAAATTCAACCGGGGGTAATTATTCTATGAGTTGGGACAAGTTAATGACCCGGAACAACCCTCCCAACATGCTCCCAGATTTGACAAGAGCATTCGTACCTTAATGTAGCACACTACGATGTATAAATTCACAAGTTTACAGTGTTAATTTAATTTCCATCCGTGAAAATCGTGACATTTGCACAGTTGCCCGTCAAGGCTGATGTGCACACGCAATGCCGTAATAAAGTCGACTATGACACGCATTTAAACCGCCTTATCAGTATCTAATCGCACACACTCGTGACTCGATTCCTCATCATCAACTTCAAACCCACCTGAGAGTCGAGTTTAATTTATCGATGTAATTAATCATATCATTGACGTTGTTTGATCTTCAGACTATAATCCGTGCAAACTTAGATTGGGCACGTTATATGTGTATACGTCTGTTTGAATTGCGTGTGTGCTTTAAGATATTTTAGCACAGTAGATCGGGGTTAGTTGGGTCAGGATCGAGTCAAATACACGTACAAATCAGTGGTTACACTAGACATTATTTTTGTAAAAACAGTGCTAGTTTTTGTTAATTTAACACATTTTTTATTTGATAATTTAAAAAGGCGAATTTACACATTGTTTAATATTCGTTAGATTAGAAGCGACAAAAGATAGACAACTTATAATTTGTTGTTTATTAAATTAGCAGTGACGAAAAAAAAATTTTGTCGAACTTACAAAATAATAATTGTCGTACTTTCCTAGTAAAATTAGAAATCTCCCAGTAAATTGGTATTGAAGCAACAAAAAGTTTCAAAATATAATTTTTTTTTATCTATGTAAAAAGCAACAAATTCAGTAAAGAATGACGATTTACAGAGTAAGAATCACACAAAAAAATGCGTTGTTTTTAATCCCATGTAAATCAGGCAAATTTATTTTAAAAACATAGAAAAAAAAAGTTAATATTGACCCAACTAGCCCCGGTTTCCCGGCCTACATTGCTACAAAGATAAACTCGGCGTAATGTGACTCGACAGAAATCGTGCTTCGTGTCTCATCCTCGAGTTAAAAATAATGATGAGAATATAATACGATTGAAGTGGGATAGTCGAGGGCCGATGGGGATGGAATAATAAATCTGGATAGAAAATCTGGTGCAGAGTTTTTGTATTATGCATTGTTGAAGGCCCTGCGGAGTATGCGGCAGTTCAATGGATGAGGGTGAAACGAGTCGAATCACCCTACTGTCTTTTATTTCTCTGTCTATCGTCATATCTTTTATATTCGCTTCGTCTCACTCGGTGACACAAATAGAAGCGCACCGAAATGGGACCCATCCTATATATATATATATATATATATATATATATTCGTATCCATTACCTCTTTCGATATCCCTCGTGTGGGGCGCGTGACGTGTGTGCCGACAGGGACGAGAACGACCAGGATGACGACGAGTCATCCCGCCACCCCGTGCGGTATGATCCCGGCCTCGCGTGTCCGCAAACACCGACAGGATATCCACTCGATACATGCTCACCGGGCACTTCGAGGGGAATAGACACGAGAGAGTGCACACGGTCAGTCCCCCTCTTGTATATCGTCGGCTCTTGAGGGTGGAGAATTGCCGTAATACATCGGGCACCCGAGGGACCTCTGAGGGGTTGCTTTCTGCAGTATACATTGTAGAACTACAAAGTACCTTCCGCAGAGTTTCAGCACTTTTTGCTTTCACATACACTGTAAAAATGAAACTTAAGCTTTTCTATTGTATACAAAAAAAACCTCTTGTCAACAAAATTTCGATTACACTTTTGTTAGTGCAGAAAAAATACAAAAATAATTTGTTAAAACATTTTTATTTCGGGAAATATCTTTTGGATTCGCATAAAAAAAAAAATATCTATTCCCATTTACGATATTTCTTTGTGATTTGTTTACGAAAAAAGTTGTTTCCTTTTTTGTTGAAATTTAGCACTACAATTTTTCAAAGAAATCTCTTACTACATAAGGGAAGATTTTTTGTCGTGAAAGTAAAAATTTCTAATGTTTAGAAAATGGTGTGTTGGTATTAAGGATTTCATCCGCAAATCTATTATAACTTGAGAATGGTTTCATCTATCGGATTAAAAGTTAGAATAATTTTTCACAATACTGATACATTTTAATGGTATTAAAAAAAAAACGCCAAGCATCAACAGAATGTATACACAAAGTATCCTTAATTAATTTTTTTTTCATGACGATATTATAAAAAAGAAACATTTTTCTTTCAAGTTTATTTCTGCAATAAAAAAACATTATAGCCATACTATTCTGAATACATCGAGGGGGAAACACAAGAACGGGAGAGTGTGCATGATTTCACCGTATTACACTTTACTATGTCCGCTCTTATACCGGCGTACTTGATTGTGGAAAATTGCTGTAATCCGTCGATAACCCGAGAGACCTAAGAGGTTACATTTTACACTCTACATTGTATAGCTACAAATTGACTTCTGTGAACAGTGTTAAGTACAAGTATTTACGCACATTTTTTTTCTCTCTAAAGAACTGACGTTGCTCTCAACGTTATTATTTCACACAGGTAAAAAAAAAAAAAAAAAAAAAGAAAAACACTACGTGAAAGATAAATGTGCTAAAGTGTATTAAACCCGTTGGCTGATGTATAATGGTCTTTTTTACAATACGTTTTTATTTGCATTCCGAGAAATCATAAGGATTCAAAGTTTTCAATGTTAGTCGTCGAATACCAAGGTAGCTCGACGTCCACGTCGTCACTCGATGAGCGATGACAAAAGGGGGAAATGAATACGAGTCTCGAGAGAGCCTCGAGGCGGAATGGCACGAAAATTGCCGGCAAGTCCAATTGATTTCCTCGGGGCGTTCGCCTCTTCACTCTGTGATCGTCGGATGAGTGGTAGCAAGGTATGTAGTATAACAGCAATGTGTTACCTACTTTGTCCGAGAGTTCTCCGAAGACAATTAAACCGATCGTCCGATCAAACCGCTCGTCACTTTCGGTTGGGATGACCTTTTTTTGTTAGCCTTTCTGACGACACACGGTAATATTCGTTAGCGCTTCGAACATCGATACTTACCAAGCTATTTTAATTATCCTTCGTCATGGTGTCTCCTTTATTTTTAATGTGACGTTTTATAGTTCTCTATAAATTTACAATGAAGGAAATAGTAACGTTAGGAATGACATTTTTGTATATCACAAAATGTACCGTATTACTTGACGTCTGGAACAAGCAAATAACTATGGAATTACAATATTAAATCTTGTATAACTTTGAGAAGAATTTATTTTAAAATAACGAAATATTGAAATGTACTTTTTTTTTGTTTCAAGTCAATAAAAGTATATGGCGATTAGCCACGCAATCTTTTAACTTATCAGAGCATAAATTTTGAATAAATACAAAGTAAAATATTTATACAATATTCGAAATGTTTATTTTTTTCTTTTATTTTCATTGCTATTCCACTCGGGTGCTTCAAAGCATCAAAGCCCTAACCGACGATTCTTCATCCAGAAGCACACGAGACCACTCGCCACAACTCTCCCTCGATTTTTCCTAACTCTGACTTCGTACAACGCTATCGATTAATTACCCGTTCGACGCCCTCGGGAAAAGAAAAAAAAAAAAAAAAAAAGTCAAGGGTGTTCGATAGAGTGGAGAGAAAAAGGGGATAGACGTAAAACCGAGGGAGAACGATGCAGCGTTGGAGGGAAGAGTATATTGGTAGTGGGTATATATATACATATATATATATATTCTTTTTTTTATATATATGGGTACAAGGAGTCGTAAACTACCCCCAAGGGATTTGTTGCGACGAGCGAAAAAAGGGAGAAACGAGAAGCCGAAGTGACTTTTTACGGCACGAGGCAATACCTATTCGTCTACTCGAAAGTCGATCTGCTCTTTAAGCGGCTTATGTGTTACCCTACAAGAGCCCTGGCACACGTATGTACGTACACGATGAACGCCCCTCTTTAATGGAACCAACCCCTGATCTCGAGTGTACTATACGGCTCTTCATAAATTTATAAGTGTGGTCATCATGATTTTCACTGGATTTCTCATTGTTGTCAGTGACTGGTATATAGCACCAATGTGATGTATGAAAACGCGTTATATACTTTAAAGCGCAGCATTAAGGGCTGACGCCAGATTGACAGACGAGAAGCAGTAAAAAAATGTTCTACAGGCATTAGCTTTTTTTTTATAAAGTATTAAGCTAGAACTTACATCATTATTTTAATTCAGGAATAATTAAATTTAATTTAATAAATGACAACGGCGCCTCTATTTGCAGGAGGCTGAATTACAGAACACGCTACTATCGTCACTGGCGGGTGGTGATCGAACTCACGAAGAAATAGTGGGGACACACACTCCACCTCTGTATGACGTGACTGTTCCAGAGTGGGGTACATCACCAAGGACTGCCAGGATATAAGAAGAGCTGCAACGCAGTGAATCGTACAATTCAGCTGCTTCCTTACGAAGAAGTTCGTCCCGAACGAAAGCTCTGAAACATCCTTTCCCTGCAGAATTTCCATCAGCCTGTTAGAAAACAGAAAATTTGAAACTTTCAATTTTTCACAAAGCTTCATCTATGAGTATAATTTTAACAAATTTTATATGATGTATCAATGTGCAAAGTTCTACCTGGCAATTTTTTTTCTTAAATTTATAAACGATATCTTAAATTTACTGTTTTAGCCAACAACATTTTTTTTTTTTCAGTTGCCCAATACGGGGCTGATCTGGCGCTGCAGATTTTCTATTAGAGGGACCCATTTTGAAATAATCGATATAACAATAAGCTGTCGATCGATGACTTCCCTTTATCAAAGTTTTGGCTACCATTCGTTCGCGGAATACATAATCTACCTTCAATCTACAGTGTATCTATAATCATTAATCAATCTATATCTTTATCATGTTCCTGTTGGGAACGTTCGGGCGTTTCGTGGCGGGTCAGCAACAGAGAGAGAGAGAGAGGGAGAGAGAGAGCAGAGTCGAAGCCGGCCCGGGGGATTGGACGAGACACACTAGGCAACATGAGGGTACATCAGAGAGGGTCGGGAGCAAGCCTCGCCGAGCGACCGGCCGGCTGGCTGATGGCTGGCTGGCTGGCCTCGATGCCTAGCTGGAACGGGGTAACACGGGATCGCGTGTTGAACATACACACAGTTAGCACGAGGTGAGCGCGGGTATACGCGGGTAATGTCGGCCTAGCGGATATTGGCAAGGGTTGGTAATAGTCCATCCCCTTCCGCCCGCCCGTTCCTCTCTCACATCCCTGAAACTCTGTAGTCTCTCGACTATCTCCCTCCGTTTTACATGCTGGTTACGTGTGTACCTTATTGAACCTCTCGCTTCCAACCTCTCAATAGCTATCATACCAGCTTCCTCATTCGCCCGGTTCCACCCGCTTCGACTCTCACTATCTCCGACTCACTTCAACCCTCTGACAATCTGTAGATACTGTGTATTATATCCCTGTCTTTCTCACTCACACTTTCACCCTCTAGGTCGCATCAATGGCACCAGCAGCCACTTCCTCCTACCTAGTCGCGTTAACCCTACTCCGCACCCTCGTGATTGTATCAACAGCCTCATCAGGCTCATCCCGTTCATCCCCACGGTGCTTCCTCTCGGTTTCCCACCTTCCAACCAGCACCTTCGAATTCACGAGCTAGCCAACTCCACAGGCGGCTTAAATCTTACGTCAGTAATCACGGAATCTTGGATCTCGTGGTATTTATTTTCCAGGCAATTGGTGATTACATATGTTTACAAGGGTGGTTAAAAAAGAGCGCCGTTTTTTGTTCAGCGATTTATCGTGACGTTTGATTTTTTTTTTTTTTTCTTTCATAAAAAACAGATTTACGCAAAGGGCCAGGTTAACAATAAAACTACTGCCACGCGATTTATTTTTTAAATCTGGAGAAGTATGCTTTTTAACAAAACTGATAATTATAGCAATAAAAGCTATGAAATCCAAGTATCTACTGTAAGATAAGCTGATCAATTAAGCAGGAATTAATAATCGTCAAGTAATTACATTTAATGTCGTCGTAAAATAGAAATCATTAAAAACGCAAGAGACTTAGATTATTCTGAATAATATCTCAGTAAAGAGTGATATAAATAAAATGAATCCCTAAAAAAATTGTCTCGGCGGTCTATCAGAGAAGTATTATTGTAAAATCAACTTTACGATCGTCTATAACCCATACATGGCTTTCTAGACTTCGCCTTCTGACGGCACGTAAATTACCAGGGCCTTAAAAAAAATCTTGTTCCCTTATTCAGTCAAAGTTTATTACTTAATGACTCGCCGTAAATATACTAAACACGAATACACGCTTTTTTGCTCGCCCTCTTTATCTTCTTATTTACTTCGACACGAATAAAGGTGAAAATGGATTCTTGATCCTTCGTCAGGAGTGAACAGGGAGTGTAATCAGAACCTAAGAAGAACGGAGAATGAGAGAGGATCGGTGGGGGTTTCGAGTGGAGAGATGAGAAGATACTAGGAAGCGAGAACGATAAATCAATCTGCCGCGTGGACGAGACCTGCCGTAATCACCGTTGCCGGTGGGTTTGCTTTAATCGTTGTACACAGTACCGCAACCCCTCTGGCTATATATTTCTAGCTCCGTCTCACTTTCTCGAATTCCATACCAGCTATGATCCTCTTTATCTTCACTTTGGTTTCGATCTCTATCGCTGTCTTTATCGCTCGGCTTATCATCCCATCTCCATTGGTGTATCGACCACTCATCCTCTCTTCTATCGGCTCTCTCTCTCTCTCTCTCCCTCTCATTCGCATGTACACACTCCCACCTCTCATCTTTTCGTCGCTGGATATATTCGCACATTTGCATGGCACGCACGAGGACATTGCCGAGCAAATGGCGGCATGGCTGATTGGGAATTAACATAACTGCAACAATTATTAGCAAATTGGTATAACTCGTTTGCGCTTGTACTTCGCCATACCTCTGCAGTATAATATATCTGCGTATGTCTGCGTAAAGTGGATGAATAATATGCACGAATAAATCTGCGGACTGCATCATATATATATATATATATATATATATATATATATATATATATATGTATATATTCTTTTTCCCTCTCGTAGTTGGATGATGTGTTCTATATATAATGTATACCCACGGATCATATTTATCGAACAGCACTATAATATACTATATATCGTGTCGAGCCGATAACTCAATCATTATTTTAATATAAACGCGCCGAGCCACCTGGAGCACGCGAAAACCATCCACCAGAGTATCGAATTAGTGCCTCGATGCACCACTTTAGTAGGCCGAGGTAACGAAAATTGCGTCCGAGTGCGAGCTGAGTACCCTCGCGCGTTTCGCACCACCTCTAATTCGATATGTAGGCTTGCACACCAGGAATTTCGTTTTCGTTTCACCGGTCAGTGCCTCTTTCGCCACCGGCACATCGCTTCTCGACGTTGCGCATTTATGCTCTATAACGGTACTCGTGAATGGGTCATTTGTAAAAGCTGGTTGAACGATGCGTTGAAATTTTTAAAAACATCCTTTCAACATTTTTTTATACAATCGCGAAAATGATATTTGAAAAGGCAGCAAAGTAGAACCTTTACGAATTATATGTTGGCCATTTTTCGCTTCTTAATGGAGAAAATATGCTGCTTAAATACATTTATACAAGTTATGCTTATTTGTCAAATATTTTCCCTAGTCAAAATATATGAGACAAAAATTGTCTTGTCATAATATTTTACATATCCTAAATAATGGAGTTAAGTCGCCTCATGCAAGTGTATAAATACAATCATACTTTAGCATACTTTGATTTTTTTTTTCGAAATTAAAATAGCGATATTTTAACATGTTATAAAAATTGAAGGGCTTTTAACGAGGTTTCGTGCCCGCAGTACAATAATATTGATATTCCGTCAGTTATGCAAGGGATCATCTAAAATTCATGAAAATATAACTTTGATACTCGTTTTAAATCTTAGAATCAACCTGTTTAAAATGTGGCTAAAATGAATTTGTTGTGGTGAGAGAGTCTTGTAGCGCCTCGTCGTTCGGTATGGTGGAGAGGTAAATATAATTGTGTCGAGACGTTGCCGCGGGTCTCTTGATTATAATTACATTTCTATGCATATTGAAGCTGTCGCCGTAAAATGCAATCTTGATGTAATTCGAACCACGTAAGTAAAACAAAAAAATGTGCATAAAAATCTAAAAAAGATGTTTCCTACATCTATATGTCAGTTAGATTTCAATATATCTTCATTATCTATTTTATTTATACCATTCATTATCATTATACACGTTACACACAAAAAATACCCATTTTTTCATTAATAATTATTATCGAAAATTAAGGCGTTGTCTTGATTGAGTCTCCATTATTTTAACTGTTTTCGCATTAAATTTGTAGGAAAATTTTTCAAAGCGCTTCGGGCTCTATCACTTTCATACCTATACACTGCTGTGTTTGGTACGAAAGCTGTAAACTATCATCACCATCAAAACCCGGCATGACGTTGCAGGCTGTTTGCTTGTTTGGCGGTTCTATCTTCCTCCCATTCCCTTCGTCGCTCTTTCCATCGCATTGGGCCAATAGCATATCCGCCAGCAGGGAATTAAAATCGATTTCGCTTGGGCTTTGGTGGTAGGATAGTTGGCGTGTATCACGGTAATATACTGCACACAGGATAAAAGCGATTCGTGGCGAAACGAATCACAAATATTGAAACGATAACCAGCAAACAGCAACGTCAAAAGTACCAGTGTTAGAGCGTGCAAAGCCTCATCCTCCTCAATTCTCTGTTTGTGGATATGATTAGCTTAACTAGACGTTGTCGAAGCGTGTATTAGTGCTTCGCCGGTCGATCATCATGATAATGACGATGATGATGATGATGATGATGATGATGATGATGATGATGATGATGCATTCGTGTGTTAGCCCTGTCTCGGTCACCCCGAAACGGAATAGCTCGCGGTATTCCGACTATAAATACGCCAATTCGACACGAACATCACCGGCAGAATTGTCGGCTAATATAACTAGTATTATTACGATATACCAGCACTATAACTGTACCCACAGTGCAAGAGAGAGAGAGAGAGAGACACACACACGTTCGAAGCTTTTGGTAGCGACTGTATCGCGTCGATGCAGCAGGGCACGCACGTGCGAGTGCACGCAACTTTAGCCCACGTCAGGTACCAAACTATGTACCTACATACTGTTGCTGCGGTCACACTATAGCTATACACACTTGGAATTGCTGTGGTGGCTGCTACTGCTGTTGTTACTATGACACACGAGCGCACCGTTATGCAATCCCGAAACGAAACGTCATTTGCGAGTAGTTGCGCCCAAAGTGCAACTATGTTACATGTAGTTTAATCTCAAATCGACAATAGTCACGATTCCCCTGAAATAGATTTTACTTTTTAATAATAAAAAATGATCACACTCAGCAATAGCAATGGTTATTATTATATGGATACTGGGACGTCATTGCAGTACTTCAAAAGTTGCAACGTAGAGACTTGCACATTGCTTTCTCATTTTTTTTTTTAGCTTGCCATTCGTAAAATCGAAAAGATTTGATTTACCAAAATATTTACAGCGTACCAAGTTTATTAGAAAAAAAAAAGAAATTGTTGGTAATTGAATACTCTAATATAATAACGATAAAATGTAAAGAAAATAATGTAATAGGAATTTATTCAAGCAAATGGGAAAATCTATTATTATATTTGAATCAATTATTGTTGACTATTATTTTTCAAAAGAATCATCAATGCTATCATAATATCACTATTGTGTGCATAAAAGAATCATCGAATTTGTCTCATTTTTTAGATAAACATTTTTGTGTCGATACCCTCTGAATTTATCTATCAAATAATTAATTCTGCTTCTTTTTTTGTGAGCAAAGCATTTTTAATCTGATTTCGACAATAGAGAACGGCAGTATTAAAATACTTGCATTAATGATTCCCCTAAAGAATTGCTTAGAGTAAAAAGAGGATTTAATTAATAAAAAGTATAGAAATTGGATGCAAAGGACAATAAGCGATTGTGCGAGTACGGGGACCTGACGTATAATAATTAAAAGCTGAAGTGCGAGGGTACTATACAAAGTTTGAACTTTATTGTCTACCCCGAGAAGCCTCGTTCGTTGTGACTCGCCCGGCCACTTTTCATGAATAAAGAAACTCTCGTCTGGCCTCAAGAAAAGTCCGGTCACGGAGGGCAACGCGAGGAGGAAACGGAAAACGAGGGAAAGAATGAAAAGTGCAGAGGGAGGAGTTCCAACAGAACGAAGCTGTGGTAGTCGAGCCATTGGAGAGAGAAAGAGAAGAAGAAGAAGAAGAAAAAAAAAAAAAAAGGAAAAACGACGGCAAAGGGGTGAGTGAAACAAAGAGAGGAGATGGAGGGAAAACTGGCACGTCGAATGTAGTGAAGGCGAGAAGGAACGAGCGAATCAGAGGGGAGAATAAAGGAAGGAGAACGGAGTAAAAAAAAAAACAAAAAAAAAAAAAAAAGAAGAAGTGAGAGAAACAGAGCCGGGAAAATTAAGGCAGACGTTTTGAAAACTTAATTACCTGTGTAGGCTCTATTAATTAATTTTCCTCGATTTCCCGCTCCTGCCTTTTCCCCGCAAAAGAGCCAGTAGCAGCACCCAGTGAAAGCTTCTCTTGGCCGTGAGCAGAGGGAGAGTCGGCAAGAGACGACGGGGTTGTACGAGCAACTCCTCCACTGTACTCGGCTCTACTATTGCTGGCGTTGGTGGTGGTGGTGGAGGTGGTGGTGGTGGTGCTGGGGTGGCGCGTAATTCCCGCGGCATTATTCCTGGCACGTCTGGCACCGGGAGCCTCTATATTTTCCAATCCCCGTCCGCCACCTCTACCACCGCCATCACCATCACCACCACGTGGGACCTTTGTTCCTCATTTACTTTTTATCCTCGGCAGAACCAGCGAATCCAACCCATGCCTAACTCTCTGTGTCACTCTCACTCTATCCTCCTCCCCCTCCTCCGCTTCTCCACTCTCATTCTCTTGGCCGTTTCGCTTCTAGGTTATTCTCTCTCTCTCTCTCTCTCTCTGCTCTTTCCTCTCCTTCTCGTTTCTACCCTCTCGTCGAGGCTCTTTTATATAATACACAGACTAACACACATATTATATTTATATATATGTATTTCCGGCACCTTCTCCCCGCTCCAGGAGACTTTAACCACTCGTTCTCGCACTGTAGTACATATAGGGAATTCTAAGGCAAATAGTCAGCCATGTGACACTTGTATTTTTTTTTTCTTTCAGTATGTTTATATAGTACGGTATAATAAATACTCCATACTAATTTATTGATTTTTTTTTCGACAGTTTGTTTGGTAATTGTCAACAAACATAGGTTACTTATTAAATATATCTACGTCGACAAATTTTAACTGTCTTCTGATTAATTGATTAGTATTCGAAAAACAGTGTTGAGGATACTAAGGAGTTGGACGTAAAACTAGGTTTGAAGTAGTAATATAAAAATATCAAATATTTGGAATAGCGGATTTTACCAGATTTCATGTTATGGCACTCTTTTTTTTTGCTAAAGTTTTATTCAGTTGTCAGTAGGAATAAACACTTAGGGGACGACGTAAAATTTAGATTGGAAATTAATTTTTTAGTTACGTGTGATCATTGTAGATTTATTTATACTTTGTTCTCAAGTTTCCATTTTCTCATTTACTTCCTTGCTAAAACCTGTACTCACTCACTCGCATACTCACAAAAAATTATTTAACAAAATTTAACATCAAAACATCATCTTTTCTGGTGTCTTATGGAAAATATTGAAATTTAAAACATGGGAATTATTACAATAGAAGAAATCTTAAAAATCTCATACACAATTGAGAAATGAAATTTTCATTAATACTTTTTCAGTCCTCTCCTAGTGACTATTCATATTAACGACTGAATACAGCTATTGGCAATGAAAAAAGTTCCATAGCTTCACAATTAGGAAAAGCCCATAGTCTGCCAATTCGTTATATTTATTTTTTGCTCCTATCGTTGTCACACGGCCAACTTAGACATTCATATTATTCGACGAGTTTCAAAAAGTAGTTTTGTTTCATAACCAAAAATTCATTTCGAAGATTGAAAAAGAAAAATCGTCGACATAAATATAAATAACTATAAATAGTTGTGGAATTTTATCGTTTATACAAAATAGTAAGACATTTTTTTTTTAAATGTGAGTATTATCGGCGTTTCGATCTGGCCTGGAATGTCCCATGTAGTAGATTTCTACCTCTATCTCTCAGCTCTTTTCCATTATACATATACTCACCCTCTTCAGCTCTTCCGTTCCGCCCACGAGACTCGCCAAGCACTTGTTCGCCCCGGCCCCAAAGTCTCTTGCTCCCTTGGCTCCCTTCGGTTTCTGTCTCTTTCTTTTTCGCGTTGGATGAAACGAGAGGTAAGTAGGTAGTGGTAGTCGAGTGGGAGCGCGCGAGGCTTGTACAGAAGTGAAGAGAAGAGATGAGAAGTGGGAAGAGAAGCGAAAAGGGGGATGAGCGCGTGAGAGGGTGGATGGGTACGTGAATTCGCGAGTGTGCCAGGACGCCCTCATCTTTTCTGCCGCCCGTTCCATTCTACTCAAACTCCGCCCACGCTTCGCGTTCCACGTCCGACACTCGCCATCCTCTTTCGTAGCTCTATCCAACTTTCTCGTGCTCCTCTGATCCCCTGTGTTTCTCTCTTTCCCTTGCCCCAACCAGCCCCCCGTCTCTTTTTCTCTCTTGTGCTTCGCAAGCAGCAACTTTTCAAACCTCCTTTTTCCTCCCTCTCATTTCTTCACTGTGATCCTCCTTCGACCGCCCCTCGGCGGATCTCTCACGACCCCTATTTCCTTAAAATCTCAAGGGATTTCGGAGGATCGGGTGCACTTTCCTACGGGGAATATTATGAGATTGCGAGAAGTTTTCACTCCTTTACTTATTTCATCTCTCTTCCTTCCTGTCTTTTTCCCTCGTTTTCCCTCTCCATCCTTTCTCTCTCTCTCTCTCTCTGTCTCTCCTTACTTTTCCTTAACCCTCTTGATACCTCATCTCCCTTTGTCAAGCTCGACGGATCTCTCCTCGCCAAACTTTTTTTACCTCCATTTTCGTTCAACTCAGAACGCTCCTTTACCTTACGAAGCCGAAGTAAAACGAGGTAGGGATTGACCTAACCTTGGTTTATAACGGCGATGCTCACCTCGTTGCTCCCGCAAGTGCAGATGTTGTTTTTATATCGATTTCACCAAACTACATTGTCTTTATCGAAGCTATCTTCGTTCTTCTGCCTATCTCATCGTTTTCTCGTGGCCCACCCTCGCGACGGTTTCAATCTCGGTGAGATGTACGCAATATACTTTATATATTACTTTACTCCGGCGAAGACAGCCGTTGCGAATCGGGGTTAGAGGGTGAGACATTGAAAATCTTCTTTGACGGCTGTTGACGAGGGACAATCCGATCTATATCCCATATCGTGTTGTGGATCATGGAATATGAAAAGCCTACGTATGTTATATATATTAATAGCTTATATCACACCCTTGTGGGGCTTGTGGGAACCCACGAGATACTTTAACTATACTCTGATTCTTTCCCCATTATTTCGTTTTTTTTTATAGCACACTACCATAAAAGTAAAGCACGCACAAGAATGGCTCAAAGCTAATATTTAATAATATTTCTTAAAGCATGTTCAATAAAATGGAATGTAGTGATAAATAGTACTATGTATGTAGGTTTACGAATAATGGTGAATCAGAATGAAAGACATTACGAAAACAAGCAATGGAAATAAGGGAATCGATTTTTCTCTACCCGGAGAAAAGTGACCACATTGATCTTTGAGAAAGTGCCATAGATTTTAGTACTACGGGGCTATGACATCACTGGTCAATAAATATGGCAGTAATGCAGATTATTATGGTAGGAATTAAGGTTGTGTCTCGTGCTTGTTAACAGGTGGCGGCACCCGTGTGGAAATTCGATCGTCGTATACTAGACGATGTCTAGCGCTTGGCGCTTCGCTAATTTTACGAGTCTAAGATTCTTGGACAGCTGCTGGACAGGAGCTATTCAGATAATCTGGATACTGATGGCGCCACTGTGTATAGAGAAAAAAAAATATAATCCAGATACTGATAGCACTATCGTCTACCCAGTGTAGAAAATAATAATTGTCTACATATTTTTTGGAGCCTGACCAGTAAACCTAGATCGGGTCTAGACAGCCGCGAGATGAAATTTCCACACGGGCATTCTCCCATCAGCCCTTCAAAGAAAGCTAAGTAGAATGTTGAACATTGCTTCCTCATTGTATGATTAAATGTGTTGATCAAGTCTGGATCTCTTATAATGTAAGTTGTGTGATAAATGAAAAATGACTTTGCATTCTTGTTTTAACAAAATATCAGTAACTTAAGTATAGCGAAAGTCAAGAGGTTGAGATATTAAAAATTTTAATGTTCTATGATTAGAAAAAAGTTACTTAGATTGGCAATTCGTTGGTAATAGAAACCAAAGGGTTTACAGGTAGAAATAAGGAAAGCGTGGAGTGTCCCTGTACTTGTATTTTTATTCTGATCATTAACGTTCAAATTTAAATTTTTAAAAATTAATCATTAACAATTAAACTTTTGGTATTACGACATCTGGTTACAGAAATTCAAGTAAAGGTAAAGCTTAATAACAACAAAATATTGTTTGCATCTTTCAAAAAATTTGAAATATTTTGCAAATATATGTATTGTTGCCATGTAATTGCTCCGTTAATATTGAAATATTTAAACACGCAATGTGTTAATCTACCATAGTAACGTTGATAAGATAGTTTACTAATAATGTCAACAGATTAAAAAATATTCTGATAGTATCGCCATATTTCAAGCAAATATTTCAATAATACTTTCTGTTTTCTAATACACTGCGATTTCACAACGTTATTTTTGACTGATGTTCCGTACACCCAAAACCTTGCAAACCAGATACCAACCAGATGATCAGAGTAAACTGCATACTGGTGTTTCGGTTACTGCGCATATATACATATATATATATATATATATATAGGACGTATATCAGCTACATGTGTATATCAGTACACAGCGATAGCGAAGCTTTTGGCCGAGTTAAATGCGAAAACACGCGTATGCATGGCCACAAGTGCCCTCTACCAGCCAGCGTCATCGCTAATACTGGGCTCTCGGTACAACAACTATACTCTATATATACCGTATGAACCGCGCTATACTTGGCCAGTAGTAACAGAAGTGTATAGCAACGGCTCACCGGAATCCCAACGAGAGAGCTCCCGAAGCTCTCTGTAGTTGGTGTGAATTTGCTTTCTCTCTTTCCATCATCGTTTCCATTTGCTCTCCTCTCTCGCTTTACTGTTACTGTACGCTTCCTCACCCTCGCGCCGCCCGTATAACAGCCCAAGCGTATCTCGAACCCCGCGCACACCACGCCGACGCTCTCGACTCTCAGCGCGCGCTGAAACTTTCAGTAATTACAGTAATTAGTCCAATTAACGGACTCGCTCGAGCGCCCCGACGCCACAGCGCACCACGGCTAGCCACCCCCGAAGGCAACCGAGACCCCTTCACCCTCACCGACTCCTTCCCCAGTCGCACCGCAATATATATATATACACAGACCACTATAGCAAGAGAAGCAACCCCACCCGATCTACCCCTTTTCCTCTCTTCATCCACAACTATATGTACTTCTCTCTGGCTCGTTGCCGACAGCGGCACCAGGAGCCACTAGTGGTTGTACTGTGTGCAACCCTTTCCCAACCTTTGGGTTAAGACCATTTCGATTCTCGTTGGCCTGTCACTCTCTTTCTCTCCCTTTCCAGCCACTCACGCTTCTTCTCCTCGCTTCGCCCCCTCCTTAATGCTTCACACGCGCAAAAACTGAAATACACACGTACACAGTCGAGTCATGGAATGAACGAACCTTTGCAAAAGCTTCGACCCTTATACACCGTTCGCAGCCGCAGGGAGTACGGTAAGGTGTTGGGGCTGAGGATACTCAGAACGCGTTCCCCGTACGCTCGAGTTTACTCCAAATTCGCGCCCTTGGCAACGAGTGCTATCCCGGGACTCGCACTATTTACACGCAGAAACGTACGTATATATTCACTTCCTTGCTCTCCTACTCAGCCATTATTGCCTGCGAAAGCGTATACGAAAGTTTCTCCCGGTGGTTTCGTAAATACTTGCAACCGGCTTAACACGGTGTAATGAAATATTGGTGTACGCTAAAACATGCAAGCAGAGAGATAGTAGACTTAAGAAAAGTTAGTGTACTCACGGAATTCCACGAGAATATATCTTAATTTATATGAACATTTCTGAGTGCAACGGTTTGCGTTCATCATATGTTTGTATCAATAAAATTGGGTATTATTTCATATGATAAACTGTGAATTTATTCAAGAGACATATGTTGTACAATAAAATGCGCTTCTAATTTTCTACTTAGTAATTAATTTCAATTCTTATAGCACTTATGAATTTTCGTGTATCTTCCTAGACGCGAAAGATTCAAGCAGAGTGATTAAAATATCTATTAACAGCCTTTTAATTAGCACTTTAGCCTCACAATATCCACCCGAAAAATGTCACTATTCGAGCCTCTATTACGAAATATAATAAATGTCAACAATCGAAAATATAGAGTCTCGAGCTTATCGTGCAAAGGAGCTAAAGGAGCTGCTACTTATACGGACAATGCGTATAGGGATTGATTTTTAACATTGAATTACGAGCAGTGTATTGTTTGTGACAAAAAGCATAAATGATATTGAGAAAACACTCCTGAAACATCGTGTTAAAGCAATGTTCATTTAAAATGCTGAAACGGTAAATGACTTCAGTCTTTTTGACCTATCAGCAACTCATCAACAGTCATTTAACTTCATGTACAGGTAATGAAGAAAAAGAATAATCGCATTTACGCACACGAGAATATATGAAGGAATCGATCCATCCAGTGGTTTTTGGAACGATAGGGGTGTAGACTTCGTTGATAGCAGCAGATAGAATTCATTGTGTATGCTCTGACTCTGTGTATCAACTTGCACAATGGGTATAGAGAGTGATAGAGAAGAGGCGACAGTTTTGAGCGTGCGCGAGCCACGAACGTGCTCTGGATGAGTCTTGATGGACAGCAGCATATCAATCGCGAGAGCGCCATATCCGGCGGGGGCTATCGCAACGGGCAATGCTTAATAGAATCGGAGCTGACGAGGTGGTTTACGGCCGCGTTCACACGCGAATCATTTCCGTCGTTCGCCGAGCGGATGGAACGAACGAGCGAGGTGGGTATACATAGAGCTCGACTCTCTCCAATCGCTTCTTGTCGACGATCAAATCGACCACCCTCGCCGCCGGCGGTGCCGGCAGTACGACCCCGAATGACCAGCACCTCTGCGCCACATCACCGCCAGCGATTCAGACTCGCGTCAAGCGATTTCAGCTCACTACTCGACGATCAGTTGAATTTGCAAACGTCAAACGATACTATATAGTGGTTTCGAGCCTTTCACTACGTGACTGCAACTATTAGATACTGACGAACGTGAATGGAGGAAATGACGTTGCGTATGATAATCAGTTTATATCTTCTTTTTTTTTTTAATTTGTTTTCTGCAGAATTTACAAGATGACGAAATTCACAGTGTGGAAACAGATTGGTTCAACTGAATCTGGTGGATGTGGAGTATGGAAGATAAATTTTCACTCAGCGGAACAAAATGTTTGCTCACCGGAAACATGAGTTGGTCTGATTAAATGAACGAACTTTGAAGAAACCAAAGATTTAACATTTGATTTATTTATTCGCAGCACCAAGAATCAGTTTAATATTATATATTAAAGATTCTTACCTTCATGACAATTCTACTCGAGAAATATTCCCGAGATACTTTCGGGACAGACGGTACGTCTCTACTCCGTTAGATGGCTCTGGGCGTTGTGAGCTTCCACGATCGAAGCACTGCTGACTGATATTTTCGTATATCAGTTCTCGATTCAAAGTAGCTTTACTAGTATAGTAGCGTGATTGAAGTAACAATCCTAATATGAAAGATGTGGGCTTTGATTACTCTATACACGCAACTTTTAACGAACTCCTTTTCATTTGATCATTGAGCCTGAAAAATTGACCAATTATGTCAACAGAGTCCTTAAATACCTTAAATATCCTGAGTTTTGGAAGAATTGTCTGTTGCCATTTCTTATTTAAAACTTTTGTCCCTTATCAGCAAAAGAGAGTCTCCACGGATAGCATCCCAACGGTTTCTTTATAGCAAGTATTTCTTCTGGTGCCTTTACTTCCATTTTTTGTTATTTATTTTTTTTCGCAACAATGGAGATAAAAAAGACGAGTCATCCACGCGACTAATATTCCAACGGTGTTGTTGTTCCACAACGCTCCTCTCGTTTTCTTTCCATCACCGGTGTCCCAAGCTCTCCGAGCGCTATAGCAGCACTTATATATCCGTCGGCAAGACTCTCGGTTCTCTCCATCTTCGTCTTTATTCTCTCGTTCTCTTCGTGGCACCCTCATTTCGAATTCCCCGAACACGCGGCCTCTCAGCCGGCATAAGAAATCCGCGAGGCTAGCTCGTATATTTTAATCAAGACCCGCGTGTCTCCCCCCCGCCCCCTCCCCACCCCTCCCCCTCCTTTACCCTTCTCCATTTCTTTTCTTCGCCTCTTTTGCCCGTGTTTCTCTCCTTTTATTCATCTCTGTCTCTCGCGTTTCCTGCTCCTCCGCACCGATTTTCGTATTCCTCTTTCGCTCACGAGTATAAAAGTGCGAGGGAGATGTAAGCCGAGAGGTGGACTTTTAAAAAGGGAAGGGAAGAAGGATGAAATAGAAGACTGAACGCGCGAGCAAGAGAGACAAAAGGGGTCGCGGCAACCCGGGGGTTGGATGAAAAGAGCTGAATAACTCTGGGATAAAAGCAGAATAAATCTTTTTATTATCCCTCTTTTCGTTCTTCCCAAACTCTTCGCTCCATAGCGCCTCTGCCTCGCGGCTATCGGTAACGCTGTGCTGCTCCCACCACGAGCAAAAGCACCAGAAGCACGTACCTACCGTGCCTATTCTCTCCCGACCTAACCCGACCCTAATCTCTTCGTCTCTACTCATTCCTACTCGTCTCCGTATCCTCTCCCAGCAACGACACTCCCTCTCCTGCTTATACTATCTCTCTTTTCCTCATTCCGCTATATCTCTTACCACTTTAACATTCGTTTTCACGCGCCACGACTCTGAAATATATATATATATTCAAACTCCCCAAAGTAATCCTTTAATCGGCCACGAATTTGAATATAAATTTATATGTATTACGAGATGGTAATATTGAAATTAAATTTAATGAGTTGTATAAAGAAAATTGATTTAATAAGAAAAGATAAATATTTTATGTAATTGGCATATAATAATAATAATAATAATAATAATCAAATGTGATGGTTAAAAAATATGGTCTTAGAACGAGGCAATAAAATGTTATATTCCAACATATATATATATATATATATATATAACAAGGTGTAGAACGATTTACCACAATAATAAGAATTCACGATCAGTCGCTCATAAAATTTATGGATACGATTTGCAAGCGGCAACGATTCAATGTGCATGTATAAATACACACACACATTCCAGTCGGAAGCCCATCGTCTTGCTTCGATGTCTTTTCATCTCGATAATTTTACTCCACTCATATCCAGAAGAGATAGGATTTTCTAATCATTGTTTACCGTGTAAATAATTCATTGATTAAGTAAGCATGACTTCACTGAATAAATAACATTACACACGGTATATTATCCAACCGTTCGTATATTGGATTAAATATTTAATTAAGTGCAATTAATTTTATCACGGAGAAAGATTTATGTTACGAGATATCTCGCCAAGAATTAAATTAACCGTACATCTGGTGCTGGTGCATTTAATTTTAACAGAGAACGTCGCCCTTACTGATCGCAGATTATCAAGTCGGAGAAGAATTTTAAAGTTGCTTTTACAACGTAAGGGATAATTTGCACTATTAGTGAAGTTTGGCCGTGACATATTTCTAGGTGAAAAAAAAAAAAAAGATGCGAAATCGAATTTCTCGACGCATAAAAATATCGTTCTCTTGTTATACTGGCCACGCGGCCAGGTGAAGTGCGCGTGCATACGGTACATAATGGTAGAAGTAAAGATCCAACAGATAGCGGCAATGCTGTTTTATGGCATTTTTTTCCTTTCCAACAACCGCTTTTTTTACTGCACTAAATTACGTACTTTGATCTATACGATAGTTTCCATTGACCTTTCCTTAAGAGTACATATATCGATGATCTAAATTCAAAAGGGCTTACCAACTATTCTTGTACATAGTCGATACGCCGTTACGGCATTGAAATAGCATGGATATTCGTCCTTCCCTACCATCCGTCATTATTATGGCTTTTACACGATTATTACTATATTAGTGCTCGATCGGTCACTGGTATTTCAACCCTACGTAGTCACCTGCCGTTCAATTAACCCCATCTTCAATCTTACAATCAGTCGCGTCTACACTAAAAACTAAATTGAAATTTGTGTAATTTTAACACAAAGTTCCTGTCAAAAAGTCCATAGAAACTTTTTCTTAAATTCGCACAAATATATATATATTTTTTTCAATTTTTAGTTTTAAAAGCGAAAAAAGAAAATTTAATTAAAAAATGATGTATCTACATTTTTTAAAAATATTTGTAATAATTTTGTTTCAACATTTTTTCACATTACTATTGTAATATTTTTAATTTGTTGATTTGTTAATTGAGATGTCGATAAAATATGAATTTATTTCAAAATTTCAACTAGGCATAATCTCATAAACGTGAATCTGTTTAAAAAAAAAAAAATAAAAAAACAACCGTCCGTGCGTATTGTTGCTACATTCACAAAGCCCTCTATCACAATATATAGTATTTCAATTTAACTTGATGCACGCGTACCTCAATTTATTTAATTGGATATAACTCCGCATCCACCTTCATTACTACTGCACGATCATCATTATTGCTTCTATCATTGTTATTATTTTTCGCGTAACTCATTAAAACTAATAGATGAAAAAAAAAAGAAAAAAAATCGTATTGGCTCTCGAGTCCTGAAAGTATATCTCGATTATTGCAAATTGCACATGTCCGAGAGGTCCGTTACGAGAAGCGGACAGGAAGCGAGGGCCGATTCTTTTCTTTTCCTCGAGGGGGGATTGCGGGTTTATATAAGCGTTCGGTGCGAGGCTTCAGCAGGATCGAGAGCCGAAAGGAGAGAAGGGCACGCAGCAGCTCGAACCGCTAAAGCCGGGAGTGAGCCATTAACGATCATGGACAAGGAATAACGAAAGAAGACTCCTCCGGGGTTCTCGTTCGGCTTTTTAACGTTCCGACGTTAGGTATCTCGTTGTCGAGGCAGATGAAGAATAAAAGGAAGTTAAGGTAGAAAAAAACGGTATATATAAGAAGAAACGAGTAAAGGAGAGAGGTTTGAGGTTGGTAAGGTAAAGGGACGAGGAGATGAAGTGTAGGTACGTACCATTAAAAATGAGCACCGAATTAATGATCCTTAAGGGCCACAGAAGACACAAAAAGACAAGAGCTATTTTGTGCGCAGGCGTTAGCGGGAAAAGCAGACGAGTATTAGAGCCTCCGGTTTCGCGCGTTGTATTACCCACTACCAAGCTTGCTGGTAATAACCGAGCGATACCGTCGGCTACGTTTCATTTAGCAAATTGGCAATAAATGGCGATGGCCATTGCGTTCAACTCCCCATAAATGCTCTCACCCTTGGTTCTACCCTCTGTCCATTCCCCGTCTCATTCTCTCTTATACGTTGCTTCCTCGCATCCCCAAACTGTACTTTTTTTTCTCCCTCTCTCTCTCTCTCTCTCCCTTTTCAACCCTCTGTCGTTTTTATATCTCTCGCTCTTACTTTTTCTATATTCTTCGTGCGCTATCACTGTCTCCGTCGTTCAACAACACGTATAACGCCGACCCTCGACGAATTAAGTTCGGTGTGCTGCCTACACCGTAGTCGGCTGCTCGAGGGTGCCGAGTTTATGGGGTTAGGTTACCGTGGCCGATTTCATCCCCAGCCACCACTGAGATTGCTATCTACACGTAGGGCATATAACCCCTGTATAACAGCTAAGCCAGCTAACAGTTGAACCACTGGCGAGCCACCCTTTCCTGCTCTAGTGAAAGCCAAACTCATGCTGCCTTTTATATTATATTTCACGAGGGGTTGGTTCTCTTGTTTTCTCATCTGGCTTTTTGTCTTCACATACACACTTTCTTTTTTTTCTTTGGATTTGTTACAATGTACGTGTGTAAAATCTTGAGTGTGCTCACCGAGGCTCGCTACCTTTTCAACAACACACGAGAAGGTCTTCGTCAGCGTGAACACATTCTCGATACGTATAAATACAATTACTCTGAAACGTGTATTCAGTCAATAAACGTAACGTTGGAAATGGCACCACAGTACAAATGTGTAATTCGTTCTCCGAATTTCCTCATTTCCATCCCTCAAATTCTATATCTACATGGAGTATTCCATTCTAATTGGACCGCCCTCCGATGTTAACCATCTTTGATATCAATGATCATTTTTTCCATTATCTACGCCACTGAATGGAGGATGCTCAGTTTTCAAAGATTTTTATTGAATCTAACACGCAATTTTCTTTTATTTTTTAGACAATATAATTTAATGTTATATTGGAAAATTAAAGTATTGATAATGGAATTATGTGTGTAGATTTAAAAAATTGTATTTCTCTTGTTCAATATTTGCTATTAATGAAAGATAAGCTTTAAAAAATATTTTTGGCTAAAAATTGATGTGCACTCTCTGTTCATTATCGAAATATATGTTTCTCGCTAATTTTAGCAAATTGAACAATATTTTTGTTGTTGTTGGCTTGGACTAAGTTACGTTTTTTGACACATAAAATATAATTACAAAACATTATAATTTCTTTTAGTCGGTAATTTGTATGTAGCTATAAATGTCGATGGTTACTCTCCTCCCGTTAATTGGCCTTGAAAACCGCCAATATATAGTTTCTTAAACTCTGAAAAGATTCTCAGGTATTTATTCAAAATTTGATGTACTTATTTCTACGATACGACTGACACCCTAGAAAATATAAGCGTTTGAGAATTTCGTTGCTGAGCATATTTAAAAAAATTCACAAATCAGGAAAATATACGATAAACCGATAAATGATAATGAACCATTTTGAAGATGGTCCAGGTTCGAACTAATTAGCAGGGAATGCCCTATATATGAACATGATTTTGAGTGTCAGAAGGTATGCGATGAGTTTTCGTATACGTGTCGGTTTTCAGCGTGTTTGCGGGAGTCAGTATACGATTGTATATGAGGGGTGAGTGTTGGATCGGAGAACGCGAGAACGTAAACGCGATACCTAGCACGCGATCGTCAAACCCAGAGGCTATAAACGTAAACAAGGGTTGTTAGGAGGGCGCATTCGAACAGCCTCTGGCGTTGCGGGGATCTCGCGCTCGAGAGACGATCCGCTACAAGCCAACAGGGCAACGAGCTCTTACAATCAGGATCCCGAACATTTTGCACCCTTCGTATATTGTACCTCGTATACACTAAACTGAAATAGAGTGTATATACCGACGCGTATGCTGTAGGCGGCGTATACTAGATATAGATTTAGGTGGCTCTCGATCCTCGTTGGATTCCCAAGGCTCATTAAAAGCAATGACGACGATGCTACGACCCCTCTCGTATATTTAATGGCAATATTACTGAACGCTATATAGATACATATATATATATATATATATATATATGTATCTATACATATATATATATATATATGTATCTACTTCCACGTCAGTTATTGGTTAGCTCTAATGTATCTGTCACACATATATATATATATATATATATATATATATATATATATATATATATGTGTGACAGATACATTAGAGCTAACCAATAACTGACGTGGAAGTGGATTCGAATAAAAGTGTCACCTCGGGATAACGAGCCATAAATTTCAGTTCGTCGTCATAGGCGATATTCACTTTCAATGAGGGGGTATCATTTATTATGTCACGACAGTTTATTGACAAAGTTATGAAATACTTTGTGATGCGTCAATGATAGTAAAGATCAGTGTCGAAGTTATCTCGTCAGTTGAAGCGTTATGTGTTTAACTTTGAGATGAGATTAATTTTCAGAAGTATGACATATGAATTTAAAAAAAAAACACTATGTTTCAATAAATACGTGAGCGAGTGAGAAGACAATGAATTGCACTGTTAAGTTGAAGCCATTTTTGGAATGTACCTTTCTTTGCCAGAACGAAAGAGACGAAGCAGTTCCGGAATCGTAACCCGTGGATTTTTTATTATAATTCTTCTTGACTCACGTAACTGTTCTTTCGCTCCTTTGAGTCACATCCACCTTGTATCCACTCTGTCTAGTGGAGTGAATGCGTAGCTCTTGGAAGTTCGCATAGCGAATTTTGTGCGTGACGATATTTCGCTATAAAAACCTTCTAAAATTTCTAAATGCTTGTCACCATCTGGTTCCAAATATGATGTTGGGGGTATCGCAGCTGTGCAAGAGGTCCTACGGAACCCCGTCGACAAAGCATAGCGCCCATAAAAGCATCGGTTCATTATTAATATCGCTACTGGTACTCGTGTTCGTTCCGCTACCAGAGCGCTTACTTAAAGGGGTGTGGCTGGATGAGAGTGCCTATTGTATGTCGCGTATCATGCTCGTAGATGAGAGGACCAAGAATGTTGAATAGGAAAGCTCGTTCTCTGCTGCGGTATGAGCGACGTAGAGTAGCAACAGTGAAGCGAGTGTAAAAGTGTGGAGTATGCAGAAGCACGAAGACGGTGGGGCATTAGATGCCTAACATACATGCGGTGTTCTCCAGCCACCATCCCAGCCGCAAATCCGTTCTCACTCTCGTCACACGTCAGGACACTCAAACGTATACGACATCCCCAGGGGGGGTGGGGGTGTCGCTTTTACATGCACACGCACACGTACACATACATATTCAGTGAAAAGTTTCATGGAAACGGATGGTTAGAACAGAAACACTCAGAAACCCACAAATACTCTCTGGTAAATTCGTAGTTTACCCATCGTTGGATATTCACAGGAATGTAGCTCTCGCAATACGTACGGGTCTATATACGAGAAGCAGTAGAGTTGCACACAAAGGGAAACTGGCTTACGTCTCCCAGAAGTAAATACTTACGGAAGAAAATGAGAGAAGGAATGAAAGAGAGAACGCTGACTCGAAGATCAAAGGGCTGCTGTGGTATACAGAGTATACAGTAATAGTTGAGACACGTAGTTGAAGTTGAGGAAGGAAGGAAGCCGGCGGCATTCACGTTTTCTCGTAAAAGCTGAGTAGTGGAGAGAGCAGAAGCATCGCCAACCAGCACCGGCACAGTGGTTTTACGAAACACACGACAACGAGGACGACGACTACGACGACGTTGCCACTGCGCCTCGTCGAACAGAAATGTATGTCGGGGGGTTTAGGAGTGAAGGGGTGGTTGAGTTGGCTCTGATGGTTGGCGCAAGAGTCGGGGGATGGTTGCAAGCACGAAGGGAAGGTTGAACGTTCGCTTCGCGGTGAGAGAACCGAGTAGACGCGACTAGTAGCAATAAAACGACCTCGGTTGAAGAGTGGAATGGGAAAGAGCAAAGAGGTATGTGCGGATAGGTATTAGATAGGTGGGGTTCGAAGGAAAGTGTATGTACGCTGTGAGATATGAGGTGTAGGGGTGAAAAGAGACAAGGAATGATAAAAAGGATGAGTAGAATAACCTCCAGTAGAACGACGATAGTGAGAGATAGAGGATATAACGGGAATAGGAAAACGAGGAAGAGAGAGAGAGAGAGAGAGAGAGAGAGAGAGAAAATGAGAGAAAAGGAGACGAAGAAAAGCGCGAGGGTGTTGGTGCAAGAGGGCGAACCACGACGCGGTGAGACGTCCATGGAGCCGCCATTATCCCCGGGAGGATTCGCTGCTGTTAATGCTTCCTGTGCTAGTTCGTGGCTGTCCTCTTTCCACCATCGCCAACCATCCACGTATACACATACACCATGCAACATGCCGCTGGCATTAGAATCAGAAACCAGACCACCACCACACCACCGCCCTTTTGCCACTCTAGCTCACGCTTGATGGTCCCGTGGTTGTACTTCTGTTACTCCATTTGTGTGCGTGTGTATCGTGTGTGTTTGCATCAGCACAGACATTGCCGCTATCGAGAAACACCGCGTGTGCAACGGCGCGTTTCATCCAACCCCAGAATCATCTTCTTTCTCCTTTCCCTTTGGCTATCCTTCGTGTCTCGTCCTGGTCTCTCGTATTTCTCTGTACTGTTGACCGGCGTATAATCCAACACGCATGCAAAGTACCGAAGTTTTCGTGGAGTTTATACTCTCACTCGTTTGCTTACTGCTCGACCACCGGCCCTTCTATTCTAATTTCGAACAACCCGAAACACGTTGACTAGCTACTCTACAATTTAACTATTCGTAATTCAATTGCATATGAAGACGTTTTTTTGCTGAGAATGTAGATGCATAAAGTATCTACTACTACCCTCATGGTCTGTCACAAACGTAGTCAGTGCTGATGGCTTCATGGTCCATTTATGGTCGGAACTTAATTGATGGTTATTTAAAGACTGGATGTGGAGTGTTTTGTTTTATTTCAATTGAGAACCAATCGTTGATTTGTCCATAATTCCATTCTAAAATCCAGTTGACTTTATTCCGTGATTAAATACATTCAACCGCAAATATTAACCTTCGATATTTAGTGGGACACCGTTGGAAAACTGTTGGGTTTATTAAAATCCGCCCCAAAAAAGAGCCATTGGTTTTTTGATGATCCGAGTCTGATTGTTTACACCGATCAGATCGTAAATCATCCTTCGTTATTTTATGGGCCATTGTAGGAGCACGGTTTGGTTTACAAAAACCCAACCGTAAATCAACATCCAATATTTTTCGTTAGCGTATAACACGGTTGGTTCTCGGAAATTCGACCATTATACATACCTCGATATTTTGTGTAATGCCGTTGATGCAAGTTTGCCTCACAAAAATGCAACCACGTGTTAATTTCAGCGTTTTTTCGTCGAAATTTTTTTCCTGAAATGGTGAACAGAGTTATCGTAGAAATATATCAACTATAGGAATATTGAAGGATATATCTTAACATTAATAATTCGTTCAATATCTAATTAAATTAAATGACAACTTTAATAAAAATTTGGTTTATACAATAAACATTAAATTTCACAACATTGTAGTTATTTTAAGAAAATTCTTATTAATAGAATACATTTTTTCAATAGATTCGACGCTATGCATGCAGTCGAGAGTGGGAGCGTCGAATACGAAAGACTGTTCAGAAAATTGCAAACTCTACTGTGCCAGCATGACAATTGTCGACTCATTTTTTGCACCAACGTTTCTTAAAATATTCTTACTATTATTAGTAATTCTAAAAGCAAAATATACGATGAGATAATTTATTTATTCGTCCATTGACTCTTCAGCATTTATTGCAAGCTCCAACAAAGTTCATCAAATACTTCATATACAAAAATAAAATACCTATTCTCGGTCTGCATTGTTTTTTTCGCCTATGTGGTCGGTGACGTCAAAACCAACATTTGAAAGTAGAGACTGCTTATAATAGTCACAATCTATGCTCTCCGAAATCATGCAAATATTTAATAATACACGTGACATAACAGAAGTACATATTTATATCTCGATCCTTACATACTTGTGCTTTCGTGGCCTAGATTCAGTGACATCGACACACGTTATACGTGAAGACATAATGTGATATAGACTGCGAGATATTCACTGATTTCTCGAAAATCATAAAAATATAAAACACGTTAAATATAAATTACAGATATATCCTTTAAGTTTCGAGCACATCTACTCTCTAATGTAGTACATTGATGTATCAATGCGTGCTGTATGGTTTATATATAGATCACCGGTATTACAACTTGGTTCCATAACCGAGAGCGACGTGCTGATATTCGAAGCAGAATATTCGAATGTTTGCGTATATGCTTATAACACTCATTTCTATGGATAATATATGGCGGTGAGCAGGCAGATGCAGTGAAAGAGACGGAGAGACAGATTTCGCAGGGGGTCTCTTCGGAGCTCGGATGCGGAGAAACAGCAGCATAAAGAGGAGGCAGTTCACAGTGTGTTCGCCTCCGTGAACAAGTAGTCAGAGAAACAGATCGCACTGCTACGAGTAGAAAACGTATACACTCTCATTTCCGAGTGGAAAAGTGGATTGCAGCGGTGAAAGCTGTGATGCAGCGGCCCCTCCTGTCTCCCTTGCGTTCGGAGTTTCTTTCTCCAATCGCGAAAAGGGGATGATGCTGGTGGATACACATTTCTGGTTAGCTAGTGGTATGCACATCGCTGTGTGTATATGCCTTCTGGCGTGTATACCCCGGGGCAACCACTCTCTGCCACCGCACCGGCAACTCTTTCTGTGCGAAACGTGTACGGTATGCCTCTATAAAGATAGAAAAAGCAGCGCGGAAAACACGAGAGACACGGTTGGAGGCAGATAGAAAAGAGAGACGGTGAGAGTAACCAGAGAGGAGAGAAAAATGGGGACGAAGAGGAGAAATATACTATATATGCACCACGAAATTATCATGCTTCGGTGTACACGGCTTGAAAAGCTCTCGCGGTGAGCTTTATTCCCCTTTTGATCCCACCAGCAGCAGCAGCAGCAGCAGAAGCAGAAGCACAAGCTAAAGCCAGTGAGTTTTCTGTGTTGAGGGGCGCGCGGAACTTGAATCTCGCCAAAGCCACTCTCTCTCTTTCTGTGTTCGTCTCGATGAGAGAAGCAGCGGAATCAGCAGTGAACGAGTAATGAAAAAAAAAAAAAAAAAAAAAAGAAAAAGAGAGAAAAAAAAAGAAGGAAAGACGGATAAGGATAGAAGAGAAGATGTGGAAAATTTACGAGCTAGAGTGAGAGAATGTGTTGATGGAAGCAGCGAATCGTCGGGGTGCGAGGAACGAAAGCGCGCGGTTGTGAAAGAACTCGCTCTAGCGGCTCTGGATGTTAAGAGACAGAGAGCTAGGAGAAAGAACCGAGGTCAAAGAAACGCGAGACCGAACGGCGGGCAAAAGGGGTTCTCGGCGAGAAGCGAGAAGGTGGCGAACCGTAAAATTGTCAAAAGTTAACGAACCCAGCTCGCCTCGGTGCACCCTCGCCACTCTCTTTACGACTTCCTTCCCACTTCTTGGTCTCTTTTGCTCTTTCAATCTTTCTTTCTCTCTCTCTCTCTCTCTTTCTCTCACTTCTATACTCGTCTGTGTAATCTCCGAAAATCCACTTCTTTCGCTGTCGTAATGCACACAGAGGGGGCTGTTTCGAAAACACAAACGCCCGAGAGTTTAGGGGTTGCATATATAAACGCCCTGCGGCAACGAACGACCGGATCAGAAGGCTTTGGCTTCACGCTACGTCGCGCCCTTGATGCGAAAACTCCCGAGTAATTAAGGCACAATTATTTTGTAACTGGAGGGCATATCGCGTGACGGAAATATCTAATTATTCGCTGAGTATTCTCGAGTTAGATAGGAGTCGAGGGAAGGCTATCAGCTGAGACATTTAGTTGTATTTGGTACTATGGTTTTTATGAAAAGTACATGTTGTCCGCGACACATTTTTAAACTTGCAAACCACGAAATCAGAAAAAATGTATACGTATGTTAAAAATTTCGAGAATCCTTTTCAGCCTGTTGTGGAATTTTAAACCTGTGCAAAAATAGAATCCTGCAAAAAGCTTTTATATTATTTACCATCTTTCACAAAGTCACTTCTGTGAGGAGTTGTGGATGGTAAAAATCAATTTGCAAGATTCTACTTTGCAATTAAAAAAAAATAATTGTACAGTCTAGCTCATCGGTTAAAAATTTGGAAATTTTAGAAAATCAACAAGGTTTTAAAAATTCTAGCAATAAACGTTCCCATAAAATTTGATACTGGATTGATTGTAGCCAATTTCTATATCAATCATTACTCAAATTATAATATTTAGCGAATCAACATTAAATTTAATTCAAAATGTCATAAAATAATTGATTAATTTGGAAAAAAATCAAGTTATAAAGCCAGCACATCCAGACATTCTATTTTAAACCACTGTTATTCACGTTTTGGACCATATTTAGGGTATCCTGACGTGAAAATCTTGTAGTAATCAATTATTTTGTCAAATCGGATTTCTACGTTTTGTAGAAAATATATTTAGTTAAAAACTAACAAAATAAACCGTGTGTTACTTTGATCTAAAAAAATATTGTTATTTACGACTTTTTTTTATTGTTCCTGCACTAGTAAAGTGCCAAACAAACTTCTGCAAATGAGGATTGCTACATTGTGTAAAAATAAATTTGTTAATCACATAACAAATCCATAGCTGTTAGTAATTTTGCACTTTGTAAAATAAAAGATAAATATTACAGTCTATTGAAGAGAATTAATGTACTGTAATAAATAAATGTTAATACTGTGCATTAAATCCATATCAGTCGTTAAACGTAAAAACATTTTCACATCGTCCCATAATTTCGCGTATGATAATGTCCCCGAAGCTCGCTCAATATCAGTAATACAGTAACATTTATTTATACCAGTTTTCTGGTAATATCGAAAAGTGGAGGTCGAAGAATTTCACAACGTCGAATGCGGGTTTAATCTTTCCGAGGGGATGTGTTAGCGTTATATCTTCTCGATGCTTTTAAGGTCATACTCGAGGGTAGAACGACAAGAAAACGACGATAAAAACGAAAGCTAAAGGGGAAAGACAGAGAGAGAGAGAGAGACAGAGAGAGAAAGAGAAGAACACAGTGAGACAGAGCGAGACATGAGAGAGAGAGAGTTAGGGGGAAAAGCACGTTACCGACGTTGACGCCGAGCGTCTTCAACGTCGGGTCATAAAAGCCCGGGTTACGACGCTCTGAATGCGTCTTCCTAAACACCCAGGGGGTAAGGAAAACTCGCGTTCCCGCTGCTGCCAGTCGTGCTCTCTGCCTCAATCGCTCCCTTGGAGCATAAATATACGACGGAGAAATTGCTACTACGACGATCTTCGCTCAACTCGTCGAGACGCGTGCGCACACTTTACGCCCCGTATTTCCGAGAAAGTGATAACAGCCCAGTGTCGTTGTGGCACGACCTAGCTTCTGCATGAACATTTATATATATATACATATATGTACATATATATATATATGTATACATACAGCGAAACCAGCGAAATGACGTAGATATGCGAAGGAGAAGCATCAGATGAAGACGAAGAAGTAAACGCGTTACTGGTATAACCAGTGAAACTGGAACTATTCACGGGTATAACTTGGTTCTCTCAAGAGGGACTCAATTTCTCCTCGTATGCGAGAGAATGGAAGAATCAAGTTAGTGCATGAGCTGCTATAACCCGCTACTGGCCGGTAGTTCGAGTTTATTATTATTATCGTCCTGATAAACTAATTGGATCTACGCTCGCGGAATTTCTTAATCGTATAATAATAATCAAGTGGTTTAATGAGCGTACTAAAACACCTGAGTATATCGCGTGTCGCGACGCAAATACAAGCAACGCCTCTCAGTCTGACTTGGGTGTCCATTAGCGATAGCGATCTGAAACGAGCAAGGAGAGGATATCAACTCGACGTTGCCCGTTCATATAGATATGAACGCGTGTACATACAAGTAGAGTCGACCTGCATTAGTCAGACCACTTGAGTAGACCTGTAATGTCAGACCTCTTACCTTGTTATTTCGTGGCTTCCAGTCAAGGAGAAACAAAGACACCAGCAGCCATTAAATTTGTACTCCCGCAGAGTTCACGGTAGTACGTAATAGATACAGCTTGCGGTTCTCGAGCAGTAAATTATTATAGTCTAAAGTTGTGATTTTACTTTTTGATGTATACAAACGTAGCAGGACACTTGATACTATGTATTTGCAACATTCTACGCTTCGGATAATGTCAGGCTTTTAAATATGAGAACAAAGGGAATACGTGAAACAGCGATGGCGCAAAGTGTCTATCTGAGCATTTAACTTGGCCTTCAACGAGTAGTACAAGACATTCCAACTCAGTTTTTAATCGTCATTTTTACACTATTTTTTATTGGGCCTGTATTCGCAGTTCTCCAAATCATAGGTTTTTCATTTTTCAAAATTCCGTTGGCACTTATTAATTGTATCGAAAGCTGCACGCAAGAGTTTCTTTGATCTTTGAATTCGTCTAATACAACACTTTTTTCATGACCACTTTTTTTCATGGTACCGGATACAGACTATGTACTACAAATTTAACAGGGAAGCCTCGTACAAAGACAATGTAGAATCAACCTGCATTAATCCGACCAATTTAATGTGTACAACAAGGTCAGACTTCTTGCCTTGTAATTTGGAAACTTACAGTGTCTCTGGAATCCTCGACATTAGTTTCTGTGTACGTCATAGCAATCTCTCCACTATGTATATGTTAACATTTTACGATTCGTAAACTGTCAGTATGGGTTTATAAAAATGAATGTAAAGAGAATAGGTAAACAGCGAATGACAACTCGACGCGGTTGACGGCTGCTGTTAAATAACAGAGCTATAGTTTCCGAACGCGACAGCAGTTCTCCTGTGTCGTTTTCAGATAAATAAATAAAGGAACTGCGACAATCCACGACTCGGGGCTCTGTTTCTCTCAATTCTGTTTGGCGGAGAATGCAGTGAAAGAGGAAGTGGAAGAAGAAGTGAACGCCTGTATATTCGACATCGAATGTGGTTTTGTGTCTGTCTGCTGCTCTAACCCAAGCTCTCGGAATTATGTGACTGACCCACATTTCACAAATCTACATGTGTGTCGTATAACTGCGAAGAGTCAGGCAGGCGCCTCACTTGTATCATCGCCTCGTCTATAGTCGTTCGCTCCAACTGAATCGTGTCAACACGCATTCACTCGCGAAACGCTGAACGTAAACTAAACGATGGAGATCTGAATAAAACTATTTTATATTTATACTTTGATGGTTGGTAGGTATTTATGTTTTCGCCATTTTAGAATATCACCGTTTCTTCAGCTATCAATGCTTCTTCTTTTCCTTGCTTTTTATTTAATATAGCATTTTACCGCAGTAATGCCGCTATGACGTAGGCAACTTTGATGTGTTACAAAAGGTCGAATATATGTTCGACGGGTAGTTGAACTTATGCTATCCGTTTAAGGTATCTTTATGTCGTTTGGGCATTCAATGAAACGTCATTTACATCGGTTGCGATTAGAGTCGTGAGTAATAAATCTGAACCGTTTTTTTTTTTTTCCTCAAATTACTGGTTTTCGTAATACGAAAATATATATCGACCTGATAGAGACCTAGATTTTTATGCAAAAATTTCGAGGTAAATTTACAGACTAAAAGCTTGGAATCAGTTATTTTACAATTGTGTGAGTGGATTTTTCTACTTATTACAAATTGAGGATAAATGTTGTAGATGGCATTTTGCAAAGACAACATTTTGAAAAAGTTTTCACTGTTTGGTACGTGAACGCAAGAGAGACCGAGAATATAAAGGATTTTTGAGTTCAATTAAATATTTAATTGAAAAGACGTTAGACTGTTCCCAAATAAATTTAGAAACCAAGAAGAGAGAGGTTATCGGTTAAAATTTTTTTCAATCTATCATATCTATTTATTAAGTTATTACTAAATTCAGCATTTAGTTACAGCGAATCGTGACGAAAAATCACATCAAAAAGGTTTCTATGGTTTTCGTTTTTTTTTTTTCTATACCCTAAAAATATGACGTGCATGAAAATAACGAGTAAAATTGGAAATGGAATAAAAATGGTAAATTCAAAAACAGATTCTCAATAAAACGCATACGTTATCCTTGCTCAGTTTCTCAAAAGTTTGAGCAGCGAGAGAAGGAGCGAATCGTAGAATAAATCATGCCGGGAACCGTGGATATAGCCGTACGTATAATACTATATAGTATTCCTCCTGTGAGGGTTGAGGAGACGGTAACCTGGGGAATTCGCAGAGAAGGGTCCCATGTTTTCCGCATTCTCGTTACACACTACACACAGTACACACACTGCACACAAAACTCTTGCAAGCGTTCGTCTCTACTTTTTATTTTAAGTTTTATACGTTTCTGCCTTGTTCGCCTCCCACTCCTTGTCTTTCTCTTGGGTGAATCTCGTTGTACACATCGTGGTCGTACACTAGCGTTTCCCATCTCCCCTTTCCAATTCTTGTGCCTCACAACCTACGTCTACATCTACCTTTATCTTACCTCTGTTTTTCTTTTCCTACTTACCCTCTTTATTCTGCCTTCTTGTTTCGCCATACCACTAGTTCGTTCTCTATCTACCCATATATATATACAACTTATCGAACCCAGACGGTGCTTCGAAGATATGAAATATCGAGAAGCAAAACAGAACCACAAAGGAAACTTTCACGATCTTGCATCCCGGAAGCTCAGCCATATTTTCCAAGGGGTTGTATATAGTCCCCGGAAATTTGATACTTATTTTGCTTTCTTTCCTCGTTGCTCCACGAGGATAATGGGCACGGTAATTTATCCTCGACAAGCGAAAACGAATTAGTCAATAATGATTTAAAAAACAAAAAAAAAACAATGTTTTTGTAAGTTATTACTTATTTTTATTAATAGAATCTCCGGGCAATTTAAATTACACTAATTAGTAAATCTCGCAAGAAAAATGTTTGTTGATATAGAAAGTTTTCTCTTTGCAGAAGCAATGTATAAAGCTTTATTGATTATTGATTTATTATTGATATTAATTAACCTACGTAAAAGATACGAATGTCAATTTCGAAACCATCATCATCATCACTTTTCAATTTTTTAATATTAGATGTCTTTTGGGGGTCGATGTGCCCACCGTTGTATATCGATTCCCATAAGCTTCATATATACATCATCGTTCATCTCGTCGAATCACAGGAACGATAAAAAAACATAAAAGAAAACAGCGAAAGTATCACAGCACGCTATGACACCAGCTGTGTCTCCTACAGCAACGACAAGAAAGCCAAGGGTAGACCACGGAAGGGTTTACAAAAGAAAAGAAGATGAAAAGAGTGAGAAACATCGGGAGTTTGAGGAGAGAAACTCGGGCGAAGTTCGAAGAGGCGCAAAAAAAAAAAAAAGCGAAAACAAAAGAGGGAATCTCGTGTCCAAAGTCGCCGGATAATCGAGGCTTGTCGCAACTCGGCACGGATAATGGGGATGGAGTTGCCGGACGAACGAGAAAAGAGGGTGGTTAGCGACAGCTGGTGCCGAGATGGGGATACCTTTCTCCCGCCACTCTCGTTGTTTTCAAACATTTCCGAGAGACTCGCAATTTTACCTTAGCTGGCGAACCCTCAAGTTCCTTGTCAGCAGAAATAATGGAAACAGCTATGAAAGTTGCTGCTCATATCTTAAGTAGAATTGTGGAATAATGAACAGACATGATGACTTAAAGTCTCGAAAAACTAAAGCACCAGTGTCTAGACGTTTTTTTGTTTTTAAGGAAAGATTATAGTTACTTTTGAGAAGATTATTTTTAAAATTTTTTGTTTAATCTTCCTCACAATATATGTCCTTACGAAAAATACCAATGATTCATTTTTTATATTTCTTTTTGTATTTAGCGCTGTTTCCGAGTACAATGAGATATAGATTTCTACTGAAAACTTTAATTTGCAAGTTTGGATGAAAGTGCTTGCCAAGGGTAAGAAAATCGAGATTCACTTTTATAGTCTCCCCTTAAAATAAAATTCTTTGTTTTTTTTTTCAGATATTTAACTAAATAATACATGGCATACTCTAAAATTCATATTTCCTGTTAAACCGAACTCAAAGTATAATTAACATAACAAATAGCAAATGCATTAAAACGCTGAACCATTTCCATGGACCCCCCCCCCCCCATAATCGAAATATTGTATTAGCATTCGATAACAAACAATGACTGAAACATATTTTGCACAATCGCAGTTATGGACTATGAATGGAAATTTCAAACCAATTTTCTGTCATGAAACTCCGGCTAAAGCATCATTAATTCCACACAAAGCCGTCTTCGTATACAATAGAATGGCTAACAATAATTCAATGGTAATTTTCCCTGATAGTATTATAGATGCCGTTACAGGATTCCTAGCGGATATTGTGGTGAAACCAGTCAGCTTCACCTCGGATAGTGTATAAAGGCGTCCGTCTAAGTCGGTAGGAGTAACGCGGTCTGAAAGCGTGGCTCGTAAAACCGCACACTTAATTTGCCTTGCAAAATGTAGCTTCTCTCGTGAACGGGAAGGAGTACGAAAGAGGGAGGACGAGGACGTCTGAGAGGAAAAGGAGCAAAGCTGAACAGAGGGAAAAGGGTGTATTGGTCGCGACGGAAGTGGAAGTAACCCCTACCATCTATTTTCCTCATCTTACTCCTCGCCCACTTTTGGACCTTCACCATAACAGAAACGTGTTCGTTGAGAAACCCGACAGGAAACCAAGTGGGAGGTAACCGAAAAGGCAGAGTGAGTGAAAAGCAACACCGAGAAAGTGTCATTGTAAGAGAGAGAGAGAGAGAGAGAGAGAGGAAGAGAGAGATAGAGCAACTGCGAATCACGAATGGAAAAGGGATACCAAGGTTTTATGTTGTGAGCGTGAAGAGTGACGAGGGGCAGCGACGAGATAGGGGATGACGGCGGAATAGAACGAAGCGGAAGAGCAAAAGTGTGCTTAAAATATTAACGCCGAAGGCATGGAGGGTTCTTTGTTTGACGGTGCTAGAGAGTAGGGTAGGTATGAGAGGAGGGTAGGAGAAGCAGAACTCGACGTATACTGAGGTACATGCTGATGTACCGTCGGGTATTGCGAGGAAGGTGAAAGCCAGTGTAGGGGTTGAAAGAGCCAGGAAAGAAAAGGAAAAGAACGAGAGGAAAAAACCGAGCTAACGTGGAAGGAAAACGGAGGAAAGGGAAGAGAGCGAGAACTGAGCGAATAACCTGCTTCCGAGCGTGCAAAATAATATATGAAATGTGCACTGCGGTTGTTCTACAGAATTTTCTCTGGTAAAAGTTTTCTCTTTTCTACATAACCTGCTGCTACTGCCGCTGGTGCTTCTAGCGTTCCTCTGGCACACAACGCACCATCACCACCACCACATAGCCACAACCGCACGACCCTCGTCCTCGTCGACGAGTTTCACGTTTCCGCCTTCTCACTCTCTGGAAAGCAGCACGCTTCAGAGAGAGGAAGGTTCGGAGAGACGAGGGCCAGACGCCCCAGCCCACACCGGGTTGGGCGCTAATGAAAAACCTTGAATTTTCCATGAAGGAATTACGCTTTCGGTCTCGGCATACACCACCAACCCTTCAACCCTCTCACCAACCAACTGCCTCTCTTTCTACACACTCGACGTTTTCGCGCTGCAGACCGAAACCAGGAATGCTTTTTGCTAGTCATAGGTTCTCTACTCGCTCACACTCGCGTCGGTCTCTTTTTCTTCATTCTTGTTCTGGCTCCACATCTGATGGGATTTTCCTTTTCATTGTACGCCAGGGATTGTCTGCGTTTTCGCAGAGGGAAGTACAGAATTTGCTGGGCATTACAATGAGTGACATTTTTGCGATAATAGATTTTGCAAATAGGCGGATTTAATGTCTCGCGAAAACTTTTTTGTTTTTGCTTTGTTTTTTTTTTTTTTTTTTTTTTTCATTCAACGACGTGTGGATGGGAATGGAAATAGGTAATGTACAATTTCCTGATGGCTGGTGTTTTCCGTCAGGGCGGAAATGATGACGGATAATATCGATTACAAGGTGATCGACCTGGCGTACCCTACGAGAAACTGCAAAAGCAACGGTAGGAAGTTTGCTTGAATAATTGAAGCATCAGGTCTATTTCCTTCGCTGTCTATAACCGTCGGATAGTCCCTGCTGCTACATTATTTCTCGCGCTTCACCTGAGCTTTGCTACAACACGCGTAACTACAAAACATCTTAGGAGCGAGCACTAGAGAGCATGAAAAATGCATGAGTTCGGGAAAATATTGGCAGACACACGATTTGTCAAACTGCGAAACACGTATGTTCATCATTTATTAAATGCAATGTGGCTGTGTAATACATATGAAATCAAAGCCGGAATAAAGAAAGCATCGTACATCAAGTTCTGTCGAATTGGAATCAGTGTAGGAACATGCGGTAAAATTTCCAGCTGAAAATGGACCGTATTGATCTCAAATAAATATTTACCGTCTTGATACTTCAGTCAATTCTTGCTCGCTATTTTTCGTTATCTTAATTTATTCCCCAATTTCATGAACTTGTTATGTATCTTATGTATTTCTTGCAATAAATTTTATTTAAAAAACTATTCAGTAGTTGACAGCCGTAACTGAACCTGCAGGTTATCTTTCTTTTCTCCTCGCACATGAGGTCTATGAAGAGAAAAAGTATTGAAATCTAATAAAAAGGATGCAAAGTAGAACTTTGCACATTGCTTCCACATTTTTTTGTTTAAATTTAAAGAATTACACCTCAATGAGGACGCATGTTTACTGATTCTGGCTCCCACGTAGAGGAAGTTTCTCCAACTTTTCTATCATTATAGATTTTTTTTTCCTCAATGTTACAACAAAAATTGACATGCTTAAAAATGATAGGATATCGTGTATCCGATTACGTTATTGGAAACTCAGACTCAACGCAACAAAACCGGTACAAATTAATATAAATAGTTTTAAGATTAGCTATAGTAATTCAAAAATAAATATCAAAACCCTTTCAGTCTAGCCGTTTTGCATCTGCGTACACAAAGAAGTAAGGGCCATATCAAAGTTAGAGGTGTTCATACACGAAAGGAGTGAACACCAACGTACCTGCGGCTTTACAGCGGCCATGCACACAAGTCTACTTAAGTACACACAGAAAGCCATATATAGTGCAATATACCATGTGGAGCACACACAAACTCAGCATACAGAGTGCGAGTGAGCGTGGAAGAGCCGCAGAGCAGAGAGACCACGAAATATTTGAGTTGGTCGGGCAAACACGTAAATGTAAACGGCGCGTTTACATTGACGTTTACTTTTCTCCCTCTCGACGGGCCCTTCGGGTATTCGCGTGAGAGGCACCGAGGGCTGCCGAGGTATACGGCGAGAAAGAGGATGAAGAGCAAAGAGGAAGGATGATGACGACTACGACGACGAAGTCGAGAGTAGTAGTGTTGACGTCGACCATGGTAGAGAAGGATGAATGTCGAAGAACAGAGAAAGAGAGAGGAAGAGAGAGAGAGAGAGAGTAGGTTAGAAGATGAGGAAACGACTGAAGAGGCAACGAGGGATACGCGAGACTGAGTCGAGTCGACTAACCGTCGGGCAAATATTGACCAAACGGGATATTGCTCCCAATGCTTGTTTGTTTATTTCAATCGCCATGACCGATGGGCTTCTGTGGGTGCGCTCGATTCGGATGTATGCGCTGTTGGGCGTAAGGTGGAACTGAACAGCGAATACGAGAGATCTGAATACAGACAGGAGTCAGAGAGAATCGACTGAAACTGTAGCATACAGAGGCACCAATTGAGATATAGATACAAGAGGAGATACGTGGCCCGTCGCAGCTGTGACTACAGGGGAGGAGTGGTAACTGCGAAGGCAGTACAAATACGTAGAGACGCAGATGACACACAGCAGAGGGCACAATAATCTACAGGACAGAGAGAAGAGTCAAGGAAGGAATACCGTAGAGAAGTCGTGCTATGACGATATCTCCGCTCTGCCACAGCTGAGACAAGCAAATTGCCTGTGTGCCCGTCGTGCGCGAGTCAGGCATATCCTCTTGTTTGTATATTTGTATTTGTAGTATGGAGGATTCATAGAAGCATGCCCGGATTATGTCGTTTTGTATGTGTAAGTGCCTCTTGTACATTTATGAGAGAATGCATTTGTGAGGCTGAATTGAACATTGATATGAGGGAGTTAATATGAGCGACAGCTCATCGTATTTTCTAAACTTCGGAGTCAGGAAAAAAGAGTCGAATGAAGATGGATGTTGGGTCGGATGAAGGGCTCGACTGAGAACAATTCTTGGAGATTGATATCTTCTGCGTATGTCACTCAACTTCTCGGATATCTGGTAGCTGACTAACTGTGTATGTCATACTGTAAATGAATTGGATTCTCTTGTACGACTCAGGAAAACGACCGCGGGTACAACTTGGTCATTTCGGACTATTCTTAAACCCAGTTTCTTCATCGCTGACGAATGAATCAATCAATCGTAAACATTGATCCCATTGAAAGAACAGAAGAATGCGACGGTGACAGCCGAAACGAGTCGACAGCACAAAACGTTCGATTCGTATTTTCACTGTATTAGGTACATCTGGGATTTATCAAAAGCTATTGAATTTTTACCATTTACCGTTAATTCTGTGACTCCTACAAATTCTGAGGAAAGCAGCTAGTGCATTACCTTTTTCAAAGGTAGAAAATCAGAATTGTTTTCTCAATACATTTGACAAACTGTATCCCTCACTGAGTCGTCCAGTTTCATGTTTTGCTAGTAAGCAACATAATTCAATGATTCGTTGGGGAATCCGTCAGGTTGAGCTAAAAGGGAAAAGGGAGTACAACCGATGAATGCACAAGCGCGCAGTCCAACGCGCCCTGCATTGATGCTCGATTAGGCGCTCAAAGTGACCAAGTCACGAGGAATGATCGTCGGGTATACATGAAAATAAACACGCGTTGGGGTTGGACACCCCGTCGGTATAGAACCGTCGATCAACGTGATGAACATTGAAGAGAATAAGAGCGAGAGAAACAGCAAACAGTACATACCGGATACATATCGACATACATAGAACACACGTTATATATACATAACCCGTGTATGTCTACTATACGCGAAAGGTATACAGGTGCAATTGACGGCTAATAGCGAGTGCGACGTTCACGAATTCGCGCATTAGTCCCGCTCGATTCAACCCAAAGCCCACACACGAGCGTTCTATATCTGATATATCGTCTATACATTGCATCTGTATAGCAGTAACAGTGCATGCGTACTGTACACGTACAAAATAGCATTTATCTATCTCGGGGGCTCTGGATGCAATTGCATTCGTGCGTCCCACGTGACTCTGTTGCACGTCGCACACTGGGTCGAACACTCTCGCATCGAGAAAACCAGATAACAAGTGAGTGTGAGTGCAAAAGCACTGTCTGATGCCGTCACTGGCAACGTTTCTACTGGGACTTGAGGCCCGTGTGCTGTTACCAGGGGACGTGAGCGCGTGTTATACACGGCACGTTGTCCACATATAGCGCTATACAGCTGTCGGCCAATATCCAGTCACGCGTACACCTTGTAAACCCGTTTAACGTCCTACCCAACAGAAACAATTAAGCTTAATTAATAACCGCTAATCTACACGCGTAACGGATCGCCTGGGCGATGGTCACCCTACTCGATCACACTCCTTTCGTATATATAACTCTATACATTGTGAGAGTTTAATGTAGTATACATATACGTGTGCGCCAGAGGAGGCCCTTCAGCAGCGTGGGCGTAACGCGCGACCGAGAACGAGACGGCCCCCCCGGCCACCAGTCTGATCGTTAATTACTCGGTGATTCATTAGCGAGACGACTTTCCCCCCCTCCACATCTTCCGAGTGGTGAGATATCGCCCGTTTCCGTTATCGGAAATCTCGGGTCACGATTTCTCTCTCTCTCTCTCTCTCTCTCTCGCTCGTTCTCGCGATGGATATTGTACTTTCTTCGTTGCTTTCCGCCCTCTCCTTCTCTCTCTCTCTCTCGCTTGGCTGGCGCTCGATAAATTTATCGGTGGCGAGAAAGACCCCGAGAATCTCGAGAGAATCATTCGGTAATAGTTCTCTTTACTAAACTCCGCGCCCGCCCTAGACTTCGCTCGGTATCTAATTTCGGTGCTCGTTAATTCACTCAACTGGTGTTTAAGGCACTGTCTATATAACGTTTCGCTTCTCGGAATTCACGAATTCAGCTGAGTATCGAATTCCCTTTCATTTTTTCATTTTTCATGTGTTTGTGCAAACTTCTGAAGCTTTTAAACATATTATTTTACTTTAATTCTCGCTGAGGGAATGTGGATAAAATTTAGTAAAAGTTGCAGGAAAGGAACTTCTATACCCACTCTAAGAATAAAACATACGCATTTTTAGCTTTTTATTTTTTATTACACACTTTTTTGCTGGAGAATATAAATATCAATTATTAAAAAATATGTAATAGGAATTATTTTGTTATAAATCGTTGTTATCGATGACTATTTTTCCCATCATTCCTTTGGTATCGATACTGAAATTGAAAGATCATTTCTAGTTAAAAAAAAATAAAACAACGAATATTTCGGCCAGCTGCAAAAGCATCTAGCTATTGCCGGTACTCTAATCTAAATTTTTGTACTTTATATTCTACACATATTCCCAAGAGAACCGGTCATCCAAATATTCCCAAATAATGTTCAGTTTTGCATAAGATGTATCCTTAATGCATGAATGCAGTTTTTTTTTATTCTCCATAGCTAAACCATTTGGAAGATAAATAAAAAAATGTTAAACATTTAACCTGATACTTTTTTCATCCGCGACTTCTTTCTGCTAGAAAAAGTCGAGTAGTAGGTCAAAAGGAGCCGGTAAGCACTGAATCTCGGGATAATAAAAGTAGCGGTAGCGCCTGAGAGCGGTGTGCGACGTCAGATCAGAACAGTCAGACGCAGAATACATTTCAATTTAATTTATTTTTTTTTTTAATACTTGGCGTCGAGACACTACCGAGTCTCTAGACAGTTTTATGTTGCGAATGGTAGTCCAACAGATTCAGTTATTTACGACTTAAAAACCTGTTCTTCGAAATAAAAACTTGTCTCTGTAAGTAACTGCCGCATTGAAATGCTTAAGGCATCTCTTTTTTTTTTTTTCTTTCTCTGGCAACTCCCTCTTTACTTTTTTGTTATTAAATCTCACGCTCTGAATAGGAGAGAGGCGCGAGATAACGCGTTCGCAATTCTTCATCCCCTGTTCGTGGAAGACCTGCGCGACTGTATATAGCCGGATAAAACGCTGACGCGCTTAAATGCGAGGGTTGTTTCGTGAAGAAGGCGAAATAGAGAGTCGAGAGAGAAATGGAGACAAGGATAGATAGCTATGTTGTCGAAGAACGGGAAAAAGAGCTGCTGGAAGCAGGCTACGCTCGAACGACCGTTTTCTCGCTCGAGACTCCCGAAGAAATCCACCCCCTTCGTCTTCCTATATCTCCCGCTCTGAACCCACAGTCGACAAGCCCAAACGACAAGCCGTAAGCGAGAAAACGACGCGGAAAGAGTCGAACGAGCGTATCGCCCTCCCCTACAGGATCTCTCACACCCTCGATACTACACTATGTTTACTATATAGTATGCATGCTTTAGGGTATTCCCAGACTATTCTGTATTTTACTATAGCCTCTGTCTTTTTCCCTCTTATAGGTTTGCAGGTTTACAGGGTTTCTTATATCGCCTCGTCCTCTTCACGCGAGTCGTGAATCGCAAGCGGACCGTGAAGTGTATCGCTTCAGATCGATTTCACACTTTTCTTTTTTTTTTTTTTTTTTTTTTCTCTCGCATCCCCACCGGTCGTTCCACTCCGATACGACTTATCGATGGCACTTTGCGTGGTCACAGCGGCGAAGAGTTTTTCCGGATCGTTGAAGCCACCACTCGTTTTCTAGCACTCTCTCGCCCCCTGGGCCCTATACTTCATTGAATTTATTTGCCAGAATAATCGTGATAGTCTAGCTGGCGCGAAAAACATGTGAGCATTTGTTTTATTTTTTTTTTCACAGCGACGAAAGTTCACTCAGTGACGTAAATGTTTGTCTTAGATTGACAATCTGTATCCAAAGTTATGAAACGCGTAATTTAAAAAAATGATTGATTTGCTAAAATTTACTAATTTCTAGCTGATAAGCTAGTATACCATATTTGAACAAACCTGCATCCTATAGAACCTCGTACATAGTCTCCTTATCATTCTCTTCACTCCACAAAGCTTCCTTTATTAGGAAGGCAAAATTGATCAACAACCTTTCTCGTTAAGGTGGTCTTGTGAAAGCTGGAAAATAATAAGAGAGCAATGTGCAAGGTTCTCCCTCGCAGCCTGTGTTTGTCACTCGATGAGTTTAGAGTGACAAAAGCGCGCGATGGACCAAGATCTGGTATAAATTATCATATCGCTGGTAAAAACGTCCGATTGTAATCCAGAACAGACAGATTTGTCTACTAAATTTTTCCAGAATCTAAGGTATTTTTATCTTCCAACATAGTAAATTCCATTAGATCCCTCTCATCATCATGCATAAATCCCAAATTTTCTATTCCCGAGACTCTCACCATTACACTTAGCTCAAATGGTTGCGTATACGTACCGAGCAATTTGCACGAGATATTAAATCAAGAACTAAAGGAGATTTCCCATCTCGAAGGATCGTCCAGCATGGCAGCGCACTGGCACGTATAACACCGTTTCGCCTAGATACATACGAAATTGTACAAGTGGCTCGTTCTCAACTGCAGTGGAGTAGAGGCACCCTCTACGTGCTATGCTTAGGCACCGTAGGTATAACAGGTCGACCACTTGATTACGTCAGTTAGGACGACGACTAGGTACCATAGCAGCGGCTCAATTCCGGCTATGAGGCAAAGCAGCCACGAGTATCGCCATCATCCCTCCATTCGCTTTCTCTCCTTCCTTCCTCCTGGTGCAGTCGTTACCCCTTCTCGAATCTCGTCTGTTAGTAGCAGGCGCAACCTGCCTCGTTGTGCAGTTGCAGAGTTACGCGCAAAGCCAGTGCGAACCAATCCCTTTCCACGGTGAATCCTCTTCTGTCCCTGTACGTTTCTACACTTGCAACGGCGGCATGCTACGTTATAGCAATAGCAATAGCACAGTAGTAACAGCGTGCAAAGCCAGTTCCAACGAACCCCACGCGCCATGCTGGATCACCCTTGCACACGCTAGAGAGAGAGAGAGAGAGAGAGGAGGATAGAGAGTTGGTAGGGATGAAGGGTGATCGGTGTAGCATGAAGCCACACCAACGTCGACGAGAGCTCGGGATAGGAGTACGTATAGCAGCCTCGCAGGCACTAAACGTAATTAAACGGATAGTTTCCGCATTAGCCGCGATTGGATAATCATTCATCGATTATCTCGAATCCACGCGGTGACAATGCACATCCCCCCCCAACTACTGGTGCGTAGCCATCTAGCTATAGGAGACCAGAGGAATTGTATACCTCTCTACGGCAAAGCACGGGATGCTTATGCAACGATATACCATACTGACACCCCCGATAGATATTCTCTCCTGTGCTCTCAAAGCGCAATGTCCTTTTGTCTGTCAGATACAGGCGGCACTGTTAAGGCAGCCTCAGGGTATCTTGAAATCAAAGGAAGGAAAATGTGAATTTGACAACAAATGGTACTATCGGACGTGGTTAGGTATATGTTATTGAAATGACGCTGGAAGCGCTGGTATTATGAACGTCGTGTGCAGCAACAGCTAGTTACTGTATACGGAAAGACGAATTGGTTTTGTCAACTAAGTACTTGGTAGGATATAAGCCAGATGGTTAAGTGGTTAGACACATCAAGTTGTTGGTTATCACAATCAATTTATTTTTTATAGGTCAACCAAATTGATGGTCAGCTGCTAGCAACTTAATATGTCACTTATTGAGAAAAAAATGTTGAAGCTACCAATAAGAATCCAGTTATCATTTTTTTTTTTTTACTTAATTAACTAAATTGCAATTAAATGAAATATTTATCGAATATGTATGACTAGAACATTTATCTCACTAACCGCTTGATGTGATCCATAGGCCATTTATCATTGAAGGCTAAATGCGGTTGGGTTGCTTACCAACGACTGTGTTGCTTACCAAACGAGCCGAGATTGCTGGGATCAAGTCCGTGAAGTCGAGGAGGAGTGTGCTGCTCGTAAACAGGCCATAATAATTCAATTCAACGTGTGACATGGCCACAATCAAAGTGATATAGGATTTCGAGAATAAAAGAGAGACAGTGACGGTGGGTTTATAGCCTGCGTTAGACAGGCGCGAGGCCCTGGGTTGAGATGAAGGGGCTGCCGCGGAACAGAGAGAGAAAAAAAAAAAGTGAGACGGATAGATAGAGAGACGACCCAAAGTATCCCTTTTCAAGGGACATAAAGGGAGGGTTGATTGGAGTCTGAATTTAGAAAACTCGTTCGTCGTCCTGACACACCCCGCAGGGATCTCGTCGCAAAAAGGAAACCGCGCGGCGAACTGTATATATATATATGTATACATTACCCTTCCTGACTTACGATCCGGGAACCGGGAGACTGCGATGCGGAAGATAAACTTTATCCCTTGGCCCGATCCCCACTCCTCTTCGCATTCTATCTTTCACTTATACAGCATCTCACTAATACACCTACACGCCCACACACAGACACAGCATTTCGAGTATATCACTTTATAATAATAACCGTACAATACTGCCGGACTTGCGGACACCGTGGAATTGAGCTCGAGAGTCCAAGAGTTTGCTACTATTACGGTGGCCGATGTCCAAGGCAATCCGCAACGCGGTTTGACCCTTCCAGCTCTGTGAAACATTCCCCTTACTTCCACGAGCAGACCTGGGAATTGGTAAGTTTATACTCTCTGCGGGCTCACAATCTCAACTAAATACACATATATATATATATATATATCTGTAAACTGTGGTGTGCAATACTCTGATCGAATCAAAGGCTATCTTCATGAATAACCAGCGTCCAAATTTAATTTGCAAGAAAAGTTTCTGATTAATTTTCGGCATTGCACACTGAGTGAAGAGATATTGCTTTAACTAAATCAAAATTGGACGCACGAGCTCTGAAATACATGTCTAGTTAGATCAACAAGATTTTTAGTTTCTTCGATCAGTCATCCGATGGAGCAGATGAACATTGGTTTGCTGATGAAAGCAAAAATATTGTGCCGACTAAAAATTTATTTAAAATACTCCGGCCGCTGAATTCAGCTTAACCAATTGCTTTTGAAAGAAGTCTACCGCGTCTTAGACGGTCCTCCATCAGTTATAGGAGTTACCAACAGCCAATTATGCAACTTTTATTTTCTACATAAATGCTGGACGGTTTAATGTTTGATTACTGAGCACATTTGCATAGGCACAGTTGCTCTGATGGTTCATCAGTTCTGACAAGGATGAAGGTTTCGTTTCAGGACGAGCTTCTTTCTGTCTCCTTTTTCTTCTCTCTCCCTCTCTTATCTCTCATATTTCGCAGAAACTCGTGCAAATTCTCACGCCTTCTTGCACGCACGAAGAATTCCTCGACACTCGAGGAGCCGCGAGTTCCAGTACAATATCTCTTGCTAGTATGAACCCACTGTACAGAAGGACCAGAGTCGCGTGTGCAGCCTGGCGTGTTCGTTGAGCGTGGTGCGAGTCAGCCGCAGTCTCTGAGTCACTCGTGCGTGCAAAATAATCTCGCGGCCGGGCTGCTGCTGGTTCATTCGGACACCCCGGTAACGCGAAAAGTAGGATAGAGTTGAGCCATGCGGGAACTCCGGCAGTGGTCCGCAGTTATGCAAAAGGGCCACGGCTCTTCATGAATTATGTAAGCGTGAAGCGAGGCGTTGCTCTCGGGAACTCAGACGCGAGTTTCGGACCGAGGTATATAGAGAAACCAAGACGACATAATAAGAGGGGAAGGATTAAAACAACCGATGGTAGCAAAGCGTGGCAGCGAAGTAACCGCTTTGCGAATCTCTAATTAAGTCACTTCGCCGCGTATATTATTTTGTCAGTTATTTTAATTTTTTTTATTTTAATAATAACATTACATTTGTCATAGTGAATTAGTCAAATAAGTTTGCAAAAAAAAAAGTAGAAAAACATGAGTATAACAAATAAACGAAAAATCATTAGAAATATTATTCTGAGAAAATAAATGTAAAACTGTGACGATTTCTAGTATTTCATACATCAAACATTTATTTCTTTTTTTTTCAAAATTATTTAACAAACTTTTAAAGGGACTTGCTATGCATCGGATTTCTCATAAAGATATTAAAATTATAATATAATTAATTATTATAATTTCCTACCTCTATGACGACCAATACTCATTGCTTGTAATCCGACAATTGAAATTGCAGCAATTTCATTTTAAACACAACGCGAGGCTCGTAAGTGGTGATTTGCTCTGGTGGGCAGAACGAAACTTTAGCTCGGAAATATCTGCACTGATCTGCTCAGCAGGCCTTCGCAGCTAATTAATGCTCCCTTCTCTAAGTTGCTCATTCGCTGCTCCTTTTATCTTATCCCTTGCTCCTTCTTTTTTTTTTTTTTTTTTTTATCTCTCGCGTTTCTTCGAACTTTCACTTCTTCTTTTTTATTTTTTTTTATTTTCTCCTTGGCTATCAATTCCTCGGACCTGCGCGCCGCGCGTGATTCACAACTGACTTCTCTCTACCCTCCTTGTTCCTTCTTTTTATACCAGCGTTCTATCCTTCTCGTACTCGTGCTCTCAAAGTCTCGTCTGCGAATTCTTTCGCGACTGAAGTTCGAAGAACTTGAGCTAGCGTGCTCGAGCTTCTTACACTCCCGACGTCTTTCCTCGGTAGCGAGGTCGAAGAGTTGAAAAGATTTAAAAAAGTTTTGAAATAAGGTGAGTCACGGGTCTCGGCGAAAAGAGCATGGCGAAGAGAAGCACCGAGGTGTGGGCAGGGGCTTGTGGTGCCGGATAAATGCAAGAAATAATGGCAGCGTTGGGTGTAATAGTGGGAAGAGCACGGATGAGGGCTGAAGTAAGTTTTTAGTTTGAAATCTGCCACGCTCAGTTGGCAGTCAGCTCAAGTGTCTCGAGGCGAAATTATACTTTTAATTTGTACTCAATTCACCCCCAATGTCCGGTCTTACGCAGTTGAGGAAGTTTCATTTTTTCTTCATTTTATCATTCAACTCTGTCTTTATATCTATTCATATACATTTGAATATTCGGAAACGAAATTAGTTGCTTCTGCAAATTGTAAAAAAAATGTTTGCGACATTTTTTATCTGCTATTCGAAATACCCAATTACCCGGATATCCACAATTATTTGAAATTCAAGATTGCTGTAGGTTAAAAAAAAAAAAGTGAAGGGCTTGTAACTTTGTGAATGACTTGAAGAATTGATTAATAATTACTTCCAGCAGTGTTAAAAAAATGAACTTAAAACATTGTATTTTTCGAATAAAAAAAAATGAAATACATTAAGTATCAAAATAATGAATTAATAATATGTTTTGTAATCTATTTGAGTAAAGTTTCCAACGTCGACGTAAACACAATACATCGATTTTTATCATTACAAAAAAAACAAAAAAAAAACAATTTTCTCATATTATCACCGTTTATCGAAGTTCTGTCTGATAAAATGCATCGTTTGAAGTGAAACACAGCAAAACAGAACAAAGTGCGCGGTTGACGCCGCGTATTTGCGGCCTAGTGACCGTGCGAGTTCGTCACAACACGTTGAAAGATAGATATAGATAGTTACAGATATAGCTTTACATACAGCATACAGGAGAAACCGCACGAGAGAAGAGAGAGAGAGAGAGAGAGAGAGAGAGAGAGAGAGAGAGAGAGAGAGAGAGAGAGAGAGAGAGAGAGAGAGAGAGAGAGAGAGAGAGAGAGAGAGAGAGAGAGAGAGAGAGAGAGAGAGAGAGAGAGAGAGAGAGAGAGAGAGAGAGAGAGAGAGAGAGAGAGAGAGAGAGAGAGAGAGAGAGAGAGAGAGAGAGAGAGAGAGAGAGAGAGAGAGAGAGAGAGAGAGAGAGGAGAGAGAGAGAGAGAGAGAGAGAGAGAGAGAGAGAGAGAGAGAGAGAGAGAGAGAGAGAGAGAGAGAGAGAGAGAGAGAGAGAGAGAGAGAGAGAAAGAGAGTGATTGAGCCACGATGACCGTCACTATCCCGATCTAATTCGACCGCCAGATAAATTATTAGCGTACCGGTTGCCCGCCGCACTTTACCGCCCGCCATGCGTAGATATTTGGCATTACACAATTGTGTCTAACGCGCATCGAACTAAACACAAATTCAGCGGGAGCGCTCGCGAGCTAACCGTCGCAATTTACTAATAGAATAGCATACGCACATTACGCTGTGTACAAATACACGTATACTTTGATACAGCCTGATATATACATATACATATATATAGTATAATATACACGCTATTTGATACAGAACACACAACTCTTGCTCGTTCCTCGGGTATCGCTCCGTCCGCCCCCGCCGCAACACGTAAACTAAACGTATAATAAATTTCTACACGCTATTTCTCTGCGGGCCGTTCCACCGGTGCACCGCAACGCGCATTTATACGTATCCGTGCACCGACGCAACTCTCTGTATACGATGTACGTATCAAAGAGCTACAGGTATTCCATGCCATGTATTTTACTATGTACCTATAATACCCTACCATCAGTTGGTGCACTTATGCCTTCACAGCTTCGTCGTGTACTGCACCTATGTATACGTATATGTATATTCTATGTAACCATCGATAGTGTACTATTTTGTTCGGTGCATACGTGCATAATGTTGTTGATACTGCTGCTGCTGCTGCTGCTGCTGTTGCTGCTGCTGCTGCTGGTGCTGCTGCTGCTTGATGCTCTTGCACTTTCACCTCAACTACATGCGCAAGTATAACGTGCGGTGAGCGAACACTCTCGATGACTCCACCGCGTATCCGAGAAACGTGTCCATTAAGCGTGAACATAATTTTACGACAAGCGTACAGCGCACCGATTTATGTTATCGCGATAAGAGAATACGCGTGTGGGGATATATATATATATATATATGTAGAGAGAGAGAGAGAGAGAGAGAGAGAGAGAGAGAGAGAGAGAGAGAGAGAGGATAGGGATAACTATGTAAATCTATTGACGGCAGATCTACCTCCTGAATGCTCTTCTATATCGCTCATAAATATGGCTGTACGAAACGATCATGAACCGGATGATAGCGATTTTACGCCGGAAGAAACAGATTACGAGTCTGGTGATGGTCGAGGCAAGGACTAATTAATATGGCTGCGATGTGACCCACTTTTGGAGACATGTGATAGCATTTCAATGAGAAATATTGATGGAAAATTTCGATAATTCCAACGAGTCGCGACGAAATTAGTCCAAGCACTTAATTTTTTTTTTTTTTGTTTTTCGTTACGTAGGTATTTGGGAGTATCTTTTGTTGCAGGATATTTTATCAAGGAATTTTTAAACCCGAGATCAATAATCGTGGTACCCTATTTGACATTGTATTGCAGCAAAGATTGAATTGAAATTCGTGTACTTTTAACACAAAATTTCTGTCCGCAAAATTTCATCACATCTCTTGTTCTTTAGCAACAATTTATTAAAAATAATACATTACAGAATTCACAATAATCACTCCCATTCCTCTACATGGGCTGAACAAAATAAGCTGCTTCATGGTAGAAATCAATCGCTGAGACATTATATATATCTTATACTGTCTAAGGCATATCTGCTACATTACCATTCGACGACAGTTATGTCACGACTAAATTATATATTATTATTTTCGCGACAAGAAACTTCACAGCAGAGCATGAAAATATTACTCCATCTCGAGGTATATATATAGCTAACGACTGTGTAGTAGCAAAATACAAAGTTCTTGCAGTACAATTATATCGATCTGATAGTGTCTGGAGACTTGTACCTCGATAGAGCCTAGGGAGCCGTGCGGAAAATCAATTGTACGCGCGCTGAAAGATTTATATGTAATTGTTCAATTTGTGCGTCGGGGATTTCCCGCTGTTGGTGGAAAGCCGAAGGATGTAGTCCTGTGGAGTACATGGAGAGGGTATAACAGTGAATTGGAACGGTAGCAGTGGTGTGTGTATATATATATACATGTGGCAAGTCACGTTTCTTGAATTCAAACAGGTAGAAAATTCCGTTCCGTTGTAAGCGAGGAAAAGCGTATACCGGCGGGGCGCTCTCTCGGGCGCGAACGAACCATTTGAGATTTAAGGGGTCTTAATTAGTTCCGGAGCGCTATAAATTCACTCCATCGCGGTCGCGCAACCTTCTCCCGTTGGCTCGGTCTCGCCCACCCTTCCAGCATCTCACACTCATTTACACGACCATTCTACTAGGGCGTTTTCCCAGGCCTCCGACCCCACGTTCTCGCGGGTACTACTTTACCTCCATATACCTTAAACCCGGACTGGTACTACCGGTAGCGCGATGAATAGCTGTATATATACAACGCACTGTGGAACCGAGCACGGTAACGCCAAAATTCGGATAACGTCTCGTGTTACCAAGGCCGGGGGGGTATAGGCCACGAAAACTTTTGCGATCTAAATCACGTCTCAACCTTAATTTTCTACAGCGACGACTGCCGGGATGGAATTAAATTAAAATGTTTTTTTTTTGAGGGTGAATGGTGGCTTGTGAAATGCATTTTTTTTTTGCTTCATAGAGAAGAAACTTTTATTTCATAAAAATCATTTTTTTTTGTCGAGGTTTTCATGGTCGTATAGTTAGAATGGTTTTCAAGAAATGTCTTTATGAGTCTATCATTTTTTTTATTGGTTTAAGATAAAAGATTATTATCTCTCGAACCATAATTATAATTATGTTATTAATGCTCCTGTATAAATAATGAACTTTTGATGACTTAAAGCACAATATAATAATTAACAAATAATATTATAACCAGGTTTGGTAAAATTACACGGGAAAAATCCAATCACGATAACAGAGAAATAATAATTGATCGAAAAACTGTGTGTGTGTCGTCATGAACGAAAAAGCAACGAGTAAATCCCGTCACGCGGTTCGCCCGCAGCCGGCAATTAATATGACGTTTTGCCGGAGCTCCGCGTCATCGTTTTACTCTCCTTCCCCTATCACACTCACTGACCTCTGCATCATCGCCCCCTTCATCCACCCTTCCGGCTTCCACAACTGTGTAACAATAATGTTCTCCATGCTGCCTGCCACACTGTGGCGTTATGCCTATATGCGCCAATATAGCTATGTCGGGTATTCAGCGAATAAAGCCCAGCATCCAATGCAGTAACAACATATATATACATATATATATATGTACACACATGCGTATCGATAGATATACACAAATGTGGAGAATAGTCTAGTGTATCCAATCTGCATTGATAGCAGTACAGTTGTGGTACACACGACACAAAAACACCTTCGTAAAAACGAGAAATTTTTATTAAAATAAAATTTCGCAAGTTGCAGGAAAAATGAAAATTGTATACGAAAATTAAAATTGTCATGGGAAAACAGTTTACCTCATGGTCGGTTGAATTTCACAAGTAAATATAGAATATTCAAAACTGGATTTACAAATTAACTGACATTAACGACGATTCTCTAAATGAATTAAAAAGCAGTATTTTCATGCTCGACGGTAAAATGCCTGCAGGAATGATATTTCTTTCTATGTTTACTGACACTTTAGTCTCTCATTGCATTAGTTCTATCATACTTTGAATTAAATTACATCGATTATTGAAAATATCAATAGTCAATTTTGATGACGATTTTATAGTAAACAGTCACACTTAATCTTGAAACACATGAATATTTTATATTTTTGATATGTGCCAGTAATATTATTTTATTAACTGAATTGCTGAATTCAATTTTGTTAACTTAAAACAAATTTCTTAAAGTATAATACAAATTATTATTATTTTTAATTAAATGAGTAACAAATGCGTTTCTTATTTCAGCAAAACATCGCTTTCACGAGTTCTTCGTAACCTCAGTAAAATAGCAAAAAATAAATTTTGTAAAATATGTAATAACATTTTTTTCAAAAACAATCGCTACAAATATATTTAAAAATGAGAAAACAATTTTTAACCATTTTCTCTGCGTTTGAATGTTCACTATAAAACTAGAGACTCACAAGCTGTTTTTGTGAAACAAAAAAAAAGTATTCTTCGTTTGGGTGCATAAATTTTAGAAGAACGAAAAATTGACTTTACTTTTTTGTCTGTGTACCGTAATTTTTGTCTGCATACAAAGCACGCACTGTCGATTGCTGTTATACTGCTCGACGACTTGTGCTTCCAGCACCTTATCGCTAGTCTCGTCAGGGACAAGCCAAGGAGAAATAAGAGAGGACGAGAAATAAAACGAACCGCTGGGAGGAAGGCGGAGTAGCAAAATCCAACGATAAAACTCGAGTCTGAAGCTTCGTGTTTGTTTATGTGCAAGTGCGTTTATATCCGCATCACAGTTTACCCCCCTGGTGTACGTATAACAGTGTAGTTGGTGTGTAATCATGGATGGGATGTCCGTACGTATGCGTAGGTGGATAGATTCGAGTGAGATAGAAAATCCAACAAATATACTATAGCGTCGAGTATGGAGCGTGCATGTAAATGAGAATGTGTGCCGGAGCCGCGTCCAGCCAATTGCCGGTCAAGTAATGAAATTTGACTGGAAATTAACCACCGGTCCGCGTACACACACCGGTCGGACCACGAGGTTCAAGAGAAAGAGAACGAGAGAATCAGAGAGAAAGAGAGTGAGAGAGAGAGAGAGAGAACCGTTGCCAGTGCATTTAGGAGAGGAAGGATGAGGAAGCGCACATTCGTAAACGCCGCCAGAGCAGAGAGCAACAGCATCAGCAACACTGGCGATACAGCGGTAGCAGTATTACCAACACAAACTTGCAAAACTCTCTCCTGTATATGTGGAGTGAATGTGAGTATATAGCACATACTGTATTTGTCGATGTGCGTGTGTATATATATATATATATTTATATATGTATACAGTATATGAGTGACGATCCCATCCCCGTTACGCCATTGCGTCCCACACGGTGAATGCAGATGTACAACGCATGCACAGGGTATAAGGTAAACGTGTGGAACGCCGAGGGCGGTGTAGATATTATACGAGGCGGAGGGCGAACGAGAGAGAGTCGAGGCGGCATCATCGGGGAAAATAATGGCCAACCGTTTTGTGATAACGATGAGTTAGCGTTGCGCTTCGGTCTCTCGCGTACTCACCGCCGCTGACCGTACAACCCGCACACATCTCGGCCATGATGGTACTATATACACTCTGTCACGCATATGTACAGTTTTATGTGGGCGACTATGTATACACGTCGTTTCGACTGTCGTCCTTGGTAACGCGTCGATTTTTATCGGCACGATAGGAAGGACAAGGAAATACTAAATGGAGACGATAAAATGGAACGAAATCAGACCAGAGATTTAGACGACATAACAATTTTCATTTTTGTTGTTTATTTATTTACTTATTTATTTATTTATTTACTTTGTTAGCCAGTCATCTATACAATACCATATATTTCTACAGAAAAATGTACGTATAATAATACGGTGGAAGTTTATAATAATTTTTCAAAGAAGCACACGTTCACTCACACAGACACTACTCACCAACCACTTATATATACATTTCTCTCACACAGACACTTCATTATACGGACTGAAGCTTACATTGAATCACAGACACTTGCACAAGGGAACTTGTGGAGAGTGCCCGTCTGCATGAGTGTCTGTGTGAGTGACAGTAGTAGTGTCTGTGTTAGTGGCTATGCGAGTGTCTGTACGAGTGTCCGTGTGAATGTCTGTGAATAAATATTTATTTGTTCGTTTTCGCCCAGGCGAGGATCAAGCAGATGACCAGGTTGGGTTCGATCTGGATTTTTCTAAATACTAATACTTCTAAACTAATAAACTACTAGAGTGAAGAACAAAATATACTCAAACGTTAATATACAACAATTTTTTTGGATTTTTTGTTGAGTGGTGCGCCCACTGATCAGAAACAGAAGATTTGGAAATATCACTGTAAAGATGCTTCAAAATGCTTGAAAAAAAAATTGAAAAATATTGCTGTATTATGAGGCAACATCTGTCAATTAAGCCACTTTTCAATTGTTTTTTTTTCCCTCAGATATCTCACACAACCAGCCGGATTTTTTTTTTCCAAAAGTGAAAGAATTGCTATTTTTATAACTATTTATATCTTGGACCGAAAAATCAGCACAAGAGAAATGTAAAAAAAAAAGTATTACATTTGTAGTGAACATCTGAATAAAATAATATTGTAAAATAATAATGATAATAAAATAATAACCTTTACATTGAACTAAAAAGAGGACAATGAATTGTTTGTTTGCCAATACGACTGTTTGCGAATTTATCACCACTGTGTAAATGCGTAAAATCGAAATGGTACAAATCATCATCAATTAGTGTTAATTTCAACAACACTGTCAATAATAGGTTACATTCCTTTGGTATAAAAATTAACACCGCATTCTTTAATCCATACAAAAAAAATATCGTTGGATTTTGGTACCCAAACTCCAACGTCGATATATCGTCGCCCGGTTCACATCTAATATCGGTAAGCGTAGCAATACAGTGGACGCCGAAGGACACACGGAATATAGAGATACATAGCCCATCCAACAGGGAAAGCACATAGCCCAGAAGAGAGAGAGAGAGAGAGAGAGAGAGAGAGAGAGAGAGAGAGAGAGAGAGAGAGAGAGGAGAGAGAGGGCACACGTATCGCAATATCGGTAGTCGAATAAATTTTCCAAACGGCTGTTCGGTGGTTTCGCTTTTCCTGGCCGATATCACAGAGACAGTGAGAGGGCGAATGCCGGACCGCACAACTCCGCTCTACGAGTGAGTCTCGCGCACCCAGAGGGCCGCGTGGAAAAGATTCGCTTGGCGAGCTTTACCATTGGATTCACGACAGAGGTGAAGGGTGCTAGTAAACCGGCAGGACACACAGTCAAGAGAAACGGAAAAATGGCTTGGTAGACCGATCGGACGTTAGAGGGGCGAATGGAAACGAGGAAAAAGCTACGAGTCTCGAGACGCGTTTCACGATATTGGACCGGGAATAAATTTTTGGTTACCTCGGAAGGGCGAGAGAGCCCCTCTGCATCGAACCGTAGTATTTCCATGTAGCGTGTAGAGAAAAGAGAAAAAGTAAAGGGGACCAAAGCCAATGCTGGCTTCACTGCTCTCTCTCCCTCCCTCTCTGCCTCCATTCTTTTTCGTCCACCGTTCCTTCCTTCTTTTTCAAACTACTTTGCAATATCGAGTTGCCATGAATCTTGAACCGTGCCAAAGCAGTGCTTGCCTCGCCTTGCCTCGACGTTTTTATTTAAAAAAACGGCGTGGCGGTGCAGGCGGACCCGAGGACTCTGCTCATGGGGAGCGATTGAGAGGAAGAGACGGGAGCGAGGCAGGGAGAGCCACGATCTCCCGTTTCGATCTCCTTTCCCGCAGTTGCAGGGCCAGCCAGCCGGGCCGTAAGTTGCACGGATTGTTTCGAGAACCGAGAGAAATAAAGAGAAAAAAAGAGAGAGAGAGAGAGAGAGAGAGAGAAAGTCCAAGACAGATGCAAAAAGATATAGAGATGAATAGAGGTAAATAAAGAAATGAATCGTGAAAAGGTGGAGCCCGCGAGACTCCGCCAGTGGATTCTCTCATTCCTTCATCGAATTTCATTTTGTATCGATCCCGATCGATCGGGCTCTCTAGCTTCTCTGTTATGATTTATTCATGGCTGCGTTTCGCGTATCTCCTTTATCTCGGCTTATACGGTACGCCTTCTGAGAAACAGGATAATTGATGTACTGGTGTTGCTCTATGCTGTAGAGACCTCGAGACTCCACGTTAGTATATATAAGTACACATAAGATACACGTATACTGGGTTGTCAGTCGGACGTGCCAGTCGTACTGAGCTAGTTTTCGTGTCATAAAGCCTGCAAAACCATCATACATAGGCACTAACTCGGAACATTGGAAGAGTTCGCGTTCGAGACTAGACTGCGTCAGTATACTACCAGTAGTGGGTACTATAACACAGAACGGCAGTAACCAGTCGCTATTCGCGGGCATATAAGCTCTCTCTCTTTCTCTCGCACACAGAGACTCCGGTCGATAAAACCCATTTATTTATGCCCTGCGGAAGAACCTGCCAGTCAGCAACCGCAGCCGCCACGACTATACTCACCTGATAGACGCCCGAGACTACTCGTTCACCACTGTGGAATATGCGCGGAGACCATTTAAGGCATTAACCGGTGAGAATCGATAGTTCGACGAGCGTATCGATCGAGATAGTGCCAGCAGGCTCTTCTTCAATGTGCTCAACACATTTTCTTACTCCACGAGATGTCTACTGTTATTCACTAAACATGCTGGGTTACAGTCAACTTTTCCACAACTTTATACAGTTACCATAAATATTGCTGAAGCATTTAGATGTCTACCGTTTTTGTTTGCTGATGAATGCCATTTGTCGTGTTCTACCTTTTAAGCATCAGTCGGACTTTTTCAGAAAAGTAACGATTAACATCACCTATTCTATTTGTGGATTTATCAAATCCATTACATCTGAACTATAGAGACTGGGATAATTCATTAATTTCCCTCCATTCACAAATGATTATTTCAACCAATTAATTTCAAATACATTCTATTTTTTTAATTGTTTATTCCCCAAATAATTTGACATTCGTTATTATTATTATCTTAGATTCGTTTTGTGAAAAATTAAATATGAAAGAATCTATAAAAATAAAAAGTGTTCCCATACAAACTCATTTTAAAAAAGTCACAAAAATTAAAGTAACGAAGAAAACATTACTTACATTATGACATTTTGACGCGAATTTGTTTGGAATAATCTTCTTTTTTTTTCAATAAAACATTAATAAATATTTGTAAAAAAAATAATCAACATCAAATAATTGATAAAATAAATGAAAAAATCTGTGAAAATAATGGGATGATTAAAAATCTGGCTAAGAGGTCAAGATAAGCGAGGTTCTACTGTATGCATCCCAAAGGAATAAATGTGTACAGAAAGGATCTCGAAGAACCAGCGGAGAGTTACGGCTCCGAATAAATAAGGCGTGACGATCAGCGGATAGAAGTATATAGGTAGAGGTAAAGCAATGAGGCGAGCAGAACGCGCGGATACGCGCCTTGTAAAACGTGGAAGCCGATAATAATATAATAAAGAAAAAAAACAAGGTGTGTGTGTGTGTGTGTGAGAGAGAAAGACCGAACGAGGGTAAGAAGAATAAATGGGAAAGCGGCCAAGGATCTCGCTGGTTGTAACGACAACGAAGAGGAAAAACTTGCTGAACGCTGGAGCTCGTTCGTTGGCTCGATCGCCCTGAGGAACACAAGGCTCCTCTGCTCTGGGAGTATACGCGAACATAACAGGAACACGGTATATAAGAGGAGAGCTCTGGCCAAAGAATTTATTATGCCCACGTAACTAATTGTGTCTGTGTAAGTCTTGGCTCTTTATATCTATGTATTCGCCGCGTGTATATCGATGAAAAAAAAAAGAAGAAGAAAGAAAAAAATTGAATAAAAAGACAAGTCTCAGCTGTATAATAATAGCACGGTATACGTTGTACTGTATAATTCATTAGAAGCAATAGTCGAGGGACAGTTGTACCGATGCGCGATCAAACTGCTCGCAGGTGCTGAAAACTTCGTACTCTCGTGGCTCTTGTAAAGCATGTGTGTACCAACACAATCGTACAACGTCGAGAAAAATAAGCGTGAAGTAGCTACAGATCGATATACAGATAATTTTGCAATTAAGTGAGACATACATCGTTCCTAGAAAAACGCCAATGTCGTTAATTGGATATTGCACACTCTGTCAAAGCCATTAGCAATCAGAGGCTTGAGAAAAAAAAACAAAAAAAAAGAAATATTAAACCACGGTCGTTATAGAGCCTTTCAAACAGATTTTTCTACGTATTTTGTGAAATGAAAAATAGTCATTCTTCTTAGCTGATGAGAATTAACTTGTTTTTATTCAATTTGTGACGTCCCTTTTCATTTTCACTTTTTCATTTTAATAAACGGTTATTAGAATGTTGAGCATTATATTTGTTTGTCAAGGACATTCAAGCTTATTAAGTCAATGCAGAAGTATTAACTTATCGTAGTATTATTAATGCGAATTAAATGATTTGAAGAAAAATCGAATTAACGGTTTAACCGTTATTATTATTATTATTATTGTGATATGTATAAATCTGTAAAATGATATTGAAAAATATATTTTGAAATCGAAAAAGAACAGCTCACCACTTAAATATCAAGTCATCTTACCAATATAAATATTAACTTGAATGCTCGATTAAAAAAATCTTAAACAAAAATTTAGTAATTATTACAACTACTCAATAACTCATAAATCATTTAACTGCAAGAATATCTTCGTACAAAATCGCATGAGCGTTATTAAATTCCTGTAAAATAAATAATTTATCGAATTTCAAGCTGTATTCGTATATTCTCGAGTGAAACAAGTAAAACTGGTAAATCGAAATCTCAGGAGTCTCGAGCAGGCAAACAGGCACTGCAGTAAAAAAGGAAAAAAAGAAGAAGAAGAAAAAAAAAAAAAAAAGGAACACATAAAGCCACGAGACGTAGAAAAACCACGACCCCGATACAGGCAATCGCGGTTGCTGTCAATCTCGATAGCCCCTGGAGGATAAAGGTATACTGGTGTACATAACGAGGCGCCGATAAGGGCCACAGCGTAGACCGAGCGAGACGAAAAAAAAAAAAAAGAAAAAAAAGCGAAGAGCAAAAAAAAAAGATGACAAAAAAAAGAACGATCGCGATACCACTCGGTGCAAGCCGGCCAGGCGCGAGAGAGTGAACGAGGTCGTCGTCAACGACTTTGTATTTGAACTCGTTGTTGAGCGGCGTCTCTCCCGGCGCTCGGTCATAAATTAATTCCTCACGGCTCTAATTGACACGGTTCTGTCTCGTTTCTATCGTTAACAATGTTCTCCGTCACACCACCGGCACTATATCCAACTGGCGGCCTCGTGAAACTTTCGTTTGCTCCGCGAATTTGCTCTCAGATATTTGCACCCACCTCGAGGCTATTTACCACCTTTAGACCAGCAACCAGTTACAAATATCCGCGGTTTCGATATTATTACCTACCGCAAGCATATTATTCCTTATCTACGTTTCGCGGAAACTATACGCCTGCTATTCTTATGATCCCCGTGACTGTATAGCAGTCAGGCATTATCGCATTATTATCTACTCTCTATTCTTATATACACGCTCCTCACCACGCTCGTCTTTTGTGTACTCGTAACCTATGCTCCGTTCACATCGTCGTGAACCTTATCTATGATCTTTCTTCTTATTCATAAGCGCACTACTACGTTTATTATGTATTTATGGGCTGGCGAAGCCGAACGTACGTACATGTCTACCGTTCGTTTATATCATACACATATATCAGACATTCTCCGTCGATTTTTTGCCACTTTTTATTTCTAACTATATCAGATGTTTTTCGTCAATTTGCCAGATTTTAATCGGAAGTATATTTTGTTAAGAAATAAATATCTGGCTACAAAAATTGTAGTTTTATAGTACATTTTATGGTTCAAATTTTTTTTATCATTTTAACGTCTTGATAACTTTTTTTTTTGCAATTGGTGTATTTTTTTTTCTTTCGAGAATAATGGCTTTGATTTTTTTGCATAATTCACAGGATCTTTAGATGCATGTATGGAGGTTTTTTTTAATAATCGCCAGATTGGGAATGGGAATTTTTTTACTGTTTTCCAAAATTTTTATCCTGTGTGATCGAGTGATACGGATTATCTCGCGAAAAATATTTTCAGTGAGGTAATGATCTCAGTTTCAAAAGATTCTGCATGATTTTTGTATTTTAACTTCGGTATTTTTAAGAATAAAATCCATACACTCGCATTGTAAAGATTTTGTTATGTTTGTTAGCAAAATAACGATGGTTTAAAATAAAATAAAGCGATTAATTTTTTTTGCGAATTAACATTATCAGATTAGTGACATTATTTGAAAAATGTAATCAATAAGCTAAATATTAAACTACAACTTTTACGGTAAGACTTTTTTTTTCTGTGAATTATAGTTTTCGGTACAAGCATTTTCTATAATGTTCCTTTTAATAAAAATACCAAAAAAATTCACCGAAGGTGCGTTACATGTACTTTTTACTGTCCGTTTCAAATATTTCTCATGATAAGATAGATTTTTCTACTACTTGAGATAATATTCTGTGAATTTTCAAATATTTTTATTCTCAAAACTTTAAGAGCTAAATTTATCAATTTAGCCATATTTTGCAAGAATGCAATAGGACTCATAATTTTTCTTCATTTTAAGCTTATAGAAGTTGATATTTTTAAAAATCAAAGTAACTGTTTTTTTTGCTACATAATGTTGTAAAGATTTACAATTTCGAGAAACCGATAGTATTAAAATCGAAAACTGGAGTAGATAAAATAATCTTAAGAATTCGATATTATCCGAAATCACATATTTCTGTAAATTCTGCAAGTCCATTCTTGTGAATACCGAAAAAAAAATGAATGTTTTCGCATCGAGTTTAAAAGCCATAAACTTTATTATTTTATCTACAAATTTTTTTTCAAATTTTAGCATAACGCTAAATAATTTTTACGTCGAATCTTTCTTATGCTATGTTTTTTTTTACTTCTAAGAAAAAAAACATTTGAAAAAATGGCAACTGATAAATTTTTCGAAACAAAATGATTTTTTTAAAATCACAGAAAGACCTGTCACACAGTACACCTGACAAATTATGAGATATATCTGATGAAATTAAAAAATGCAACTGGCTGAATTGACGCAGAATGCGCGATATACGAATACCAAATGCTATAATAAACTTGACGATGGAATATACGATGAAATTCACTGTACTGTAATACGTGGAAGCTAAAGCTTAGTATAACTGCTTATACAGCGTTCGAAAACTCAACAGTAGATAACGCGTGACGTGTAGCCTGCGAGAAGAGTTGTCTGCTCTCAGTTCGCTTTTGCATTTGCGTTGTACGAACTCTTGACGCAGTAAGGAGCTATAGCTGACGAGAGCGCGAAGACAAGACTATTTCCTGCTTCGAGTCTCTCGAACACGGCGGTGCATTCTAGGTATATCGACGAGACGCGCTGAGAGACGAAGCGAAATGGCAGCAGTAGTAGTAGTAGTAGTAGAAGTAGTAGTAGCAGTAATAGTGTTGGCAGTAGTAGTAGTACGTAGAGATCCGCCGAGACGGAATGAGTAAACGAGGCGTGAACGCAAAAGACCTGCTGGGCGGCTGTCGCGTTGGTGTAACGCCAGAGCTAACGTTCTCCCTCCTCACGTTTCTCCATTACTTTTTACTTTTTGCCTGTTTCTCTGTGTGCCGTTGGAATAATCACCCGAAATTCGGCACTTCTCTCGTCTCCATCCCCGTCTCTTAACTCTTGTTTGATCTCGTGAACTGTGTAAATTCGAAAGTTCCCCGCTGTCTCTGTCAACGACGACGACGACGACGACGACGACGACGACGACGACGACGACAAGCACATGCTTTCGTTACACCTTCCGAGTTTCCGTTTGCAGCCCTGAAATGTCAACGATGAACAAAAACGTTGGCGTGGAGCGTCACAACTTAGAGATATACATTTATGTTATTACGTTTCCGCGTTTTAAAGAGCTTCGTATATCTCTAAAATAGTTGGAATTTCAAGAATTATACGTTAGCACATCATTCTTAAATTTAAGAGCCTTACCTATTTTATTTTTGTAAGAAATAACTCTGTTAAATGTGCAACAAACCTGTTAATCACTTTTTTTAAAAATTGGTTAGAATTATAAATTTCTTCAATTAGTGAAGAGAGAAAAAATAGAATTTACAAATTAAATGAATTTTCGTTTTTAACGACCAGAAATATTTTGTACAATAAAAAGTCACGTATAACTTTTTTTTTTTTTTTGTAAAACTGATTTTAAAAATCGTGGACTTTTAAGGACAAAAACTTTGTGTTCAAAAGAACAACAATATTTGTTTACTTTTTTATTTAATTATTTTGTAAAACTTTATACAATCGAGACATGGATAAAATTAGCACTGATTTGACTGATGCGACGTACTCCAAGCTTCTTATATCTCTCTTTACACTTATCAACTCTTTGTCAAACGAAATATTTGTCTTTAAAGTTAAAAATAACTATGAAGTTCATACAATAACGAAATATACATCGATCTAAAAATAATGCTGTGTAGTGTTAATTAATGATAGCTAAAAATAGCTAAATTCAAATATCGTACAATCTTAATTTAATCCAGTTTCATTTTTAGATCACTAAAAATACAAGATTTTTCATTTCAAAACGATATTATACGAAATTTATTTATTGCTGAATAAATAAAGTTAGAAAATACTGCTGCACAAAAATAGCAGATACCATCATCATTTTTTTAGCAACAAAGTACATTTTTCCGAGGATCGAGGATCAGTCGACCCTTTAAAAAAAGCTCGCACACATTCCGTATTGATATAAGAAATTCAAGATTCTCAGAATAGAGCAATTTTTAATGTTTTCCAATAAAATCGAGCAAGGATATTATTAACGGAATGACTATAATTACGAAAATATTCGAAATAGCAATAATAATAATAAAAATAATCTAGTTTCATATTTAGGATATGAAAAATATGGCATATTTCTCGTTAAAAAATGTAACATTGGCATTTTTATTTATCGCAAAATAAATGGAGCGTAAAAAAACTGCTGCCAAAATTCGCTATCATCATAATCTTTTTGGCAACAAAGTCAACGTTTTTTTCGAGACTCGACGGTCGTGTACCCTTTAAAAATAAAAGCTCGTATATACGTGAGTTATGAGTATTAAGCTCCGTGCAAAAGTGAAAGAGAAATATAGTGAGTGAGTGTGAGGGAAAACGTGAGCGCTTCCTTTTTTTTTTTTTTTTTTTCCTCGATGGCGACGAGGCGATACAGCTCTCTCACGGGGTATAGATATAACGCGCCGGGTCGAACCGGAGAGTACGAGAGCTCCTGGCTTCGCAGGGCTGTTTTATTATGCAAAAGCTCTCGGCGGCAGTCGGGTCGTTTTGCGAATACTCCGGGACGCCGTTGCATCCGCGAGTGCACTGGAGCTTGCACCACCAACACACACACACACACACATACGAAAAACTGTAGGTAAAACTAAAAAGAAGGAGAAGAAGATATGAAAAAGAGTGCAAAGAGAGAGATGGAGAGAATGAGGCGAGGCAAGGGTTGGAAAAAGCCTCTCCACTCCCCCCACCCCTCGAATCGCGCGTAAATACGGGCAGCCATTTTGCGATAAACTTTTTTCGGTTGGTTCCCCTCCCATCGTGGTGGTTGTAGTGGTGAGAGAGACGGAGAACTCGGATTGCAGAGAGCCACGAGAACAACAAGGAGAAAATGATCACGTCGAGTGACTGCGAAGCTTGAGCCAGGAGAGATAAAAGAAGCGAGAGGAGAACAGACTGCGAGATGGAGAACCTGTAAAAGAGGGAAAGAGAACGAAAATGAGGGAGGGGTGAGAGTGGAGAGAGAGAGAGAGAGAGAGAGAGAAGGAAGGAGAGCCAGTGGTATAGAGCAAAGAGGGATGGAACGAAAGCGTCGAGAGAAAAAGTTTGGCCGCGGTCGCTCTCGAAAGCTTTACGGGGGTTGAGCTGCGAAGAAGGGGCTGACGGGGTGAGAGTGTGGAAGAGAGCCGAGAGCCGAGTTGGAGAGGACTGTAGGGGGTGCACTCGTGCACTATGATCCAGCGTAGAGCCGACGAGTTTTCGTTGAGGGAAACTATACATACGTACAGACACATACACACACACACACACACACAAGCTCGCGCGCAGAGGGAGCTGAAGGGAAATGGTGGAGGGGGGAGTACGAGAGCGAAAAAAAACCAGGGAGACGAGGATGAGAGACTGCCCGGAGACTCGGTCCAAAGGGAAACAGAAATGTCCCAGAGGGAAGGGAAGAAAAAAAGAGAAAAGAAGAAAAAAAAAAAGAAAAAAAAAACGTGAAAAGAGTGAGAACGCCGACAGGGGCTGCGCGGGTTGTAGGGGTGCTCAACCGATTGGTTGCTTTCGCAAATTTCTTTTTTCCCTTTCTTTTTTTCAACCGGGGAAAATTGCTTTTTTCCTAGCCAACCTTTTGCGCTCGGAGCGACGAGAGAGCGAAAGCTCAGGGTGCGACGGCTCTCCGGTATGGCTCTTCCAGCTCGCTGGGGTTACCTTCCAACCAGCCGAACACCCTACCCCCCCCTTTAAAGCCAACCCATCGCAAACCTTTTCCACTATCTCGACAATGTTCGCCTGACCTGCTTCATCGGACAGTCTAGAGACTCGGTTTTTCTCTCTTTCGCCGATCGATGTCAATTTGCTGCGACCGCGATTGACGGAATCGGCAGAATGACGATATATATATATATATATATATACTGTATAATCGATAGCTATTAATTATAAATTGCGATCTTCGAGAAGAATACTTGAGGAAGAATAATTGTGTTTCATAAGTATTTAATTGCTACATTCGAATCATTACTCTGGTATTCACAATGAATTTTATAATTGTAAAGTGGGAGTGTCGGCGTATTTTAAAATAGCGAACCCTGTTTAGTTATGACTGACAGAATTTTTTATTTTTATCTAAAAGTAGAAGTGACAAAAAAAAAACGTTTATTAGATTACAAGCTTTTTTTTTTAACTTAGAAGTAAAATTGTAAAATAAGACAGAGAAAAATTTGTGAAATTTACACATTCTTCTTTTATTGAGATAAAAAGTTTTATTAAACATATATTTTTTAAATGCCAAAAATATATATTATCGAAAAAAATGACACTTTCTTTTGTTAAAGTGACCAAAATTATTGTGTGTGAAATAAAAATACTAAATTGTTTCTTTACTTTGTATGTATATCTTGAAATTGGCTATAAAATTGTATCAAATTAACACAATATTTCTGTCGATCTTTGTGATTAAATATTTTGTGTTTAAAGTACACAAATTTCAATTTAATTTTTTACTGTGTTTGCTGTGTTTTACAGTGTCTCCCAAGAACTGTCGCAGTGCAATGTATAGACAAACTGAGCTGCAACTCTTGTGTCGCTACACTGTGAGAACGTTTCTCCCTCTCTCTCTCTCTCTCTCTCTCTCTCTCTCCCTCTCTCTCTCTCTCTCTCTTTATTTAGAGTGCTGCACAGTGGAGAAGGCTCTGAGTGTAGGGAACGTGCTGAAGCTAAAGCCGTGAAGTGAGAAGAGAAGATGAGAGTGACGACGAGAGGTTCTTCCGACGACAATTTCCAAGTGGCTCGGCGCCAAAGGCGTCGACGTCGGTGGGACTCTATCGTCGCCTCGTTGAACCGCGCGATTTCGCAGGATTTCACGCCTGACAATGTTACGAATATGTAAATCATTTTGTCGTAAACGGGAATTTGTTTCATCCGGTAAAATACAAATGCCTGCAGGCTCTGGATGCGCAGTGAGAAATAAGTTTCTAAAATCGGTGTGCAAAGGATTCGTGAAAAATAATATTATTAAACAAGTAATATATGTTTTCGTAAGTATGACAAAAAAATCTTTTGTCATACTTACGAATCCATTTATTAAAATAATTTAAAAAAAAAGGAGGAATAAAAAAAATCCGCTACGATTTGTAAGAATAATGTTGTTAAATCACAAATCCATTCGCAGCTTTAGAATCAACTCTGATGTAATATGCCAAACGTTGTGGTAAAATTAACAACAAACTTATTGTAAAATAAAAATTCATACACAAACTCGTAATTTTTTCGTCAATGACAATTTTTTTTTTACTTGTTAAAAAATGCATTTTCCTAGACAACATTTTTGTTATTAAATGTGCATCAAGTTTGTACTTTTAATCGAGACTATTCTCCAATCCAATATATGAGATATGTCAGAAAATGTATGTTATTACATAACGATGCAAGAATCCGTCGAGAAGATTTTTCGTTTGACGTCAGGAGGAAACTTCTGGAACCTTGAGGAAAAAAAACTCCGCACAAAACGTGCCAAATAACCGGATGTAGGTTTGTTCTTCTTATCCTCCAAGCTGTGTCTCTCTCTTTTTTCTCCCTCTCTTTCTCTCTCACACACACACACACACACACACACACACACACACACACACACGTACGAAGCGACATAAGACAGGGATACTGAAAAAGATAGCCAGAGTGGATGCCAATAGCGCAACCCTCGAAAACTATTTTAGTGGTTGAGTCGAGTTAACGCTCGTCGTCTTCCCGTCTTCGACGTTGTCGATAAATGGTCTGCGTCTCTATCTCTCTCTACCTTAGTCTTCCTATTTGTTTTTTGCTCTCCCTTTCATTCCCTCACGATCTTTCTTTCACTCTGTGTGTGTCCTATATCGTACATCGACTCTATCGAGTCTCTCTCCTCGAGTATCAGTCGTTGTCTCTAGTTCTTCGAGGTTTTCTACCGTCGTCTCGCAGAAAGGAACCAATCTCTTTTACGATCTTTTTCCAAAGAAAGTGAGGAAGAGATGGAATTCATGTACCTGGCAGTCGCGCAGCTTGGACGAGAATGAGACGGCCAGTTCTATGTACTGAAAAAGATAGCAAAAGCATAGCTATGTGTTGTACACCAGAAAAACAAGGATGCACAGGTAAGGACTGTGAGGAGGGAAGGAAAAGTGTGCAAGTCGACGGTTGAAGAAAGAGCTCGACGAGTTGGCACGAAGAGTGGAAGAAGGATAGACAGGGTCTTGGTAAAAGGATGTGCAAAAGCAGGGTAAGGAGTTTGTCAAAGAAAGGAAAATGTATAGATGCCCAAGACGGCGAAAGGCTGCCTCAGCGATGGTGAAGCTGATCCTTCGAAGCAGCTGAAGGTTCAGTTACCCAGTTAAATTAACGTGAATACACGTATATATTTATTGGCACGTTGACTCAACAAGATACAAAGTTACAAATCGAAAAGACATTTATCTGGCTTTCTTAACTCTCGGTGGTGTCTGTAATATCAAGCATTAGATATATAGGTATAATTTACTAAATTTAATAAACGTACTTTTGCAAACGGTAAGATATTTCGGAGAAATATAGTGTTTTTATTTTTATTTAAGTTTCATCGTTGAATCGGGGTGGGAGAAAGTTTCCGTATAGTAATGACCTTGAGATGACCGCGAGAATAAATTATATTTGTCAACAGAGAGTTGAGGCGATGAAACGTCACTTACAATTCTGTACTTGAATGTTTCACATCGGAATTTAAATTAAAGACACGTTGTATAATTGATAAAGTGCAAGATTCTATTAAATTTATTTTGTAGGGCAAGGTGTATCACAAATAATAAAAAGAGAGGTTAACAAAAAAATTACGTTGAATAAAAGTAAAATTTCGTCTCTCATCGTATAATTGATAAATAATTTGTAACGTTGCTTCTTCAAGAAAGAAGGCTGGAACGATGAAATTTAAGGGGTGTATTTCAAAGAGCTAAATACAAAATGTCACAGTCCTCTTTTTATGCAAGGGAGGTGTTAATAGTTTTTATTTTGTCTTCATCTTACAAAAAGTAATGAAAAACCTTATTGTACATATTTTCGAACATTACAATCATTCCCTCACGTCCCACGTTTTGTCCCAATTACAGTGTAAATTACTTTATTACGCCGTGTACTTTTAAAAATGTTAATTACTTATTGATCCAGTGGGAATTAATTACTGAATGACTGGCGTGAAAAAAAAAAAAAAAAAAAAATCTAGAAATATGTTACAAGCAATTAATACTCCTGTGCGGTGTAAATTTCTGAGATATAATTCTAAAATGACTTGTCCAACCCACTTTGTGTCTATTTCACTGCTAAATAAGAAGCTGTCATTAACATCCAAAAGCTTTCAAGCATGCACACCAAAATACTACAAGCTGTACAACAGTGCACAATACATCTACACATAGATTCAATGTATGTACTGTCTAGTGTATACCCCGTTATAGAATGAGGAAGAAGGTCAGCAGGCCCTAATTTCCACGTTGGCCGTTCGCGGCCGAGGACGTTCAACGCGCGCGAGAGCGCCCGTAGCCCGATTCATTACCGGGCGGGGTCCTCGCATTATTACGAGCCGGAATTACCTAATTTCGCTCGTCGTTACGTTGTTTCGGGGCGCCCGAAGTGCGCGCACCCTCTCATTCCCATTTTCTACCTCTCTCTCTTTCTCTCTCTCTCTCTCTCTCTCTCTCTCTCTCTCTCTCTCTCACATCGTCCTTTGGCTCTTCCTCCTTCTGTCCCTTCTCGTCCCGCAGGCCCCTAGCCGGACGCCGCGACGCCACCGAAGCCACGACCGCGCGAGTATAGTTTGCCCCGGCTGGCGTTCCCGGGTGAGTCCTTCTGGCACCGGGGCGAGGTTCGCGTTAAACCACCCCATTTGAGCGTTTTCCACCCTGACGACGACCTTACCGTAGGGTAAATATAGCCCTGGCCACGGCGACGGTACGGTTCTTCCGTATAGCCCCGTGAGTGCAAGGGAGAAAGATCAGGCTTGCGGGTTCCTCCACATTGAGTTCTTGTAGCGCGAGTCCGCGCGGACTAGTCTAAACCACCAATGAGAAGCCCCGGTTACTTGACTTCGCCAATGGTTAGTCGTCTTTCTTAAGTAGCAACGCCCTCTTTCGTCGAGATGCGTGCAACGCTTTTAAAAAGCGCCAATCGACGTGAGACCTCGGCCAATGAGAGACGAGCCCGCCGAGTGACAAACGGTTACGAGGCGTTGGAACGTTGAGTCCGCGCGGACTTGAGCCCGTATAGTATGTATATATATATATATATATCTATATACATATATCTATATATAAAGCTCTCTCTGCCATCGTACAACTATAGCAGCAGTATCTATACTGTGTGGAACATGAACGAGGGCGAGTGAGCACACAAACCCGTCGAGGTAGACAAAGAGCGACTAACCGAAAGACAGAGTGAGAAGATAAAGACAAGGATGAAGAGCGAGTGAAACTACTCTACTCAGAGCTCGCTATGCGGCGCGCTTCGAGGGCAAAACTATTGGCCACCCACATACCCCTCTTGCCTCCCTGCACCCTGCATTCGCCGCGCAAGCTGCCCCCTCCCCCCTCCCCCCCTCCCGCTCATCCTCCTTTTGCTGTCTTTCTCTCTCGCACTTGTATATAACCTCTTCATTCTCCATCTCTGTCATTCTTACGGTTGTTCCGCCCGCTCCTACCGTTCCTATGCCCTCCACGTTCCCCGCACCGCAGGGCTCCTGCTGCCGGTGGTAGGTGCTAGAGCTGCTGCCGCCGCCGCTGCTGCTGCTGCTGCTGCTGCTCGCTGCGGGTAAGGGCCGCGCGAACGTACTACCCGAAGGAGAAAAACAAAGCTTAAGAGCCAGGACCGTGAACGGCGCGCGGAACCCGGGCACTCATCAGCTCTTGCTAAGCTTTTTTTTTTTTTTTTTTTTTTTTTTCCATTCGAGCATCTCCCCAGCGCGGCCTTGCCCGCCGCCATCTCGTTCTTTCTTGCGAACGAGATCGAGAAAGACCGGCTGATAATAAGAGGGAGATGAAAAGATTGCGCTATTACGGCATAACAAAGTCCGCTTGTTTCATGTACATCGCGATCGTACGTCAATATACTGCGGGCGATGCCGGCTCAGAAAGATATAGACGAGGCGGCGAAGAGGGGCAGCGGGCAGAGGAGAACAAGAGCTATATAGCACAGAGAAAAGGAACGAAGAAATGTTCGCCAGTCTCGAGAACTCGTCGCCGCGAACCGAAGACTTCAGTTCATGCACCTTCTTTTCTATATCCTCTCTCGTAGACTCTCTTCCAACACTCACTATCTTTTTCTGTTATACCAACCAGGCGGCTCTCCTGCAGTATAAATCCTCGTCTCTCTTACCTATAACTGTCTTGGCGCCTATACACCTTTCAGTGTTTCTCCTGCACCCGGAGTTTTCCTATAACGCATTTTCTTTCGACGGGATATATAATGGCGCATGGCGTGTTCTCTCTCTCTCCTTTTGGCCCCTATGGATTCAGGAACCATTCTTTCTCTCACGCCTCTTTCGCCTCCTCTTCACAATTTTCTACGCAAGCACGTCGCGCCAACGAGTTTTCTTATTCCCGAGTCTGAGGCCGTTACGTGTGTGTACTCTCAACGCGAACGTTTCATGTAATATTTATCATGGTAAAGGCGAGGTGGAAAAGTAAGATGGAATAGTGGAAATTTTATGCCCCGGGGTATCGTCAACAATGTCTTACATAGATTTTTTTTTCTTTTTTTTGTTTTTTTTTTTGACAAGTTTCAATGTTTGTCTATTAAAGTGTTTATGATACTTTTTAGCATACGATATTTTTATGACATTTTTATGATGTATGTATTATAAAATATCCAAATGTTGGAAAATATAACATTGAATGTTTGTCTGTACAGAATTTTTATGATTACCTTTTTTAGCATAAACAAAACCTTGGATATTGTCTCCACATATTTTTGAATCCTTATTATCTTCTCTATGAGAAAGTACGTTGCACAAATAATAAAGAAATAACGTGCGGATTTCTACTTTGTAACATTTTTGTAACTTTGGAAGGGAGATTTTTTTTCATTCTTTTCATTTTTTTCAATCTTGCGTTCAAAGTGTAAGAAATTATTTGGATACTTAATTTTTTTTTACTAATCTTTGAAAAATGTTAATCATGACAAAACAAATGATTTTTATGAAATTCGCTGCCAAATATTTTGCTTCGTTTATTGTGAGCAAAAGTTCTCATCGATTCTAGACAGACCAGTACAAAATCTCCAATTCTGGATAATCCGAAAATAAAAAAATTTAGCGAAAAAATAAATTCCTAGAAGATAAATTAAAGGCAATTCTGCGATTTTCTCCGAAGTGCCAAAAAAAAAAAAATTAAGTGCTATATACAGACGATTCTTGCTTTACGTGGAAACCTCGAAAGAGTGGAATCAAGCGGAAAGTCGAGCAGCTGGGATGAGCAATGAAGCGACGATGGAATATAGAGCTGCCGTTTGTACAACAGTACTACAAGTTTGGTCTTCGTGGTGTAAGCATAAAGGAGGGCAACACTCGGCGCAGTGTGGTGTGGTCTGATTTTACGGAAAGGGTCGAAGACATCGCGGAAGCAAGAGCGAGAGAGGGCGCACAAATTCTGAGAGCCTCGAGAGGACGGTAGTGTGCGGCCATAGTATACGCTTCGTTGACTCGAGTGAACGAACGAGCAAGCACCCAGAAGCAGATGCAGCACCGAGAGCACATCAGCGCCGGGAAGATAGTCGCCGTGGCCCATTAATTAGCGAATTACTGCACGTGGTCTTCGATCCCACTCGAGTGGTCACGCGGTAAGACCGTCCGCACCCTCGCACACTCAAGGGTTTCGATAGAGGGCGCACTTGAACAAGAGTGTTATAAGCAGTACAGCCGCCGATATATTCCGTACCAGGCTCTTGACCTTAAGAGGATTGAAATCATTCTCAACAATTGCAAATTAAACATTCCAATGAATACGAATTTAACTCAAATAACACTTGAAAAAAATATCATTTATCACTTCGGCTTTATTATATTTTTGCGAATTTTTTTATTAACGACATAACGTCATTTTGTCATACGTCATTTGCACTTTTTTTAGCCTTGCAAAAAAAGTACACGAATAATTTGTTTAAAATGTTATATTTACATTTTACAAAAACACCTTTTTTATTTTCAGGAAAAGGATTTCTTTTACAATATATTTTTTTTCTTTCATTTTTATAAAGCAAAAAAAAATGTAATCACGACTTTAGTAGATTTTGTTGTTGTTGTATATATTGCAAATTGTCAGCGTCCCTTTTTTCAATGATGTGCAAATTCTTCAAAACTTAATTTCTTTCGATAACATGTTTACTTTAAATCCATAATTAAACCAATGCTAAAAAAACGATAATGAATGACTCCTCTTTATACAAACGTATATTTCTAATAAACGTTTTTGAAATCAATTATTAAAATACAAATGAATTTTTGTTTATTTACTATTATTGTTATTATGATTGCATTTCAATTTTTTTTGCGTTTTTATAATTACTACTTGATCGAAAATATCCTTAGTTTTAAGAAAACAAAAAAAAAATTGAAATTGATTAATATAAACGGAAACATAAACTACTAAGGACAGCTGGTTTCAATTTTCTGTGTAATTGAAAGATCAATTCATCAAAATATTGCTCTCCATCACCAACTATGTTATTTAATTTAAAAATATTGAATTCCTACAAAGACTTAATATCGATTCACTCAATTACACATTTAATGCGCGACGCCAAATCCCAAATTGAATTAATTTTTTTTTTTAATATTCCTTCGAAGTAAATCATGAAGCAAGAAATTTCGAGAGAGAAGAAAAGTCCGCGAAATTCGTGCCCCAGTGTCACTGGTATATTTTAAGCGGTGATTCACGATCGCGCGTGTAGTGTTTGTTCGAATTGCACGATACGATGTACATAGAAGTCTGTAATTCCTCGGTGGAGAACAATGGGGCATCCATCGGCAGGAGAGATACGGTATATGGCCATCGTTGGAAAAGGAGGAATAGCTGTGGAGTTGAGAGTGGAAGGCTCTCCTGAACCAAGATTCCAACGGCCCGCGGAGAATTCGATTCCGGAGTGATTGAGAAACACGGCTTCGCGCACTTACCACGGACGCTTGCACTCTCGGAGCTATGCATACTCCTGGACTCTCCCTCCTCGACTCCTCGACTCCGGCACTCAAGTGGGACAGGGTGAGAACGGTATAGAGTAACAAGGACACGTATAGATACCATAGATGTATACAGAGAGTGAAGGAGAGAATCAGAAGGAATTAGGTGTAGCGAGAGGGAGTAAGATGAAAGAGAGAGAGAGAGAGAGAGAGAGAGAGAGAGAGAGCACGAGGACCTCCGTCTGGCAACACAAACCGCAAAGGCTACAACCGCTATCTATACCTACTTATGTACTTCGGTAGTTACCATAGTCAAAGGGGTTTGTACAGTTCTCTATAGCTCGGGGGCAGCGTAGAGAAGGCACAAGCACCACTAGCGGAGTAGTAGCAATAACAACGGCACGCTGGTTCCTGACTGTTGGGAATAATTCTCCAGATTATATAGCTCGCCAAGGAGAAAGACGAAGAGAGAGAAAGAGAGAGAGAGAGAGGATACACGAACTATTAGTCAGAGTCCTTGCTACAGAGAGAAACTAAAAGGAGATGATTGCAAAAGGGACAGAGAGGAGAGAAATTTAATCAAGAGAAATATAATACACAGTGATAGTAGCACTGGTTCTACCTTATAGCATGCTACTGCTCAACCAAAGTGTTGTATATACCTATAGTGCTCGGTACGTGTACTTGTGTCATGGATATATATATATGTGCACTAACTAAGCCACGTAATGCGTGGAAGATCTACACAGTAGTTAGTACATGTCAAAGGTTAGTTGTACGCAAAAACAAGCAGGATCTACCAGCGAGTAACTACATTTGAACAAGTGTCTTTATACAAGACTTTGGTACGAGAGACATACCATACCACATTGTGTGTTATACTTTCTGGTTGTGGTGTTTAACGGCTGATGCCTCCTGTTTTTGGCTCGTTCGTGTGAAACATGCCAAGTTCTGCCGTCTGTCGCTCTTTCACTCTTCGCGGATATGTTCCACGTGGGCGTACAATGTGCACTGTACACAGGTTTGTGTACCTGCGCTGTGTGCAGTTATCTACGATATATAGGAAATTTTGTGTCAACTCAGACACGTTTTTTTTTTTTAAACCTCTCAGATATAGAACTTTCTCTGGTTACTTTTTTTTTTATTTAAAAAGGTAATTATTTTGTTCACCAGTTTTATCGATTTTGTATATTTATAATTAATATGTTTTTCTAATTTTGAATGCAAGTAAAGAAAAATATATTTTAAAAGATAAAATATACGTCCCGTCAAGAGTGTCCCAATGTGCCAATGTGAGAGGCTCCGGATGACTCCCAACTAGGCTTACGTTTTCGGTAATATAAGTCCAAAAGGTTTCAAGGAACTCATTTCAATGGTAGCTGTGTAAAATCTTTTTTACTGCGATGATAAAAATGTGTTTTTACACCATTAGACTGGTTTTCTACATGCTATTTAAAATTTGACCGAATCCATCTGTAACTTCACTATATGTTGTATTTCTGAATAGGTGCTTAAGTCCTCAGAGTGAAAAAGATTGGCATCGAAAGGTCGATTTTTAAAATCCTTTGTCCCTACACGTCCCGATCTCCCCTCCGTTATATTATTTTTAAATCTTGAGAAGAGACGCGCAATTCTGAAAAACAGTGACTGAATTAGCCAAGAATATATCTTATAGTTGCACAAGCATCCGGGATTTAGGAAGCGCATACTATAAATGCTACATCGTATATAGTCTACGTGTTTCTAGCGCGTTGGTACTCCGACGATATTAAAGGGATCTCGTGGTGGCGGATGTGCTGCAAGCTCTGGGTTTCCACCGCGGAACCGCGAACAACTTACTCTATCTTCCCCCCCCTCCCCTCCACGCCTCTCCCCTTCCTCTTCCTCTTGCTTTGGTAAATGCGTGTGGCGAGAATATAGGCGAGTGCCCAGAGTTCAGGATCTTTCTGTCCGTGTCTCTCTTGTTCATTCTCCACTAAAACCTCAGTCTCTTTGTCCTTCTCTCTCTCTCTCTCTCTCTCTCTCTCTCTCTCTCTCTCTCTTTATCTCACTCACTCTTGTATTCTAAGAGCACCACCATTGCCGCAGAACCCACCGTCGACATAGTCGACGTCGTCCTCGAGCAACCCGCGAGGCCACTGAAACCAGCTGCATTCCCGGCCATTAGAACTCTGCGCGGTAGTGAAAATTTACTGTCGTAACCCAGTCCTAATGCACTAGGCACTGCTACGTACAGAGAGAGAGGGAGAGAGAGAGAGATAGAAAGAAAGAGATAGAGATAGAGAGAGAGAGAGAGAGAGAGAGAGAGAACTCGGTGGAACAGCTTCGTGGCCAACAGAGCTGCAGTTATGGACGAGCGTTCCGTTACTGCTGCTGCTGGTGTTGCTTTTAACACCGTCGAGAGAGCCGAGAGAGAGAGAGAGAGAGAGAACGAGAAATAGAGAGATCCAATGAGCAGCAGAAACTCGAGAGAGTTCTGACTGAGTGGATATACAGGAGTGAAAGAGACATACGTATATACACATAGGTGCGATGTACTGACGGGTGAGAAGAGAGATAGTAAGTAAACGAGAGAGAATTGCTCGTTCTATACGGAATAGTTTTGTGTATGGGGCATTCCACGGTAATTCACACAGAGGCTGTAAAACCCGACCATTCTCAGTTTCCCTAATATTTTTTTGATACTGTTGTCATTGGAAGAAACACCTATGATTTTTGTTACATTTTTCGCACCACTATTTAACACACAAAAAGGTTAATTTACAATTTGAAAAATTTCATGTTCGATCATTTAAAAAAAAAAACATGATTTCGAGATAAATAATATGACAACTTAATGATTTTTTACTTTAAACTAGATAAATAGGCTCGATACGATCAAATTTATATGACTATAAAATTATTTATTATTTATCTCGAAATCATCATTTTTATTTGGAGTTAGATTTTTTTAAATTGTACATTAATTAAATTTTTTGTAAATCAAGATCGGATAGAAATCTAATAAAAACAACAGGTGCTTTTTTTTCAGTGATAAAAACAATATTAAAATGTACTATAATAATCGAACAGGGTTTCGTTTCATCCTGTGGAAATTATCATGGAATGCCCCATACAGATGTGTATGGAGAGATAGATATAGTCGGACCAAGTATACAAAGCGAACGAGAGGACGAAAGGCAAGTACATCGTTTTGTTGTGTGCCTCTCCCTCTCTCTCTCTCTCTCTCTCTCTCTCTCTCTCTATGGATAGCCTCGCACAGTCGCTTTTACGTCTGTCTCTCATTCGCTCGCTCTCTGTCTCACTCACTTGGTATACCTACTCGAGTGCGGAGAGTAGTCGCGAAGCCAAGAGCCACAGCCAGCCGGCGGTACACTGGTGTCATGCAGCAATGTTATCTGCCACCCTGGGCTCGCTTCTGCCGCGCCAGACGAGCGAACTCTGACGGAGAGCGAGAGTGTGTGCTTGTCTCTCTGTGCAGCACTCTTAACCGCTGTGCCTCGCGGTAATGGCTTAAAGCCAGGGCCGTAGATACAACCCGAGTTCTAACTTGCGGCATTTACGCCGCCCTTGTTCTGCATCAACTGGCGCCTTCTTTTAAATGACCCAAGGAATCTGTGAGATTACTGCTCGGTTGTATGCTTTCTTAGAAATGCTATAAGATTTAGCTGTTTTTTTTTTAACTAAGAACGTACGTTCTTAGATGTTTGTAAGGAGAGCTTTGAGCAAATCAGCGCTAATGTTTTCAAAGCGATTGTTTAGAAATTTTTTATCGTTAGGTGTCTGTCTCGAAGTTTGGCCTGCGCAGCAGCATAAATACATTTACAGCTTATTTTGATTACAATATTGTTAAACAACCGAATGAAAATGTAGTTTGTTAAGCTAAGTGAAAGAAAGAAAATTAAGTGAAAGAATGAATAATTGTTCTGATAATTTCAAGAGAATTGAACTTAGTTCGATAATAAATGAATTACTCCTCATCAACAAAAAAAAAAAAAAAAACTTCGTATAATATTTAAAAAATTGTATCTTAACTTTTCTATTTTAAAGTTCAATCTACACTGAAAATATTTGTTGATTTTTTACTTCGAGTATTATTCAGTCGAGTACTGAATTACAGAAGCGGCTTTATCGAATGAAATGTAAAAGCGAAAAAAAAAAAAAAAACACGTGACACAGTTTGAGACGTGGCTGAGCCTTGAAGAGCCTAGAGGGACTCCCATGGGTTATTCGCCGTTGGTCTCAAGTTCTTCATGAAGGAAAAGGAGCAACGTGACGCAAGCCAGCAGGCTCCTGGGCTAGCTAGAAACATAGTATACGTCGGGGAATATTAATTCGAACGAGACCCGAAGGACCTTATTCTGTCCTCGTCTCCCTCGTTCGCTTTAGGTTTCGCTGAGCACGAGAGTGGAATCTCGTAAATAACAAGGGTAGGGCGAGCTCCCTTCGTTGTACCTGTGTCCACTCAAGCCACGGTCTTCGCTCTCTCCCTTTAACTCGTATACACTTTTCGTGACTGTGTGAATCTTTCGTCTGTTGCTCTCTCGCTCTTGACTCGACCGCACGATTTTGGCCCTCCTACTAAATCATCGGCGCCCCCGGGGCCGACCTCGCCCACGAGAAATTAGTCGCACGAAATCCTCGCTCTTCCGTCAATACGCTCGCTCGTTCATTCGTACACGCAAGCTGCCGTCGAGAGCGACCAGGCTTCAGGGCTTTGACTGCGGCTCGAGCATCGCGTGCGTGAGTTACGCAGCCTCGAAGGGGTTTCGCTTCTTTTCTTTTTCTACCGTTTCACTGTTGATCTTTTGGCCCAATCTTTGAAAACCTTTCACTAGAAACCCTTCGGATCTTTAAGGCATCTCTGGAAATTGGTATTCTGTTTCTTCTTTTTTTTTTTTTTTGGCCTGCATTCATTGTGTCTCCAGACCGGAACTGTGGAGGAATTGGAATTTTGGGCCAGGAGAAGACATATTTTTTGTCTTGTATTCCTAAAGAAATGTGCATTATTCAAATGTTCTGTAATTTTGATATTGACATTATTGGCGCAGATTTTAATAATTATGTTTTTAGAATACTTTGAGATTATGATGATTCGAAATTGTGCCAGAATAGTCACAACTTTTTTTGGTTTAGCTGCACATGGAGAATATTGTTCCTTGTCATTAAAAAAAAATGTAAATTTTTCTGCTGCGTGGATTTAGAAAATTGAAAACAAGCGTGGCTTTCGACAAATTCGAAATCCGTATAGGAGGCAGCTGTAGCGATGGGATGATTGTATAAAAAATAAATGTGTCTTTCTGAATGCATTCTAATAACTGAAAACTATGTCTGCAGTATCACAAAATATTTAATATAAAACTTTTTTTTAGAGAATCATGCTTTAAAATCGAAGAAATTTCGCAGGTCACTTTCCGGCGAAGGACATTGAATATATTTTCTGCGCAAACATTTCCGAATATAAGAAGAAAAAAACGATTGATTTTTTTTTGTACTCTGTTAATTTCCCGCGACAATTTTCGTTGCCAAAAGTGTTCGTGATTCGTGGCCTGTCTGTAAAAAAGGTGAGATAACCTTACGACCAGAATTCCAAAAAGAATGAAATCAACTCTAATGAATCAATTGAAAAAATAATAAATTTAATGAAAATCAGGTAAATGCCCTGAAAAATACATAATTCTAACTAGCAATTATTATAAATCTTATGACGTCATTAAGTCTCCAGAGAATAAAATTGTAAGTGTCCTTATCATGAAATGTTCAATCTGTGTTACGCCCCCGACGAAAGTGAACATTTCATTTATCTTTTACGAACGACTGACGTGTCGAAGTGCGAGTGTCTTTATCTCCTTCTCTCGAATCAAGATAAAGAAGCAAAAAAAAAAAAAAAACACTTCTCTAACATCCCTACTCACGGATCAATTACCGGCGAGAAAACCTCTTCCTCGACAAAGCCACTCTCCAAAGAATCCTCGTATTACCAAGAACAACAAAACAAAACAACAGACTCAGCTTTCAAAGATAAAAGAAACAAAAGAAGAAGACAAAAAAAAAAAAAAAAAAAAAACAACGGAAAGACCCTCATATCCAGCAAGAAAAAGCTGATTGTACGCGTTCCTGCGGACCACCACTTTGCGGCACAACTAGATACGGCCCTTCAGGGACATGGAGATAAAGGTAGATTACCAGCTTCGTGGAACAAACGAGAGGGACAGAGGTAAAGAGCAAGGCAGAGACGTTGCTAGGTAGGTAGATAGGTAAGGTATACATATATACACACTGAATAGAACTCTCTGGACTGAGCATGAAGCTTTGGATAGGGGTTAAAACGCGAGGTACAAGCCAGAGGAAATCCACGGGTTCAAAGTGAGACAGAACGCAGTCGCGAAGCTGGCGTTTATTAGCGTCCAGTGAGGGCCAACAGCAGCAACAGCAAAGTTAGCTGACCGTCGGACCATCCAGTGGTTACGAGCTTGAGCCAGGGAGCAACGAGCAACGCCACCAGCAGAGGAACTAACGCCGAGCCGCGACTATACAACTACTGTTGGCCATCTCTGGGCAATAGAACCAGGGTCCCGGGTGTGTAGTACTGGTCAACTCAGAGGACACGGAGTACGGCCAGAGTAGGAAACAACGTGAAATGTAGTAGTGTGACGATGTGCGGCCGGTGTGATACCGCGGCGGGAGGGATGATAGAGGAAGTGAAGGCTGATGGGCTCGAGAAGCACCAACAGCAACGCTGGCCACTAAACTCGAAATGGCCAACTCGCCGCTCGGCAGGTTGTCGTTGGTCTCCGCACCATCCACCACTGTAGTGTACCGTCATTCGACGCAATTCCACACTCGGCAGCCCACGTTCGTGTCCGTACGCGAACATATACAGAGGGAGGCAAGCCGCGGCATCCACTTATTCCTCGTAATAGCGGCCGAGCCGTGTGTAACTACACGTACTCGCTCCGGGCAGCACAGTCCACTCGCTTCAAGCCCCACCACCACCACCCTCCACCCATCCCCCTTTATCCTCTATGTCTCTATGTACGTCTCCGCACCTGTACATATCTCTTTCTATCCCATTGCCAACCGGTACTCTAACTGTATCTACACATGCGTCTAGCCGTTGGACACGGCGCAGAGCGAACACACAGCGTAGATTACTCACTGTGTGCATTTCGGGAAAGTTAGGATAATCATTGTAAGTGAAAGAGGATATAGGCATCTGTGTAATAGTCGGTGACGCGTCTAAGTAATTCATTCAATTAAATGTTACACGCGATGTAATAAGGTACGAAAATATTGTGGTTGCATAATTGGACGCATTTTAATAAGATAGAACGAAGTTAGCAAGGATTATGTCACTAAAAAATGCAGTTTTGCATTTTACAACTATGGGACGGACCAATTAGAACAACATGATGAATACAACACCAATGGCTGTTGATTTGGAGAATTGCGGTGTCCCGCATTTACATTAATTCGCAAAACATAAGTGGTACAAATTAACATCGATTTGGTGTTTGTGTTTGTGTGCTTTGTCACTCTGTAGTGCCAATAGGTCCACTACTTTGGTGTAAAATAAAACATCGTTTTTTTTTTACACTTTTACTGCAGTCAGTAAAAATACTGGAGTTTTTTTATAAAGGAAGTTTCGTACAAAAAAATAATAATAATTCTCTGAAATAAATTTTTTTTTTATTGGAAATGCTATAAACTTCCAAAAAAAAAGAAAAAACCAAAATTTTAAAACTCTCTAAAATCCGAATCGTTTTACTTATTTCGTCAAATTACAATACCAAACAACATTGAACGTATCTTCAGTTATGAAGAACTATTTATCCAAATCGTCGAACTTTTGCAAAAGTTAGAGCGACCACGCTCTTTTTTTTTCAAAAAACTCAAAAATTACACAAAATCCAAATGGCTTCATGTATTTTGTCAAAAATCGCAACATTCAAAGAGAGATAACTACTTCACTTGAGTACCAAATTTCAGTCCGATCGCTCGAACGCTTACAGAGTACGTGATTAAATTTTCAAAGCCCCTAACACACACGGACATTTTTTCTGAACCACTTTTCTCGACACTTTGAATCATTCTGAGTGTCCTAATATGAAAATCTCGAAAAAAAAAAAATAGTTCACAAAAACATAGCTTCCTCTATGAGGAAGAAAAAAGTGTCCATATCACCTGAGAAAATGAATATTTATATATGACCATACAGTAGTACATGGTACAATGAAACGCGGTGCAGATTACTGACCACGTGCATCGAGGGAAGGTAACTATTATCAATGTGCGTGAAGGGCTATACACAGGTACGGTAGAGCATAATAGTCGACGTTGGTGTATACATAGATATTAGGTGTACTATCTACGCGTGCGAATCTACTATGGTAACTCTCCCTCCCTTCGCACACTATATCTGCCTTCCACTTTCGTATTCCCCTCTAGCTCTCTACGTCTCTCTGTGTTGTTGGCACGTATAACCGCATAACGTGCGGCATGCATGCAAGCAACCGCGTGTTTCCGTGGGCCGAGAGGATGGAGAACCCGAGGAGAGTGGGACGTATGCGCGGCACTGCTGCCTCTCGGACGGGACTGGCAACACCATCACCACCGACGCCATGATTAGCGTTAAGTCGCCGTTAAGTACGGACCTCGGGCACCGAGATTATCGTATCGGGCGCATTAGCGTTCGATATTAAAATCGCTTGTCGCGTTTAACCCTAGCTCTACCTCCTCGAGTATTCTGTATATTGCACGCGCACCTTTCTGTGTGTGTGTGTGTGTGTGTGTGTGTGTGTGTCGTGTGTTTTCGTATTGGAGAGTGAATGCCTCGAGTTGAGAAAGGCGGGTATTATTAGGTGTTGTATGCTCTATATGCATCATGTTCTATTATTCATAGTCGACGTGCATGAGTGTAAAACGCTAATACAGCGTTGAGAGCACCGGCGTGTTACAGGAAGAAAGATAACGAACGTGGAGCGCGATGAAGTGCGCAATAATCCAGCCAGGCATAAGGCATAAGTCACGTTATATCGGGCATCGACAGTTTCCACAGAATTCGATTCTTATCGAAGGTCGTACCCACTTATTGCTTAATTAATAATCAAAGAGCTCGCGGAGCTGTATGGTACGCGATACATCAATTTAGATATGTCGATATGTAAATTCGTCGGATACTGAGACTGGGATATACAGGCTTGTTGAATAAATATCCAACAATAATTGTCCTTAATGAGCATTTTGTATTCATATTGCGAAACCGTCGGGGAATATTTAGTAGGTCACTGATTAGAGTGATGTCTTAGTCAATCCTAATACCAATATATTCTAACTCATACTGTGCTTTAATGCGTTTCATATTAGTGCTTTGAAAATTCAATAAAAAAAACGTTTGTGACTCAAAAGTTAAATCTAATATTATGTGTTTCACTATCGCGTGAAATTGGAAATAATTTTATAAGCAATAAAGATAAATAATGAAGCGTCGTTTCTCCAACGGAAAAAAAAAACATAGATGGAGCATATTGTATGTAAACAATATATGTTACATATGAAATGAATTTTTGATGAGAAATTTTTGATGAAAATATGCCCAGTGGAAAAGTTCTTACGCTGAATATAATTGTTATTATTCATGGTGATATTCTTTTCTGAGCAAACAATGCTCGAACGTTTATTTTTTATTTCCTTTAAATCAACGACTATCATCAGACGTACAAATTGGACTATCAATTGACTAAAAAATTACTGCAGTCAAAGAAATTCAAAGTTTCATAAAAGATGAACCTCTTCGTTGATTCGAACATTATTATTATTATTATTTGAATAGCCCAATGTTTAAAAGTTTTTTCTGTATTTTATTTCAAATGCCAAAAAATGTATATAAAATTTTACACAGTGGGTATTGAAAGCTCCCCAAAATGGTCACTATCACAAAGCCTCTATGAGAAATTAAGTGAACCAAACTTAGCTCAAATACACAAAGAATTGATTATGGCAGCGTAGCATAAAAAGCCAAAAAGCCTTCATCACCATTTCATCACCCTCCTATAATTTATCCTCCTCTTCGAATTCATTGTGTAAACATAATACAATCATACTAAAATGACTTGTGAACTTTAGACCCAAAGTGAACAGCATTACGGCAAATTTGCAATACAATTGGTACCCCCTGGAATTAGACTAAGTGTGAGTGTTTCATATGTGTTGAAGTTACTGCGACAACTGAGCGTATACATAATTACTGTATCTCCATTGTGTACTAAATTCTACAATCTCGCAAGGTCGTTCGATAAATTTTAGCTTTATCAGGCTAGAGCGCTCGAGCGATTAGTCTGGAAAGACGGATGTTACCGAGTTTATCCACCCTCGATATCGCACGTCCAGATGTATTATCAGCGACCTCCTCCCCGCGCTTCCGTCGCGCCTCACCATCTCGCGATACAACGCGGATGGGGCTCGCTGCTCCAGATTATATTTAGAGCGGAGCAGAGACGTACGAGGAGAAGAGTGAAGAGCACAACCAGCAATGCAATAGACATGTGTGTTCTGTGCATAGCACTGTTGGGGTGATTAGAAGATTAGAACGAGCTGTTGTGGATTACTCCTCTATAGTGGAAGTACGGCTCTTGGCTGGAATAGCTCGTAGAATCTTCCTCACGCATTCCATTTCAATCCCAAAGCTACATCTCCCTCGTTCGTTGTCTTGGCAATGAGGCAACAAGAAAGGAGACTTACCTCCACCTATATATAAGTACAGACGTCAACGTGACGACGATGTAGAGGCAGAGAGAGAGAGAGATAGATAGAGAGAAAGAGATGAGAAATAATTCCGACGCAGTCCTTTTGTCAACACCGGAGCGTGATATCTCTCTTCATTCGAATTAAGTGGTGAGGATCGAGAGAGAAACATCGAGGGGATTAATAATTTGCCGGGTGTAGAGCGCGAGCTAACGGTGTCCAATCGTGGCGGGTTATCTGACGTCGGTTTCCATCTCTCGTGTCGTTCCTTCCTCCTCTCGCACTTCACTTGCTATTCACCATCCCGAAGAATCAAGAGCTGCCTCTCTTGCCAGCCTCAGTCTCTCACAGCTTGCCAAAAAGCCTCGAATCACATCCGTCACCCGTGGCGAATCGTTCTCCCGCGCCCTTTGCTTTTGCTCGGTTGTCCCATGTAGCATGCTCGAATGGCCCGGCTCTCCTTTCCCCGTCCTCTCTTGATCCGGAAGACCCGGCGGACGCCTCGTCGTTAATCGACTCACGACAAGTCTTCGACACGACCTACCAACTGACGACCACCAGCAATATCGACGGCGAGCAAGCGGAGTTACTCTGACGTACAACTACATTGAAAATCAACCGGAGATGGACGAGCAAAGTCAAGCTGAGTGAACAGCCACCGAAATCAGACTGAAACGTTTCCCTCTTAGGGGGCTCTTAGACACGTGTCCCAACTGAGAATATTAGACGGGAGGCTAGCTCGCTTGTCAACTGAATTCCAGAAGATTGGTCGGAAGGAAAAAGAAAATACGACAACAATTGTGCGAATGTCTGCAGTGAATTTTGTGGTTCTTTTGGCCAATATCGGTAACAATCGCTCGTTTATTCATCTCCATGTTTTGAAATTACCAACGACGCAGAGATACGTTTTCAAATTGAACCAAAGCTCTACAATAGTATAGTTACGATAGCTCATAAATTGTATTTATAGCTACTTCTTATAGCAATGTTTACTATATTTATGATTAAATCTTGCGAGATAATAAGCACGTAAAATCGAATATTCGAGGCCACCATTCGAGGCGACTAAAATGAGTTCAAGGCTACTCGAATAGTAGTTTGAATCGTAGCTTCTTATTGGTTAGTTGGATAAGCCAAATTTTGCTTGTTCTCGTGAAAAGAATGTTCTTTGGAGGGTTTCGTATGAGGACATTCCAAATGGTCTAAAATTTGGAGAAAAGTGGTTTATTAAAAGTGTCAATGAATTATTTTCTCACATAATTGAACGAAGTTGTTTGGGATCTCATTATTAAGAATGGAATTCTCAAGTGTCTACATCTTGTAAAAAGAATGAAGTCCTATCTACTTTTACACCAGACGTTCTTCCTCCTTCTGGCGAAAAAAAAAATGTATTTCTTTAATCACACAATTTTGTGTGACTATATGGAAATATATAGTACATCACATGTTACACGCCTATTCTTTTATTATTCCATGTGCTAAGCCACCATCATAAAATGTGAAAAACATGCAATCTTGTGATAATTGCAGTACGTCATCGTCAACACCTCTCTGCTCGAGCTCGTTGCTGAGCATTTCGTTCTCGAGTTCTTCCATAATAATTCCTCCTTCGGCTTACCCCTCAACCCCTCATTCCAATTTCGCTTCCGGTCGAGCGCGTCGCAACGCTCCGACTGTGCTTGCTCGGGCATTCGAGTGCACACTACTCGTAGAGCACGTAGTGCCACGAGTGGCAGCCATAGAACCGAGTAGAAGTAGAGTCACAGAGGGAGCTGAGTAGAAATGGGTGGAAGGAGCGAAAATGGAAAAGCGAAAGCGAACTGTTGGCGATGTGTTACACGTAGAATGTCGGTTCTTCCAAGGTGTGCGGTAAAATACGTAAGTCAAAGTACTCCAACGGAGCGACGAGACGAGAGAACGAGTGCGCGCACAAGCGAGAAAACTGAAGAGAGACTAGACGGATAGTAGTAAGAGAAGAGCAGTAGCAGACCGAGAGTCGAAGCAAAGTAGAGACCGGCTCCGGCTCTGGCTCACGTACGTGTTCGGTGCATACAACTGGAGCATATAGCAGAGCGACGCCGAGCTTCCCAAGGGAGGAAGCAACATAGAAAGACAGAAAATTAAAGAGTGAGATGAAAAGTCAAGTCTGTGCTGCTTTCACTGTAAATCTAAGAGTGTGTTGCGAAGTATACATCAGTTTCGTGTCATTACTATTGTAGTCTCTTTTTACATATTTACTCTGTTATTCGGGCGTTACTGTTCTTACGTAAATTAAACACATTTTAAGGATTTTGTAACGCTTCACAAGTGAAATCAGTGCTTTATATTTTCGTGTATTCATCACTGATAGATACATTCGTCGTTGTGAATTAAATAAAAATATTACATTTTTAATGGTAATATCCAAAGAGGAATAATTTTATCAAATAGAATAAGTGTAGTTCCTAAAACTACAGACTATTTTAATGAACAATTTCTTTCTCTAGGTCTGTCATTTTGAACATTACGCACTATGACATATGTAGATGGTCAAGATTTGTAGAGCTTCTTTTAACAAACAGAATTACATCGCTAGAATCGAGGTGGTTGTTCTCTTGGTTTTCAGTTCAAAGTTATCGATTGACATAAACACTCTAAGTATATAAAAATGGCGTTTACAGTAATGTACCTTTTGTTACAGGTTCTCAAGAAAAAATTGCCCTTTCGGACTACAATGTTATTGCGATGAGAGTAAGACTTGATAGAATGTAATCCATCGACCGATTGGACTTCAATCTACAGACATAAATTTCAATTTACAGACATAAAATACATTTGTCACTCGTCTGGATAATAAATATAATACACAGAAAAACGAAGTTTGTTTAGCTGGCCCAATCCCCTTAAACGTGTGAAAAGTCAGCGACATAAAAAAGAAAGAAATGAGGAACACTTGGTAACATACAAATCGATATACAATATGCTTCCATATATATGTCTCGTCACTCGGTTCGTAATCTTCATCAGCCCCTGGCTATTTTCTTCCCTCCAACTTAAACCCAAGACACTCCGCACTCTCATCTGTCGTGTCCCCGTAGTTCTTCGCTCCAGTATCGTGCATACACGCTAGTTCATGTGATATACCAACCGCGATACACACGTATCCGCATGTAATAATGCACACATGTGTGTGCGCCTAATACATACAATATATATATACACACACACACACACACACACACACACACAGCATGTAACTCCTCGCATCCCTGACCCGCATTATGCGTATACGCCAGCGTGCATTCACGGCTCGCCGAGACAAAAGAGCTCGCCTCCTTGGGTGGCTCTCGCGCGCGCTCCACAGCAGCCCATCTCCTTTTCCAGGGAGTGGAAGAGAGCGAGAGAATCGTCCCATCAGCCTTCTGAGATGTCGTGAAAGACAGAGAGCAAGAGAGAGAGAGAGAGAAAGGAGGGAAACAAGAAGCAAGACAGCAAGGCGAGGAGAACCTAAGAGCACGTGAGCTATGTAGCTCCTGCGGTGAAGACCCGAGCGAGTACAACAGATAAATATATGTGTTGATGTAACGGAGACAGACAAACTCTACAGAACCGCGCAATGGGCTCCACGCACCTATATCCCACTGCTCCTCTACACGTATCCAAAAGCGTCACGTGTGTTAGATAGTGTACACACGAAGAGGTTCGCGAACAAGAGAGCTCGTTGATTGGCCGGGCTCGGTCTTCCATTGGCTGCTTCATTGACCGCACGATCTTCGTGTCAACCTCGAGTCCGCGCGGACTGTTCTCTCGCCACGTTACTGCACTCCATAGCTGGCTGGCTCGGTTCTCTCATCTACCCGTCTCTCAGACTCCCACGATTTGAACCCTCCGCTCGTCTCTGTTGAACGCGTGCTCGGCAAACGCTTGCTCGCTTGCTTGCTGTGTTCCTCGCCGCCTGGTTCCCGAAGCCACCACATGGGCTTCACCACTGTTACTCTATGTGTAGACTCTCCGTCTGCGTTCGTCGCATTTGCTTCAACGTTGAATTCCCTCACGTTTCTCGCTCCATCTTTGGGTTGGCTCATCTCTTCCCTGTTCGAAGCATGAAGCTTTCCTATCGCGCTGTCTCGATTTCTCACTCGACATGTTTCCCATCTCGCTTCGATCTACAGCGTTATTACTAACGCTATCCCCTTTATCCTCCCACATCGGCCGGTATACGTATACACAAACTCGGCAAGCTCGAGCTATCCAGGCAGCCCCTCGAAAACAGTCTCTCAGCGGCCAAAGCAGCAAGATCCCCACGACGAGATATGAATTCTCTTCCTTTTATATTCCACGCTTGCCTGCCCTCCATTTTGCTTGCTCGGGGCCCTTGTCTGCCTCGACGATCTCCGACTACCGTATGTGTAGACGTCGCCCGGCTAGCTTGGCTATATCTCGTCGGCACTTCTACTCTCCACCTCTTTCACTATTTTCTCTCTCCCTTGCTGTCGCGCTTCTTTGGCCCCCATGGCCTCTTCACTCGTTTTAGCTATCTCCGTTTGGCTTCGCTGGTACTTCTCGCTCTTGCACATTTGAGCTCAAGCTTTCCAGGCACTGGTGGCTCCAGGAGATCGTGCTTCGTTCCTTCTACTTGGACGTCGTCGTCGTCGTCGTCGTCCTCGTCGTCGTTGTGTCTTCCATGTCCCATCTTCTCCTGGCGTCCTCTTCATCGTCGCTTCGCTTCATACCCCCCCCGGCGTTCTTCATTCCATCTCACTTCTTTTGCTCCCTTGCATCTCAGCATCTTTCACCTCGATGACGCGCTGCTTTGTGCCAGTGTCGAGTGTGCACTCACTCACCCATGCTGCTTCTTCACTCATCTCTTCTCTTCTGCATCTTTTTTCTCGTACCATCTCTTGGCTTCTCGACGGTGCATCTTTTTCTTCCTTCATGCTGGCGAACTTCGTAGCTGTAAGACGAAAGCGTACGTGGCCCACCACGTATAATGTATGTATCCATTTGTGTACACACCACGAGTCCATGGAGGTATATCCAGTGTAACCAATGAACATGGTGCAGCTTCGGTCCAACCAAGCAACGTTGTATCTATAGGACACAGTGTAGGATCGTTGGTCGACTCTTTATCTTTCTCTCTCTCTCTCTTTCGCCCTTTTTTTCTTTTTCACTTTCTTATTGCATACTATAAGCTTCGCTACGTCCCCGCTGTGAGTTTCGAGGCGGTTAGGTAGGCGGTCTGGCTGAACACGCAAACACGATGAGAAGGAAGAACGACGGGGAAGAGGGAGGCAAGACACTTAAGGTGGCGGTGTTCGATATTAAAAACAATCAAAAAAGGATCCATCAATTAGCGGTAATGTACCGAACGCTCTTTGGCAAGAGAGAACCACCTCGACTCCTCGAGCCACTATGCGAATGAACAGAGTCGAGACTGTGTCTTCGTGTATATAACGATACACAGCGTACAAGCACGAGTTAAATGCACTACGAGAGTGAGCGTGTGCGGTATACGAAGTAACGTTACACCCAGCAGAAATTGGTATCATTTCGGTTCGTTAGTCGAGAGACCACCACGAGGCTTTCGACCCTCGTGTATATAGCCTTAATGCATCGTACAGCAGCGTCTACGTGTAGTGGACAGTCAAGTGTATTGCTAATGCGTATGTAACGCGAGTGACCTAAGCGTTATTCAAGTACGCGCGCACTGCTTGCGGCAAAACTTAACCAACTAACGTAACGACTCGGCTGACCGGAGCAGTAAGACCAATGATCATCAACTACATGGCCCAATTTGTTCTGGTCACTCTTTGACGTTCGTACAACCCACAGATCGTCAATCTCATTGTGAACGTAACTCAAAAGCCTATCAAGTTGATGAACAAGAGGAACAGCCAAGAAAGCGTTCAACTGCAACGGAATTTCTTGAATTCTCGTGAAAAGTTGACAATGATTTTTTTGTACACGAAAATGCTGTCAAGTTCTAGTTTATAAAATTTAAAAAAATGCGTTAATGACTCAACAAACAGAGTTACAAGGTTGGATATTAATATTGCAATATATTGTCATTTTTGCAGCAAAGAATTGATTATCGATCTTTTTGTGAATATCACAATATTTCCATTCTTGTCATCTCAATTTTCGTTCAACATGATAGCAAACATTTTATACTGAAAACGTGAAGATCGTGATATTTTGTTCACTTTCGTCTCGCAAAACGGTTATGTAAATTGATGACTTTCCTTGCTAGTACAATAACTATCGTAATTTTTTCATGGATCTTCTTCACATTTGGTACGCACCTGGGCTGCTCATACAATAATGTTTAATCGCGATTCGGTTGAGAGGTTCGAATTTTCCAGAATTTTACAAAATTTTCAAAAATATTATTCAACGCTATAATTTTCGAAAATTACAAAATATCAGGCTGAAAGATTGTACACAAATGGACTAACATTGAACGATGATCGATGCCAAATTTGGCGACAATCGATAGATTAAAATTTGTTGAGATTTTGAATTCTTTGAAAAACGTCGATCGTCCAATAGCTCGCCGAAATTTCGAGATATCGGGCCGAAATTTTCTATATAAATGGTCTAGCATTAAGTAATGATTGGTATGGAATTTGACGAGAATCGATAGAATGCTTCTAATTTTACAAGAATTTAAATACTTAGCCACATTAAATATTTATGAAAAAAAAAAATCCTGGATAAAACTGTAAGGAATTCGTTTTTATATCAGTAATTTCATATAAACAACATACAACTTTGGTACAAGACACTTTTGTGGAGAACCGTCATTTCAATAGTCATTCCAATGTATTTTTAAAAATGGGACACCCCCCCTGTAAACATATAGTAACAGTGAATGCCGTTTAATTTCTACTTCAATCACAGAACATCGCACGTTCATATCTCTCGTGCCAATGATACATTGCATGCGAGTATAACTAGACTGTACTATACTGTTAGTGGAATCTGGTGTCTGTGTGTGTGTGTGTGTGTGTTTGTGTATACACGTTCGTCGATGTGTACGCACGTGGAGAAACGAATCTAGCTGGAGCAGCAGTACCAGCAGCAGCAGCAGACCGCGTACTACGTCGAGAAGGCTCGAGGTATAGGAGTGGACGATAGGGTACAGGGCAGCAGCAGTAGCAGCAGCAGCAGAGCTCACATAGCGTAGTTGCGGCGTGGGCGCGGTGAACCCGCCTGCGAGTCGGCGCCCAACCGCACGCCGCGGTGTATCCTCGTCCCGCGCATTCAACCCCGAACCCTGCTGCTGCTGCTGCTGCTGCTACTGCTGCTGTTCCAAAACGACCGAGAGTGCCGTGACAAAAGCGGAAAATTTGGCTTTAAGCGGCTGTGTGCTGTGGCGTTTGGCGAGTCGAGACGACGGGACCCGACTCTGTCGAGAGCCCCGAGGCAAAACTTCACATACTATACATGTATAAAGTTATATGTGTCAATATAGCTGTATGTAGATGTGGCATATGTAAAGTTATGTATATAGCTGAATTGTAGAGTCGAAGGTAGGTATAGAAGATAGGTAGATAGAGGTGTACACGAGGGGGGCGGGGGTACATTTTCCACGGGGGTTGTGAAACCCCCCCCCCCCCCTTCCATGCACTGCTTGCTGTGTGCGCTTGCTTGCGGAGCAGCACGCTGCTGCTGCTGCTACTGCTGCTGTATGGCTGCGGATGGTGCGGTATAGCGGTTTGGGGTGGTTAGGGCAGAAGCACCACAAGGGTGGTCAAACCGCAAACGAGACCACCGTCCTGGCTATCTGCTATCTGGATAACCGCCACTATACCGCCACCATCACCACGGACGCCAGAGCCTCCACCACCGACGCCACGTCTGGTCTGGTGCTGCTGCTGCTGCTGCTGCTGCTGCTGGTGCTGCTGTTACTGGTGTAGCCGACGGGGATGCACCCCCGACTGGACCCATCCCTCCAACGAACTCGACTCTGAACGACCACTACTACTACTACTACTACTCGCAACAGCTCGCCCTATCGCAAGAGGGAGACCTCAACGGCTATATGTGTCATAGATACGAACGTAGAAACGCATCCGAATGAGTATCTTATTGGCAGTGTTAAGGGCTTATAGTATGACTAATTGTGGAGCACTTTGTGATTACGCCTTGAGTCACTATTCAGACGATTTATAGATATATTAACGAGATTAGACGGCTGTTAGCAAGTTGTATGTAGTACAGGATAATCTCGTTAAGGGGAGACTGCCAGTGAAATTTTGATATAGTCTACAGTTATCATAATACATCCATTATTTTAGGGATTAATTTTATTTTTTATTTTTGAAAAATAAAAATAGCCTGCAAAGTAGAGCCTCGCAAATTGCTTCCTCGTTATTTTGTATGCTTTGACAAAGCATTTTTTTTTAAAAAGATTCTTCTCTGAGGAAGCCGAAAATGATCGATATAATTCCTTGTAAAGGTAGCTTTGTAAAAAAAAAAAACCTTGTCGAAGATACAAAGTAATGGGGAAGCAGGTTGCAAGGTTTTGCTTTGCAGGTTTTTTTTAGTACGTTACTGGAAAAATCGGTTAAAAAAAAGTCAACGTCATCGAAGATTATAAGAATATTGATTTTAAATTATAGGACAAAGCAGTTGTTTGTGATGTTAGCAACAAAAAATTCTTTAGTACAAGAATTTTTTCATGATTGTGAAATTTCCATTTTCGTCAATTTTTAAGAATGCTTCTATAAAACTTCACTTCAATGTACTTGAAACTTGCGATATTACAAAATGGAATGTTTTTACTGAAAAATACCCGAACCTCGCGACATAAAAATACAAAAATAAGAAAAAAAAAGCTAAGAAAACTGTACGTGTCCTCAGAAAAATTAGAAAATTAATTCCACACTAAAAAAAACTGTAAAGTTTTCTACTCCAATTTCTTAAGCAATACATCAATAAATTATTGGCATTATTTAATGAAAAATGTTTAAATAAATATACACTGAATAAAAAGACCAGAACTGAATATAGAACTTGTCCAGTATAAATTATAATTTAAAAATATATTCTTAATGTATCCTTCAAACATCCTTCTATATCGTAGAGAAATCTCGCTAATAGCCAGTTATTTCGTTCGAGCTGCAGGAAGCAAGTCACAAAACTCTGCTTTCGAGCTAACACACTCATAACAATTAACTGACAGATAAGCTACGATTGTAACTCTTAGTACCTCAAATTATTTCCACACCAGAGCTTCTTTGTGATCCCAACAATACTGGTGAATCATTGGGATAATGATTATCATTTGTCGATACAATCGAGGGCTGTCTGTCGTTTTGAAAATGAACGCACTATTTACACCTGAAATTCTTTTTATAGTCAAGATGTACGATATGACTTTTACCGCGAGAGCATTTCTGTTGATGACCAAAGATTTCCATATCTCGATAGCCATCGAATGTTGTAGATTGACCAAGGTACGCGTTTCATAGATCAACACAGATATAAACACAGATCTGACGTAAGATAACTCCTGTCCGATATCCTTAAAATGAGTCGTCGATTTTGTGATTACAAGCATTATATATGTTCGTCATCGTATCTTGGGTATTAGGTACATACCTGCCGGTACTGATTTCACGCTGATTACGGTCATTCGATCATCGATAACAATTCTTTATCATCCTCTTTATCTCCTTCTCTCTCAGTTCTAGCTTTCTCATTGTTACCACGAAAAAAGAAAGATCGTCAGAGCTTTCATCTTTCTTTTTAGACCTTTGTTTCTGTCTTTTTAGTACATGAAGAAAAGAATCCAGCAACAAAGTAGAACCTTGCAAGTTTTGCTACCGTTTTATTTTGGGCCTTTGACAAAGCTTCGAATTTTACAAAGATACCTCTACGAGGAAGTATGTTGAACAATTTTAGCTTCCTCATAGAGGAATCTTTGTAAAAAAAAAAAAGGGTTTGTCAAAAATACAAAATAATGAGAAATGACGTTGCAACGTTCTACTTTAGAGGCTTGTTTGAGCTCGAACGACATTTGAATAAAAAATGCAAAATATAAAATTTGAACGGTTCGATCGATTTGCGTCAATTTTTTTACTCAAACCTTGATCAATGATTGTCTATATGTGAACTGAATTGAAGCTAAATCTGCAAAAAATGTCAATATTTTTTTTTGTTCATGACAACAATTATTCCTTTCTTATCGAGCAAAATCGTAATTTACCAAAACACAACGTTCCTTTGACTGAAGTCACCGTTGATAATCAATAATTGTCAAATTTCGTGGAAAATTTGTTATCTCAGATAAAATGGATCAAATGCATCAAAATTTCGACGTACTGTTTTACTGGGGTTGAACAAAATGAATTTCAATATTCACTTACTAAATACGAATCAATAGATAAATCAGCAGTCAAATGACACGTATTTACTATATATATATCCATCCATATATATTGTGATGCAATGTACCGAAGCTAATCGTGAACAGAGGATATTTCGATGGGGAGACAATACGTGGATGCAATTGTCTAACGATTTTCAGTCTATGCACCTGTTCGCACGCTAACAAATATTCAAAGTTGCAGTACAAACCAACCAATATACTATAATTCATATATATATATATATAATTTATAGAACAGAGCATGTATACATAGATTTGAGGGTAGAATAGACTGTCCGCAAGTACATCCCCCGGATGCAATACACTTGACAGAATCACCATTAATCGCATTCGCTCTTTCGCGCTCACGTTCGTCTGAACACACAGGAGCTTAACCCCTTCCAGTCGCTAAACAGTTGATAGCACTTTATTATATATTCCCCAAAAATCAAATTCGCTTTTCAGCTGTAATCTTTTTATTCTCTCGAAGCTGAGAAGTCATGGTATCACGAGAAATAGTTCTATTCTCCAATTTTCAGAGATCCACATCTAAATTTCTTTTTCTCATCTTTTCTGATGTGAGCTGTCTATATAAATGAATTAAATGAATTTTATCTGCAGAATTTTTCTGATGTATCAAACAAAATTATGAACACGTCGAAATTATTATACGTTTTCACATAAATTGAGGCAAAAAATGTAAAAATTCAATTATATTGAAAAGACAATTTTGTAAAATTAATCCCAAGTTTTAAAAAATATTTCTTTGATACTCAAATGAAGATACGAAATTTTCAGTAAAGAAAAAGCGTCGTTGTCCCAACGAAACTTTATTCTGAGTGCATCAGTAGTCAGGATCTTGTCTTGCAGGTCCAAAAATGGGAATAATCACTATTTCGACTGACACTGTAACAGCCTTTAGTATCAGAAGAATAAACGGGACTCGAGTGAAGAGGCTTTTCATTTCATATGGAATACCCGATGCACAATACGCGCTACAGATTCCATCGAAATGATCCGATCAACTTTCCGCGTTTATTAATCGCCGGGTTGGCCTGATCGAGCTATAGCTCTGTGAATTTGCATGTCCACGAACATATCTGCAGTAGTTACACGTGCCGTCTATAGGTAGGGGTAGAAAAACAAAATTGCATGGACGAAACCGCAGTTCGCGCACCCTACAGTACAGCACAACGTGCTCACACTCGAATACACGGTAAATTCGCACGAGGAGGCACGTAAACGAAGGGGCACGGTTACAGGGAGAGAGAGAGAGAGAGAAAAAGAGAGAAGGAGAGAGGGAGAGAGAAAGCTCCACAGGGTATTATAGAGACGGAGATACGTATAGACAGGGGATTACACGAGAGCCAGGGAAAATTGTAGTATTGTATAGGCGCGTGCACGCGATATAGCAGAGAGAATCACGCCCTCGGCTCTGGACTCTGTCGATCGTGTATGCTATACATACAAACGAAAATTGCACATATTCGCGAATGGCTGCACTCTGCACCTACGCAATTGTCCGGTGCATATAGTATGTATGGGCCATTTCACCTGATTTCCAAATGAATATTAAGATTTTCTTTAAATAATCTGAAAAAAAAACTTCTGAAAATCATATGTTGTATAAAAAAAAAAAATTCTAGCTGCTGTCTATTGTAAAGTTACTATTTTTTTTTCTTTTCATTCTAAAAAGAATTCGAAAAATATAGAAGGGAACGTCGGCCCACTTTGGCTCGGTTACACAAAAATATTTATTTTTCAAAAATTCTTCATATTTAAAAAATCTTTCGTTCGATAATTTATTTTTCAAAAATCGTAGATAATTAAAAATGTCTACAAAAAAAGATTTTTCTTTTAAATTAGCACTTTTTAGAGTTATGTCAATCATATAAGAAATTGGAAACACCCAATCGGAAGAGCTAAGGGTCAGATCCAGGTCGGAATCAGAGGTGGAATGCCCGATATACAATACACGTCTGTGTATATACAGAAATAGGATAGGTATATATCTGAAGGTACAGAGCACTCCACAACAGCAACGGAACGTCAATTCGTGTGGTGATCCAACGCTCTCGCTCACTCCCGGAAATCGCTCGGGCTATTCGGCAATTCGTTTGTTCGCACCCTCGTATGCCGTACATGCGACGACGAGGACTCCCTTTACCCTCCGTTTACGCTCCCGAGTATCGCATCACTTTTACTCGACCCGCACGCACCCAGCCCCTCGTTTTTCCGAGCAGCAACCTATATGCTCATTCGAATCCCTCCCGCGCTATTCAACGCTACGTACAAATCCCATATCACCCCATTCGGACTTGAATGCTAACGCCCCCGCGCGCGCGCGCCTTCGATTCGTCGAGATACTGTAATTTTCGGTGTTGCGTCAAACGCCCGTGAAACAACGGCTGTTAGGTCTGTTTTGGATTTTGGCATTGAGGCTGATAGCGGAGACGACGCGAGGTTGGCTTTTATAGCGATGGTATAATACACTGGAAAAAGTAAATTAATTCTTTTTTATGTTTAATGGTAAATTGTTGGTCCACTATTTTGTTTCCTCATGGACCAAGCTTAGGAAATATTTTTTTTAAGATACTTTCGTCTTAGTAAAATTAAAAGTGTCTGGAAGTTTGAGAAAAATAGTGTACAAAAATATCTGTCTGTGTGTGTCTGGGTGTGAATCAGTCATGAAAAATTTAAACCGCGATAATTCGAGAATGCTTCGATCAAGAGACGCGGCAGTGTCTCGACTCTAAGTATTAAAAAAAAAAAAAAATTTAATTGATGGAAACTCCACTTTGGTCTGCGCTGATCTGATCTCATGTCAATAAATCAATGCAGCCTTTAATGCATTATCCGGCTTTGAAATTTGTTGAAAAATTTTGTTCGCTCGACAGCTCTTATAATTGATGAGTTATCGGGCGAGATTCTTCTTCAAAATTGGGGCAATATCGATCGGTGTTTCGTATTTCGTATCGGTGTTTGGTATTGAATTTAGCGAGAATCGCTGAAAGAATTAAACATTTTTTGAAAATTTGAATTTTTAAATTTTTTTTTTTAAATTTGAATTTTTTAAAATATTTTTGAAAATTTGAATTTTTTAAAAATTTTTTGAAAATTTGAATTTTTTAAAAATTTTTTGAAAATTTGAATTTTTTAACAAAAATTTTGAAAATTTGAATTTTTTAAAAATTTTGAAAATTTGAATTTTTTAAAAATCTTATGAAAAATTATTGTATATTTTGCGTAATCGACTGAGTCTCATCCTATCGAGGCGAGGCAATAGTGTACAAATTATTTGAAGCTCGAACTTTGGGCTAAACATAACATAAACATAATAACATTTTCCTCGATTCCAAAAAGTTCATTCATTTTGAAAGCTGAAAGATGGACAATATTGTATAATAATTTCTAGAGTAGGAAATCGATTTCCGGTCTCTATTAACTTCACACAAATGTCATACCAACATTTCGACGACATTATTCAAAAACAATTGCGCAGAAAATTTTTTGTAAATATTTATTCTCCAACTTTTCGAATCCAAATTTTCGATGCCGCTTGCGCGCAATCAAGATGCACTGACACCAAATTTGCATATCAAATACTAATGTAAAACAAGCGCCAAATAAAGCAGGCGTGATATTAAAAAAAATATATATTGTCTTTTATCAATTTTTGAATTTTGTTTTTTCAATTTATTTCTCCACCAAAATTGCCTTGTGTATTTACGTTCTATCCCTGTTATACCTGATCAAATATTCCCACGCTATGGCATAGAGAGCATAGAATCGTTTGTTTCTCTATTTGCTGAAATTATTTGGCCGGTCTCGTGAAACAAATGTTATTAGCGGATGCATATCGTGGCTGAGTGAGAGAGAAATAAAGATGACAATCAGGGAGGCGCAAAACAGGCCAGCAAACGTATAAAGAGCGGCGGTATATTCGAGAAATGTATGTACACCGGTAAAACCGAGAGATATCGAAAAAGAGGGTCGAGCCGTGCGAGGGTGGCCCAGCCGCAGGCTGTTTATTAGTGTCCAATTGTGAAGAGAACGAGAGGAAGAGAGCTTTGGGAAAGTGTATTGAAACGCGAGAGAGGGAGATATAGAGCCGCGGGGATAACTCGCTCATTTGCGTGCCTGTTAATTTGCCACCAATGCCGCCGCCAACTCGGACGCCCCGACGCCGGGGTTCGCCAGAGAGAGAGACAGAGAGAGACAGAGCAAGAGAGAGAGAGAGAGAGAAAGCTGGGATGCATATGCACGGTGTGCCACGCCGTGAGACCGCAGAGTGCCACGGCCGCCCGTGATGCTCGTCGACCGAACCCTCTCTCGTGTATTAGTGTTCGTCAACGTTAATGTACCCGACGAGAATCTCTGTTCGCCGCTCCAGAATAAATATATGCGCGCGAGCGCCGCAACAGCCAGCGAGATATAGTCTCTCTGATATGTCTCGCGTGCTACATGTATTTTACACTAACAGCTTTTACCGTATATATATATATATATATATATATATATGTATAGCAAATGTAAACGTTGCAGGTATAAGACATTCAGTAAACCCACGCGAGGGAATTCGTGTATCTCTCTCTCTTTCTCTCGTGCATATACTGCAGATTGCATGTCTCCGCGAGTTTTTGCTCAGGTATAATTATACACATACATGTATTCACTGGGCTCTCACAGCAAAGGCGATCAGTGTATTTTAACACATCTTTTTTATTTTTTTTTTTTACTTCCAGAGAATATCATTGACTTTGTTGTAGAAAAATGTGATGTATATACGTTTTTTGATCGGTTGCTGGTGAGACTGAGGCTGCAGCTGTTTACTGTAAAGAAGAGTGTATTTTTTTATGCACTTTTTCATCGCTGTTTATGTCGTCAAAACGTGCTAATGGAGCAGCGTATAGTGATATTTTGCCTTGTCTGATCGGGACGATGAATTTCCATGGTTAATGTTGGGGGGAATAAAAGTATCTCGAAGAAAAGATTATTATTTTCTTTGGTAGAATTGAAGACGTTTTATCGACGAATTACACCTTTTTTTTTCGTTGCAATAACTTTTTTTTTCTTTTTTATCTAGCAAATATGAAATTTACCAACATGGCGATCGTTGCTTTGATTAACTGATATTATTGATGAATCGATAATCGTGAAATCACGTGGAAAAACGTCTGAGTGATTTCTCGTGATTTACAAAAGTTTTTTTCCAAAACATTCTTCTGAATGTTTTCGACGATTCTGAGTGTCCTCACATGAAAAACACGAAAAAATTGATTATTCTTTTTCTTCGTGAAAACAAAGCTTCCTCTATGAGGAGGCAAACAAGGCTGCAAAGTCGAACTTTGCAAATTGCGAACAATCGCACGAATGTAATATTTAAAATTTACGTCTCTCACCAGTGCAAACTTTAAATTTTAATATAATTTCCGTTTGTCTAGTAGTTCATCGAAAATTGGCACCGATAAACAAGCGCCATTTGTTCCACTCGAATAAACCGGAAGAATCGACGGAACTGGAGCCAAGAAACAAAGCGGTGTGTTCAAGCTTCTTGAACTTCAGTTACGTATATAGTTTGGCGGCAGGGTGGCGAGGGGGGGGGGGGGGGGGGGGGAGACAAAGGAGCTGCTCGAGAAGTATAAACACTGTATGTATTCCCGCGACTGAAACTCGGCATGCGAGGTTGGGGTAAGCCAAAACTCGTCTTCCGCTTACGCGAACACAGCGCGTTCGTATCTGCCAAGGAGCTGTGTACAAGCTGGGCGCGATCGGTGAGTTTATGTGCACGCGAGAAGAGCGAGGCATGCAAACAGGGCGGCTGGCTGGCTGGCTGGCTGGCTTGCTGGCTCTGTAGGACGGAGGCGGGCGCGCGCGTTTAATGAAAATCCCGGCGGCTTGCCGCCACTCCGCTTGTATAACCGTGGATGTATAGATGCTTATATACTGTGGGGTTAGCATAGTCGGGCTGAAAGGCACGAAAGGAAGCACAACGCCGGCGGGCCCACCCAGGCGCGTTTGCGAAGCTTCAACATACACGTATATATGTATATATATATATATGTATAGGAACGTCCCACCAATATGAGGATACGTGAGTTCGTTGAATGTGCTATATGTTCGATAGTGCAAGTATTTTCAGAGTCGAGATGAGAGGAGAACGCGAATTTGTATATGCCGGCATTGGGGAAACGAGAAGTGAGTGAGGAAAGAGAGTGAGAGAGAGGACGAGATTATCCGAGGAAGTAAGAATGACCAGGAAGCCAGGAGGACACGCGGGATCTTGGTTGGGAATGTTGGCAAATAAGCCTGCTGTATCGTCTTGTTAAATAACAAACGAGGGACATACGTAATTTTGGTTTGAAATCAAATTTGTGAAATACCGTCGATTTACCACAAAATTATGAACTCTAAATTGGTCCTGCAGTTGTGCATATGAGACATTTTACGAGGATGCAGATTAGTACTGCGCAGGCAGAATTCATGGAATGTTTTTGTGAGGGTAATTTGATTTTTTATTCAGCTAAGTTTGTGTTCAATTTTTTTTTTTTTTTTTTTTTTTTTTTTTTGCAACGATAAACGCTTTGTACGAAGATTCTGTCTGGTACGAGTATAGGAATTTCCATTCGAAGATCTTTCGGAGAAGTAATAATTGTCACGGTGACGTGCGCACGGAATTTTTGCATTTAATAAACACGAGTCTTTATTCTTGGATATTCTCGTTTTTCGCCTACTGCGACGCTGTAGTTGGGAACAATAATTGATAAGCTGGGTTAGTAAAGATTAAAAAATTGTAATTAGAAATTTAGAAAAAAAAATGTTTTTTGTAAAAAAAAAAAACATCATATATTGTCAATAAAATTAACAAAGATTCACAATTTCTTCAGAGAATCTTTTTTTTTTATAACTATTTAAGACAAAAACAGTTCTGTATTTAACAAAAAATTTTTAAAAATCATTAGAAGGGTCTTTTAAAAATACATATGCATCAAATAATATGAAAAAAAAATCTCTACTGCGACGCTGTAGTCGGGAACAATAATTGATAAGCTAGATTAATAAAGATTAAAAAATTGAAATTAGAAATTTAAAAAAAAAAGATATTTTTGTAAAAAAAAAAACATCATATCTTCTCAATAAAATTAATAAAGATTCACAATTTCTTCGGAGAATCTTTTTTTTTTATAACTATTTAAGACAAAAACAGTTCTGTATTTAACAAAAATGTTTAAAAAATCATTAGAAGGGTCTTTTAAAAATACATATGTATCAAATAGTATGAAAAAAAAATCTCTACTGCGACGCTGTAGTTGGGAACAATAATTGATAAGCTAGTTTAGTAAAGATTAAAAAATTGTAATTAGAAATTTAGAAAAAAAAAGATATTTTTGTAGAAAAAAAAAACATCATATCTTCTCAATAAAATTAACAAAGATTCACAATTTCTTCAAGAGAATCTTTCTTTTCATAACAATTTAAGACAAAAACAATTCTGTATTTCACAAAAATGCAAAAAAGAATCATGAGAACGGTCTCTTAAAAATACATATGCAGCAAATAATATTTAAAAAATCTCATTTCGCGCTATGGTAGCTGAGCATTCTTAAAAATACTTTTACGACGGTTCATAAAGTTACACACTGCATTTAGTACTTCAACTCATAATACACCACTGCATTATGTTGCCTTGTCCGGATATTCACAATCTTTATATAAGTAGAATAATGACTACCGGTGAATATAAACGTGTCAATGATAACGGTGCACATATCGTGTGTTTACCACATTAAAAAAAAAAAAACAAAAACAAAAACAAAAAAAAAAACGAAAATGAAAAAAACAGCAAATATTCGTCATACTGTTTGAGCGCAGGCAAACCGGAACTCTGCGATGGCGTTAGAATAAATGGACTTTGGAGTAAAAGAGACAAGTATCGTCGCGGGTGTCTATAAGCGCGGCGCGCACATAGGCGTTGAGAGGATTGACTCGTTAGAATCGTGACTCACGTCTATCTCACGACGGTGAAACACAGAGAGAAAGATATATCCCGAGAGCCTATAGGGGCCACCGAGCGCACGTAGGTACTAATTATTGCTATACGAAGGTGGCTATTAGAGCGGCAATTTTCATACTTCTACACGAGCGCCAGCCGCCATAGGTACTATACTCTGCTATATAGTAACAGAAACACAGAGAGCAAAGTCTCTCACCACCCCCTTTCCGCGCTTCGACAGACGCTGAGCGAAATGAAAGCCAGCACGAGAGCAGCAGCAGCAGCAGCAGCAGCAACACTGAGTGCTTCGTTGATTCTGTTGCTGCACGTGCAGCGTTGAAACGTGTTTTGAATCCGTAGTTGACTCGCGAGAATATAATGCAACGTACAGAGCACACGGTTACTCTCAACTGTATATAGCAATCTGTGTGCGTGTGCGTGTGTGTGAGTGAGTGTGTGTGTGTGTGTGTGTACTGTAGGTAGTGGAGCGCGTGATTCCTCCGGGGCTGAGAACGCGCCGTTCGCTTTAATCGAGTTACCAAATGAACAAATATTTTAGCAAAGTCGAGAGAACGCTGCGGTCTGAATTTTTATCTTTACTTTTTATTTATTACAACCCAGGACCACATAATCAGTGGTATAAATTATTCTAAGCCGGACGAAACGAAAATTAAGTAAAAATAAGGAAGAGCAATGTGCAAGGTTCTAATTTGGTACCTTTTTTTTTTGTTAATTTTTTAATAACGCGTCAATTAATTTGTCGCCTGATGATAGATTGGTGTAGAAATCCAATAATTTGTCAAATCTGTTAAACAGAACCATTTATTTATCGCATACTTTTGTAAAAAGCAATCTTTGGAAACACTGTTCAAAGTTCAGTGATCCTGCTTGATCAACGCGCAAAGTATCAAGTCATTTTTATTTGAACTTGGGAGAAATTGTTGAATTTAAAAAAAAATTGAAAAATGTTAAACTCTCTAAAATATGCAAGAATTTTCAATATTTCCTTTAGAAATATTTTCTCATATTAGTTTCCTTTGAAAGAGTTTCCAAAGTGAACAAATATTTTAGCAATACTCGAGAGTTTTATATTTATTTATTTTTTGTTTATAATACCGACGACCGTGTAATCAGTAGGATAAATTATTACTCGCCAGTCGAAATGAAAATTAAATGAGAGAAAGATATAAATAAAAATTGAAGAAAAAAGAAAAACGGCAAATTGTCGAATATAAGCGTTAATAATGAAAGCGGCGCGATCCGGCGATGGATAATATTCAAAAGCCTGCGTGTAAATATACCTGCCCTGCGCTGCCGGTTTTGTACAGCTCTCCCTCGTTGATTCCCATGTGCGGTTTTTCTTCTCCCTCGATCTCTCGCGCAAAACCGCTACGATTCTCTCGCACCACATTTTCCCTCCTACCGCCCCTATAGTACTCGGCGCATACCATTACCATGCAAATACGAACTGGCGTGACGTGGTGTTGCGTGGCTTGCAGTAAAACCTGGTCCCATATGCAAAACGTGCCACTATTATAATAACATTTCGCCGATGAACCTTCCATTGAATACGCGAACCGTGCGCATGCATGGCATCGCTAATTATATACCGGGTGCGCGGTTCGCACGACGCCCAAGCGCGCTCACGTACAACTACCTACCTTCCATGTTACAACTTGCCCTTTTTTTTTCTTTCTTTTCTTTTTCTTTCGTTTAATACCCTATTCGCTCCACTTCTATCCACTTCATTTTAAACACGTTAATCCCGTTGCAAAGATGCTCTGAGTTTTTTTTTTTGCACTCTGTAAATTTGCTTTTTTTTCAACACAACTGTTTTTTTTTTTTTTTCATTCAATCAGAAATTCTGGATTAACAAGTGTTCTAACATCATGATGCCGCTGATGACAACGCTCATTGTTTCTGAAAAGTGTCCTGAAAAAGCGTAATTGCTTTTCTGGAAATGTAATGTAATGGACAAAAATCTTAACAGTCAGAAAATTACTTCAAAAATATGTTGGCACAGAATATAGTGAGTACATGAAAATTGATATATTTACTAGGAACATCGTACGCGCTGCACGCGTTATTTATTGTTATTATTTTTTGTACAGACTGCAATTTTATTTAGGAACCCTTTTCAATTTTACACCAAAACAATCCAATCGTACACGGCATAAGAGTTGGGATTCAAAATGAGCGCCATGGCCTGTCTGGGCATGCGCTATAATACGTCATAGCCACCACTGACCAATCATTGCACCGATATGACGGCTTCACAAATATCTCGAACGTACGATTATCGATTGTCATGTTTCTTCAACAGAGAGGGTTTATTATGATTTTAAAACACTTTGTCTTACTATCGGGAAAAGTAAGTGATGTCGATGTGAATATTCTGAAGTACTTGTAATTTGTTTAATTTTGAATGTAATAATAATTGAATTAAACCAATTAATTTAAATCGAACAATAAGATGATTAAATGATTTAATTCAATTTTTCAGAACTTTCGAATTGAAAAAAATAAATAGTATCGTGATGGTAATACGTTAGTTGATTACATATGTATGTTCATACTTACTTGTTTTCCTACAACTCTGGATCGGTAGAGAAATTCAGGAACGAGGTTCTCGCGAAATAAACCAGTCATAATTTTTTTTTTTTTTTTTCTAAGAATCACGATTTCTTTTTCTTCTTTTATTTTATCATCGTCACTCTCACTCACTCGTTATCATACAACATATGTTACAATCTCATGTTCACACGTTCATTTTTATTTCTCTCTCTCTCTCTCTCTCTCTCTCATATCATTCACTCCTGTCTTATACGCAACCATAGCAACATATACAACACGCGGGACCAGCTCTCAAATATATATTTACAAATTTTTCATTATAATCGACGTTTTATCCACCTTGGGACGTATAAAAATATGACAGTATGTATGAGACAGTGTTGTATTACTATGTGTACATACGTGTGCGTGTCTGTGTCTATGAGTACGGTTTTTTGTCCGAGCATGCACGGATGTGTTCGTGTGTTTGTCCTTGTGGGTCGCATTTGTATTTATTTATTTATTTATTTTTTTTTCTTTTTCGTTTTTTTCCCGTATTTTCTCTTCACTCTTTTTTTCAACGCGCGGTTATATACAATGTGTACATAAGTATTAACGAACGGTATTTGTCGTACCTCTCGTATCACCTAAGCAATGACAATAATCATAATAATAATCGTGTAATGATATCGATCAATGCGCGATTTTTCATATCGTTGAGGAAGAAATTTTTCTTTTATCTTTTCTTCTTCCTCTCTCACAAAGTTTTTTTTTTTTTTCGATAATCGAGATCATTCTCGAAATCGTCTCGCCCGCACCACAACAACAACAACAACAACAATATCAATAATAATAATAATAATAATAATAGTAATAATAATAATAATGATCGTAATAACATTAATAACTATATTTACAGTGGGTTCTGTATCGGTGCGGCCGGTTGATATCACACGTTGTAATTGTGTAGATGTGTGTGTGTGTGTGACAATGTCTTGTTCACTGGCGTGTCGTTCTCTCGTTAGTACATGACCTCGTACACGGTAGCCTTCTTGTCGCCTGAGCCCGTAACGATGTACTTGTCGTCCGCTGAAATGTCGCAGCTCAGAACCGAGGACGATTCCTTCGACTGAAAGGAAAGGGCAGACACATAGTCGTTGGATTAATGCACAACTCTCATAGCTATATAAGTGTGTGTGTATATATATAGAATGACGGCTATAACCGTATACAAAGCATAAAAGCTCGGGGCTTGGAGAATGTTGTAAATCCGTAGTTGTTAGGCTCGCGGCCAGGCGCGCATGCATGCATATGTAAACACGAAACAGCAGTCTGCGGAACTGCATCGTCGCTCGAGTACGTCATTACAGGGCGTCAAATGAGGGTGAAAAGCATTCATCGTGCTAGCATGTCTACTGTATCATCAATGTGACCGCGAATTCAATTTGTAAAATATCACCGGATTCTTTATTCATTTTCTTATATATACGCTTTTTTTTTTATGAGATATTAAATTGGAGAGAATTGAGGAGATTATTATTTTTTTTTTTTATTAAGCACGCGTGAAGGCTCGTTCGTTCATTATTTCATGAAAAGAAATTTGTTTTTATGGACTTACGTGGCTTTAAAAATAAAACGGGATAGTCAAGACATACACACTCGGTCAAATTGTAGGATGTGTTGTTAATTTTGAGGACTAAAGACTTGAAATTTATGTATCTATTAATTTTTTTTTTGTCTGGAAGGCAACAGAAGTATATAACAAACATATTATATTAAATTGGAGAAATTGACAAATAAAAAAAAAAGTACCATGTTAAATTCATCTGTTACTATATTTCATAAAAAGAAAAAAAATTTCGCTTATAATTCAAACTCCTTAATATCTAAAATAATTGTACTCTTTGTTACATCTTGAAGCTACAAAGTACTTTTGAAAAAATAAATACAAAGAACTGTTTCCTGTGATATTAAATTGTTAAAAATAGGAGAGTGAAAATATACGCGAAAACATAGTCAACGAATTGATATTATCACTCATCTAATAGTTCAGTGGACTAAATAATAAAAACAGTTGTTCATTTAAGACGTGTGTAAATAATAATAATTCTTGTGAATATTTTATACAACTGGAGCGCCCATAATAATGAAATCCACCGTAAGCGTATACGTTAGATTTGGATCTACTTAGCAAGAACAAAAGGGTTTCGAGAAGGCAAACGTTGAGGGATTAAATGTTACTACGTTCCCTGGGCCATCGTTGTCGTGCCACACTGTTCAAAGTGCGTGCGTGCTCGGTACGAGCGTACCTACTACCCACGATGGGTGGAGTACATGCATGTAAACATGAACACTCGCTAGAGGACGTCGTTACACGACGAGGAGAGAAACGAGGGGGTGCTCTCACCGGCTCTCGACCTCACCGGAATTAAATTTCCATCCCTACAGTCGCCCCCCCCCCCCCCCCCCCCCCACCCGTGCCTCTATGTTCACGACCATATACTATATCCACCCACAGTGCTCTCGGGGGTCGCTAGCGGTGCGCCGATCTCGAGGATTTACCGAACACGTGTTCAATTCACTCGGGCGAAAGATAGTTGAGAATTTTTCGAGTCCCTACTCGAGATAGGGAGAGAATAAGTGAGCCCGGCCGAAATTTCAAGTAGTTTGTAATTCATCGCGACGGAAGTATAGAGTGAAAGCAGATTATCAACGAAAACAACAAAAAATTGAATAATTTAAACGTATTCCATACATAATATTGAGAAAAATCACAACATGCAATACTATGAAATGGACTTGTTATAAAATAATCAATGTTGTAAAATAGGATGCGGCCCTTTCGGTCGAGGTGACGGAACTACATAAACATAGCCGTTCCAAGGTTCACTTTGAAGCTTTTTCGGATAAAACTAGTGAAGAAGATACAGTTAATGAAATAGAAATGATGTATCAAACAAAATTTTCATCCAAAAGACAATTAATATCCTGAAATTATGATCTGCCTTTGAAATATACATTTATAATAAAAACTGTGAAACTGACGAATTCCGTTCAATTAAATAGTCCAATATGACTTCTAATGCTTTTTCTTAGCTTATTCAATTGCTGGAGTTACGTTAATAAAATCATTATCTTTGAAAAAAAAAAAATTATTATATATTACAAATAACATTCAAATCTGAAGCTTCGGACGGCCATGACACCTGCTGCGCCAATAGCGCCGCTCTATCAGTAATCGGTTTTCCAAATGAAATATGCATTTTATTATTATCTCACCTGGAATATCGATGCTCCGTATGGTGTACGCCACGCATTGAGTAGATTGTCCTTGCCAGTGGAAACGAACCACTTGCCGCAAGACGCAAACCTCAACGACAATACACACGAATCGTGCAAATGTAGTTGATACTTGTCGGGTTTCGTTGCGTGAAGTACCTCGACGTTAGAGTTCTCCATTCCAACGGCAAGCCACTCGCCAGTTGGACAGTAACCAAGTGAGAATATCTGCGATGTGAAGTCGTGCTGTTGCAACTGTCTTCCTTCTCGAAGATCCCACGATCTTACGGTATTGTCAAGACCGCCTGTCCAGAGTTTCGAGCCATCGGCGGATATGTCAATGCACGAGGCGCCATCAGTGTGTCCCTGGAATTGCCTGACGAGGGTTTGATTCTGAAGATCCCAGACGGCAATGTTGCCGTCGCTGCAGCAACTGAAGCAGACCTTCGAGTCCGGTGATATCGCTAGGGCGTAACACGCCGGCGCTGATGACGTTAATTCAGCCTTGATCCTCGGCGTTGGACTAGCCAGATCCCATATACTCAGTTGACTTGCCTCGCCACCTACTATTAACGTTCTACCGTCAGGCAGTAGCTTCACCGATCTTATGTAGTTGTCACGCTGAAGACAGTCCAGCTGAGACACTGGTTTTGCGCTTCCACCCGCTCCCTGACCTATGTCCCAGACCTTGACGCAACCTTTGCCACCGGTGTACACGTACTTGGTTGGATTGGATATCGTCACTGCGCAGACAACCTCACCGTGCGTCAGTGTGTTTATCTGACGCGCGTGCCGCGGGATTCCCGGTCCGATGAGGGCGTCCGGCGGAAAGGGCACCGGCTGCATCTGACCCTCACTCGGCACGTGGAAACTATATGCCCTGAAAGCCCCAATGGGAGTTCCGCTATAGACGATACTGTATATACATACTATATATATGGCATGTAAGTACTATGTTGCACCGGCAACACTCAATCCTAATTGGCCTATAGACCGCTGACTAACAGACCGTGAATGAAATAACAACCGTCGCTATAATACCGCAAAACAACGTCTTATTTCGTACATCAAAGAGGCTCTTTTGCCTTTTATTTATTTTTTTTACTGGGTCGCGATAATGGAGCTTCAATTTTCGGTTTCGTTCACGAAAAGGGAACATTGAAATTTCCGCCGATTAGGTTTGATACTAATTTTTGCAGGATTTTCCTAGCCGATTGTAACATTACATGAATGCGTAAGTTTTCGGAGTTGCTGCTCGATTGAATTTGTGTTGTGACATGAAATAATTCTATTGAAATTGGTAGTCTTACTGGTTGACAACATCATTCGCCAATTTTAAATTAGATATGTGATCATCTCTACCAGTAAAATATTTGACAAAAGCTGATTGACTAGCAGTGACCCGCCGATTTTTGAGACGATTTTGTAGGTCCAAGTATAATTAAATAAGAAAAAAAACATCAGACGGCATCACAATGTCAGGATATATAGAAAAAGCAGTCTTCACGATTTTTATCGAGATACTCGAGTTTGATTTTTAATATCATATATCTTTCTTTATACCTAACATAGAAAGAAGCCTAAACGATTCGCGATTTAATTTACCAATCGAACTGAGAAAAATTGCTTCCGTAGCTCACGTCTGTTTAGTATTTCTTTGAGCAGTTGCGTGACAATTGTAAAATAAGACGCGTAAGTTTTCCGTGTTGCAAAACCAGATCGATCAAGTGCTGCGATACGATAAAATTTGATTAAAATTCGTAGTTTCAAATCACAATCTCAGGATATATAGAGAAAAGCCATTTGTATCTCTTTGAATTGTCTAAGCTAATCTCCCGCAAGTGAGAAAAGCATTAAACATATTAAATAAGTAAACTTACGGCTTTCCTCCAGGGACGCCAATCGATCCCGCAGGTGCTCTCATGGCGGCATGAGGGTCGTACAGCTGTTGAAGCGAGGGTCTGGGTGCTCCATAGCCGTTGTAGGCCATCATGTCAACGTGTGGATGTAGTCCAGAGGGTGGCATATGATGAGGTGGCGGTCCAGGGGGATAATGCGGAGGATAAGCACCGGCCACTCCAGGAGGCGGCGGACCCTGAAGAAGCTTTGCCGAACTCGCGGCTTTCAAGCCACCGCCGCCTCCTGTCGCCGAGTTTGGCGTCATTGGCTTTGAAATCGGCGTTGTGGGCTTTTCGCGTTCTTCCATCTTCTTCGCGGACGGTGTACTCGCGTTACTGCTTGTGCCGCTTCGCGGCGAGTGCGGCGGTACGTCTTTCTTCGTTTGTACATTCGAGTTCATCGACGCGACGCCAACTTTGTCGAGACCGTTTTCTCTCGGCGAGGAAGTTCCGTTAACAGCCGGACTCGTTGGTCCTTCACTCGCGTCATCGACCACCAGGTCTTGATCGCTCTTTTCACCGTCGCTCTGCAAGGCAAATTCATCCGTAGGGTTCTAGGATTTTTACGAAAAGAAATAACAAGTAATGCTCAACGTTTCAATATTCACACTTAATTTTTATTTAAACGATTTTAAAGTAGATATGCTTGCTTGTTGTATTGTAAATTCATTTTATTCTAGAGCTCAATACAATGTAAAACAATCGATTATGAAATCTAATTTTAACTTAAATAATGCATTTAGTTTTAGTATAGACCACCACTCACGTGTCCAATATCCTTGTCCTGTTCCTTCTTCATTTTTTTTATGTGCATCGGATGATCGTGGTGGTTTTGTGAGTGATGCTGGTGATGTGATTCCTGTGGCGTTCTCGGCCTGCTGTATTTGTCACCTGGTGATATCGAGCTTCTCTGTAAACACAAAATGAAATTTAATAAAAAAAAAAATAAATAAGCAAATTCAGTACAATATTCATCCGACATAGTTCAGTGATACACGGTGGTTAATACAATTTACAAATATTCTTGATGCATGTCACGAATTTATCAAGTTAGCCAATCGGGTTACAAACGAACGAGTTTTCACAAAACAATCGTACCGTTATTTTATAATCTGTATTTAGTATCGTCGAGTGACAGAGAGAGAGAGAGAGAGTGAAAGACAGGCAGAGTAACCGTCATCGGTTGATCGTGCTTTTCGGCAATTAAATTACAGATTAATTTCGCACACGCGCCAGAACGAAAGCTTCAACAGAATTCGTTTTTTTTTTTTGTTTTTTTTTGTTTTGTCATTGCTTTACCCACGCTATCGAGGATCAAGCTTAATTTGACACGCTGCTACGCTGGAACCGCTCGTATTTACGCTGTTTCGCACACGTTCATGCTCTCATGTACATGCTAGCTCGAGCGTCAAAGAACATTAACAGAACGCTCGATATCCATTATCGGGGGGGTATAGTATACCCTGGAACGAACGATTGCGATAAAACGATAATATTTGGTAACTGCGAGCGTTGACGCTCGTTCGCAGCAATCTACGTAACGCCGGCCACGGTACAGTCATTCGCTATCAACGAAATCACCTTCTCGTTTCTCAACCCCTCTTTCCGTTTTAATGACAACGTTTGCTATAACCAATTTTCGAGTTTAATAATTTTTCCTCTACCTCTCTTCACATTGCTTTTCCCTTTAGTTCACTCGCCCTGCCACCATTCTGCTGACCGATCGTAAAACTCGGAAGCGAAGCTATCACCGGAGAAAATTCATGCGAAAATATATTTGATATATGTGGTATATAAAAGCGTCAAAGGGTTATAAAAATGTTCGTATCTTCCAAATTTACTTACGCACGATGTTTCATAATATTTCATATTTCATTAATATTAACATATAAAAACTAATGAAATTATGATTTATATTTTCCACCGAAGAGCAGTAACACATTGAAAAACACATTATCCCAGTATTGATTGATATTGAAATGGCCAAAAAAGATATGAGCCATACATACAAAACATGTTTGTGAATTAATCTACTTGTATAATAACGTTTTGCGCAAAAACACGTATATAAAATTAAATATACAAAGCATTATTGGCGCGCTTGTATATTGAACGCGACTTTACATCAATTAGTAATTTAACATTATAATCGCATATTTATATTTATTATTATTATATCAAACAAAAATATTGCTACATTCCAATCTTCTAATTTTCTGTTCCGATAGAATCGATTCAGTATTACTTTAATCTCAACTAAAGCTGGAACACTGTATTATGACAATTTCTTTTAATAATCCGTCAGGCGGAAAATTAATTTTTTTTTATTATTCATATAAGCGTTGACGTATTTTTTCACACGAAATAGATAAATTAGTGGAACATGAATAAATCAGATCCTTTGACGATATTAAATCATGAGTAAATTCAGAGTATTCAATGTATCCGATGCAATATTCCAAGCTACATGAAAGCTTTGTAGCATTAATTACGCTTATGTGGGTTCTGTCTTTGATTAGATATCACGGATGTTGGTGTGCAACACGTAATCGCCGAGTGTAAACGACGCATCCATTAACCGGATTGGTTAATTACCGATGAAATCCATACGATAAGGATATGAGCTAAAGCTGACTGAAATAAGTCTGATAATCAACTTTACAGCCGTATAAGCTCGAAGAGACATTCAGGTGGAACTTACAAAAAAAAAAAAAGAAAAAAAAAAAAAAAAAAAGTACGCGCCTCTACACGGTGCACAATTTCCTTCGTCCCGTAAACTTCATAGCTCTTGAAAGTACGAGATTATTTACGATCCTCGGGTTTTACGTCGTTCGCTTTACAGCCTGCGGCAGTGTGGGCAAGTGAAGTCTCGTCTCTCCCTCACGTACGTGAAGCATTTGCGAGTGCCCGAGGCATCGAACGTTCGCACCATCGACAAGCTAACAGCCCAAGCAAGAGCAACGAGAATCAAGCCCGTCGAAGACTGCTTTGGAAGCAGAAAAGTGCCTTCGAGCAATTTTCAAAGAGCCACTGCGCTTCTGGCTCACGCGTCACATACAAACTTCTCGACGCTCACTTCCAACTACGAAGTTTATAAAAGCTACGTCGTAAATACGAGATTGCACTGCACACAGTAAAAAAAAAAAAAAACAAAAAAAAAAAAAACAAAACTGACATATTTATCAACAAATTTTTGTTCACAAATTCTTTCTGTTAATGCGAACAAAAATATATTCACGATCATTTGTTAAATATTTCTGAATGTTACAAAAATGAGGAAGCCAAGATTTGATCACTTTCTCATAGACGTGGCGTTAGAAAATGTGAAAAATAATAAGGACGCATTCTGAAGTGTTTCACTTCACGGGCTTTTCTTAGGACTTCAAGAAAAAAAAAATTGTAAAATACAAATTGCTATTAAAATGACAAACGTATTTTACGAAAACTAACACTCCGTTTTCACAAGATTCTCTTTTTTACTGTGCACATTTCTCAGGTTACCATTGGATAGTTATAAGGCACATCGAATCCCGAGAAACGTTAGAAGACACGAACACACATTAGACGAGTGTGATGGCAGGATGGGTTTTTGGGAAGGTAAAAAATACAGAATATATGCGGTTCCCCTGGGCGTTTATAAGGGTGAGATAGATATGAGTTTTTTTTTTCGTGGTGAGCGACGCGACCGCAGAATAAAAAAAATAAATAAAAAAAAAAAAATAAAGAACGCAGCAGAAAAGAATAAAGTGAGTATAAGAGGAAGAGAATACTCATGGAGGACTATGAGAGAACGAGAGGATGAACTTCGTGGGTTGGGTGATAGTGATTATAGAGTCCGCGAGAAGAGTACACGGCGTGGGAGCTGAAGGGAGAAGGCCTCGAGGGAACGAGAGAAAGACAGTGGAAGACAAAACGAGAGACCGAGAGATAGGGGAGAAAAAAAAAACAAAAAAAAAAAAAAAAAGAAAGAGGAATGAGAAGACAGTCGTCTCGGGTCTCCCCCATCGAGGACGACGTGGAGAGTTACGTGTAAGAGAGCAAAATAGAATGGCGAAAGAATGAGAGGGCGTCGATGGGCGTTCCAGCGGTCCCGCGATGATTACAGGCTCGGCAAACCTATAATACTCATCTTCTTCTCTTTCCTCTCTACCTACTCCTTTCTCTCTTTCTCTCTCTCTCTCTATTTTTGTCTCTCCTTCTCTCGCTTTTCCTCCTTCATGTGTATTTTTTTCTCTCGCTCTATCTTATTCCCTATCTTCCATACTTGCGGTATTAAGGAAAGAGGTGGATGACAGATTCTCCTCTCTTTCTCATATTCGTTTGCTTGCTCTTTTCGTCTTTAGGTCTTCCCGACGTGGTACTTCATATATTTTTTTTCTTTTCTTTTCTTTTCTTCTTTTTCTTCCTTTTATTCCTCTTATTCCAGCCCTTTTTCTGCCTTCACTCTGCCATTTATTCTACCGACCACCATCGTGCGCAAGCGGCGAGTGTATCAAGAGAAAAGGGGTAGAGGAGGAGGAGGAGGAGAAGGAGGAGAAGGAGGAGTGCGACGAGCGCAGAGAGAACGAAAACGTAAATCGTCCGCAAGCGCACACCAAGAGGGCACGTGACATTTGTATGTGCTCGTATGTCACGTCGACAGTCGCGTACACACAATTCTTTTTACTCTTTCCTGGCATTTACTTCTCTGCCTCTTTCTCTCTTTCTCTCGCTCACTCGTTGTTACTACACATGACCGTTATCGGAAATTGAAAGAGGGATTGAATGGAAATAACAAATAGGAAAGCATTCCAGTGAGGTGAAAAAAAAAAAAGAAATTTTATCGAATTGCCAAGCGTTTTTATCGCAAACGAAAGACTCGGGGGTCACTTTTATTCGAAAACTAGTAATCATGAAGATATGTAATTTAATAAAATGATTAAAGATTCTCTGATAATAAATGCGATGAGCGATGCATTTCAAAAAGATATTAATCAGATAATAATTTTCACGCCAATTAATTTTATGATCTCTTATAATCCGTTTGAGTTAACGCTCACAATCTTTTCTTATCATTCAAGTAGCAAAAAAAAAAGAGATCCCACTGAATTTTCGAGCGTTTCTGTTTTATCGCAATTGAGAGTATCAAGTTACATTTATTCGAAAACAAGTTATTAGAGAAATGTAATTTGATAAAATGATTAAAGATTCCCAGATAAAAAGTAAAATACTTTGAGATATTGAGCAGGCATTCGTTTTGGAGCCAATTATAATCTCTCTTATAGTTCGAATGTATGACCACCTTTGGCTTTTGAAGATATAGCTTTTGTAATGCAGAGTGTTTTGAATATTTTTTTTTTTAATTAAAAAAATTGTACATTACCAAAAAAAATGAATAGAACTTAAAACAATACGTCCTTCACCCTCGAGCATAAAAAAAAAGCTTTGTAGTAACTCCCCGACTAAAAAATTGTTAATCTACAAAAAGAAAAGAAAAATAATTTCTCCTGATCTGTAAAATTATTCTTCTCTTTTTTAAAATGAACAATTTCAGTCATGGGAATCTCACAAAATGTTCAATCTCTTTCTTTGTGCACAACGATTATTTATTCTTCAATTTTCAATACTCTAAAGTGATAAACAAAATGTATTCATCGTCCTCTTTTTAATTCGTCAAACACTCTCTCTATTGTATACTCGAAATTATGGAATTAACGTATACGTTCGACAATTAACAAATTCAAAAATGCGTAATGTATTTAAACTCACGTGTCGTTCTTCGGTTGAGCTGAGTCCTGCAACAGAACAAAGAGGTAAATCGCATTAATAAATAAATCGTTGAGTCGTCATCGGTCGTAGAGTCGAGTGTGGTGGGAGAAGAAAAATGCAATGAGTGGGCGCGCGCGCGCGCGCGCTGCTCTCGCCAATACCGATCTCGCTGAAAATGTTTTATCGCCCCGGATGTTTGAAATTACGAGGCAGAGAGGGCCGAGTGGAAAAACGCGAATAAAAAAAAAAAAAAAAAAAAAAAAAAGCATTCGAATCACATCCCATTGGACTTTGAGGGTGGAGCGCTTTCCCGCACCCGAGTGCATGCTGGTAACGTGGTAACGTATTTTTTTTTTTTTTCCTTTTTTTATTTTTTTTTAAGTATTATTATGCTGGTAGCCGCTGTATGGCGCAGCCACTGTACACGATCGCTATAGGTGTGTATATATATCTCTCTGCGGCACTCGTGTACGTACAGTTTAATACGCGAGAGCGTGGCGCTGTGGCGGAAAGGGTAGAATACTAATATATAACGATGAGGGTGAGAGGTTTTGGCAAGCTCGCGCCCGCGGACCCACGAGAGCTCCCGTATAAATGATCTTCATGCATATTTATGTACGCCATTTTCGCAAAAACGAAGCTGCCCCAGCATAGAAGCTACACACTCTCTCTCTCTCTCTCTCTCTCTCTCTCTCTCTCTCTCTCTTTTTCACCGAGCTGTTCGCTACCACTTCCCCACGCGTTTTCGATGTCCGGTAGCGCGCTCACGCTATGTAACTCTCCCTTTTCCTCCCTCGTTCGTCGCTCTGGCAAACACACCCTCTGAAAGCGAATACCAAAGCTTTGAAAATTTCCACCTGACCGTCCCTTCTAACCCTTCCCTTCTTCTCGATCTGTCGGTCTCTTTTTAACCTGCGCTTTTTATTTCACCGATCTCTCACTTTGCCCTGCATGTACATGGGGTATTCCGTACGAACCGAAAACTCATTTAAACCATTTTTTTTATTCTCTCGAAACTGAAGGCTGCTCTAGTCCAAAATAGTTGTTCGCTCCAATTTTCAGACCCAAATTCGTTTTAAAAACAACTTTCTTTTTATATTATCTTATTGTATTTTTCAAATTTATTTTTAGAAATAGTTGAAGCGTTGCGAATTTTTTATGTGTTCAGAACGGTTTGATATTACACATAAAAGTCTCAATACCATTAACCAGTTTTTTAAAAAACATTTAAAGAAAAAAATAATTTGTCTTCGAAAAAGCCATAGAAGGAATTTTGTATTGAAAAAAAAAATGATTCCTGTAGAGTTTGTTGAAGAACCTTTTGCGTTGATCTTTTATTTTCCAATAAAAAAAAAATGTATTGTTTATTGGTACTGAATGTATTTATTCATAAACTGGTATACTAAATTAAATAACAAAGTGTAAAAGTACAGAACTATTATATCAAAATTTTAAAATTTTCGATATGTTTAGTACCCAACACTTTGAGTACAATTTAATATACCCGATGGATAAAAATGTTCAGAACCAACGCTATAATTTTTTTGGTAGATTTAAAAGATATAGCGCTCGTATAGAACAGCCCATATAACCTCGTCTGCTCGCCAGCTCGTTGACTGAATTTTTTTTATACACACATATATATATATTTTTTTCAACCCCTGCCCAACGGGCTCTCTCGACAAACCCCCCGTGACACACACACACACACACACACACTATCTCTTTTATAGCAGTCATCCGGGCAACGGCTGCTAGGATCAAACGGGTCTCTCCGGGCTTGCGTGAAAAGTAAAAAATAAAAATAAAAACTTCGAAATACGATAAAAAAAAATCTGGCGCGGAGAATAAATGCAACAGAAGAGACTAGCAAAAATTTGACACGCTGTCGTGGCTACTGTATTGCTTTTTTTTTTCTTTTTTCTTTTTTTTTTTTTTTGTTAATTCGCTCGGCTGTATTAAAACGCTGTGTATGTATATATTCTCTTTTTCTTTCGATGACGTGTCACAGCGGCTTGACGTTCAGACAGGCGGGTGAGAAAGATTTGATTTGAGGCTTTTGTAATGCTTATACATTTCACCCTCGTCCAGTTAAGTCTCGTATTTCCTGTGACTTTTTGTCACCCCTCCCTTTCGTTTCGTATTTCCCGCCACTGTTGCTGGGTATTACTATTAGGGGCTGCCAGTATTGTCGGAGGTGACAGCTTACCTCCGTTGCTTTTTAAGTCGTCGGGCTGCCCCCTATGTAGATCAGGTTTGCCGAGCATCGAAAGGGGATGAGCACCGGTTGCACCGGGTGTCGATGCCGCACCGGGCGTCAGACCAAGACCAAGAAGCGCCGCGGAAGCGGAAGTCGGCACGGGAAGACCCGCTCCCGGTCCAAGACCCGGAAGACCCGGTAATCCTGGGTGAGCACCGAGCGCCGCGCCCGGTGGCAATTGCTGGGCGTGCATTTGTTGAAGAATCCTCGTCATGTCGGGTCTCTGTTGCTGTAACAAAAAAAAATATATATTTATATATATAAGAAACGTTAAACATTTTTCATAGTCTTCTGAAATAGACATAATAATATCGAATGAAGACAAGGCAAATGAAGGTAAGGCAAAATATTTTGCGATCATAAATCTTGTTGCTTTAAGTATGCAAAAAATATTTGTGGTTGCTTCTTTAGTTGCTCAATGCCATTGAAATTTTGCATCAAAGCTTCAGTGCTAAAATCGAGCTTTTATGCCTTGACTGTTAATAAAAAGGAGATGTTAAATACTTGGCGTATTAATATATTTAAAAATCTTGCATCTGTGCTAACAATTTAATTTAATTAAGAGTCAGCATTGATGATCAGGAAACTTTAAAAAAAAAATGTATTCTTTGCTACTGTAACCAATTTTTACAAAAGCTTGTTGCACCTGTTTATATTGGTAGGTATTTAAAAATATACATTTTTTTTTGTTCTCAACGATATAAATTTACCGGTGAAATAAAAATAATAAAATGATTTTTCAGTATTTATAAACACAAATATGTAACAATTGAAATAAAGCTAATGAACTGCTATTCTTTTATGTAGCTTATTATTTCGATATACAGCTCTCAATCAACATTTTCAATACCAAATATATTAATTTCGGAATACACGAATTTCGAATGTAAATTATTAATTTTCTATTGCATCGTATTAAATTCGCGATTTTGTATACACAGTTTGTAAATTTAATCGACATGTTGTAAATGTGTTGTTTATTTGTTAAAGACACCTCCATTAACATTCAATTGAATTGCATTACAATTACAATTGTATATAAAACACGTTCTAAACTTCATTTAAAAAATTTCCAAAATAAAAAATATATATATATGCCTGAGGTTTCGAGTGCTTACTTTTGTGAGTAACTGACCCGTTTATTAATTTCACAAATACTTATACTTCACGTACTCACATATCCTCCTTTACTTTTTTTATAAAACTAGAAACTCACGAAAAACTATTGTCTCAATAAGTAGAATCTACGGACATTTGTCAACGAAAAATAATTGTTAAAACTAAAAAAATGTCAGTTTCTTTTTCACAACAAAAAAACATAAAAATCATCATTTAATGTTAGTATCAAATTGATCAGATTCGGAAGGACATTTTTTTCCTAAGTTAGAATACTTCATAAACAAAGAAGAAGAAAACCACATACGCCCTGAAATAATGAATGAATTCCTCGCGCAGTTTAGAACCAAACATCCAAACGCTTCGATTCTCACGCGAATCATTTCAACGAGATCGCCCATCAGATACACAACCTTCGACAAATCCTCGCGTCCCTCGTGTAGAGTAGCATTACGCAGTGGAGCATTTAACGGTATAGGGTGTGCCAATATGCGTCGTGAACGCCGAGAGTAGTTGGGGTGGCAGCCGGGCGAGACACACGCGTGCAACAGGACAATTTGCACGACAGCTATAGAGCCACAAACGCATATATATATATATATACAGATCAGAGAGAAGAGAGATGTGTGGTGCCTGCAAGAGCAAGAGCAGCAACAGCAGCAGCAGGCACATAGTGTCGATGGGCGTTACGGGCTCTCGCTTTCCTCTCAACTATATTCTATATTTCTCTCTTGTTCTGCATCACACTCCAAAAGCTGAACCCCTCGAGTTTCCGTCGAAGCCGGTATATAGCTGTGCATACGCGCCAAGGGGTAAGAGCCAGAGTGCACACAGGGAGTTTGAAGGGTGGGGAGGGGGGGGGGGGGGGGGGGGGTGCAAGTCGGCAGGGCGAGCCTCTCTCGCCGGTGGCCGATAAACTCGTTACGCGCCTGAATCCTGCTTATCGCGGATTTCACTTAGGCATTTAGGGGGTCGTACGCCCCATTCAGCCTGAGGGAGAAAGGGACTGAATTGGAGAACACGAGGGTGTGCGACAGACAGAGAGAGAGAGAGAGAGAGGGAGACAGAGGGAGAGAGAGAAAGACAAGCATATAGTATTAGTAGTACACCGTTGGGTTCCTCCGGATCGCCGGGGAACTTTGTGCCCTAGTGGAGGGTGAGATCAACCGAAGCGAGAGAACACGTTATAGCATATATAGGGGCTGAGGAAGCTTTGCAGGGACCGCACACGTAACGAGAGAGTTTATATACCATTCTCTCTCTCTCTCTGTCTCTCTTCTGTTGAGACTCTCTCACCCCGTCTGTATATGGGGTATTTCATGGCAAATCGACGACAGAATCGTGACTCCTGTTTTTGTTTTTTTTTTCACTGACTTTTAGTATGTTTTACTAGGGTTCATAAATAAAAATACACTTCACAGTAATTTTTAGATTTTTTCGATAATTTGTTTGATGACAAGAGCCAAGAATGTCGTTTTAATTTAATTTAGTTACTTTAATTTAATTTGATTAGTTATATCTTGTGTGTTCCTTCGAGTAAAAAATGTTGGTCTCGAAAAATAACTCTAAAAAGATTTGTCGGGTGTGCGGAATTAAACCGTTACAATGATATCGTGCTTGCTCCAATTGAATCATCGCGTTAAAATAAAATAAATTAACCCAGCGTTTATAGACTGACCGATCGCCAGAAATTAAAAAATTGGTGTGGAGTGTTTTCTACCACAACATGTAAAAAAAAAGGAAATAAACTAGAGTCGCAACCCTATAAACTTGCTCTGAAATGCCCCATACGTCTAGAACCCTCTCACATTCTCGAATGTCGTGGCGATCGCGTTCACGATAGTCATTTTCACGATAGGAGTTGGTTGCCACGCCACCACGAACGGCTGCCTAGAGGCTTCCTTTAGCAACCCCACGTTGATCTCCCTATCCGGATTCTATATACTATTCCCTAACCTCCAATCCCTATATCGAGGGTTATAGCAGCAGCTACCCTAACGTGTATTCACTATACGACTCTGGTACAGTGTGCATATATCCAGCACGTAGGTAGACGCGATATGTGCGTCACGAAGCGCGATGCCCGCTGTAATTCGTTGGAGCATTAACTTCTGGACAGAATCGCGGGACTCCATTAAGCCTATTGGGCAGTAATACACCGCGTCGATTAAATCCCGCTGTTGGATAACCTTTGTCTCGATTCGCCCTCCCTCTTTTGCTTCACAGCAAAATCACGAACGCCAAATTTGTTTCTTCTATTGTATACGACGTGAATAACCGAGAGGGTCATTCTCTCTCGACGTTTTTCGCTACTAACGCATGCGGGATTATGCGGTATTATCCTATTAGGTATTTATATTGAGCACTGGTCGAGAACAAAAGGTCCAAATAATATCAAACATGATTTACATGTTTTTTTTTTTTTAACAAATTTGACTTTATTGTAAACTGTTTATCTACTTCGTGAGCGATGAAAATGCTAATATAGAATGAAAAATGTTTTGCACTGAGAACATGTGATGAAAAATATTAATTGAAGTTAAATTTTATTTATTAACATTAATAATACAACACCGAGAATATTTTTCGTTATGCTGGAAAATATTAATTGTTAGTAGAAAAATACAAGAATAAATATATAGTCACATTAAGAATTATTAGTTGAAATGAAAAAAATTCTCTGAATATTTCTTATAAATGAAAAATTACGTTTATTTTGCACATCCAAATGCATGTTTTTTTTTTTTTTTTTTTAATAACAATGTTGAATGCATTCCTGATGCAATTCGACCAGTCATCACAATTTTCCAGATTTTTTAAATAAAAATTGAAGATTTACAAAGATATGTAGAGAATGTCTTTAAAGTAGAAACTTGCACAAAGTTTCCTCATTATTTTTTACGAAGTTATTATGACGAAAAAATATATAGTATATTCAGTAAAAAATTAATTAGTTAACTTCTTCTATTAAATTATCCATAACTTTATGAATTTATAATCCATTTTGCTCGAATCAAGTTTTGCGTGAATAATAAAAGTCTTACAATATTTTAATAATAATATATAGATACATATTAACTAATATTCTATTATATCTATATTAAATCACGTGATCGTTCTTGAGTTAAAAGATTTGATGGACTGTATGTTTTTAAAAGCTGCCATAATTTTTCAAACATTTCATCGATTATTGTTAAATGTTAATACCAACCAACCTCGGTCCTGACTACAATTTCTGTGAAACTTTCACCTCGATAGCTTAAAATTTACTCAAATATGTTACACGTCTTTTAGCATAAAAAAGAAAAGCTCTAATAAAATTTCGCTCGGATTACCAATTCAAATGAAATTAGCACCAATGGAAGGGTAAGCAAAAGGGTCCGTACTGCGTTCCAAATATCAGGCAAATTGTTCAAGCCGTTATCACGTAATAGGAGATTCAATTTTTTTTTTAAACCGTCACACAAACACACTGACACACGTACGGACACACAGCCGCACGGACCACTTTTCTCGACATTTTACACCATTCGAGTAAAATTGCTGTTACTTCCAATATAGCCAATATAGGGTCACGTTAATATTCGAGACTCGTTGGTACAAGGATTAACAAAAATAATCTCGGATATTTCATTCACGAAAGCGGTAGTATTATGAAACATGCAATTTCGGTGGAAAAAAAGAAAGAAAAAAAAAAAAAAAAAAAAAAGTGGCCTCTGTATAGAGCATGACCCAAGAATACTTTTTATCTCACTAGAGGGCTCGAATCAGCGTTGATATACACATTGAACTACGTAACAGCGTTTCAATCCAAATTGAAAATTCCCCTTCGAGCATCCCAGTCATCGGCATTCTGTACGCACGACCTAACACCACGTACAGCATGTGTATATCCTCTACAGTATACTAGTTGAGTATATTGGCCGACCGAACGATGGCATACATATATATATATATATTTTGTATAGGAAGTACAGGAACAGCACTGGTGTTGGTAGTAGCGTTCTCTCGCTCACGAAACGGAACGTAATAGTCCCAAACGAGGTTTAACGCGCCGTGAATAATCCGGCGCAACGGTGGTGAAAGCGTGCGCGAACCGACGAGGGTAGAACAGTTCAACGGTGTACACAGTGTGTCCTGGCATGTACGTGTGCTTTGATCTGGCGAACTGCTGCAGAGCCACTGTTGCTTTAGACTTTAGACGTTATCCTTGGTAAAGTAAACCATAAGCGGCACACAGTGCTTATGCCCTCTTGAGAGAAGATTTCAGGCAATTTTGTGCAGTAGTCTCTTTGTAAGTGCTTACGTAATCTTGTTGCTCAGTGTATCATGAGAAAGTGAGATTAATGAAGATGACAAATGTATCGGCAAATGTATCGGTATACACTGGACCATTTTTTTTTTCTTAAATTACTGATGATTAATTCTACTAAAAAGGCGTAATTAAAAAATATGTGTTCTTAAGGAGAGTTTATAACTTGCGATATTTTACCAGTTTTGTTAAATAAAATTTTGGCTCGTAATTACAAATCAACTGTTGATCATCTCGTGAGAACTATTTTGTCTGCCTCCTCAAGGAAGTATTATTGTATTTATGTAGATTTCGAAATATCTCGTTGAAACTATATATTTTTTTTTAAATACAATTTTAAGATATGAAGTACTAGTAATTTAATGAATCTGTTATATCTGCTATTCACTAACAAATTATTTTTATAATATCTTCTTGATACCTTCAACATCTTATTCTCACAGATTTTTCTCTCATCATCTCAAAGTATGAAAAATTTCTAATAAAACCAAACTTTTGTTTGAAAATAAATATCATACATAGAGCATCGGTAAAACACTGGATACCAAGAGCGATATAAAATCGCCTACAGCTAGAAACTACAAAAAAAAAAGGTGCATACTCAAAGTGTGCAGCGAAACTTTCAAACAGCATAAATCAGCAACCCCATCATAAACGATAATACAGAGTATCTGGCATGGAGTTTGGATCGAGTAGAGTCGTCGAGGCATTCACTGTAGATTCGAGCGCACACAGAGAGACCGATACACGGGGGTTCCCCTAATATTCTCCTCCCTTTACCCTTGCTCGTCTCGCATTGGGTTATAGAAAACCCCCCTCCTCTCAACCCCCACCCCTTTACCTTGGTGAATATACCACACGCTCATCCCCGTACACAATCGTACACACGGCATCAGCGCAGCAGCCGCCATACACAATGCGTTATAACAGAGGAGAGGTGGACCGCGGCGCTTCGTGTGCGGTGTTATTAAACGAAATATTGATTCAACCCCTGTTTACCGAGTAATACATATTCATGGGGTTGGCGTGCGCTTCTGTCTGTTTGCCTCGCTCCTCCTCATCCCTTCAATTTCCCTCCTCGCGCCACCATTCACCCTAGGACAGTGCTCATCCCCCTCTCCCCCCCCTTCCCCCTCTGCCCCACACTCAACCCCCTAAACCGTCCAAGTTGAATGTATATATGCGAGGCTCGGCCAGGTTTACTGTGGTGTACGAACGTGCCCACACCTTCAATGGTAACAACAATGTGGCATCAGTACTGCACTGACCACTGGCTCTCTGCATTATTCACCCTCGAATCGCTCCGAACTCCATCGCTCGAGCCCTTTCTATCAGTTCTGTATCTCTCTCCCTCTCTCTCTCTCTCTCTCTTTCTCTCTCTCTCTCTCTGTCTCTCTCTTGCTTCGTGTATGATTCGATCATGTCCCTTTCTCTATCCATCCATCGAGCTCGCTCGCTCTCTGTACAGCTGACTCGCTCATTGCTCTCGACTCTCAGTCTCCCACCACATTCAGCCACAGCGAGCGAGCGAGCAACGCCTCGTGGCGACCCTATACACGTGTACTATGTACGTGTCACACTGCATAGCCCGGAATCGCGTTCTAACTGATTCTCCCTCCCGTCTCTCTCTCTCTCTCTCTCTGTGTCCTACCAACGTGAACAAGTGTGTGCCCTCCTACCTATATTATCACTGTTTCTGTTCGATATACAGTGGTGTAACCGGTGTATGCTCTGTGTTGTTCATCAGTAGCGAAGCTGTAACTCTGTCTTTTCGTTCTATGTCATATGCAGGAGTCATTTTCTGTAATTTCACACATTTTACTGTAAACATTTTAAGACAGGATATTATCACATTTTTCTTGTATTTAATCTGTACTTGTGTGCTAATTAACATTTTTTATTGTTTTATTGTTTTCGAAATAATAAACTCCGCTTTACAATTTCGTTTTGTATTATTTCTTCATTTTGCGGAATTTTATTTTGTTTTAGGATTTTTTTTTTGTTTTTTTTTTTTCGGTAAGAAAATATACAAAAAATACAAATATTGTAAAAGGAAATTGACAATTCTTTGTTGTGAAAAAGAAATAACGTCACAAAAAATCACAAAAATAATTGATTATTCAAAATGATGAATAATGCAACGTAAAATATAAAGAGAATATTTTGAAATAATTGCTTTTGTATTTTTATTTCAATCAGAAATTTGGCAAAAACAAAAAATGGTAATTTTTCAAAATCGCTTTTACTTGAAATCGTATGCTTTTAGTGTAAAATACTATTTATTTCAATAACTTTGCTCAATAATTTTTATTTATTTTAAAAAAAATATTGCTAAGATACCATAAAACTACATCTTTCATGCTGATACTCTTTTTCTCTGACATTTCTCGAAATACGACATAGAAACAAAAAAAAACTTTCAACATTTTTTAACCAAGAAATCTAAAGAAAAATGCACAGAATGTGCTCTTCAAGTGACACTAAAATGTCTCCAATTATGCGGGACATCTGAGAAGATTGAATAATCAAAAGATACTGAATTAACAGAGAATGCCTGATATATACGCTATTATGGCCAAGAGCGTGCCATTGGTCATCCTCTGCGAATGTTCAGAATCTCGCAAACAGCATCCAGCGATAATAGGCAGAGACCAGAACAATATACGAAGTACTATATATCTCTAAAGCCGCGGGCATTAGTTCACAGTAGGATAGATAAACGTGTACCGTTGGGGAAAGGCGAGCGGGGTTGGGGGTTGGAGGGGGGGGGGGGGGAGTGGATTAGTAATACTGGAATTGTGAATAAAGCATGATCTACGAAACTACGTAGATGCCCACGGCTTTGTTGCTATGCCCTATGTGCACGTTACAGATGCTTCAGTGGTCACATATACAATCCGTAATACCATCTAAATGTAAATGTATATTGATGAGAGACGGGTGAGTGGTTATACCGTGACGTTTGCGTGCGTAATACCGCATATGGGCCGATAATAATGTAAGCACATACGATGATGCCGACGTAGGGCCAACGGTTTACGCATGAATTGCGTGTATACACCCTGTGTCCTCTGGTACAGACACGCCTACATCCGAGAATCCCGTAGTCTACTACACCTCGATGACGATGACTGTATCGAATATTCTACGGCTCGTTGATTAACCATATGTCGATATGTTCGACTGTATTACACGTGCTAAGCATGTACACTTGGATATCCCGTTGGCCTATTTAGAATCGGTCAGTTCGAACTCCGTGAGTATATGTGACTCGTCGTGATCGACTGTATTGACGCATTCGTCTAGAAATTAGAGTCGACAAGTGAAACTTTGTTCCGATTTATGGGTTTGATACAAGTGTCACAGGAATTTATTATTCGGTTTTTAATATTTCATCTTACGTACTTTTACAATACTGGATGTTTGCGTTCAATCGAATGTACTTGAAATGCACAGATATTGGAAGTTTTAATGATTTGGAAATATATATGTATATGCACTTTTTTGAATATCTATTATTAAGACTGCTAAAAAAAAAAGAGCTTCCTCTACGAGGAAGCAAACGATGTGAAGCACACGGTGTGTGTGTGTGTGTGTGTGTGTGTGTGTGTGTGTGTGTCTGTGTGTGTGTGTGTGTGTGTGTGTGTGTGTCATACGAGTGACGCAACAAACGACGACCTCATTCGGCCAGACTCCGATACGACTAACGACGGTAAATACGACCTCGATTGCGTCGGGTGAGAGAGATTCGCGCCGTGGGCTGACGTGTTCCCCGTTTGATCGAACCGAGTTCTCTTTCTATCGGTTTCGGTTCGCTTGAATGCCCCTTGCGTGTCTCTCTATGTATCAAAAGCAAATTCCTTGGCTGATCACTGCCGCCGTTGCGGTGTGTTAGTGTACACGCGTAATCGATACACGCGCTCCTGTTCTCAGCCTGAAAATGTGTATACGTTCGTGTGTGTGTGTGTGTGTGTGTGTGTGTGTGTGTGTGTGTGTGTGTGTGTGTGTGTGTGTGTGTGTGTGTGTGTGTATGTGTGTGTGTGTGTTACGAATGACGGATCGAGAAGTTCAAATCTCCCTGGCGACCGAAGTGTCAGGGCTGCGATGTGCGGCACTCGATTGAATTTGCCCGATTTCATTCGACGGATTACTCGTTATATAAATGAACGACATTGCGTGCACCAACTGCGTCGCGAATTATATTTCTCTCTGCTCATAACAGGTATTTATAGTCGTTAAATTAATTACATGTTGTCAACGACCGAACGAATGCATTTTTTTTTTTTTTCTTCGTTTAAATACATACTTTGCAGCAGAGTATATAAAATCAATGTACATTATTATTCTATATGTTACAATTGTTGCCTTTTTCTATTTGAAAAAAAAAAAAAAAAACATGTAAATAACAATAGGTATCGTATGCGGCGTGTAACATCGTGACGTCACAAAAGTATTCAACCGGTTGTATTCTTTTAAAAGACGTCAAAATAAGGTGCCATGTGAATGATATCAAGAAAAAATTGATATGACCACAGCTATTCAAATTTTCACCGGACATAATAAAAGCTTTTCGATCCAGCTGGTTATAAAACTTGATTCTTCCCCCTAAGAAGGGGGTTTTAACCTAAGGGTGAAACCCTTAGGGAAACCTAAGGGTTTCACATTTAACTAATATTCTTAATTGAGAAATTCGACATCACGATTCTGTGCTCTTATTTCTTAAAATAAATAAATGCCAGGCTAGGAAGGACGAAATACTAATGATAATTCAATTCGGATTAATTATTAGTATGAATAAATAATTGCTGAAGATGACTCAGATGAGAATCAAAACGCAAGGAGAATGAATTTTAATTATCAATAACCCCTCGACCGAAACCATCGCCGCTGCATCAAATCATCTTTATATTGTATTTAAAGTTAATTCTCAGATTTTTCCAAATACATATGGATGCCTCTTTTATTTTTACTTTATTTTTCGAATTTCCTTGCAATTATAAAATTTCGGTTTTCCTAAAATTTTCATAAAATTTCAATGAAAAATCATAGAATTAATTTAATATGAAAAGATTATTATCATTATCCAAAATCAATATTTTTGATATCGTCAATGACGTCGAATTTTATTTCCATTTTTTTTTGTCTAATCTCATATTTTTAATATCATAAAATGGGTGCTTGAAAAAAAGGTAAAACTTTTCAAACAACTCATCAAATTAAGAATTATTCGTATCGTGTGAAAAACAGCAAAATAACTCTAAATTAGAACCATTCAAGAATTCATTATTTTTGTTGACGTTGGTAAAATAAGACGTTAAATCGACAAATCGTAAAATGACACCATTTAAATTATTCGTGCATACTTGTGTCAACGACCAAAAGCCGGAAGTTACCCTCGAGACGCTTCGTTATCGTGGAATCCTTTGAAACCCCGGTATTTATTTCCATACAATATAACGAATCGTCGATCGTGACTTTAGAAGTCAATGAATGGACGAGAGTTTGGTTTGTTGTAGGAAAATGATTTATATATCGGTCGATTGAGTCAGAGAGTCGGAGCAGGTATTAGGAAGTCATAGAACTGTGCTGGGCAGTAGATAGAGAGCAGAGTGGATATGCAGACAGGAGACTAGTGGCCAATAGCATATAGCCAGCCAAGCTCGGAACTCAATTATACGGGTAGCCCGGCCGAATGCCAATTAAATCGCTTATCGGTGTAATACACACTACGAAATAAGTCTGGGCGTTGGGCGATGCCCGCGTTGTGATATATAATGACGATCGTCTATGGTAGTAGTGTGGTCGTTGTGCTGTTGTTGCTCTGCTGGTACGTATGGAACGACGGTGGCGGGTGTCGAGTGGCGCGCGCCACTGAATTTCAATGCACGCATCACGGCATATAGCACAGCGCGTGTAGAGTTGTTCACCGATGGTATATAGCATCACCACCAGCAGCAGCAGCAGCAGCAGCAGCAGCAGCACAGTATTATAGTAGAAGGTAGAGTCACGTACTCTCGCACGCATCCTCGTGCGTGCGTGGATCGATTAACAATTATTATTGTCCGCGGATGTGGCTGTTGCGCGTCGAGAAACACAATTAACCAGGCCCCAAACTACCCTCTTCTCGCTCTCTCTCTCTCTCACTTTCTCTCTCTCTCTCTCTCTCATATCTATCCTGACGGTGTACGTGCTGCTGTTACAACTCCACCCTCATACCATCGACGTTGAACGTTCAACCAACCGCCAAATGTCCAATACCGAGTGGCACACAAACGTCTATGTGCTTTTCAAATTTATTCAACAACTGCGCAACGATGAATACGAGATTCTTTTTTTTGTTTTTTAATCCAAAATGGATGTCATGTTAATTAATGAGATGGGATTTGAAAAAAAAATGCAAAACGGGAGATTAAAAAATTGCTGATGTACAAGCAAAATAAGGGTGGGGTTGACTAAATTTTGAAGGACTCTAATTTGGAATGATTAATATATCGACATTGTAGAATTGTGAAAATTATTATAACGAAAGACACAAGTTGGTTGAATTTTTTATTTCGACAGACCACTAAGTTGTGTAATAAATTTAATATTATTAATGTACGAATAATTGTTTGTTTGATAATTTCATTATTCAAACACACATTTATTTGAATATTCATATTTTCTGATAGTGTATCATTTGAATGATAATAATATTGCATCACTGGGTTGTAAAATTTTCGAAGTCGAGACAATTTGATATTTGATACTTGTAGTTTTGTCTGTTCCTATAAATACGTCTATTCCATATCAAATTCTTTTCACATCTCGGTATTCTTTATTTTTATATAAGACTTTACACAGTCTCGTAAGACCGGCCTTACTCCGTTTGAACTTTCGTTAAGTTTGAAATTCAAAACTTCGCCCATTCAACATTTTTATCTTTCACTATTTTAACACCCACTCGCAAAATAAAAGTAAAATAATATATGTTCGTTTTTGGTTTGTTTAAATTTTTTTTAAAGTTTGTGAGATTTTGTTTTATGAACAGATTTACGAGAGTGCAATAAAGTTAATGATTGATGGCTCGAAAAATAGAACTATACGTTTATTTAATCGTTCGTGATATTTATTGTCATTTTAACAACAAAAAGATTTTTTGTTAATCCTGGCTCTTTGTGAATAATACAATATTTTTCTTCTTACTATGACATTTTTTTTCTTTGGAAATAACAAGTATTGTATGTGAAATGTAAAAATTTGTAAACATTACAAAACATTCTGAAATAATTTGACAAATTGTTGAATCCTATTAGAAATGTGTACGATATTTTAATTTCTTAACAGATAAATGCAATTTGTAACCAAGAAGTGGACCTTTTTTTTTACGCGAAACGTTCAGATCTGTTAACAAAAAATTGATAAATGTCATTTTAACAACAAAAAGATTTTTGTTAATCCCGACTCTTTGTGAATAATACAATATTTTTCTTCTTACTATGACATTTTTTTTCTTTGGAAATAACAAGTATTGTATGTGAAATGTAAATATTTGTAAACATTACAAAACATTCTGAAATAATTTGACAAATTGTTGAATCCTATTAGAAATGTGTACGATATTTTAATTTCTTAACAGATAAATGCAATTTGTAACCAACAAGTGGATATTTTTTTTTTACACAAAATGTTCAGATCTGTTAACAAAAAATTGGTAAATGGCATTTTGTTAAAGAAAAAAAAAAAAGATTTGTCACTCGTTCAACATAATTAGTGAGGAAGTAAATTTATCAATTTTGGTTTCCTCATATATCAAGGTTTATTGAATCTTGCAAAGTTCTACTTTGCAAGATGCCCAAATACTGAATACATCAGCTTAACTATTAAAAATTCGTGAAAGGTAACAAAAGAACGATAAATGAAAAAATGTAAAGTCGTATAAAATGTAAACAACTCAATAGATTCTCGACGAATTCCATATCAGTCATAATTTCATTTCTGTAGAAAATTTCAGGAATAATTCAGCTTGATATTTCGACATTTGCAGTAATTAGAATAAAAAGATTTCTCTTTTATTGAAAATGTCCTCTATAAAGAACCCAAAAAAAAAAAAAAAAAAAACCCTTCATTAAATTCAACTTACCCCAACGATGGAATTGAGTTCTGCCATAGTGACTTGCTTCGCTCGGTCCACGGCATTCAAAACTTGTTGCTGATGATCCTGCGACAGGAATGGCAGTATCTGGCCGATTATCGCGTTCAGCCTCTTCGATATTTCAGTCTGTAAGCAAAAACAAAAAGTCAATTATTTTTTCAATAATGATAAATGAATCCGAAGGTGTAACTTATTGTAATTACACGATGGTGTAACTTAAGTGATTGAGAGACATTCTCTCAACGTAAATTCAGTTGTTGCAATCCAGTTCAATCGCTCATCAGAAAATATTAAATTTATCACGAGCATTTTCTCCCTCAAGTCGAACATACAAAAAAAAAAAAAAAAACCCGTGTTTTATTCATCGGAGAATAAAAATCGTACGTATTGCCGATTGGGGATTCGATATTGCAGCAATCTGCTCGAATGCCTGTATACAGGTACGATAAAAATAATAATAAGAGAATGACGTACGAGGGTGGATGAGAGGCGTGGTTCACTCGAAGAAGAACGTAGAAACAAGAGAAACCGAAAGGAGAGAGTGAAACGAATGAAGCAGAAAGAAAGATAGGCCTATATATATTTGTATACATATATATATTTATATATACAGTATATATATATCGCGACTTCGAGGGAGGAGGCCGGTAATCGCCTGTTTTGCTGTGTAAGCACGCCGGCTCGTGCGTGGGCAGCCGCGAAGCAAACGAGGATTTATAACGCGTGTTCTACCGCCCGCGCTCGCTCTCTCGCCTCTCTCGTTTATACATTCTCGGCATCCCTCTCCTCTCTTATACGCACGCGTTCGTAAAAGCCTGTTTTTCCCCATAGGAGTTCCTCCCTCGGTGATCACGTCTCCCGAGTCTTGTGATCTGTTTCTCTGTTTCCGAGATGTTTCTTTTTTTTTTTTATTTTTTTTTATTGCTTAGATTTGTTTTTTTATTTTCTCTGCCCTCGTGTCTCCTTTTAGTATGTTGAATCACTCGGGTCTCAAGTTTTCTTTTGTAGATTATTATTATTTTTTTTTTTTTTTCTTTTGTTCCCCGACTCGATTTATTCAATGCGGGAGATCGTGCGACGCGTGAGGTTGGATATTTTCTCAGTTTCTTTTCAGTCCTGCTCGTCACACAAAAGATATTCCGAGCTCTGAGTGACATGTATATATGTGGCGAGAGTTTCAGTCTGATTTTAGCCTCGGAGTGTAAAATTATTACATACGAGAGAGTAACTCACGATGCATGAGAGATATGAACGTGGTCTCTCTTCTGTTTTTCTTGACAACGCTCACACTTTTATCATCATGCGGGCATGAGCGATGCTCTTGGAACAATATTTGCCATACTCTTAATTGCCGTTGTGCGCTATATGCTTGTTTTACTTTCCTCAATTTTTTATACATACAATGGGCTTTTACTATTGCTTTATTAGCTGCTCATCATTTTTCATGCAATTTATTCGTTGTGACTATTTGTTTTGTTGTAAATCTTGTCAAGAACCGGCAGAGAAAGAAGTTTTTTTTTTTTTTTTTTGCAATGTAATATGTTATTTAAGGGGAAGGTGTCGGGTTAATTTTGTCAGATATTACTTACTTGGTCGCTATTATTATTTTTTTTAAATATGTACTATTGACATGTTGACCAAAGAGTATTTTGAGAGGTGACTAAATCATTCGCCAATAAAATCTTCCCAAGTAATTTTCATTTGTGCTTGAGTTTAGATTATTTCCAATAAAAAATTGAATATCCAATAAACAAAAATGAAATTCGTAGTGAGCCTTTAAGTAACGGTTACAAATTTGCAAAATTGATGTCAGAAGAGTTAAAACTGTAGAACAGTTTTAACCGCGATTTTTTCGAAGCTCCATTTTTACAATGGTTTAACCAACATTTTTGTTTTCCGAGTATCAAAGGTCCTCATAAGGTTCACAAACATAAAATCTACGGATATAAAAATAATATGTAACAATAATCTAAATAATTATTCACAAAATTATCTCTCGACTCCTCATCGAAGGTAAATGAAATTAACTAAACCACGAAAATAAAAAAATGTAATACAGAATGGAAGAACTGCAAGATTTGTCGCAAAAATGCATAATTTTGTTAAAATAAATAATTATAAAATCAGTCTTTAGAATAACTCTACAACGAAATATAGTATTTCGCCTTAAATACACTAATTTAATTTACGTACGTCAATTAATATCCCAATT